>CANSZD010002949.1:0-1415000 GCA_947648045.1 Beta corolliflora | reverse complement strand
CTCAAGAAAGTTATATTTTTCTCTAAGTAATTTCTTCCTTATATAGCTGCTGCAATTTCTTCTTCTTCTGAAAATAAAATGCTCCACGTTCTCCATGATGTGAGTTTGTAGTGATGTGAAGATCATTGCCCTATTTTTTGCTGCACTTCCTCCACGTTTATTTCAACGGAAATAAGCCAACCTCAACTAGCCGTTAGTGGGAGTATCTCCAGCGAGTTTGTTGGAACAGTTAGCTAGCTTCATGGAAGTTGTTCCACAAAATATGCCACGCACTTTTCAACCTATTATAAAGCAAAGCAACATCCATCTAATAACTAAGAATCTTTTATCCAAAGATTCTAAGTTACTAGATATATCAAACATATCTTATAATAAAAATTCAAAGTGCATAAAATAATATCTTGACTTAGATTAAATAAATAATCTTTCTCCACAAGATATAAATGCAAAAATAAACATTACATTATTTTTGGATTTTATATTTTTAACAAAATAAAAACTATATAATAACCTAAGTATTTGGCATCATCAAAACATGGAATACAACAGTTATGAAGTGTTTAAAGTATTATAAATCATTCATTCGTTCATTTTCTTCCTCAAGCTTCTAAAATCTCATGTTAATAAACTTGATTGCAAGTATTGTGAACTGTAGGAAATATATATTGACACAAACCTCATTATTTCTGTTGCCAGAACCCAATTTTGATGGTCTTAGAAATTCTGCTTCAAAAAGCAATGCAACTTCGATTGATGACAACTTGGTATGTAACTACACAAATCATCTTGATATGAAAATAATATGTTTGCACATTTCGTGATGTGTTGAACATTTTTCTGAGTGATTAATCTTTGCATTTCATCTTCCATTTATTACTTTAACTCACCAATAGGATAAGAGAATGATACAAGAAATAGATGTGCAAGCAACCGAGGCGAACGAGGAAACTCAGGTAACTTATCTCCTTCATATAATTATATGCATCTTTCACTGCTTGAACATAGTCAAATGCACCAATTAGTTCATCTACATAACTTTTTTCAGAGCTATGAACGTAAAGTATTGCAATGGTCTAAGGGAAAGGAAGGAAACATACGTGCACTGCTATCTACAATGCAATATGTAAGTTTGAGCACCTTTTACAAGTATCCTTTGCAATTCTGCTGAGAGTCTACCTTATATATGCTACTACTTTGGTGGTGGTTAAGTATATTTTTGCATTACTGAACAAAGTTTAGTCGAATGATATAGGTCGATTATCGCAATCTTAATGTTGCAAAATCAAAATCCCACTAGGAGCTCTTTCAGTCTTGAAGGGTATGGATGTTCATTGCCCTTCTACCTTCTAGAGATGATCATTTGCGGGCTTGGACAGCACACATGCCTGGCCTAACCTAATATTTTTGTCTTGTGGGCCTAATAATGTAGCCAAACCATGCCTTTTTTTGCGTTGCCCTTACCCGCTCTATAAACGGGCTGGGCTTGCCCACGGACCTATAAAGTTCTTCCACCTTGTTTAAAAAAGAAAGAACATGTACATGCCCACTTTCATAGAGGGCCGAGAGGGCCGGGTTTAGCCGGTCGTTTCGCCCATGATCACCTCTACTCCCTCCCACCACCACTCCCAAGAGGCCTTACTTGTTAAGTAGTGCCAATTAAGAGGAAACATTGACTAATAAGAGAGTAACAAAATGTCGCAATTAAATTTTTTTTATTTACATAAACATTATCTTTTATGGAAACGACCAAAGCAACCAACTTTTATTAAGAAGCTAAAAAAAATAAGCAGCAATTACATCCTCTAGGAAGCTCGGACAATCACGCACCCAAATCCTCCTAGAGTAATATAGAAGAGTGAGGTGAGCCATAATATAAGCAACAACATTTGACTACCTAAAAATGTGTGAAAAGCAAACATACTCAAACTCCGTAGAAAGAAGTAAGACTTCTCTAATAATAACTCTTGAATAAGAACCATCACACTTCATTGATTGGAGAAGTTAACTACCTGTTGACAGTCAATCTCCACTTTAATGTGTCTGGCATAACATTGTAACACCATCTTTAACCCAAGTACCCCCAAAAGTATCGCCTCCACATTACCTTTAAGAAACCTTTTGCTCGCGGTACCCACACAACAACGCATCTGCCAGCTATCCGCAACCCCTCCTTCGCCTGCACCTGATGCCTCTTGATACGCAACAATGAACGTTGTTGCTCTAGCTGCAACCTCACCTGGATGGCGAGAGCTATTGCCATGAACCATATCATTTCACTCATTCCATATAATCCATGCCAATGCCGCAATCTGAACTAATTCCTCTCTTTCAGCTTATTCACACACCAGTTCATCAAATCCAAGGGATACTCAAAGACCCCTCCCTCGCCAAAATCATCCCATCCAACATGTTCCCAAGCACCAGGCCAGCAGCAAAGGGGCCGTAGAGAATGGCATGAATGTTCGTCTCATCAGCACACTTAAATCTTGCGCAGGTTTGAGAAATGTTATCAATCCGTTTATGAAGACCTTCATAAGGAGGGCCCTACTACGTAAACACCATAGGAAAATTTTCACCTTCGGGGGGACATCAACGCTCCATATTTTCTTCCATACCTCTGACACATAGGAGCATCTAGCTTCAAATTGCCCAAAGTTTTTGAAAAATATATAAAGTTATATCCAGATTTGAGAGAGTACTGTACAGACCTATATTTGTGTAACTCGATCCAGATAAGCATATCATCAGGTGCTTGTGGGATGTTGATAATTTCTTTAGCTTCAAAAGTAAGGAAACTTTTTCTAACACGAACATCGTCCCAAGTACCCGTTAGAGGGTTAATCAAATCACTCACTTTCTCATGACTGCAAGTTGCCTTCTTCTTCGATATTGGTTTAAAAGAGGGGGACGACTCAACCACTGGTCCTTCCAAATGTTTATACTACGACCTCTTCCACAATCCACTACTACCTTTCTCAATCACCCACTTGCAGCTCCATATAATACTCCTCCACACATATCCCGACTTACTACCCACACGAGAGTCCAGGAACTCACCATTTGGGAAATTGCGAGCCTTCAAAAGGCGAGATAACAACAGCTTTGACTTTTATTTCAACAAAGTTAACATTTCACTTTTTGAAAAAACAATCTTGTGTTTGACAAAATTTTTTATCTTAAATAACTATGATGTCTCATATTACTCTTTACACTTGTATTCCAAAACTACTCCATCTGTTTTTATATAGATGCTCAACTTTGACTTTTATATTCATCACATACTCAACTTTAACCAATTTTTTACTTGTTAGTATACAAGATGTTGAATTTGTCTTGATATATTTTCTAAAAATATCATTTTTTGTAATAATGTTTAGTAATAGATAATAGAAATATTAATGGTCAAAGTTGTGTATTGTCAAGTGTGCAAGATAAAATGGAGCATCTATCTAAAAATAGAGGGAGTATTAATGTAATAATTCTACGTATCAAGTATGGACCCACCTCATATCTCCTTCAAATATGATAATACCCACTAACTCCTTTTAATTTTACCTTTTCAATAAACTAATAATTAAATATAGCAATTTATCAACTAAAACTATGTGCACTAATTAATAAAGGTAAGGAGTAATGCATAAATTGTGAATTGTGAATTGTGATGGAGGTAGTAACTATTCTTTAATTTTACCTATAATAGATATATAGATATGTTTATGAAAGGTGTGCTTCAAAAACTGAAAAAAAAGTATATATACTGACGGAGGGATATTAATTTTATTCGTACACTTTCATATCAAATCAACTAATTCTTTATAATATCTATACACAGGTTCTTTGGCCTAATAGTGGATGGAAGCCGATACCACTTGTTGATATAATCGAAGCAAATGCAGTGAAGAAATCATATCAAAGAGCTCTTTTATGTTTGCATCCTGATAAATTACAACAGAAAGGTGCTGCTCCTCATCAAAAGCTCATTGCTGAAAAGGTTTTCGGCATATTGCAGGTAATTCAAATAAAAATAAACTTTTATGTCTCCTTATTAGCTCAAAAAATATACAGTATAATTTTTAATGCCATTAAAACAACTGAAACGATAAGATGATTTGAAGGAAGTTCATAACTTTCTACTAAAGAAAATCAACAAAGTTGGTAGCTTTAACAGAAATGAAATTTTGTTTGTTAGAAGTAGATTTTGCTCTATAGAATATTGCACCTAAATAACGAGGCACCAAAATTTCTTACAAACTTAGGGATCCTACCTCACTATATATAATGCAACCTTAACCATTTAAAGGCAAGGAAAGAAAAATGTTGTACAAGAGCTATAAGACAAAAGTAGAAAAACTAGCCTAAGTGCGAGTGTAGGAGAGTAATTGTAAACAGAAGTAAACCTAACTAAAATATTCTTCAAACCCCTCCCCCCTTCAAGTTGAACTTTGTCCATGATACAAAGACCTAACTTGAGACACAAATAGGAATCTTGAGTTCTAGAGAGGGATTTGGTCGTAATACCAGCTAGTTGAAATGAAGATTTGGTGTAGGTTGTGTTTCGGTGTTGAAACGATGGCGGACACAGAGATGTCCGTCAATAATTTAGGGGGCGTCCGAGATTGGAAATCTGCAAGGAAGACAAACGTAAACTACCCTCGGGGGGATGCGAGGAAACCCCCTCCGACGCTCAAGTCAGTAGGTGCCCAATAAGGATTTTAGAGAGAGAGAGATATATAGAGAGAGAAAGTCAGGCTTAGAATGTGAGAGAATGTACCTGCAGAATAGTACCATTTGGCTATTTATAGTAGTACTATTCATCTGGCAGGATGCGTAATCCTTTGACACGTGTACGACTATAGTGAGTCTGGTTAGAGGGAAGATTTCCTTGTTTTGTCCTTTATTGTGGCCGCGAACACCATCTCGGCCTACTTATCAGGAATGGCTTGGATGCTTTTGGTGAGGTCGCGTCTCTAGTTGCCCATGTCGGCCATATAAATTATGTCCGACACCAGGCTTAGATGTACCCATACAACTAGCCCCCCCAGCATCATTGGGGGCTGTGACCGGCATTGATGTTGCATTGTGGACGCGAGTGAACTTGTGCCTGCTGGAAACAATTTTTGCTTTGCCACGTGTTGCCCTGGGGAGAACTTCGAATTTCGAAAAAGTGTAATCATTACTTTTTCCTAGAATCCCGCCCATTGTTATTTTTTATTTAGGGTTTATTTAGGGATTGGCACTTGGCGCGCATCCAGCAGAGTAGTTGATGAGTCTTCTAATCCTGGCCGCTGAATTTTGTCCTTATAAAGCCATTTTTCATTTTCTTTTTGTTTACTCTTCATTTTCAACCTTAAACTCTCTGGTTTGCACGATTTCTTCAAGAACTTCAAACCTCCTTTTTCTTGCCAAAATCTTGCCTTTTTGTGACCGAATTTCCTTAAAAGTATTTCAGGTAACTTTTCGTTTCTTATTTTAACGTTTTCGCCTCTCTTCGTCTGGGTTTATTCGAGGGTTTCTCTTCAAAGTTTCCAACTTTCTGGTAAATTTGCTTTCTCCGGCGTTTGTAGAACTTGAAGATTCTTCTGTTCGTGCTTTTGGGACACTTCACTGCGCTTTTTGGGAACCAGCGTGATTTTCTGGCCATTTTTCATCGGTCTTTCTCAGGTACCTTTTTCCAACTTCCCTTCAACTGTTTTTTGTTTCTTTCTTCTTGTAGAATCATGTCGGACTGCTCAGATAGCCAAAATACTTTGAGTGATAAGCTTATGTCCGAAAGTGAGCCTTCGTCTCCTGCTTCCCTTCATGGCGGACATAGTTCGTCTACTTCCAGCCCTAGGGAGGAGAGAACTCGTTTGTTAGCTGACCTGCCCCTTACTGCTAATAGAGATAGGGAACTTAGATCTACGTTTCTTAATGACCGCTCTACCCCTGAGCAAGAAAATTTAACTTCCCAATATTTGTCCGCGAGGATGAGTGGTGATAGACAAACACTCCGGGAATTAAGACATAAAATTTTAGCTCGCCGTACTGCTAGAAACCCTCCCCCTGACGCTGTTCCCGGACTTGATGTTCCGCCTTTGAGGGAACATGCCTGGTTAGATAACTTAGCGGATGCTGGGGTTGTGGTGGCGGATGATTTTTATGATCCCCTTGCTCATGAAACCGGCCTTCTCATCCACCTGTTATTGATTTAGGTTCCGACAACGACTCTATTGCTACAATGGACGAGACTGATGGTCCTTCTACTTCTGGCCGGGATGAGAATATTCGTCAAACCGAGATAGTTTTGGGGGAAAGTTCCAGCATGCCTCCCAATTCTCGGCCCGAGCCGATTCCTGACCGCGATGATGTCGAGCATTCTGGGATATGGTTACCAATTGATTATAGCAGTAGTCCGAAATCCACAGTCTTTTGTAAATCCTGGCGACAATGCGCCATAGATCTCAACTACTGCAATGTTGCGGAGAAGTTGTACGCTTTCCCATCGGAATATAAGTTGATAGTCCCCGACAAGGGATCAAAAGTGACTGATTGCCGGCTAGGAGGTACATTTCTTGTTTACGCGCACCATTTTGAGTTTGGGTTGCGTTTTCCTCTAGATTTAACCTTGGTACGGATTTTGAAGGCTTTTAACATTTGCCTTGCTCGGTCGACACCCTGGCCGTTAGGAACCCGATCGCTTATATTTGGACTCGTCGTTATTTAGGGTTTCTCGAGGAACTCAACCTCTTCCGTCGCCTTCATTGGCTGCGACGGAACGGTTCCACTGAGAAAGGATGGTGGAGCTTGATGACGGCCAAAAATAAACTTACCGTCTACCCTAAGTTGACTGGGTTAAAAGGTTGGCAACCCACTTTTTATTGGGTTAAGGTGCCGAATAATTTCCCTATTCGTCGTCACTTTACTAAGCCGGTTACTCGGATGGAAGACGTCCCCTCTTATGATCTTTCAGCAACCGAGCAGAAGGCCATTGATTATTTTGAGTCCGAGGTCGGGACTATTACTGCTGCCGGTGAAGATACCGAGGGAAGGATCCCTTGCACCTGGCTTCCCCATGCAAAGTACATACTGGGAAATGAACCTTTGTCGGCTTTATTTCTCTCGCTGCACCCACCCGTAAGGTTCGCCTCTTGACTTATGGTCCGACGTGGGACTTATGCCTCGCTTTCGTTAGTTAGTATGATATTAATCCTTCCGCTTTGCTGTTGCGAGTCCCGTCGCTTTAGATCTTGAGGAGTTAGGTCTCAACGAAGATTCAACGCCAATGTCTCGAACTCCCGAGGAGCCCGTCTTTGATTACGACACTGTTCATGGCCTCACTGGGGGTCTCAGAGGTGCAGATCGCGGCCGTGGTGGTCGCAACTTAGGTCGGGTAGATGTACGCCGTGCCGATCGCACTCCCGGTCGGTCTGCTGGACGTGGGGATCAGGAGTCTCTTCGTCCTGTCGTACACGTTCCTGTCCGCCGTGGCGGGGGTGGTGTGACTATAGGTCAGAGTCGGCCTCGTGAGCTCTCGACGATAGTCCCAAAGAAGAGGCGAGCCTTGGATGTTCTGCCGCTTCGAGACCCAACCAACGGAAGCTGCCACTAGTATTCCGGACAATAGTCCCGTCCAGATATTATCCGCCACCAGGTTTTCTCCTTTGAACGCTGCTATTGACAGCATTGGGACGACACTGGGATCCGGCTCTTCCATGCGCCAGAAAATTTGTGACATCTTAAGTTCTCCGAGCTTTTTGACAAATCTTGGTCCGGGAATATTTTCTCGGATACATGAATGGATCGAGCACAAAGAGATCGTCCTTGGTGCCGCTGTGAAGGCTGCATTTTTTCGTCCCCCTTCTGTCCCCGGGAGAATTTATCAACCCAACTGGGACGTGAGGGAGGATGAATCTTTATATGCTGATATTCCAGCTAATGGCGACACTCTCGGATATCGTCTCTTGAAGGGCCTCCAGCTGCCCATTGATTGCCCCGCCGACAAGCTGGTAGCACCGGCCGCCCAACTTGCTCACGACCTTGCTGTGGTAAGGTTTATGATCTGATATTCATCATTCATCATTTTTTTTTTTTTTTTTTTTTAATCTCGTCTTTCTGATGCAGACTAACAATTCCGCCATTGAGCTTATTGAACAATTTGTCCACTATCAATCTGAGTCTGATAGGCAGAAGCAATCCTTGGATGAGCTTCAGGCCCAGCTTGATGCTGCCCGGGCTCACTCTGACGATGTACAGCAGCAGCTTGATGCCGAGAAGGCATCGCGGGTAGTTGTTGATGTTGAATTGGCGGATTTGCGAACCAAGGCTGCCAAGGTTGAGAAGGCTGAGAAAAATTCAGCGGAGCTTGAAGCTGCACTGGCGTCCCTAAAGGACGAGATGGCCACCGCCATTTCTAAGGCCAAGGATGATGCCGGCGCTCAGGCTGTGGCAGCTTTTAGAAGATCTGAAGAGTTTGTTGGTATGTTAGGAGAGAGATATGATGGCGGCTGGGTAGCTGCTAAAAGAAGTGTTTGTCATTCTCACCCCAACTTCAACTGGGAGGAGATGGAGACCGCTTTTGCAGGGGGTGTTCACACGCGTCCTCTTGAAGATGAGTCCTTCATCTGTGAGGAGCATGTTATTGCTAACGTTCTTCCCGTCGCTCAGGACGAAGAGGCGCCTCTCCCTTGATGTTTTTGGCGGTCATCTCCAGGCTCTTCTGTTGATTCTAATAGCTATTAGATTTTTTGCTCTTCCAATATTTTGTAAACGTTGAATTCGGCCCAATATGGCATGTACCTTTGATAAGCTTTACAATTACAATTACTGCTATGAATTTTTGATGCCTTTTTTGGTGGCTGCCCACATTTTTGCTTGTAGTTGGCCGCCATGCCAGTAATTAGTAATGAAGCTTGATTTTTGTGAGAATTTGTTCTCTTCTATTTTTACTTTGTATCGAAGTAGCATTGCTTTATGGATGTTTTCATACTTGGACCAGTTACATGGTCACTTCTGTACTTAGACCTGTTATATGGCCGTTTTTTGTACCTGGACCTGTTATATGGCCGTTTTTTGTACTTGGACCTGTTATATGGCCGTTTTTTGTACTTGGACCTGTTATATGGCCGTTTTTTGTATTTTGCCTGTTATGTGGCCGTTTTCATCTTTGACCTGTCATATGGTCGTTTTTGCGCATGCCTGTTATGTGGCCGTTTTCATTTTTGACCTGTCATATGGTCGTTTTTGTACTTTGACCTGTAATATGGTCGTTCTTGTACTTGGCCTCGTTATGTGGCCGTTTTCATTTTTGACCTGTCATATGGTCGTTGTGGATTAATGGAACGTGGCGTACATAAGATAAGCATAGTCAAACAATTAATGGAATGCTCTCGGGCAGTTATATTATTAAAACGAGAAAGTAATGGCCCGTGGCCTTTTACATGAGATATCTACACATAGTACTTTTTTAAAACACTTGTGTTCCAGTAATTCTTTAGTTCAATGCCATCCATCGTCTTCAGCACAAAGGAGCCGGGACCAATTTCTTTAGATATTTGATATGGTCCTTCCCAGTTAGTGTTAACTTTCCTTCGGCGTGAGCTTTTCCTAGGGCGCCGTCCTTCGTAGTACTAGATCCCCCTTTGCTAATGGCCTTTCAAGCACTCTCTTGTTGTAAGCTTTACCGATACGATCTTTGTATGCGGCGGCTTTGAGTTCCGCTATCAACCTTGTTTCTGCTAGAAAATCTAGATTTTCTCTTAAGGCTTGATCATTGTTCTCTAAATCTTTGTATTTGATCCGGTAGGACGGTAAACCCACCTCTACTGGCAAGACTGCTTCCGTTCCAAAAGCTAGCTTGAATGGACTCTCTCCCGTTGCCTCCTTTTTCGTTGTTCTATTGGCCCATAATACTGCTGGAATCATATCGGCCCAAGCTCCCTTGAGTTCATCCAACTTTTTCTTCGAGTGGCCGCGAGAATCTGTTTGTTTGCGGCCTCGGCTTGCCCATTGCTCTCGTGGGTGACATACGGCTGAAAATGCGAATTTTACCCTAAACTCGGACGAAAAATTTTTGATTGGTCGGCGATCAATGCGCGCCCATGATCAAAGACTATTGCGGCCGGTATACCAAACCTTGTCATTATGTTTTGCCAAATGAACTTTTTGACTTGATTGGACTTTATCTTTCTTTGTCGGCTCTCGCTTCGATCCATTTTGTGAAATAGTCGATACCAACAATCAAGAATCTACGACCGGGCGGTGGGCTGCCGTAAAAGGTCCGAGGATATCCAAACCCCACTCGCGCAAATGGTATCGGACATACTATAGGCTGGAGGTCGTTCGCGGGCCTATTGATGATGGGAGCAAATTTTTGACATTTGTCACACTTCTTGACATAACTTTGCGCGTCTGCCAACATGCTCGGCCAGTAATATCCGGCTCTCAATGCTTTTAATGCTAATGCTTTGCCTCCAATGTGATTTCCACAAATTCCCTCGTGTATTTCTTCTAAAATCTTTTCGGATTCCCATGCCGTTGCACATTTTAACAGCGGTAAGCTAAACGATTTCTTGTATAGCTCATTCTGGTAAATGACATACCAACTTGCCTGCCTTTTCAACTTCCCCGGCTTCCATTGCATTCGAAGGGAGTGAGCCTATGAGTTTATAAGCCACTATTTCACTAAACCATTCGCCTTCATTGATTGACGGTATTTACAATCACAGCTTTTTTCGGTGATGCTTTTCTCTCTCAAAACCTCCACCATAACGAGATCTTTCAACGTTCAAAGAATCGAGCTTGCCGGCTTGGAGAGTGCGTCCCGCTTTAGTGTTGTCGGCCCTAGGAATGGCTTGAACGTCAAAGTGAATCAACTGGGCTATCAATTCCTTGGCCTTCTCCACATATTTTTGCATATTTGCTTCTCGGACCTCAAATTCTCCTTTTAACTGGCCATTAACTAGCTGCGAGTCCGTTTTCAAAGAGACACTTTTGGCCCCAGCGAGATACGCACATCCTCGGTCCGCGATTGCGGCCTCGTACTCTGCCTCATTGTTTGAAGCCGGGAAAGTGAACTTGATGGCGTATTCAAAAATATTTCCTCTCGGGCCGGTCATTATAATGCCGCCCCGAGCCACTGGCTTGCCGACGAGCCATCTACTCCTAACACCCAAGTGCTTTCTTCCACCTCGCTCTTCTTCGTAAGATGCCTCCACGATAAAATCCGCTAATGCCCGGGCTTTTATCGCGGTCCTAGGTTTAGTCTTGGATATCATACTCGGACAACTCAACCGCCCATTTCAAAAGACGTCTCGAGCCGTCCATCCTCTCGTAAAGCTTTCTCCACGGTTGATTAGTTAGGACTTGAATGGGATGACAATCGAAATATGGCTCGAGCTTTCTAGCGGCAATTATCACGGCCTAACGCCATCTTCTCAACCGGTTGATAGCGGCTTTCGGGGCCGTTCAAGATGTGATCGACAAAGTATATCGGTCGCCGCCTTTTTTCCTTTTCAACCAATAGAACAAATGCGACGGTTTTTGGAGAGGCCGAGATATATAGTTGTAGTGTATCCCCCGTTTCGGCTCGGTGATGGTGGGTAGGGTCTTCGATGCTCCTTGACCGCGATGAAAGCTTGGCTTTGCTCCTCGCCCCCACTCAAATTTCTTGTTTCCTCTCAATAGTGCGAAGAAGGGCGAGGCCTTGTCGGCCGACTTGGAGATGAAACGAGCTAACGCGCCATTCTTCCGGTTAACCTTTGTACATCTTTTATTCCTTTCGGCTCAGGCAAATCCATAATAGCACGCACTTTGTCCGGGTTAGCATCAATTCCCCTCTGGCGACCATAAACCCCAGAAATTTTCCCCGCTCTCACCCCAAATACACATTTTTTTGGGTTGAGTTTCATCTTGTATCTTCTCGCAGTATTGAAGGTCTCTTTTAAATCATCAATGTGCTCGCGGTCTGTTTTGCTCTTGACGATTGAATCGTCCACATAAACTTCGATGTTCCTTCCCTTCTGTTCGGCAAATACCTTGTCGACCAATTTCTGGTACGTGGCTCCCGCGTTTCTCAGGCCGAAAGGCATTACTTTATAATTAAACACTCCACACTCGTGATGAAAGCCGCTTTCTTCCTATCATCTTCCGTAAGACTAATCTGGTGGTAACTCAAAACGCGTCCATGAAGCTCAAAAGCGCATGTCCGCTAGTAGAATCTACCAACCGGTCTATTCTTGGCAAAGGATAACGATCTTTTGGGCATGCTCTATTAAGATCCGTGAAATCAACACACATCCGCCATTGACCATTCGCTTTTTTCACCATAACGACGTTTGCTAGCCACTCTGGGTAATCACAGACTTCAATAAAGTCAGCCGCTAATAACTTATTAACTTCTTCTCTGACGGCCTTGTTCTTTTCTATTGAAAAATTCCTTTTCTTCTGCTTGACTGGGCGGACCGAGCTGTCGACATTCAGACGATGGACCATCACGGTCGGGTCTATTCCCTGCATCTCATCCGCCGAGAACACGAATACATCGGCGTTTTCTCGAAGGGAGAGTCACCAGTTGATCCCGACCTCTGGATCCATGTCCGTTCCGACAGCCACGGTCCTTTACCCGGATCATCCGCCAACATTTCTAACTTGGACTCTCCATCGGGCTTGGGCCTTGGCAAATCTTACGGTCGAGCTTCTAGCTCCTCCATGGTTACCTCCATAGCATTTTCATTCTTTTTCTCGAGATGGTTCTTCTCGTCACGGCCTTTTTCTTAGCTCTCTTTTCCTTTCTTGATGGCGGACATGATTCTTCAACAGGAACCCTTCTTGCGCATTTTTGAGCCGTTAAATAACATGACTTTGATGTTTCTTGATTTCCTCTTATCCTTCTTTGTCGTACCCGAATTGGATACATACAAAGCATGGTTAAATGATAAGTAGATACCACTCCCCGAATATCATGGATTAGTGGTCTTCCTATGATTGCATTGTATGCTCCCGAACGTCTACTACCGGGAATTCGGCCATCACATCTCTCGGCTTCACTGTTTTCGCCAATCCCGACCGAAGCAACTTTATAATCCCTTCGGTATCGGCGATGCTCCAGTGAATCCAATCACTGGGTACCGAACAGCCGTAAGTGCTCCCGCCTATCATTAATTTTTCGAAAGTAGACGAGAACGTAATATTAGCGGAACTTCCTCCATCCACTAAAATTCTATGAATCAAACAAGTAAGACTTTTAAGGTGACCACCGGTGGGTCATCATGAGGGTAAATCACGTGCTTTGCATCTTCTAATGAGAATGACATGGTCGGCATGGCCGGTGGCTTTCTCCATTGGGCAACTCTCATTAAAGTTCACTTGATGCCGGAACTCCTTTAAACTGGCTTTCGCCCCACTGACACTTCCGCCATGGATTGGACCGCCACTAATCACATGAATCTCTCCTATCCGAGATTGAACATTCTGATCTCTGGGTTTCATCAAATCGCCCCCGCTTGTCTGAGCTTTATATTGGGTGAAGTACCCTCTGCGGATAAGATCCTCCAAATTATCCTTGAGGTGCCGAAGCGGTCTTCGATTACATGGCCGTGATCTCCATGAAAATCACACCACTTAGTCTTATCCCGTTTTTATGAAACATCTTCTTTGGTCTCTGCCATTTGTCACTTTCCTTGTTCATGGTGAATATTTGTGCTCGGGAAGTAGTGAGCTGAGTATACGCATCAAATCTATCTTTGCGTTCACTTTTTTCCCTGCCATCCCGCTCTCGGGCATTTCCTTTTTTGACCATATTAGATTCTCTTCTTTCATCCCGGCTACGCTCAACTTCGCGACCTTTATCTTTCCGTGACTTATCCTCTTTCTTCTTGTCGGGCTCCCGATGCTGGCTGCTAGCTGCCTTGTCAAATTATTCTCCTCTTATGGAATCATTTGCTTTGCCAAGCACTGGTCCTAACGACGTGAAAGATTTTCGGCCGAGATAACTCCTGAACTCAGTTCCTTCTCTTAACCCTGACATCAAGGCTAAGACCGCTACATCCTGCTGCAGCCTGGGAATAGATACGGCCTCTACATTGAAGCGCCCAATGTAATCCCGGAGAGATTCGGTTTCCCCTTGCCTGATTGACAATAATTCCCCAGTAGTGCGCTCACGGCGCCGGTTGCTTACAAAGTGAGTACTGAACATAGATGAGAGTTGAGAGAAACTGGACACATTACCAGGTTTGAGACTCTTAAACCAAGTTTGAGCTATGCCAGTAAGAGTGGACGGGAAAACCTTGCACCAGATAGCGTCTATTTGCGTGTACAAATACATGTGTCCTTCATAGGCCGCGACATGATCGTCGGGATCTGAACTACCGTCAAATTTGCATGACGGCATTTTGATTCTCGGCATTGGGTAATTAAGAACCTCCGGAACAAATGGGGAGAGTTTTGGCTTGATTAACAGATGTCCGCCAACCGAATAGTTACTAGCACCATGTGTGTTGTACTCTCGGTGCGAGCGACTTTGGTTCTCGTCTTCTGAATTATCAAGCTCTTCTGTTTCCATCTCCTCTTCATACTCGGGATCCTCCAGTTGTCTTTCCAACTGTCGGCCCTCTTGATTGAAAGAACGCATTCTTCTTACTGGCGTACCATCAGCATTTCTTCCCCCTAATGGTGGCAATCGTTTACGGGGTGCTCTAGCATTGGGGGTTGGAGTATTACCATCAGGTTGAGGTGTGCCTGCTAACATCTGGATGAAGGATGCTACTGTCTTCAACTGTTCCGGGGAGAATTGACTCAGCTGAGCCAGATTCATTGGAACTTCAATTGGATTAACCTGAGATACATTGTTCTCAGGAGTTTGCTGTTCAGTGTTGTTCTCGGGCACCCTTGTATTGAACTGAGGTGCACCCAATGGTCCGGTAATGGCTGGCTGAGTAGATCCCTACCCGATCTCAAACCTAGGTGGACCACGACTTGCATTGCTCGTCTTATCCATGACTGCTTCACAAAGATGGGAGGTCCCCTCCTTCTAGCGCCAAGTTGTTTCGGTGTTGAAACGATGGCGGACACAGAGATGTCCGTCAATAATTTAGGGGGCGTCCGAGATTGGAAATCTGCAAGGAAGACAAACGTAAACTACCCTCGGGGGGGATGCGAGGAAACCCCCTCCGACGCTCAAGTCAGTAGGTGCCCAATAAGGATTTTAGAGAGAGAGAGAGATATATAGAGAGAGAAAGTCAGGCTTAGAATGTGAGAGAATGTACCTGCAGAATAGTACCATTTGGCTATTTATAGTAGTACTATTCATCTGGCAGGATGTGTAATCCTTTGACACGTGTACGACTATAGTGAGTCTGGTTAGAGGGAAGATTTCCTTGTTTTGTCCTTTAGTGTGGCCGCGAACACCATCTCGGCCTACTTATCAGGAATGGCTTGGATGCTTTTGGTGAGGTCGCGTCTCTAGTTGCCCATGTCGGCCATATAAATTATGTCCGACACCAGGCTTAGATGTACCCATACAGGTTGTGTTGATGAATCCTTCTTCAATGTGCTATCTCGCATAGTGATTAGCTAGTGACAATCAAGTTTGAGGTGCTTTCTTCTCTCATGATATACAGTAGGATTTTGAGCAATGAGCAGCTTTGTTATCACAATAGAGTGTAATAGGTTATGGTATAGATTAATTAAGGTCTTCAAGAATGTCATTGATCCATACGAACTCACTAGTTGTTTGAGACATTGATCTATATTTAAATTCTACATATGACTTGAAACACTCTCTTGTTTCGTTGTCTTCTAGGAGAAGAGTGACCCTCATAGGAATACACAGTAATTTGTGAGTGTAAAAGCACAAGCTCCCCATGTTAGCATCACAAAAGTCAGTCATATAAATACTAAATTGAGCTGGATAAAAGAGACATTGACTGAGGCTGCCTTTAATATACTTAACAGCATGCATGCCAGCATCCAAATGAGGTTGCCTAGGACAACTCATAAACTTACTGAAAGATGGTATAATCCCCTAATTGGGTATTGAGATATCATTGATAATAAATAGACATACAAGCTAGGAAAGGAGCTAAGCTATACAAGGCAACTATATCAAAATATAATCCTAACATAATTACAAGATTTACAATCTAATACACCCCCGCAGTCGGAGCAGGAGGAGGACAAACGCTTAGGGTGGACCTAATACGAGTGAAGAGATGTCGTGGCAGTCCTTTGGTGAAGATGTCAGCATACTGATGCTCAGAAGGAACATGTAAGACATGAATGTGACCAACCTGAACTTTTTCGCGAACAAAATGGATATCAAGTTCAACATGTTTAATTTAGTTCGCTGATATTGTACTGGGTTGCCAGATAGATAGACAGCAGAAATGTTATCACAGAAAACCATAGTAGTAGAGCGGATGGGAATATGAAGCTCAAGGAGAAGATTTCGAATCCAGCTACTCTCGGCTACAACATTAGCAACACCACGATACTCGGCCTCAACACTATACCGAGAAACAGTAGCTTGTCGATTGGAAGACCAAGAGACAAGGTTATCACCAAGAAAAACACAGTATCCCGAAGTGGAGCGGCGGGAATCAGGACATCCAGCCCAATCAACATCGGAGTAAGCAGTTAAGGAGTGAGTCTTAGAAGCAGTCAAGCTAAGTCCATGATGAAGAGTACCTTTAACATACCGTAACACTCATTTAAGAAAGTGAAAATGAGGCTCTCGAGGAGAGTGCATGAAGAGACAGATTTGCTGAACAGTATAGGCAATGTCTGGACGAGTGAAGGTAAGGTACTGTAGAGCCCCAGCAAGGCTGCGGTGCAAAGTCGGGTCCTTGACAGGAGGACCATCAGTAGCACTTAGCTTAGAAGTAGTGTCAACAAGAGTGGTGACTGGATTACACCCGGTCATAGAAGCACGAGCTAAGATGTCTTTGGCATACTGCTCCTGAGTGAGGATGAGACCTGTAGAAGTGCGAGTAGCAGTAATACCAAGAAAATGATGCAGAGAACCAAGGTCCGTCATAGCAAATTCATGAGACAATGTACCAATGATACGACCAAGGAGAGCAGTGCTAGAGGCAGTCAAAATAATATCATCCACATAAAGAAGAAGATAGGCCATATCAGCACCGTGCTGGTATATGAATAGAGAAGTGTCACACAGACTGCTAGTAAATCCCTGAGACAATACAAAGTTAGCAAACCGCTGATACCAAGCACGAGGTGCTTGCTTAAGACCATAGAGAGATTTGCGGAGCTGACAGACATTATGAGGCACAGAGGGATCAACAAATCCTGGAGGCTGATGAATATAGACAGTTTACTTCAAGTCACCATGAAGGAAAGCGTTCTTGACATCCAACTGATGAATAGGCCAAGACCGAGATATTGCAAGACCAAGAACATTGTGAATAGTGGATGGTTTAACAACCGGACTAAATGTCTTATCACAATCATGACCAACCTGTTGATTTTTACCATTACCAACTAAACAAGCCTTATATCGAGCCAAAGAGCCGTCAGAGTTAAATTTATGACGATATAACCACAAACTCTGAATAATATGAGCACCAGGTGGCACGGAACGAGATCCCAAGTATGATTATCAATAAGAGCACGATAATCGTCCTGCATGGCTTTATTCCAGTTAGAGTCTCGAAGGGCGGAAAGGTGGGATTTGGGTAGAGGAGAGAGAGGAGGTTTAGTGGTGACATGGAGGTGAAAAATGTGTTTAGGGGTAAAAATTTCGTGCTTTGCACGAGGGTCATGGAGTGGGTAGGTTGCGAAGCAGGTGGTGGAGGTGGTGGGGGTGGTGGAGGTGGTGGAGGAGGGGTGGAAGGGATTGAGGCAATAGGAGGGTGAGGGGTAGGCGAGGGTGGTTGGGTGAAGGGGGGAGCAGTGGGCTGGGTTAGAGGAGAGGGACTAAGAGGGGAGTTAGGGGAGTTCGGTACTAGGCTGGGTGAGGAAGGAGGGATGTAAAGTGGCCTGGGCTGGGGTGAGGAGAAGTAAGGGGACTGGGAGGAGTGGGGTGGGACGGTTTTGGAATGAGGGGAGGGGGCTGGACAGTTAAGCGGAGAGGAGGGGAGGAGAGAGCTGGGCGAGGCCCAGTGGAGTGAGTTTGGGCCTGGACACGAGAAGGGGCGATTGGGCTGTGGGCACGGGGTGGGGGGTAGGAGTGTAGGAAGTGTTAGAGTGAGTGAGGGGAAAATAGGACGAGAATTCGGGGTCCAAGAAATTATAAGAAGAGGGGGAAGATGATGAATTGGAGAGATTTTAGAAAGGGAACACAAGTTCATCAAATGTGACATGACGAGATAAGATGACTTTGCCCGTTGATAAATCAAGGCAACGATATCCGCAGTAATTGGAGGGGTAGCCTAGAAAAACACATTGAGTGGAGCGAGGGGCTAGTTTGTGAGGGCGTTTTGAGGAGAGACATGGATAACATAAGCAACCAAATACATGAAGGTGATCATAGGAGGGTTTTTTGTGATAAAGAAGAGATGTAGGGAAGCGGAAGCGAAGAGATTTGATAGGAAGGATGTTGTGAAGGTAGACCGCGGTATGAAGAGACTCAACCCAAAAATGAGGGGGAATTGAGGCATGATAGAGAAGGGCATGCACGATCTCATTAAGTCTACGAAGCATTTTTTCGACTTTGCCATTTTGAGATGAAGTTTGCGGACATGAAAAACGGAAAGTGAGACCATTAGTCATGGCAAACTGATGAAAAGGGGTATTATCAAATTCACGACCCATATCACATTGAAAAGATTTAATAGGAACATTGAATTGAGTCCGAACATGAGATTTTTGATGATTTGAGGAGAATAAAGCACATTTTTAAGGTTTAGGGGACGAGAAGAAGTGGGTATAAGAGACATGCCCGAGCCAATAACTGGAATAGAGTTACCATTGCCAACATAAATAGAACGAATATTACTCAAATTAGATGAATTGACAAGAGTACCTGGATCCGCAGTTAAATGAGAGGAAGCACTGGTGTCCATATACCAAGAGTCATCCGGTTGGTGAAGAGACATAGTATGAAATGCAGCACCAATATTAGTAGGTTTAAGTGCATTAAAATCAGTGAGATGCGCTTGACCATAGCCACGAGATTGATTGGGAGCTTGAGACCGGGTCGAGGAGGGGCGCCAAGGGGAGGGCCGAGGCTGCCACGGGGAGGCCCAGCCAGTCTGGTTGGGGTAGGGACACGGCGGGGCAGCCCAGTATGGTGGTGGGGGTCCCCACGTAGGATAGTAGGAAGGTAGTGCAGCAGTAATAGCCGCTGGAGGACGCGGCTTAGAAGCACCAGCGGGTGGGCGAGCAGGGGGCCCGCGAGACTGACAGCGGTTGTTGCGGCTGTTGGTGTGGCGGTGGCCACCCATGGGTGGCGGTTGGTGAGGCGGGCCAGAACACCTGGAGGAGTTAGCCGGTAGTGAGGAGGGCGTGACTAGTGCAGTCGGCGGGGTGGCAACCTCATTCCGAACGACTTTTCGTTGTTGCTCCAATTGAAGCATACTACGAGCCATTTCAAAAGACGGAATTTGTTGATTAATGAAAGAGGCCACGGTATCAAAATCTGTAGGTAAGCCACGCACAAGATGAAGAACAAGACGTTGTTGAGTGACCGGGTAATCAACATCGGACAATTGGTCGGCTAACTCTTAAAGGCGATGACAATAATCATCAAGAGAAGGCATGGATTATTCAAGTTTGAGATTGTTGAATTCATGTTCAAGAGTAGCCGCACGAGATCCTTTATTATTGTGAAATAGGTTCTTCAATTTCAACCACGCTTCATAAGCCGTGGTGTCGGGTTCAAGGATCCGCAAGCATAGGTCATCGGAAATGGATCCGTAAATCCATTGAAGGACATGAGAGTCAATTTGTTGCCAAGTAGCATAGGTGGCGTCCGTTTTTGTGGGAGGAGCCATGCCATCAACATGGTGAAGAACCATATAACCACGAAGATGGAGTTTGAAAAGTTCAACCCAAGATGAGTATGATACCTTGGATCCATCAAGAACACGAACCTTGTGTTGGATATTACCAACGGTGTAGACGGTGTGAAGAGCTTTGGCGTGGGTTTGCTCAACATTGGGTTCGGGTTGGTCGTCGCCAGCCATTGTCGTGGCTAATGGTGGGGATGTGGCGTGTGTTTTGGGTGGTTGCCGTGGCAGCCAAGGTCAAGGAAGGAGAAAAAAATTCACCTTGCTCTGATTACCATGAAAGACGGTATAATCCCCTAATTGGGTATTGAGAAATAATTGATAATAAATAGACATACAAGCTAGGAAAGGAGCTAAGCTATACGAGGCAACTATATCAAAATATAATCCTAACATAATTACATGATTTACAATGTAATACTTAATAATTGTTGAACTGAGTAAAGATAAGTCAAGTCTACTAAGGTTAAGGTAGAAAAGTATACCTATAAGTCTTCTAAAACCTTTAAGATATTTTATAATCTCTCCATGATATGTAGAGAGCTTGATTCCTTTGATAATAGGAAATTTTGTTTCTTTGTAATTAAGTAATCCAGTACTAGTCACATTGATGTCTTTCGAACTCCTAGCAACTTCATGACCTAGGAAGGATCTCATCTCCCCTAGATACTTTTTTTTTTGAGGAGATCACATTACTTCTTTCCACCTCTTTGCTTACAGAGAGCAAATTGTGCTTGTATTCAGGAATGTAACACATTTTTTAGTGTTATCTTGGGAATTTGATTAACTTCCCTTTTTGGCGTACTGTTTTGATGTTTCCATCAAGTAATCCAACACTAATACCGTTTTTAAGCTTTCTTTATTCAGAAAACGTCTTTATATTTCCAGCCATATGGTTAGAAGCTCCTGTATCTAGAGCTGGCAATTATCCATGGGTGAGTGGATTATCCACCCACCCGCCTCAGATTAACGAGTGAAAACCCACAATGAAGCGGATGACGGACGGGTGGGAGATGGGTGAGATTATTTTGAACCATCACCCGCTCAATCCATCCACCCATGTCATATATATATTAATTACAAATGAATGAGATCGATTTGATTAAAATTAATCTTGCAAAAAATCGAAAATTTTAAGTTAGGGCACTGTAACATGCACTGTGTTTCAAATGAAATTGAGATTTTGAGATTAAGTTGAAACACACTGTATAAGCGGATAATAAATAGCAATGGGGACACAAAAGAGTTTTAACGTGGTTCAATCTCTACTCTGAGTTCCACGTTCATAAAATCCACTAATAGCGAATTCCCTTAATACATCACTCAAGGTACAAGTCCCCACTACTAACTCTAGTAGTGCTCCCCAATACTTCACTATAAGTGTTGCTATGTTGAATTAAATACAAACTCATGTACTCAATCCAACACTCTCTATAATAATGTGAAAATTACAGAAAGATTTTATCCTCAAACAAGTGCTTCTCAAATAAGCAGATAGAGGCTTCGATAAACTCCTAGGTAACCAACTTAGTAATGTCAAAACACTGTGCTATACTCTGTGCTTCTGGGAATTTCGTTTTTCATAAAATACTCAAGATAGCTCAGGAAAAACGTGTCTTCGAATGAGATGTATGCTCAGCTTTTTTTAAAAGAAGATTGAAGATCAATTTCCTTATTAAAAGATATGATCCTATCTCACGGATCTATCATATCTTTTAATAAGGATGTTTTTCTTTAATCTTCTTGAAATATTATCTTTCTAAAAACTTATCTCTTTCAAGATATTTTTGCAAAGATATTTATTTCTTTTCCATAACAAATTAGCTTTTAGAAATCATGTATCGTTAAGAAAAAACAAAATTTTCAAATCCCCTTTTTTTTTATTTCAAAGGCATTTTATGTAATTTTTATTATTGTGTTTTTTATTTTACTAACTCTAGTAAAATTAAATAAACACAATAATATAATATTACATAATAATCCTTTTATAATAGCACACATATTCAAACATACTAATTTGGTTACTTATTACATGTTCGGCTACAATTAGAAGTCTCGCATTCTTCCATGATTAGCAATCTTGATCATCCAAACTTCTTGTGATAAATATGTAACATGAAACAACCAACCATGTTATATATACAAAAATGTGTTTATCATCATCAAAATACCTAGGGACATAGAGTCCTAATAAATTCCCCCTTTTAGATGATGACAAACACATTAAGGTTCCCCCTCAACACAAGCATATATATTTTTAAATGGGGATTAAAGACTATACACTTGACTGCAACTTGTATAAGGAAACATATTTTTCAAGCAAGTGCAAAGCAATTAACCTCACAATTTCCAATACCAACAAATCACTAGAAAGGTCAAGGAAAACGATCAAGAAGGTAATAAGACTAATAAAAAACAAGTTAGAATACACACAATACTCTTCCCCTTTTTGGCATCATCAAAAAAGAATTTAACCATCTCAAGGGTACCACAAAAAAATGCAAGAGCATTACAAGAGCCATATCACCGTCAAGTAATATTAGTAGCTCAAGCAATAGATACTAAGGATGCTGGTGCTATGTCATAATCCAACTCACAATCTGAAGCTACAAAGTAAGAAATTACAATGAGGGATCAAGGTAGGCTAAGAAAGTAAGATAAAGGGAAGTCATGTAAGCTTGAAGATTTTATATGGCAATTAGTTCAACAAGTGCTTAAACCTTACTTTCAGATTTTCAACTTCTGCAAATAACGTAGAACTTTCGTCATTGTGGCACTGTATGTGATTTTGTGCCACTGAACAATATATTCCCTTTCAAATAACTTATCTTCGCATATTCAGTAACCCAAAATGATCATTAAGAGCTTCATAATTTTTTTCACATGACTTAAACTCTAGAATTTATCCAAAACAAGTGTCTTACTCTCCTTTTCTTTTCTTTTTCTTTTTGTTCCTTTTTTTTAAAGGAGAGTTATATCATACAATATGACTAGCTAGAGTCAATAACTAAGAGATCAAGGATGAAATAAATTAATTCGGATCTCATTTTCTTTCTGATACATTTTTTGGCACTGTGCCTTGTACATTGTGAAGCAATGCTTTCATTTCTTTCACGTATTAGTATTATGTCCAACCTTTTCATGTTCCCCCTCTACTGATGCGTCTTCTTCTTTCACCATCTTATCAAGATATCTTTGCTCCATCGATAATCATGAATCAAAATTAAAAACACATGTTGAATTAGAGCAATGGGTGAAGAAAAAAGAAGGATATAATAGGAAAAGTACGATGTGAGATATGAAAAGAAGAAATAATGAGGCACAAATGTCAAACTCAAATGAAGAACATTGGAATAACATCAAGCTAAAGATCAAGCTTGCCATAGGAGAAAGAATTAACATTTCATAGCTTAATAGTTCGGCAACTTAGGATCATATAGCTTATTAGTTCGGCAACTTAGGATCATGACATTAAGACAGCATCATTAGACCATTACGTGTCCTACATTACACTCAAGTTACTGCTTTTGAAAAGGTACACCAAGCAACACAAAAAACATTATTCTAGCCAATTATCAAGGGAAAATCACTGAAAGATTCTTACTTGTCAATCATTAGTTGTATTTCCATTCTTAATTTTTTTTCAAACATTTTCTAGTGAAAGGTTTTGAAATAATATAGGCTAATTCGTCATCGGTATTGCAACAAGCAAAATTTATCAAGAAAGATCGTCAAGTGTTCAAGAGAGACATAAAAGAAAAAAAAATTATGCACTTTGCCTCTTCTAACAAAAATAATCAAAACTCAACCAAGATCAATTTTAAAGAAGTGTGAGAATAACTTACCATACCAAACTTACCATGCAATACACTTCTCATTATTAGGCTTTTCAAGTGAGAGGAATAAGATTAATGCAAATAGTATCCGTTAAGCAATCATCTTTCCGAGAAGTATAGATTGTTCCCTCCCACTAAGCCTGCAAAAAAAATAAAGTCTTGGTTTTGGGTAACAAATTAATTTGGGTCCCTTATCTTTTAGTTGGGGTCTTAATAAATCTTTTCGGATCCATACTCGACTCATAAACTGACTATTTCTTTCAACATGTTTTTTCTTTTTTTTACAACCATCAGTTATGTGACCATTCTTTCCACATAAAGAACATATCAAATACTCAGGTAAATCCACATACTTGCGTTTCCTAAAGTCTCTTTCGAAATTTCTAGCACTGTGCCTTACACTATGTCTCTGGTCATTGTAACCTAAACCAAATCTATTTCGATTGTTAGTAGAATTACATAGACAAATTAAGGCTTTTTGGCCAGCTGGCCATTTTTCATACATTTTACGTGCAACATTCAATTGTGATTCCAAGAAATCAACAGAGGTGTTTAGATCGCCATTCCTTTTTCTCAAAATTTCCAAATCTTTCTTTGCTTTATCAAGTTCATTTCTTAACTTAGCATCATGAGGTAGCATGAGTGGAACAATTCTGGATTTTTGTCTTGATTTTTTCAATTAAGTTAACTCATGATTTATAGACTCAATTTGTTTTTCAAGATCTAAATTTGTCGATATAGAATCAGTGTATGGCACAGTGTCATGAACAATTTCTTTATTTAAATACTTTTCACATTTTGACGCAACCAAATCAACGTTAAGCTCATCAACAATCATTTCCAATTCCGAGTTTCTTCTTATTAGACCATTATTTTCATCTTGTAAAATCTTATATTCCTTTTCCGAACCTAACTTTTGCTTGCTCATAATCTCTAAATCATTTTTCATGTTAAAAAAATTGTCACTCAATTCTTGACAATCATCAATAATATTGCCAAGCAACGAAGTAAGTTAATTCTTAGAAAGCCGTGGAATTTTAAGCTTTAATGAGATAAAATTTACCTCACATTCCTCTTCGTCATCGGATATGGTAGAATTTATCGCCGTAAGACATAAGTGAGAGTCATCATAGCACTGTGCCATATACTGTGATGTCGAGGTGGAATCAGCACAGAGCTTCGCTGTAAGGCACTGTGCCACTTTTTTTTTCTTCATCATCCGAATTCGTGTCTCCCCAAACAGCTGCAATCATAGCCTTCTTGTACTCGTTCTTGGCTTGAACTTTCTTTTCTTTGGATTTCTCATCCTTCCATGATGAGCATTCTTTAATCCTACTATTATAGTTACCATGCTCAAAAAATTCAGAGTTAGTAGCACTTTTCTTGAGATAGTTTTTATTCTTTTGAAGGAAATTTTTAAATCTCCTTGTAAGCAATGTAACTTCCTCATCACTGTCACTTTCCTCAACATCACAATCAGATCTCAAGGCTGAACCGTTATTTTTTAGTTTAGGAGTCTTAGATTCTAAAACAAGCTCATGAGTCATTAATGATCCAATTAATTTATCTAAAGAAAGTTTGGATAAATCCTTGGCTTCTTGAATAGCTAGCAGTAACTTTTGGAAGCCAACGATTTGTCAAACTTCTTAAGACCTTCCTAACCAAATCTTCAGAATCGTAAATTTTTCCAAGAGACCTTAACTCATTAGTAACAATAGTAAACCTAGTGAACATTTCTTTATTGATTCATCATGATCCATTCAAAACAATTCATACTCTTGAACTAATAAATCAATATGAGATTGTTTTACTTCATTCGTACCTTCATGGGCTAACTCAAGAGTGTCCCATATTTCCTTTGCGGTAGCACATGCCGAGATTCTAGGGTACTCTTCTAGTCCAACTCCATATTGAAGAATACTCATTGCTTTGAAATTCTTTTCGGCCTTCACTTAGTCGGTTGAGTCGTACTCGTCCTCATCTTTTTCAATCAATTTTCCGTTCTTGTCCTTCTTTTGAATTGCAATGGAACCTTTCCTTATTACCTTAAAACACTCATAGTCGGATCCTTGAATATATATTCTCATTCTGGTTTTCCACCGTGAATAATCCATGCCGTTGAAGATCGGGCACTTCGAATACCTTTCGAGAATATTAGGCTCTGATACCAATTGTTAGTTCGCAAGATATTAATTACAAATGAATGGGATCGATTTGAATAAATTAATCTTGCAAAAAATCGATATTTTAAAGTTACGGCACTATAACATGCACTGTGTTTCAACAGAAATTGAGATTTCGAGATTGAGTTGAAACACACTACATAAGCGGATAATAAATAGCAATGAGGACACAAAAGAGTTTTAACGTGGTTCAATCTCTACTCTGAGATCTACGTCCACAAAATCCACTAATAGTGAATTCCCCCAATACCTCACTCAAGGTACAAGTCCCCACTACTGACTCTAGTAGTGCTCCCCAACACATAACTATAAGTGTTGCTACGTTGAATCAAATACAAACTCATGTACCCAACCCAACACTCTCTATATATAATGTGAAAATTACAGAAAGATTTTATCCTTAAAAAGGTGCTTCTCAAATAAGCAGATAGAGGCTTCGATAAACTCCTACGTAACCAACTTAGAAATGTCAGAACACTGTACTATACTCTGTGCTTCTGGGAATTTCGTTTTTCATAAAATACTCAAGATAGCTCTGGAAAAACGTGTCTTCGAATGAGATGTATGCTCAACTTTTTTTAAAAGAAGATTGAACATCAATTTCCTTATTAAAAGATAAAATCCTATCTTTTAATAAGGATTTTTTTCTTCAATCTTCTTGAAATATTATCTTTCTAAAAACTTATCTCTTTCAAGATATTTTTGCAAAGATATTTATTTCTTTTCCATAACAAATTAGCTTTTAGAAATCTTGTATCTTTAAAAGAAAAATCAAATTTTTCAAATCTTATGTAATTTTTATGATTGTGTTATTTATTTTACTAACTCTAGTAAAATTAAATAAACATAATAATGTCATATTACATAATAATCCTTTTATAATATCACACATATTCAAACATACTAATTTGGTTACTTATTACATGTTCGACTATAATTAGAATTCTAGCATTCTTCCATGATTAGCAATTTTGATCATCCAAACTTCTTTTGACAAATCTGTACCATGAAACAACCAACCATGTTATATATACAAAAATGTGCTTATCATCATCAAAATACCTAGGGACATAGAGTCCTAACAATATAATATTATTAGTATTAAATTTTGGCATGTATTAAGAATTGACAATTGATATTTAGTTGATTTGTTGTTAATCGAAGGCTAAATTTTCATTTATTATTTTTTTAAATTGTTAAGTATACAAATTATGTTTTCTAGTATTATCCATTTCCCACCCACCCCACCAGCCCCACCAGCCCCATCCGTTGTTGATGGATGGAGCGGATATGGACGGAACTTTTGGCGGGTGATGGATGCAGTGGATGGGGATTTGGTTTGCGGATGATGGGGCATGTTGAGATCCACCCGACCCATCTTCGACCCATTGCCAGCCCTTCCTTTATCCATTATCCAGAACTCACACTTATAATTTTTATTATAACTTGCAATATTAGAGGCTAATATCTTACCAGCAAAGTTGCTCACTCTTGCTGTGTTTCCTCCACTGCTACTCCCTCCTTGGCTTGCAGAGAAGGCTTTCATTATCTCCTTCACAACAGCAAAAACCATCTCAGCATCTGGCTTGTTGCTCCTGCTTCCCTGTCTTCCAAAATCATACACTTCATCATCCAATGGGCTCTCACTTCCCAACTCATCCTCATGCTTCCCAACATTTCCAGTAAATTTTCCTCCACTCTTCCCTCTGCGAAGGTCTTTGAACTATTGTGGTGCTCTATTAATCTTTAAACGCTCAGCTTTAATGTGATCTCACGCCCCCACGATGGTCACATTTTTTGTTTCATCTTGCCCCTCTTGTAATCTCTTTCTTGAAACTATCTCTGCTTATACTTCTTTGCTTGAAAAGCACTGGTGTCTATTGTTAGATTTTCTCTCCCATATCTTACTTCTTTTTACTTTTTAACCTGTTGTATCATATGAAAAGCCTTGTTTACACTTAGCAATATAATGGATCCATTCCCATGATATTTCTCCTCATGCTTTCATAGTCCTGATTTAGACCCATGAGAAAGTCAGTCTCTTTCTTTCCACCATCTCCATCAATTTCTTCAGCAACTTACAGGTACACTTACTAATAGCTCCAGAGGCACAAGATGGTAGTACTTCAATCACTTGGATCTCATCTCAATAACTTCTCAGTTGGCAGTAATATTATGAGACACTGAGTTTTGCTTGCTCAGACTTAGAGACTTATCTTCTTAGTTGATAGAGTTAAGGGATGTTGCTCTGACCATACCTCTCCATAATTTCATCCTACAATTGTTTTGCAGATTCCACAAGCATTAGCCTTTGAGCCATGCCAACAGTAATAGACTTAAACAACCAACATCTAATCATGTAGTCATTTCTAAGCTAGTTGTTAAAATCCTTAGAAGTATTTTCTGGTTTAGAGCAAGTTCCATCTATGAACCCTATTTTGCTCTTAGATCCTAAAGCCATCTCGATGTTTCTACTCCAATATAAAAAATTACATCCATCAAAAAGCATAGTACTCAGCTGCATTTGAGGTCCAATTGCACTTGAAAGAAATAGTGGATCGATGTAGCTTGCTGCTCCTCCTCCATCTTCCTTTGCTGCCATTTCTCTTCCTTTTATGATCTTCAGTTTGAAAGATAAGATTAACTGTCAGCTGAAATCCTTACAGCTCTGATACCTTGAAGAAAGTTGATAACTTTCTACTGAAGAGAACCAACAAAGTTGGTAACTTTCACAAAAATGAAAATTTGTTCGTTAGAAGCAATTTTTAGTCTATCGAATATTATTGCACCTGAATAACGACGCACCAAAATTCCTTACAAACCTAGGGATCCTACCTCATTATATATAATATAACCTTAACGAATCAAAGGTAAGGAAAAAAGACAGGTGTACAAGAGCTAGAAGATAAAAGCAGATTAACTAGCCTAAATGTGAGTGTAGGAGAGTAAATGTACAACAGAAGTAAGACTAACTAAAAAAACTAATTATAAGAACTTTTTGTTGGGAAATACCTATTAAAATAGTCATTTTGTTGGAAAAGACCTAATAAAAACTTTTTTTTTCAAAAAGATCTATTATAATACTTCCCTTTGTTACATAAGACCACCTCAATATTTTTGGGACAAAAAGTCAATTTTCTGGCATTGACTTTTCTTCCCCTCCTCTTCTAATTCAATGACACCAACATATTTTTTTCTATCCTAATACATTAACCCTACGAAACTCTTTCCTCTTGCTTCCCATTTTAAGGGATTATGGTAGGGAAAAAAAGAATAGGTTGGTCCCATTTATTGAGAAAGGGAGGCGAAGCAAGTCAACATCGGAAATTTGACTTTTTGGCCGGAAAATATTAAGGTGGTCTTAAGTAACAAAGGTAAGTATTATAATAGGTCTTTTTCAACAAAAAAGTTTTTATTAGGTCTTTCCTAGCAAAATAGCTATTTTAATAGGTCTATCCCAACAAAAAGTTCTAATTATAAACTTGTACTTTCCTCATATTTTTTGTTCTATGGGAACAATAATATATTATATATACAGATATTATAACTTAGTTAACTACATTAGTTTTAGGGGGCTGAAGGACTCAATTATACATGTTTATTAGTTAGTTCTAACTAAAAAGGTTAAAGATAATTTAGTTTTTTTATCACCAGAATTATCATCTCTTAAATTATGAGGCATGCTTTTCTCATGCTTATTATTTTCTTAGAAAAAATATGGTTAGAAGTCATAATAAGCTTATATATTTAATCAATCTCTATATATCTATATCTAAATAAAAATATTTTAGGCATATTCTCAAATATTATAATTTGATATCTGGATTCATATATAGGAGGCTTGGGAACAATTCAACTCCCTTGGACTTCTTTAGAGGTAAATATTTTGCTATATTAATTTCATGGACAAATAATTAATAGAATGAAAATCATGATTTCTCCATCTTCTTTGACAAGGTGATAGTATTCCATAGTCTAAAATTACTACGACATCTGGATTACATTGAAGAATGCATTGTAATAGCAAATATGAAATCAGGGTATACACAATGTATTTCTTTGTTCACACATAGTGTTTTTTTTCATTTATTTTAATTTACGTGACACATATTTGATATTTGAAATGAATGATCTTGTGTACTTTTTCCCCAATATTTTATTTAATACACTGATATCATAATTGTAGAGCAACTTGACTGGTATAGTATAAAGTAAAGTGATGGTTATTACATAAATAACTATGACTATGTCAAAAAGTGTAATTTAATGAATTTCTTTCCATTTCCATAAGCATATCTACGATTTTATATGATTATCTATACATATACTTTTATCATGGCATATATAGTAGATTTTTTTCTTTTCATAATAAACATAGTGTCATAAATGCCCTTAATATGATCTAAATACTCAAATCCCTCGTTGTCAACTAGCTTAATTTGTTAAAGTCTTGGGAGGTAATATTCAAGACCTGGGACTAAATCTCTTCGACATTATTTCGCCCTTGTATGATCTCTCTACACAACTGGAAAAGAAAATCGCTCCATCAGTTCCTTGTAGTCTAAGAGGGTGTTTGGTATGGAAAAAATTGATGTAGGAAACGGATTCAAATAAGCATTTCCATTTCTAATTGTTTGCTATGAGTGTTAAATAACAAATACCGTTTCCGGAGGGAACATAATCCCACATTTGTTACCCTTATCAAACTAGTGGAAACAAATTACATTTCCTTCCTCAATCATAAACCTCTCAATTGTTTCCATTCCACTAGGATACGAAACAACAATTAAAGGTAACAATTAGTCTTTCCATTTCCCCTCCTTATCCAAATCCTTTCCATTCCATTTACATTGATTATACCAAACGCCCCCTAAGAGTGAAAAGTGGTGGTGATGAGAATTCAACTCGTAGAAATATTGTGGCCCAACTCATCGAGGGCCTTGCTTAAATGGAGGTTGAATCATTTGAAGAGGAAAAGAAGAGAGAATAAAGAAAAGTCGGTATATCTGTAATACTCCGTATTTTTTAGTAGTTAATATTTGTATTTTTTAGAAAAGTTTTGGTTATTAAAAAGGTTTTATTTACTAAAAAGGCTTATTATTTATTCAAAAGGTTTTTAAATAGGCTTTTATAAAAGGTTATGAGTATTTAAAACAAATTCTAGCCCAAATTGAATTTTGGGCCTAGGTTTAAATCCAAGTAGTTTGTTTAAAACAAAATTTAAAATGTTTTAAAGGAAATCCCAAAAAAAAAAAAAAAAAAAAAAAAAAATTGCGGCGGCAAAGTCACGCCAGTGATATGCTTATTAGCAAAGTTTTTGGTTACTTTTCCTTTTTGTTTATCTTTTTAATTATTTTAGCTTCTAGAATTATGTATTATGGGATAATTTATATCTTTTCCGAATTTTAGTTGGATGATCGTAAAAATTTGTTAGATCTTAGCAAGATTTGTTTATCTTTTATCTTAAATCCATCTTTTAGTTTCCTAGTCCTACTTCGACTCTACTTGTCCAACTAGTATAAATAGGGGTCTCCACCCATCATATTCTTCGCACCAAATTTGAGGAATACATCTCTTTTCTCAAGTTTAAACTCTCTCTCCCTCTTAGCCTACCTTTTCTGTTCTCCCTAGTAGTTATTAATTTTAAGGTGCGTGTATGTGTAGATCTTTAATAATTGTTATGCAAACGTAGTATGATGTTTTTAGAAAGATAATTTAGGTTGAAGTGCATGTTATTTTTTGAGTTTAATATGAACAACATGATTTTTTACATATAGTCGAGTATCTATGTTTTATAATATGTTTGAAAGTAATCTTGGCATAGATGTTATTAGCGGTATTATAGTTTTAACAAGCCTTATCACATACTTTGTTTAATGTTTCATACCATACACTGGCATGAGAATACTGATGAGCAATTTGATTAGCAAAACCAACTTTATAATGGTTTTATGTTTATTATTAAGAGTTTTCAAAATTATTTTATGAACAAGTTATTGATTATGCCTTTATATGGCTAAATTTATTAGTACTATTTTTTTTAAGGAGGATTATTTCAGAAGGATTTTTATTAGATATATGATCTTTTATGATCACAATTATAAAGAGGCAACGGCTTGTTATTTATTAACAAGAACGGTAGCTATTATTATTTACCAAGGCAACAGCTTGTTATTTATTAGCAAGAACGGTAGCCATTATATTATTTACCCATGTACTTTTTGTATAAGTCATGTGGACAAGGTAGTTCCCCTCGTAATAGACTCAGTAAGGAATACTAAACTTGGGGGGTGTGCACACTTTAGGAAAGGTACCTAGGCAAAGAAAAGGAGTTTTTATTAAAGTTAAATACTTTATGTTATATAATTATCAAGTATTCAAGGAAGGCTTTTCGAAATTAAATATTTCAAATGTTTAATTAAATGAAGTGTTTAATATTCCGCATATACATGTACTCAGTATTTTTACTGACACGCTTTTATTTGTTTTGTTTTATGGCTTTGTCCCTGTGATGACCCTATTTTGGCGAGCAGATTTTACAGGTTGATATGATGCATACTTCATATGGGGGAGCTAGTGAGGAATCATAATTAGTCAAGGAGTTGTTATTTTATTTTTCTTGTTATATAGTTGTACAATAAAGTTTATTTCAATAAAGAGTTAGTTATTTCAGTTATTCCGCTGCATTAGTTTAAAGTTCAGTTAGTAGTTAGTATTAAAGCCTTTAACGTTATCACGTGGCAGTAATACTCTCAAGTTTCTCAAGTGTTTTACATTAAAATATATTCTTCAAAAAAAAAGTGAAATTTGGGGGTGTTACAAAGTGGTATCAGTTTAAAAGTCTAGGGATATGAAACTGGAATCTAAAATTAATGGGTAGACTTAAGGATGGGCATATAGGTTAGAGAGTTTCGCATTCTTTTCATATTTATATTAAATATGCATAAAAATCTATTTTATTATTTGAGGAAAAACGATTGATTTGGATAAGTTGGGTTGGCAATGTTTCTGGCAAGGAAAGGCTTGGGCTCTCACCAACGTTGCGTGTAACCAACTCTTTCCTGGGAAATTCATTGGCCCGACTATTCTTTGTCATGAATCAAGTACTCATTATAAAACATATTTGGAAAAACAAAAGGTTGAAAAAAATAATTTATTTTTCTTGTTATATAGTTGTACAATAAAGTTTATTTCAATAAAGAGTTAGTTATTTCAGTTATTTCGCTGCATTAGTTTAAAGTTCAGTTAGTAGTTAGTATTAAAGCCTTTAACGTTATCACGTGGCGGTAATACTCTCAAGTTTCTCAAGAGTTTTATATTAAAATATGTTTTTAGAAAGAGAGAAATTTGGGGGTGTTACAAAGATTGGTAGCTAAGATTTAAGTCAAGTTTTAAGTCTTAGCGAGTTACGAGGGCGTAACTCCTTTTAAGGGGGGTAGAATGCGATAGAGTTTCGTGCCTTTAACTTAAAATACTATTTTTTTTTACCTAATTTTGACTTATTTTATGAGTTATTAAATGAGCCAACTTACTTTGATATAAAATTGTGTGATATATGTGAATTACATGCTTTATTTTTGTTTGCTTGCTTCAAGTTTCGAGGACGAAACTTCTTTTAAGGGGGGTAGTCTGTAATACTCCGTATTTTTTAGTAGTTAATATTTGTATTTTTTAGAAAAGTTTTGGTTATTAAAAAGGTTTTATTTACTAAAAAGGCTTATTATTTATTCAAAAGGTTTTTAAATAGGCTTTTATAAAAGGTTATGAGTATTTAAAACAAATTCTAGCCCAAATTGAATTTTGGGCCTAGGTTTAAATCCAAGTAGTTTGTTTAAAAAAAAATTTAAAATGTTTTAAAGGAAATCCCAAAAAAAAAAAAAAACAAAAAAAAAATTTGCGGCGGCAAAGTCACGCCAGTGATATGCTTATTAGCAAAGTTTTTGGTTACTTTTCCTTTTTGTTTATCTTTTTAATTATTTTAGCTTCTAGAATTATGTATTATGGGATAATTTATATCTTTTCCGAATTTTAGTTGGATGATCGTAAAAATTTGTTAGATCTTAGCAAGATTTGTTTATCTTTTATCTTAAATCCATCTTTTAGTTTCCTAGTCCTACTTCGACTCTACTTGTCCAACTAGTATAAATAGGGGTCTCCACCCATCATATTCTTCGCACCAAATTTGAGGAATACATCTCTTTTCTCAAGTTTAAACTCTCTCTCCCTCTTAGCCTACCTTTTCTGTTCTCCCTAGTAGTTATTAATTTTAAGGTGCGTGTATGTGTAGATCTTTAATAATTGTTATGCAAACGTAGTATGATGTTTTTAGAAAGATAATTTAGATTGAAGTGCATGTTATTTTTTGAGTTTAATATGAACAACATGAGTTTTTACATATAGTCGAATATCTATGTTTTATAATATGTTTGAAAGTAATCTTGGCATAGATGTTATTAGCGGTATTATAGTTTTAACAAGCCTTATCACATACTTTGTTTAATGTTTCATATCATACACTGGCATGAGAATACTGATGAGCAATTTGATTAGCAAAACCAACTTTATAATGGTTTTATGTTTATTATTAAGAGTTTTCAAAATTATTTTATGAACAAGTTATTGATTATGCCTTTATATGGCTAAATTTATAAGTAGTACTATTTTTTTTAAGGAGGATTATTTCAGAAGGATTTTTATTAGATATATGATCTTTTATGATCACAATTATAAAGAGGCAACGACTTGTTATTTATTAACAAGAACGGTAGCTATTATTATTTACCAAGGCAACAGCTTGTTATTTATTAGCAAGAACGGTAGCCATTATATTATTTACCCATGTACTTTTTGTATAAGTCATGTGGACAAGGTAGTTCCCCTCGTAATAGACTCAGTAAGGAATACTAAACTTGGGGGGTGTGCACACTTTAGGAAAGGTACCTAGGCAAAGAAAAGGAGTTTTTATTAAAGTTAAATACTTTATGTTATATAATTATCAAGTATTCAAGGAAGGCTTTTCGAAATTAAATATTTCAAATGTTTAATTAAATGAAGTGTTTAATATTCCGCATATACATGTACTCAGTATTTTTACTGACACGCTTTTATTTGTTTTGTTTTATGGCTTTGTCCCTGTGATGACCCTATTTTGGCGAGCAGATTTTACAGGTTGATATGATGCATACTTCATATGGGGGAGCTAGTGAGGAATCATAATTAGTCAAGGAGTTGTTATTTTATTTTTCTTGTTATATAGTTGTACAATAAAGTTTATTTCAATAAAGAGTTAGTTATTTCAGTTATTCCGCTGCATTAGTTTAAAGTTCAGTTAGTAGTTAGTATAAAAGCATTTAACGTTATCACGTGGCGGTAATACTCTCAAGTTTCTCAAGAGTTTTATATTAAAATATGTTTTTAGAAAGAGAGAAATTTGGGGTGTTACAATATCTTGTGCGGACTTGGTCTACACTAATATTTTTATGGACCAAAGCTACACATGTGCCATAACTTTTTCTTTTCATATAATCACTTTTTTCAATGTATAATTACTCTTATACAGTATTTTCTAACATAATGACACTCATTATTCCATACAGTCACCCTTTCTTACGTTAATTTACCATAATAAAATTATCCCTTATAACATAGTAATATTTTTTCCATATAATTATTATTTGCACCATATAATCATCTTTTATAGCTACTGTTTGTTTAACATAATGACCTTTTTTCATAAATAACATGTGCTAGCACTAGATATTCATAATAAATTTAGTGTGGACTATGACTATATAAGTTTGTTTTTTAAAAGTAGCGGGTAGTCGGACTTTACTCTCTTATCGCAAAAAACATTGATAAACTAGAGGAGGAAATGAGTCCTTTACCGTTGATATAAATCTTGCTAAATTTGGGATTACACTTCTTAAAAACTTCAGTTCAAATGACATCCTCATATTTCAAAGCAACTAATAATCAACTTTACTCCCTTAGGAACCTGTTTTGGTTCTTGACGCTTAAAAGGTTGATCCATGATTAGTCATAGATCCAACGTGGGTTTAGTGTTAGCTGAATCAACAAGGATCCGAGAAAAAACTCAAAAAGACTAAAAAGACTAAATTGTTATATATTTTGCAGGTGGATTATGTTTGAGATACGAGATATAATCAGTATCGGAAAATATATCATATGTATGATATATTTTCCATATTGATATTATTAAGAGAATAATATATTTAGGTTTATTTATGTTGAAATATTATTTAGTGAATAATTTATGGTTATGGTCCTATATCTTTTAGGAAGATTGTTTCCTATCTTATGTTACCTTAGGTTTTGTATAAATACTCTACCTATTGATGAATAATATTGAAGCCACACAATTAATCCTTTACCCCAAATTTGTCATGGTATCAAGAGCAGATTAGATCTTGAGAGAGCTCACAAAAAAAAAAAAATTCCCCCTGCCGGTAGGTTAGAAAATTAAACCCACCGGTGGGATTAACCTTTAGTTAAAATTACAGATTTTTTTTTCTTCAATCTACTTCCGCTGCATGTTTTTACTTCCTTGATGTGGCTTGCTAATTAATTGCCATACTTTAAGGGTTCCTTCCATGAGAATTTAGAATTTGCAATAGGATAATGGCTGACAGCAAAACAGCCGCATAATACCTATTGCTTGAAAGTTCTTTTTTGTTATTGGCACGAAGTTTCATAGAGAAGAACGAATTTGTTTACACTTTAGAGATTGCGAAGCAATACGGGAAGTGAGGTACAACTCCGGGTTAAGGTTATTTGATCCACCGAGTATTCGGTCGGATTTATTTAAAAAAAAAAAAATTCGGCTCTCCTTGTGTCCTGAGACAAGGAATATTGGTTCTCCTTGTGCCGTGAGACAAGGTTTTTAACTGATTTGAGTGTGGTTTGCTCTGAAAAACCAATATTTGATTGGAGCACAATTTTGCTCAGGAAAAACCAAAATACGACGAGTTCGAGAAGAAGAGACGTTCTCGTTGTAATGTTATATTTGATTGGAGCATGGTTTTGCTTAGGAAAAACCAAAATACAATGAGTTCGAGAAGAAGAGACATTCTCATTATAATGTTATATTTGCAGGTTCGAAAAGAATGATGTCCTGTTTGATTGATGATTGATGGGTTCGAAAAAGATGAACGTTCTCATCATTAAAAAAAAATATTTGAAGGCGACATCACCAGATTTGTGCATCTCGACTTCAACAAAGAGAAGAATTTCCAATCGCAACGTTTGTGTTACTGCCGTTACGATTGCGGGAGGGTGTTAGAGATACGAGATATAATCAGTATCAGAAAATATATGTATGATATATTTTCCATATTGATATTATTAAGAGAATAATATATTTAGGTTTATTTATGTTAAAATATTATTTAGTGAATAATTTATGGTTATGGTCCTATATCTTTTAGGAAGATTGTTTCCTATCTTATGTTACCTTAGGTTTTGTATAAATACTCTACCTATCGATGAACTGCATTAAATTATAACTAATTAATAGTAATGATAATAATTTAGGAATTGAACTGAACTGAACTAGACTCAAAATAAGCTGGGGAGAACAGGTCCTAAGCCCATTTTCTAAAACATTTTGAAATAGTTTTATAATAGCCTATCTTTGAAAACCTTTTTAAACATAATTTTATGAAAGCCCGATTTCTAAAACCCATTTTCTAGCCTAATTTAATTAATAGAATTAATTAATTAGTTTTATTAATAAAAATATCTTTTATGAAAAAATCATGTTCCTCCAAAGTGTTTCCAAAATATCTATCTTTATCTAAAACTATTTCGTAAATCTTTTGAATAAAAAATCTTTTAAAAACCTAGTTTTTTTCGGTTAGCTTTTAGTTCCAACTGCCTAAACCTATATAAATACTCTCCTAACCTCCTCATTCTCTCACGGCTCACACAATTAATTCACACGGCACAACTCTCTGCCATGCCTAACTTTCCCCTACTGCCATAACCAATCCTCACCATAATCCCACCGCCTAACACCAAAACCTACGCCTAACTGATACAGTAATAGTTATAACCCAGGGCCACAAATCATCATACACTCCATCTCACATATTACAATACAAGACCTCCTAATACTATTACTATAAACTAATACTAACATCACATCATACACCACTTATTCATCATCACTTAGTCAACGCATGATACCAACAATAAAACAAAACCAATAAACGGATGTATGATGTCTGAGGGTCAATCAAATTAAAAATCTTTGCTTTTTTTTTTCTTTATTATTATTTTTTCTTGAAGTTACTAACTATCTATTCATGATTTAGGTTGTTAAAGTATTCCTACGACTGTAAATCTCTATTATATAAGCGAAGGGGGAGGCATGGTGTCCCCCTATTAAATGACTGTAATATCCTTATTTTTTTAATTACATCAATTTTGTTCAATGGGTAATCAATCAATCAAAATATTTGCCATTTAAAAAAATATAAAATTAGAATAACTTAAAATTTTAGGTTTAAAAAAAAGGAAAGAGTAAAAAAGTTTACAAAAAAAACAAAGATAACAAATTCATTTAAGAATATCAATATCTTCCATCAAAAGGAAAAATTATCAAAAAAAAAATCAGCAATATAATTCCACAACATTATAGTCATGTAAGGAAATGGTCATTTTAATGGGTTTATATAATTTCAATTTGTGTAAGTTAATTACATAAAGGATAATAAGGTCAGATCAAGAGAACGTAGTACAATTGAAGTTCTAGCTATACTATCAACAATAGATAAATAAGAGCTAGGATTAAAAATAGCTCACAACTAAATCAAAATTCACAAACATATGAAGGTAATTTTTGCAGTTATGGAGAACATAAATTTGATAATTTTTGCAGTTATGGAGAACATGAATTTGAATCAAATTTGGGATAAAAAAAACCAAAAAATAGAAAAGAAATATTCTTTTTTATTTGATTTCCACGGATAAATAAAGATAAATATATTTGCAATTATGAACTAATTTGCTAATCAAATTAGATAAACTTGACAAAAGAGGTGATTACGCAATATTCTTATAGAATTTTTTTAGTATTATGTTTAAAATTAGAAGTGCATGCTACCTTTAATTAACTAATTTGGTTCCGTTCTATTCAACTTATTTTTGCTTATCTAAACTGATTTGAACTTACTTTTGCTGAAATCTCACAATAAAATATCACAATGAAAAACTTATCGTCGCATGCATCGCGTGCTTAGAAAGCTAGTTGTTATGTATTACAACTAACCCCTGCAATATTTTTATTTATTTTTCATGAACATTATTTTTCTTATGATTGATTGCAATATATTTTCCACCTTGTATATTATTGTTAATCAAGACCTACATAAATGTTCGAACGACTAAATTAGATTATATGGACAACCTGCTAGGAACCCAGTTATAGTGATTGATTAATAACTTACCACTAAAAAAGTAGTCTTTTATGTATTTAATGAACCAACCTAGACTAATCTTTTTTAGGGTGCTTTTGTATCAAACTTGCTGTGAATCGTATTAAGTAAGCAAATCTACCCAACAATGACATTGTTCTCTTGTTCCTGAGTTGAGAACTGGAGTGCGTCTTACACATGGCCATCTTTTTAAGCAAAGGTACGAAGTGTGATCAATCTCTTAGTCATGGACCCTTTTCAGCCTTAACCTAAACATGACCATAGTGGAATGTAGATCTAGACTTTAGCTTGAGAACTTTTGCATCCATGTTACATGACATTTGCTTGTGATTGCGATATTTGTCTGTTATTAACTTGTCAAATTTTCATTGTTATACATTGCGTCTAAAATCGCGTCTAATAAACAAATAAAAGATCGTCAATTGGCCAAAATATCGCCTAAATCCCCGAAAAACATGTCGGGGGAGCAGTGCGCCAAGCGCATTAAGTTGCGCCTGGTGCGCCGCTTCCACGCCAGACGCACCACTGTGCGGCGCGCACAGCAATGCTGTGTGGCACGCAGTCTGTGCATCGCATGGTTTTTGTCGATTTAGTTGTCGTAGTGGTCGATCATATGTTCGGTCCGTCTGCATTCGCGTAAAAGCATGGTTATTCTAGGGGTCTTAGCTAATTAAAAAAAAAAACAGGTATTTTCATGCAAGGTCGAGTCTATCCTAAAAAAAAGTGCATCTAGAAAAGTAGTCATGGTAGAGTTAGAATTGTGATATGCATGGTCATGGGACTATAAATAAATTTTGATTTCAGTTCACTCTATAGGGTTCCATTATCAAAACGTTTTTGATAATCTTATTTGAAAACACAAATTATTTGGAAATTTTTTTTAATACTAAACCAAACAATTAAATAAAAAACGAATTTTTATTGATAAACATTCAAAGTATAATAAATGTCTTTACAATTGTAAACATGAAGAAAACAACCTAAAGCCATTCTCCCATACGCTTAAGCCCATAGACCTAGTATGACACTCATGCTTAGGTTGAGCAAGCGGTTTAGTCAGAGGATATGCTACATTATCCTCAGTATGAACCTTGCTTACTTACACATCCTCTCTTCCAACGATTTCTCGAATAAGATGGAATTTCTTGAGCACATGTTTAGACCTTTGATGCGATCTGGGTTCTTTAGACTGAGCAATGACACCATTGTTGTCACAATACAACTCAATGTCATTCTCAATGCTAGGAACTACACCAAGCTCACTAATGAACTTTTTGATCCAAACAACTTCCTTTGCTGCATCTGCTGCTGCAATATACTCAGCCTCTGTTGTTGAATCCGTGATGGTACTCTGTGATGGTACTCTGCTTAGAGATCTTCCAGCTCACTGCTCCTCCATTGAGACAAAATATGAAACCAGATTGGGATTGGAAATCATCTTTGTCACTCTGGAAGCTTGTATCGGTGTATCCAGTAACAACTAATCATCATCTCCACCATAAACCAAAAAAGTATCCTTAGTTCTTCGCAAGTACTTAAGGATGTTTTTCGCTGCAATCCAGTGCGCACCTCCTGGATTTGACTGGTATCTGCTGCATATACTCAAAGCATATGCAACATCCGGTCGAGTGCATATCATGGCATACGTAATGGATCCTACTGCAGAAGCATAGGGAACATTGCTTATTCGCTTGACCTCATCAGGACTTGAAGGACACTGAGTCTTGCCAACTATTATGACATGTTGCATGGGAATGAAACCTCTTTTAGAGTTTTCCATCTTGAACCTTGCAAGAACCTTATCAATATAAGTCTCTTGACTAAGTCCTATCAGCCTTTTCGATATATATCTATAGATCTTTATTCCCAATATGTACTCTGCCTCTCCTAGGTCTTTCATAGAGAAATAAAATTTTAAACCATTCTTTGACTGACTTAAGCATGGTTTTATCATTTCCTATGATAAGTATTCCATCCACATACAAGACCAGAAAAGTAATACTACTCCCACTTAACTTCTTGTATACACAAGATTCCTCTTCATTTATGAGAAAGCCAAATTTATTGACTGCCTCATCAAATCTGATGGTCCGACTCCTTGATGCTTACTTTAGTCCATAAATGGACTTTAAAGCTTGCATACCCTCCCTGGATTTTCTGGATCTTCAAAACCTTGAAGTTGTGTCATGTACACATCCTCTTTCAAGAACCCATTCAAGAAAGCAGTTTTGACATCCATCTGCCATATTTCATAGTCATGAAAGGCAGCAATAGCAAGGATTATCGTAATGGACTTCAGCATGGCTACTGGTGAGAAGGTTTCATCATAGTCAATACCATGAATTTATTTGAAACCTTTCGCCACCAACCTTACTTTGAAAACACTAATGTTTGCATCCTTGTCTATTTTTAACTTGAAAATCGATTTGCATCCAATGGGTTTTACCCCATCAGGTAAATCAACCAAGTTTCATACTTGATTTTTAGACATGGAATCCATTTCATATTTCATGGCCTAAGCCATCTTTCGGAGTCTTGACTATCCAAAGCATCTTTGTAGCTAGTAGGTTCTTCTGATTCTAAATTCGTTATTTCAGAACTTTCAGTCAAAAGGAAATCAATAAATCTCTTTGACGGAATGATGGTCCTACGAGACCTACATTGGGGAACAATAGAAGAAGTTTCTACCGCATTAGGTTGAGTGACTTCGCATAGAGTATCTCCAAGTGGGACGGTAGGAGGTACATGAATTGAATGCACCGCCTTCTAAGCATTTTCTTGCCAGGCCGCCTCTAACGAGGTGTTAACCTCATCCATTTGTTGTTCATCTCGAATTTCTTCGAGATATACATTACTCCCACTTGTTTTTCTAGAAATGAACTCCTTTTTCAAAAGACACCATTACGAGCAATAAACACTTTGTTATCGCTTTGGTTGTAGAAGTAGTATCCCTTAGTCTCTTTTGGGTAACCCACAAAGAGATATTTGTCGAATTTGGGTGAAAGTTTTTCAGAGAGTAAACGTTTTACATAAGCTTCACAACCCCATATCCTTAGAAAATACTATTTTGGAACGTTTTCAGTCCACAATTCATATGATATCTTTTCCACTACTTTGGATGGTGCTTTGTTAAGTGTGAATGCTTGATGCGTAATTCATGCGTATGAGAAGTGCGTAGTCTCTCTTAGGAACAAAGGGTGCAAAGTACTCCTAGTTCTGTTAGGAGTCTTGGTAGTTTTCCTAATTCTAGTAGGAATAGGACTCTTGAAATCCTAATCCTAGTAGGATTAGAACTCCTAGTTCTATTAGGAGTATTAAAGTTTAGTTTGTTCATAATTTTAATTGAGTTAGAAGTCCAAATCTTAGTTGGATTAGGATTTCTAATTGGAGTAGAATCATAGTGGAGTCTTTTGCTTACAAGGTTTTGCTTTCCTGCTTGGGAGAGGTTTTACTTGTTTTAAGCTTGTTAGGTTTTTAATTCTATTAGGATCATTATATGCTTATTGTTGGATTGTAATTAGGACTATTGTTGCTGATTCTATCTAGTTAGGCATGTAATTCATGTCTAGTAAGATTAGGATTAAGTTTTCTGATTTTTATCTTTCCTAATTCTAGTTGCATCAGGTTTTCTTTTAAGTACTATATATTGTATGCGTGGAGTTCATTAAAAAAAAGAGACGTTGATTATTAATTAAGAATATCGTGAGTATAGAGTATTGTTGTGCATACTTTTGCTTAAAGTTTAGAGACTAGCTTGACTAGTGGATCAAAGGCGTTGCCTTTGTTCCAAACTTGAAGTCGTTCACTACAAGAATCCGTCATTTTACCGACGGTAATTTACCGACCGCATTAATATCAGTAGGTATTGTGAAAATTACCGACCGCTTAAATGACGGTCAGTATTTACCTACCGCTCATAGAAATTACCGACCGTCTAGCGGTAGGTAATTGTTTTAAAACAAACCGACTAATTTTTTCACTTCAAGAAGCCCAACCCATATAAAAAGTAAAACCCTATTTACTTTCTTTTCACCCGCCTCTTTAGTGCTCTTCTTATCTCTTTGTTTATCTCATTTCTCCATCTTACTGTTATCTTCATCACTCCACCGTTTTTGTGTTGTATGTTTTCTATTCTATTTTTATTTTAATTCCTTTGTTTTTTTTTTTTACCACGATTGATTAAGTTTCCAAATTTTTGAGTTTCTCTTCTTCTCTCTTTATTTAGTTATGTGGGAGGAGTTCTTGACATTATCAGTTTATTGTTCTTCGTTTGGTTGATTTGAGCAGTAGCGCGATTATAGAAGATAAAAGAGGAGTCGTTAATGGTGAAGCATCGAAATGAGTGCGATGGGTTGAAAAAAATTTCAAGCAACAAGGTGTTCATATTTGATTTTATGTATTAGGTTTAGATCTAGATTTTAAGATTACTCCAAATTAATTGTTTTTATCAAGTTTAAGTGATTGGGATCTTTGTGGTTGTTGATTTTTGTATTTTGTTGTATTAATTCATTTTGGATTATAATTCTCATACTTTTTTTTGAGTTTCATCAGGTTTAGGTTTTCCTCTGTCTTTTTTTATTTTTTTTTGTTTTATAACTGCTTGTAACAAGTTTGTGGTGATATAGAAGTAATAGTAAATATAGATCAGTATATTTTTGTTGCATTGAACATATTTGATTTGCACTACTTGAGCAACTGCACATATGTTCCGTTTGCTAGTTGAAATGCACGGATTTTGCTAATTTGTAGTTTGAGTTGGATTTGAAACTCAAAATCATGTATTTCTAAGTTTGAAATCTGTGATGGTTATTCCATTCACAGGTTTCAACCTTTTTTTTTAATTTCCATTATGTAATTACCGACCGACTAGCGGTAGGTAAATTGAATTTTACCTACTGCTAGGCGGTAGGTAAATTGAATTTTACCTACTGCTAGGCGGTAGGTAATTTTACCGACCGCTAACCAGTCGGTATTTCCAAATTACCAACCAACGGTTTACCGACTGATCACTACCGACTGTTTTGTGCGGTCGTTAAAAACACGGATTCTTGTAGTGGTTGCCTTCAAGATTCACTCCATCTTCACCTACAAGCACAATCCATAACCGTTTCTTTTAATCAAGAAACCTCCATAACACTCTGGAACACCTAGTTCTACATCAATGCTGTTGTTTCAAGCGCAAATCCCCATAATGAAATAGGAAGATCAGCAAGACTCATCATGGATCGAACCATATCAAGTTGAGTTCGATTCTTTCTTTCAGAAACGCCGTTTAACTGTGGTGTTCCTAGTGGAGTCCATTGTGAAAGTATTCCACAATCCTTTAAATGATCACCAAATTCTTGAGATAAATATTCACCACCACGTTCGGATCACATTGCCTTATTTTTCTTTCCAAGTTGGTTTTGTACTTTATTATGGAACTCCTTGAATTTTTCAAAGGATTCCGACTTATGGCGCATGAGGTAAACATATCCAAATCTGCTTAAATCATCGGTAAAAGTTATAAAGTAACTGTACCCTCCCCTAGCCAAAGTACTCATAGGTCCACACACATCCGTATGTATGAGGGCTAAAAGGTCATTGGCCCTTTTACTTAAACATGTGAAAGGAGACTTTGCCATTTTCCCCATCAAACAAAACTCACAAGTATCAAATGATTCGAAATCAAATGATTTGAGAATTCCATCTTTATGAAACTCCTTTCTTTTGATCCTTCAGATACTTGGGGCAACTACTCTTCTAATGACCAACCTTGTTACAGGTGTAACAACAGTGCTCATCAACAACTTTTGGTTTTGGCGTAGTCTTTTTTGCAACAGCCCGCACTTCCGAGTAGGGGTGAAAGTTCGGTGTACGGTTTGGATTTAGGCCTAACCCAATCAGATCCGAACAAAATTTGGATTTTTATTTTTCAATCCAAATCCAAACCAATTAGAGTTTGAGTCCGAACCAATCCAATCCGAATTTTCTGACATTAGATTGGATCCGATCCGAATTATCCAATTTCTTAAACTTTATTTATTCGATGATATAAATTTGACGCGAGCATCAAAATAAAGTGTTCGATAACAAAAGTAATACATACAATCCCATAAAAATTCATTAATAAACTAATAACAACTAATAATCCATTACAACATAAGGTCAAACAATAACATATCAACATGTTCAACTACACTACAGGTTCAACTTTATAGCAGCTAGTTAGAGTTGTAATTTTTAGGGGGAAAAGAAGGTATGTCGGACCATTTGGACTTTTTTTTTATATATATAAAATCAATTAAGCCCAATCACAAATATAAAATATTAGGGCCTATTTACAATTCGGTTATTTTGGATTTTTGGATCCAATCACCCTTAATCTAATCCAATCCTAAAATCCGAATTTTCATAAAAACTCAATCGGAATCCAATCCGAACATAGTTGGAGTTCAATCCGAATTACTAATTCGGTTTGGATTGCATTGGATTTTTGTTTTTATCCGAATAACTTTCACCCCTACTTCTGAGCTGCAAGCTAATCACACTTAAGACACACAAATCTCAATTATTATTAATTAACCTCATTTACACAATTACGTGAGCGGAACATAATTCAAAATAGCATTCTAGTTCTTTTAAGGTCTACAATACAACAACCCAAATTAGTATATACAACTTCAAGAACTGAACCAATAAAATCTCCAAATAGATACAATCATACATGTAACAGCCCGCACTTCCGAGCTGCTAGCTAATCATACTTAACATTCACAAATCTCAATTATCATTAATAAACCACAATTAGACTTTACTTGCAGGGAAAATATAAACTCAAATACAATCCTCAAAACAAAAACCTCTAAGTGCTCTGAAAACAATTTTATCTTATACTAGATCTCTAGAGTATACGATATGAGAACATAGGAATCATTCTTCATTAACCACCATATTCTCCCGGTCGTACCACTTATGACTTTACCCTTTCATGCTCCTGGTCCTTGAATCACTCTTGTCAAATCCTTATACCTGCAAAATCACTTAATTATGAACTCTGCCCCCATCAGAACAGGTTCCATGAACAAAATCAGCGAAACCGAGTACACACTGTCCAACCATAAAATCTTTTTGGTGGTTTAAAACGTATTTACAAATTTAAGTTTATCTTACGAGACACTTGAAATCAAGATACAGAAAAGTCATAATAAAAAGAATTATATAACAAATACTTGAACACAATTTATAATGTTACTTCTTGTTAAAATAATAATACGAATATCTCACAACATAAATAGTATATACTTCAATTGGCGGAACCATGAGAATTCTATAGAACTAATACGATCTTATAAAATCAAGTCTAACTCTAACATACTTTAAGTCATAAGAATATCTCCCACTTTTGTGTTTCAGATATAAAAATCTTTAATCCAATATGTATATCGTAGCTAACTCATTTCATAAATTCCTAACGAGTTTCTTGGTAAATCATCCCCATATTCGGGCAGATAAATTCCATAACTTGAGTGAATAAAACATCACTTCGGAAATAGAGTTGAAACAACTTTCCACGAAACCACTTGAGTATTCAAATACATATTCTATTTTCTTTCAGAAATCATATTATAGTGGGGAAGAGAACACGAATAGAGTTGCCTTCCAGGCGAATTCTCTAAACTTTTACAAGCGACGTCTCCCTCTTCCGTTATGAACTGCTTGCAAGACTTTTCAGGACATGTCCCCAGAATACAGAATATAGAAAATACAGAATACAGTTGGTTGTTCATCACTGCTCTAGCAGCTTCTTCCCCTTTACGAAAACGGAATAAAATTTATATCATTCAAATATAATACATAATTCATAAACCAATATTATCTGGAGCTCTTATCCATAGTTCTCGAATCAAATATATCAAATTTTCATAACATAATCGCATTTGGGTAATCCATATACAAACTCAAATCGTTTGATAAACGCAATATACACGAGTTCCCAATAACTTAGTATAATTGAATCCTTTATGAAATTCATTTGCTAAAAACAACTCAAATAGGACTTTAAATAAATTATAGTCTAGTTCTATAGGCTTACCAAAATATCAAAATAGAATTTAAATCTTATATAAACTTTATATAGTCAAAATGTTAAAACATTAAACCTTCATCGCTCATATCCCTATATTTAGAAATGCAGATCTCATCTACTTAAGTCTCATAATATAAAACATCCTAGGACATATATTTGTAATTTAAGTGAGAAACTTGTGAAGTTCGAACTTATATATTAAAATTATAATCAACTCTTCCATTAACATAATCTGATGTTTAACACTCGCTTCTCTCAATTATTTAGAACTCTCTTACTTGAATTTCCAACTTTTAGTAGCCCAAATGACAAAGAATCTTCTAAAATAGTTAAACTGACATCTCATAGTTAAACTAACACCTCATTACTTTCACCTTAGTGTCATTTAGTATTTCCAACTTCCATGTCCATATTCTACCGTATTTTATAATCTACGACTATTATTAAAAATATTAATTCCATCTTTCTGTGTTAAAAAATTTTATTATCCAACTTAAACTCATAGCCCATATTTGTTTTAAATCTATAACTCATAACAACATTTTTTTTCCAGATATTTAAACTCATTGTTCATATTAATCTTAACTCGATAATTATTCCATTATCAGATCATCTCACTAGTTCCCAAGCGTTCCATTATACAAGATTCATATTTTCCCCATTTTCCATTCTTAACCTTACTATTTCAATTAGTGGATGACAACTCTACATCTTTTATTTGTCCCCACTCCATATTCGTAGTAGAAAACTCCCGATTTGGATATAGTTCTTCACAACTTAGGTACTACGACTCATTATACTGTTTTTCTACTCCTTCGATCCATCCCTCATCTCTTGAGTTATTATATTACTAATATAAACATCTCATATTCAATTTACTTCCCAATACTTAATTTATGTTATCCCAAAATTTACAACTACTTTACTCAGCATGCTTAGAGGACCCATGAAATTCCAGTAACAAGTTCCTTTACTCTACTAAACATTTAAACTTCGAAAGTTACTTCCTAATTTACAACCTTGATTGGTTAATACTTAACTTTCTCAAATAAAAATTTACATTCCAAAGTGGAACTTTTCAAACATTAAACTTATCCTATAACCACTCCAACATAGATTTTCAATCTTATAGAACCCAATTCCAAAGATTCTGAAAACATACATCTGAATAATATAATATGACTTTGATATAAATTTCTTTTCTTCACAAAACATAATCAGAAAGCTTAATTTATAACTTCACCAATTTACACTCCATCTAGTATCCCAAAGGATTTATGACTAACCCTAGTAATTATCATATATCCAAACATATGGCTAAATCTTCCATAAGTCATAATTTGTACTATACTTAACATCTCCAAACAATAGTTTACTTTTGAAATCTCCATCCTTGAACTTTCCCTGACCCAAATAATCCCAAGAACACAAAACTCAAAATAAGACATATATATCCTGAAAGTTTGTATCATAGTCAAACTTTCCTAACTCATATCTCCCAAAATCTTAATATCGTGAACGTATTTCGGAATTTGTATAACGAGCTTGAATCAGGAAGCACTTGACCATTACAATATACTCCATAGCATTCTATAGACGAAACTCTTGGTACATTTATACACCATATAACTATATATAGACGAATTTTAGCGAACACCTAATTAGGTTTCATAAGCTTATCATTCCATTGACTTCATCGTATCCCTTATTGCAAAGCATACGAAAATCCCCCTGATTATTATACTTGTAAAGACATTGGAAATTATATCAACAATTCTTACTTAAATATTCATAATCGAATATCCATAACTTAAAATGTAGGTCATTGGTTAACTTATACCATTAGATCTCAGAAACCAAAATATTCTTCAATACAAAATAAGATTGACTTAGTGTAACAGAATTTTGTATTCTTGGATAAGCTTTACTTCCTTCAAATTTTTGAATAAAACTATCTTCCATAGGCAAAACTTACAAAGGTATATCTCAATTCAAAATTAGAAAATCAATGCTCAACACTATATATCCAAACATTTGGCGTTAAATCATATGCTTTGGAAAATCCGAAAAACATACTCCCTCCGTCCCAGAATACTCTTGACACTTATCAAGGCACGTAGGTTTAGGCGATAAGTTGTTGTTTGGTTATCAATTGTTATTTTATTGAAAAGTAGATGTGATAGGAGTTAGTAGTTAGTAAAAGTAGTATTATTTTATTTTAAGGAGAGAGAATGTGGGACATGGTTAGAGTTGGTAAGTAGTAGGAGTAGTATTATTTTATTTGAAGGAGAGAGAGTGTGGGCCAATGGTTAAAAGGTAGAAGGATTAAAATAATAGTGGGTCAAATTTCAAAAAAAAATAAAATAATAGTTGGTCATATCCAAAAATAGAAGTGTAAAGAATATTCTGGGACAGATGAAAAAGGAAAGTGTAAAGAGTATTCTGGGACGGAGGGAGTAGTATTTAAGAATCACACCTTCAAACATGCTAACTTTATAATCATAAATTCATTACAAGTTCAAGTTTGATCTAATTTCACTTAATAAAATCATGAAAATCATACAACTTGCAGTTGCGCAGGCAAGTGTAGTTATAAGGTGGATGGACAATGTGTATCTTTACCCAACTGTGAATACTGCTTCACTTAGTACATAATCCTTGAAGACCAATCAATATATGGGCTCCACAATGATTTATCACAAAACAATAACTACAACTATTATGGTCTCAATACATATTCTATTTTCTTTCATAAATCATATTATACTAGGGAAGAGAACACGAATAGAGTTGCCTTCCAGGCGAATTCTCTAAACTTTTACAAGGGACGTCTCCCTCTTCCGTTATGAACTACTTGCAAGACTTTTCAGGACATGTCCCCAGAATACAGAATATAGAAAATACAGAATACAGAACGTTGTTCATCACTGCTCTAGCAGCTTCTTCCCCTTTATGAAAACGGAATCAAAATATATCATTCAAATAGAATACATAATTCATAATCCAATATTATCTGGAGCTCTTATCCACAGTTCTCGAATCAAATATATCAAATTTTCATAACATAATCGCATTTGGGTAATCCATATACAAACTCAAAATCGTTTGATAAACACAATATACACGAGTTCCAATAACTTAGTATAATTCAATCCTTTATAAAATTCATTTGCTAAAAACAACTAAAATAGGACTTTAAATAAATTATGGTCCAGTTCTATAGGCTTACCAAAAGATCAAATTAGAATTTAAATCTTATATAAACTTTATATAGTCAAAATGTTATAACATTATACATTCATCGTTCATATCCCTACATTTAGAAATGCAGATCGCATCTACTTGAGTCTCATAATATAAAACATCCTAGGACATATATTTGTAATTTAAGTGAGAAACTTATGAAGTCCGAACTTATATATTAGAATTATAATCAACTCTTCCATTAACATAATCTGATGTTAAACACTCGTTTCTCTCAATTATTTAGAACTCTCTTACTTGAATTTCCAACTTTTAGTTGCCCAAATGACAAAGAATCTTATAAAATAGTTGAACTGACATCTCATAGTTAAACTAACACCTCATTACTTTCACCTTAGTGTCATTTAGTATTTCCAACTTTCTTGTCTCAATACTTCATACTTCCATGTCCATATTCTACCATATTTTATAATCTACAACTATTATTAAAAATATTTATTCCATCTTTCTGCGTTAATAAATTTTATTATCTAACTTAAACTCATAGCCCATATTAGTTTTAAATCTATAACTCATAACAACATTTTTTTTTCCAGATATTTAAACTCATTGTTCATATTAATCTTAACTCTATAATTATTCTATTATCAGATCATCTCACTAGTTCCCAAGCGTTCCATTATACAAGATTCATATTTTCCCCACTTTTCATTCTTAACCTTACTATTTCAATTAGTGGATGACATCTCTAAATCTTTTATTTGTCCCCACTCCATATTCATAGTAGAAAACTCCCGATTTGGATATAGTTCTTCACAACTAACTTAGGTACTACGACTCATTATACTCTTCCTCTACTCCTTCGATCCATCACTCATCTCTTGAGTTATTATATTACTAATATAAGTATCTCATATTCAATTTACTTCCTAATACTTGATTTATGTTAGCCCAAAATTTACAACTACTTTACTCAGCATGCTTAGAGGACCCATGAAATTCCTGTAACAAGTTCCTTTACTCTACTAAACTTTTAAACTCCGAAAGTTACTTCCTAATTTACAACCTTGATTGTCCAACTTAACTTTCTCAAATAACAATTTACATTCCAAAGTGGAATTTTTCAAACAATAAACTTATTCTATAACCACTCCAACATAGATTTTCAATCTTATAGAACCCAATTCCAAAGATTCTGAAAACATACCTCTGAATAATATAATATGACTTTGATATAAATTTCTTTTCTTCACAAAAACATAATCAAAAAGCTTAATTTATAACTTCACCAATTTACACTCCATCTAGTATCCCAAAGGATTTATGACTAACCCCAGTAATTACCAAATATCCAAACATATGGCTAAATCTTCCATAAGTCATAATTTGTACTATATTTAACATCTCCAAACAATAGTTTACTTTTGAAATCTCCATCCTTGAATTTTCCATGACCCAAATAATCCCAAGAACACAAAACTCAAAATAAGACATATATATCCTGAAATATTGTATCATAGTCAGACTTTCCAAACTCATATCTCCTAGAATCTTAATATCGTGAACGTATTTCGGAATTTGTATAACGAGCTTGAATCAGGAAGCACTTGACCATTGCAATGTACTCAGTCACTCCACAACATTCTATAGAAGAAACTCTTGGTACATTAATACACCATATAACTATATATATAGACGAATTTTAGCGAACACCTAATTAGGTTTCATAAGCTTATCATCCCATTGACTTCGTATCCCTTATTGCAAAGCATACGAAAATCCCCCTGATTATTATACTTGTAAAGACATTGCAAATTATATCAACAATTCTTACTTAAATATTCATAATCTAATATCCATAACTTAAAATGTGGGTCATTGGTTAACTTATACCATTAGATCTCAGGAACCAAAATATTCTTCAATACAGAACAAGATTGACATAGTGTAACAGAATTTGGTATTCTTGGATAACCTTTACTTCCTTCAAATTTTCGAATAAAACTATCTTCCATAGCAAAACTTACAAAGATATATCTCAATTCATAATTAGAAAATCAATGCTAAACACTATATATTCAAACATTTGGCGTTAAATCATATGCTTCAGAAAATCCAAAAATCATAGTATTTAAGAATCACACCTTCAAACAAGCTAACATTATAATCATAAATTCATTACAAGTTCAAGTTTGATCTAATTTCACTTAATAAAATCATGAAATTCATACAACTTGCAGTTGCGCAGGCAAGTGTAGTTATAAGGTGGATGGACAATGTGTACCTTTACCCAACTCCGAATACTGCTTAACTTATTACATAATCCTTGCACACCAATCAATATATGGGCTCCACAATAATTTATCACAAAACAATAACTATCATTAGAAATCACTCTCAAGTATAACATACAATCAAACTAAATTTCCAAACAAAAATTCTTTTGCTTCATTAACTGAAATCTTATGACCCATGGACACTTTATAGCTCATAAACTCATTACCAATATCAATAAGAATCAGAAACATTCCATAAATTTTATGCATGAAAACTAATCTAACTCACTCTTATAATATATACTTATTCATAAATCTCATTCCATAGCCATTCTTCAACCATCACCATACAACAACAACAACGAATATTCATTCTCATCACCATTCAGATTAAGAAATTAACTTGCTCACTTCTAAACTCCTTTATGGACTAACTACAAAACCATATCTTATATACAAGCCATTTTTCTAATCTAAATCACATCATCAATTTCACATTCTAACTCCAATTAACCCCAATTCTTATTCATAGAGAATATTATCAAGCATCATAATTTATAAAAATCATATTTTATAAACTAACTTAAGAAGGATCAATATATAGTATAACTTGAAATCCATTAAAATTACAAAGGAAAGACTCAATCTTTTACTATAACAAACTACCACAAACTGATTTTGCAAATCAAACTAAGCTTTAGAGCTATTTCTAAAATCATAAAATAAAACCCATGGAAATCTCAAATTATGCTTATCAATTCAAAGAAAATAAATATAGGTTTTAAGTTTATACCTTCACTAACACAAAGAAGTGGAAATGCTGAAGTTCAGCAGCAATAGAAACAAGAGCGAGGAGGAGCAGCATGTGGCTGCGATTTCCGATGATGAAGCATCATCAACAACAAATGGCATTAGAAGCACAACAGGACAAGGCCCACAGCAAGGACGCCATGGCGCAGCGGCGATTAACGCACCAGTAAGGAGGGCGTCGGATTCCGGCGAGGATCACGAGTAAGAGCAGGTCGAGGAGAGAGAAAGAAAGCTATGGGGAAGAGAGTAGAAGCTACGGGTTAGAGAGAGAGAGGAGTGACATGATTTTGGGTGATTGTGTTTTAATAACAAAATGGAGTTATCTTGGGAATTCTAGAGGATTCCTCAAATCCTCCCTTCATTTTCAATTAAGTTAACAAGTTTACAATTTGACTTTGTACCATAAATCCATACTTATGAAAACAACACATTTGATGATTTGAATAAATAATTTATTTAATGGACCCAAGACATATTAGGAAATATAAATTTATTTCATTACAAATACTCAAACTTATTCTCGACATAAGATTCGATATTTCTCAAAAATGATTCCAAGAAAATTATTAGTAACTTAATTAAGCTAATATATATAATTAACTTTTTAAATTAAGTAGCTTAATCAAGGGTTATTACAATACCTCATAAGAATATTTCTCAAAACATACAATCTCCATCTTGGGTTAAACATGCCATCTCTCATATTATAGCTTACAATCATTAATCACCTCTGAGCGCACTTACCTGCAAAATTACAAACAATGAACTCTGCCCCCACCATGACAAATTCTGAGAACAAAGTCAACGAAACTGAGTACACACTGTCCAACCATAAAATTATTTCAGTGGCTTAAAAAGTATTTTCGTAGTTAAGCTTATCTTGCGAGATATTTGAAATCAAGATACAGAAAAGTCCTAATGAAATAATTATATAACAAATACTTGAACACAATTTATAATGTCACTTGTTTAAAATAATAATATGAATATCTAACAAAACAAGTAATATATATTTTCAATTGGAGGAATCATTCAAATTCCATAGAATCTAATACAATCTCTCATAATCAACTCTAATTCTGACATATTCTAAGATATAGTAATATCTCCTGCTTCTGTGCTTTATTTATAATAATCTTTTAATCCAAATATATGTAGCATATCTAACTCCTTTCATATATTCCTAATGAATTTCTTAGTAAATCATTCCCACATTCAACACATGATCTCCATAGACTTGGGAGAGTAAAACATTACTCCGGGAATAGAGTTTGAAATAACTTTCCACGAAACCATTTGCATATTCAAATACATGTTCTATTTTCTTTCAGAATTCATATAGAAATCATATTAGACGGGGGAAGAAAACACAAATAGAGTTGTCATCTAGACGAAGTCTCTAAGCTTTTACACGGGACGCCTCCCTCTGCCATTATGTACTGCTTGCAAGACTTTTCAGGACATGACCCCAGTATATAGAATATGCAAAATACAGAATATTGTTCATCACTGCTCTAGCAACTTCTTCCCCTCACAGAAACATAATCAAAATACATAATTCACAATTCAATATTTTCTAAACTGAAATTCTTAATTCTCGAGTCAGATATATCAAAATCTCATAACATAATCGCATTTGGGTATTTCATATACAAACTCAAATTGTTTAATAACGTAGTATACTTGAGTTTCCAATAAATTAGTATAAATCAATCCTTCACAAAATTCATTTGCTAAAACCCATTTAAATACGGACTTTAAAGGAAGTATAGTCCAAGCTTATTATAATTAAAGCTCAAAACATAACTTGCCGATCAGATTGTCAAAACATAATTTAGTCTAAGAATAAGTTTATATCTCAATTACAAAAGTTCTCTACTTAGAAATAACTTTTCATTTAATCATATTTAATAACCCATACAACTAAGCAAATCTCGATGTTTCTACTTAAGCTCAATGATGCCAATTATAATATTCTTGTCATATTTCATATAGAACTTCTATTATTCTTTTTGGAACACTAGTCCTAAAGTCAAAATGTGATAATAATAATAATAATAAATTGTTCATCGCTCATAACCATAGATTTCAAAGTTTGTATCACATATACTTAAGTCTCATGGTATAAAACGTCGCATAATCTATTCCTATAATTTAGATACACAAAAGCTTAAAACTTCTAGAGTCTAGGCTTATATGCATAAGTATAGCTGATGCTTCCTATAACACGACTTGGTAGTTAATCTCATAACTTTTTGGTTGAACCCTTCATACTTAAACTTCTGATCTTCTAGTAACTCAACTAGGTTAATATCTGGAAACAACTTTATTACCACAAGTTCAATATCACACAAATGTTATTTGTGTTCCCAACTTTATTCCCTTTTCCTATCTTAATCATTTGTTTGAACTTTGTAATCCCAATTATGTACACTCAAACCCAAACTCATTCTAGATTTATATTTCAATCATTATTAAATCATATCACTAGTTTGCCGATACTCTATCACAAGCGAGAAGCGATTCACATTACCCACCCTCCCCTTTTCTTTAACATTACTCCTCCAGTTATTAGAAAATGAAACATCTAGTCTTTATTATATATCCTAGTTCAATACACCTAATATAAGATTCCCCACTTCAGATTTAGCTTCTCACGACTTTAAGTGATACAACTTCATTACACTATTTTGCAACTCCCTCCAACATTACTTAACTCTTAGCTCTTATATCACTAATGTCGATTATCACCTATCTAATCTACTTCTCAATACTTGACTTATGTCATCCACAGTTTACCACAACTTTGCTTTACTTGCCTTAAGGTTCCATGAAGTTCTTGTAACAAATTCTATTAAACCCATTAAATGATGTTCAAACCTTGAGACTTACTTCCAAATTATGAAGTTAATTAATCGCCAATCTTAACTTTCTCACATGGCAACTTACATTTCTAAACAGAACTCCTCAACGACCAGTTTGTATCACAAGCATTCCAACACATGTTTCCTACCTTATCAACCTAATTCCATGGATTCTTTGAACTTCTCTTCCTCCCTAAAATAAATTCAAAAAGCTTACTTGTAATTTTATAAACGTACACTCAATTGAACGTCCCAAAAGATTTATTACTGGCTCCAATAGTTATCACAAAATTCCATGTATATAACTACATTTTTGTCAGTTTATAAGTTGTAGTATACTTATCATCTCCAAAACAATAGTTTACTTTTGAGACCTCTTACCTCAACCCTTCCATGACCAATTGATCCAAATGCAACCCTCACTTTCTCACTTAATTTAGGTTGAATTGGTTTTAATAAGTTTGCTCCTTTGGCTGAATTAGAACGGATAGGGAAAACTGAAAATTTAACTATAGTTCTCAAGACACACTCAAAGAACTACAGGATCTTGATACAACTAAACAAGACACACTCAATTTAGTCTACCTGATGTAAGTCAAAAAACACCTTCCAAAGGATTGGATGATGATTCTAAACTTAGGGACAATAGAACACTCACTTTGATAAGAAAATCACTCGAAACAAGGATAAATGCCAAAACTCAAGAACACACTCAAAGTTTTGGGGTTCTAGGCCAGGGACTTGAGCAGCATTCGTTTGGCACCCACAAGCACCGAATAATCATTGGTGCGCCCATTATGGAGGACATGACGATCACTTTGCCATGGACGCCCAAGCAACAAACAACACGCCGTCATTGGAACAGCATCACACCATATTTGGTCCATGTAGTCTCCCACACGAAAACCCACAAGAGCTTGCTTCTTAACCCAAACACCATCATCATTCAACCAACTTAATTTATATGGATGCGGATGCTTGCAAGTTTGCAGCTTTAACGGCTCAATCAATGACAAAGCACACACGTTAGTGCAAGATCCACTATCAATGATAAACGAACACAACGTACCATTAATCAAGCAATTCGAATGGAAAATATTGTGGCGTTGTGCATCTTCTCCTTCAACACGTTGGTGAGTCATTAAAGAACGGCGCAAGATCAAACTTTTAGGCTCAAATTCCGGAGTACAAACTGGTTGTTTCGTCCAAAAAGACTCATCATCTATTGCACTCGTGATCTTGGAGGAAGAAGGTGGAGTGTGCTCGCTCGTTTCTTGAGCCAAGAATGCAAAATACTCGTCCATTGTCACAAGGGAAACATTGGGGCAGTGTTTGTTGACATGGCCTAAGCCTTGGCAACGAAAACAAATTGTTTTCTTTGGCTTAAGACTCGAACCATGTGACAGATTAGGGGAGGCCTCAGGTTCTTTTTCCTTGGCTTAATCCACAACCGAATCAGTAGACGAAGGTGGGGAAGCAGCCGAAAGACTAGCATCCTGTTTTTGCCACGAAGCTTTCTTAAACCGAGAGTCTTGCTGTTGGCGTTCAACCTTGGAAGCAAGAAGGCAAAGATCATCAAAGGTGCATATTGTTGGAGTTCAACCAGATTGGCGATGGAGGTTTTCAAACCAACGAGGAAACGAGCCATCTTTTGTTCATCTGCTTCTTGGACATCACACGCCATGTGTAGACGTTCAAACTCTTTGATGTATTGCTCAACACTCATGAAAGATTGTTGCAAGGAATTGAGTTTGACGTAGAGCTCTTGCCTATAGGTGCGAGGAACAAATCGTTCGCGCATCTTGGCCTTAAGAGAAGACCACGAGTCAATGGGAGCTTTCTCCTCACGTTCACGTCGCTGTTTCATGGAGTCATACCACAAGGAGGAGTATTTTGTGAGTTTTAGGATGGCATAAGAAAATCGAGACCCATCACTCAACTGCTTGTGATCAAAGTAACGATCTAATCTCCGTTCCCATTCTAAATAGGATTCTAGATCCAAGTCTCCATCAAAAAAACGGTAAATCAGTCAATTTGATGTCATCCTCACGCCTTGGCTGGTTTGGTGGAAGTCTTGCAAAATTTGTGTCTCGTTGGTGGTTATGGAATTGGTCGGTCAAAGCAGACATCTTGGCAGTAAGTAGTGCAAAGGCTTGTTGCCAAGTTTCGGATTCCTCAGGCATGGTGGAAAGAAAGAAAAAAGGCACGGCAGTGTTGTGGTGGTGGTATGAAGAGCAGCCACACCAAGATGATGTATTTCATTATGCAAGAAACACAATTTGAGACTCTTTATATGTAGTTTAGTGGCTTTGTAGGTTAAAGATGCAATCTTTATTGAAATTTTATAGCAAGAACCGAATTCTTGGATGAAGAAGAACCAAAGAAATCCGAATAACACAAGGATATGGAGAATTATGACTAATCCAAGTCAAGATTCAACTAGGGTTTAGGATTCACTCCTGAAAACGTTTGGAATCACTCCAGAAAACATTAATTCACCAAGAATTAAACTCAAAACATTCAACTGATTTTATTCATCATGAAAACCGAAATAAATACATTAGAAGAGTCCTAGCACAGTTCTAATTCTAATGCAACTAACAAGCTTAAAGATGAGAACAATAAAATTCTATCACACGCCTAAGATAAACAAATACTCGGCTGGTTGTTATCACAACACACGCCTAACCTATGAACACCCTACTAGTGTTCTAACTCTTAAAACAAAGCAAGGAAACTAAAACAACCTAGAGTTCTTAAGCAAATAAAATACATAGTTTCCTAACAGAACTAGGGAACTACATAAAGAATCCTAACAGAACTAGGATTTATAATCTTGATGCTTCTCACGCATCAGTTTTTAGCGAAAAACTACATTGACAATTATGTTAACAAATAATTTAGAATGAATAATAATATTTCCTTAGTTTTTATATAATAGTGATGATATCGTATTCCACTTTAGAGATTTTCATGTGAATCTAAAAACACCTTCCAAAGAGTTGGATGATGATTTTAAACTCAAGAACACTCACCATAACACTTTGTAACTCACGGATTTAGGATAGTGACCAAATCACAAGACAAACTCAATGATTTGGGATCTTAGGCCAGAGACAAGACTCACTCAATCTCCCCTAATCTTATCACTCAAGACTCACTCAAAGCAATAAGGGTTAGTTTCAAACTTGAGACAAACTCAAAGCACAAAACTATAAGCACAAAGGTTTTTTTTAATCAACTCAAAACTGATCTTCACTTATCATTTGCTCTCCTTATATAGAAGGAAAGAGCAGCAAAAGAAAGCAAAGAGGCTTCACACAGACACCCTACAACCGTCCACTACTTGAAATGGTTTAGAGGAGCTAATGTTGCTCCTTAATTCACTCCCCTCATAACTCCTCTTCAATGGGCTGTTACAAGAGCTAATCACCAGCAACTAAGAAGCCTAAAATCTGATGAAAACACACGCTTACTTGCCAAAGTGGTACAAGTAATCACTAGGCTTTATTCTAAGCATTGAAATAAAACAACAAAAATAAATAGGAACCCAAACAGAACTTGGGCTTCCTTTACATCCTTGCTTGCGACCCAAACAGAACTTGAACTCTTCAAACGTTGTATTCCATGTATTCAGTTTAAGGAGGCTTCATGGGTTCCATGGTCAAAGACCCATTGATGTTAAAGAACGGACTTTGATCAGATTTTGTGCTCAAATCCAGATTCGTGTTCGAGTTTGAGATGTGTATATTTAACTATTATTTTGAGATGTTCAAATTTGGCATTTAAAATAGAGATATTACTTTAGTTTCTATACAAATTGAGCTCTATATTGGTCTTTGAGATGCATAGAATAAAGATTAATTATCTCAAGTTATTTCTCGATGTTATTAAGACAATTAATTTACCAAATGACAAAAACAATGTAACATAATAAAAAAAAACCAGTATTGTGAGATATATAGTCTGACATAATAATAATAAAGCCCATTATTTGTACACATTTCTTAACTCTACACTAACAAATCATGTATCATAAACGGTTATATCTGATAATTGCAACAAAAACACTATAGGAAACTACTCTAATCTTCAACCTCTTCTGATATCAGTCTAGCGAGTATCTATGTTCTTGCTCAAAGCCTCAAACTAATACTAGATGTAATTATGGTGCTAATTAATTAAAATTTTGATAACGATTCCGCACGCATAGCGTGCATATAAGGCTAGTATATTAATGGTTGAACCCTTCATACTTAAACTTCTGATCTTCTTATCACCCCAAGTTCAATATCACACAAATGTTATTTGTGTTCCCAACTTTATTCCCTTTTCCTGTCTCAATCATTTGTTTGAACTTTGTAATCCCAATTACATAAACTCAAACCTAAACTAATTCTAGATTTATATTTCAATCATTATTAAATCATATCACTAGTTTTCCGATACTCTATCATAAGCGAGAAGCGATTCACATTACCCAAACTCCCCTTTTCTTTAACATTACTCCTCCAATTATTAGAAAATGAAACATCTATTCTTTATTATATATCCTAGTTCGATACTCCTAATATAAGATTCCCCACTACAGATATAGCTTCTCACGACTTTAATTACAACTTTATTACACTATTTTGCAACTCCCTCGAACCATTACTTAACTCTTAGCTCTTATATCACTAATATCGACTATCACCTATCTAATCTACTTCTCAATACTAGATTAATGTCATCCACAATTTAGCACAACTTTACTCAACTTGCCTTTAGATTCCTTGAAGTTCTTGTAACGAATTCTATTAAACCCAATAAATGATGTTCAAACCTTGAGACTTACTTCCAAATTACGACATTAATTAATCGTCAATCTTAACTTTGTCACATGGAAACATACATTTCTAAACATAACTCCTCAACGACCAGTTTGTCTCACAAGCATTCCAGCACATCTTTCCTACCTTATCAACCTAATTCCAAGGATTCTTTGAACTTCTTTTCCTTCCTAAAACAAATTCAGAAAGCTTACTTATAACTTTATAAATGTACACTCAATTGAACGTCCCAAAAGATTTATTATTGGCTCCAATAGTTATCATAAAAACCCAAGTATATAACTACATTTTCTCAATTTATAAATTGTAGTATACTTATCATCTCCAAAATAATAGTTTACTTTTGAAACCTCTAACCTCAACCCTTCCATGACCAATGTTACCTCAGACTTACGCGCTCATATTAGGATATATCCTGAAATCCTGTATTATATTTAGAGCTTTCAAACTCAAATCCATATTACTCAAGCTTGGTAATTCAAGATACAATGTCATTCACATTTTGAAATTCATATTTGAAACTCAAATCAAGATTTTCTTTTCTAACACAATATGTACTAAGGTCCTCCAAATAACATGCGTGAATTAAACTCTTTATAATTTCATACGCTCAGAACTATATATACATGAATAAGCTTATCTTCATCACTTATTTGAAGTATACTTAACCACTCAATTTCGAAAGATAATATCTATACATATTGACAAATATATCCAAAATTCTCTCTTAATATTCATAACCAAATATCCATAACTACTCCCAAGAAATTGTAACACGAGTCCTTATACCACTCAGGTCAATATCCATAAAATAGATCAAGTATGTCATGGATAAATATCCTACGTAACTTTATATTTGTCCACGATATTTAAATACCAATAATACTTTAAGGTATAATAATAATTACTCTAACTCTTTATACAGTCATAAACAGGTGTTATAACTAATAAGAGAAATACAAATATCATATCACAACTTTGTATCTTATATAAAAGTTCCAAATAATCAGAAAATACTTTCAGCAAATAACCCAATAAGTCAATTACAATCACACTTTCGTTCGTAAATCATGTGATTCGAAAAACCATGTGAAATACCAAATTATTGTTCGAAGGTGGTAGGACATGTGTGTACCTTTACATGATCTCCAAGATCATAGATACTTGATCACCAATCTCTCTCTTGAACTCTATAATTATCTCCATATCAATACTCCAACAACAACATCAAAATAATAATAATAATTAAATTCATTCTCACTATAATTCAGATAAAGAAATTGACTTGCTCACTTTCTAACTCTTTTATGAAGTAACTACAAAACCTCATATACAACCCATTCTCTAATCTTACTCACATCATCAATCTCTAATTCTAGCTACCCCAACTTTGGATATTACCGTACTTATTTTCAGACAACAAAGTTATAATTTGAATTTGATTTACAAGGAACATAACTTGTAAAATCTGATTTAGGAAGCTTACTAAGATTATTAGCTCCAAAACACATTTTAATCCATTTAAGCAAAAGAAAGTTTCATTCTTTGTCCTTAATATCAAAACAACTATTCAAATCCAATAATCTGATTTATAAACCAGTCAAATATATATCAAATCTGAACTAAGATGATATAACATCCAATGCAATTCAATAATCCAACTACTTCATGCCATCGAAAAGAATGAGTTTTATACCTGCCTTAATTTGAGAAAGACATTGAAAATTGAAGAATTCAAGCAACACTGACAATGCTAAAAGCACCGCTGGTGGTGGAACCAGCACAGCAGCGGCGGGGAACAGAGCTGAGGAGAGAGAAAACGAGGCAGCAACGATAAACACGGCCGCAGGACAAGAACGGTAGCGGCGTTAGACCACAACTAGCTGGTAGCGGATGAAAGATAGCACGGGACGCCACCGCCCAAGGACCACCACTCGCAATTACAGAAGCAGGAAAAGAAAATCGGTCAAGGGGAGGAAGACAGAGGAAATGTGTGGGAGAGGGAGAAGATGGGGCAGCTCCTCACACCGACGATCGAAACGAAGGCTAGCAGCAACAAGGGTGGCGGTGGACCCTTGCTGCGCCTGCGGTGGTCAAATTGCAAGTGGAGGAGAGGAAAAGCTTGAGAGAAATAAGTTCATTAGAAACCTGGTTAAGGAGGGTTTTAAAAGAAATGGCTTCTTGGTTTTCATGACAATTCTAGATTGTTCTTGAAGCTCTTTCCTTTTCTTTCTTTCTTATTTATTTATTTAAAAAAAAATTAAGAATTCAAAAGGCATTTCGAGCAGTACGATATAAACTCATAATTTCCTTAAGAGTCAAAATCCACCACAAGTAAAACAAACTAAGACTTAATTAAACTAATGAAATTCGTTAGCCTTATATTAAAGCTACTTAGAACTTGGGCTACTACACTTTTGCTTTTCAGAAGTTCCAGACTTGGTAACTTGTTTGCTTTCGTCCTTCTTATTAGCAATCTCAATCCCATTAAGCGATTACCCTTTACTAACTATAAAAGCATCCTTATCTTCTTTTCCTGGCTTGTTAGGAATGTTTCGCTTGGTATGAGTTAGAATTCCATGCATCTCTTGCATTGTTGCTTCCTCTCCTTGCATGTGAAAGCTTTTGAACTTTTCAGTTCTCAGAACGATTCTAGGTCATATCCTTTTCACTTGCAATGAAACGTTTATCATTAAATTTGTCCTTTCGAAAGGACGGAGTGCAAATTACAAGTGGAGTTGTTGGTGTTGTTGTTATTGTTACTAGACATGATTACTACAACAAATAATAAAGCAAGATTTAATCAATATTTATCAAGAAAGTAACAATTAAACAAATTTTAATTAACTACTATCCTCTGTTCAAAATGAATGTCCCCTATTGAATAAAGAAATAACCAAGATCCCCTCCCACTACAATCAAACGGACTTTGGCCCTGCCATCTATTTATAGTAGTTGAGGTAAGTAAACACTTTACTAATTATAACTAATTATATTTCCTGGTAGACAGGTTAACAACTCCTTGTTTAGTCCTATCTCTTAGCTTCAAAACCCAAAATTTTGTCTTTTGATGATTTGAGTTAAAACAAACATTAACATGGAAGTTTGAAAAACCTACTCTACTATATATCCCCGGAACTATGAGCAACACCCTACTTTGGCAGAATCTATTACTCATGATCTAAGGCTTTATAGGTGTTGTTCGGAAAAACAATTAAAACTCAATATTACTTTTAGAGACCTAATTAAATTTACTAATATGGTCAACTAATAGTGAACACATGAATTAATTAACCACAAACAAACTTAGAAGCAAGGTTTTAAACAAAATAAATGCAAACAGAAATAAAAGCAATAATTAAAATGATATAGTATGGCCCCTAAACTTAGGAAAAATAACTAATCTTCATGTATCTTCCCTTGAATCTCCATGGACCAGCATCCTTGAAACTCCATGGATCCTCATGCTTGATTACATAATTTGAATTAAATAAAAAACAAAACTTTAAAGTTACAAAAATACAAATGATTCACAGTTCGTATTTAATTTACATTCAAATTTAACGATTCGCATATCGTATTTACTATCCTAATTTGGGCCATACTAGTCATAACATGCAAAATATAATATCATAAATATTACATTAAACATCCACGCATTTATAATATCAAAATAAAATAAACACAAGTTATTTACTTATTAACAATTAATAAGCAAATAAAACATTCCAAAATAATTATAAAACTTAACAAATTTAAACTAGAAATTATTTAGGAAACTTTATTATTTTAATTCAATTACTCATTCATATATGGCATTAATCAATATTAATAACATAATTTGCATTATTGGAAAGATTTGATTTATGCTCAAAACATAGAAAATCAGATTTTCAAAAGAATTTTTTTTTAATGTTAAATTCGTTGACCATTGACCCGCATCACAAGGCGCCAGTTAACAGCAAAACCTTTCATCGTCATCACGCTGGCTTTAACGACACCCCAGCCATCGCAACAATGCCAGCCCATGACCAGCACTGTACACACACCACTGACCGACTCCGGTAGTCACGTTAGAAGCCGCCGGCCAGGGCAACCACCGCCAGCACATGCCGGCAGAAAACCCACCAACGTGCGCCAGCAGCCACGCATGTCACACGTGCGCTGCTGGTTGCGTTTCAACACCTGCGCACACCTTGTTCTGTCCCCACTCATCGCCGACGACCCAACCCAGCTTCAGCCCTTCCCCACCGCATCAGACCGACGGCAAAATCGTCAACTTCAGCATGCAGCAGCCGTTGCGACACTCAACGCACGTCAAACGTGCGCGGCCTCCGCCTACTTCGCCACCACCTCCGACAACCTTCTCCCCTATTTTCGGTCCCGATACGCCAACCACCGTGGCTCCACCGTCACCGGTGGGCCAACCATCCATGGTTGGCTTTCCTTTTTAATTTGTGTAACAAATTACATAAAAATTAAACTAATTTTTATTCAATAATTGTTTAAAGATTAAGGATTTAATTAGGTTTTATAATCCGAAAATTAGGGCAGAAAATTTTAAATCACTTAACAAATTAAAAAAAAAATTAGGTTTGTTAAGATTAGATTTTCAATGCTTAATCTTTATTAAACATTAAATCTAACAAAAATTCAAAAATTGGGCAAAAAATCAAATTATATCCAATAATTCAGAAAATTAACAATTAAATTCTGAAAATAATGAAATAAATTTTAGGGTGATCTACTGAATTATTATAACAAAGTAAAATAAAAAAAAATATTTATCCTTAAAATTTATGAATAATCGAATTAAACATAAAATTTAGCTAAAATTCACAAATAATATGATAAATATCCGAAAATTAGTGGGAAAAATAATCAAATTATTTTCAGCCATTATATTATTGTAGATCTATGTGGGTAATGAACATTAGATTAATTCAATAAATTAATAATTGTTAACAAATGATTTCAATGATTAATCAAATTAAAACAGTAAATAATTTTAAATCTAACAAATATATTAATAAAAATCCGAAAATTTTGGAGTGAAATAACCAATTTATTTCGTCCATCAATAAAAAAGTTCGGACCTTCGAGAATTATTTTGAGCGTAAATCGCAAATAAATCCAATCAATCAGTATCAAATATCAATTATGTAAATTCAAGCCATAAATAAATCCTCCCTTAATGAATAAAAATAATAACTTTGCATAAAATTACATGATCATATGAATATTATGAATTAGGCAAAACTGATACCACTGTAGGAACATATAGATGCATTTATAGCGGAATTTCAAGAAACAATTTCCTAACATCTATCATTCAATAAGGATTAGATATAAAATCTTTGTACCATGATTTCCTTGTTGTATGCAAGCTTCGAAGATCTGAGAGCCCCATGTGTTGCTCCTCTAATCAGTCCACGAGCACCAGTTGAACACCAACGCCTGCTAGAACGGAAGAGAAGAAATTTTCTTGTTGTTGATGGTATAGGCGCCGGTCAGTAGGGGAGATCTTTAGGATTTCTCAAGGTCTCTCTTTTGTGAAAAGAAACTACTTAATGAATTTAATTGCCTAAGTCCTAATATTATATCATATATATAATAAAAGAATCCTAGCCTAATTAGGAGAACCAATTCTCCTTCTACTCCCTTTATGGCCGGCCAACTCAAGGCCTCTATGGGCCTTGTGTTGTTTTGTACAACTCGTGCTACAATATGTGACCTCATAGGATTAATATATTTTAGTTATAGGCCAAATCAATATTGTCCTATTAATCATACTTATTCTCTAGCAAGAAAATACGATTACTAAAATAATTAACTTATTATCTTCATAATTGAATTCCTATTTATATTTAGTAATTGCCGGGACTTCAAAGGACATATTCCTTCATTACTCTCGAGAAATAACTAGTTCCTCCCATGAAGGAACATATAGCATAAGATTGATTTTATTGGCCCTCCAATATTCGATGAAGAAGAAGATTGTAAATCAAATTCAAATTCTTGTATTACAAGGTTTCCAAAGAAAGTTAAACATTTCGATACAATTTTTGAGCCTAGTCCAAGTTGGTTGATTCAAACTTATGGAGTTAAAGAATAATTTGAAGAACATATTGGAGAAAAAAGGAGCCAAGATGAAGAGTTTGATAGTAAAAGTTATAGCTTCCCATGTTCGGAAAGGAATAACAAGATTTGAGGACAAATCTTATTTCAATAAGGGGAGTATGATCCATAAGCATCGAGCTGCTATAAGCTAACCGATCCAAAGTTCTCAATAAGTCTATTTAATTATTTGTTATGGTTAATTTTGAGAATTGAAAAGGATTACAAGGCCTTAATTGGTGCTAATTATCCAGGTGATACTGAACAAGGGCGGTGGCGACGTGAGTGGTGTGTTGGGAGAAGAGAAGAGAAGAATGAGAGAGAATGAGTAAACCCTAATGTTTTAGGGGGAAAGTGAAATGTGACCGTATAAATCCAATTTTTAAGGTTGTAAGTTTAATGAAACTATTTTATAATAAAAAAACCAATTTTTAAAGTAACCAGTTTATAAAATTTTAAAGACCGGGGACCGGACCGGCAGCCACCGGTCCGATCCGGTCCAGGTTCATTGCCTGTTTTTTTACCGGTCCGGTTCGAAACTGCACACACCGGAACCCTTCCTATGTTAAGAAATCAATAACAAGATTCATGAACGAATCTTATTTCAACAAGGGCAGTATGATGCATACGCATCGAGCTGCTATAACCTGACCAATACAATATTCTCAATAAGCATATTCAATTATTGGTTATGGTTAATTTTGAGAATTGAAAAGGATTACAAGGCCTTAATTAGTGCTAATACAGGTGATAATGAACAAGGGTAATGATGCATAACAGTTTCGTTACTCATCTAATGTTTCTTGTTTACTTTGCATTAAATTGAATTGTAATTAATTAGTATGTTAAGTGTCATGTAAAACTATCGATTTAGGTTAATTAGAGTTGCTTAAGTTAAGTTAGAATGGTTAGAATTAAAAAGTTAAATTAGTTTGGGTTTTCAGTTTTCTCGGTTTTGTCAAGGTTCACTTGTAAGCCCAATTTTATATGCTTAATGGATGTAATTATGGCTAGAAATGATATAAGAGAGTAGGTAACACAAGTGGGAGTTCATCAATATGCTTAAGCAGCTTACTAGAGGCAGAAATGAGCTTACCCAGTGTAGAGGGAAAACGACGCAGTAGCACCGCCAGAAGCACGACCTACAACAGTGATTTTGTAGCAATCTAGGCAGCACCCATTTCTTGGACAATAGTAGCATGTGATAAATCGTTGGAAAGCTCTTCAAGACTAGAAGGACCTCCTATTAGTTTCGTAGCCAAATAATATGCCAATCAAAAGTTATAGCTAAAATGGTGAAGGTGTGCTGATCAGCAACTTGCAAAGAGTTATAGTTCGTGTTCTCCAAAATTTAGAGTGTGATACTCTTGTTGTTTAAGCCTGTGTAATATGGTTCATGAACCTCTTCAATATGGTTCTTTCTATCCCAAATCTTTCTAGAGTGGCTTGTCTTTCGTTGAATTGAGAGTTAATCTTGAAAGTAGAAGTTTGTTGAGTGTTGTGCGCATAAACAACCTCTTATTTGGTGGTTCATTGAGAAAGGAAAGGGATGTTTGTTCGAGTTTAATCAAAACTGTTTTATCTTTGCTTCTATTGTTGTTTTTGCTTGTTTAGCGTGCTCTGAAGGCTTAGATCCATGTATATCACTTGTTATCAGAGCTTTGGTGGCCTTTTTAGAGTATTTTACAACTTTTAAACACATTATAAACACCTCCATAAACGCTAAACACAACCCCTAAGCGTTTGGGCCAAAATCGAACCTATAAACTTTCTCAAAACTATTCGAAACTTGGCAAAATCTAAACCAAACTTCTAACCTCAAAACGTCATTCAAAAGAAGGTTTGGAAAGGATTAAATGATGGACTAAGCAAGATGGTTTCAAATAGAAAGGAAATTGGACCAGATTTCCAAAGATTTGAAAACGGTTTGTGACCTTCTTCGCATAGGTTGAAGCTAAGATGGAGGAATGAGAGAAAGAGAAAAAGAAAAGGGAGTTTCTAAGCATTCAAATCTCAAATATGGAGGATGATTGCAATTCAGATTCAATGCTTTGTGAAAGAATTGATTTGATTAGCCCTCCAATATTCGATGAAGCAGAAGATTTTAAATAAAATTCAAATTCTTGTATTACAGGGTTACCTAAGAAAGTAAAACATTTTGATAGAATTTTCGAGCCTACTCCAAGTTAGTTGATTAAAACTTTTGGAGTTGAAGAAGAATTTGAAGAACATGTTGGAGAAAAAGGATCCAAGAAGAGGAGTTTGATAGCAAAAGTTGTAGCTTCCTATGTTCAGAAAGCAATAACAAGATTTAAGGACACATCATATTTCAATAAGGGCAGTATGATGCATACACATAGAGCTGCTATAACTTAACAAATCCAAAGTTCTCAATAAGTCTATTCAATTATTGGTTATATGGTCAATTTTGAGAATCGAAAAGGATTACAAGGTCTTAATTGGTGTTAATCCGTGTGATAATGAACAAGGGTAACGATATGCATTAGAGTTTCGTTTCTCATCTAATGTTTCTTGCTTGTTTTGCATTAAATTGAGTTATAATCAATTAGTATGTTAAGTGTCATGTAAAACTATCTATTTAGGTTAATTAGAGTTGATTAAGTTAAGTTAGAAAGGTGAACGGTAAAGAGCGATGTCGTTACGCGGGGATGCGGTTCGCCAAGCTAAAGCTTCCCGGCCCTACATGATTAGGAATGTGAAGGCCTTTCCTTCGAATGTTTTTTTCTCTTTTTTTGTGATGACTTCGAATCAATGGGCCTCCCCATTATTCTCATTTTGTTTGAAGCGGGCCCAATAAAGAATGAAATACCTAATTTAAACGAGCATCCGACATCCAAATGGTGCCCCACATGGGTCTTCCCCGAAACCCCTCAGTAACTAAGGTAAACAACGTAGAAAAAGCACCTATTTCTGTACCGGTTCCGGAAGAGCGAAGAAAGAGTTTATAGCCATAACTATATAAACAACAATACTCATCCGAGCCACCGGAACATGTACATAGAGAATACGAGAATTTCCACCTTGTTGAAAATTTAGTGGTGCTACCCGAAAACTTAAATGAATAGCTATCGTTGTTAAGAACATCCAAGATCTAATGAGAATTTGCGCGTAGTTCCTAGTCTTTGACATCAAAAAATAAGGTTGTAATAAATAAAGAGAGAGGGGGCTAGGGACCCTTCCACCGTTATCGAGCGTTTAGTTTTCCGAGCTGGCAAGCCCCTGTCAGTTAGAAAGTTAAATTAGTTTGAGTTTTTGGTTTACTTGGTTTTGTCAAGGTTAACTTGTAAGCCTAATTTTGTATGCTTAATTAGGACTAGAAATGATATAAGCAAGCAGCTAACACAGGTGGGAGTTCACCAATATGCTTAAGCAGCTTTCTAGAGGCAGAAATGAGGGCATATCCAGTTGAGAGGGAAAACTACACAGCAGCACCGTCAGAAGCACGACCTGCAACAGTGATTTTTCAGCTATCTAGGCAGCACCCATTTCTTGGCCAATAGTAGCGTATGACAACTAGTTGGAAAGCTCTTCAAGTATAGAAGAACCTTTAGTTTTGTAACCAAATGATCAGCCAATCAAAAGTTATAGTCGAAATGGTGAAGGTGTGTTGATCAGCCCCTTGCAAAGACTTCTAGTTTGTTTTCTCTTGTATTTCTTTGGTTATTTTAATCTTGAGGATGTTTAATATTTACTGTAAATACCCTTGAGGTCTTAATTTGTAAGATAAGTCTTGAGTTGTAATCCAAAATTTAGAGTGTGATACTCTTATTGTTTGAGCATGTGTCATATGGTTCATGAACCTGGGTAAAATGTTTCTTTTTATCTTAAAACAGTGAGAGTAGAAGTTTATTGAGTGTTCTGTGCATACACAACTTCTTATTTGGTGGTTCAATGGCAAAGGAACGGGGGTGGTTGTTCGAGTTTACTCGAACCGGTTTTATCTTTGCTGCTATTGTTCTTGTTGCTAGTTTAACTTTCTCTTAAGGCCTAGATCCATATACATCACTTAGAAATTAGGGTCAACTATTTAAGTGTTGATACCCCTATCTACATGATCACTATTCCTTACACTAATCTCCCATATTCTCGTGCGGCACGAGATCGATTCCTCTTGCAGGCGAGCAAAATATGTCACATTCTTCATTTGTTGGGTTTTACTTAAAGGACAACTGTTCTAGCACTTAAAAATCACTGATCTATCTCATATCATATTTCATAAGGATTAGGGTAGCGTTTTATTTTTATTTAGGATGTGTCATTTTATTATCTTGGAATATCACCTAATAATGAATAAATTTGAATTAACTAGATTTTGAAAATTTAATAGGTCCTAAAACAATAAGGATCTTGACAAAAAATATTGACCATGCTCACTTGGCGAGTGGCAACACAATTAATTCCTAAAATACACCCATGACCTCCCTTTTATACATAGTAATGTTGTAAGGCAACAATCCATACAAATTTTAGTCATGATAACAAGACGGTGTATTTCTTATCATTTGTCCTAATCATATGTTACTTTACACTAAGTAGTATAATTGAGTAATGACATCTATAAATAATTTGTAAAAAAAAGAATGGGTTATAAAGTTTTGTCAAAGTTACTCTATTCTCCTGATTAATTATGTTTGGAGTGTACATAACATGTTTTTTTTTCATTTGTTGAGTTTTGCTAAAAGAACAACTGTTCCAGCACTAAAAAATTAGTAATTTATCTCATATCATATTTCATAAAGATTAGAATAGCGTTTTATTTTCATTTAGGACGTGTCCTTTTATTTTCTTGGAACATCACCTAATAAAGAGTAAATTTTAGAAAACTACCTTTTGAAAATTTAATTTCTTTAATCTTCTGAAAAAAATTAGGTCATGACAAAAAATATTGACCGTGCCCAAATATTGGCCAATGGCTACGCAATTGATTCCTCATTAAAACACACCCATGGTCTCCCTTTTACGCAGAGCAATGTTGTCAGGCAACAATTCACACAAATTTTAGTCACGATAACAACATGATGTGTTTCTCATCATTTATTCTAGTCATGTGTTACTTCACACTAGCCTTATATAGTCAGATTAACTAACTGATTAACTACATCTAGTAATAATTTGTAAAACAAAAAGTTACTTTGATGTCCTAGTTTATTATGTTTGAAGTGTACACAACATATATTATTTTTTATGAAGTCAATCTTATTAAATCAGAGATATTTTCTTATTCAAAAAGTTTTAGAAGTTACCGATTTCAAAGTGGTCAGTGGTGTTGATTATTCTTTGGCTTTTATTAATTCTTTTTAGTTCAAATAACAGAGTTAGTATTTTGTACTACCTCTGCTTTTTATTATTTGCAACGATTAGACATCTTCTCTCTCTACTTTATGTCAAATCGTTGCAAATAATAAAAACCGGAGGTAGTATTTTATTTTTTTTATCATTTATCTTCTATTTTTTTGTTTAAACTTGCATACTGACAAAACTGATAATGAATATTAAAAATATATTTAATATAATGAAGATAAGACATTCTACTCAACACCATGGCATCTAGCTAATTTTGACAATTTTGCAATACATAAAATGACCATTAAAGCGAAATACACACCAAAACAAAAGAACAATAATAGAAGTATAATTTAACTACAATCTATTAATTAGAGGAGATGTAAAAGAGTATGGTGATGGCATGTTTTATCTTAAAATAGAATTAGAATTAAATAAAAAAAATAAAAATAAAATAAAATAGATTCATAACAGTTAATATATAAGAAATTTAAAGTTTGGATGAATCACCTAAAAATTTGATAAAAGAAGGTGATACGCTCAAGTTACACGTAGTATTTACGTAACTTTGGGTGCACTTTGCTAAGGGTTTGATTGTAATTGTTAACATTCGTGTTTATTTAGCCCTTAGCGGAAGTTCGGAGCTGTGCGAGATAATTTGTGTTAACGTCATGTATTCCGAGCTTCCAAGGTAAAGTGCATTTGAGCCGAGCAAAGCCCAAGCATTACCGCAAGCCAAGTCGCCCAGCGCTCCATCATCGTAAGCCAGCCGCATCGCATGCTCGAAGCAAGCTGCCCAGCAAGCATCGCTCATCGCCCATGCGCGCACATCGCCAGCCCACCGCACGCCCAACGCCCAGCGCTCACTGCCCAGCGCCCAGCGCTCGCGAGCATACTGCCGTCGCGACTCGCGACCAGTGCCCATCCAAAAAATGCGCGGTAGGCAGAACACCCTTCGCACCTCGCGACCTACGCCGCACCTCGCGACCCCTAGGTCGGTCTAAATGTCGGCTGACTTTTGAGCCTTAGTTTAAATACTAAACTTTGTTTTTGGTCCTAGGGGACACACACTTGAGGAGAGAGAATATCCAACACTCCATTCTTCTCTTCTTATCTTCTCTTTTTAGTTTTTATTTTCTAGTTTAGTTTTGTAGATTTCAATTATGGGATCGGCTATTGCTATGCCGATTGTAGCTTGAAACGTTCTTGAACGAGATTAACATGGAGCTTCAAGCATTATTGTGAGATCTTTCCTCTCTATTTAGTTTCTTTGATTATGGTTTAATTTCTATGCTTGCTTTCTATGATTTTTGCATGATTATGCTAGGAACGTTGCTAGTTTGATTGTGTAATTAATCTAATGCTAGATTTAAGAATAGAATCGGATTGTTTTATTCTTTTATCAATTGGTAGCAAACTAGGAAGTAACTTAGATGCAGATCGTCTTGGTTATTTCTTGGGGAAATTGAATTAACTGTTGAATGTTTATCGCTTGTATGACGTTAGCAGGTCTGTTGGTTCTCTGTGTTTATTGCTGCTATTGGATTGAACTTAGACGCTATCGGACTAGGTTATCCTTTGGTTAGGGTTTTATAGTCACGCTGATCGTGCTATTCGACTAAGAATAAGGAGAGCGCGAGATTAATTCTCAGCAATAGATAATCATGGAAATAATTAGAGTGGAGGTTCAAGGATCGAAAATGAATTGAAGTGGATGTTAATCGGATTCAAGATCTTCCCATAGTGATTTCTCATTTTATTTAGTTGCTAGTTAATTTTAGTTTGTTTAAAAACTCTATTTGAAAACCCCCCTTGTTATTAGGTTACTCGACCATTAGAGTCATCTCGGTATTGATTCACGCTAGATATTAAACTTGTCCCTGTTTCCCTGTGGATACGAACCTTACTTCCCTTCTACATTTAATTGTAAAAGAGAGTAGGAGAAATTTTATCTTTGACCTGGTGCGGTGCAACGACGACACATCCGCGCCCTACCAAATTTTGGCGCCGTTGCCGGGGACACGGTGTTACTAGTTTGTATTTAGTGTGTTTTTGAATTGTATTGCTTGTGCTCTTTGTTTATGGTTAACACTCGTACTACTAACAAAGAATCTTTGCATTACGATCCCGAATTAGAATTGACTCTTTTCAGGTGGAGAAACGTTCTGCGAGAAAATTTTCAAGAATCATCTTTTAACGTTGAAGTGGAGGAAGAGATGCCTCCGAGAATTGAAACTCGTACCTTGAGGGAGCTCACGGCTCCTAACCTTGATCAACAACCATTGTGCATCTCATTTCCGGCTCTTGATGAAGACACTACTTTTGAATTGAAGTCGGGGTTGATACACTTGCTTCCTTCATTCCATGGGCTCAATGGAGAGGATCCAAACAAATTTCTTTCGGAGTTTCACGTGGTTTGTACTGGCATGAAACCAAGTGGAGCAAAGGATGAACAAATCAAGTTGAGAGCTTTTCCTTTTGCTTTGAAGGATGGAGCTAAAGATTGGTTATATTATCTTCCTCCTGATTGCATTTCCACTTGGGTTGAAATGAAGAAGCGATTTCTTGAGAAGTTCTTTCCAGCTTCTAAGTCATCAACATTGAAGAAGGAAATCAGCAATATTGAGCAGAAACACGATGAGTCTTTCTACGAATATTGGGAGAGGTTCAAGAGACTTTGTGCTAGTTGTCCATATCATGGCTATTCTGATGAAGACCTCATTCTGTACTTTTACAATGGTTCTTCTGACGAAGATGTGCGAATGGTGAATGCTGCTAGTGGAGGTTCTTTCATAAACAAAACCCCAACTGCAGCTAGAGAACTCATTGAAGAACTAGCTGAAGGCTCAAGACAGTTCAGTAGAAGATCGAATCATCGTAGAGCAAATGTTGAAAGTCCAGGTTCTAGCTCTTCAAAGGTCGAGGATCAAGTACAAGCTCTTACATCAATGATGCGGGAGTTCATGGTAAAGAACAATAGAGTTCAACAGGTAAAAGCTTGTAGAATTTGTTCTTTAGATCATCATACCGATGTTTGTCCTCAAATGCAAGAAGAATTTAGGGAAGAGGTCAAAGCCGTAGGTTTTCAAGGCCAACAAGCATTACGAGACATGATCCCCGCTCCTATGCTTCCGAGCAAGGGTGGAGAGATCATCCTAACTTCGATTTGGCAATCAACATCAACAACAAAGATTATAACAAGGCCACCACCACATCCTTATCCTAGGCCCCAAGGCCAAGACTCGAGCTCTAGCATGTCCTCTGAAGGAATGTTAAATGTTTTAACTAAAAATGTGACTAACATGCAGGGTAACATGGTGCAGTTTCAAGAGGAAACTCGATCGAGTATCAAGAACTTGGAGAGCCAAGTAAGCCAAATTGCAGGAGCTGTAACCAAGTTAGAGGCTAGGGATTCGGTGAGGTTGCCATCCCAAACGGAACTCAACCCTAAAATGAACGTGAGTGCTATCATATTGCGGAGTGGAGCGGAAATTGCAAGCAAAGAGAGGTTGGTGGTTCGAGACAAAGAGATAGTGGAAGAGGTGATCGAGCATGAACCGACAACAGATAGTAACTCATGGCCACCTCGACAAGAGGAGAAAGTCAAAAAATCACCTCCTCCACCATATGAACCAGAGCCACCATTTCCCGAGGCATTGAGAGAAACCCGCAATGCAGAGCGCAACAACGACATTTACGAAGTCTTTCGTAAATGTGAGGTAAACATTTCCCTTTTTGATGTTTTAAATCAAGTACCCAGGTATGCTAAGTTCCTTAAAGAATTGTGTACTTCGAAAAGAAAGCAAAAACAAAAGGGAGTGCAAAAAGTGAAGGCTAGCGAGCATGTCTCGGCTATCTTTCAAAAGAAATTACCTCAAAAGTGCAATGACCCAGGCATGTTTACCATCCCATGTACTATAGGTGACACCATGTTTCCTAAAGCCATGTTAGACTTAGGTGCGTCAATTAATGTGATTCCATATTCATTGTATAAGTCTTTGAAACTTGGCAATTTGCATGAAACCGGTGTGGTGATTCAACTAGGCGATAGATCCAATGTTTATCCTAGGGGTAAATTAGAGGATGTGTTAGTTAAGGTTGGGAAATTGCAATTTCTGCCGATTTTTATGTTCGGAGATGGAACCTGATAAGCATGCCGCCCCAATCCTTTTGGGACGACCTTTCTTGAAAACATCTTGCACTAAAATTGATGTTTGCGCTGGTTCTTTGACTATGGAGTTTGAGGGAAAGGTAGAGGCATTTGATATAAATGATCCTAAGCTTCTACTTAAGGATGATAGCTCACTTTGCTCTATTAACATTGTTGACTCTGTTTTGCATGATGTTCTTGATATTGAGCAGGTTGATGAGTTGATGAATGCTGATGAGGTCTTGGTTGAGGATTGTGTGCCTCCTACTAACGTGCAGGTTATGGTGCCCGAGTCGAAAGAGCGGAAAAAGCCTCCTGACTTACCACCTTGTTTTGAAACTGTACCACTAACGATGCATTGCAAGAGTTCTTCGGAATCTGTTTTGCAGGTACTTGAATTGGAGGTTGACATGGAGCCACCATTGTCACATATGGAGCACAAGCCCAATTTTTGAGCTTAAGGTACTAAGTCGGGCTAACGACTTTAAACAACAGCGCTTCTCGGGAGGCAACCCGAGACCCCTTTTATTTTCTTTCTTTTTCTTTATTTCTCATCAAATTTCCACCACCACAATAAATTTTCTTTCACCCACTGCCCACCCACTAAAAAGATCCACAACCAATCTTAATTCACTTGTAACCAAAATCCACAAAAGAAAATCCGTTGGGAGGACTTCAAATAGCTAGGAGTTGGTACAACTAGAGGGTTGAGATTGTTAATGTATCTTTTCGATCTCTTAAGTTAGGTGCAAATCTCAAGAATTTAAAATTTTGAATTTGTCATTTGTTTGAGTGATTCGAGGGAGAGGGTTGTGAGTTGAGTTATGAGATTTGAGTTGGTGTTGTTAAGAAATTTGAGTTTGACCAATTGTTTGGTCATGAGTTTTGAGCATTCGATCTTCGATTTGCCCGATTTTCGATTTTCTCCCCCCATTTTCAGTTTACTTTTTCTTCTAATTGTCGACACATTGAGGACAATGTGTAGTTTAAGTAGGGGGGAGGGTATTCTCATTCTCATGTATCTATGTTGTGTATATTACTTTCAATTTGAAAAAAAAAAAAATGAAAAAAAATAATATAAAAAAAAAAGTGATGAAATGAAACCCGCTGAGTTGAAAACCCACAAGGGTGGGCGACTCAGGCAAAAATGGGGGCTCGGATAGGTTGAAAACCCGAAAGGGCAACCTATGCAAAAAAGTGGCTTATATTGAGCGGGTAAGATGGTGAGATGCAACCAAAAAGAAATGTGTGAAGCTAGGATGAAAACCCGAAAGGGCTCCTAGGCAAAATGAGAGATGAAAGAGAGAATTATATACTTTGAAAACTCATTTACCGGAGATGGTGTCATAAGGTGGAAAGCGTTTTCGGGTTGGTTTGGTTATTTCATCCTTGATTTTGTGAAGTTTTGTTTTGGCTTTCACATTCTTTTGGTTGATTGTTTGTTTTTGGGAGTAAGCATGGAATTTATCCCTTTTTGTCTTCATTCCATGGCTTGCTATTTTAAATTAGTTGTAGTAGTAGTAGTTTTAGTTTATCTTTAGAGGTTTTAGGCGAGTTGTCATTTTGATTGTGGCGTTGGAGTGGGCTCAACTCCTTTGAGATCCTTCAGGATTTGAGCTCACATTTTGGTTGTCGTTTGGTGATTATTGTTGTCGCGTCTGTATTTTTCAGGTGAGCTTGAATCTAAGTGTGGGGGAATCATCATCCCTTACGTTTAGGTTTTGAGCGTATTTTGTTAAGATGTGATAATGATGGTGTAGTTGATGGGGAGTGTAGGTTGTTGTCGTTAGCTTGGGTGATGATTTATTTGGAGATCCTCATTTTGAGTTTACTCGAGGTCGAGTAAAGTTCAAGTGTGGGGGTATTTGATACGCTCAAGTTACACGTAGTATTTACGTAACTTTGGGTGCACTTTGCTAAGGGTTTGATTGTAATTGTTAACATTCGTGTTTATTTAGCCCTTAGCGGAAGTTCGGAGCTGTGCGAGATAATTTGTGTTAACGTCATGTATTCCGAGCTTCCAAGGTAAAGTGCATTTGAGCCGAGCAAAGCCCAAGCATTACCGCAAGCCAAGTCGCCCAGTGCTCCATCATCGTAAGCCAGCCGCATCGCATGCTCGAAGCAAGCTGCCCAGCAAGCATCGCTCATCGCCCATGCGCGCACATCGCCAGCCCACCGCACGCCCAACGCCCAGCGCTCACTGCCCAGCGCCCAGCGCTCGCGACTCGCGAGCTTCCTCGCACCTCGCGAGCATACTGCCGTCGCGACTCGCGAGGTCTGTCGCGACTCGCGACCAGTGCCCATCCAAAAAATGCGCGGTAGGCAGAACACCCTTCGCACCTCGCGACCTACGCCGCACCTCGCGACCCCTAGGTCGGTCTAAATGTCGGCTGACTTTTGAGCCTTAGTTTAAATACTAAACTTTGTTTTTGGTCCTAGGGGACACACACTTGAGGAGAGAGAATATCCAACACTCCATTCTTCTCTTCTTATCTTCTCTTTTTAGTTTTTATTTTCTAGTTTAGTTTTGTAGATTTCAATTATGGGATCGGCTATTGCTATGCCGATTGTAGCTTGAAACGTTCTTGAACGAGATTAACATGGAGCTTCAAGCATTATTGTGAGATCTTTCCTCTCTATTTAGTTTCTTTGATTATGGTTTAATTTCTATGCTTGCTTTCTATGATTTTTGCATGATTATGCTAGGAACGTTGCTAGTTTGATTGTGTAATTAATCTAATGCTAGATTTAAGAATAGAATCGGATTGTTTTATTCTTTTATCAATTGGTAGCAAACTAGGAAGTAACTTAGATGCAGATCGTCTTGGTTATTTCTTGGGGAAATTGAATTAACTGTTGAATGTTTATCGCTTGTATGGCGTTAGCAGGTCTGTTGGTTCTCTGTGTTTATTGCTGCTATTGGATTGAACTTAGACGCTATCGGACTAGGTTATCCTTTGGTTAGGGTTTTATAGTCACGCTGATCGTGATATTCGACTAAGAATAAGGAGAGCGCGAGATTAATTCTCAGCAATAGATAATCATGGAAATAATTAGAGTGGAGGTTCAAGGATCGAAAATGAATTGAAGTGGATGTTAATCGGATTCAAGATCTTCCCATAGTGATTTCTCATTTTATTTAGTTGCTAGTTAATTTTAGTTTGTTTAAAAACTCTATTTGAAAACCCCCCTTGTTATTAGGTTACTCGACCATTAGAGTCATCTCGGTATTGATTCACGCTAGATATTAAACTTGTCCCTGTTTCCCTGTGGATACGAACCTTACTTCCCTTCTACATTTAATTGTAAAAGAGAGTAGGAGAAATTTTATCTTTGGTCGGGTGCGGTGCAACGACGACACATCCGCGCCGTACCAGAAGGTCATTTTGGGACGGAACTATTGAGATGGATGATAAAAAAGCCCATATGCTTTGTATCACGACTAGGGCAGAGCACTGGTCCAGAACCAGACTGGACCTGTGGACTGGGATAGGGCAGTTATGTGGATCTGGACCAGACGTGTTTCGAATCCCGTCCAGACTGGATCGGACCTGATTTTTCAGGTCTGGTCCGGGTTTGGACCTGTTTTGTAATCTTATTTCAAATTTTAACATCAAAACATTTAATTTATACATCCATTCATTGAAAAAAATATTGAAAAAACACAACACAACAATTAAAATAGAATAAATAAAACTAAGCAAACTAGAACAAATTACAAGAGGAGTAATTCATATTTTAACTAATTACTCATGAAACCAATATAATTATGCAATCAAATTGAGCAAACAAAATGTCCCAATATAAAAACTAAAAGGAAATTCAACAAAAAACACAAAAGAAATACACGAAAATGGAACTCGCCTAGTCTTGACGGCCAAAGGTGTGGTTTTATGCAGTCTTACTGCATCGCCGGAAGAATTTCACCGGAGTTTGTGGCGAAAGGAGTGAGAAAGAGTGAGAGGAGAGAGAGGTTTAGTGGGAGGCGTATAACTAGTGTGAGTGTGTTTAAAATGTAGGGTTTCAATGTTTCATATTCGAAAAACAAAACTGCTACCACTTTTTTCCTTTTTCCACTTACGTCAATTTTTTTTAAATTAAAAACGGGTTTCCGATCTGGACCGGTGGATTCCCGTTTTTGCCTGGACTAGACCAGAAACCCAGAATTAACCTTTTTTTTGGACTGAAGGCCGGACCATAATCTCTGGTCCGGTCCAGATTCCGGTCCGAAACGGTGTTTTGCTCAGCCCAAATCACGACCATATTTAGTTGGATGAAACCCTATAACCACTACTTTGAATGAAAAAATGTCATAGAATCACCATTGGTGTCTCGTAGGAATGAATAGTCATTGGATTGATCGATTTCTATGACATGACGTAGGATGGCTTGGTTTATGTCCTGAGACAATTTCGTTAGGAGAACAAACCAATCTCTCACACCAATAGTTTATGTGTTACTTTAATGACATGAGCTAAGAAGATTAGGACATAAACAATACATGATTGTTCGGAGAGTGTTTCAGTTGTAAAGAGCCCAGCGAAGGTAAGAACAACATAGAACTTACCTATCTAGACCCTCTTGTGGCTTAGGATGGATGAAACCCTTGGAACATAGTGGCTCAACATGGGACAAGGTATGAGGTATGACGTTATTGTATTTCGGGAATGATATAGTATTGTTGATTGGCCAATTTGGGAGAGAACTTTTGAGATGGATGATCAACAACCCCCCCTTCCCCCCAAATACACTATTTTATGGCCATATTTGGTTGGACGAAACCCTCACACTACTTCTTTGAATGAAAAAATGTCATAGAATCACCATAAGTGTCTCTCCTAGGAATGGAGCATCCCAACTCATGAAGAAACCAATCTCTCACACCAATATATACCATATGAGTTACTTTAAGACATGAGCTAAGTTTCATTAGAACAGGGAAAACTCTCGCACCAACACCATAATCATGACTTATTGTAATATAATTGGAGTCAATAATGACAAAATATTATAACAATAGTAGGACTATATTTTCAGGCTAAGGACACGACCTAAGAATCAATTATTCGGAAATAAAACAATCTCTGACACCAAATTATCCTGAGAGACCCTGTGTTATAATCATATGAGTTACTTTTGTTGTTGCCATTGAATAATCATCTTAACTCATCAAGAAATCAATCTCTCAAACCAATACCATATGAGTTACTTTAAGGACACGAGCTAAGTTTCATTTGAACAAAGCAGTCTCCCGCACCAATATTGTAATCATGACTAAATATAATATAATTGGAGTCAATAATGAAAAATATTATAACAATAGTAGGACTATATTTTAGCTACTATATTCGTAAACATTTGTGATTCGGCATGGGACAATTTGGGAGAGAATTAGATTGAAGATGACTATTATAACCCCTTAGTGGCTCAGCATGGGATAAGCTACGAGGGATTACGTTTGTGTATTTCGGGAATGATTTTTGTTGTTGATTGACCAATTTGGGAGAGAACTATTAAGACGTGCGATCAACAAACCCCCTCTCCCCATACTCTGTATCATGGCAATATTTGGTTGGATAAAATTGATATGGATTCGATGAGAAGATTGAAGATAACTGAATTAGTGGATCTTATGAGTTATTGGGCTTGGATCATCTTACAATTCAAGGTTGTGAATAGTGTTTTAATGTTAGTTTTATTTGCTAATGATCCATATGATGTATGACAAAGTGAGCCATTTTAGAAAACCTATCAAATACAAGTTAGCCACATTCATAGCATCATATGTAGTATGACAAGCAACAAAGTGAGCCATTTTAGAAAACCTATCAACTACCACCATGATTGAGTCTTTATGGTTTCGAGTTTTAGGTAATCCCACAATGAAATCGAGGCTCACATCCTCCCATGGAGCTTGAGGTATGGGAAGGGGCATATACAACCATTGAGGCAACAAATGACCTTTAGCTTTTTGACAAGCTAAACACCTCTTGACTATGAATTCGACATCCCTTGCTAGTCTTGGCCAATGAAAGTATTCACTAACTAAGGATATGGTCTTCTCAATTCCAAAGTGGCTAGCAAGACCTCCCTCATGGAATTCTTTGATCAAGGATTCTCGAACACTTGTTCTTGGAATGCATAATTGATTTCCTTTAAAAAGAAATCCTTTCAAGATATAGAACTCACCAACAGCATGATTGTGGCATTTTTCGAACATAGCACCAAAATCCTTGTCATCTTTGTAACATTCTTTTACCAACTCTAATCCAGCAACCTTAGGATTTAAAGAAGTTAGAAGCATGTACCTTCTTGAAAGTGCGTCCGCTCCTTTATTCATCTTGCCTGCCTTGTGCTTGATTGTGAAATGAAATGTTTGAAGAAATTCCACCCACTTGGCATGGCGTGGCTGTAGCTTGTGTTGGCTTTGAATAAACTTAAGCACCTCATGATCAGAATGTAGTATAAACTCCTTAGCAATAAGGTAGTGGCGCCAATGATCCAAAGCTCTAACCAAGGCATAGAACTCCTTGTCATAAGTGGAGTATTTCCTCTTAGCTTCATTCAACTTCTCACTGAAATAGGCTATGGGACACCCATTTTGTGAAAGCACAGCACCAATGCCAACCCCGGAAGCATCACATTCCACTTCGAAAACTTCATTGAAATTAGGCAAAGCTAATATAGGGGCAGTAGTGAATTGCTTCTTGACCTCCTCAAAGGCCTTTTGAGCTTGATCATTCCATTCAAACTTCTTTAGCTTCGTGAGTTCAGTGATAGGAGTCATAAGTGGACTAAAGTTGCGCACAGATCTCCTATAGAAAGATGCAAGGCCATGGAAGCTTCGAACTTGCTGCATAGAGGTAGGAGTAGGCCACTCCTTGATGGCTTGCACTTTCTTCTCATCAGCTTGGATGCCATCACTTGAGACAATGAATCCCAAGAAAATCACACTACTAGAGAAGAAATGACACTTCTCTAGATTGCCATACAACCGTTCCTTTCTCAATACTTCAAACACATTTTGCAAATGCTTAACATGTTCTTGCTCACTCTTGCTATACACCAATATGTTATCAAAGTGAACAACTACAAAACGACCAATAAAGGGCTTCATAGTTTGATTCATTAGGCGCATGAAAGTACTAGGTGCATTAGACAAACCAAAGGGCATAACAAGCCACTCATACAAGCCTTCTTTGGTTTTAAATGTTGTTTTCCATTCATCACCCTCACATATATGAATTTGGTGATATCCACTTCTCAAGTCAATTTTTGAAAACAACTTAGAGCCATTTAAATCATCCAACAAATCATTCAAACGAGGAATAGGAAATCTATATTTGATGGTGATTTTGTTTATAGCCCTACTATCCACACACATTCTCCATTCTCCATTCTTCTTAGGCACCAACAAGGTAGGGACAACACATGGGTTCAAGGACTCCCTAATTAAGCCTTTAGATAACAAGTCCTCCACTTGCTTTCTAATCTCTTCGGTCTCTTTAGGATTAGACCTATAAGCTGGCTTATTTGGCAACATAGCTCCTGGAATGAAGTCAATTTTATGTTGAATGTCACGTTTTGCTGGTAAGCCATGGAGAATTGTTTGAGGGAACACATCTTTGTAAGTTTCGAGCAAGGGTGTAAGCATTGGGTGGGAAAGGGTAGTGTTTTATTTGGTTTCTTCTTTTGTGGTGTTCAACATCATCTCACGCATATGAGATAGCTCATGATAATCAGATTGGAGTAGGGTAGTGAGGGAATGATACTTTTCTTTGGTGGAATGGATCTTTGTGTTTGCATAGGAAGGGATTGGAGTAAGGGTTATCTTTTTGTGATCTTTGGTTAAATAATAGGTATTCTTATAACCATCATGAATTACTCTCCTATCAAACAACCATGGACGGCCTAGGAGTACATGACAAGCATCCATAGGTATCACATCACAACATAGTTCCTCCTTATAACTACCAATACTAAAAGATAAAAGTACACGATTTGAAACTTGTATACCTTTACCTTGATTGAGCCATTGAATGACATAGGGGCGTGGATGAGGTGATGTTGGAAGCTTGAGTTTGTCAATCATTGTTTGAGCCGCAACATTCGTACAACTCCCTCCATCAATAATCAAAGTGCAAATTTTTCCACCAATTGTGCACCTTGTATGAAAGATTGCTTCTCTTTGCCTCAATTCTTCGTGATCAACAGTACTACTCAAAGCTCTTCGAACCACCAAGCATTCTCCTTCATCAGGACTGAATGTTTCTTCCTCCTTGGCCTCTCCTTGCCATTCCATATCATACTCCTCATCTTCCTCCTCTTCTCCTTCTTGATAAGGATTATATTCCATCAAAGTGACTACCTTCTTGTTAGGACATTCGGATGCTATATGTCTTAAACCTTGACATCTAAAGCATCTTCTTCCTACTTTAGTTGTAGTAGGGTTCGAAGGGGTTGTATAAGAGGGTTTAGGAGTATTAGCTTGGGGATTCTTTGGAGTAAAAGGGGTAGTCTTTCGGAAAGGGGATGGTTTAGTAAAGGGACGTGAGGTCTCACCTTTACTTTTCCCTTTGCTTTGCTTTTCTACCTTGTGAGCAAGAAGAATGATTTCTTCTAAGGTAGAATAGTGGTGTAGTTTCATGAGATAAGCTTCAAAGTCCCTAGCATAGGCTTCGACAGAATTCGAGCCTTGTTGCAAGTGGTGTGGCAAAGTTCTCTTGCACATAGTAGGTGGGTAGGAACTTTTGCTTCAAAAGCTTCTTCATTTTTGCCCATGAACGCACCTTCTCCTTGCCTTGGCATTCCCTTTTGCTACACACACTAGCCCACCAAGTTGATGCATATTTTCTAAGCTTCAATGCAACCAACTTAACTCACTTATCCTCCGGAACTTGTTTATAGTCAAAGACTCTTTCCACGGTTCTAAGCCACTCTACAAACTCATCAGTGTCGAGTTTACCATCATAATCAGGTATGTCTACCTTGATGTCATTAGAAGGACGAAAGTTATTCCTTCTTGGAAGCAAAGTAGCATCACTTGCTTCACCATCCGATTCATCATCGCCTTCTCTTTGCCTAGTGAGCCTAACTGAGAGTTGTCTCACTTGATCTTGGGGTAATGCCATTCTAGCATTGCTCTCCATCCTTTCTTCTTCTAAGACTCTCATAGTCTCACGCCAATTTGGTGGGGGTTGCTCTTCATCTCCCATAATTAAGATCAAGGGGTAGAAGTATTTTTCGGTGGGTTTTGTGTTTGCGATTGTTGGTGGTGGCTTGGGACGATACTAGGATTTTGTTTGGGGATTAATGATGGATGAAATAGGTAGGATTTAAGCTTAGCTCTGATACCAAGATAATGTATACTCGTACATACTAGTAGGAGCACACAAAGATGAGATAAAAACAAGCTAAGGAAGAACCGAAGCTTCCCCTAACTTGGGCGTTTATCCTAACTTCAATGAGATACAGAAACACCACTCAATGAACTTAGAACTTCCTAAGATCACAAATTAACTTGCCAAGGTTAATTAAGCAAAGGAAGAATTTCTTATAAGTTTCCAATCCAAGAAACGCCAAAGAAAAACAAAGGATAATACACACATGTATTTTTTGTCATAAAACTTCATGTCTTTCTCATTGCATTCATTGGTATTTATACAAGTCTTACAAGCTATTTTCTGATTTTTTTTTTACATAATTAAAAATGCATAAATAAAACTAAAACACTACAGCCATTATCTCCACTAATCCATGTAAGAAGAACGTGGGGAATAAGGCCTAAACTAGCCGTTTGTGGATGCTTCAACTAACTCCACTCCTTGCTGCATTTTCCCTTGAATATAGGCATGTCTTGAGTGAGGGAATATGCTCTTCCATGCTTCAAGTTGCACGGCACATCAAGGGGAATCAATGCCACGAAAATAGGAACAAACAACCACAAATGCTTGGCTGCTCTTCAGCTTTGAATGTGGCGCCTTAGAGATAGGAAGTGGTTCCTATTTTCAAGGCTTGTCTTCCTTGCTTGTTGCTGATCATGTGGACGTGGTTGAGCATTCATAACAACCTTCAAACTACAGCATTTCAAATGCTTTCTTACATGACTCAACTAACAACAACTTGTCCTAAAACATATTAACCGAAATCAACAAAGGAAAGAAAGACTCCAAACATACTAGGACTCTTACAACTCGACTTTTAATGAAAGAAAACTAAAGAAATAAAACTAAGGAAGGAAACTAATGAACATAGCTAATCAAGGACTCAACAATGGACATTGAAGGACTTAAAGAATTTAAGACCTCACGCAAAGTTAAAGCCACCATGTGAATTAATTTCGGATCAGTTGGTGATGGTGTAGATGGTCCCCCATCAATAAGTGTCTCCAAGGAATGGAGCATCCTAACTCATGAATAAAACCAATCTCTCACACCAATACCATATGAGTTACTTTAAGACATGGCCTAAGTTTCATTAGAACATGAAAAACTCTCGCACCAACACCTATAATCACGACTTATTGTAATATAATTGGAGTCGATAATGACAAAATATTATGACAATAGTAGGACTATATTTTTAGGCTAAGGACACGACTTAAGAATCAATTATTCTGAAACAAAACAATCTCTGACACCAAATGGTCTCGATAGACCCTGTGTTATAATCATATGAGTTACTTTTGTTGTTGCCATTTGATACGTGTCGTTTACCATACACAAATTAATAATTTATAATACCTATCTTAATCCTTCAAAAATATTAACAAGTGGTAAAAGGGTATCAAAGGGTCGATCCCACGGAGAGACTACTAAATTCCTAAACTCAAAATTTAACTAAGAAAAATACTATTCACACAAACAAGTGAGATTATACAACTATTTACTTATATACATTGATGTGGACGTGAATCCACACTTTAGTGAAGTTTTAACTTTCCCAAGAATCTTGAAAGAAAGATTGGATCTTGATTGTTTCTTGGTTGAATTTCAATGGAACACACTCGAACAAAAGGATAGTACTATTTGATTGATCACTCCTGAACTCTCAAATAGGGTTTTGATTCAATTAAGTCACTCTTGGCCTAATTATTCAAGCACAAAACTTAATTCACTCCTGAATCAAATTCAATGGTTCTTAAACACACTCAAACCACTCCTGGAATTAAGTTGTTTAACACTAACTAATAAACACTCCCGAATATCAATTAATGGTTTGTAAGCAATTAACTCACATGCAAGTTTTAAAACTCACGAAATAAACTTTCATAAACTCTCTTAATCTGTTTTAATTAATGGTCGAAATATGCCTTATATAGGTATTACAAATACCTAATTATACTAGGACTAGAAAACATAAAAGATAACTAAGAAACTAAAAGATAAACTAATTAAGACTCCTAACTAGCTTAAAACAAGTAAAACCTATCACAAGTAGGATAATCTTAACCTTGTAAGCAAAAGACTTCTACTACCACTAGAATTCTAACTAAACTATAATTCTAATCTAATTAGGAATCCTAATCCAACTAGGATTTGAATTTCTTATTCAACTAGAATTATACTCCTAATAAAACAATAAACAACTTAGGAACTGAAATAAATAAGATAATGCCTAGGTTAGGAGACCGGTTATAATGCCTGGTTTATCTGTTTATCTGGGAGACCAGTTGAAAGGTAAAACCAGTCTCTTAAGTAAGCGTACATATAATATGTAAAGAGGTTAGGAGACCAGTTAACATTTAAAACCAGTCTCCTTACCTTACCCTTTGAAACTAGTTATTGACCACAACCGGTTTCTTAGGTTTAATACACGTTTTTTTTTTTAAATTAGAATGTTACAGTATACATACATTATCATGTAACTACTCCTGTATTTGCGGCTCCTTGTATATACACTTTTTTTATAAAACAATATATAAATAGCTACAACAATATTAGCAAACAGAAATTCCTGCTTGCTTTATTCATCATGTCAAAAAAAATATTTGCTACATTTAATTTATATCCAGAAAAAATTTCTCTCAAAGCATCAATTTCTTCCAATAATGCCTTAAAAATAAAGTTCCTATGATTGAATCTAATGCTATCTACTAAAACTAAAATTCTATAATAATTAAATAATATGTACAATTTAAACTTGATCGTCGTCTTCAATCTTCATCGTCTTGTGTTTGATTGTTTAAATATTTCACCCACATATCTCTTGCGATCATCTCTTCCGAATAAATGATGGTCATCTCTTGCGATCATCTCTTCCGAATAAGTGATGGGAATCTCATAAAAGTACTACAAAATAATTTCAGATTATTATAATTAGAACTAGGATACATTTCAGTTCATGACATTGAAAACCATCACGATTCTTTATATACATGGTATAAATTATAGAAAGGTAAAAGATATATAACTTGATATTTTTTATAAATGATAATCCCCTTGCATTTAATGTAGCAAATATTTAATTTATTATTTACATGTCTAAGTTGAACATTCTTCTTGAAACCGTGTACTTAATGATCACCAGTGCCCTTTTATTATAGATCATAATAGAATCCCCATTTTATTACTTTATTATTTCATCATTTATGCTACTATATCCTTATTCATTCTTTCTACTTTTGTACTTAATAAAAGTAGGTTAGTTGTATTTCAGTCAGACTATAAGATTACTTTCTTATACAGTGACCTTTTTCATTAGAAGTACCCCTTTTCTGCTATGTTATTTCTAGATTTTAGAATGGACAAAATCAAAGTTTACTGGAGTTTTAATGAGGTTGTCTATCAACAAACAACCATATGAACATGGGAAGTAGAGTGAAGTAGTACTAAATAGAGATTTAACTCTGAGAACCTTCTTTGTCTTGGTCTAATTTTATGTCATTCTCACAAGTATCCTTCTGAATAGGAGGGTTAAACTTCATAGGATCACATACTCCTAAACCTATAACACTCAACTGGCTACTTTTTATCATGTATACACCAGTAACCAGTCAATGACATGCTTATTATAGTGAACATATCAAGTACTAAGCACAACAATGAAAATGGAAAACATTATGTGCAAAACAAGCTCAGGTTCACTGCTTTCTACCAACATATAAGCAGGAGTACACAACATAATATGGCTGAAGTTCTGCCTCATTCCATGGCAAGAAATTAGGGACAGACAGATAGTAAGTTCCCGCAAGAAAGCAGGTCAACACATAGATAACATGTTTAGCTTTATCATTTTATTCCTGGTAATCAGACTTTTTCTCAATTAATCTTCCTTCCCCCACCTCAGAACCAATGGCCAAGCAAGACTACCAAATCAAAGCAGTACCACCATCTCAGCCTTCCCTATTTGTTGTCCTCTCTTACTCCCAATCACCAAAACAACAAGCTAGCTACTGAACAGCCAACCATATATGTCTTAATTAGCCTCTATTGCAGTCAATTAGCAACCTGCCAGCAAGCAGACAATTTTTCCACCATTATTGTGACAAATGTAAAGGGAGAAGAAAGCATGTAGATCCTACCAAGCTACTAATTGGGGAAAAGAGAAGAAGAGAGAGTGATAAAGAGTTTGAAACATAATTGCATGTAGATAAATGTATGCCTCTGGCATGAAACATAGGCAAGGAACATATTTTCACTCAAATTTTTATGGAAATTAATATGAACTGGAATATTTCTAGACCACTTTAAGCTAGTACGTTCTACAACTAGCTATCAAAGACCTCAAAATAGGAGAAGCACCATATGATTTACGATGACATAACTTTAGTAATATATATTTAGTCTTAGCATGAGTCCACACGAGAGCGTGAACGCGAAATGTCTTGCACATAATACTTTTCAAAAGCCTCCAGTCTTACTTTCCCTTTTACTTCGACGGATTCGCTGAAGTCCTGTATCTTCTCTCCACTACAAAATAAAGAGTACTGTACAAATTATCAGCTATATTTATTGACTAAGTCTCTTACAATTAGGCTACCTCTAAACTACATCATCAAGGATCAATTAAATTAGAACAAGCACAACACCATTACATCTGAAAGTATGTGCTGCAGTCTATTCCGCACAATAAAAGATCAATCCATATGATGGGACTTGGAAAGAGATTATAACCAAAAAGAGAGTAAAGAAAAAAAATGCAAGTATATAATTACTAATTTCACGAATGAAAGGAAAGGTTCGCAATCAGTCAGACATATATAACATAGACCGGTAAAATGACATATCCAAAAAATACAATATTAACCTACTTTCTTCATATGGGGAAAAAAACTTAAAGAGAGGCTAGAACATCACTCACAAGAACAGAGGGAGTAGTTATTTAATGATCACAATTTAGTTTAGGATGAGGTAGCGATCCCATAAGATAATGTAACATTAGAAGACCTCTATTAGCCAGTGATACATATACAATATCAACTCATATCTATTTTAAAAGTGAATCATCTGAGCGCACACCCAAAAAGTTCAAATAGACAGCCTTGAAGTTCTCAAAGTTGTTGAACATGTTTAGTGCATATGTCAAATCCCTGCAACTTCAAGATTTTCATCTAAGGTAATCTTGCACACCAAAAACTAATAGAGAAAACAGACACTTTTGTTTTAGAGGGAGGTCGGAGTCATTAAGATGTAAGAACACTCTAGCTCAAGATATTCTAGAAAATATTTACATAATGCAAATGTAAATGCTAACAGATTATTGAGGAACATGTAGCTAATAATGAAAAAGCAGTTAGCTCTGAACTTTCTACTTTCTATTGACTGTTGAGCAGAAGTAGGAATAGATAATCCTTAATCAAATGCTTGCACATGTTCTAAGTCGGTGTCCTTGGATCTAAAAGCATTGTCAAATGACACACCAGAATGAACCATATAATGTCAAGATAGAAAGCCGTGATTCTGAATACCAACAAATGAAATGATCAGTATCCCAAGTTTACAACTCACACATGTATTAAATCCAGATGAGACATTTCTATACAGCTCTTTAATGAGCACAACACAAACGTCTTTCTCCCCGTCAGAACATTATCTATCCAATACAAACCATCCTCATTTTGGAAAGATAAAGACTCATCTAAAATTATATAAGAGCTTTTCTGTGTTCCTATATTTCCTGACATTTTGCATGTCCAAAACTCATACATAAGACATCAATTGATGATTTTAGCACCGATGACCTCTAATGTAACACAGGTGGCCTGTGACCTGTGTCATGTGCGTGTAGTGTACCGTGTACGTGATGTCTTCGACACCACCAAGTGTATTTTCTTTAGGTTTAGCACCGTGCCGGATATATCATAGAATTTGATGTATTGTATTTCACATGTAGAGTCCACTGTGTCGTCAAACTCTTTAATTCCATGCTAGAAATCTTGTGTATTTCGAAGTTAATGAAACCAGCTTTGCTACTTGGTGGTTGATGATTATTGAAATTTAATTTTCTGCAAACTTTACATTACCCCTGGCTCTTTGAAAATAACCAAAAACCAAAGATTTGGTTTAACATGCTTCAATCACTATATCTAGTTCACTAGTCCAATACAAAGTTCACTAAAGATATTCTGAACTAGAGATGTCAAAAGGCAATGATAATTATGATATGAACAAGCCAACAACTAAAGCTATCTTAAACTACCCCAACAACACATATATAGAGTGCAAAAGCTTTAAACCAGCTAACATTACTAGTCAAGTAAATCACTTCCCAAGTGTTCCTAAGTATTTAAACAATAACACATCGATTGGTGAAACATAAGAGCCTTTTTAACTTAGCCAGCCATCATCTTAGGGTTTTAGCAGAAGAACATGTAGCTTGCAACATTTTCCTGCAGCCTGGGTAGCTGAGGAACAGGGATTGAAACAGACGAAGTCACACCACCATGGTCGATCAGAACTTACAATTCTGTTGATTAACATAAACCATAAAAAAATTGTGTTTTGGTCGTTCCACTCACCATCACACAACAATTTTCCAACAATTTTGGTCGATTCACTCACCATCACGCAACAATTTTCCAATTCCTTCTAACATCACTAATTTTATAATTTTTAGAGATATCTCTAGTGCATACAAAATTGAGCTAATTAGCTCTCAAAATTGCAAATAAGAGTAGGAAGAAAACAATTGGAAAATTAAAAATCATCATGAGAAATTACTAAACCAAACCTAAACCAATTATCCACACAAAAAAAAAACCTAAAATTACACTACAATGGAACAGTGTATTATTGAAGAAGAGAAGATAACAAAACCTAAGAGAAGCAGGCGCGACAAGTGCTCTACAGTGGGCGTGGCGGCTGCCGGTGACTAAGCAAAAGGAAGAACGATATGTGGTCGCCGGTGATGGATTTGCTGGACTTGCGACTTGCGAGTGGTGAAAAACTGCAATTAATTGCGAAAGACGAATTCCAGTTTTTCAATTGCGAATTGAATCGAGAATTGAGGGGAATTTAGGTGGAATTGTGATGGGAGAATTTGGATTATGGGGAGAATTTGGATCATGGGGAGTGGTGGTTTTTAGTGATGGGACGTGGCTTCAAGTATGGCGGGATTGAGAAAAGTGTATCCTAAATTATAAAGACCTAAACTTCTATCCCTTGCTGTAAGCTGTAAAGCACGATGCAGTAAATATAAAAAAAATAAAAACAAAGCACGATGCAGTAGATACATAATACAAGGAGTGGTGCTTTTTTTTATTGTATTTGTTGCTTCAAAAAGGAAAAACAAATTTAAAAGTAAATAGAATTATATATAGAACGTATACTACACTAGTATTAGGTTGAAATATATTAAATTTAAAAATTAAAATATTTCAAGGAAACCGATTCTAGTTAGAAGTAGTCTCCTATATCACAAGAAGAAGAATATATACGTATAATTGTGTATAATGTTGAAAAAAAATTGAATTAAAAAATTAAAATATTTCAAGGAAACCGGTTTTACGGGGAAGTAGTCTCTTATTTCACAACAACTTTTTTATTTAGTCAAATAGTTAAACTTAAGAGACTGGTTTTAGATAATCAATGGTTTCCTATATTTAAGAAATGGGTTAGTAACCTCAACCGGTCTCCTATAGGTAGTCTCTTTGGCCATTTTTGTAGTAGTGCTTAACAAATAAAACTAACATTAAAACACTATTCACAACCTTGAATTGCAAGATGATCCAAACCCACAAATTTATAAGATCCACTAATTCAGTTATCTTGAATCTTCTCGTCGGATCCATATCATAGATAGATTGGGGGGGGGTTAAGATAATACTAACTACTAGAACTAAGTTAAAATATGACTAATCTACTATCTACAAATGATGACAAGCTATCCATTAAGCACATAACTTAAAAATATATAGTGAATCTGGGTCACACACGATTAGTTCCAAACATAATATGAGAGATTAATGTTAGGAATTTTAGTAGCAAAGCTTCTCCTTATCCCTCTTCTCCGATCTAGCCAAGTGAAATTAATGCAGCCCACTATGACTAAATTATGAGTGGCAATAGCTAACTTTAAACTGGGCCAAAGTTAACTCTTAACAATCCTACAATCGCTAGTAATTCGCAACTAGCAAAAATTCAGATTATTGGCATTAAGAACTATCAACCCAATCAATCAAAACACATAGATGTATTAATTAACTTGATCAAATTATACTCTACTTTAAACTGGTATTATGTCGCAAATTCCAATTTAAACTAGTCACTACCCGATTACGTAAACTGTACTAGGACAAGATTACCATCACAAGATGATAAAATTTCATCCCTATATTCTCTCGATTTTTGTCCATCGCCTAATGTTCATAATTTCCTAACTAAAAGCAACAAACCTAATATGATAGAATTTGATTCAGAGTAGTAGATATAATCTTTCTTCTTGTACTGGGAAGAAGGAGAGATGGAGTAAGAGTCTGCATTTTGGGTGGCGATGTATTGCTGCTCTTCTTTCTCCAATTCCTCTTTTCTTTCTTTCTTCATTTTTTTCTTCATATCCTTACTTCCCACGTGACTTGTTGTCACTTGTATACATCAAGGTGTTTTGTTCACTTGGTTAGTCACCTATGACACATAACACACTAACTAAGTAAAGTTTATATTAAGAATATGTAACTAACACAAAATAATCTAACTTATATTAAAACTAGTAAAATCATAAAATATATGACAAAGATAAACTATAAAGCTGAAATTAGGAACTAAATAAATAGTAAATATCACACTTATCAAATTCCCCCACACATAGCTTTTGGTTGACCTCGATCAATACACTACTAAAGTAAAAATAAAAACTATACCAGGAAAGCAATAAACCTAACTCACTGTCGTAGGAATCACTATTGCACTTAGCATGTGCAACAAGCCCTTTAACGCTCTAGGCTACCCTAGCGGACGAGTAAGGTCTCCTGAGGATTTTCAGATGGCATACCCACAAAGCCTTATTAACATAGGTTTTCAAACCAATTAGCAAACATGGATATTATAATGACATTAATAGAGAGACTAAATGCAAGACCTAATTTACCACCTCAATTTTCTTTGTCAGAAATAACTAAATTAGATCAGTACACTACAAGAAACTAAAACATTTTAAGTTAGTCAGAAAAACATTGATAAAATGTTAGTGGAGATGTCATACTCTTAGCGTTTAAACAATTGAACTACCAAAACTCATAATACTTCATGAACAAATTTTTTTCTTCACAACTCAAAAATATCTAGCATGAATCCACACTTGTCTTTGTATCATCTTCAATAAATAGACCCTCACAGGTATGAATGAAACACTCAACACTCATGTTTTTGGGGTTAAATAATATTCACTCAAACCTATAACCAAGTCGACTAAAAATGAAGTATATTTCTTTAATCTTGACCATCGTCTTAATTCTCCACTTGGAAGTGACATAATGCATAAAGATCAAAAGGTCTTTCAAAAGGTTGTAACACTAGTGGAAAAAATGCTATATGTCACAACACAACCGCTGCAGTCCTTAAGATAATCGAATCGGTAAATCCTCGAAATTTTGGGTGGGAAACTTGGGAACACAATCCGCTACGGTTCTGAAAGAATCGGATCGGTTAACAAAAAAACGGAATCTTACCCGCAGCGATTAATCTTCTTTTTTTTTATCTAACACCTGCGTTTGGTATGAGCGCTGCGCCCACGAAATTGAGCGCTGAATTGAGCCCAGTTAATACGAGAAAGGTCCAACTCATTTCCCTCTTTGGATTAGGGTTCTGACTTATCTCCTTTATCGCCTTCTCTCTAACTCCTCTGGTCTCCTCATCTCCTCTCTCCTTCACGCATCTCTCTCCTCTTCAGCCTCCTCTCTTCGATACCATTTCACCAGGCTACCCTAATTTCACAATTTTTCTGACGTTTGGCTTTGAGCTCCGTCGAAAATGGGATTCAAGCCCTCATTTTTTCTTTTCTGATGTTCTTCATATTAGGGTTTATTGAGCCTTTTGGTTCGAATCTAATTGAATAACCAGCAATGGTGGTTTTCTCTCTGTCATAAATCCCATCATGGACGATATCTGCTACCATTTCTCTATTGCTGCTCTTGTTCTGTTCGTGCTAACTCCCCAGCGCACCACGTCTCTCTCAACCTCAAACGCTATTGAATTCATCACAACGCACAATTCACTCTTCAATTCGCCATTGTTTCAGCAGGTTTGTCCCCAATTTTGTCCTTTTTTCTCTTGATTTTTGTAAAATTCAATCTAATTTTTCGATTTTCATTGAATTGTTCATCTTCAACCTCCCATCTAGAGCGACTATATATTGGGCGAATCTTCGTTTTTGATAAAGAAGTTATGGGTAAATTCAATAAAAAGGTTGGTACATTTTCTATAGTTTGAATCTTATTTTCTTATTTTATTGTTTTGCTACAGATTTTTCTGCCATAAAGGCCTCTGCTTGATGTTCATGTTCTTGAATGAGTTAGTTGGTTGTAAAGCTGCACCATTTTTTTTTTGTATTTGTTATGGTTTGGATCTTATGATTCAACAATTAATAGAGTGATTCAATAATTTCACACGTCTTGACAAACACACATAATTAAATCAATAATTATCACCTGAGAAATTGAGGTTAACAGTAAGGAGTGGGATAAATAGTTTACATTTTCTCTATTTCTATCCATTTTTTGATGGTTTATTGTGAAAATTTTGTTGCCTTTATGTGTTTGATTGAATTTCAGTGAGAATATTCTCATTTAATTTGTATCATGCCAATATTTGTATCATATTTAACCACCATTTTTCCCCAGTGCGTACTATTTTCTTTTTAAATATGTGTGCTCAAGCATAAATCATTTATAAGTTGATGAAATTATCAAAAATATGGCAGTATGCAGTTGTAGACTTGTTGTAGTTCCCAGAGACCAGAAGAACTCCTCTTATAAATGATGCTAGTAATGGTGCCTCTTCTGTGAAAATTTGTGCAGATTGATAGTCCTAACCACAGGATGATGCTCATATATGTGTCCTGTCAAATTTGCGTGTATAGCGGAGTTAGACATAGAATTCGGTATTCCTGCTTCTTGTTTATCAGGGCATTGATTCAATTGTATGCCTGTATCTTTATGGTTCTTCGTCAAGTTTCTTTTCTCTATGACTATATTATTCAAGTGATTTCATGTGACTGTTCTTAGGATTTAGGACTCTGAATAGTTGATCTAATAACTTATATCATTTCTTTCAAGTTTACAGTATAGTAACATATTCATTGGCTTTCCTACTCTAACTTGAGCTACTTATGTCAGGTGTTGAAGTTCAACCTTATGGAATCTGGGCATTTTTGTGTACTTCCATGGTTGACTATGGCTGTGTTTGCAAATATAGGAGGCTGGATTGCAGATACTCTCATCACCAAAGGCCCCTCTGTTACCTCAGTCCGTAAGGTAAGCATAGTACAAATCTGATATGATTAGTTCTTTATTTTTAATTCTTTTCATAGTGATTGTGCAATTATGTGATTAGTTGTTTACTGAAAGTAAATACCATAAGATGATTGTGCAATTATTCTCATATTTGATATATGTAAATTTCCTGGCAGGCATAGGGCATTTAGGTTGTTGTTTGCATCAGGTGAGAGTGAATAACTGAATGATATGCAAACTGTGGACTCCCATAATTTTCCTAAGCCTTTTATGGAGGCACAAGAGCAACTAGGTCTAGCACTTGCTGCTGTTGTTCGTACTCGCAAAGATTATAGTGTTTCAACTTTGAGATCACTAGATATCAATAGACAAACAAGACCAACAACACCTATGGTAGGTAAATTTAGCACAATATTATTAACTTAAACACCAAGTATTTATTTTTCTAAGCTTCTATGTCAAGTCTGATTTAATCATGTTCCAACTTTTGTATGATTGCTTCTTCAAGGAAAATGAAGAATGGCGCATTGAAGGAAAATGGTATGCCTGACATGGTTACCAACCCATATTAGGCCTTAGTTATGGCAAGAGATTCCTTGAAGCAGAGAGAACAAACTAATAAGAAGAAGGCAGAAATTCAAAGGTTGGATGACGAAGTGAATGAATTGAAGCTAAAGAATGATGAAGAAAAGCTAACCATTCAAGAACATGAATTAGCATTGATGAAACGCAGAAGACGGGCTGAAAAATGTCGTAGAGTAGCTGAGGCTCAGTCTTCATATAAATCAATGCTGGAGAAAATGATCAGAAATGCCATGCATCAGTAAAACCTCATATCATACCCTTTATTTTTATTTGAAACTTTTCTTGAAATATATTTTTTTATGTATCTGTAATTATTTATGCTCAATTATGTATTATAAAATGAGTATTAGTACTTTTTATCATATCCAATTGTTTTTGTATCAATTAAGAATAAAAAAATGCCAAAAAAAAAATTTCTTTTTTTGGTTTTGCTCAACTGCTGCGGTTTTGGGTCAAAACAGCAACAGTAAACTTGCTTAACTGCTGCGGTTTTCACCCAAAACCACAGCGGTAAATGATTAACTGATCCGGTTTAGGACCGGATCAGTTAATATTTGGGGGCTGTTGTGAGTCCAACCGATGCGGCCCTAAATCGGAGCGGTAAATCCGGTTTTGACCGCAGCGGTTGAACTTTTTTCCACTAGTGTAACGTGGCTAAGGCTAAAGGGTAGGGATAATATTTAGGAATGTGGATTTAATTAGAAGCCAAGCTAAAGGGAGTAAAAATACATGACTTAATATGTTTCAGTCACAACAAACTCTATTTATACGTTAAACATCATACTCTAACTCCTTTTTTTCTTTTTTTCATATCATCCACCATATCGTTCACAAGAAATGTAATAACAACACTTATATGGAAATTTCATAGCATTTTCACCTTTCTATGACTTTCAAACATTTGTTTTTTTTGATTTTTTTTTATTTAGCTTCCTTCTCCAATAATTTTCTTCAATTTCATAACCCTTCTTTTCTCTTTTTTTTTTCTTTATCAATATGTCTCCACTATAACGCAAATTTACAATACAAACTCAATATAATAACTCCCCTTAGGGTATAACATGTAGGAGGCCTCAAGTTTGTAATGTATGGTTAGCAAATAAACACGGATTTTAAGGCTCAAAAGGGCTTAACAAAGGGAAATATTATATGAAAGAAAATCTCTGAGGCTAAAAAAAAATGAAAAGGATGCCTAAATCATTTCTTCATAGCATTTGTCACAAAAATCTCAAAGAGTACCCAGTCAAGTTCAAGAGCCACACTTCATTGAGGAACTATCACATAAGAAATAATGAGACTCATACAGATTTGTGAGTCTGATAAGCTCAGAAGCTCATAAGGTTTTGGTCTATCTATCTAGCTAACTTATTTAAGAGACGCAATATATTTTTTATCTTCAATGATATTATGAATCTCTCAAGTTCGACTACTATATTCCAATTATATAACATTCCCAAAATCTTTTATTTCGAAAAAAATTATTTTATTTCAAAAACAAGTTAGATTAGAGTTTCTTATCAACTTTCACTAATAGTCATACCTTAGGAAGTTAAGAGGTGGAAATCCTAAATTAAATGCAAACAAAAGCACATATTTTTTTTAAGTAACTGAATAAAAATTCTACAGAAAATTTGGCAGCACTTCCCCTAAAATAAGGCAAATAATTCAAGTTCATACAATGTCAAAACCTGTTTTCCAGCCTATTAGTATCAAATAACACAAAGATTTAGCTTCCCCCGCACTTAAACTTTTCATTTTCCTCAATGAAACACAATACTAAAAATAGGGAAGAAAACTTAGCTGGTTGTGTAATATCTATTCAAAGAAGGCAACAAATTATCAGCCATGTTGCTGTATAGTGCTACCATTCTCATGTCAAGCCAGCTGCCACTGCGTAGCATAAATTTCTTAGAGTGCTCATTATGTAATTAGGCTGGAAAAACTGCAGCAAACAAACGGAATTAGTATATAATTAGCAAGTTTCAGCATAAACGACAAAAGGGAAACGCGTAACATTTTAGTGTTAACAAGTGCCATCCGAAGGATAACTGGAAAACAGACTACAAATACTAATAAGAGAGAAAAAATAGTAAAATAAGAAAGAATTTAAAAGGAAAGAGAATGATTCTTGGGTTGCCTCCCAAGCAGCGCCTTTAGTTTATGTCGTTGGTTCGATATAATATGCTCTTCATTCCTGCAAAATACTCTCATTTAGAGCACCTATGAACAGTTGTTTGAGGCCTAAAGCACTGACCATCTCATCTAATAAAATCTCTACATTTTCTTCTCCAACCTGTGCAAGACAATAAGTAGCATAATCAGTAGCATTTGCCTCTATATTTAAAGCACGTTCCTCAAACATGTTCAACTGCATTCTTTCCCCATCGCTCTCAAGAATGACACAATTGTTAGCAACATCAGTCAATGCCCTTGCAGTTTTTAGGAATGGTCTGCCTAGCAATATTTCAGACTCATGTTTCGTATCAAGAACAACAAAATCAACTAGAAAGAACATGTGTCTAATCTGAATAAGAATATTTTCAAGCAATCCAATTGTGTTAACATTACTACCATCAGCCATAGTAAGTATCTCATTAGATGTCTTTAATGGTCCCATCTTATCATCATAAAAGGAAACTGGCATAATATATACCGCAGAACCTAAATCTAAGTTACATTGGCGAAATATATTCTCACCTATCCTACAAGGAATCGAGAATGATCCAGGATCCTCACACTTTGGGGGTAGTGCGATAAGGGGTGTCAAACAGACTTGACGACTTTCGTCTATATTTGAGTTAGTGAGGTATTCATTGAATAGTTTGCTATACTTAGGAACCCCTTTATCGCATCTAATAATGTAATTCTATTTTCTTGCATTTCCCCACTTGGATTAGTAGCAAATTCATGTTCATTAATAGGTACTAATGGTTGCCCCTTTGTTTCTTTTCTATTAATTGTTACTGCATTTACTTGATTATTTGGATTAGGCAAAGGTTGAGATGATAGTTTTCCTGAGACCTGACGTTCTATATTACTTAAAGAAGTACAAATCTGACCAATTTGCGTATCAAGGTGGTGAAGATGAGCATCAGTTTTCTTTTGGTACTCGATATTTTTGTTATGTACTTGGCCTATTTGAGTTGCAAGTTGCTTCATCAAGTCTTCTAAAGATGGGCCAGAAGATTAAGGTGGAGGGTTTTGCTCACAAAATTGTCTAGAATTATTAGTTTGGGGAAAGGTCGGTCTAGGTCCGTATCAAAAGTTAGGGTGGTCTCTCCATCCTTCATTATCTGTCAATAAGGATCATATTTTCTTTGGCATTGATTAGAGTACCCTCCTATGGCATTTACATCTTCAGTATTTAAAGTAGGACAAGCATCAGTTGCATGAGAAAACTCAGAACATACAACACATACTCTAGCTTTAGACTCATTACCAACAACAATTTTAGACACTAAAGTGGTCAAAGTAGCAATTTGTTGAGCATTTTCTTGCAAATGAGATTTAGCACCACTTAAGTCAATTTCATTTACTCGTTTAACATCATTTCTAGTGCTATGTTGTTGAGTGTTTTGGGCCATGTTAGCAATTAAATTCCTAGCCTGACTTGGTGTCTTGTTTACTAATGCGCCACCAGTAGCAGCATCAATCATACCCCTATCATTAGTCAACAATCCTTCATAAAAATATTGAATTAATAGTTGATCACTTATTTGATGTTGTGGACATGAAGCACGTAATTTATTAAAACGTTCCCAATATTCATAAAGTGATTTTGAAGCATGTTGTCTAATTCCACATAATTCCGTTCTTATGTATCCAATACGACTTGCGGGAAAGAATTTTTCAAGAAAAGCTTTTTGTAAGGCGTCCCAAGTCGTAATGGAACCAGAAGACAGAGTCTACAACCAATCTTTAGCTAAATCATGTAGGGAAAATGGGAAAGCATGCAATCTTACATGATTTTGTTGAATTCCTTCAGGTTTCATAGTTGAACAAATAACTATAAATTCTTTTAAATGTCTATGAGGATCCTCACCTGCGTTCCCATAGAATTTGAGAAGAAGATTAAGGAAACCTGAGTTCAGCTTCAAGGGTTTCTCCAAGATTGAAAAGATAATGCAGAGAGGTTCATCATCTAGCTTTAGAGCTCCTAATTCCTTCAAGGTTCTCTCTTCCCCCATGTCTGAATCTCTGATTTATCTATCTTGAAAGATGTAAAGTAATTTCTCTGGGCTAGCTTCGTTTAGAGTTTCGATGAACTGGCTTATTCGCTGAAGTTTGGTTGTAGTATCCAAACTCATGCACCTGAAACAGTATACTAAATCAATATATAAAATAAATAAATAAACATGCTTGACAACTTACGTTGATTAATCATCGACATAGAATATAATCCAAACATGAAATTTATTAAGTAAACTTACTATCTACAGCAAAACCGTATGTAAATTAGAGCAGACTAAACTTTGGTTATGCTCAAATATATTGAAAATTTAAATATATTAAATTATGAGCCTCAATGTGATTAAGCTGTAACATGGCTATTAGTACTGCTCACTGGAATATCAGATTGGGTCATCTAAGAACTTGTCCTGAACAGCAAGCTGACAACAAACTCTTTGTTTTTTTTAATCTGTTGCTTCCAGTTTACTACAAGTGATGCTACAAACGAGTATGAGCAAAAAAATGTAGTTCATCGTGATACTTGTAAAATACAAAATAGATTCTTGCTATATTAGATAGGTTGGCCTGTCATGCAATTGCATAATCTGCACTCTAGAACTACTACACTTAACGTTTCTTTGATAAATTTCTGTTCGAAGTTAACTACTAAGAGTACTAATATTATGATTTTAAGCTAACTTTGTTGCTTAGAGTAAACTTTTACCAGACTATTGGAAATAAAATTACCTAATCTCATGAATTTGTAGATCCAATGATTTAAGAAAGGTTAATCACTCTGCTAACAATTTATACCAACCAAGCGAATCTTGTTAGGTATACTTGAATAGTCAGTAAGTGTAGCAAGTTATAATTCAGATTTATGATTTCAGAACAACACAAGTATAAGTCATGTAAAAAGTTTTATGTAATCGTGTCATATACTTAGTTGCTTCTATTGTTCAACGTAACTAGTTAGACTACATCAATTAAAATTATATATAGCTTGCAAAGAATATGACCTTGAAACAAGCAATATCCTCAATATAACTAGTCTAACTCAAGTAGATTCATAACATAAGTTATTTAAGTGACTAAACTGAGTCACTCCAGTAATGAGTTCTCTTAGACTTAGTTAAGTTTCATCCACAAGAATTTTAGGAGGTGAGCTAACTTCAAAAGAAAACGAACTCGGGTGAGTATCCTGTTTAAGTGTAAAGACAAATTGCTAGTTAAACTAACATTCCTATTCATTTAAGCCCATTGCTAACTTCTATTCCTACTATATGATATTCAAGTTTTTCAAGAGAAGGACACAACACAGATTTAACTGAACTACATTGAACTTGCATTGAAACACAAAGCAAAATATACACTATACTCACATGATACTACTCTTTAACAAGAATCAATTATATAATTACATTGGATATATTAGTCAATTGAATATTAAAGAAAATGGAAGCTCATAGGATCATGATTCATAATTATGCATTTCTTGTAGATATAAAAACTGAAAGAATCAGTTATCTCCCTAGTATTTTGACTCCTACACCCTGTTTAAACACAACCTGCAGCTTGAGCTCAAACATTGTTTTAATGCTAGAAGTAAACCTAAACATTTGGCAAATTACGAAAGTAAGAAAAACTTGAAAACGGATCAGGGATCAAGAGAACCCATTATAATATTCACATTAGATAAAACTTGAAACAAGAACATTCGATTAGAAAGAAAATAGAGGCAGATTACAGAATTTCAGAAAGTGGTAGAACAAATTATTCAAGTTATTTCCAATCAGTTAAACTTTGAAAAACACATAATACATTTTAGTAAATAAAAAATAATCTCCCGGCAATGGCGCCAAAATTTAATGTGTCGTTTACCGTACACAAATTAATAATTTATAATACCTATCTTAATCCTTAAAAAATATTAACAAGTGGTAAAAGGGTAAGAAAAGGTCGATCCCACGGAGAGACTACTTAATTCCTAAACTCAAAATTTAACTAAGAAAAATACTATTCACACAAACAAGCGAGATTATACAATTATTTACTTATTTACATAGATTTGGGGGGTTTAAGATATTACTAACTACTAGAACTAAGTAAAAATAAGACTAACCGAATATCTACAAATGATGACAAGCTACCCATTAGGCACATAACTTAAAAATATTCAACATTTTAATAGTGAATCTGGGTGACACACGATTAGTTGCAAACAAAGTATGACAGATTAATGTTAGGAATTTGGGTAGCAAAACTTCCCCTTATCCCTCTTCTCCAATCTAGCCAAGCGAAATTAACGCAACCCATTATGACTAAATTATGAGTGGCAATAACTAACTTTAAACTAGGCCAAAGTTAACTCTTAACAATCCTACAATCGCTAGTAATTCGCAACTAGCAAAAATTCAGATTATTGGCAATAAGAACTATCAACCCAATCAATCAAAACCTATAGATGTATTAATTAACTTGATCAAATTATACTCTACTTTAAACTGGTATTATGTCACAAATTCCAATTTAAACTAGTCACTACCCGATTACGTAATATGTACTAGGGCAAATTATGTAATTAGCATAAGAATACACTATATACTCACTCAAGAGATAGCAATTAAGCATAAAAATATAATATTTATTAACAAGAACAAATATAAATTAAATATCATTTGAAGATTCGAAACTAACAATGTAAATTCTAGAATTCAAAGACCCAAAAACAAAAGCAACGACTTCTAGTTTAGATCTTTGAATTCAAAAAAAGGGTTATGGTTTGTGTTTGAAGGTGAAGATGGAGTGAATCTTGAAGGCAACGACTTCAAGTATGGAACAAAAGCAACGACTTTGATCCACTAGTCAAGCTAGTCTCTAAACTTTAAGCAAAAGTATGCACAGCAATACTCTATACTCACGATATTCTTAATCAATAATCAACGTCTTTTTTTTATTATGAAAACAACTGAATATATAATACATCCTAAGTCCTAATCCAACTAGAGTTAGAACAAGTCTAATCCAACTAGAATTAGAACAACTAGACTAATCCAACTAGCTAGACTAATCCAACTAGAATTAGAACAACTAGACTCCTAATCTAACTTGGATTAGTTACAACCGACTCCTAAACAACTTGAATCATGTAAAATCCATCGTTTTAAGAACATAGGCAAAACCATGATTCCTACTAAAACAAAACACAAAGAAAACACGAATTGAACTAACTAAAACACATGACTCATTAAATATACTACGTTTAACTGAACTATACTACGTAGGATCTTCTTGTTCCGCATCATTCTCCGCTTCTTGAAAAGAATTTGTCCCCAATTTCTCGTCGCCAATGTAAGGAGCTAAGTCATCCAAATTCTTAAAAGTGGTACTAACACTGTCATATGAACTCGGTGGGGATGAAGAATCTAGCATTGGTTCCTTAAGATATAACATGTAGTGCACCTTGCCTTCCTTTAACTCACATTTGAATTGTGAAGCCTTTAAGAGCATGTTGCTTGTAGTTTCAAAATTTAACGTCTTGGGAGGTAAAGGCTTTAATCTATACCTCTTATTCTTTTTAGCAACCGAATAAATGTTTCTCTTCCCCGCAGGGTTCACATCTCTCATCCACTGCCAAGGTCTTCCTAGGAGTACCGCACAAGCACTCATGGGGATGACATCACACCAAAGTTCATCTTGGTAATCTCCTATAGAAAAAGCCACAAGCGCTTGTTTCTTCACCTTGATAGAATCATTATCATTCAACCAATTAAGGTTGTAAGGCTTTGGATGTTCTCTAGCGAGTAATTTTAAGGTACTCACCATCTTTGAAGATGCCACATTAGCACAAGATCCATTGTCAATGATTAGCTTACAAGATTAACTACGCAGTGTGTGGAGAAAATATTTTCCCTTTGTGCTTCTTCCTCTAATGGTGCAGCTTGGGCTCTAAGTATCCTTATCTGGAGCAGCTACTTGTAGTTCTTGATCTTCCCACTTATTATCATCTTCAAAATCCGACTCCCCTCCTTTAGTTACTTCCTCCTCTTCAAGGCATGCACGTTCCTCCCCTTCTCATTGTTCAGCAAGGAAATTCACGAGGGTTCTATGATCCTTAAGGGTGATAGTGATCTTTTGTGGGCAATCACGTGAGATATGACCAAACCCTTGGCACTTATAACATTGTTTCTTAGCCAAAGCCGCATGTTCAGGACTAATAAACACTTTAGGTTTCGGTTTTGGTTCGAATTCGGACGAGGATGATGATGGTTGTGTAGAATCATTAAAGGTAGGCTTATTTTTGTAGGAAGTGGAATAGGAGTTGCTAGAGTACGTTTTATCCTTCCCCTTGCTCACCTCCTTCTCTTGCTTCTCAAATCTCTCGGCCAACCAAAGCACATCATAAAAAAAATGCAATTAGACGTTTCGACGTTATTGGCTATGGAGGGCCTCAAACCAGTGATGAATCGTCCAATCTTCATCTCCTCTTTCTCGTCCAACTCACACAAAATACACAACTTTTCAAACTCCTTAGTATAATCAGCCACGCTCTTGAATTTTTGTTGTATTTGGTTAAGCTTTAGGAACTGCTCTTGAAGATCTTCACGAGGGATGAATCTCTTCTTGAGTTGCCTCTTCAACTCGGACCAAGTATCAATCTTTGGATCACCATCCCTGATTCTCTTGTTCCTCAAGCTTTCGAACCAAATACTAGCATATCTAGTAATCTTCAAGTATGCAACTTTGAAAGCCTTTTGTTCATCGAAGCCTTTATAGTCCATAAGCTTCTCAAATTGTCGGATCCACTCTTGGAGATCCTCAACATCTCCTTCACCCATGAATTCCTTCAACTCCATGAGTTTGAAGTCCCTATCACTTTCTACAGGAGTCCTTATTGGTGGCTCTCTAACTGGACGTCCTCGTCCTCCTTGTTCCTCCAGATTTCCAGTCAAAGAATCAACCTTTTGGATGGTGGTTTGTATGGATGTATTAATGGAGGTAAAACTTTCATTAAAATCCCTCATCATATTCGCCATCATCTCCTGCAACTCTTGTCGAGTTATAGGAGTCCCCATCATCAAGAAGTCCCAACAAACTGACCCAACTTAGAAAATTCGTAACTTCCTTAAAACAAGGCCAAAACTTGTGAAATTTTTCCACAATCTGGATTTGTATTTTTTCAGATTCCAGTTAAAATTTAGTAGCAAAATTCGTTCTCAAACTCAGGTAATCTTCGTTTTAATATCGCTATTCTTGATTCCACCGATTCTTGCACGCCTTCAAAGAACGATCTCAAAACTATATCAAAACTCTTCAAAATCTCGTGAAATTTTGACACAATAAACTAGACAAGATTTAGTACAGTATAGGCGCAAGAAACTCCGAAAAAATCGAAGTATTATGGGAGAACGAGTTCTCCAAAGTTACTGCAAATTCAGGATGAATTCGGACAGTAAAAAGAAGCGTCGCCCTGGGATCTTGGGCAAAGCTCTGATACAACTTGATGTGGAACTTGATGTTCCAGATAGTTATGAAGGTTTCTTGATTAAAATAAATGGTTATGGTTTGTGTTTGAAGGTGAAGAAGGAGTGAATCTTGAAGGCAACGACTTCAAGTTTGGAACAAAGGCAACGACTTTGATCCACTAGTCAAGCTAGTCTCTAAACTTTAAGAAAAAGTATGCACAGCAATACTCTATACTCACGATATTCTGAATCAATAATCAACAACGTCTTTTTTTATTATGAAAAAACTGAATATATAGTACATCCTAAGTCCTAATCCAACTAGAGTTAGAACAAGTCTAAACCAACTAGATTTAGAACAACTAGACTAATCCAACTAGCTAGACTAATCCAACTAGAATTAGAAAAACTAGACTCCTAATCCAACTTGGATTAGTTACAACCGACTCCTAAACAACTTGAATCATGTAAAATCCATCGTTTTAAGAACGTAGGCAAAACCATGATTCCAACTAAAACAAAACACAAAGAAAACACGAATTGAACTAACTATAACACATGACTCATTACATATACTACGTTTAACTGAACTATACTACGTATGATCTTCTTGTTCCGCATCAAACACAATTGAAAAATTAAATAATCCAAGTACAAGATCATAATTTGTGAATATAAATTTCTGTATAAAACAATAGAGATTGAAGGAGAGAAAAGAACTTATACTTAATCCCCGAAAAATTGCTGCTCGACTTCGGTTTCGACACCTCTGATGACCCCGACTCTCACTCTTCCTCGATGCACAGTATCTGGACGGCGATGGACTGTTCTTCCTGCACTTCAAACCCTCAATCTTTGCCCAAAAATTTCACTCTCAAACTCCCTTTATTTTAATCAGAAATCTATCCAGCTTGCTTGCCTTTTCCATCGAATAAACCCATGTATTTGTAGTAAACTGGTACAAGATTACCATCACAACATGATAAAATTTCATCCCTATATTCCCGCTATTTTTGTCCATCTCCTAATGTTCTCAATTTCCTAACTAAAAGCAACAAGCTAATATGATAAAATTTGAGTCAGAGTAGTCGATATAATTTTTCTTCATGTACTGGGAAGAAGGAGAGATGGAGTGAGAGTCTTCATTTTGGGTGGCGATGTATTGCTGCGCTTCTTTCTCCAATTCCTCTTTTCTTTCTTTCTTCATTTTTTTCTTCATTTCCTTACTTCCCACGTGACTTGTTGTCACTTGTATAAATCAAGGTGTTTTGTTCACTTGGTTAGTCACCTATGACACATAACACACTAATTAAGCAAAGTTTATATTAAAAATATGTAACTAACACAAAATAATCTAACTTATATTAAAACTAGTAAAATCATAAAATATATGAGAAAGATAAACTCTAAAGCTGAAATTAGTAACTAAATATATAGCAAATAGCACACTTATCACCATTGAATAAACATCTTAACTCATGAAGAATTCAATCTCTCAAACCAATACCATACTACAAATTTAGCTTTAGATAACACCTTTAACATAACGCCTAAATACAGTGGGTGTTATATTATATTTAACAAAACACTTATTAAATATAACTGTTATGTTAGATTAGCATTTAACATTTAAGATAATAGTTTAAGTTTCATTAAAACAAAGCAGTCTCCCACACCAATATTGTAACCATGACTTTCTATAATATAATATATTAGAGTCAATAATGACAAATATTATAACAATAGTAGGACTATATTTTAGCTTCTATATATTCATAAACATTTGTGACTCGGCATGGGACAATTTGACAGCGAACTAGATAGAACATGACTATTATAAACCCCTTAGTGGCTCAGCATGGGATAAGCAAAGAGAGATGACGTTAGTGTATTTCGAGAATGATATTGTTGTTGATTGGCCAATTTGGGAGAGAACTATTAAGACGTGTGATCAACAAACCCCTTATCATTTGTAAACAGGTAATTTATTGAAATCAAACAACGTTTTATATCAAACACTGATATGAAATCTTAAATCTTTATTTCCTACTAGAAAGCGTTTCATAGCTACCCTACACTGATATGCAAAGTTAAACTTTTATTTAGTGTCTAAAATGTAATACCATAATTAACTCGTCCAACTAATACGTGTATAGGGAGAGGCAGTTTTGGACTTTTCTCTCTTTCTCCAAAAGGCGTTATTTTCACCATAAAGATTAAATGATAGTTCATGACTACGGTATATCTAAGAGTCACTTATTTTTAATATAAGGTGAAACATCCATTATTATTTGTCTTCATCATCTAAGTTCTCAACCGCCTCTCGGAAAGGAAAAACTCAAATTTCCTCTCCTAAATATGTCCGCCTACAAAGGAAAATCCCCAGCATATGCAAGCCCAATGCAAAAATGGATGCAGTAAAACTGTAACTTGTGCCAGTTCCCTCTCCACCGGCGGTGGCGCCAGTATGCCCAGGCCACTACTTCATCACCCTCTCCATTTTCTCTCTCCTCCTCACCCTCGTCAACACAATCTCCTCCTTGGGAAAAGAAGAAGGTCGAAGGTTCTTCATCACCATCATCCTCATCCCCATCATCGCTATCATCCTAATCCCTATTATCACCATCCTCATCATCACTATCCTCATCATCGCCATCAGCACCACGGGATGATGAAGGGGATTCAAACCCTAACTTTGACACCTACAAGCTGAGTCCCTCGAAGTATCGGTGGGAGTACCTTATTTGTGTTTTCCCAACAGGATTTAGGTTGGCGATTCCTTTGCATGGCTAGCCTTTTCCCAGTTCTTCTTTAGTCTAGGGCCCTTCTTTTCTTTTTTCTTCTTTTTCTTGTTTTTGTCTAGTATTTCGCTCCAGTAGTAATAGGAGCAAAGTGTTAGCACTAATGTAATAAGTCTTAGACAAACTTTAGTAAATAGTAGTATAAGGACTTTTTAATTATTAATGAAATATGTTTTTCTAAAGGTGTCTGAAATTATATTCCTTGCAATGCAAAATAGATGAGTACATTTTTATTGTGTAATTTTATGAGTTAAATGTTACCAATAATTCATTTGAAAAAACAACGGACAATAAAAATAGCCGAACTAAATCCGATGTGGACATGGCAGGCTTCCCTAGAACAAATCCTTGTTATGTTAGGATTTGTTTGTTTTTCTAGTTCTAGTAGGAATAGGACTCTTAAAATCCTAATCCTAGTAGGATTAAAACTCCTAATTCTGTTAGGAGTATAATAGCTTATAAATTCTAGTTGAGTTAGAAATCCAAATCCTAGTTGGATTAGGATTCTAATTGGAGTAGAGTTATAGTAGTAATAGGAATCTAGTTAGTAGGCGCAAAGTTGAGCTTGTTCTACTTGGTTTAGGAGTTTGTTATATCTTTGTTATCTTGTTTTGTTTAAAGTTATCTTGTTAGTTTCCTAATCTTAGTATAATTAGGTTGTAATGCCTATATAAGGCTTATTTTGATCATTAATAAAAACAGATTTGAGAGGTTACGAAAGTTTATTTCGTGAGTTAATTGCTTACAAACCATTAATTGATATTCAGGAGTGTTTATTAGTTAGTGTTAAACAACTTAATTCAGGAGTGGTTTGAGTGTGTTTAAGAACCATTGAATTTGATTCAGGAGTGAATTAAGTTTAGTGCTTGATTAATTAGGTCAGGAGGGACTTAACTAAATCAAAACCCTATTTGAGAGTTCAGGAGTGATCAATCAGATAGTTCTATCCATCTTGTCCGAGTGAGTTCATCAAAGATTCAACAAAGAAACAATCAAGAACCCATCTTTCTTTCAAAATTCTTGGGATTTTGAAAAATTCACTAAAGCGTGGATTCACGTCCACATCAAATTGGTTTAAGAGCTTGAAGAAAGAAAGGCGGAGAAGAGTGCTTATTCTCGTCCCAGATTCACCCAGAATTTAGTACGATTTGTTCTGTTTCGTTCTCCTACTAGGAAACGAATTTTTCGGAGTTTCTTGATTCTAAACTGGTCTATTTCAAGTCTAGTTTACTTTCCTAAAATTTCGTCAAATTTGGATTTTGTTTGGTATGATTTTTAGATAGTTTTTGTGAGTCGTGTTGTTTTGGTACGAATCTGGCACGACTGACTTTGAAAGGATACTGCGAGCAGCCTGTTTCGAATGTTTGAATGATTCCAGTTGGAGGTGTGATGAGAATTTGGGACCTCTCTCTCACTTGTGTTTAGGAGACCCAATGCAGCGGAAACAAACGAATAATGGATATAGACTTTTAGTCGAAAGATTCACTCTTAAAACTAAAAGAATTGGGTTGTTTTAGTGTTTAGGAAGGATTATCTCACAAACCTAAATACTAAATGAAACAAACACAACTCAATGAAGAATAGTGTTTAGGATAGATTTGAACACAAGCTAAAAGAATCACTCTTAAAGCTAATAATTCGATTTTTAGTTAAGGAGGTGAATCACTCTCGACCTTAAACTAAAAGGGGCTTAAGTTCTCACAAGCTTTACTCACTTATGATTGCTTAAGGGTTCTAAAACAAATTAAAGGTTTTACTCACCTTAAACCTGATTTAGGAGGGATTTGAGAGTATTTTAATTAGCTTCACTCACTAATTATCCTAACTCTTTCTTACGTTAAGCTTTACTCACTAAACTTAAGGGTTTTGTGTTTAAGTTTACTCCCTAACCACAAGAAGAAATTTTGGATTTAACCCTCCAAATTTCAATAAGCAACAAAGCTCAATTTTCAACAACCAAATCTGCCTTTCATTGATAAACAAGATTATATGTATATAGTACAAGAGCTAAAAAGCTTGAAACACCAGCCCTTCACATGAAGACATCTTAAACCAAGGAAAGAAATCATTGATTGGCTGCACAATACACTTGCCCAAATCAGCACAAAGGAGCCGCCCTTACACGCCTGTCTAGGAAGCTTTGTGTGTTAGGCATAGGAAGCTTTCCTAGCTAGGAAGGAAAGCTTATCATTGGCTCCATTACTGCAAGTAGAATTAAGCACCTCTATGACTAAGCTAAGAGCTTATTACATCCTGTATCTCACGTCCAAATACTCCTAAGCGAAGCAAACTAAAACCGGTTTTGCAAAACCGAAATTACAAAAACTGATTTAAGAGCTAAGTAACTAATTAGTACAATTAGTGAAAGTAAAGCATGTTTAGGACTTAATTAACACTAATTGACATTAAGAACCTCAAACACACACCTCACCAACACCCATGGGCAGCTGCTTGCTTGACCTACTTAGCTTCTTCTTCATTTGTCATAATCAGTGAAATGACGTCTTAATTGGAAGGCTACTGCGACTTCGTTTCTTCATGAACTCTAACCAAATTTGGTAGGATAAAACTTCAAGATGTTAAAAATCCAAAAAAAAAAATAATCACTGGAAAATGATTTATAGATTGCTCACAATACCCAAAAAGATTTCGCTGCGCTAGAATCTCCGAATGGACGTGAACGTCTTCACTTTTATTCTACTTTCTACTTAACTCAAGCAACTCTAATCAACTCTAATTACTTAAATAAAGAGGTTTACATACTACATAAGACTCTAATTTAATACAACTCAATATAATACAAAACAAAAAAAAAACAGAAGAAGAAATGCGAAACCATTTCGCATCATTTGGTTGTCTTCCACCATTTAAGCCCTTAATTCCCTTCTTAATCCACAAGATTAACCATATCCATAGATTAAAGAGACCTACGGACATCTTTGGACTAATAAGGCCTTTCCATTTTGCATCATACTCTCCTTGTTGGGAGAAAATTCGACCTCGAATTTTGTTGTTGGAGCTTGAAAGCCGTATATAGTCATTCTTCTTCAACTCCATGCTCTTTAGAATTGGTGCTCCTTCATTTTGTGGTGGTAGGGTAAATGGTAGTTGTTCTATAACAACAACCTGTAATAAGACTTCCCTCAAATCAGGATTGTATACCTCCACTCCCTCATTTGTTTTTACATCCAACTCATACGCACTCTCTTCTTCTCCAGATTGATGCCTCTCTACTACTTCATAGCTTTTATCTATGGAAAGTTGTTGTGCTTTTTCTTCTTGCATTTGCTGCCTCAAGAATTGAACCTTTTGATTAGCTTCTTGCATCCGTGCCAAAGCTTCTTTGAAACCCAAAGGTAATTCTGATGTAGCAACTAGTTCATCCATATTAACAGCAGCCCTTTTGTGCTGACATAGGCAAGTGTATTTTGCAGCAAAGCAATGATGTCTTTCCTTGGTTTGAGATGTCTTCATGAAGAGGAAAGGTTCCTATTGGTCCCCTTCTTATGTCCCACGTCCAAGTGAAGAAAGGAAGCTAGCAAGTATGCTGATTTCAGCTAGCTTTAGGAAGATATTTTGTAATTTCCTTGCTTTGTTTATTTCCTTAGTGTATTAGACCTAGTTACTGATGTTTTAAGTCTTTTAACTCTCGTACTTAGCCTATAAATACCCTTAAGGTATTCATTTGTAGGTGTGTGTTGTTGTTGAATGAAATAGTGAGCTTTGAGCATGTTATAGAGTTGTTAACTCTAAATGCACTAGACTGCGATCTTGTGTGTAAATCTTGAACCGCGACTTCAAGAGAACCTCTCCAAACCGAGATTTGGGAGCCTATCTTAAATTTTTCTTTCATTGTTGTCAATTAAACACAAAAACACAAAAAGAGTAGTAGTTTGTGAGGTGAACTGGCATTATTTGGTATCAAGAGCCTTAGGAACTTATCCTAAAATCTGATCCTTCTAAACAGGTTTCCTAGGTAAACTTTGAGCAACTGTTTCTCCTAGTATACAACGTATTTTTAGAATTTTATTGGCTTGAAATTGCATATGTTTTTGTGTAGTTTCATACTGCAAATTTTGGTAAATTTTAAATATCAGTTGCTATTGATTTGAGCACGTATTTGTCAAGGTGTCTAAAACCGCATTAATCTGTACCAGTTTTAGAAAAATAAACACTACACTTTGTTGGCTTGGATTTTTTCTTTGAAACATTGGTAGAGTGTTTATAACATCTAGGACTACGTTCTCAAACAATTTCATAAAATTTTGATTTGTTTTGCTTGGGTTTTGGAACACAAACATTTCGTCAAAATTTCTGGTCAGTTTATGTTAACTAACCCTTGGTTGTTATTGTACGAGTTCTTATGGATTCCAATTCATGGTCACCAAGATTTAGAGTAAATATTGAGAGGCTTAAGAATGCTCATGCAAAGTGTGTTTCTTTAGGATATTTCACAAAATTCGATCCAGATCAATTTGCAGTATCCTTGCATTCTTTGAAAAGTGCACGAATTGAGCAGGAAAATGAAGAACAACTATTAGCGACAAATGCTATAGTTGAAGAAGACAAAGCAATTTTATCTTCTTCATGTTCTATTAACGAAGGGCATATTATGAACACTCCAATTGAGAAGCCACAAAAACTTGAGTTGTTCATAAAGCAGGAAGTAGTGAAGCTGAGCATTAATGTTGATTCATTAGTTTCCTTGGAAACTTATGATCATTCTAAAGCTACTTATGTTTCTATGAATTGTTTTGCCGCTCCTTCTATGTACTTATATCATAGTTCAAGCTTTCTTTTTGTAAGAACTAAAACTCATGAAGAAGGGTGTGATATGGTGCTAATAATTTTTGTTGCTGCATGTATAATATGGATGATATCTTGGATGAACTTGAGGACAAGTTCTTTCAAAGAAGGAGAGATTGATGCGAAATGGTTTCACATTTCTTCTTCTATTTCTTGTTGTTTTGTACTATATTATGTTGTATTTAGTTAGAGTCTTAAGTAGTATGTAAACCTCCTTATTTAAGTAATTAGAGTTGATTAGAGTTGATAAAGTTAAGTAGAAAGTAGAGTAGAAGTGAAGACGTTCACGTTCATCCGGAGATTCTGGTGCAGCGAAATCTTTCTGGTTATTGTGAGCCATCTATAAATCATTTTCCAGTGATTCTTTTTTTTGGATTGCTAACATCTTGAAGTTTCATCCTACAAAATTTGGTGAGATTTAATGAAGAAACGAAGTCGCAGTAGCCTTCCAATTGAGACATCATTTCACTAATTATGACAAATGAAGAATAAGCTAAGTAGGTCAAGCAAGCAGCTGCCCATGGGTGGTGGTGAGGAGTGTGCTTAAGGTGCTTAATGTCAATTAGTGTTAATTAAGTCCTAAACATGCTTTACGTTCACTAATTGCACTAAATAGCTACTTAGCTCTTAAATCAGTTTTTGTAACTTTCGGTTTTGTAAAACCGGTTTTATTTTGCTTAGCTTAGGATGTAATGGGAAGTGTAACATGTGATGACACAAGCTCCTAGCATATTCATGGAGGTGCTTAAGGTTACTTGCAGCAATGGAGCCAATGGCATGCTTTCCTTCCTAGCTAGGAAAGCTTCCTAATTAGGTGTGTAATAGCAGCCCTTTTGTGCTGATTTGGGCAAGTGTATTTTGCAGCAAAGAAATGATATCTTTCCATGGTTTGAGATGTTTTCATGAAGAGGAAAGGTTCCTATTGGTCCCCTTCTTATGTCCCACGTCCAAGTGAAGAAAGGAAGCTAGCAAGTATGCTGATTTCAGCTAGCTTTAGGAAGATATTTTGTAATTTCCTTGCTTTGTTTATTTCCTTAGTGTATTAGACCTAGTTACTGATGTTTTAAGTCTTTTAACTCTCGTACTTAGCCTATAAATACCCTTAAGGTATTCATTTGTAGGTGTGTGTTGTTGTTGAATGAAATAGTGAGCTTTGAGCTTGTTATAGAGTTGTTAACTCTAAATGCACTAGACTGCGATCTTGTGTGTAAATCTTGAACCGCGACTTCAAGAGAACCTCTCCAAACCGAAATTTGGGAGCCTATCTTTAATCTTTCTTTCATTGTTGTCAATTAAACACAAAAACACAAAAAGAATGGTAGTTTGTGTTGTAGGCTTGGAGTACAACTCGAAGCTTACAAAGACTAAGTTCGAACAAAATAAACACTAAGAGGAAGCAATGAACTTCAACTAAGTATTTGAGGGATAAGTAGCTAGCTTTAATCTCCTAAGGATACAGACACACCACCTTAATTAATTAAAGTTCCTAAGATCACAAATTAGTCTAGCTAGGACTATTTAAGCATAGGCAAATCACTGTAAGTTTCCAAATCCAAGAAACAAGAATAATTCAAAGGTTGAGAATTAACTCGATTGTTTTTTAGGCATAAACTTCAATCTCCTTTTCATTGATGAATTCAAGTGCTTAAATACATAAGTTCATGTCCTATTTTGTGATTTAATGAATTAAAATAAAATAACAAAATAAAGCACTAAGTCTAAAATGTCGAACATGGGGTATAACATGGAGGAACATGGTGTTAGGACAAGGAAAGTGGCGTTGAGGCACCAAAGCATGAGCATCATGCCTCCCTTGTATTATGGAACTGATTTCTCTCTCCTTGTCTTCAATTGGCACGTTCAAACAATTCGACTGAATTAGTTGTTGGCACGACTTATCAATAGGAAGCGGTTCCTATTTTTAAGCAACGCCAAGCTGAACTTCCTCCAACAATCTTCAGCATTCAAACGACATTATCTCCAGCATGACTCGCACATGTTGCAACATCAAACAACTCTTTCTAGTACTAGGAATCTAACAAACTATTCCTACTAGTACTAGGACTCTCATGCGCAAACACTTGCACACTCCTATCAAGACTAGGACTCTTATACTTAGCTAAATCTCATTACAAACTGAATGATACTTAGGAGTACAAATTTAGGGAATTGAAATACAACGCAAAACAACAACTATCACACGAACTAATAAAGGGAAACAACAACTAAACAAAAGGGAAATGAAGAACCAATCAAATCAGTTAAGAACTAGGCTAACAAGTGCCTCGAACTCACATGACTTAACCATGGACATTGACTTGAACTCCAACATAGTTTCACCTTCCATAACAATAAGGGAATGAGCCTTGTTGATGTTCAATGATGGGGCTGTGTCGCCATCATCCTCCCCTTGTTGAGAATAGTTTGCCCTCAAACTTGGAATTGCACCAAGATCCTCATGAAATGGACTAAGATCCGAGACATTAAAAATGGCGGAAACTCCATAATCTCCCGGAACCTCGATCTTATATGCATTAATAAAAGATTTGTTCAAGCACCTTGAATGATCCATCTGACCTAGGACTTAATTTAGAACGCCTCTTGGAAGGGAAACGTTCCTTCCTCAAGTGTATCCACACTAAATCTCCCGGTGCAAATTGAACATCCTTCTTCTTCTTGTCCAAGCGTAGCTTAAGTTTCTCATTGGCCTTCATAATTCTAGCTCGAACAAGTTCATGCAATTTCTTGATTTCTCTTGATCTCTCATCAGCTTCCATACTAAACTTATTTTGGAATCGAATCAGTGAAAGATCAAGAGGAGTACAAGGATTGATGCCATACACAATCTCGAAGGGACTAAGACAAGTTACCTTGTGAGGAACACGGTTGTAGGTAAATGCAGCATGAGGAAGCATCTCCTCCCATTGCCTTGGACCCTTGGTGGGTATAGCTCTAAGCAAAGTGCCTAAAGTTCTATTAACAACCTCAGTTTGGCCGTCGGTTTGTGGATGAATAGAAGTGCTAAACTTCAGTTTTTGATGTGGATTTTCTTGGTTCAACTCGAACGTTTTGTGTGCTTATGTAACTCGAACTTGCTTATGATGTTTTAGGGCTAATAATGGACAAAAGTAAGCAATAAGGATATGAACAATTCAACTATCTCGGTATGAATTGAGCTAGGTTTGAAGAATAAATTTATCTCAGCTAGATTCAACAGTGTTATTTCGCTATCTCGGCAAAACAACAATAATTCACAAAGGAATAACTTTTATCAAAACTCTCTCTAATTTTATTAATGAACATAAAAGCCTTTATATAGGCGTGTAAAACAACAAACCAAAGCAAAGCCTAGTCCTACTAGAACTAAAACAAGAAAACAAAGAAATAAACACACTCCTAATCCAAGTAGAATAAGCTCAACTTGGCACACACTAACTAGACTCCTATTAATGATATAACTCTACTCCAACTAGGATTTAGATTTCTAACTCAACTAGAATTACAAACACGCTAAACTTTTAGACTCCTAACAGAACTAGGAGTTCTAATCCAACTAGGATTATGATATTAAGAGTCCTATTCCAACTAGAATTAGGAAAACAAACAAATCCTAACAGAACTATAATTTATTCTAGGGAAGCCATCCATTCCACATCATACTCCCCCTCTTGAAACGAACTTGTCCTCAAGTTCCATCATCTTGAAAACAAGGTACCAAGTCGGTAGAAGTTAACGTAGCACATATTCCATTCCCAAGCAACACCTTGAATGTCTCGTGCCCAAGCTTCTCTATGATCTCAAAGGGTCCTTCATCCAATGGTTCGTCATACTTATGATTAACGTGCAGCTTTTGAGCAGCAAGAGACAACCAAACTCGATCACCCTTAGCCAAGTGTGTGCCTCGATGCATTTGCAAAGCATGAGCACGTTTCTCCTTCTTGTTGCGCGCGGACTCCAGCACTTCATGTTGGCACGAACTCAAGAAAACATGCGAAGAAGCCTCGACATTGTTGTGCGTGTGTTGTGCCTTAGGCGCTTGCATGGCTCGACGAGGAGGTAAAGGTTGCAGCAACATACGCTTGTCTCCTACCAGCACCGAATATGCATTGGTCTTACCATTATGAAGCACTTGACGATCATTTTGCCATGGCCTACCTAGCAGCAATGAACATGCATTCATAGGGATTGCGTCGCACCATAACTGATCCATATAGTCACCCACACGAAAACCAACTAAAGCTTGCTTCTTGACCCATATTTCATCATCATTAAACCAGCTTAACTTGTAGGGTTGAGGATGCGCACGTGTAGGAAGTTTCAAAGGATCAATAATAGATAATGCGCACGCATTGGTAAACGAACCACTGTCAATAATAAAAGAACAAACTTTACCATTGATTAAACAATTTGAATGGAAAAGATTGGACCTTTGCTGGTCTTTATGATCAACATCTATGGTGGACAGTAAGCTACGCCTCAAAATCAATGTGTGGGACTCATTCTCCGGCTTACAAACTTGTTGTTGGTCCCAAAAAGAAGGCTTTTCATCATCGTCATCACAAGTATGAGAGGACTCTTGGTTCGCGTGAGTTTCTCCAGCAAAGAAAGCATCATATTCCTCCCTAGATATCAGGATCTTATTAGGACAACTTCGAGCCACATGACCAATACCTTGGCACCGAAACAAACTGTTTTTCGAGCCTTATTAGCCGCATCTAGAGCAGTAGGTTGAGAAGTTTCACCACTTTCCTTCCCCTTTTCATTCACCTCCACTTTATACTAGACGAAGATTCAATCTTACCCGAAAAAGGAACCCTAGACGACTTGCCCTTGGCCTCTTTTAGCTGCCTTTCAACCTTAACTGCCAATTGACACAACTCATCAAATTAAATGTGTTGTAGGCCTACAACTTGACGTGATTAGCTATAGGCTTGTTCATGCCACAAAGGAATTTCGCCATCTTTTGCTCTTCCTCTTCCTTACATCCACACGCTAGGTATAGTTTCTCAAATTGAGTCACAAACTCCTCAATAAAACGATGGTCTTGGTGAAAAGAATTGAGCCTAAGGTAGAGCTCTTGTTTATAAGATTTGGGAACAAATCGTTTCCTCATCTTCAGTTTCAATTCAGTCCAAGTTTTGATATTTTCTTTCCCTTCTCGCGCTCTTTGAACTTGGAAGGAATCATACCAATCCGAGGCATAATCTGTGAGCCTTAGAATAGCATGAGAAAAACGCTGCAACTCATCCATCCTCTTATGATCAAACATTCGTTCTACCCTTCTCTCCCAATTTAAGTAGGCTTGAGGATCCTTCAACCCATTAAACTCCGGTAGATCACTAATTTTGATCAACTCACTTCTATAATATCGCTCCCCTCTCTCCAGATTGAGATTTTCCATCTCATCATGGAGTTGTAGTATGTGCTTGGCACAATTATCACACCTAGCCTCGTTTTTCTCCAGCCTTTGAAGTAAAGCATCCAACTTTTCCAAATCTGAACCCATCGCAAACTGCCAGGAATTTTCGTCGGATGTCTTCGCTCACTGTGACTTCGTTACTTTTCGGAATAGGCTGAAATTTTGACACAACGTAGCCCTATATGTTAGATACCCACAGAACCAAAAAAGTAAAAATTTCAATGTCACACACGCCCCCGCGCTCCATTTTACCGGAGTAGCTCTGATACCACTTGATGTGGATTTTCTTGGTTCAACTCGAACGTTTTGTGTGCTTATGTAACTCGAACTTGCTTATGATGTTTTAGGGCTAATAATGGACAAAAGTAAGCAATAAGGATATGAACAATTCAACTATCTCGGTATGAATTGAGCTAGGTTTGAAGAATAAAGCTATCTCGGCTAGATTCAACAGTGTTATTTCGCTATCTCGGCAAAACAACAATAATTCACAAAGGAATAACTTTTATCAAAACTCTCTCTAATTTTATTAATGAACATAAAAGCCTTTATATAGGCGTGTAAAACAGCAAACCAAAGCAATCCCTAGTCCTACTAGAACAAAAATAAGATAACAAAGAAATAAACACACTCCTAATCCAAGTAGAACAAGCTCAACTTGGCACACACTAACTAGACTCCTATTAAAGATATAACTCTACTCAAATTAGAATCCTAATCCAACTAGGATTTGGATTTCGAACTCAACTAGAATTACAAACACACTAAACTTTTAGACTCCTAACAGAACTAGGAGTTCTAATCCTACTAGGATTAGGATATTAAGAGTCCTATTCCTACTAGAATTAGGAAAACAAACAAATCCTAACAGAACTATAATTTATTCTAGGGAAGCCATCCATTCCACATCAGTTTTGTTCCCATTTTCTTCCACAAAGTGAGCCAAAAGTGACTCAAGCATTTGGAATATCGATCACTAGCCATGGGCCTTGGAACACCATGCAACTTAACCACTTCTTTGAAGTACAACAAAGCGGTTTGGACAGCATCATGAGTGGTGTTGCTTGCAATGAAGTGAGCCATCTTCGAGAAACGATCAACAACAACCATTATGGCATCTTTATGGTGTTGTGAGCGTGGCAAACCAGTAATGAGTCAAGGCTCACATCCTCCTACGAAGCTTGAGGTGTAGGCAATGGCATGTGAAGGCCTTGAGGCAAAGAATGACCTTTGGCTCTTTGACACACATTGCAACGTTTGATCAAATACTCCACATCTCTCTTTAATCTCAGTCAATAGAAGTAGTCACTCACCATGGAGGTTGTCTTCTCCATACCAAAGTGACCAGCTAAGCCTCCTTCATGAAATTCCTTGATGAGAGGTTCACGTACACTATGCCTAGGGACACATAGTTGATTGCTCTTGAATAGAAAACCATCGAAGAGATGGTATTTTCCTTGTGCATAATTTTGTCAATTTATGAACATCTCACCAAAATCCGGATCATCATTGTAATTCTCCTTTAATATTTCATGTCCAATGACTTGACTCCTCAAAGAATTCAATAATACATACTTCCTTGACAAAGCATCTGCCCCTTTGTTCATTTTGCCGGATTTGTGTTTAATGACAAAGTGAAATGCTTGTAGGAATTCGACCCATTTAGCATGCCTTGCTTGCAATTTTTGTTGACTTTGCAAGTACTTTAAAGCCTCATGGTCAGAATGTAGGATGAATTCCTTAGCAATAAGATAATGGCGCCAATGATCTAATGAACGAACCAAAGCATAAAACTCTTTGTCATAGGTTGAGTATTTACGCTTGGCTTCATTGAGCTTCTCACTAAAATAGGCCAATGGACGACCATTTTGAGATAAGACCGCACCTCTTCCCACACCAGATGCGTCACACTCCACTTCAAACACTTCATCAATGCTAGGTAAGGATAAGATGGGTGCTGTGGTTAACCTCCTTTTCACCTCTTCGAAGGCTAATTGAGCTTGGGGGTTCCATTGAAAGTGTTTGAGTTTAGTGAGTTCAGTTAGGTTTGCCACGAGAGTGCTAAAATCCCTCACAAAATGCCTATAGAATAAAGCTAGGCCATGGAAGCTTCGGATTTGTTGAATGGAGGTGGGGGTAGGCCAATCTCTTATTGCTTGCACCTTCTTATCATCAACCTTGATGCCTTCATTACAGACTAGGAATCCGAGAAAAATCACTTGATTAGAGAAGAAGTGACATTTTTCTAAGTTTCCATAAAGCATCTCTTTCTCCAAAACTTTGAACACTTGCTCCAACTGTGAAGCATGTTCTTATTCATCCTTGCTATAGACAAGAATGTCATCAAAGTAGACCAGAACAAATCTCCCAAGGAATGATCGAAGTGTTTGGTTCATGAGCCTCATGAATGAGCTTGGCGCATTAGACAAACCAAATGGCATGACTAGCCATTCATACAATCCTTCTTTTGTCTTAAATGCGGTTTTCCATTCACCCCCTTCATAGATTCTAATTTGGTGATAGCCACTCCTAAGATCAATCTTAGAGAAAACTTTAGAACCATGAAGATCATCAAGAAGGTCGTTCAACCTAGGAATGGGAAAACGGTATTTGATGGTGATCTTGTTGATAGCCCTACTATCAACACACATGCGCCATTCACCATTCTTCTTTGGTACCAAGAGTGTAGGTACTACACATGGACTCAAGGATTCCCTAATCAACCCTTTAGACATTAATTCCTCAACTTGCCTTCTTATCTCTTCGGTTTCTCTAGGGTTAGTTCGATAAGCAGGCTTATTGGGTAGACTAGCTCCTGGTATGAGGTCTATTTTATGTTGTATGTCACGCTTAGGGGGAAAACCAGGTGGTATTTCTTGTGGAAAAGCGTGAACATACTTGTCAAGCAAAGGAGTGAGTAAAGGATGTTGGTTGTTTTGTGGTGGTGGAGATTCATCAATGCCATTAAGGATGAGTTCCTTAATTAGCGCATACTCATGATAATCAGATTTCATCAAGGTGGTTAAGGCTATCTTTCTTTTGGAATGAAGAGTTTGGGGTTCTTTTGATTTAGGCACGAGAGGAGCAAGAATAATCTTCTTGTGATTTTTCATGAAAGTGTAAGTGTTCTTGTAACCATCATGGATCACTCTCCTATCAATCATCCAAGGTCTCCCAAGTAACACATGGCATGCGTCCATGGGGATGACATCACACAAAATCTCCTCTTCATAAGTCTTACCAATGCTAACGTTAAGAAATACACGATTTGAAACATGTATTCCTTTGCCTTGATTCAACCATTGGATGACATAAGGGTTAGGATGAGGGGTTGTGTTAAGGTTGAGCTTAGTTATGAGGGTTTGAGATGCTACATTCGTACAACTCCCACCATCAATTATCAAAGTACATACCTTTCCACCAATAGTGTATCGAGTATGAAAGACGGATTCCCTTTGGAGTTGCTCCTCTTGGACATCCATCCCACTAAGGGCTCCTCGAACAACCAAGCACTCTCCTTCACCAGGACCGAGCACTCTTTCCTCCTCCTCCTCAAATGCTCCTTCTAAGGCTTCATACTCCATCAAGGTCACCACTTTTGTATTAGGGCACTCAGATGCAAAGTGTCCAAATCTTTGGCACCTAAAACATCTCCTAGGAGCCTTAGTTTGGATGGGATTATTTTCGGGTTTCTTGAAGGGTGGTTTAGAAGCAGTAGGGGTGGTAGGCTTAGGGGTGAATGTGTTTCGCTTAGTGTAAGGTGTCGTTTTGGCAAAGGATCGTGAGGATTCCCATTTGCCCTTGGTCTTTTGCTGCTTATCTACCTTATGAGCTAAGATGACAAGTTCTTCGATGGTTGAGTAATGATGGAGTTCCACCACATTATCAATCTTGGAGTCCAATCCTCCCAAGAATCTAACAAGAGTTTGAGGTTCATCCTCTTGTAATTCACACTTCATCAAGAAAGATTCGAACTCTCTTGCATACTCTTCAACACTCCTCGAACCTTGTTGAATGTTGTGAAGCTTAGCAAAGTTCTCTTGCACATAGTAAGTTGGCAAGAACTTTTGCTTAAGGAGCTTCTTCATCTTCTCCCAAGTACGCACCTTCTCTTTTCCAGCCCTCTCCCTTTTGGCACACACACTAGCCCACCAAGTAGAGGCATACTTCCTCAACTTAAGAGCTACCAACTTCACTCGTTTATCTTCCGGTATGTGCTTATAGTCAAATACTCTCTCCACCGTTCTCATCCACTCTATGAACTCATCAGCATCCAATTTGCCATCATAATCAGGGATATCAACTTTGATATCATTATTATGGCGTTGGTGTTGTTGTGGAGGCCTTCTTGATACGAAATCAGTGGCAAATCAAGAGGCCATTACTAAGTACTAATCTTATTCACAACAAAGGAGAGATTCATGGCCTAAAGATTAGTACTAACGTAATTATGCTAAGCAACAATGGAAGAGAAGCTAAGTAAGCTAGCAGCTGCCCATGGGTGTTGGGGAGGTGTGTGCTTAAGGTGCTTGTTGTCAATTAGTGTTAATTAAGTATTAAACATGCTTTACGTTCACTAATTTTATTAATTAGCTACTTAGTTCTTTTTATCAGTTTTTGTAAACTTACGGTTTTGTAAAACCGATCTTATTTTGTTTAGCTAAGTTGTAATGGGGCGTGCAACTTATGAAGGTGCTTAGTCATGGAGGTGCTTGGCCTACTTGCAGCAAGGGAACCAATGACAAGCTTGTGTTTAGGCGTGCCATAGCAGCCCTTGTGTTCTGATTTGCAGCAAGGCAATGATGAAAGGAGATTGCTCCATGTGAAGGAAGATTCCTTAGTGGTTCCCCTTCCTTGATCCACGTTCCACTTGGTGATGCAGCAAGGCTAGTGCAAGTGTGTTGTTCTAGCTAGTTTAGGAGATATTTTATAGTTAAAAGTTTTTTAGCTCTTGTATTATATATGTAATACTGATTATGAATGAAAATCAGATTTGGTTGTTAAAAACTTGAGCTTTGTGCTTATTCAAAAACACATTGTGTTTAGAGTCTAAAAACCGAGGTTTTTATTCTATCATTGAACCGAGTTTCTTGGGAGGTAATACTACAAGAAATTCAATCCAATTAGCAGATTTGAGAGTGGAGGTTCTCATAATTTGTTGATTAAAACCCTTAATTAAGGTTGAGAGTGGAGATTCACTTCCTTAATTAAAACCGAATTATTAACTTTGAGTGGAGCCTTTTAGTTTGTAATTCAATCTATCCTAAACACAAATCTTCATATAGAAGTGTGTTTGTTTCAAGTGGTATCAAGAGCTAAGTTCTGAAATGGACGATGAGATGGAAGATAATGCTAGGAGAGATGCGATGCTAGAAGCACTAACTAAGCAAAACGAAGCATTACACGACATGATGGCTAAGATAACCTTAGAATTGTTTAAGAAGAAACTCAATGAGGAAGAAAGGAGTTATAGGGCTGATGATAGGGGTTTGAAAACTGAAGTTCCGGAATTTGATGGAACTAGTGATCCGGAAGTATACCTTGAATGGGAACGTTCTTTAGAGCGTTTCTTTGATTACAAAGATACTCCAGATGAGAAGAAATATAAGGTTGCTCTTTTGAAGTTAACCAAATATGCTTCCATTTGGTTAGAAGGCGTGAAAAGGCAAAGGGTGAAGGAGAACAAATCCAAGATTGCTACATGGGAGAAATTGAAGAAGCAATTGAGGAAGCGTTTTTTTCCAACTAACTACAAACAAAATCAGTATGTTAGATGGTCCACACTCAAGCAAGGCACCATGTCCATGGAGGAGTACATCAAGGAGTTTAAGAAGCTTTCCATTGTTTGTGAAATAGAAGAAATGGAGGAGCAAAAGTTAGGCCGGTTCTTAGGAGGCCTAAATGAAGATGTACGTGAGAAAGTGGACATATTTCCATACCTTACTTTCGATGAAGCTTGCAAAGTGGCTCTCAAAATGGATAGCCAAAAGAAGAAATCAGTTGCAAGTAAGTCGTATTCAAAGCCATTTAGTACTTTTAAAGCTAATCCCAGTACTAGTAACTTTGATAAAAATAAAAAACCAGATTTCACTAAGAAAGATAAGGAGAAAGTTGGAGATGATAAAACTTTAAAAGCGAAATGTTTTAAGTGTCAAGGCTATGGCCATTACCAAGTTAATTGTCCTACTAAAAGAATCATGACCATAAGAGATATAGTGGAGATAGACGAGTTGGAAAGACAATCTCTTTTAGAGATAGAACATGGTAAAAATGAAAGTGAGGATGAGGACGTGTGCAATCCAGAAATGGAGGGTGAAACCTTGGTTATTTGGAGGTCCTTGTATTCCAATGTGGTGGCCGAAAATGAGGAACAAAGAGAAACCATTTTTCATTCGAAATGCTTAGTGAATAAAAAGCTATGCACATTAATCATAGATGGTGGTAGTTATACTAATGTAGCTTCAACTGAACTTGTAGAGAAGTTAGCATTACTTGCGACTAAACATCCGACTCCTTATAAACTGAAATGGTTAAATGATGATAGTGAAGTAAGGGTAAAAAAATAGAGTTTTAATCACGTTTTCAATTGGAAATTATGAAGATGAAATTCTATGTGATGTGATCCCTATGACTACATGCCATCTTCTACTTGGTAGACCTTGGCAATTTGATCGAAAAGTTATTCATGATGGTTCTACTAATGTGTATAAGGTGAATAAGGATGGAAAAATCAAAACCTTACTACCATTACTCCCTTCGAAAATCCGAAACACAAAGCCTAAACCAAAAGAGAACCTCGTGTGTGGTAGTTCTTTTTTGGGGAGAAAAAGATTCGAGAGGGAGTTGGAAGCTAATCAGGTTGTATACATTATGGTTGCTAAGGAGGTGAACGAGGGAGTGGAGGTTGAAGATTCAAATTTGAGGGAATTGTTAGAGGAGTTTGGAGATGTATTTCCTAGCGACCTACTACCTGGCGTACCCCCTAAGCGTGGAATTGAGCATCAAATCAATCTCATTCCCGAAGCACCAATTCCAAATAAGCCTTCCAATAGATGTAATCCTAAAGAAAGTGAGGAATTACAAAGCCAAATCAGTGAGTTGATGAAGAAAGGCTACGTGAGAGAGAGTAAAAGTCCATGTGCTGTTCCGGCTTTACTTGTGCCAAAAAAGACGGAACTTGGAGGATGTGCATTGATAGCCGTGCTATGAATAACATAACCATAAAATACAGATTTCCTATCCCTAGATTAGATGACATGCTAGATGAGTTGAGTGGGTCCAAAGTGTTTTCGAAAGTTGATTTGAGGAGTGGATATCATCAAATATGCATGAGAGAGGGAGATGAGTGGAAGACGGCTTTCAAAACGAAGTATGGGTTGTATGAATGGTTGGTTATGCCATTTGGTCTCACAAATGCCCCTAGTACGTTCATGAGATTGATGAATGAAGTACTTTGGCCATTTTTGGGAAAGTTTGTGGTTGTCTATTTGGATGATATTCTTGTTTACAGCTCAAACAAAGATGATCATTTAAATCATTTGCAACAATTGTTCGAAGTTCTAAAGGAGCAAAAACTGTACGGCAAGCTTGAAAAGTGCACGTTTATGCAAAGATAGATTGGCTTTCTTGGCTTCATCAATTCCGATGAAGGTGTGAAGGTGGATCCATCCAAAGTTGAGGCGATTTCTTCTTGGCCGGTTCCCACAACTATCACCGAGGTGTGATCTTTTCATGGTTTAGCTTCATTTTATTGGAGGTTTATAAATAATTTCAGCACTTTATTAGCTCCTATAACTGAATGCACTAAACATGGAAAATTTGTATGGAGTGACGCAGGTCAAAAGGCGTTTGAACTTGTAAAGGGAAAAATGTGTAACACGCCTATTCTAGCTTTACCCGAATTCACTAAACCATTTGAAGTTGAGTGTGACGCAAGTGGAACGAGTATTGGGGCTGTTTTAGTTCAATGTGGCAAGCCTATTGCTTAGTTTAGTGAGAATCTTAATCATGCTAAATTAAATTATTCCACATATGATAAAGAATTTTATGCTATGGTTAGAGCTCTTAATCATTGGAGTAACTATTTACGACCACAAGCTTTTGTTCTTCATTCTGATCATGAATCATTAAAATACATTCATGGACAACATAAGCTTAGTGCTTGTCATGCTAAATGGGTAGAATTCTTACAATCTTTCAATTTTGTTGCTAAATACAAAGCTGGAAAAGCTAACGTTGTGGCAAATGCTTTATCTCGGAGGCACCTACTGCTTAATACAGTGGATTCCAAGGTGCTTGGGTTTGAATTGATTAAAGAGTTCCATGTTCTTGATGATGAGACACGTTGATGTAGACGTGAATCCACTCTTTAGTGAAGTTTTAAATTTCCCAAGAATCTTGATAGAAAGATTGGATCTTGATTGTTTCTTGGTTGAATTTCAATGGAACACACTCGAACATAAGGATAGTACTATTTGATTGATCACTCCTGAACTCTCAAATAGGATTTTGATTCAATTAAGTCACTCCTGGCCTAATTAATCAAGCACTAAATTCAAATCACTCCTGAATTGATTTCAATGGTTCTTAAACACACTCAAACCACTCCTGGAATTAAGTTGTTTAACACTAACTAATAAACACTCCTGAATATCAATTAATGGTTTGTAAGCAATTAACTCACGAAATAAACTTTCATAAACTCATCATCTCTATTTTATTAATAAACTCCACACTTTAGTGAAGTTTTAAATTTCCCAAGAATCTTGAAAGAAAGATTGGATCTTGATTGTTTCTTGGTTGAATTTCAATGGAACACACTCGAACATAAGGATAGTACTATTTGATTGATCACTCCTGAACTCTCAAATAGGATTTTGATTCAATTAAGTCACTCCTGGCCTAATTAATCAAGCACTAAATTCAAATCACTCCTGAATTGATTTCAATGGTTCTTAAACACACTCAAACCAATCCTGGTATTAAGTTGTTTAACACTAACTAATAAACACTCCAGAATATCAATTAATGGTTTGTATGCAATTAACTCACGAAATAAACTTTCATAAACTCATCATCTCTGTTTTATTAATTAACTCCACACTTTAGTGAAGTTTTAAATTTCTCAAGAATCTTGAAAGAAAGATTGGATCTTGATTGTTTCTTGGTTGAATTTCAATGGAACACACTCGAACATAAGGATAGTACTATTTGATTGATCACTCCTGAACTCTCAAATAGGGTTTTGATTCAATTAAGTCACTCTTGGCCTAATTAATCAAGCACAAAACTTAATTCACTCCTGAATCAAATTCAATGGTTCTTAAACACACTCAAACCACTCCTGGAATTAAGTTGTTTAACACTAACTAATAAACACTTCTGAATATCAATTAATGGTTTGTAAGCAATTAACTCACGAAATTAACTTTCATAAACTCATCATCTATGTTTTATTAGTGATCGAAATAAAGCCTTATATAGGCATTACAAATACCTAATTATACTAGGACTAGAAAACATAAAAGATAAATAAGAAATAACAAACTCCAAAACCAAGTAGAACAAGATCAACTTGGCGCCTACTAACTAGACTCCTATTAAAGATATAACTCTACTCCAATTAGAATCCTAATCCCACTAGGATTTGGATTTCTAACTCAACTAGAATTTATAAGCTATTATACTCCTAACAGAACTAGGAGTTCTAATCCTACTAGGATTAGGATTTTAAGAGTCCTATTCCTACTAGAACTAGGAAAACAACACAAATTCAAACAAAACTAGGATTTGTAGGAAATGACCATCTCTCATATGGATCATTAACAAATAAAACTAACATTAAAACATTATTCACAACCTTGAATTGTAAGATGATCCAAGCCCAATAATTCATAAGATCCAGTAATTCAGTTATATTGAATATTCTCGTCGGATCCATATCATTCTCCCCTTCTTGAAAAAAAATTCGACCTCGAATTTTACTGAATCTCAACTGTAGAACATCATGATCAAGATTACTCTTGTCAAACCCATAAGAATGAACTAACGAAGTATCAAGATCTCTCACGACAACCTTACTTGGCAAGTTGCAGATAGTAGAATTGTTAGACAACTTTTCAATAACATTGACAACAAGAGAAGTACTGCTAGAAATTTCTTTAATCTGCTCTTCTTCAACAACTAGAGGTACATCTAGAGTTGACTCGGAAAAATTAGGAAGAACATCAATCTTGACTTCTTCAACTACTAGAGGTACATCTAGAGTAGACTCGGAAAAAGTAGGAAGAACATCAATCTTGGCTTCATCAACTAATACAACTAGAGATACCAAGATGTTGTAGGCTTGGAGTACAACTCGAAGCTTACAAAGACTAAGTTCGAACAAAACAAACACTAAGAGGAAGCAATGAACTTCAACTAAGTATTTGAGGGACAAGTAGCTAGCTTTAATCTCCTAAGGATACAGACACACCACCTTAGTTTATTAAAGTTCCTAAGATCACAAATTAGTCTAGATAGGACTTAAAGCATAGGCAAATTACTCTAAGTTTCCAAATCCAAGAAACAAGAATAATCCAAAGGTTGAGAATTAACTCGGTTGTTTTTTAGGCATAAACTTCAATCTCCTTTTCATTGATGAATTCAAGTGCTTAAATACATAAGTTCATGTCCTATTTTATGATTTAATGAATTAAAATCAAATAACAAAATAAAGCACTAAGTCTAAAATGTCGAACATGGGGTAGAACATGGAGGAACATGGTGTTAGGACAAGGAAAGTGGCATTGAGGCACCAAAGCATGAGCAGCATGCCTCCCTTGGATCGTGGAACTGGTTATTTGCACGACTTATCAATAGGAAGTGGTTCCTATTTTTAAGCAACGTCAAGCTGAACTTCCTCCAACAATCTTCAGCATTCAAACGTCATTATCTCCAGCATGACTCGCACATGTTGCAACATCAAACAACTCTTACTAGTACTAGGACTCCAACAAACTAATCCTACTAGTACTAGGACTCTCATGCGCAAACACTTGCACACTCCTATCAAGACTAGGACTCTTGCACTTATCTAAATCACATTACAAACTCAATGATACTTAGGAGTACAAATTTAGGGAATTGAAATACAACTCAAAACAACAACTATCACTCGAACTAATAAAGGGAAACAACAACTAAACAAAAGGGAAATGAAGAACCAATCAAATCAGTTAAGAACTAGGCTAACAAGTGCCTCGAACTCACATGACTTAACCATGGACATTTACTTGAACTCCAACATAGTTTCACCTACCATAGCATTAAGGGAATGAGCCTTGTTGATGTTCAATGATGGGGTTGTGTCGCCATCAGTTTGTGAGGTGAACTCGCATCATTAACCCTATATATACATATAACAATATATGACCTTATATAGTAAAGAAAAAAGTAACTCCATAAATTATCATAATTAAGCCCATAAAAAATGATGTGAACACGACTCTATGAAGAATTGTGTTTAGGAGAGATTGAATCACAAGCTAAAATAACCGTGAGTGAATTCGATTGGAAAGTTAAGTGAATTCGTTCCTATGCTAGATTAGCTTTGGCAAGCTAGTTGGTGATATTAGGATCCTTAGAGTTTTTCAAGGTGGTGTATCTGTATCCTTGTTAAATTTAAGGCTGCCATAACCGTGAGTTTTTGTGGATTCAATCTCTCTTGGTTATTTTCTATCTTTCTATCCTTGTATAGTTCGAATGTGACTCCAATTATACAACATTTGGTATCAGAGCCACAACATCCTACCTTCAACCGACCATCCACACCGTTATAAATACAAAAAAACTTACAAAAAATTCCAGTCGACTCCAACCAGTTTATGGTGCATTTTGTTTCTATTCGTTCTTGCAGTTGTGAGCGAGTTTTCAAACATTTCATGAACCTAAACTGGACTACTCCAAGTTTAGTTTATTGTTCTAAAATTTTACAAGATTTGAAGATCGTTTGCTATTGATTCGAAGCAGATGTTTCGAGTTGGTCCCAAACCGCTTGAATCTGGCGCAGCTGGAGGAAATATTAAACTGCAACTTACTGGGTTCGAATGTTTTCGTGAAATTTTAGCCGTGTGCTAGTAACATATGGAACTAGTCCCTGTTAAATGTTCACAATTTTTTGAGTTGTTTTGACTTGGCTACTGATGTCCTAATCAACGTCCAAATCGAGTCAAGTTTAGAACTCTAATGCAGCAACCTTATGAGTTTCAAAGGAGTACCATCATCTCTTCATATGACAGCAAGTTTGATGTTATCACAACCTTGTTTCATTGTTTATCAATGCTAAGAAACCAGATTCGAGGACGAATCTTTTTCAACGGAGGAGAGTATGATATATATTCTATGAGCTAATTCAATATGGCTGTTAATTTAGAGTATACTTTTTAGAGTCTTATTAGAGTCCATAGTTTGTTAGGAGTTTAATTAAGAGTCTTTTGTTGTTAGGAGATTGAATAAGTTAGTTTCCTTTTTATTTATTAGAGTCATGTTACTAAGGTCATGTAATATTGCCTAAGTTGTAATATCATTGTGCTCGTGAATGTTGCTGCTATGTGAGCAAGAGACTGGCGTGAAAGATGATGTATGTGTAAAAACACATTCCAACGGATTGGATGATGATTCTAAACTTAGGGACAATAGAACACTCACTTTGATAAGAAAACACTCGAAACAAGGATAGATGCCAAAACTCAAGAACACACTCAGAGTTTTGGGAATCTAGGCCAGAGATATGACTCACTCAATCTCCCCTAGGCTTGTCACTCAAGACTCACTCAAAGTAATAAGGTTTAGCCAATACTTGAGACAAACTCAAAGTAAAAACTATAAACACAAAGGTTTTTTTTTATCAAACTCAAAACTGCACTTCTCCTATCATAAGCACTCCTTATATAACATATAGGAGCAGCAAAATGAGGCCAATAGGCTCCTCAAAACCGTCCAATATGTGGAGAGGTTTAGGAGTTACAAACTCCTCCTAGAATCATGACTTAAGCTTCATTAAATCAGCTGTTACAAGGAGGTTACTGTAACACCCCCAAATTCCTCCTACTAAAATAAATATTATACTATGTAAATTGGAGGAATCTGAAGATGTTACCGCCACGGTGATACGCATACGGCTGAATAGTAATTTTAGAAATCAAACTTGCTAACTTTTGAATATAACACAGCGGAAGACTTAAACTGAAATATTAAACTACAAGTTGGAAACCATTTATGGCCCCTTATTAAAAATCTCATAAATCCAAAATCCTAAACTTAAGAAAGAAAGAAATAACACACAATGTCTGATAGAAATAAAATGAAATCCAACTCCAACAGCTAACTCACATGCATAAATCTGGATAACCTGTTACTAACCTGCTCCCCGTAATTTATAAGAAATTATGGATCATTACAGAACATGCAACCAAATACACAAAGAACAAGTCAGCTAATGATGAGTACGTACTTAACCAAAATAATAGAATATAAATATTAAACATGATACTAGAAAACTGTAAACAACAAATCATGCTTGATTTAGAAATTAATAAACAAATGACTCCGTAACTTTTTTTAATATTGATCTGGCATGGAACGGGCACCGTCCTCACTTTGGAGTCATACGGGCTACTAAACCTTGAATAACTAAAGCGTCCTTGACTGCCTTTAGTAGATAAAACTTGAAAATCAGTATGATCATCCCCCGAGAAGTGTCCTTGACTAACTTTACTCAGGAACCTTAGATAACTTATCTAACTCGATTATAATAAAATAATTAACTGTATCGTCATACAAGTTACTATGTGTAGGAGAAGGTAGTTCAAAGACTACTTCTCCCCCCTTGTTCAATACTCAATAGGGGATCCATCCTATTAGTTTTCATGCCGTTCTCTTTCTCTTTAAGTGTTTAATAATTTTTATTAGGTCCGACAAGTATGAAGAAAAATAATAACAAATCCAAACACTTATAATTTATTTTTATATCATTAATAAAGAGTGATTACACAATAATAACTTCACCTTTATCAAACCTTTAAACCTTGAATTGGGGACTTAGAAAGTCTCCCCAAATAATTGAACCTTGTTTAACACTAAAAATAACTTGAAATAGTCACCATATACTTTTAAATATTGCAAACTTGCACTTGCAACATGAATAGGTTATAGAATAAACTCATAAACCACCCTAATCATGATACTAACTCAAATAGTCATGCTACATAAAATAACATGTCCACTACATAAAACTACTACTTTACAGACAATAATAAAGTCTATTCTTTCATATAAATAAAGATCATATAATTATAGGTATTAATGTATTATAAATACTACCACATTAGAACACACAATTTTTGTTCCTTAATCATGATTCTAAGTTTCATCATGCTCCGAAATAGATAACTAAGCATACTAACAATAGCTACTAATACTACTAGTAATACCTAATACTAGTACGTACCTCTGAAGCGTATTATCCACACAACTACACACTAAAATTTTCCTTCTACGAATCGGGTACCTAAAACATATATTGAGTAATAATTAATACTCAATTCATATAAAATTACTACTTAGAACCTAAAGAAATCAGATTCACAAGCCATTATATAATCTGATTTTTTATTTATTTTAACGCTCCTTTAAATGGTATAATACACCGCCATTATTCCAAGGTTGAAAAACATGAATCATAAGTCGAAAACCTCTTTATAAACAAGTCTTGGCTAGTATTTTTTTGTTGTTAAAAAAAATGTAAATTTGAAATTGTATACTGAACTGCAAGACATAATTTTCCGTTTTATACGACAAAATGAACAACAGAGGCACTGTTGTTATTTTGCTGCACATTGGAACATAAAACAAATCAAGTAAGAGTGGTGATGGTCATATGATGGTGCGCTGAACACTGATCTTGATATGGTACTCATGATTAAATTTTCTCTTTTTTTTTTCTTTTTTTTTTGTTTTCTTGAAAGTCAAAACAACACTCTTAAACCAAGGGAAACAATTTAATTAAATTTTGATGAAGAAGATGATATGATGAACGTAAATCAACCATTTTTTTTTTCTTTCTTTTCGATTAATTGGTATCAAAACAATCACAACAACAACTAAATTTAATGAAGTAACTTAGTGAAAGATACCTGCAATTAGATGGGATGAAAAATCCAATTGAAGAAGATGGAAAACAGAGTAGCGTTCTTGGGAGGAAAAGAAAGGCAGCGGCTCTGTTTTTTTTTTTGTAACGTCATACTAGCTAAGAGAGAGAGAAAGATAACTAATTTAACCTAGGCTTTGTCAAACCCTAATTAAAAAAGGATAACTAAGTCCTACTAGGTACAAACTCTTCCATCTTTTTTTTTTCATCTTTATAGATTCTCTTTTAAAAATATTAAAACACTATTTTCTTTTCTTTAAGCCTTTAAAACACATAACTCACCTACAAATAATATAAAATAGCAAAAAAAAATACGGAGTATTACAGTTACAATCATCATAATTAACCCTAATTTGCTGCCTAATCACACTCCTAACAGCAGCAAAATACATCGTTTGAATTAAACAACCTTTGTGTTTTCAGTTTTTAGCTTTGAGTTTGTCTCAAGTTTGAAACTAACCCTTATTGTTTTGAGTGAGTCGCGAGTGATAATATTAGGGGAGATTGAGTGAGTCTTGTCTCTGGCCTAAGATACCAAATCATTGAGTTTGTCTTGTGATTTGGTCTTTTATCCTAAAATCGTGAGCTACAAAGTGTTCTTGTTCTTGAGTTTAAAAACATCGTCCAACTCTTGGAAAGGTGTTTTTAGATTCTCATCATCTGGTATCAGAGCTTTCGTCGCGAGATTCATCGGAAAAATCGAGTTTTGGAGAAAAAATGAAACTGCCAGAATTCAACCAGTTTTTCATCTGACTTTGAAGGACGATTTCTCAACCTTCAGGAGTCCAAATTGGTTGATTCCTTTCTTCATTCTGCAGAACTTTTTGTCTAGAATATAATTACATAATGTTTCAGATTATTGTGAATTTTTTAGATATTAAACTGGGCACGTTTTTCGCAAATGCGCCAAAACGGAGCAAATCCAGCACACATAACTTCAAAGGACGATTACTCCTTTATCCGGAAAGCTTTTCAAGAGTTTCTTTTTTTGATTATGCTTGAAATTTCCTGAATTTTATTAATCTGTAAACGTTTGAGAGTCTGAAGGCCATTTACAGTTTCGTTTTGTTGTTCAAGTTTACGACAGTTTACATCTTGTATTTGTAATAGTCTAGCAAAAATAGTGAAATCATGGTTGATGGTGATCTTGCTAGGATGTTACAAGTAATAACTCAGAAGTTAGAAAATTTAGAAAAGAAATCAGAAGAAAATGAAGAAGATAAGGCCCAACAAAAGACTAGGCTAGATGCTATGTCTAGTATGTTGTTGCAAGCTAATCGAAAACTAAATTTTCATGAAACTGAGGATGGTGAGTTGAATACACCTAGATACTTTGATGAAGATAGGGGTTTGAAACTTGAGATGCCCGATTTTTATGGGGGGACATGATAGTCAGGTCTTTCTTGGTTGGGTATGGCAAATTGAAACCATCTTTGATTATAAGGGTTATGATGATAGGAAGAGGTTTAAACTTATTGTCCTTAAACTCACAAAACTTGCTACATTATGGTATGAAAACCTCAAAAGAAATAGAAGAAGAGAAGAAAAAAATAAGATTGATTAATGGAGTCGGTTGAAAAAGAGAATGAGGGATAAATGGGTAAGTAAAGAGTATGAGCAAGAACAATACTTAAAACTGACCCACCTCTCACAAGAAGACATGAGTGTAGAAGAGTATTTGAGAGAATTTGAGAAGTTGTGCTTAATTTGTGACTTACAAGAGAAGGAAACCTTCAAAATTGCTCGTTTCATTAAAGGTCTTTCCAAGGGGATAAGTAGGAAGGTGGATGTTACTCATTACGCAACATTTAGTGATGTATGTAAGCTAGCCATCAAGTATGATTCACAACTAAAAGAAGACAAACCTTAGACTTCAATGGGTTTTAAGGGAACTTACAAATCCAACTTTTCTTTTGAGGAAAGTCCTATTCAACAAAAAATTCCTTCATCTTTGTCTAGTGCCACAAAGCAAGACAAGGGAAAAGAAAAAGTGGGAGTGAAACAAGAAGATTATGATCAAAGAAGAAGGTATTTTAGATGTCAAGGTAGAGGGCATATTGCATCTGAGTGTCCTAGCAAGAGTGTTTTGACCACAAGTCAATTGAGAGTCATGGAAGAAGAAGAAAAATTGTTTGAATTTGAACCCGAAGTAGAAAGAGAAGAGAGTGACGGAGAAGAAATAATTCCGGAAAAAAGATAAAAACATGATTGGTGGGGTGATTAGGAGAATGTTGTATGGTGAAACAAATTGTGAATCGTAAAGAGAGACCTTGTTACAACTCGTTGCAAGATTGGGGATAAAACTTGTAATGTGATCATAGATAGTGGGGCTCAAGTTGATGTTGTCTCATCCGTGGTAGTCCAAAGCGTGAAACTTCCTACAAGACCACACGAGAAGCCCTATAAGCTTACTTGGTTAAATGAAGATTCTCATACTCGAGTGAAGCAGCAAGCATTGGTTGCCTACTCCATGGCTGCTTTCAAGAAGAGAGGTGGTGTGATGTTCTTCATATCGATGCGTGTCACTTACTACTTGGCAGGTGATCAAAGTCTGTTCTTCAACATCAATGGGTCTTTGACCGTGGAACCCATGAAGCCTCCTTAAACTGAATACATGGAATATAACGTTTGAAGAGACGTTTGAAGAGCCCAAGTTCTGTTTGGGTCGTAAGCAAGGATGTAAAGGAAGCCCAAGTTCTGTTTGGGCTCCTATTTATTTTTGTTGTTTTATTTTCAAGCTTAAAATAAAGCCTAATGATTACTTATGACACTAGGGCAAGTAGGTGTGTGTTTTGTGACTGATTAGGCGTGTAATTAGGGGTTGTTTACAGCTCCATAGTTGCTGATTGCCTCCTTTTGTAACAGCCCCTTAAATGCGGCTTAATTAGGGCTTGAATCAAGGAGTTTTGTAACTCCTCAAAACCATTCCTCTTGGACGGTTTTTAGGGATGTTTATAGATCCTCCTTGCTGCTCCTTATCTTTATATAAGGAGAGCAAATGATAATTATAATCAGTTTTGAGTTTGAATTATAAAACCTTTGTGTTTTCAGTTTTTTGCTTTGAGTTTGTCTCAAGTTTGAAACTAACCCTTATTGCTTTGAGTGAGTCTTGAGTGATAAGATTAGGGGAGATTGACTGAGACTTGTCTCTGGCCTAAGATCCCAAATCATTGAGTTTGTCTTGTGATTGGTCATTTATCCTATCGTGAGCTACAAAGTGTTCTTGTTCTTGAGTTTAAAAACCTCGTCCAACTCTTGGAAAGGTGTTTTTAGATTAATATCATCTGGTATCAGAGCTTTGGTCGTGAGATTCATCGGAAAAATCGAGTTTTGGAGAAGAAATGAAACTGCCAAAATTCAACCAGTTTTTCGTCCGACTTTGAAGGACGATTTCTCATCCTTAAATAGTCCAAATTGGTTGATTCTTTTTTTCATTCTGCAGAAAGTTTTGTATAAAATACTCACATAATGTTTTAGATTTTTGTAAATTTTGTAGATAATAAAATGGGCACGTTTTTCGCAACTGCGCCAAAACGAAGCAAATCCAGCACACGGAACTTCAAACGACGATTACTCCTGCATCCGCAAATCTTTTCAAGAGTTTCTTTTTTTGATTCTGCTTGAAATTTCCTGAATTTTATTAATCTGTAAGCGTTTGAGAGTCTCAAGACCGTTTACTGTTTCGTTTTGTTGTTCAAGTTTATGGCAGTTTGCATCTTGTATTTGTAATAGTCTAGCAAAAATAGTAAAATCATGGCTGATGGTGATCTTGCTAGGATGTTACAAGTAATAACTCAGAAGTTAGAACATTTAGAAAATAAATCAGAATAAAATGAAGAAGATAAGGCCCAACAAAAGACTAGGCTTGATGCTATGTCTAGTATGTTGTTGCAAGCTAATCGAAAACTAAATTTTCTTGAAACTAAAGATGGTGAGTTGAATACACCTAGAAACTTTGAGGAAGATAGGGGTTTAAAACTTGCGATGTCCGAATTTGATGGGGGGCATAATAGTGAGTTCTTTCTTGGTTGGGTAAAGCAAATTGAAACCATCTTTGATTATAAGGGTTATGATGATAGGAAGAGGTTTAAACTTGCTATCCTTAAACTCATAAAACTTTCTGCATTGTGGTACGAAAACCTCAAAACAAATAGAAGAAGAGAAGGAAAAGTTAAGATTGATTCATGGAGTCGGTAGAAAAAGAAAATGAGGGATAAATGGGTAAGTGAAGAGTATGAGCAAGAACAATACTTAAAACTGACCCACCTCTCACAAGAAGACATGAGTGTAGAAGAGTATTAGAGAGAATTAGAGAAGTTGTGCTTAATTTGTGACTTACAAGAGAAGGAAACCTTTAAAATTGATCGTTTCATTAAAAGTCTTTCCAAGGGGATAAGTAGGAAGGTGGATGTTACTCATTACGCAACATTTTAGTGATGTATGTAAGCTAGCCATCAAGTATGAGTCACAACTAAAAGAAGACAAACCTTAGACTTCAATGGGTTTTAAGGGAACTTACAAATCCAACTTTTCTTTTGAGGAAAGTCCTATTCAACAAAAAATCCCTTCATCTTTGTCTAGTGCCACAAAGCAAGACAAGGGAAATGAAAAAGTGGGAGTGAAACAAGAAGTGTATGATCAAACAAGAAGGTATTTTAGATGTCAAGGTAGAGGGCATATTGCATCTGAGTGTCCTAGCAAGAGTGTTTTGACCACAAGTCAATTGAGAGTCATGGAAGAAGAAGAAAAATTGTTTGAATTTGAACCCGAAGTAGAAAGAGAAGAGAGTGACGTAGAAGAAATAATTCCGGAAAAAGATGAAAACATGATTGGTGGGGTGATTTGGAGAATATTGTATGGTGAAACAAATTGTGAATCGCAAAGAGAGAACTTGTTTCGAACTCGTTGCAAGATTGGGGATAAAACTTGTAATGTGATCATAGATAGTGGGGCTCAAGTTGATGTTGTCTCACCCGTGGTAGTCCAAAGCGTGAATCTTCCTACAAGACCACACGAGAAGCCCTATAAGCTTACTTGGTTAAATGAAGATTCTCATACTCGAGTGAAGCAGCAAGCATTGGATGCCTACTCCATTGGCAACTTTCAAGAAGAGAGGTGGTGTGATGTTCTTCATATGGATGCGTGTCACTTACTACTTGGCAGGTGATCAAAGTCTGTTCTTCAACATCAATGGGTCTTTGACCGTGGAACCCATGAAGCCTCCTTAAACTGAATACATGGAATATAACGTTTGAAGAGACGTTTGAAGAGCCCAAGTTCTGTTTGGGTCGTAAGCAAGGATGTAAAGGAAGCCCAAGTTGCTGTTTGGGCTCCTATTTATTTTTGTTGTTTTATTTTCAAGCTTAAAATAAAGCCTAGTGATTACTTATGACACTAAGGCAAGTAGGTGTGTGTTTTGTGGCTGATTAGGCGTGCAATTAGTGGTTGTTTACAGCTCCATAGTTGCTGATTGCCTCCTTTTGTAACAGCCCCTTAAATGAGGCTTAATTAGGGCTTGAATCAAGGTGTTTTGTAACTCCTCAAAACCATTCCTCTTGGACGGTTTTTTGGGATGTTTATAGATCCTCCTTGCTGCTCCTTATCTTTATATAAGGAGAGCATAAGATAATTGAAATTAGTTTTGAGTTTGAATTAAAAAAACCTTTGTGTTTTCAGTTTTTTACTTTGAGTTTGTCTTAAGTTTGAAACTAACCCTTATTACTTTGAGTGAGTCTTGAGTGATAAGATTAGGGGAGATTGACCGAGTCTTGTCTCTTTCCTAAGATCCCAAATCATTGAGTTTGTCTTGTGATTTGGTAATTTATCCTATAATCGTGAGCTACAAAGTGTTCTTGTGAGTGTTCTTGTTCTTGAGTTTAAAAACCTCGTCCAACTCTTGGAAAGGTGTTTTTAGATTCACATCATCTGGTATCAGAGCTTTGGTCGTGAGATTCATCCGAAAAATTGAGTTTTGGAGACGAAACGAAACTGCCAGAATTCAACCAGTTTTTCATCCGACTTTGAAGGACGATTTCTCATCCTTAAGGAGTCCAAATTGGTTGATTCTTTTTTTCATTCTGCAAAAAGTTTTGTCTAGAATACTCACAGATTTTTTCATATTTTTGTGAATTTTGTAGATATTAAAATGGGTACGTTTTTCGCAACTGCGCCAAAACGGAGCAAATCCAGCACACAGAACTTCAAACGACGATTAGTCCTTCATCCGGAATGCTTTTCAAGAGTTTATTTTTTTGATTCTGATTGAAATTTCCTGAATTTTATTAATCTGTAAGCGTTTGAGAGTCTCAAGGCCATTTACAGTTTCGTTTTGTTGTTCAAGTTTACGATAGTTTGCATCTTGTATCTGTAATAGTCTAGCAAAAATAGTGAAATTATGGCTGATGGTGATCTTGCTAGGATGTTACAAGTAATAACTCAGAAGTTATAAAATTTAGAAAAGAAATCTGAAAAAAATGAAGAAGATAAGGCCCAACAAAATACTAGGCTTGATGCTATGTCTAGTATGTTGTTGCAAGCTAATCGAAAACTAAATTTTCTTGAAAATGAAGATGGTGAGTTGAATACACCTAGAAACTTTGATGAAGATAGGGGTTTGAAACTTGAGATGCCCGAATTTGATGGGGGGCATAATTGTGAGTTCTTTCTTGGTTGGGTAAAGCAAATTGAAACCATCTTTGATTATAAGGGTTATAATGATAGGAAGAGGTTTAAACTTACTGTCCTTAAACTAACTAAACTTGCTGCATTGTGGTATGAAAACCTCAAAACAAATAGAAGAAGAGAAGTAAAAGATAAGATTGATTCATGGAGTCGGTTGAAAAAGAAAATGACGGATAAATGGGTAAGTAAAGAGTATGAGCAAGAACAATACTTTAAACTGACCCACCTCTTACAAGAAGACATGAGTGTAGAAGAGTATTTGAGAGAATTGGAGAAGTTGTGCTTAATTTGTGACTTACAAGAGAAGGAAACCTTTAAAATTGCTCGTTTCATTAAAAGTCTTTAAAAGGGGATAAGTAGGAAGGTGGATGTTACTCATTGCGCAACATTTAGTGATGTATGTAAGCTAGCCATCAAGTATGAGTCACAACTAAAAGAAGACAAACCTAAGACTTCAAAGGGCTTTAAGGGGACTTACAAATCCAACTTTTCTTTTGAGGAAAGTCCTATTCAACAGAAAATTCCATCATCTTCGTATAGTGCCACAAAGCAAGACAAGGGAAAAGAAAAAGTGGGGGTGAAACAAGAAGAGTATGATTAAAAAAGGTGTTTCAGATGTCAATGTAGAGGGCATATTGCATCTGAGTGTCGTAGCAAGAGTGTTTTGACCACAAGTCAATTAAGAGTCATGGAAGAAGAAGATAAATTATATGAATTTGTTCCCGAAGTAGAAAGAGAAGAGAGTGACATAGAAGAAATAATTCCGGAAAAAGAGGAAAACATGATTGGTGGGGTGATTAGGAGAATGTTGTATGGTGAAACATATTGTGAATCGCAAAGAGAACTTGTTTCGAACTCGTTGCAAGATTGTGGATAAAACTTGTAATGTGATCATAGATAGTGGGGCTCAAGTTGATGTTGTCTCACCCGTGGTAGTCCAAAGCGTGAAACTGCCTACAAGACCACACGAGAAGCCCTATAAGCTTACTTGGTTGAATGATGATTCTCATACTCGAGTGAAGCAGCAAGCATTGGTTGCCTACTCCATTGGCAGCTTTCAAGAGAGAGGTGGTGTGATGTTCTTCATATGGATGCGTGTCACTTACTACTTGGCAGGTGATCAAAGTTTGTTCTTTAACATCAATGAGTCTTTGGCCATGGAACCCATGAAGCCTCCTTAAACTGAATACATGGAATACAACGTTTGAAGAGACATTTGAAGAGCCCAAGTTTTGTTTGGGTCGCAAGCAAGGATGTAAAGGAAGCCCAAGTACAGTTTGGGCTCCTATTTATTTTTGTTGTTTTATTTTCAAGCTTAAAATAAAGCCTAGTGATTACTTATGACAATAAGGCAAGTAGGTGTATGTTTAGTGGCTGATTAGACGTGTAATTAGGGGTTATTAACAACTACATAGTTGCTGATTGCCTCCTTTTGTAACAGCCACTTAAATGAGGCTTAATTAGGGCTTGAATTAAGGAGTTTTGTAACTCCTCAAAACCATTCCTCTCGGACGGTTTTTAGGTATGTTTATAGATCCTCCTTGCTGCTCCTTATATTTATATAAGAGAGCAAATGATAATTGAAATCAGCTTTGAGTTTGAATTAAAAAACCTTTGTGTTTTCAGTTCATAGCTTTGAGTTTGTCTCATGTTTGAAACTAACCCTTATTGCATTGAGTGAGTCTTGAGTGATAAGATTAGGGGAGATTGAGTGAGTCTTGTCTCTGGCCTATGATCCCAAATCATTGAGTTTGTCTTGTGATTTGTTCATTTATTCTAAAATCGTGAGCTACAAAGTGTTCTTGTGAGTGTTATTGTTCTTGAGTTTAAAAACATCGTCCAACTATTGGAAAGGTGTTTTTAGATTGACATCATCTGGTATCAGAGCTTTGGTCGTGAGATTCATCGAAAAAATCGAGTTTTGGAGAAGAAACCAAATTGCCAGAATTCAACCAGTTTTTCATCCGACTTTAAAGGACGATTTCTCAACCTTCAGGAGACCAAATTGGTTTATTCTTTTTATCATTCTGCAGAAGTTTTTGCCTAAAATACTCACAGAATTTCTTAAATTTTTGTAATTTTTTTAGATATTAAACAGGGCACATTTTTCGCAACTGCGCCAAAACGAAGCAAAATCCAGCACAGAGAACTTCAAACGACGATTACTCCTTCATCCGGAAAGCTTTTCAAGAGTTTCTTTTTTTGGTTCTGCTTGAAATTTCCAGAATTTTATTAATCTGTATGCGTTTGAGAGTCTCAAGGACATTTATAGTTTCGTTTTGTTGTTCAAGTTTACGGCAGTTTGCATCTTGTATTTGTAATAGTCTAGCAAAAATAGAGAAATCATAGCTGATGGTTATCTTGCTAGGATGTTACAAGTAAAACTCAGAAGTTAGAAAATTTAGAAAAGAAATCAGAAGAAAAGGAAGAAGATAAGGCCCAACAAAAGACTAGGCTTGATGCTATGTCTAGTATGTTGTTGCAAGCTAATCGAAAACTAAATTTTCTTGAAACTAAAGATGGTGAGTTGAATACTCCTAGAAACTTTGATGAAGATAGGGGTTTGGAACTTGAGATGCCCGAATTTGACGGGGGGCATAATAGTGAGTTCGTTCTTGGTTGGGTAAAGCAAATTGAAACCATCTTTGATTATAAGGGTTATGATGATAGGAGGAGGTTTAAACTTGCTGTCCTTAAACTCACTAAACTTGCTGCATTGTGGTATGAAAACCTCAAAACAAATAGAAGAAGAGAAGGAAAATATAAGATTGATTCATGGAGTCGGTTGAAAAAGAAAATGACTGATAAATGGGTAAGTAAAGAGTATGAGCATGAATAATACTTAAAACTGACCCACCTCTCACAATAAGACATGAGTGTAGAAGAGTATTTGAGAGAAATTGAGAAGTTGTGCTTAATTTGTGACTTACAGGAGAAGGAAACCTTTAAAATTGCTCGTTTCATTAAAAGTCTTTCCAAGGGGATAAGTAGGAAGGTGGATGTTACTCATTACACAACATTTAGTGATGTATGTAAGCTAGCCATCAAGTATGAGTAACAACTAAAAGAAGACAACCCTAAGACTTCAATGCGTTTTAAGGGGACTTACAAATCAAACTTTTATTTTGAGGAAAGTCCTATTCAACAAAAAATTCCTTCATCTTTGTCTAGTGCCACAAAGCAAGACAAGGGAAAAGAAAAAGTGGGAGTGAAACAAGAAGAGTATGATCAAAGAAGAAGGTATTTTAGATGTCAAGGTAGAGGGCATATTGCATCTGAGTGTCCTAGCAAGAGTGTTTTGACCACAAGTCAACTGAGAGTCATGGAAGAAGAAGAAAAATTGTTTGAATTTGTTTCCGAAGTAGAAAGAGAAGAGACTGACATAGAAGAAATAATTTCGGAAAAAGAAGAAAACATGATTGGTGGGGTGATTAGGAGAATGTTGTATGGTGAAACAAATTGTGAATCGCAAAGAGAGAACTTGTTTCGAACTCGTTGCAAGATTGGGGATAAAACTTTTAATGTGATAATAGATAGTGGGGCTCAAGTTGATGTTGTCTCACCCGTGGTAGTCCAAAGCCTGAAACTTCCTACAAGACCACACGAGAAGCCCTATAAGCTTACTTGGTTAAATGAAGATTCTCATACTCGAGTGAAGCAGCAAGCATTGGTTGCCTACTCCATTGGCAGCTTTCAAGAAGAGAGGTGGTGTGATGTTCTTCATATGGATGCGTGTCACTTACTACTTGGCAGGCGATCAAAGTCCGTTCTTCAACATCAATGGGTCTTTGACCATGGAACCCATGAAGCTTCCTTAAATTGAATACATGGAATATGACGTTTGAAGAGATGTTTGAAGAGCCCAAGTTCTGTTTGGGTCGAAAGCAAGGATGTAAAGGAAGCCCAAGTTCTGTTTGGGCTCCTATTTGTTTTTGTTGTTTTATTTTCAAGCTTAAAATGAAGCCTAGTGATTACTTATGACACTAAGTCAAGTAGGTGTGTCTTTTGTGGCTGATGAGGCGTGTAATTAGGGTTTGTTTACAGCTCCATTGTTGTTGATTGCCTCCTTTTGTAACAACCCCATAAATGAGGCTTAATTAGGGCTTGAATCAAGGAGTTTTGTAACTCCTCAAAACCATTCCTATTGGACGGTTTTTAGGGATGTTTATAGATCCTCCTTACTGCTCCTTATCTTTATATAAGGAGATCAAATGATAATTGAAATCAGTTTTGAGTTTGAATTAAAAAACTTGTGTTTTCAGTTTTTAGCTTTGAGTTTGTCTCAAGTTTGAAACTAACCCTTATTGCTTCGAGTGAGTCTTGAGTGATAAGATTAGGGGAGATTGACTGAGTCTTGTCTTTGGCCTAAGATCCCAAATCATTGAGTTTGTTTTGTGATTTGGTCATTTATCCTAAAATCATGAGCTACAAAGTGTTCTTGTGAGTGTTCTTGTTCTTGAGTTTAAAAACATCGTCCAACTCTTGGAAAGGTGTTTTTAGATTCACATCATCTGGTATTAGAGCTTTAGTCCTGAGATTCATCGGAAAAATTGAGTTTTGGAGAAGAAACGAAACTGCCAGAATTCAACCAGTTTTTCATCCGACTTTGAAGGACGATTTCTCATCCTTCAGGAGTCCAAATTGGTTTATTCTTTTTTTCATTCTACGGAACTTGTTGTCTTGAATACTCACATAATTTTTAATATTTTTGTGAAATTTTAGATATTAAAATGGGCACGTTTTTCGCAACTGCGCCAAAACGGAGTAAATCCAGCACACAGAACTTCAAACGACGATTACTCCTTCATCCGGAAAGCTTTTCAAGAGTTTCTTTTGTTGATTCTGCTTGAAATTTCCTGAATTTTATTAATCTGTAAGCGTTTGAGAGTCTCAAGGCCATTTACAGTTTCGTTTTGTTGTTCAAGTTTACGGCAGTTTGCATCTTGTATTTGTAATAGTCTAGCAAAAATAGAGAAATCATAGCTGATGGTTATCTTGCTAGGATGTTACAAGTAACACTCAGAAGTTAGAAAATTTAGAAAAGAAATCAGAAGAAAATGAAGAAGATAAGGCCCAACAAAAGACTAGGCTTGATGCTATGTCTAGTATGTTGTTGCAAGCTAATCGAAAACTAAATTTTCTTGAAACTAAAGATGGTGAGTTGAATTCTCCTAGAAACTTTGATGAAGATAGGGGTTTGAAACTTGAGATGCCCGAATTTGACGGGGGGCATAATAGTGAGTTCGTTCTTGGTTGGGTAAAGCAAATTGAAACCATCTTTGATTATAAGGGTTATGATGATAGGAGGAGGTTTAAACTTGCTGTCCTTAAACTCACTAAACTTGCTGCATTGTGGTATGAAAACCTCAAAACAAATAGAAGAAGAGAAGGAAAATATAAGATTGATTCATGGAGTCGGTTGAAAAAGAAAATGACTGATAAATGGGTAAATAAAGAGTATGAGCATGAACAATACTTAAAACTGACCCACCTCTCACAATAAGACATGAGTGTAGATGAGTATTTGAGAGAATTTGAGAAGTTGTGCTTAATTTGTGACTTACAAGAGAAGGAAACCTTTAAAATTGCTCGTTTCATTAAAAGTCTTTCCAAGGGGATAAGTAGGAAGGTGGATGTTACTCATTACACAACATTTAGTGATGTATGTAAGCTAGCCATCAAGTATGAGTAACAACTAAAAGAAGACAACCCTAAGACTTCAATGGGTTTTAAGGGGACTTACAAATCAAACATTTATTTTGAGGAAAGTCCTATTCAACAAAAAATTCCTTCATCTTTGTCTAGTGCCACAAAGCAAGACATGGGAAAAGAAAAAGTGGGAGTGAAACAAGAAGAGTATGATCAAAGAAGAAGGTATTTTAGATGTCAAGGTAGAGGGCATATTGCATTTGAGTGTCCTAGCAAGAGTGTTTTGACCACAAGTCAACTGAGAGTCATGGAAGAAGAAGAAAAATTGTTTGAATTTTTTTCCGAAGTAGAAAGAGAAGAGAGTGACATAGAAGAAATAATTCCGGAAAAAGAAGAAAACAAGATTGGTGGGGTTATTAGGAGAATATTGTATGGTGAAACAAATTGTGAATCGCAAAGAGAGAACTTGTTTCGAACTCGTTGCAAGATTGGGGATAAAACTTTTAATGTGATAATAGATAGTGGAGCTCAAGTTGATGTTGTCTCACCCGTGGTAGTCCAAAGCGTGAAACTTCCTACAAGACCACACGAGAAGCCCTATAAGCTTACTTGGTTAAATGAAGATTCTGATACTCGAGTGAAGCAGCAAGCATTGGTTGCCTACTCCATTGGCAGCTTTCAAGAAGAGAGGTGGTGTGATGTTCTTCAGATGGATGCGTGTCACTTACTACTTGGCAGGCGATCAAAGTCCGTTCTTCAACATCAATGGGTCTTTGACCATGGAACCCATGAAGCTTCCTTAAATTGAATACATGGAATATGACGTTTGAAGAGATGTTTGAAGAGCCCAAGTTCTGTTTGGGTCGCAAGCAAGGATGTAAAGGAAGCCCAAGTTTTGTTTGGGCTCCTATTTGTTTTTGTTGTTTTATTTTCAAGCTTATAATAAAGCCTAGTGATTACTTATGACACTAAGTCAAGTAGGTGTGTCTTTTGTGGCTGATGAGGCGTGTAATTAGGGGTTGTTTACAGCTCCATTGTTGTTGATTGCCTCCTTTTGTAACAGCCCCATAAATGAGGCTTAATTAGGGCTTGAATCAAGGAGTTTTGTAACTCCTCAAAACCATTCCTATTGGACGGTTTTTAGGGATGTTTATAGATCCTCCTTACTGCTCCTTATCTTTATATAAGGAGATCAAATGATAATTGAAATCAGTTTAGAGTTTGAATTAAAAAACTTTTGTGTTTTCAGTTTTTAGCTTTGAGTTTGTCTCAAGTTTAAAACTAACCCTTATTGCTTCGAGTGAGTCTTGAGTGATAAGATTAGGGGAGATTGACTGAGCCTTGTATTTGGCCTAAGATCCCAAATCATTGAGTTGGTTTTGTGATTTGGTCATTTATCCTAAAATCATGAGCTACAAAGTGTTCTTGTGAGTGTTCTTGTTCTTGAGTTTAAAAACATCGTCCAACTCTTGGAAAGGTGTTTTTAGATTCACATCATCTGGTATCAGAGCTTTAGTCCTGAGATTCATCGGAAAAATCGAGTTCTGGAGAAGAAACGAAACTGCCAAAATTCAACCAGTTTTTCATCCGACTTTGAAGGACGATTTCTCATCCTTCAGGAGTCCAAATTGGTTTATTCTTTTTTTCATTCTACGGAACTTGTTGTCTAGAATACTCACATAATTTTTAAGATTTTTGTGAAATTTTAGATATTAAAATGGGCACGTTTTTCGCAACTGCGCCAAAACGGAGTAAATCCAGCACACAGAACTTCAAACGACGATTACTCCTTCATCCGGAAAGATTTTCAAGAGTTTCTTTTGTTGATTATGCTTGAAATTTCCTGAATTTTATTAATCTGTAAGCGTTTGAGAGTCTCAAGGCCATTTACAGTTTCGTTTTGTTGTTCAAGTTTACGGCAGTTTGCATCTTGTATTTGTAATAGTCTAGCAAAAATAGAGAAATCATAGCTGATGGTTATCTTGCTAGGATGTTACAAGTAAAACTCAGAAGTTATAAAATTTAGAAAAGAAATCAGAAGAAAATGAAGAAGATAAGGCCCAACAAAAGACTAGGCTTGATGCTATGTCTAGTATGTTGTTGCAAGCTAATCGAAAACTAAATTTTCTTGAAACTAAAGATGGTGAGTTGAATACTCCTAGAAACTTTGATGAAGATAGGGGTTTGAAACTTGAGATGCCAGAATTTGACGGGGGGCATAATAGTGAGTTCGTTCTTGGTTGGGTAAAGCAAATTGAAACCATCTTTGATTATAAGGGTTATGATGATAGGAGGAGGTTTAAACTTGCTGTCCTTAAACTCACTAAACTTGCTGCATTGTGGTATGAAAACCTCAAAACAAATAGAAGAAGAGAAGGAAAATATAAGATTGATTCATGGAGTCGGTTTAAAAAGAAAATGACTGATAAATGGGTAAGTAAAGAGTATGAGCATGAACAATACTTAAAACTGACCCACCTCTCACAATAAGACATGAGTGTAGATGAGTATTTGAGAGAATTTGAGAAGTTGTGCTTAATTTGTGACTTACAAGAGAAGGAAACCTTTAAAATTGCTCGTTTCATTAAAAGTCTTTCCAAGGGGATAAGTAGGAAGGTGGATGTTACTCATTACACAACATTTAGTGATGTATGTAAGCTAGCCATCAAGTATGAGTAACAACTAAAAGAAGACAACCCTAAGACTTCAATGGGTTTTAAGGGGACTTACAAATCAAACATTTATTTTGAGGAAAGTCCTATTCAACAAAAAATTCCTTCATCTTTGTCTAGTGCCACAAAGCAAGACAAGGGAAAAGAAAAAGTGGGTGTGAAACAAGAAGAGTATGATCAAAGAAGAAGGTATTTTAGATGTCAAGGTAGAGGGCATATTGCATCTGAGTGTCCTAGCAAGAGTGTTTTGAACACAAGTCAACTGAGAGTCATGGAAGAAGAAGAAAAATTGTTTGAATTTATTTCCGAAGTAGAAAGAGAAGAGAGTGACATAGAAGAAATAATTTCGGAAAAAGAAGAAAACATGATTGGTGGGGTGATTAGGAGAATGTTGTATGGTGAAACAAATTGTGAATCGCAAAGTGAGAACTTGTTTCGAACTCGTTGCAAGATTGGGGATAAACTATTAATGTGATAATAGATAGTGGGGCTCAAGTTGATGTTGTCTCACCCGTGGTAGTCCAAAGCGTGAAACTTCCTACAAGACCACACGAGAAGCCCTATAAGCTTACTTGGTTAAATGAAGATTCTCATACTCGAGTGAAGCAAAGAAGCATTGGTTGCCTACTCCATTGGCGGCTTTCAAGAAGAGAGGTGGTGTGATGTTCTTCATATGGATTCGTGTCACTTACTACTTGGCAGGCGATCAAAGTCCGTTCTTCAACATCAATGGGTCTTTGACCATGGAACCCATGAAGCTTCCTTAAATTGAATACATGGAATATGACGTTTGAAGAGATGTTTGAAGAGCCCAAGTTCTGTTTGGGTCGCAAGCAAGGATGTAAAGGAAGCCCAAGTTCTGTTTGGGCTCCTATTTGTTTTTGTTGTTTTATTTTCAAGCTTAAAATAAAGCCTAGTGATTACTTATGACACTAAGTCAAGTAGGTGTGTCTTTTGTGGCTGATGAGGCGTGTAATTAGGGGTTGTTTACAGCTCCATTGTTGTTGATTGCCTCCTTTTGTAACAGCCCCATAAATGAGGCTTAATTAGGGCTTGAATCAATGAGTTTTGTAACTCCTCAAAACCATTCCTATTGGACGGTTTTTAGGGATGTTAATAGATCCTCCTTACTGCTCCTTATCTTTATATAAGGAGATCAAATGATAATTGAAATCAGTTTTGAGTTTGAATTAAAAAACTTTTGTGTTTTCAGTTTTTAGCTTTGAGTTTGTCTCAAGTTTGAAACTAACCCTTATTGCTTCGAGTGAGTCTTGAGTGATAAGATTAGGGGAGATTGACTGAGTCTTGTCTTTGGCCTAAGATCCCAAATCATTGAGTTTGTTTTGTGATTTGGTCATTTATCCTAAAATCATGAGCTACAAAGTGTTCTTGGGAGTGTTCTTGTTCTTGAGTTTAAAAACATCGTCCAACTCTTGGAAAGGTGTTTTTAGATTCACATCATCTCGTATCGAGCTTTAGTCCCGAGATTCATCGGAAAAATCGAGTTTTGGAGAAGAAACGAAACTGCCAGAATTCAACCAGTTTTTCATCCGACTTTGAAGGACGATTTCTCATCCTTCAGGAGTCCAAATTGGTTTATTCTTTTTTTCATTCTACGGAACTTGTTGTGTAGAATACTCACATAATTTTTAAGATTTTTGTGAAATTTTAGATATTAAAATGGGCACGTTTTTCGCAATTGCGCCAAAACGGAGTAAATCCAGCACACAGAACTTCAAACGACGATTACTCCTTCATCCGGAAAGCTTTTCAAGAGTTTCTTTTGTTGATTCCGCTTGAAATTTCCTGAATTTTATTAATCTGTAAGCGTTTGAGAGTCTCAAGGCCATTTACAGTTTCGTTTTGTTGTTCAAGTTTACGACAGTTTGCATCTTGTATTTGTAATAGTCTAGCAAAAATAGAGAAATCATAGCTGATGGTTATCTTGCTAGGATGTTACAAGTAAAACTCAGAAGTTAGAAAATTTAGAAAAGAAATCTGAAGAAAATGAAGAAGATAAGGCCCAACAAAAGACTAGGCTTGATGCTATGTCTAGTATATTGTTGCAAGCTAATCGAAAACTAAATTTTCTTGAAACTAAAGATGGTGAGTTGAATACTCCTAGAAACTTTGATGAAGATAGGGGTTTGAAACTTGAGATGCCCGAATTTGACGGGGGGCATAATAGTGAGTTCGTTCTTGGTTGGGTAAAGCAAATTGAAACCATCTTTGATTATAAGGGTTATGATGATAGGAGGAGGTTTAAACTTGCTGTCCTTAAACTCACTAAACTTGCTGCATTGTGGTATGAAAACCTCAAAACAAATAGAAGAAGAGAAGGAAAATATAAGATTGATTCATGGAGTCGGTTTAAAAAGAAAATGACTGATAAATGGGTAAGTAAAGAGTATGAGCATGAACAATACTTAAAACTGACCCACCTCTCACAATAAGACATGAGTGTAGATGAGTATTTGAGAGAATTTGAGAAGTTGTGCTTAATTTGTGACTTACAAGAGAAGGAAACCTTTAAAATTGCTCGTTTCATTAAAAGTCTTTCCAAGGGGATAAGTAGGAAGGTGGATGTTACTCATTACACAACATTTAGGGATGTATGTAAGCTAGCCATCAAGTATGAGTAACAACTAAAAGAAGACAACCCTAAGACTTCAATGGGTTTTAAGGGGACTTACAAATCAAACATTTATTTTGAGGAAAGTCCAATTCAACAAAAAATTCCTTCATCTTTGTCTAGTGCCACAAAGCAAGACAAGGGAAAAGAAAAAGTGGGTGTGAAACAAGAAGAGTATGATCAAAGAAGAAGGTATTTTAGATGTCAAGGTAGAGGGCATATTGCATCTGAGTGTCCTAGCAAGAGTGTTTTGAACACAAGTCAACTGAGAGTCATGGAAGAAGAAGAAAAATTGTTTGAATTTATTTCCGAAGTAGAAAGAGAAGAGAGTGACATAGAAGAAATAATTTCGGAAAAAGAAGAAAACATGATTGGTGGGGTGATTAGGAGAATGTTGTATGGTGAAACAAATTGTGAATCGCAAAGTGAGAACTTGTTTCGAACTCGTTGCAAGATTGGGGATAAACTATTAATGTGATAATAGATAGTGGGGCTCAAGTTGATGTTGTCTCACCCGTGGTAGTCCAAAGCGTGAAACTTCCTACAAGACCACACGAGAAGCCCTATAAGCTTACTTGGTTAAATGAAGATTCTCATACTCGAGTGAAGCAAGAAGCATTGGTTGCCTACTCCATTGGCGGCTTTCAAGAAGAGAGGTGGTGTGATGTTCTTCATATGGATTCGTGTCACTTACTACTTGGCGAGGCGATCAAAGTCCGTTCTTCAACATCAATGGGTCTTTGACCATGGAACCCATGAAGCTTCCTTAAATTGAATACATGGAATATGACGTTTGAAGAGATGTTTGAAGAGCCCAAGTTCTGTTTTGGGTCGCAAGCAAGGATGTAAAGGAAGCCCAAGTTCTGTTTGGGCTCCTATTTGTTTTTGTTGTTTTATTTTCAAGCTTAAAATAAAGCCTAGTGATTACTTATGACACTAAGTCAAGTAGGTGTGTCTTTTGTGGCTGATGAGGCGTGTAATTAGGGGTTGTTTACAGCTCCATTGTTGTTGATTGCCTCCTTTTGTAACAGCCCCATAAATGAGGCTTAATTAGGGCTTGAATCAATGAGTTTTGTAACTCCTCAAAACCATTCCTATTGGACGGTTTTTAGGGATGTTAATAGATCCTCCTTACTGCTCCTTATCTTTATATAAGGAGATCAAATGATAATTGAAATCAGTTTTGAGTTTGAATTAAAAAACTTTTGTGTTTTCAGTTTTTAGCTTTGAGTTTGTCTCAAGTTTGAAACTAACCCTTATTGCTTCGAGTGAGTCTTGAGTGATAAGATTAGGGGAGATTGACTGAGTCTTGTCTTTGGCCTAAGATCCCAAATCATTGAGTTTGTTTTGTGATTTGGTCATTTATCCTAAAATCATGAGCTACAAAGTGTTCTTGGGAGTGTTCTTGTTCTTGAGTTTAAAAACATCGTCCAACTCTTGGAAAGGTGTTTTTAGATTCACATCATCTCGTATCAGAGCTTTAGTCCTGAGATTCATCGGAAAAATCGAGTTTTGGAGAAGAAACGAAACTGCCAGAATTCAACCAGTTTTTCATCCGACTTTGAAGGACGATTTCTCATCCTTCAGGAGTCCAAATTGGTTTATTCTTTTTTTCATTCTACGGAACTTGTTGTGTAGAATACTCACATAATTTTTAAGATTTTTGTGAAATTTTAGATATTAAAATGGGCACGTTTTTCGCAATTGCGCCAAAACGGAGTAAATCCAAAGATACGTAACTTCAAACGACGATTACTCCTTCATCCGGAAAGCTTTTCAAGAGTTTCTTTTGTTGATTCCGCTTGAAATTTCCTGAATTTTATTAATCTGTAAGCGTTTGAGAGTCTCAAGGCCATTTACAGTTTCGTTTTGTTGTTCAAGTTTACGAGTTTGCATCTTGTATTTGTAATAGTCTAGCAAAAATAGAGAAATCATAGGCGATGGTTATCTTGCTAGGATGTTACAAGTAAAACTCAGAAGTTAGAAAATTTAGAAAAGAAATCTGAAGAAAATGAAGAAGATAAGGCCCAACAAAAGACTAGGCTTGATGCTATGTCTAGTATATTGTTGCAAGCTAATCGAAAACTAAATTTTCTTGAAACTAAAGATGGTGAGTTGAATACTCCTAGAAACTTTGATGAAGATAGGGGTTTGAAACTTGAGATGCCCGAATTTGACGGGGGGCATAATAGTGAGTTCGTTCTTGGTTGGGTAAAGCAAATTGAAACCATCTTTGATTATAAGGGTTATGATGATAGGAGGAGGTTTAAACTTGCTTTGTCCTTAAACTCACTAAACTTGCTGCATTGTGGTATGAAAACCTCAAAACAAATAGAAGAAGAGAAGGAAAATATAAGATTGATTCATGGAGTCGGTTTAAAAAGAAAATGACTGATAAATGGGTAAGTAAAGAGTATGAGCATGAACAATACTTAAAACTGACCCACCTCTCACAATAAGACATGAGTGTAGATGAGTATTTGAGAGAATTTGAGAAGTTGTGCTTAATTTGTGACTTACAAGAGAAGGAAACCTTTAAAATTGCTCGTTTCATTAAAAGTCTTTCCAAGGGGATAAGTAGGAAGGTGGATGTTACTCATTACACAACATTTAGTGATGTATGTAAGCTAGCCATCAAGTATGAGTAACAACTAAAAGAAGACAACCCTAAGACTTCAATGGGTTTTAAGGGGACTTACAAATCAAACATTTATTTTGAGGAAAGTCCAATTCAACAAAAAATTCCTTCATCTTTGTCTAGTGCCACAAAGCAAGACAAGGGAAAAGAAAAAGTGGGTGTGAAACAAGAAGAGTATGATCAAAGAAGAAGGTATTTTAGATGTCAAGGTAGAGGGCATATTGCATCTGAGTGTCCTAGCAAGAGTGTTTTGACCACAAGTCAACTGAGAGTCATGGAAGAAGAAGAAAAATTGTTTGAATTTGTTTCCGAAGTAGAAAGAGAAGAGAGTGACATAGAAGAAATAATTTCGGAAAAAGAAGAAAACATGATTGGTGGGGTGATTAGGAGAATGTTGTATGGTGAAACAAATTGTGAATCGCAAAGTGAGAACTTGTTTCGAACTCGTTGCAAGATTGGGGATAAACTTTTAATGTGATAATAGATAGTGGGGCTCAAGTTGATGTTGTCTCACCCGTGGTAGTCCAAAGCGTGAAACTTCCTACAAGACCACACGAGAAGCCCTATAAGCTTACTTGGTTAAATGAAGATTCTCATACTCGAGTGAAGCAGCAAGCATTGGTTGCCTACTCCATTGGCAGCTTTCAAGAAGAGAGGTGGTGTGATGTTCTTCATATGGATTCGTGTCACTTACTACTTGGCAGGCGATCAAAGTCCGTTCTTCAACATCAATGGGTCTTTGACCATGGAACCCATGAAGCTTCCTTAAATTGAATACATGGAATATGACGTTTGAAGAGATGTTTGAAGAGCCCAAGTTCTGTTTGGGTCGCAAGCAAGGATGTAAAGGAAGCCCAAGTTCTGTTTGGGCTCCTATTTGTTTTTGTTGTTTTATTTTCAAGCTTAAAATAAAGCCTAGTGATTACTTATGACACTAAGTCAAGTAGGTGTGTCTTTTGTGGCTGATGAGGCGTGTAATTAGGGGTTGTTTACAGCTCCATTGTTGTTGATTGCCTCCTTTTGTAACAGCCCCATAAATGAGGCTTAATTAGGGCTTGAATCAATGAGTTTTGTAACTCCTCAAAACCATTCCTATTGGACGGTTTTTAGGGATGTTTATAGATCCTCCTTACTGCTCCTTATCTTTATATAAGGAGATCAAATGATAATTGAAATCAGTTTTGAGTTTGAATTAAAAAACTTTTGTGTTTTCAGTTTTTAGCTTTGAGTTTGTCTCAAGTTTGAAACTAACCCTTATTGCTTCGAGTGAGTCTTGAGTGATAAGATTAGGGGAGATTGACTGAGTCTTGTCTTTGGCCTAAGATCCCAAATCATTGAGTTTGTTTTGTGATTTGGTCATTTATCCTAAAATCATGAGCTACAAAGTGTTCTTGGGAGTGTTCTTGTTCTTGAGTTTAAAAACATCGTCCAACTCTTGGAAAGGTGTTTTTAGATTCACATCATCTCGTATCAGAGCTTTAGTCCTGAGATTCATCGGAAAAATCGAGTTTTGGAGAAGAAACGAAACTGCCAGAATTCAACCAGTTTTTCATCCGACTTTGAAGGACGATTTCTCATCCTTCAGGAGTCCAAATTGGTTTATTCTTTTTTTCATTCTACGGAACTTGTTGTGTAGAATACTCACATAATTTTTAAGATTTTTGTGAAATTTTAGATATTAAAATGGGCACGTTTTTCGCAATTGCGCCAAAACGGAGTAAATCCAGCACACAGAACTTCAAACGACGATTACTCCTTCATCCGGAAAGCTTTTCAAGAGTTTCTTTTGTTGATTCCGCTTGAAATTTCCTGAATTTTATTAATCTGTAAGCGTTTGAGAGTCTCAAGGCCATTTACAGTTTCGTTTTGTTGTTCAAGTTTACGACAGTTTGCATCTTGTATTTGTAATAGTCTAGCAAAAATAGAGAAATCATAGCTGATGGTTATCTTGCTAGGATGTTACAAGTAAAACTCAGAAGTTAGAAAATTTAGAAAAGAAATCTGAAGAAAATGAAGAAGATAAGGCCCAACAAAAGACTAGGCTTGATGCTATGTCTAGTATATTGTTGCAAGCTAATCGAAAACTAAATTTTCTTGAAACTAAAGATGGTGAGTTGAATACTCCTAGAAACTTTGATGAAGATAGGGGTTTGAAACTTGAGATGCCCGAATTTGACGGGGGGCATAATAGTGAGTTCGTTCTTGGTTGGGTAAAGCAAATTGAAACCATCTTTGATTATAAGGGTTATGATGATAGGAGGAGGTTTAAACTTGCTGTCCTTAAACTCACTAAACTTGCTGCATTGTGGTATGAAAACCTCAAAACAAATAGAAGAAGAGAAGGAAAATATAAGATTGATTCATGGAGTCGGTTGAAAAAGAAAATGACTGATAAATGGGTAAGTAAAGAGTATGAGCATGAACAATACTTAAAACTGACCCACCTCTCACAATAAGACATGAGTGTAGAAGAGTATTTGAGAGAATTTGATAAGTTGTGCTTAATTTGTGACTTACAAGAGAAGGAAACCTTTAAAATTGCTCGTTTCATTAAAAGTCTTTCCAAGGGGATAAGTAGGAAGGTGGATGTTACTCATTACACAACATTTAGTGATGTATGTAAGCTAGCCATCAAGTATGAGTAACAACAAAAAGAAGACAAACCTAAGACTTCAATGGGTTTTAAGGGGACTTACAAATCCAACTTTTCTTTTGAGGAAAGTCCTATTCAACAAAAAATTCCTTCATCTTCGTCTAGTGCCACAAAGCAAGACAAGGGAAAAGAAAAAGTGGGGGTGAAATAAGAAGAGTATGATCAAAGAAGAAGGTGTTTTAGATGTCAAGGTAGAGGGCATATTGCATCTGAGTGTCCTTGCAAGAGTGTTTTGACCACAAGTCAAGTAAGAGTCATGGAAGAAGAAGAAAAATTATTTGAATTTATTCCCGAAGTAGAAAGAGAAGAGAGTGACATAGAAGAAATAATTCCGGAAATAGAAGAAAACATGAATGGTGGGGGTGATTAGGAGAATGTTGTATGGTGAAACAAATTGTGAATCACAAAGAGAACTTGTTCGAACTCGTTGCAAGATTGGGGATAAAACTTGTAATGTGATCATAGATAGTTGGGCTCAAGATGATGTTGTCTCACCCGTGGTAGTCCAAAGCGTGAAACTTCCTACAAGACCACACGAGAAGCCCTACAAGCTTACTTGGTTGAATGAAGATTCTCATACTCGAGTGAAGCAACAAGCATTGGTTGCCTACTCCATTGGCAGCTTTCAAGAGAGAGGTGGTGTGCTGTTCTTCATATGGATGCGTGTCACTTACTACTTGGTAGGTGATCAAAGTCCGTTCTTTAACATCAATGGGTCTTCGGGCATGGAACCCATGAAGCCTCCTTAAACTGAATACATGGAAAACAACGTTTGAAGAGCCCAAGTTCTGTTTGGGTCGCAAGCAAGGATGTACAGGAAGCTCAAGTTCTGTTTGGGCTCCTATTTATTTTTGTTGTTTTATTTTCAAGATTAAAATAAAGCCTAGTGATTACTTATGACACTAAGGCAAGTAGGTGTGTGTTTTGTGGCTGATTAGGAATGTAATTAGGGGTTGTTTACAGCTCTATAGTTGTTAATCGCCTCCTTTTGCAACATCCCTTTAAATGAGGCTTAATTAGGGCTTGAATCAAGGAGTTTTGAAACTCCTCAAAACCATTCCTCTTGGACGGTTTTTAGAGAGGTTTATAGATCCTTCTTGCTGCTTCTTATCTTTATATAAGGAGAGCAAATGATAATTGAAAACAGTTTTGAGTTTGAATTAAAAAACCTTTGTGTTTTCAGTTCTTAGCTTTGAGTTTGTCTCAAGTATGAAACTAACCCTTATTGCTTTGAGTGAGTCGTGAGTGATAAGATTAGGGGAGATTGAGTGAGTCTTGTCTCTGGCCTAAGATCCCAAATCAGTGAGTTTGTCTTGTGATTTGGTCATTTATCCTTGGAAAGTGTTCTTGTGAGTGTTCTTTTTCTTGAGTTTAAAAACTAAATAAAACACTCGAGTAAGTTATTATGTATTTGAATTGAACGAAAGGAGATAATCAAATAACTAAATAAAACATTTGAGAAAGTTATTATGTAATTGAATTGAACGTCTGAGTTAATCAAATAACTAAATAAAATACTTGAGTAAGTTATTATGTAATTGAATTGAACGAATGAGTTAATCAAATAACTAAATAAAACACTCGAGTAAGTTATAATGTAATTAAATTGAACGAAGAAGTTAATCAAATAACTACATAAAACACTTGAGTAAGTTTTTACGTTATTGACTTGAAATTGCATATTTTTTTGTGTAGTTTCATACTGGAAATTTTAGTAAATTATAAATATCAGTTGCTATTGATTTGAGCACGTATTTGTTAAGGTGTCTAAAACCGCATTAATCTGTACCAGTTTTAGAAAAATAAACACTACACTTTGTTGACTTGGATTTTTTCTTTGAAACTTTGGTCGAGTGTTTATAACATCTAGGACTACGTTCTTAAACAATTTCATAAAATTTTGATTTTTTTTGCTTGGGTTTTGGAACACAAACGTTTCGTCAAAATTTCTGGTCAGTTTATGCTAACTAACCCTTGGTTGTTATTGTACGAGTTCTTATGGACTCTAATTCATGGTCACCAAGATTTAGAGAAAATATTGAGAGGCTTAAGAATGCTCATGCAAAGTGTGTTTCTTTAGGATATTTCACAAAATTCGATCCAGATCAATTTGCAGTATCCTTGCATTCTTTGAAAAGTGCACGAATTGAGCAGGAGCATGAAGAACAACTATTAGCTACAAATGCTATAGTTGAAGAAGACAAAGCAATTTTATCTTCTTCATGTTCTAGTAACGAAGGGCATATTATGAACACTCCAATTGAGAAGCCACAAAAACTTGAGTTGTTCATAAAGGAGGAAGTAGTGAAGCTGAGCATTAATGTTGATTCATTAGTTTCCTTGGAAACTTATGATCATTCTAAAGCTACTTAAGTTTCTATGAATTGTTTTGCCGCTCCTTCTATGTACTTATATCATAGTTTAAGCTTTCTTTTTGTAAGAACTAAAACTCATGAAGAAGGGTGTGATATGGTGCTAATAATTTTTGTTTCTGCATGTATAATATGGATGATATCTTGGATGAACTTGAGGACAAGTTCTTTCAAAGAAGGAGAGATTGATGCGAAATGGTTTCACATTTCTTCTTCTATTTCTTGTTGTTTTGTACTAATATTGTGTTGTATTTAGTTAGAGTCTTAAGTAGTATGTAAACCTCCTTATTTAAGTAATTAGAGTTTATTAGAGTTGTTAAAGTTAAGTAGAAAGTAGAGTAGAAGTGAAGACGTTCATGTTTATCCGGAGATTCTGGCGCAGCGAAATCTTTCTGGTTATTGTGAGCCATCTATAAATCATTTTCCAGTGATTATTTTTTTTTTGGATTGCTAACATCTTGAAGTTTCATCCTACAAAATTTGGTGAGATTTAATGAAGAAACGAAGTCGCAGTAGCCTTCCAATTGAGACATCATTTCACTAATTATGACAAATGAAGAACAAGCTAAGTAGGTCAAGCAAGCAGCTGCCCATGGGTGGTGGTGAGACGTGTGCTTAAGGTGCTTAATGTCAATTAGTTTTAATTAAGTCCTAAACATGCTTTACGTTCACTAATTGTACTAATTAGTTACTTAGCTCTTAAATCAGTTTTTGTAACTTTCGGTTTTGTAAAACCGGTTTTATTTTGCTTAGCTTAGGATGTAATGGGACGTGTAACATGTGATGACACAAGCTCCTAGCTTACTCATGGAGGTGCTTAAGGTTACTTGCAGCAATGGAGCCAATGGCATGCTTTCCTTCCTAGCTAGGAAAGCTTCCTAATTAGGCGTGTAATAGCAGCCCTTTTGTGCTGAGTTGGGCAAGTGTATTTTGTAGCAAAGCAATGATATCTTTCCTTGGTTTGAGATGTCTTCATGAAGAGGAAAGGTTCCTATTGGTCCCCTTCTTATGTCCCACGTCCAAGTGAAGAAAGGAAGCTAGCAAGTATGCTGATTTCAGCTAGCTTTCGGAAGATATTTTGTAATTTCCTTGCTTTGTTTATTTCCTTAGTGTATTAGACCTTGTTGCTGATGTTTTAAGTCTTTTAACTCTCGTGTTTAGCCTATAAATACCCTTAAGGTATTCATTTGTAGGTGTGTGTTGTTGTTGAATGAAATAGTGAGCTTTGAGCTTGTTATAGAGTTGTTAACTCTAAATGCACTAGACTGCGATCTTGTGTGTAAATCTTGAACCGCGACTTCAAGAGAACCTCTCCAAACCGAGATTTGGGAGCCTATCTTTAATCTTTCTTGCATTGTTGTCAATTAAACACCAAAACACAAAAAGAGTAGTAGTTTGTGTTGTAGGCTTGGAGTACAACTCGAAGCTTACAAAGACTAAGTTCGAACAAAACAAACACTAAGAGGAAGCAATGAACTTCAACTAAGTATTTGAGGGATAAGTAGCTAGCTTTAATCTCCTAAGGATACAGACACACCACCTTAGTTAATTAAAGTTCCTAAGATCACAAATTAGTCTAGCTAGGACTATTTAAGCATAGGCAAATCACTATAAGTTTCCAAATCCAAGAAACAAGAATAATTCAAAGGTTGAGAATTAACTCGGTTGTTTTTTAGGCATAAACTTCAATCTCCTTTTCATTGATGAATTCAAGTGCTTAAATACATAAGTTCATGTCCTATAATCTGATTTAATGAATTAAAATAAAATAATAAAATAAAGCACTAAGTCTAAAATGTCGAACATGGGGTATAACATGGAGGAACATGGTGTTAGGACAAGGAAAGTGGCGTTGAGGCACCAAAGCATGAGCAGCATGCCTCCCTTGGATTGTGGAACTGATTTCCCTCTCCTTGTCTTCAATTGGCACGTTCAAACAATTCGGCTGAATTAGTTGTTGGCACGACTTATCAATAGGAAGTGGTTCATATTTTTAAGCAACGTCAAGCTGAACTTCCTCCAACAATCTTCAGCATTCAAACGACATTATCTCCAGCATGACTCGCACATGTTGCAACATCAAACAACTCTTTCTAGTACTAGTAATCTAACAAACTATTCCTACTAGTACTAGGACTCTCATGCGCAAACACTTGCACACTCCTCTCAAGACTAGGACTCTTTTACTTAACTAAATCTCATACAAACTGAATGATACTTAGGAGTACAAATTTAGGGAATTGAAATATAACGCAAAACAACAACTATCACACGAACTAATAAAGGGAAACAACAACTAAACAAAAGGGAAATGAAGAACCAATCAAATCAGTTAAGAACTAGGCTAACAAGTGCCTCGAACTCACATGACTTAACCATGGACATTGACTTGAACTCCAACATAGTTTCACCTACCATAACAATAAAGGAATGAGCCTTGTTGATGTTCAATGATGGGGCTGTGTCGCCATCATCCTCCCCTTGTTGAGAATAGTTTGCCCTCAAACTTGGAAATGCACCAAGATCCTCATGAAATGGACTAAGATCCGAGACATTGAAAGTGGCGGAAACTCCATAATCTCTCGGAAGCTCGATCTTATATGCATTAGAATTGATTTGTTCAAGCACCTTGAATGATCCATCTGACCTAGGACTCAATTTAGAACGCCTCTTGGAAGGGAAACGTTCCTTCCTCAAGTGTATCCACACTAAATCTCCCGGTGCAAATTGAACATCCTTCTTCTTCTTGTCCAAGCGTAGCTTAAGTTTCTCATTGGCCTTCATAATTCTAGCTCGAACAAGTTCATGCAATTTCTTGATTTCTCTGGATCTCTCATCAGCTTCCATACTAAACTTATTTTGGATTCAAAGCGGTGAAAGATCAAGAGGAGTACAAGGATTGATGCCATACACAATCTCGAAGGGACTAAGACTACTTACCTTGTGAGGAACACGGTTGTAGGTAAATGCAGCATGAGGAAGCATCTCCTCCCATTGCCTTGGACCCTTCGTGGGTAGAGCTCTAAGTAAAGTGCCTAAAGTTCTATTAACAACCTCAGTTTGGCCGTCGGTTTGTGGATGAATAGAAGTGCTAAACTTCAGTTTTTGATGTGGATTTTCGTGGTTCAACTCGAACGTTTTGTGTGCTTATGTAACTCGAACTTGCTTATGATGTTTTAGGGCTAATAATGGACAAAAGTAAGCAATAAGGATATGAACAATTCAACTATCTCAGTATGAATTGAGCTAGGTTTGAAGAATAAAGCTATCTCGGCTAGATTCAACAGTGTTATTTCGCTATCTCGGCAAAACAACAATAATTCACAAAGGAATAACTTTTATCAAAACTCTCTCTAATTTAATTAATGAACATAAAAGCCTTTATATAGGCGTGTAAAATAGTAAACCAAAGCAAAGCCTAGTCCTACTAGAACTAAAACAAGAAAAGAAAGAAATAAACACACTCCTAATCCAAGTAGAACAAGCTCAACTTGGCACACACTAACTAGACTCCTATTAAAGATATAACTCTACTCCAACTAGGATTTAGATTTCTAACTCAACTAGAATTACAAACACACTAAACTTTTAGACTCCTAACAGAACTAGGAGTTCTAATCCAACTAGGATTATGATATTAAGAGTCCTATTCCAACTAGAATTAGGAAAAAAAAACAAATCCTAACAGAACTATAATTTATTCTAGGGAAGCCATCCATTCCACATCATACTCCCCCTCTTGAAACGAACTTGTCCTCAAGTTCCATCATCTTGAAAACAAGGTACCAAGTCGGCAGAAGTTAACGTAGCACATATTCCATTCCCAAGCAACACCTTGAATGTCTCGTGCCCAAGCTTCTCTATGATCTCAAAGGGTCCTTCATCCAATGGTTCGTCATACTTATGATTAACGTGCATCTTTTGAGCAGCAAGAGACAACCAAACTCAATCACCCTTTGCCAAGTGTGTGCCTCGATGCATTTGCAAAGCATGAGCACGTTTCTCCTTCTTGTTGCGCGCAAACTCCAGCATTTCATGTTGGCACGAACTCAATAAAACATGCGAAGAAGCCTCGGCATTGTTGTGCGTGTGTTGTGCCTTAGGCGCTTGCATGGATCGACGAGGAGGTAAAGGTTGCAGCAACATACGCTTATCTCCTACCAGCACCGAATATACATTGGTCTTACCATTATGAAGCACTTGACGATCACTTTGCCATGGCCTACCTAGCAGTAACGAACATGCATTCATAGGGATTGCGTCGCACCATAACTGATCCATATAGTCACCCACAAGAAAACCAACTAAAGCTTGCTTCTTGACCCATATTTCATCATCATTAAACCAGCTTAACTTGTAGGGTTGAGGATGCGCACGTGTAGGAAGTTTCAAAGGATCAATAATAGATAATGCGCACGCATTGGTAAACGAACCACTGTCAATAATAAAAGAACAAACTTTACCATTGATTATACAATTTGAATTGAAAAGATTGGACCTTTGCTCGTCTTTATGATCAACATCTATGGTGGACAGTAAGCTACGCCTCAAAATCAATGTGTGCGACTCATTCTCCGGCTTACAAACTTGTTGTTGGTCCCAAAAAGAAGGCTTTTCAACATCGTCATCACAAGTATGAGAGGACTCTTGGTTGGCGTGAGTTTCTCTAGCAAAGAAAGCATTATATTCCTCCCTTGATATCAGGATCTTATTAGGACAACTTCGAGCCACATGACCAATACCTTGAGGGCACCGAAACAAACTGTTTTTCGAGCCTTATTAGCCGCATCTAGAGCAGTAGGTTGAGAAGTTTCACCACTTCCCTTCCCCTTGTCATTCACCTCCACTTTATACTAGACGAAGATTCAGTCTTACCCGAAAAAGGAACCCTAGACGACTTGCCCTTGGCCTCCCTTTGCTGCCTTTCAACCTTAACTGCCAATTGACACAACTCATCAAATTAAATGTGTTGTAGGCCTACAACTCGACGTGATTAGCTATAGGCTTGTTCATGCCACAAAGGAATTTCGCCATCTTTTGTTCCTCCTCTTCCTTACATCCACATGCTAGGTATATTTTCTCAAATTGAGTCACATACTCCTCAATAAAACGATGGTCTTGGTGAAAAGAATTGAGCTTAAGATAGAGCTCTTGTTTATAAGATTTGGGAACAAATCGTTTCCTCATCTTCAGTTTTAATTCAGTCCAAGTTTTGATATTTTCTTTCCCTTCTCGCACTCTTTTGACTTGGAAGGAATCATACCAATCCGAGGCATAATCTGTGAGCCTTAGAATAGCATGAGAAAAACGCTGCAACTCATCCATGTTCTTATGATCAAACATTCGTTCTACCCTTCTCTCCCAATTTAAGTAGGCTTGAGGATCCTTCAACCCATTCAACTCCGGTAGATCACTAATCTTTATCAACTCACTTCTATAATATCGCTCCCCTCTCTCCAGATTGAGTTTTTCCATCTCATCATGGAGTTGTAGTATGTGCTTGGCATAATTCTCACACCTAGCCTCGTTTTTCTCCAGCCTTTGAAGTAAAGCATCCAACTTTTCCAAATCCGAACCCATCGCAAACTGCCAGGAATTTTCGTCGAATGTCTTCGCTCACTGTGACTTCGTTACTTTTCGGAATAGGCTGAAATTTTGACACAACGTAGCCCTATATGTTACATACCCACAGAACCAAAAAACTAAAATTTCCAAGCCCTATAGTTTCATGTGGATTTTCTTGGTTCAACTCGAACATTTTATGTGCTTATGTAACTCGAACTTGCTTATGATGTTTTAGGGCTAATAATGGACAAAAGTAAGCAATAAGGATATGAACAATTCAACTATCTCGGTATGAATTGAGCTAGGTTTGAAGAATAAAGCTATCTCGGCTAGATTCAACAGTGTTATTTCGCTATCTCGGCAAAACAACAATAATTCACAAAGGAATAACTTTTATCAAAACTCTCTCTAATTTTATTAATGAACATAAAAGCCTTTATATAGGTGTGTAAAACAGTAAACCAAAGCAAACCCTAGTCCTACTAGGACTAAAACAAGATAACAAAGAAATAAACACACTCCTAATCCAAGTAGAATAAGCTCAACTTGGCACACACTAACTAGACTCCTATTAAAGATACAACTCTACTCAAATTAGAATCCTAATCCAACTAGGATTTGGATTTCTAACTCAACTAGAATTACAAACACACTAAACTTTTGGACTCCTAACAAAACTAGGAGTTCTAATCCTACTAGGATTAGGATATTAAGAGTCCTATTCCTACTAGAATTAGGAAAACAAACAAATCCTAACAGAACTATAATTTATTCTAGGGAAGCCATCCATTCCACATCAGTTTTGTTCCCATTTTCTTCCACAAAGTGAGCCAAAAGTGACTCAAGCATTTGGAATATCGATCACTAGCCATGGACCTTGGAACACCATGCAACTTAACCACTTCTTTGAAGTACAACAAAGCGGTTTGGACAGCATCATGAGTGGTTTTGCTTGCAATGAAGTGAGCCATCTTCGAGAAACGATCAACAACAACCATTATGGCATCTTTATGGTGTTGTGAGCGTGGCAGGCCAGTCATGAAGTCAAGGCTCACATCCTCCTACGAAGCTTGAGGTGTAGGCAAAGGCATGTGAAGGCCTTGAGGCAAAGAATGACCTTTGGCTCTTTGACACACATTGCAACGTTTGATCAAATACTCCACATCTCTCCTTAATCTCAGCCAATAGAAGTAGTCACTCACCATGGAGGTTGTCTTCTCCATACCAAAGTGACCAGCTAAGCCTCCTTCATGAAATTCCTTGATGAGAGGTTCACGTACACTATGCCTAGGGACACATAGTTGATTGCTTTGAATAGAAAACCATCGAAGAGATGGTATTTTCCTTGTGCATGATTTTGACACTTTATGAACATCTCACCCAAATCCGGATCATCTTTATAATTCTCCTTCAGTATTTAATGTCCATTGACTTGACTCCGCAAAGAATTCAATAATACATACTTCCTTGACAAAGCAGCTGCCCCTTTGTTCATTTTGCCGGATTTGTGTTTAATGACAAAGTGAAATGCTTGTAGGAATTCGACCCATTTAGCATGCCTTGCTTGCAATTTTTGTTGACTTTGCAAGTACTTTAAAGCCTCATGGTCAGAATGTAGGATGAATTCCTTAGCAATAAGATAATGGCGCCAATGATCTAATGAACGAACCAAAGCATAAAACTCTTTGTCATAGGTTGAGTATTTACGCTTGGCTTCATTGAGCTTCTCACTAAAATAGGCCAATGGACGACCATTTTGAGATAAGACCGCACCTCTTCCCACACCAGATGCGTCACACTCCACTTCAAACACTTCATCAATGCTAGGTAAGGATAAGATGGGTGCTGTGGTTAACCTCCTTTTCACCTCTTCGAAGGCTAATTGAGCTTGGGGGTTCCATTGAAAGTGTTTGAGTTTAGTGAGTTCAGTTAGGGGTGCCATGAGAGTGCTAAAATCCCTCACAAAATGCCTATAGAATAAAGCTAGGCCATGGAAGCTTCGGATTTGTTGAATGGAGGTGGGGGTAGGCCAATCTCTTATTGCTTGCACCTTCTTATCATCAACCTTGATGCCTTCATTACAAACTAGGAATCCAAGAAAAATCACTTGATTAGAGAAGAAGTGACATTTTTCTATGTTTCCATAAATCATCTCTTTCTCCAAAACTTTGAACACTTGCTCCAACTGTGAAGCATGTTCTTCTTCATCCTTGCTATAGACAAGAATGTCATCAAAGTAGACCACAACAAATCTCCCAAGGAATGATCGAAGTGTTTGGATCATGAGCCTCATGAATGTGCTTGGCGCATTAGACAAACCAAATGGCATGACTAGCCATTCATACAATCCATCTTTTGTCTTAAATGCGGTTTTCCATTCACCCCCTTCATAGATTCTAATTTGGTGATAGCCACTCCTAAGATCAATCTTAGAAAAGACTTTAGAACCATGAAGATCATCAAGAAGGTCGTTCAACCTAGGAATGGGAAAACGGTATTTGATGGTGATCTTGTTGATAGCCCTACTATCAACACACATGCGCCATTCACCATTCTTCTTTGGTACCAAGAGTGTAGGTACTGCACATGGACTCAAGGATTCCCTAATCAACCCTTTAGACATCAATTCCTCAACTTGCCTTCTTATCTCTTCGGTTTCTCTAGGCTTAGTTCGATAAGCAGGCTTATTGGGTAGACTAGCTCCTGGTATGAGGTCTATTTTATGTTGTATGTCACGCTTAGGGGGAAAACCAGGTGGTATTTCTTGTGGAAAAGCGTGAACATACTTGTCAAGCAAAGGAGTGAGTAAAGGATGTTGGTTGTTTTGTGGTGGTGGAGATTCATCAATGCCATTAAGGATGAGTTCCTTAATTAGCGCATACTCATGATAATCAGATTTCATCAAGGTGGTTAAGGCTATCTTTCTTTTGGAATGAAGTGTTTGGGGTTCTTTTGATTTAGGCACGAGAGGAGCAAGAATAATCTTCTTGTGATTTTTCATGAAAGTGTAAGTGTTCTTGTAACCATCATGGATCACTCTCCTATCAAACATCCAAGGTCTCCCAAGTAACACATGGCATGCGTCCATGGGGATGACATCACACCAAATCTCCTCTTCATAAGTCTTACCAATGCTAACGTTAAGAAATACACGATTTGAAACATGTATTCCTTTGCCTTGATTCAACCATTGGATGACATACGGGTTAGGATGAGGGGTTGTGTTTAGGTTGAGCTTAGTTATGAGGGTTTGAGATGCTACATTCGTAGAACTCCCACCATCAATTATCAAAGTACATACCTTTCCTCCAATAGTGTATCGAGTATGAAAGACGGATTCCCTTTGGAGTTGCTCCTCTTGGACATCCATCCCACTAAGGGCTCTTCGAACAACCAAGCACTCTCCTTCACCAGGACCGAGCACTCTTTCCTCCTCCTCTCTTTCTTCTTCATACTCCTCCTTCTCAAATGCTCCTTCTAAGGCTTCATACTCTATCAAGGTCACCACTTTTGTATTAGGGCACTCAGATGCAAAGTGTCCTAATCCTTGGCACCTAAAACATCTCCTAGGAGCCTTAGTTTGGATGGGATTATTTTCGGGTTTCTTGAAGGGTGGTTTAGAAGCAGTAGGGGTGGTAGGCTTTGGGGTGAATGTGTTTGGCTTAGTGTAAGGTGTCGTTTTGGCAAAGGATCGTGAGGATTCCCATTTGCCCTTGGTCTTTTGTTGCTTATCTACCTTATGAGCTAAGATGACAAGTTCTTCGATGGTTGAGTAATGATGGAGTTCCACCACATTATCAATCTTGGAGTCCAATCCTCCCAAGAATCTAACAAGAGTTTGAGGTTCATCCTCTTGTAATTCACACTTCATCAAGAAAGATTCGAACTCTCTTGCATACTCTTCAACACTCCTCGAACCTTGTTGAATGTTGTGAAGCTTAGCAAAGTTCTCTTGCACATAGTAAGTTGGCAAGAACTTTTGCTTAAGGAGTTTCTTCATCTTCTCCCAAGTACGCACCTTCTCTTTTCCAGCCCTCTCCCTTTTGGCACACACACTAGCCCACCAAGTAGAGGCATACTTCCTCAACTTAAGAGCTACCAACTTCACTCGTTTATCTTCCGGTATGTGCTTATAGTCAAATTCTCTCTCCACCGTTCTCATCCACTCTATGAACTCATCAGCATCCAATTTGCCATCATAATCAGGGATATCAACTTTGATATCATTATTATGGCGTTGGTGTTGTTGTGGAGGCCTTCTTGATACGAAATCAGTGGCAAATCAAGAGGCCATTACTAAGTACTAATCTTATTTACAACAAAGGAGAGATTCATGGCCTAAAGATTAGTACTAACGTAATTATGCTAAGCAACAACGGAAGAGAAGCTAAGTAAGCTAGCAGCTGCCCATGGGTGTTGGGGAGGTGTGTGCTTAAGGTGCTTGTTGTCAATTAGTGTTAATTAAGTATTAAGCATGCTTTACGTTCACTAATTTTATTAATTAGCTACTTAGTTCTTTTTATCAGTTTTTGTAAACTTTTGGTTTTGTAAAACCGATCTTATTTTGTTTAGCTAAGTTGTAATGGGGCGTGCAACTTATGAAGGTGCTTAGTCATGGAGGTGCTTGGCCTACTTGCAGCAAGCGAACCAATGACAAGCTTGTGTTTAGGCGTGCCATAGCAGCCCTTGTGTTCTGATTTGCAGCAAGGCAATGATGAAAGGAGATGGCTCCCCTTCCTTAGTGGTTCCCCTTCCTTGATCCACGTTCCACTTGGTGATGCAGCAAGGCTAGTGCAAGTGTGTTGTTCTAGCTAGTTTAGGAGATATTTTGTAGTTAAAAGTTTTTTAGCTCTTGTATTATATATGTAATACTGATTATGAATGAAAATCAGATTTGGTTGTTAAAAACTTGAGCTTTGTGCTTATTCAAAAACACATTGTGTTTAGAGTCTAAAAACCGAGGTTTTTATTCTATCATTGAACAGAGTTTCTTGGGAGGTAATACTACAAGAAATTCAATCCAATTAGCAGATTTGAGAGCGGAGGTTCTCATAATTTGTTGATTAAAACCCTTAATTAAGGTTGAGAGTGGAGATTCACTTCCTTAATTAAAACCGAATTATTAACTTTGAGTGGAGCCTTTTAGTTTGTAATTCAATCTATCCTAAACACAAATCTTCATATAGAAGTGTGTTTGTTTCAAGTGGTATCAAGAGCTAAGTTCTTAAATGGACGATGAGATGGAAGATAATGCTAGGAGAGATGCGATGCTAGAAGCACTAGCTAAGCAAAACGAAGCATTACACGACATGATGGCTAAGATAACCTTAGAATTGTTTTAGAAGAAACCCAATGAGGAAGAGAGGAGTTATAGGGCTGATGATAGGGGTTTGAAAATTAAAGTTCCGGAATTTGATGGAACTAGTGATCCGGAAGTATACCTTGAATGGGAATGTTCTTTAGAGTGTTTCTTTGATTACAAAGATACTCCAGATGAGAAGAAATATAAGGTTGCTCTTTTGAAGTTAACCAAATATGCTTCCATTTGGTTAGAAGGCGTGAAAAGGCAAAGGGTGAAGGAGAACAAATCTAAGATTGCTACATGGGAGAAATTGAAGAAGCAATTGAGGAAGCATTTTGTTCCAACTAACTACAAACAAAATCAGTATGTTAAATGGTCCACACTCAAGCAAGGCGCCATGTCCATGGAGGAGTACATCAAGGAGTTTAAGAAGCTTTCCATTGTTTGTGAAATAGAAGAAATGGAGGAGCAAAAGTTAGGCCGGTTCTTAGGAGGCCTAAATGATGATGTACGTGAGAAAGTGGACATATTTCCATACCTTACTTTCGATGAAGCTTGCAAAGTGGCTCTCAAAATGGATAGCCAAAAGAAGAAATCAGTTGCAAGTAAGTCGTATTCAAAGCCATTTAGTACTTTTAAAGCTAATCCCAGTACTAGTAACTTTGATAAAAATAAAAAACCAGATTTCACTAAGAAAGATAAGGAGAAAGTTGGAGATGATAAAACTTTAAAAGCGAAATGTTTCAAGTGTCAAGGATATGGCCATTACCAAGTTAATTGTCCTACTAAAAGAATCATGACCATAAGAGATATAGTGGAGATAGACGAGTTGGAAAGACAATCTCTTTTAGAGATAGAACATGATAAAAATGAAATGAGGACGTGTGCCATCCACAAATGGAGGGTGAAACCTTGGTTATTAGGAGGTCCTTGTATTAATCATAGATGGTGGTAGTTATACTAATATATGTGGTGGCCGAAAATGAGGAACAAAGAGAAACCATTTTTCATTCGAAATGCTTAGTGAATAAAAAGCTATGCACATTAATCATAGATGGTGGTAGTTATACTAATGTAGCTTCAACTGAACTTGTAGAGAAGTTAGCATTACTTACGACTAAACATCCGACTCCTTATAAAATGAAATGGTTAAATGATGATAGTGAAGTAAGGATAAAAAAATAGAGTTTTAATCACGTTTTCAATTTGAAATTATGAAGATGAAATTCTATGTGATGTGATCCCTATGACTGCATGCCATCTTCTACTTGGTAGACCTTGGCAATTTGATCGAAAAGTTATTCATGATGGTTCTACTAATGTGTATAAGGTGAATAAGGATGGCAAAATCAAAACCTTACTACCATTAATCCCTTCGAAAATCCGAAATACAAAGCCTAAACCAAAAGAGAACCTCGTGTGTGGTAGTGCGTTTTTGGGGAGAAAAAGATTCGAGAGGGAATTGGAAGCTAATCAGGTTGTATACATTATGGTTGCTAAGGAGGTGAACGAGGGAGTGGAGGTTGAAGATTCAAACTTGAGGGAGTTGTTGGAGGAGTTTGGAGATGTATTTCCTCGCGACCTACCACCAGGCGTACCCCCTAAGCGTGGAATTGAGCATCAAATCGATCTCATTCCCGGAGCACCAATTCCAAATAAGCCTTCCTATAGATGTAATCCTAAAGAAAGTGAGGAATTACAAAGCCAAATCAGTGAGTTGATGAAGAAAGGCTACGTGAGAGAGAGTAAAAGTCCATGTGTTGTTCCAGCTTTACTTGTGCCAAAAAAGACGGAAGTTGGAGGATGTGTATTGATAGCCGTGCTATGAATAACATAACCATAAAATACAGATTTCCTATTCCTAGATTAGATGACATGCTAGATGAGTTGAGTGGGTCCAAAGTGTTTTCGAAAGTTGATTTGAGGAGTGGATATCACCAAATATGCATGAGAGAGGGAGATGAGTGGAAGACGGCTTTCAAAACGAAGTATGGGTTTTATGAATGGTTGGTTATGCCATTTGGTCTCACAAATGCCCCTAGTACGTTCATGAGATTAATGAATGAAGTACTTAGGCCATTTTTGGGAAAGTTTGTGGTTGTCTATTTGGATGATATTCTTGTTTACAGCTCAAACAAAGATGATCATTTAAATCATTTGCAACAATTGTTCGAAGTTCTAAAGGAGCAAAAACTGTACGGCAAGCTTGCAAAGTGCACGTTTATGCAAAGAGAGATTGGCTTTCTTGGCTTCATCAATTCTGATGAAGGTGTGAAGGTGGATCCATCCAAAGTTGAGGCGATTTCTTCTTGGCCGGTTCCCACAACTATCACCGAGGTGAGATCTTTTCATGGTTTAGCTTCATTTTATAGGAGGTTTATAAATAATTTCAGTACTTTATTAGCTCCTATAACTGAATGCACTAAACATGGAAAATTTGTATGGAGTGACGCAGCTCAAAAGGCGTTTGAACTTGTAAATGGGAAAATGTGTAACACGCCTATTATAGCTTTACCTGATTTCACTAAACCATTTGAAGTTGAGTGTGACGCAAGTGGAACGGGTATTGGGGCTGTTTTAGTTCAATGTGGCAAGCCTATTGCTTATTTTAGTGAGAAGCTTAATCATGCTAAATTGAATTATTCCACCTATGATAAAGAATTTTATGCTATGGTTAGAGCTCTTAATCATTGGAGTCACTATTTGCGACCACAAGCTTTTGTTCTTCATTCTGATCATGAATCATTAAAATACATTCATGGACAACATAAGCTTAGTGCTTGTCATGCTAAATGGGTAGAATTCTTACAATCTTTCAATTTTGTTGCTAAATACAAAGCTGGAAAAGTTAACGTTGTGGCAAATGCTTTATCTCGGAGGCACCTACAGCTTAATACAGTGGATTCCAAGGTGCTTGGGTTTGAATTGATTAAAGAGTTCCATGTTCATGATGATGAGACACGTTGATGTGGACGTGAATCCACACTTTAGTGAAGTTTTAAATTTCCCAAGAATCTTGAAAGAAAGATTGGATATTGATTGTTTCTTGGTTGAATTTCAATGGAACACACTCGAACATAAGGATAGTACTATTTGATTGATCACTCCTGAACTCTCAAATAGGATTTTGATTCAATTAAGTCACTCCTAGCCTAATTAATCAAGCACTAAATTCAAATCACTCCTGAATTGATTTCAATGGTTCTTAAACACACTCAAACCACTCCTGGAATTAAGTTGTTTAACACTAACAAATAAACACTCCTGAATATCAATTAATGGTTTGTAAGCAATTAACTCACGAAATAAACTTTCATAAACTCATCATCTCTATTTTATTAATAAACTCCACACTTTAGTGAAGTTTTTAATTTTCCAAGAATCTTGAAAGAAAGATTTGATCTTGATTGTTTCTTGGTTGAATTTCAATGGCACACACTCGAACATAAGGATAGTACTATTTGATTGATCACTCCTGAACTCTCAAATAGGATTTTGATTCAATTAAATCACTCCTGGCCTAATTAATCAAGCATTAAATTCAAATCACTCCTGAATTGATTTCAATGGTTCTTAAACACACTCAAACCACTCCTGGAATTAAGTTGTTTAACACTAACTAATAAACACTCCTGAATATCAATTAATGGTTTGTAAGCAATTAACTCACGAAATAAACTTTCATAAACTCATCATCTCTGTTTTATTAATTAACTCCACACTTTAGTGAAGTTTTAAATTTCCCCAGAATCTTGAAAGAAAGATTGGATCTTGATTGTTTCTTGGTTGAATTTCAATGGAACACACTCGAACATAAGGATAATACTATTTGATTGATCACTCCTGAACTCTCAAATAGGATTTTGATTCAATTAAGTCACTCCTGGCCTAATTAATCAAGCACTAAATTCAAATCACTCCTGAATTGAATTCAATGGTTCCTAAACACACTCAAACCACTCCTGGAATTAAGTTGTTTAACACTAACTAATAAACACTTCTGAATATCAATTAATGGTTTGTAAGCAATTAACTCACGAAATTAACTTTCATAAACTCATCATCTATGTTGTATTAATGATCGAAATAAAGCCTTATATAGGCATTATAAATACCTAATTATACTAGGACTAGAAAACATAAAAGATAACTAAGAAATAACAAACTCCTAAACCAAGTAGAACAAGATCAACTTGGCGCCTACTAACTAGACTCCTATTAAAGATATAACTATACTCCAATTAGAATCCTAATCCAACTAGGATTTGGATTTCTAACTCAACTAGAATTTATAAGCTATTATACTCCTAACAGAACTAGGAGTTCTAATCCTACTAGGATTAGGATTTTAAGAGTCATATTACTACTAGAACTAGGAAAACAACACAAATTCTAACAAAACTAGGATTTGTAGGAAAATGACCATCTCTCATATGGATCATTAACAAATAAAACTAACATTAAAACACTATTCACAACCTTGAATTGTAAGATGATCCAAGCCCAATAATTCATAAGATCCACTAATTCAGTTATTTTGAATATTCTCGTCGGATCCATATCATTCTCCCCTTCTTGAAAAAAAATTCGACCTCGAATTTTACTGAATCTCAACTATAGAACATCATGATCAAGATTACTCTTGTCAAACCCATAAGAATGAACTAACGAAGTATCAAGATCTCTCACGACAACCTTACTTGGCAAGTTGCAGATAGTAGAATTGTTGGACAACTTTTCAATAACATTGACAACAAGAGAAGTACTGCTAGAAATTTCTTTAATCTGCTCTTCTTCAACAACTAGAGGTACATCTAGAGTAGACTCGAAAAAATTAGGAAGAACATCAATCTTGACTTATTCACCTACTAGAGGTACATCTAGAGTAGACTCGGAAAAAGTAGGAAGAACATCAATCTTGACTTCTTCAACTAATACTTCTGGAACCGAAGTTGACTTTTCAAGTTTTGCCAGACGTTCCTTTATGTCCTTTACCAATTGCTGCCTTTCAATTTTTTTCTTTCTATCTTCGATTTTTTTGTCATATAGTAAATAAGATAATTCCATTTCAAGAATTCTTTTGTCTATCTTGGTGAGGAAAGTATCAGCAAGGGTAACTTTTAGAAATATAATAGCATCTGTGAGATGGAGTTTACTAAGGGTATCAGCAACGGCAGTCTATTCCACCATGGTTTGTTGCAAATAGTCATGTAAAAACTGCCCAGTCATCTAGAAAACTGACCTAACTTCAATAATAAACTGCAGATTCCACAAGTGGAAAAAAATTACCAAATTTTCACAAAAGCAAATTTTGGATATTAGGAGACACCTCCAACTATAATCATTCAAAAATTCGAAACAGGCTGCTCGCAGTATCCTTTCAAATTCAGTCGCGCCAGATTCGTACCAAAATAATACGACACACAAGAACTATCTAAACACCATACCAAACGAACTCGAAATTTCAAGAAATTTTAGGATAGTAAACTAGACTTGAAATAGACCAGTTTAGAAACACGAAACTCAGAAAAATTCGTTTCCTAGTAGGAGAACGAAACAGAACAAAACGTACCAAATTCTGGGTGAATCTGGGACGAGAATAAGCACTCTTCTCCGCCTTTCTTTATTGTAGCTCTGATACCAATTTGATATGGACGTGAATCCACACTTTAGTGAACTTTAAAATTTCCCAAGAATCTTGAAAGAAAGATTGGATCTTGATTGTTTCTTGGTTGAATTTCAATGGAACACACTCGAACATAAGGATAGTACTATTTGATTGATCACTCCTGAACTCTCAAATAGGATTTTGATTCAATTAAGTCACTCCTGGCCTAATTAATCAAGCACAAAATTCAAATCACTCCTGAATTGAATTCAATGGTTCTTAAACACTGATGTGAAATAGAAGTGTTAGTTATGTGTAGAGTTCTTTTTCTGTTAGAATTCTATATGTAATTTAGGTGTTTTACTCCTAGCTTATTTAGAGTTTGTTTGACATTAGGACTTTATTTTAATTAGAATTTGATTTGTATTAGGTTTCTAATCACATAGGCGTGTGGATTCATACCTTAGCCGTGTGAATTAGATAGATTAGTTTGTTAAGTTTTTGTTTATCTTTTATGCTTAACTAGTTCTACTAGGTTTTGGTTACTTTGTTTTAATAGTTCTAATCAGTTTAGGATTATTTGTGCACTATAAATAGGCCATTCGGCCATATTAATAGGAGAGAGTGTGTTTAAGTTAATTCTTGTGAATTACAGATTAAGGAGTGAATCCAAAACGAATCCGGAGGGAATCCAAAACCGTAGTTGAATTTTGAGACGAAATACGCCTAAATTCTCCATATCCTGGTTACCAATCGATTTATTGAGACGAAATACGCCTATATACTTGATTCTTGCTACTGATTTTCATTAAAGATCTTATCTTTTAATCAAGAAAGTTAAAGAAAGCCACTAAACTACATTAAAAGAGCCTAATTTCGTGTTTCTTGTTTCAAGATCCACATTAAGTCTGCTGATTTGCGTCAAATTCTGCAGTCAGTCCGATAAAATTGTTCGTCTGGACACGTTACAAGTCGGAATTCAGATTTTCTTGGTTCGTTGGAAAGCTAACAAGGAGATCTGTATTTTGTTAAAATTTGAGCATATTTTACCCAGTAACAAAGTCGCTGTCATCAAATACATCTGCGTCAAATTTCTGTCGTCCAGTTTGACACTGCTAGATTGAAACGGCGCGTGACAGGGCGTGACAAATCAGAATTCTACGATTTTTGGCTCATCGGACTTCTAACATTTTGAGGTTTGTTGTGTAAAATTTCATAACGTTCTAATAAGTATCAAGTTCTGTGCAGCGTTAAACTTCAATGACATCGTATCTGCTTGCTATTTCATAGACGCGACCTTGTTTCATGGATGATTACTGTGACTATTATGACTACTATGCGTACTATGACTCCATGAATAAGATCAAAGTAAACTTTAAAGGAATGCTTGTTACACTTAATCAGCTGTGCAAATCACATCAAGCTCTCTACAATGCAATGCGCATTAAATCTGCACAACAGTCCAAGACATGGCAAAAGGCCTCTATTACGACCGTGCACACAAAGACATGGATTCAATGTTTGAAGTGTCAAGGTCTTGGACATGAAGAACATCAATGCCCCAATGAAGAGTACGTTTCCAAGGAAGAACTTGTCTTGTTCTTAAAGCAAGATGTGGCAGAACCGAAGGCAACAATTCCTTCGTTGGATCAAGCGACTTTGCCTAATGACTCTATATGCATGGTACAACTCCCCAAGATCCAATCTTGGAAATACAAGAGGACTTCAAGATTAAATCTTTGGCTTGTAGACGCTCCAAAGTTCCGATATTTGCTGCCCCATGTGCGACTAAAGCTTCCAAGAAGTGTTGGAAACCAAAATCTACAGCATCTACTAGTGATTTTTGCTATACGCCTATTGTTCTTAGCACTCCACGTCCCTATGTCTCATGGAGTCCACTTCTGATTTTCATCCGTGAACTAATGCTAATGGATCATGGATCACGCGCATGGATGATCGCTTGGCTCCATGAAAACTTGAGGACAAGTTTTTTTTTCAAGAAGGGGAGTATGATGTGAAATAGAAGTGTTAGTTATGTAGAGTTCTTGTTCTGTTAGAATTCCATGTAATTTAGGTGTTTTACTCCTAGCTTATTTAGAGTTTGTTTGACATTAGGACTTTATTTTAATTAGAGTTTGATTTGTATTAGGTTTCTAATCACATAGGCGTGTGGATTCATACCTTAGCCGTGTGAATTATATAGATTAGTTTGTTAAGTTTTTGTTTATCTTTTATGCTTAACTAGTTCTACTAGGTTTTGGTTACTTTGTTTTAATAGTTCTAATCAGTTTAGGATTATTTGTGCACTATAAATAGGCCATTCGGCCATATTAATAGGAGAGAGTGTGTTTAAGTTAATTCTTGTGAATTACAGATTAAGGAGTGAATCCAAAACAAATCCGGAGGGAATCCAAAACCGTAGTTGAATTTCGAGACGAAATACGCCTAAATTCTCCATATCCTGGTTACCAATCGATTTATTGAGACGAAATACGCCAATATACTTGATTCTTGCTACTGATTTTCATTAAAGATCTTATCTTTTAATCAAGAAAGTTAAAGAAAGCCACTAAACTACATTAAAAGAGCCTAATTTCGTGTTTCTTGTTTCAAGATCCACATTAAGTCTGTTGATTTGCGTCAAATTCTGCAGTCAGTCCGATAAATTTATTCGTCTGGACACGTTACAAGTCGGAATTCAGATTTTCTTGGTTCGTTGGAAAGCTAACAAGGAGATCTGTATTGTGTTAAAATTTGAGCATATTTTACCCAGTAACAAAGTCGTTGTCATCAAATACATCTGCGTTAAATTTCCGTCGTCCCGGTTTGACACTTGCTAGATTAAAACGGCGCGTGACGGGCGTGATAAATCGAGAATTCTACGATTTTTTGCTCATCGGACTTCTAACATTTTGAGGTTTGTTGTGTAAAATTTCATAACGTTCTAATAAGTATCAAGTTCTGTGCAGCGTTAAACTTCAATGACATCGTATCTGCTTGCTATTTCATAGACGCGACCTTGTTTCATGGATGATTACTATGACTATTATGACTACTATGCGTACTATGACTCCATGAATAAGATCAAAGTAAACTTTGAAGGAATGCTTGCTACACTTAATCAGCTGTGTAAATCACATCCAGCTCTCTACAATGCAATGCGCATTAAATCTGCACAACAGTCCAAGACACCGCAAAAGGCCTCTATGACGACCGTGCACACAAAGACATGGATTCAATGTTTGAAGTGTCAAGGTCTTGGACATGAAGAACATCAATGCCCCAATAAAGAGTACGTTTCCAAGGAAGAACTTGTCTTGTTCTTAAAGCAAGATGTGGTAGAACCGAAGCCAACAATTCCTTCGTTGGATCAAGCGACTTTGCCTAATGACTCTATATGCATGGTACAACTCCCCAAGATCCATTCTTGGAAATGTAGACGCTCCAAAGTTCCGATATTTACTGGCCCATGTGCGACTAAAGCTTCCAAGAAGTGTTGGAAACCAAAATCTACAGCATCTACTACTGATTTTTGCTATACGCCTATTGTTCTTAGCACTCCACGTCCCTATGTCTCATGGAGTCCACTTCTGATTTTCATCCGTGAACTAATGCTAATGGATCATGGATCACGCGCATAGATGATCGCTTTGCTCCATGAAAACTTGAGGACAAGTTTTTTTTTTCAAGAAGGGGAGTATGATGTGAAATAGAAGTGTTAGTTATGTAGAGTTCTTGTTCTGTTAGAATTCTATGTAATTTAGGTGTTTTACTCCTAGCTTATTTAGAGTTTGTTTGACATTAGGACTTTATTTTAATTAGAGTTCGATTTGTATTAGGTTTCTAATCACATAGGCGTGTGGATTCATACCTTTGCCGTGTGAATTAGATAGATTAGTTTGTTAAGTTTTTGTTTATCTTTTATGCTTAACTAGTTCTACTAGGTTTTGGTTACTTTGTTTTAATAGTTCTAATCAGTTTAGGATTATTTGTGCACTATAAATAGGCCATTCGGCCATATTAATAGGAGAGAGTGTGTTTAAGTTAATTCTTGTGAATTACAGATTAAGGAGTGAATCCAAAACAAATCCGGAGGGAATCCAAAACCGTAGTTGAATTTCGAGACGAAATACGCCTAAATTCTCCATATCCTGGTTACCAATCGATTTATTGAGACGAAATACGCCAATATACTTGATTCTTGCTACTGATTTTCATTAAAGATCTTATCTTTTAATCAAGAAAGTTAAAGAAAGCCACTAAACTACATTAAAAGAGCCTAATTTCGTGTTTCTTGTTTCAAGATCCACATTAAGTCTGCTGATTTGCGTCAAATTCTGCAGTCAGTCCGATAAATTTATTCGTCTGGACACGTTACAAGTCGGAATTCAGATTTTCTTGGTTCGTTGGAAAGCTAACAAGGAGATCTGTATTGTGTTAAAATTTGAGCATATTTTACCCAGTAACAAAGTCGTTGTCATCAAATACATCTGCGTCAAATTTCTGTCGTCCAGTTTGACACTGCTAGATTAAAACGGCGCGTGACAGGGCGTGACAAATCAGAATTCTACGATTTTTTGCTCATCGGACTTCTAACATTTTGAGGTTTGTTGTGTAAAATTTCATAACGTTCTAATAAGTATCAAGTTCTGTGCAGCGTTAAACTTCAATGACATCGTATCTGCTTGCTATTTCATAGACGCGACCTTGTTTCATGGATGATTACTATGACTATTATGACTACTATGCGTACTATGACTCCATGAATAAGATCAAAGTAAACTTTGAAGGAATGCTTGCTACACTTAATCAGCTGTGTAAATCACATCCAGCTCTCTACAATGCAATGCGCATTAAATCTGCACAACAGTCCAAGACACCGCAAAAGGCCTCTATTACGACCGTGCACACAAAGACATGGATTCAATGTTTGAAGTGTCAAGGTCTTGGACATGAAGAACATCAATGCCCCAATGAAGAGTACGTTTCCAAGGAAGAACTTGTCTTGTTCTTAAAGCAAGATGTGGTAGAACCGAAGGCAACAATTCCTTCGTTGGATCAAGCGACTTTGCGTAATGACTCTATATGCATGGTACAACTCCCCAAGATCCATTCTTGGAAATACAAGAGGACTTCAAGATTAAATCTTTGGCTTGTAGACGCTCCAAAGTTCGGATATTTGCTGGCCCATGTGCGACTAAAGCTTCCAAGAAGTGTTGGAAACCAAAATCTACAGCATCTACTACTGATTTTTGCTATACGCCTATTGTTCTTAGCACTCCACGTCCCTATGTCTCATGGAGTCCACTTCTGATTTTCATCCGTGAACTAATGCTAATGGATCATGGATCACGCGCATGGATGATCGCTTTGCTCCATGAAAACTTAAGGACAAGTTTTTTTTTCAAGAAGGGGAGTATGATGTGAAATAGAAGTGTTAGTTATGTAGAGTTCTTGTTCTGTTAGAATTCTATGTAATTTAGCTGTTTTACTCCTAGCTTATTTAGAGTTTGTTTGACATTAGGACTTTATTTTAATTAGAGTTCGATTTGTATTAGGTTTCTAATCACATAGGCGTGTGGATTCATACCTTAGCCGTGTGAATTAGATAGATTAGTTTGTTAAGTTTTTGTTTATCTTTTATGCTTAACTAGTTCTACTAGGTTTTGGTTACTTTGTTTTAATAGTTCTAATCAGTTGAGGATTATTTGTGCACTATAAATAGGCCATTCGGCCATATTAATAGGAAAGAGTGTGTTTAAATTAATTCTTGTGAATTACAGATTAAGGAGTGAATCCAAAACGAATCCGGAGGGAATCCAAAACCGTAGTTGAATTTCGAGACGAAATACGCCTAAATTCTCCATATCCTGGTTACCAATCGATTTATTGAGACGAAATACGCCAATATACTTGATTCTTGTTACTGATTTTCATTAAAGATCTTATCTTTTAATCAAGAAAGTTAAAGAAAGCCACTAAACTACATTAAAAGAGCCTAATTTCGTGTTTCTTGTTTCAAGATCCACATTAAGTCTGCTGATTTGCGTCAAATTCTGCAGTCAGTCCGATAAAATTGTTCGTCTGGACACGTTACAAGTCGGAATTCAGATTTTCTTGGTTCGTTCGAAAGCTAACAAGGAGATCTGTATTGTGTTAAAATTTGAGCATATTTTACCCAGTAACAAAGTCGCTGTCATCAAATACATCTGCGTCAAATTTCTGTCGTCCAGTTTGACACTGCTAGATTGAAACGGCGCGTGACAGGGCGTGACAAATCAGAATTCTACGATTTTTGGCTCATCGGACTTCTAACATTTTGAGGTTTGTTGTGTAAAATTTCATAACGTTCTAATAAGTATCAAGTTCTGTGCAGCGTTAAACTTCAATGACATCGTATCTGCTTGCTATTTCATAGACGCGACCTTGTTTCATGGATGATTACTATGACTATTATGACTACTATGCGTACTATGACTCCATGAATAAGATCAAAGTAAACTTTGAAGGAATGCTTGTTACCCTTAATCAGCTGTGCAAATCACATCAAGCTCTCTACAATGCAATGCGCATTAAATCTGCACAACAGTCCAAGACACCGCAAAAGGCCTCTATTACGACCGTGCACACAAAGACATGGATTCAATGTTTGAAGTGTCAAGGTCTTGGACATGAAGAACATCAATGCCCCAATGAAGAGTACGTTTCCAAGGAAGAACTTGTCTTGTTCTTAAAGCAAGATGTGGCAGAACCGAAGGCAACAATTCCTTCGTTGGATCAAGCGACTTTGCCTAATGACTCTATATGCATGGTACAACTCCCCAAGATCCAATCTTGGAAATACAAGAGGACTTCAAGATTAAATCTTTGGCTTGTAGACGCTCCAAAGTTCCGATATTTGCTGCCCCATGTGCGACTAAAGCTTCCAAGAAGTGTTGGAAACCAAAATCTACAGCATCTACTACTGATTTTTGCTATACGCCTATTGTTCTTAGCACTCCACGTCCCTATGTCTCATGGAGTCCACTTCTGATTTTCATCCGTGAACTAATGCTAATGGATCATGGATCACGCGCATGGATGATCGCTTGGCTCCATGAAAACTTGAGGACAAGTTTTTTTTTCAAGAAGGGGAGTATGATGTGAAATAGAAGTGTTAGTTATGTAGAGTTCTTGTTCTGTTAGAATTCTATGTAATTTAGGTGTTTTACTCCTAGCTTATTTAGAGTTTGTTTGACATTAGGACTTTATTTTAATTAGAGTTTGATTTGTATTAGGTTTCTAATCACATAGGCGTGTGGATTCATACCTTAGCCGTGTGAATTATATAGATTTGTTTGTTAAGTTTTTGTTTATCTTTTATGCTTAACTAGTTCTACTAGGTTTTGGTTACTTTGTTTTAATAGTTCTAATCAGTTTAGGATTATTTGTGCACTATAAATAGGCCATTCGGCCATATGAATAGGAGAGAGTGTGTTTAAGTTAATTCTTGTGAATTACAGATTAAGGAGTGAATCCAAAACGAATCCGGAGGGAATCCAAAACCGTAGTTGAATTTCGAGACGAAATACGCCTAAATTCTCCATATCCTGGTTACCAATCGATTTATTAAGACGAAATACGCCAATATACTTGATTCTTGCTACTGATTTTCATTAAAGATCTTATCTTTTAATCAAGAAAGTTAAAGAAAGCCACTAAACTACATTAAAAGAGCCTAATTTCGTGTTTCTTGTTTCAAGATCCACATTAAGTCTGCTGATTTGCGTCAAATTCTGCAGTCAGTCCGATAAATTTATTCGTCTGGACACGTTACAAGTCGGAATTCAGATTTTATTGGTTCGTTGGAAAGCTAACAAGGAGATCTGTATTGTGTTAAAATTTGAGCATATTTTACCCAGTAACAAAGTCGTTGTCATCAAATACATCTGCGTCAAATTTCTGTCGTCCCGGTTTGACACTTGCTAGATTGAAACGGCGCGTGACGGGCGTGACAAATCGAATTCTACGATTTTTGGCTCATCGGACTTCTAACATTTTGAGGTTTGTTGTGTAAAATTTCATAACGTTCTAATAAGTATCAAGTTCTGTGCAGCGTTAAACTTCAATGACATGGTATCTGCTTGCTATTTCATAGACGCGACCTTGTTTCATGGATGATTACTATGACTATTATGACTACTATGCGTACTATGACTCCATGAATAAGATCAAAGTAAACTTTGAAGGAATGCTTGCTACACTTAATCAGCTGTGTAAATCACATCCAGCTCTCTACAATGCAATGCGCATTAAATCTGCACAACGTTCCAAGACACCGCAAAAGGCCTCTATTACGACCGTGCACACAAAGACATGGATTCAATGTTTGAAGTGTCAAGGTCTTGGACATGAAGAACATCAATGCCCCAATGAAGAGTACGTTTCCAAGGAAGAACTTGTCTTGTTCTTAAAGCAAGATGTGGTAGAACCGAAGGCAACAATTCCTTCGTTGGATCAAGCGACTTTGCGTAATGACTCTATATGCATGGTACAACTCCCCAAGATCCATTCTTGGAAATACAAGAGGACTTCAAGATTAAATCTTTGGCTTGTAGACGCTCCAAAGTTCCGATATTTGCTGGCCCATGTGCGACTAAAGCTTCCAAGAAGTGTTGGAAACCAAAATCTACAAAGATCTACTACCGATTTTTGCTATACGCCTATTGTTCTTAGCACTCCACGTCCCTATGTCTCATGGAGTCCACTTCTGATTTTCATCCGTGAACTAATGCTAATGGATCATGGATCACGCGCATGGATGATCGCTTTGCTCCATGAAAACTTAAGGACAAGTTTTTTTTTCAAGAAGGGGAGTATGATGTGAAATAGAAGTGTTAGTTATGTAGAGTTCTTGTTCTGTTAGAATTCTATGTAATTTAGCTGTTTTACTCCTAGCTTATTTAGAGTTTGTTTGACATTAGGACTTTATTTTAATTAGAGTTCGATTTGTATTAGGTTTCTAATCACATAGGCGTGTGGATTCATACCTTAGCCGTGTGAATTAGATAGATTAGTTTGTTAAGTTTTTGTTTATCTTTTATGCTTAACTAGTTCTACTAGGTTTTGGTTACTTTGTTTTAATAGTTCTAATCAGTTGAGGATTATTTGTGCACTATAAATAGGCCATTCGGCCATATTAATAGGAAAGAGTGTGTTTAAATTAATTCTTGTGAATTACAGATTAAGGAGTGAATCCAAAACGAATCCGGAGGGAATCCAAAACCGTAGTTGAATTTCGAGACGAAATACGCCTAAATTCTCCATATCCTGGTTACCAATCGATTTATTGAGACGAAATACGCCAATATACTTGATTCTTGTTACTGATTTTCATTAAAGATCTTATCTTTTAATCAAGAAAGTTAAAGAAAGCCACTAAACTACATTAAAAGAGCCTAATTTCGTGTTTCTTGTTTCAAGATCCACATTAAGTCTGCTGATTTGCGTCAAATTCTGCAGTCAGTCCGATAAAATTGTTCGTCTGGACACGTTACAAGTCGGAATTCAGATTTTCTTGGTTCGTTCGAAAGCTAACAAGGAGATCTGTATTGTGTTAAAATTTGAGCATATTTTACCCAGTAACAAAGTCGCTGTCATCAAATACATCTGCGTCAAATTTCGTCGTCCCGGTTTGACACTTGCTAGATTGAAACGGCGCGTGACGGGCGTGACAAATCGAATTCTACGATTTTTGGCTCATCGGACTTCTAACATTTTGAGGTTTGTTGTGTAAAATTTCATAACGTTCTAATAAGTATCAAGTTCTGTGCAGCGTTAAACTTCAATGACATCGTATCTGCTTGCTATTTCATAGACGCGACCTTGTTTCATGGATGATTACTATGACTATTATGACTACTATGCGTACTATGACTCCATGAATAAGATCAAAGTAAACTTTGAAGGAATGCTTGTTACCCTTAATCAGCTGTGCAAATCACATCAAGCTCTCTACAATGCAATGCGCATTAAATCGCACAAAACGTCAAGACACCGCAAAGGCCTCTATTACGACCGTGCACACAAAGACATGGATTCAATGTTTGAAGTGTCAAGGTCTTGGACATGAAGAACATCAATGCCCCAATGAAGAGTACGTTTCCAAGGAAGAACTTGTCTTGTTCTTAAAGCAAGATGTGGCAGAACCGAAGGCAACAATTCCTTCGTTGGATCAAGCGACTTTGCCTAATGACTCTATATGCATGGTACAACTCCCCAAGATCCAATCTTGGAAATACAAGAGGACTTCAAGATTAAATCTTTGGCTTGTAGACGCTCCAAAGTTCCGATATTTGCTGCCCCATGTGCGACTAAAGCTTCCAAGAAGTGTTGGAAACCAAAATCTACAAAGATCTACTACCGATTTTTGCTATACGCCTATTGTTCTTAGCACTCCACGTCCCTATGTCTCATGGAGTCCACTTCTGATTTTCATCCGTGAACTAATGCTAATGGATCATGGATCACGCGCATGGATGATCGCTTGGCTCCATGAAAACTTGAGGACAAGTTTTTTTTTTCAAGAAGGGGAGTATGATGTGAAATAGAAGTGTTAGTTATGTAGAGTTCTTGTTCTGTTAGAATTCTATGTAATTTAGGTGTTTTACTCCTAGCTTATTTAGAGTTTGTTTGACATTAGGACTTTATTTTAATTAGAGTTTGATTTGTATTAGGTTTCTAATCACATAGGCGTGTGGATTCATACCTTAGCCGTGTGAATTATATAGATTTGTTTGTTAAGTTTTTGTTTATCTTTTATGCTTAACTAGTTCTACTAGGTTTTGGTTACTTTGTTTTAATAGTTCTAATCAGTTTAGGATTATTTGTGCACTATAAATAGGCCATTCGGCCATATGAATAGGAGAGAGTGTGTTTAAGTTAATTCTTGTGAATTACAGATTAAGGAGTGAATCCAGAACGAATCCGGAGGGAATCCAAAACCGTAGTTGAATTTCGAGACGAAATACGCCTAAATTCTCCATATCCTGGTTACCAATCGATTTATTAAGACGAAATACGCCAATATACTTGATTCTTGCTACTGATTTTCATTAAAGATCTTATCTTTTAATCAAGAAAGTTAAAGAAAGCCACTAAACTACATTAAAAGAGCCTAATTTCGTGTTTCTTGTTTCAAGATCCACATTAAGTCTGGCGATTTGCGTCAAATTCTGCAGTCAGTCCGATAAATTTATTCGTCTGGACACGTTACAAGTCGGAATTCAGATTTTATTGGTTCGTTGGAAAGCTAACAAGGAGATCTGTATTGTGTTAAAATTTGAGCATATTTTACCCAGTAACAAAGTCGTTGTCATCAAATACATCTGCGTCAAATTTCGTCGTCCGGTTTGACACCTGCTAGATTGAAACGGCGCGTGACGGGGCGTGACAAATCAGAATTCTACGATTTTTGGCTCATCGGACTTCTAACATTTTGAGGTTTGTTGTGTAAAATTTCATAACGTTCTAATAAGTATCAAGTTCTGTGCAGCGTTAAACTTCAATGACATGGTATCTGCTTGCTATTTCATAGACGCGACCTTGTTTCATGGATGATTACTATGACTATTATGACTACTATGCGTACTATGACTCCATGAATAAGATCAAAGTAAACTTTGAAGGAATGCTTGCTACACTTAATCACCGTGTAAATCACATCCAGCTCTCTACAATGCAATGCGCATTAAATCGCACACAACAGTCAAGACACCGCAAAGGGCCTCTATTACGACCGTGCACACAAAGACATGGATTCAATGTTTGAAGTGTCAAGGTCTTGGACATGAAGAACATCAATGCCCCAATGAAGAGTACGTTTCCAAGGAAGAACTTGTCTTGTTCTTAAAGCAAGATGTGGTAGAACCGAAGGCAACAATTCCTTCGTTGGATCAAGCGACTTTGCCTAATGACTCTATATGCATGGTACAACTCCCCAAGATCCATTCTTGGAAATACAAGAGGACTTCAAGATTAAATCTTTGGCTTGTAGACGCTCCAAAGTTCCGATATTTGCTGGCCCATGTGCGACTAAAGTTTCCAAGAAGTGTTGGAAACCAAAATCTACAGCATCTACTACTGATTTTTGCTATACGCCTATTGTTCTTAGCACTCCACGTCCCTATGTCTCATGGAGTCCACTTCTGATTTTCATCCGTGAACTAATGCTAATGGATCATGGATCACGCGCATGGATGATCGCTTGGCTCCATGAAAACTTGAGGACAAGTTTTTTTTTCAAGAAGGGGAGTATGATGTGAAATAGAAGTGTTAGTTATGTAGAGTTCTTGTTCTGTTAGAATTCTATGTAATTTAGGTGTTTTACTCCTAGCTTATTTAGAGTTTGTTTGACATTAGGACTTTATTTTAATTAGAGTTTGATTTGTATTAGGTTTCTAATCACATAGGCGTGTGGATTCATACCTTAGCCGTGTGAATTAGATAGATTAGTTTGTTAAGTTTTTGTTTATCTTTTATGCTTAACTAGTTCTACTAGGTTTTGGTTACTTTGTTTTAATAGTTCTAATCAGTTTAGGATTATTTGTGCACTATAAATAGGCCATTCGGCCATATTAATAGGAAAGAGTGTGTTTAAATTAATTCTTGTGAATTACAGATTAAGGAGTGAATCCAAAACGAATCCGGAGGGAATCCAAAACCGTAGTTGAATTTCGAGACGAAATACGCCTAAATTCTCCATATCCTGGTTACCAATCGATTTATTGAGACGAAATACGCCAATATACTTGATTCTTGCTACTGATTTTCATTAAAGATCTTATCCTTTAATCAAGAAAGTTAAAGAAAGCCACTAAACTACATTAAAAGAGCCTAATTTCGTGTTTCTTGTTTCAAGATCCACATTAAGTCTGGCTGATTTGCGTCAAATTCTGCAGTCAGTCGGATAAAATTGTTCGTCTGGACACGTTACAAGTCGGAATTCAGATTTTCTTGGTTCGTTCGAAAGCTAACAAGGAGATCTGTATTGTGTTAAAATTTGAGCATATTTTACCCAGTAACAAAGTCGCTGTCAGCAAATACATCTGCGTCAAATTTCTGTCGTCCAATTTGACACTGCTAGATTGAAACGGCGCGTGACAGGGCGTGACAAATCAGAATTCTACGATTTTTGGCTCATCGGACTTCTAACATTTTGAGGTTTGTTGTGTAAAATTTCATAACGTTCTAATAAGTATCAAGTTCTGTGCAGCGTTAAACTTCAATGACATCGTATCTGCTTGCTATTTCATAGACGCGACCTTGTTTCATGGATGATTACTATGACTATTATGACTACTATGCGTACTATGACTCCATGAATAAGATCAAAGTAAACTTTGAAGGAATGCTTGTTACCCTTAATCAGCTGTGCAAATCACATCAAGCTCTCTACAATGCAATGCGCATTAAATGCCGCACAACGAGTCAAGACACCGCAAAAGGCCTTTATTACGACCGTGCACACAAAGACATGGATTCAATGTTTGAAGTGTCAAGGTCTTGGACATGAAGAACATCAATGCCCCAATGAAGAGTACGTTTCCAAGGAAGAACTTGTCTTGTTCTTAAAGCAAGATGTGGCAGAACCGAAGGCAACAATTCCTTCGTTGGATCAAGCGACTTTGCCTAATGACTCTATATGCATGGTACAACTCCCCAAGATCCAATCTTGGAAATACAAGAGGACTTCATGATTAAATCTTTGGCTTGTAGACGCTCCAAAGTTCCGATATTTGCTGCCCCATGTGCGACTAAAGCTTCCAAGAAGTGTTGGAAACCAAAATCTACAGCATCTACTACTGATTTTTGCTATACGCCTATTGTTCTTTGCACTCCACGTCCCTATGTCTCATGGAGTCCACTTCTGATTTTCATCCGTGAACTAATGCTAATGGATCATGGATCACGCGCATGGATGATCGCTTGGCTCCATGAAAACTTGAGGACAAGTTTTTTTTTCAAGAAGGGGAGTATGATGTGAAATAGAAGTGTTAGTTATGTAGAGTTCTTGTTACGTTAGGAATTCTATGTAATTTAGGTGTTTTACTCCTAGCTTATTTAGAGTTTGTTTGACATTAGGACTTTATTTTAATTAGAGTTTGATTTGTATTAGGTTTCTAATCACATAGGCGTGTGGATTCATACCTTAGCCGTGGGAATTATATAGATTAGTTTGTTAAGTTTTTGTTTATCTTTTATGCTTAACTAGTTCTACTAGGTTTTGGTTACTTTGTTTTAATAGTTCTAATCAGTTTAGGATTATTTGTGCACTATAAATAGGCCATTCGGCCATATTAATAGGAGAGAGTGTGTTTAAGTTAATTCTTGTGAATTACAGATTAAGGAGTGAATCCAAAACGAATCCGGAGGGAATCCAAAACCGTAGTTGAATTTCGAGACGAAATACGCCTAAATTCTCCATATCCTGGTTACCAATCGATTTATTGAGACGAAATACGCCAATATACTTGATTCTTGCTACTGATTTTCATTAAAGATCTTATCTTTTAATCAAGAAAGTTAAAGAAAGCCACTAAACTAAAAGAGCCTAATTTCGTGTTTCTTGTTTCAAGATCCACATTAAGTCTACTGATTTGCGTCAAATTCTGCAGTCAGTCCGATAAATTTATTCGTCTGGACACGTTACAAGTCGGAATTCAGATTTTCTTGGTTCGTTGGAAAGCTAACAAGGAGATCTGTATTGTGTTAAAATTTGAGCATATTTTACCCAGTAACAAAGTCGTTGTCATCAAATACATCTGCGTCAAATTTCTGTCGTCCAGTTTGACACTGCTAGATTGAAACGGCGCGTGACAGGGCGTGACAAATCAGAATTCTACGATTTTTGGCTCATCGGACTTCTAACATTTTGAGGTTTGTTGTGTAAAATTTCATAACGTTCTAATAAGTATCAAGTTCTGTGCAGCGTTAAACTTCAATGACATGGTATCTGCTTGCTATTTCATAGACGCGACCTTGTTTCATGGATGATTACTATGACTATTATGACTACTATGCGTACTATGACTCCATGAATAAGATCAAAGTAAACTTTGAAGGAATGCTTGCTACACTTAATCAGCTGTGTAAATCACATCCAGCTCTCTACAATGCAATGCGCATTAAATCTGCACAACAGTCCAAGACACCGCAAAAGGCCTCTATTACGACCGTGCACACAAAGACATGGATTCAATGTTTGAAGTGTCAAGGTCTTGGACATGAAGAACATCAACGCCCCAATGAAGAGTACGTTTCCAAGGAAGAACTTGTCTTGTTCTTAAAGCAAGATGTGGTAGAACCGAAGGCAACAATTCCTTCGTTGGATCAAGCGACTTTGCCTAATGACTCTATATGCATGGTACAACTCCCCAAGATCCATTCTTGGAAATACAAGAGGACTTCAAGATTAAATCTTTGGCTTGTAGACGCTCCAAAGTTCCGATATTTGCTGGCCCATGTGCGACTAAAGCTTCCAAGAAGTGTTGGAAACCAAAATCTACAGCATCTACTACTGATCTTTGCTATACACCTATTGTTCTTAGCACTCCACGTCCCTATGTCTCATGGAGTCCACTTCTGATTTTCATCCGTGAACTAATGCTAATGGATCATGGATCACGTGCATGGATGATCGCTTGGCTGCATGAAAACTTGAGGACAAGTTTTTTTTTCAAGAAGGGGAGTATGATGTGAAATAGAAGTGTTAGTTATGTAGAGTTCTTGTTCTGTTAGAATTCTATGTAATTTAGGTGTTTTACTCCTAGCTTATTTGGAGTTTGTTTGACATTAGGACTTTATTTTAATTAGAGTTTGATTTGTATTAGGTTTCTAATCACATAGGCGTGTGGATTCATACCTTAGCCGTGTGAATTAGATAGATTAGTTTGTTAAGTTTTTGTTTATCTTTTATGCTTAACTAGTTCTACTAGGTTTTGGTTACTTTGTTTTAATAGTTCTAATCAGTTTAGGATTATTTGTGCACTATAAATAGGCCATTCGGCCATATTAATAGGAAAGAGTGTGTTTAAATTAATTCTTGTGAATTACAGATTAAGGAGTGAATCCAAAACGAATCCGGAGGGAATCCAAAACCGTAGTTGAATTTCGAGACGAAATACGCCTAAATTCTCCATATCCTGGTTACCAATCGATTTATTGAGACGAAATACGCCAATATACTTGATTCTTGCTACTGATTTTCATTAAAGATCTTATCCTTTAATCAAGAAAGTTAAAGAAAGCCACTAAACTACATTAAAAGAGCCTAATTTCGTGTTTCTTGTTTCAAGATCCACATTAAGTCTGCTGATTTGCGTCAAATTCTGCAGTCAGTCAGATAAAATTGTTCGTCTGGACACGTTACAAGTCGGAATTCAGATTTTCTTGGTTCGTTCGAAAGCTAACAAGGAGATCTGTATTGTGTTAAAATTTGAGCATATTTTACCCAGTAACAAAGTCGCTGTCAGCAAATACATCTGCGTCAAATTTCTGTCGTCCAATTTGACACTGCTAGATTGAAACGGCACGTGACAGGGCGTGACAAATCAGAATTCTACGATTTTTGGCTCATCGGACTTCTAACATTTTGAGGTTTGTTGTGTAAAATTTCATAACGTTCTAATAAGTATCAAGTTCTGTGCAGCGTTAAACTTCAATGACATCGTATCTGCTTGCTATTTCATAGACGCGACCTTGTTTCATGGATGATTACTATGACTATTATGACTACTATGCGTACTATGACTCCATGAATAAGATCAAAGTAAACTTTGAAGGAATGCTTGTTACCCTTAATCAGCTGTGCAAATCACATCAAGCTCTCTACAATGCAATGCGCATTAAATCGCACAACAACCAGTCAAGACACCGCAAAAGGCCTTTATTACGACCGTGCACACAAAGACATGGATTCAATGTTTGAAGTGTCAAGGTCTTGGACATGAAGAACATCAATGCCCCAATGAAGAGTACGTTTCCAAGGAAGAACTTGTCTTGTTCTTAAAGCAAGATGTGGCAGAACCGAAGGCAACAATTCCTTCGTTGGATCAAGCGACTTTGCCTAATGACTCTATATGCATGGTACAACTCCCCAAGATCCAATCTTGGAAATACAAGAGGACTTCATGATTAAATCTTTGGCTTGTAGACGCTCCAAAGTTCCGATATTTGCTGCCCCATGTGCGACTAAAGCTTCCAAGAAGTGTTGGAAACCAAAATCTACAAAGCATCTACTACCGATTTTTGCTATACGCCTATTGTTCTTAGCACTCCACGTCCCTATGTCTCATGGAGTCCACTTCGATTTTCATCCGTGAACTAATGCTAATGGATCATGGATCACGCGCATGGATGATCGCTTGGCTCCATGAAAACTTGAGGACAAGTTTTTTTTTCAAGAAGGGGAGTATGATGTGAAATAGAAGTGTTAGTTATGTAGAGTTCTTGTTCTGTTAGAATTCTATGTAATTTAGGTGTTTTACTCCTAGCTTATTTAGAGTTTGTTTGACATTAGGACTTTATTTTAATTAGAGTTTGATTTGTATTAGGTTTCTAATCACATAGGCGTGTGGATTCATACCTTAGCCGTGGGAATTATATAGATTAGTTTGTTAAGTTTTTGTTTATCTTTTATGCTTAACTAGTTCTACTAGGTTTTGGTTACTTTGTTTTAATAGTTCTAATCAGTTTAGGATTATTTGTGCACTATAAATAGGCCATTCGGCCATATTAATAGGAGAGAGTGTGTTTAAGTTAATTCTTGTGAATTACAGATTAAGGAGTGAATCCAAAACGAATCCGGAGGGAATCCAAAACCGTAGTTGAATTTCGAGACGAAATACGCCTAAATTCTCCATATCCTGGTTACCAATCGATTTATTGAGACGAAATACGCCAATATACTTGATTCTTGCTACTGATTTTCATTAAAGATCTTATCTTTTAATCAAGAAAGTTAAAGAAAGCCACTAAACTAAAAGAGCCTAATTTCGTGTTTCTTGTTTCAAGATCCACATTAAGTCTACTGATTTGCGTCAAATTCTGCAGTCAGTCCGATAAATTTATTCGTCTGGACACGTTACAAGTCGGAATTCAGATTTTCTTGGTTCGTTGGAAAGCTAACAAGGAGATCTGTATTGTGTTAAAATTTGAGCATATTTTACCCAGTAACAAAGTCGTTGTCATCAAATACATCTGCGTCAAATTTCTGTCGTCCAGTTTGACACTGCTAGATTGAAACGGCGTGTGACAGGGCGTGACAATCAGAATTCTACGATTTTTGGCTCATCGGACTTCTAACATTTTGAGGTTTGTTGTGTAAAATTTCATAACGTTCTAATAAGTATCAAGTTCTGTGCAGCGTTAAACTTCAATGACATGGTATCTGCTTGCTATTTCATAGACGCGACCTTGTTTCATGGATGATTACTATGACTATTATGACTACTATGCGTACTATGACTCCATGAATAAGATCAAAGTAAACTTTGAAGGAATGCTTGCTACACTTAATCAGCTGTGTAAATCACATCCAGCTCTCTACAATGCAATGCGCATTAAATCGCACAATGTACCAAGACACCGCAAAAGGCCTCTATTACGACCGTGCACACAAAGACATGGATTCAATGTTTGAAGTGTCAAGGTCTTGGACATGAAGAACATCAATGCCCCAATGAAGAGTACGTTTCCAAGGAAGAACTTGTCTTGTTCTTAAAGCAAGATGTGGTAGAACCGAAGGCAACAATTCCTTCGTTGGATCAAGCGACTTTGCCTAATGACTCTATATGCATGGTACAACTCCCCAAGATCCATTCTTGGAAATACAAGAGGACTTCAAGATTAAATCTTTGGCTTGTAGACGCTCCAAAGTTCCGATATTTGCTGGCCCATGTGCGACTAAAGCTTCCAAGAAGTGTTGGAAACCAAAATCTACAGCATCTACTACTGATCTTTGCTATACACCTATTGTTCTTAGCACTCCACGTTCCTATGTCTCATGGAGTCCACTTCTGATTTTCATCCGTGAACTAATGCTAATGGATCATGGATCACGCGCATGGATGATCGCTTGGCTGCATGAAAACTTGAGGACAAGTTTTTTTTTCAAGAAGGGGAGTATGATGTGAAATAGAAGTGTTAGTTATGTAGAGTTCTTGTTCTGTTAGAATTCTATGTAATTTAGGTGTTTTACTCCTAGCTTATTTGGAGTTTGTTTGACATTAGGACTTTATTTTAATTAGAGTTTGATTTGTATTAGGTTTCTAATCACATAGGCGTGTGGATTCATACCTTAGCCGTGTGAATTAGATAGATTAGTTTGTTAAGTTTTTGTTTATCTTTTATGCTTAACTAGTTCTACTAGGTTTTGGTTACTTTGTTTTCATAGTTCTAATCAGTTTAGGATTATTTGTGCACTATAAATAGGCCATTCGGCCATATTAATAGGAGAGAGTGTGTTTAAGTTAATTCTTGTGAATTACAGATTAAGGACTGAATCCAAAATGAATCCGGAGAGAATCCAAAACCCAAGTTGAATTTTGAGACGAAATACGCCTAAATTTTTCATATTCTGGTTACCAATCGAGTTATTAAAATGAAATACGCCAATATACTTGATTTTAGCTACTGATTTTCATTAAAGATCTTATCCTTTAATCAAGAAAGTTAAAGAAAGCCACTAAACTACATTAAAAGAGCCTAATTTCGTGTTTCTTGTTTCAAGATCCACATTAAGTCTGCTGATTTGCGTCAAATTCTGCAATCGGCCGATAAAATTGTTCGTCCGGGACACGTTACAAGTCGGAATTCAGATTTTCTTGGTTCGTTCGAAAGCTAACAAGGAGATCTGTATTGTGTTAAAATTTGAGCATATTTTACCCAGTAACAAAGTCGCTGTCAGCAAATACATCTGCGTCAAATTTCTGTCGTCCAATTTGACACTGCTAGATTGAAACGGCGCGTGACAGGGCGTGACAAATCAGAATTCTACGATTTTTGGCTCATCGGACTTCTAACATTTTGAGGTTTGTTGTGTAAAATTTCATAACGTTCTAATAAGTATCAAGTTCTGTGCAGCGTTAAACTTCAATGACATCGTATCTGCTTGCTATTTCATAGACGCGACCTTGTTTCATGGATGATTACTATGACTATTATGACTACTATGCGTACTATGACTCCATGAATAAGATCAAAGTAAACTTTGAAGGAATGCTTGTTACCCTTAATCAGCTGTGCAAATCACATCAAGCTCTCTACAATGCAATGCGCATTAAATCTGCACAACAGTCCAAGACACCGCAAAAGGCCTTTATTACGACCGTGCACACAAAGACATGGATTCAATGTTTGAAGTGTCAAGGTCTTGGACATGAAGAACATCAATGCCCCAATGAAGAGTACGTTTCCAAGGAAGAACTTGTCTTGTTCTTAAAGCAAGATGTGGCAGAACCGAAGGCAACAATTCCTTCGTTGGATCAAGCGACTTTGCCTAATGACTATATATGCATGGTACAACTCCCCAAGATCCAATCTTGGAAATACAAGAGGACTTCATGATTAAATCTTTGGCTTGTAGACGCTCCAAAGTTCCGATATTTGCTGCCCCATGTGCGACTAAAGCTTCCAAGAAGTGTTGGAAACCAAAATCTACAGCATCTACTACTGATTTTTGCTATACGCCTATTGTTCTTAGCACTCCACGTCCCTATGTCTCATGGAGTCCACTTCTGATTTTCATCCGTGAACTAATGCTAATGGATCATGGATCACGCGCATGGATGATCGCTTGGCTCCATGAAAACTTGAGGACAAGTTTTTTTTTCAAGAAGGGGAGTATGATGTGAAATAGAAGTGTTAGTTATGTAGAGTTCTTGTTCTGTTAGAATTCTATGTAATTTAGGTGTTTTACTCCTAGCTTATTTAGAGTTTGTTTGACATTAGGACTTTATTTTAATTAGAGTTTGATTTGTATTAGGTTTCTAATCACATAGGCGTGTGGATTCATACCTTAGCCGTGGGAATTATATAGATTAGTTTGTTAAGTTTTTGTTTATCTTTTATGCTTAACTAGTTCTACTAGGTTTTGGTTACTTTGTTTTAATAGTTCTAATCAGTTTAGGATTATTTGTGCACTATAAATAGGCCATTCGGCCATATTAATAGGAGAGAGTGTGTTTAAGTTAATTCTTGTGAATTACAGATTAAGGAGTGAATCCAAAACGAATCCGGAGGGAATCCAAAACCGTAGTTGAATTTCGAGACGAAATACGCCTAAATTCTCCATATCCTGGTTACCAATCGATTTATTGAGACGAAATACGCCAATATACTTGATTCTTGCTACTGATTTTCATTAAAGATCTTATCTTTTAATCAAGAAAGTTAAAGAAAGCCACTAAACTAAAAGAGCCTAATTTCGTGTTTCTTGTTTCAAGATCCACATTAAGTCTACTGATTTGCGTCAAATTCTGCAGTCAGTCCGATAAATTTATTCGTCTGGACACGTTACAAGTCGGAATTCAGATTTTCTTGGTTCGTTGGAAAGCTAACAAGGAGATCTGTATTGTGTTAAAATTTGAGCATATTTTATCCAGTAACAAAGTCGTTGTCATCAAATACATCTGCGTCAAATTTCTGTCGTCCAGTTTGACACTGCTAGATTGAAACGGCGCGTGACAGGGCGTGACAATCAGAATTCTACGATTTTTGGCTCATCGGACTTCTAACATTTTGAGGTTTGTTGTGTAAAATTTCATAACGTTCTAATAAGTATCAAGTTCTGTGCAGCGTTAAACTTCAATGACATGGTATCTGCTTGCTATTTCATAGACGCGACCTTGTTTCATGGATGATTACTATGACTATTATGACTACTATGCGTACTATGACTCCATGAATAAGATCAAAGTAAACTTTGAAGGAATGCTTGCTACACTTAATCAGCTGTGTAAATCACATCCAGCTCTCTACAATGCAATGCGCATTAAATCTGCACAACAGTCCAAGACACCGCAAAAGGCCTCTATTACGACCGTGCACACAAAGACATGGATTCAATGTTTGAAGTGTCAAGGTCTTGGACATGAAGAACATCAATGCCCCAATGAAGAGTACGTTTCCAAGGAAGAACTTGTCTTGTTCTTAAAGCAAGATGTGGTAGAACCGAAGGCAACAATTCCTTCGTTGGATCAAGCGACTTTGCCTAATGACTCTATATGCATGGTACAACTCCCCAAGATCCATTCTTGGAAATACAAGAGGACTTCAAGATTAAATCTTTGGCTTGTAGACGCTCCAAAGTTCCGATATTTGCTGGCCCATGTGCGACTAAAGCTTCCAAGAAGTGTTGGAAACCAAAATCTACAGCATCTACTACTGATCTTTGCTATACACCTATTGTTCTTAGCACTCCACGTCCCTATGTCTCATGGAGTCCACTTCTGATTTTCATCCGTGAACTAATGCTAATGGATCATGGATCACGCGCATGGATGATCGCTTGGCTGCATGAAAACTTGAGGACAAGTTTTTTTTTCAAGAAGGGGAGTATGATGTGAAATAGAAGTGTTTGTTATGTAGAGTTCTTGTTCTGTTAGAATTCTATGTAATTTAGGTGTTTTACTCCTAGCTTATTTGGAGTTTGTTTGACATTAGGACTTTATTTTAATTAGAGTTTGATTTGTATTAGGTTTCTAATCACATAGGCGTGTGGATTCATACCTTAGCCGTGTGAATTAGATAGATTAGTTTGTTAAGTTTTTGTTTATCTTTTATGCTTAACTAGTTCTACTAGGTTTTGGTTACTTTGTTTTCATAGTTCTAATCAGTTTAGGATTATTTGTGCACTATAAATAGGCCATTCGGCCATATTAATAGGAGAGAGTGTGTTTAAGTTAATTCTTGTGAATTATAGATTAAGGACTGAATCCAAAATGAATCCGGAGAGAATCCAAAACCCAAGTTGAATTTTGAGACGAAATACGCCTAAATTTTTCATATTCTGGTTACCAATCGAGTTATTAAAATGAAATACGCCAATATACTTGATTTTTGCTACTGATTTTCATTAAAGATCTTATCTTTTAATCAATAAAGTTAAAGAAAGCCACTAAACTACATTAAAAGAGCCTAATTTCGTGTTTCTTGTTTCAAGATCCACATCAAACACACTCAAACCACTCCTGGAATTTAGTTGTTTAACACTAACTAATAAACACTCCTGAATATCAATTAATGGCTTGTAAGCAATTAACTCACGAAATAAACTTTCATAAACTCATCATCTCTGTTTTATTAATGATCGAAATAAAGCCTTATATTGGCATTACAAATACCTAATTATACTAGGACTAGAAAACATAAAAGATAACTAAGAAATAACAAACTTCTAAACCAAGTAGGATTTGGATTTCTAACTCAACTAGAATTTATAAGCTATTATACTCCTAACAGAACTAGGAGTTCTAATCCTACTAGGATTAGGATTTTAAGAGTCCTATTCCTACTAGAACTAGGAAAACAACACAAAATCTAACAAAACTAGGATTTATAGGAAATGACCATCTCTTATATGGATCATTAACAAATAAAACTAACATTAAAACACTATTCACAACCTTGAATTGTAAGATGATCCAAGCCCAATAATTCATAAGATCCAGTAATTCAGTTATATTGAATATTCTCGTCGGATCCATATCATTCTCCCCTTCTTTTCGACCTCGAATTTTACTGAATCTCAACTGTAGAACATCATGATCAAGATTACTCTTGTCAAACCCATAAGAATGAACTAACGAAGTATCAAGATCTCTCACGACAACCTTACTTGGCAAGTTGCAGATAGTAGAATTGTTGGACAACTTTTCAATAACATTGACAGCAAGAGAAGTACTGCTAGAAATTTCTTTAATCTGCTCTTCTTCAACAACTAGAGGTACATCTAGAGTAGACTCGGAAAAATTAGGAAGAACATCAATCTTGACTTCTTCAACTACTAGAGGTACATCTAGAGTAGACTCGAAAAAAGTAGGAAGAACATCAATCTTGGCTTCATCAACTAATACTTTTGGAACCGAAGTTGACTTTTCAAGTTTTGCCAGACGTGCCTTTATGTCCTTTACCAATTGCTGCCTTTTAATTTTTTTCTTTCTATCTTCGATTTTTTTGTCATATAGTAAATAAGATAATTTCCTTTTAAGAATTCTTTTGTCCATCTTAGTGAGAAAAGTATCAGCAAGGGTAACTTGTAGAAATATAATAGCATCTGTGAGGTTGAGTTTACTAAGGGTCTCAGCAACGGCAGTCCAGTCCACCATGGTTTGTTGCAAATAGTCATCTAAAAACAGCCCAGTCATCCAAAAAACTGACCTAGCTTCAATAATAAACTGCAGATTCCACAAGTGGAAACAAATTACCAAATTTTCACAAAAGTAAATTTGGCATAGTACGAGACACCTCCAACTAGAATTATTCAAAAATTCGAAACAGGCTGCTTGCAGAATCCTTTCAAAGTCAGTCGCGCCAGATTCGTACCAAAATAATACGACTCACAAGAACTATCTAAACACCATACCAAACGAACTCGAAATTTCAAGAAATTTTAGGATAGTAAACTAGACTTGAAATAGATCAGTTTAGAAAAAAGAAACTCAGAAAAATTCGTTTCCTAGTAGTAGAACGAAACAGAACAAAACGTACCAAATTCTGGGTGAATCTGGGACGAGAATAAGCACTCTTCTCCGCCTTTCTTTATTGTAGCTCTGATACCAATTTGATGCGGACGTGAATCCACACTTTAGTGAAGTTTAAAATTTCCCAAGAATCTTAAAAGAAAGATTGGATCTTGATTGGTTCTTGGTTGAATTTCAATGGAACACACTCGAACATAAGGATAGTACTATTTGGTTGATCACTCCTGAACTCTCAAATAGGATTTTGATTCAATTAAGTCACTCCTGGCCTAATTAATCAAGCACTAAATTCAAATCACTCCTGAATTGAATTCAATGGTTCTTAAACACACTCAAACCACTCCTGGAATTTAGTTGTTTAACACTAACTAATAAACACTCCTGAATATCAATTAATGGTTTGTAAGCAATTAACTCACGAAATAAACTTTCATAAACTCATCATCTCTGTTTTATTATTGATCGAAATAAAGCCTTATATAGGCATTACAAATACCTAATTATACTAGGACTAGAAAACATAAAAGATAACTAAGAAATAACAAACTCTTAAACCAAGTAGAACAAGATCAACTTGGCGCCTACTAACTAGACTCCTATTAAAGATATAACTATACTCCAATTAGAATCCTAATCCAACTAGGATTTGGATTTCTAACTCAACTAGAATTTATAAGCTAATATACTCCTAACAGAACTAGGAGTTCTAATCCTACTAGGATTAGGATTTTAAGAGTCCTATTCCTACTAGAACTAGGAAAACAACACAAATTCTAACAAAACTAGGATTTGTAGGAAATGACCATCTCTCATATGGATCATTAACAAATAAAACTAACATTAAAACACTATTCACAACCTTGAATTATAAGATGATCCAAGCCTAATAATTCATAAGATCCACTAATTCAATTATATTGAATCTTCTCGTCGGATCCATATCACACGTGACCTGTTCGTGGCTACCAAAGATCCTAAGTTACCTGTCCGTGATTTGCAAATTAGAGAAGCTCAGGGAGGTGGTTTAGCTGGCCATTTTGGCGTTAGCAAAACCATGGAGTTATTACAAGAATATTTTTCATGGGCTCATATGATTAAAGAAGTGCACGCTGTTTTAGCTCGTTGCGGTGTTTGTCAAAGAGCAAAAAGCACGTTCCATAAGGGGTTGTACACTCCTTTACTAGTACCGGAGAGACCATGGGAGGATGTTAGTATGGATTTCATTGTGGCACTGCCTAGAACGCAAAAAGGGAAAGATTCGGTCATGGTGGTGGTGGACCGTGTCTCAAAAATGGCACACTTCGTGCCTTGTCATAAAACAGAAGATGCTATTAACGTTTCTTGTTTGTATTTCAGGGAAATTGTTCGTTTACATGGAGAACCAAGAACTATTGTCTCAGATCGAGATAGTAAGTTTTTGAGTCACTTTTGGAGGTCCCTATGGAGAATGATGGGTACTAAGTTGCTGTTTAGTACTTCACATCACCCCCAAACAGATGGTTAAACAGAAGTGACCAATCGAACTCTAGGCACCTTGTTAAGGGACTTAGTGAGCAAAACCGAAAAAGATTGGGATGTCAAGCTATGCCATGCGGAGTTTGCTTACAACAGAACTCCAACTTATGCAACGGAACATTCACCATTCGAAGTGGTATATGACGTAAATCCTTATGTACCTATTGATCTTATTTCATTGCCTAAAGATTCTTATGTCCATGGAGATGCTAGGCAACAAGCTGAAACAATGGTGAAGATTCACAAAGAAATACGCACCAACATATTGAAAGCATATGAGATGCACAAGAAGAAAGGAAACAAAAGCCGAAAACCAAGGGTGTTTGCTCCTGGAGATTTGGTGTGGATTCACTTAAGGAAGGAGAGATTTCCAAGCAAAAGGAAGCATAAATTCATGCCTCGAGCTGAAGGACCTTTCAAAGTTCTTGAACGTTATGGAGACAATCACTAGTGGAAAATAATGGAAGGGCTGCGGTTAAAACAACCCAAATGTAGGTGCTTTGTCCCCCTACTTAGAAGATGAAGATGTACAAGAATTGAGGACAATTCCTTTTGAAGAAGGAGAGGATGATACGAAATCAGAGGCAAATCAAGAGGTATTACTAAGTAGTAATCTTAATCACAACAAAGGAGAGATTCATTGCCAAAAGATTAGTACTAACGTAATTATGCTAAGCAACAACAGAAGAGAAGCTAAGTAAGCTAGCAGCTGCTCATGGGTGTTGGGGAGGTGTGTGCTTAACGTGCTTGTTGTCAATTAGTGTTAATTAAGTATTAAACATGCTTTACGTTCACTAAGTGTATTAATTAGCTACTTAGTTCTTTTTATCAGTTTTTGTAAACTTTCGGTTTTGTAAAACCGATCATATTTTGTTTAGCTAAGTTGTAATGGGGCTTGTAACTTATGAAGGTGCTTAGTCATGGAGGTCCTTGACCTACTTGCAGCAAGGGAACCAATGGCAAGCTTGTTTAGGCATGCCATAGCAGCCCTTGTGTTCGGATTTGCAGCAAGGCAATGATGAAAGGAGATGGCTCCATGTGAAGGAAGAGTCCTTAGTGGTTCCCCTTCCTTGATCCACGTTCCACTTGGTGATGCAGCAAGGCTAGTGCAAGTGTGTTGTTCTAGCTAGTTTAGGAGATATTTTATAGTTAAAAGCTTTGTTTAATCTCCTTAGTGTATTAGATTTAATAGCTGGTGTTTTAAGTTTTTTAGCTCTTGTATTATATATGTAATACTGATTATGAATGAAAATCAGATTTGGTTGTTAAAAACTTGAGCTTTGTGCTTATTCAAAAACAATTTGTGTTTAGAGTCTAAAAACCTCTATCTTTGAACCGAGTTTCTTGGGAGGTAATACTACAAGAAATTCAATCCAATTAGCAGATTTGAGAGTGGAGAGAGTGGAGGTTCATATAATTTGTTGATTAAAAGAGTGGAGATTCACTTCCTTAATTTAAACCGAATTATTAACTTTGAGTGGAGTCTTTTAGTTTGTAATTCAATCTATCCTAAACACAAATCTTCATAGAAGTGTGTTTGTTTCACTTCTAAAGGCTAGGAAAGTCTCATCACTATCTCGATCACAATTAACATCTCCTTCTCAATCTCCTCTTTGTGTTTGCAACCGAATTGATAGTTGCCTAACTTTCTCTTGTAGGAGATTCATTCTAGCCTCATTTTCCTTCCTTTCATCCTCCATGAATTTCAATGTGGCTTTCCAATTGTTGGGTGGTTCGGATTGATCATCAATCTCCATGTTTATGGCTGTTTTTTATTTCGGTTTAAAATGGGGTTTTGGGATTGTGTTTGAAGCGTGTTTAGGAATGGTTTAAGGTGGGTTAAAGAGAGTTTCTTCAACCTCCAGCTCTGATACCAAGATGTTGTAGGCTTGGAGTACAACTCGAAGCTTACAAAGACTAAGTTCTAACAAAACAAACACTAAGAGGAAGCAATGAACTTCAACTAAGTATTTGAGGGATACGTAGCTAACTTTAATCTCCTAAGGATACAGACACACCACCTTAGTTAATTAAAGTTCCTAAGATCACAAATTATTCTAGCTAGGACTTAAAGCATAGGCAAATCAATCTAAGTTTCCAAATCCAAGAAACAAGAATAATCCAAAGGTTGAGAATTAACTCGGTTGTTTTTTAGGCATAAACTTCAATCTCCTTTTCATTGATGAATTCAAGTGCTTAAATACATAAGTTCATGTCCTATTTTCTGATTTAATGAATTAAAATCAAATAACAAAATAAAGCACTAAGTCTAAAATGTCGAACATGGGGTAGAACATGGAGGAACATGGTGTTAGGACAAGGAAAGTGGCGTTGAGGCACCAAAGCATGAGCAGCATGCCTCCCTTGGATCGTGGAATTGATTTCCTTCTCCTTGTCATCAATTGGCACGTTCAAACAATTCGGCTAAATTGGTTATTTGCACGACGTATCAATAGGAAGTGGTTCCTATTTTTAAGCAACGTCAAGCTGAACTTCCTCCAACAATCTTCAGCATTCAAACGTTATTATCTCCAGCATGACTCACACATGTTGCAACATCAAACAACTCTTACTAGTACTAGGACTCCAACAAACTAATCCTACTAGTACTAGGACTCTCATGCGCAAACACTTGCACACTCCTATCAAGACTAGGACTCTTGTACTTATCTAAATCTCATTACAAACTCAATGATACTTAGGAGTACAAATTTAGGGAATTGAAATACAACTCAAAACAACAACTATCACTCGAACTAATAAAGGGAAACAACAACTAAACAAAAGGGAAATGAAGAACCAATCAAATCAGTTAAGAACTAGGCTAACAAGTGCCTCGAACTCACATGACTTAACCATGGACATTTACTTGAACTCCAACATAGTTTCACCTACCATAGCATTAAGGGAATGAGCCTTGTTAATGTTCAATGATGGGGTTGTGTCGCCATCAGTTTGTGAGGTGAACTCGCATCAGTAACCCTATATATACATTAACAATATATGACCTTATATAGTAAAGAAAAAAGTAACTCCATAAATTATCATAATTAAGCCCATAAAAAATGATGTGAACACGACTCAATGAAGAATTGTGTTTAGGATAGATTGAATCACAAGCTAAAAGAATCACTCTTAAAGCTAATAATTCGGTTTTTAGTTAAGGAAGTGAATCACTCTCGACCTTAAACAAAAAGGGCTTAAGCTCTCACAAGCTTTACTCACTTATGATTGCTTAAGGGTTCTAAAACAAATTAAAGGCTTTACTCACCTTAAACCTGATTTAGGAGGAATTTGAGAGTATTTTAATTAGCTTCACTCACTAATTATCCTAACTCTTGCTTACATTAAGCTTTACTCATTTAACTTAAGGGTTTTGTGGTTAAGTTTACTCCTTAACGACAAAAAGAAATTTTGGATTTAACCCTCTAAATTTCAATAAGCAACAAAGCTCAATTTTCAACAACCAAATCTCTCTCTCATTGATGAACCATATTACATATATATAGTACAATAGCTAAAGGAATTAAAACACCAGCACTAAGTCTAATACACTAAGGAAAATAAACAAAGCATGGAAATTACAAAATATCTCCTAAAAGTAGCTGAAATCAGCATACTCTAGTTTCCTAGCTTTCTACTCCTATTGGATGCTTTAAAATGGCTGCCAGCCAATGAAAAGAAAACCTACACTTGAAGTAGCTTCCATCCATGTGTGAATCATCCTCATTGGAGCATGAAATGCTGCTGCCCAAATCAGAAGAAAAGAAGGGTAGAAAAAACATGCATAGGAGCCCTCTTTTCTTTCCTCTATTCATGTTATTTCCTTCTTGCTTAGGAAAGGTTGTAATTGGACCCTTTGCTGCAGGCATCTCGGTAAGCATGGATAAGCAATGTGCTTCACCTACTAGCTTCATTAGATCATCCATTACATCACATAAACACTAATTAAAACCGTAGCTTCATTCCAACAAAAAAAAAAGAATGATTACTGTTAATTAATCTACTTGAGACTAATTAATCATGCTTAGGATTAATTAATCATGCTTAGGACTAATTAATCATGCTTAGTAATCGTAACGATGATTAATTAACACTTAATCAGGATTAGTGTTAATTAAGCAAGTTTAACTCTTCTTAAGCTGGCTTAATCTTCATAACCTTCTGGATTAGTGGATGCTAGTCCTTTGATGGTCTTTTTAATTCTCAGAATTAACCATAACCAATAGTTAAACAAACTTATTAGAGATAGCTTGGTTAGGTTGAGGAAGCTTGATACATATTGGCTGAAGGAGCTTGCTGCATTCGCATCAAAAAATAATAACTAGTTACATGTAAGACATAAATGCATACGTAAAAAATTCCTTCTTTATATAAAAATTAGAGTACTTGTTCAACAACCCTAGTCAATAAAATGGCAGTTCATCTATCAAACATGTTGTAAAAGATAGTAATTTCAACAATATTTAGAATAAAAAACTAACGATCATTCTATAACGCTAAGAACAACAAATTTGGTACCTTCTTGACCCTTAGCTAAACGATTAAAATTCTTTTTTCTCCGCCTTTTCTTTTTCTGCCTTCTCCTTTTCCCGCTGCACTACCTTTTGAAGTATTTCATCCCTTGCTCATTGAAAATTTTGACACGAACCATAACATGACTACGCATCAGATTAATATAAGGCAGAACAAGATATGCACATATTTCTGCCGGTAAAGACGTCGCTTCATTGCCTACAATATAAAAAAAATACCAGTAATATACTCAATCAGTAACCCACATACAAAAAATAGTGACCCCTTGAAAACCCATATACTAACAATCAATAATACCATATGAGAATAGTCAGCAACCCCAAATATAAACAATAAGTAACCTATATATACCAATAGACAGTAACCCTAAATACAAATAGTTTAGTAACCTATATTCCAATAATCAGTAACCCCAAAAACTAAAACCAAACGCAACAAACTCCTATCTACAACCTCGTAATATACATGACTCCATACCTTCAGTTCCTCACATTTAACTAACGCTAGACATATCACAAAGTAATGAAAACCACTTTAGTAAGATATAAGAATTCATGAAAAGAAAATAATTACTTAACTTTTGCAAGCGCTCACTTTAAAAGGTCTGCCCTTGATACATGCAGGAGTCATACAACATGAATGCACCACAATCAACAATAGAAGGCAGTGTCAGCCATTAAAAAGGGATCTGCCTAATCTTGTAATTCCTCACATCATATCCATAATCATGATGCTTCATCACAGAAACATGGACATATAACTTCTCTACAGAGATGCAACAAAAATATTACAATGATTAACACAGTTTCATATCCACAAAAGATCCATAAAGCAAATGAGGAATGTGCGCGTCACAAAATGTATGGTAGGGTGTAATGTGCGCGTCAAACCCAATTTCATCACAATTTTTCTCCATGTTGTGTCCCCAATAAACCCTATTATCAATGTAGTCAATCGGCTCGTCTCGAAAATTGATTACAACACCTGAAAAGTGGTCACGATGCATACTCGGTAATAGAATCTGTAAATTACAATATACATAACTTCCTTGTCCAACTTATAAAACATAACAGAAATGAATAAATATTTTTATAAGAAATACTTTACCAAAGATGAATATGTTAACTCCCATGAATTAATCTGATTATCAATCCACATATCCCACGAATCAAAAATTTCTTGCTTATGTGGTGACGTACTACCCTCCATTAAAGCCATTATAAAAGGATGCTACAAAAAAAGGGTAAGAACAAATGAGTAACCCCAAATATAATTATATACTAACCCCTGTTCTGCATACTCGTAACCTCCAAACAACAAATGTAACAACTTTAAGATCTTTATAAATAAACTAAAAAACCAGAAAAAAGTAACTCCTGAAGACATGAACAGGTAACCCCGTAAATTCAATAAAGGTAACACCAAATAGGTAACCTAAAAACTTACCATGTATGCCAAACTAAAAAAAATATCTTGAAAGTTTGGGCCCCTTTACATGCAACTCAGTCTCATTGAGCAACAACAAAAAGCAGCCCATCACACGATTTAAAATGAGCTTTAAAGGGCACATGGTTAGCAGGTCCTCTCTTGGCAACGAATAAAAGTCAGTGAAAATCACAAATTCTTCCCTGATAACACAACAGATATCTTTTATTCAAAACACAGATGAAAGCAAAGAAACCAACAAACACGTTTAAACCAAAACCACTTACTTTGGAAGAAAATCATCATCATTTACAAAATAATAATCAGCAACTTGAAGCCTCAAAGCTCTAATATTTGACTAAAGAAGCTTGTTGTTGGCTCACATGAACTTTGAAACCAAATTCATCGTATCACCTCCCTGCTCACCCGAATACATATCACATTTAATGGGAGACAATGAATTGCAAAATTCATCATCAATTTCAACCACCTCACTTTCTGTAAAAAACTCCTTCAAGATAGCCTTAGTTTCCTCAGGAGTATAGCATGAAGGCGTTTCAGAAAATTTCTTCACCAAAGAACCCTTGATTCTTTAGGAGTGCAGCCACAAACAAATGCTTGCATTACTTTCTTCTATGCTCTCCCCCTTCTCTTTGAAGTAGGTGCACATACTTTCCCCTTTCCTGCAGCAGGTCGCCTATTCCTCCCCACTGGACGTCGCTCCATACCAGCTTGCGGAGGCTTTCCAAAGAAGGGGTTCGTTTCCTCAAATGAAACCACCTTCAAAATGACTTTAAGGGCTTTCCTAGCTCCTTATTCCTTCTTCTCCCCCACATTTTCATCCTTTTTCTTCTTAACTTCAATAACCCTTGAAGATCTCGGAACCAATCCTGCAACTGTTTTACGATTCCTCAGCTGCTGCTCGTTCTTACCAATGTTATCAGCAAGTTCGTTTACACTAACGGAAGCCACAACATCTTCCTTCTCAACCACATTGGATGTCTCTGTTGCTGGAACAGTTGCTTCTTGACTGGAATCATGAATTTCGATAACAGGATTGGACTCCGACTGACTTGCAACATCATTTATAGTGTCCCTGAGACAAGACGGATCAACTGTGAATAACATATCACCTCCAATTTCAGTTGCCCTAAGACCAACAGTTGTAGTAACTCCATAGCTTGTAGCATCAAGCACTTGCTCAACAGAAACTTCCTCATTAACAAAAGCGGTTGTTCCTTTGTCACTGATTCTGTTGCTTCCACATTAACCAAATAGGTTGTACTTTCAATAACTGCTTCCTTGGACACTTGTTTAATAACTCCAACAACTTTTTCACAACCTTCTATAGTATCAACCTCATTTCTGACTTGAGGAGTTCTCTCCGTGTTGCTTAACTCCAAGTCAACAGAATTTAAATCTTGTAACACTGCATCTATCTTTGCCTCAGAACTTTCTAAATTATCAATGGAGGGCACATCAATCATTTCACTCTCTTTTGAAAAGGTCATCCATCTGAGCCTCTATGACAGGTTAAGATCGTACATTGATATCACATGCGGAAAAGACCTCAAAAGATGACATATCTTTCTCCAACTCCTTCATTTTGATTAATTTGCTCCTAGAATTTCAGATCACTAAATGCAAGATCCAACAACGACATAATAGGAGAAAGACCCTTCTCATACATTGTCTTTGACTATCTCCTGGTTCAGATAGGCTTCTTATTGCCTCCACATGCTTCTCACATTGATTTGAGAGAAGTTTCATATCTCTCTATAAGAGCATATACCTTTCTTGAAGATCCTGAAAAAGGAAATTGAAAATCATAACAGTAACCCTTATAAACAGAACAAGTAACACATAAACATCAACAAGTAAAACACTAAACAATTAATGAGTAACCCACACCACCTGAACAAAAACTCAATTAGTAACCCATAGAAAATTAACCACAAACCTCCTTTAGTAACAATAAGTAACACGTAAAACCATACACCCTTTATAGCTAACTCTATTAAACTCAATCAGAAAATAAAAAAGTAAAGTATGATAAAACTAAACAAGTAACTCAGATGAAAGTCACATACAAACAGAACAAGTAACCATATACAAACAAATCAGTAACTCCATTATACTCTACAAGTAAACTTTAAAAAATAAATCAGGTAATAGCTAAATAAATACTTACATTCTTAGAAATTTCATGAATTTCATCATTTGACATTATCTCAGCAGGCAACTGAAATGTAACACGACGACTACTGAATCGTTCCCTTCCAGTTGGATCGTTACCTAAAACAGCTTGTGCTTCAACCACTTCATAAACAATGGCTGGTGCAGATACCACACAATCTACATCCCCATGCTGAGCAGCAACTAGTTTTGCAATTACACCACTCTTTTGCAGAACAATCCCATCACCCCTTGTAATGGGATACGTAGACTCATCAATTTTCCCAATTCCATACTTCGTACCTTCTTCCATTAACCTCTCTCTTACTTTCTCAGTTGTCCAATATTTAATCAAAGGTAGGGAAGTAGGAGAAGCAACCCCTCTAAACAGATACCTATAAAAATAGCATATCTGCAACAATAGAATACAACCATCAACATATTTCTGCTCTAGTGTGTACCCAGACAAATTTGATGCCAATTGGTCCATCACATATTGACACTTGTTATATTTCTGATAGAACATCCTCAAGTGCCTTAGCAAGCTTCAAATCATCAGTTCTATTAAGCGTTAGAGTGAACAATGTGATCATATCAAACATGACAAAGCACTTCTTGAAGTCATCATTGCCGGTCTTCATGCCTGGATCATATCATCCTCTCTAGCTCCACAATAGTAACAACATCTGCCCGATTCTGATATCTCTATTTCCATGCCCTCCTCAAATGTCTATCATCAAACTTCCCAGATATTGGCACTTCAATTAGTCCAATTGGAATACGGAATACATCACGAACGTCTTCAGCTGTCAATTGAACCCCTTTCCCAGGAGCAATAACAAAAACCCTCCCATTTGGGCAAAATCTAAAGCAGAACCACCTAAGCATATCCTTAGGAACTTCAGACAACTGGATATCGATCAAACTACCAAAACCAATCTCCTTGATTGCTTCAACTTCAGCTGGTTGGAGATCTAAAAACAATTTAATGACGCATGTTGGCCTACATCTGACAGCCCTCTGAGGACCGGAATAATTGGATAAAAAACATAAGCAAATGTATTACAAAATACAAGTAAAACCGTGTAAATTGAATAAGTAACCCCATTTAACTTGAACAAGTAAGCCCATGTAACTTGATAAAGTAACCCTTCTCATAAAAACTACACCAAAAAACTATTAGTGACCCTTATTATACAGTATAAGTAACCACGTATATAAGTAACCTCAAAAACAAAAACAAAAGTACTTACATTGATTCCTCTTCCAAATCAAGAAATTCATTAGGCCTAATGACAAGAGCAGTGCTTAGATCAATTGTTGCTCTTCCTCGTTTGCTTGAAGCTACAGGAACTTCAACTTCCTACTTCACCTTTTGATATCTACCCCTCTTGGCAGGTTTAACTTGAACTTCTTCAATTGCTAGGTAATTAGAGACATCTTTAGGTTTCACCCTTTTCAGCGGCGCAATCCTTCGTTTACCGAACGCTTCTGCCAATGAAGGCTCTTTACCCTTCAAAATTTTAGGCACTAGCTATTTCTCAATTGGCTTCTTAACCAATGCCCGATTCTCAAATTGCAACTTACAATATGGTCGTTTCGATGTGGTCGTTTAGCAGCTTGTCGTTTCTCAATTGGAACTTTCTTAGCTGGAAATCTAGAAGGTTGTTCTTGCTTTCCCTCTTCATATTCCTCCTTTTCTTCATCATCATCACTTTAATCTGTATCACTTTCCTGCCTATCACCTTCATCCTCATCTACATCCTCATCACCTTCATTGTCATCACACTTCCTCCTCTTCATCTTCCTCCTCTTCATCTTCCTCTTCTTCATTTTCCTCCTCATCACCTGCTACCTCATCGCCTCCCTCCTCAGCAGCATTATCAGAGTCTGTTTCTACATGTGTCTCCACAATAACTTGACTATTACTAGAAGGCAGAACAAATGCAGCAATCGAAGATTCTAGCACTTCAGCACATCTTGACAGAGGAACTTCATCACCATCAAAAGCCTCTACAACAACACTGGATTTCACTGCATGTTTCGGCACAACCGTACACGATGCAGCAGCTTTAGAGCGACCTGAAGCCTCAAAAACCCCATTGGAAGGTTGAGGAGGAACAACATTAGAAGCTGAAATACAAAAAAAATATACAGGGTTACTAAAATGACTTAAATTAGGTTACTCACAATACATTACAGCATGCCCACTCATGGTGTTTTTGGGCATAAAATTAAGTCATGAACCTTGCTTAAAAAAAACATGGGGTTGCATCCATGGTTTTTTTATGTTTGTATTTGGGTTATGCTATGACTCAATCCATGGTTGGTCATCTTATGACTCAAATCATGGTTGGTCATTTTATGACGCAAGCCAACCATTTGTGGACATGTGGCAGTGCGTCATAAATATTACTTTTTGTTATTCAATTTTTGTAATCTGAATAACTTTAAAAATACAAATAAAAAAAAAAAAAAATTTCACCAATGGTCCTATGTTTTTGAGATCTATAAATAGACATCCATTTTGCTATATTTTGACACACTTTTAAAATTAATTATTTTCCCTCTACATTATAAACACATGAATAATTATTTTTGGAAACTTTTATTCTTGAAGAATTTTTTTAATCAAAATTAATTACTACAAAATGAATTTATTTAGGATCGTAAATACACAAAATAATTTATTTATAATCTTGTATAATATTATAAATGTCAAAAGGTATAAATAATGTATTGATGTAAGAAAGAGAAAATAGGATGGGGTATAGTAAAAAGTAGGAGAGGGAAGGATGATGTTCTTTTTTTCTGGGTCATGAGTGGGGTGCATTTTTCAAAATGGGTCATAAGGCATCATCAACTCTTGTAAGATGAGAGAGAAAGTTGATGAGAGAGAGGGATGATATTTTTTTTGGGGCATGAGTGGCCATGCTCTTAGGGGTCACTCATCTAATGATATGCAATGAAATATCACATGTGCATAATCATACTCTATCATATATTTCTTCATGCCAGATTATGGACTTACTTCAACAAAGAAATAAAATCTCTTACTACTCAGACATTAACTGAAAAGTCACATTCTAATAAGTTAAACAATAAATCACACTAGTAGTACAATTGCGTATTCCTGCGGTTTTTTAAGTGGCATATTACTGCGGATTTTGCACCGCCGCAAATCAAGGCGCAGCAATAGGTTAATTTTTGTTGCGGTTTAAAACCGGCAAACCTACAGCAATAGGTTCAGGTAAAAAAAATCGTTGTTTAAAATTTAAAATTATCTAATAGTTCTCTTAAAAAATTACAACACAAAAAAAACAACAAACAATTTAGAGCAAAAGGGACTACATATTACAAACTACTCAAAAAATCACGAATCTTCACCGGAAAACAAAACGAATGTCTCTAATTACAAAAAAAAATCAGAACTAAAAACTCCAAAAGATATCAGTAATCTTCGCCAAAAACTAAGGTCGATTTTCGCCAAATGAAATCAGATCTGATTCTTACTCATCTGCAAATCACGAATCTCCGCCGTAAAACCCTAGCGAGCGAAGATGAATCTCCGTCGTTTTCCTTCGAGGGTTGTTTCGGGCTCAGATCTGCGTTCCTTAGGCGATGCCAGGCACAAGTGGTTGTGTTATGTACAATCACACGTGTCAGGCGCACATTGGCATGACTGGCGCGGCATGACTAATAAACAGCGTACACGTGGTACGCATTTTTTTAAATGATAGAAAAGACAGGCTGCGTGTCACACTGAGTGTGCGCTAGGCGCAGGACTCTGTGTGACACATAATGGCACGTGTCAAGCACAAATTGGTGTGCCTGACACAGTTGGACAATGGTGCGCCTGGTGGTGCGCTAAGCGCATGTTGGTACGTCAGGCGCACCGCCTTGCTTTTTGAAAACCATTGACAGTTTATTTTACAAAACGCGTTAATGATTTTATTTTATCTTTTAACCCCGGATATCTAATTTTACGGGATAAAATACGATTTTAATTATAAAAATATCTTTGAAAATATTTATTTTATTTAAATAAAAGCAATTAATTATTATTAAATAATTAATTGGGCTTTTTCAAAGAGTTTGGCTCAAAATACAATTAATTATAGTGGGGAATGGTCTTTTTCAATGGGGTTACTACGTTTAGTTAAAGATGAGGATAAGGGTGAGAATGAGGATGAAGGTGAAGAGTGTGGTGAAGAGTAGTTTGACTTAGGTTAACTATGAGGTGTTACGTGTTACTGTTGTTGCTTTTATGATATCTTACGCTATTGCTGAGGATGAAGACTGATGGAGGACCATCGACACCTTCTACTTCTCTTTCCTTAGTCAAGGACACCAAGCTCATCAACTTGGTGGCTGCTACCATTGAAGAAGTTCTTAACTTCGTTCCATTGCCTTATGTTCACGGTGATCAAGTTGTTAACTTGGTTGCTTAGTTCGTTTGTAAAATATCCTATCATTCTTTGTAGTTGCATTTTAATTCATAGAATGAGTCAAGTGTTTTCAGTTTCAATCGAGTTGTAGTTGTTTTATTGACGTTGGAGTGTTGTTCTTTTAATTCCCTAAAAACTAAGAGTCATAGTCTTGTTATGATTCTAAATGCTAGAGTCCTAGTGTAAGCATGCTTCTTGTGCGTGTGATTTAATTGAGTTGTAAGAGTCCTAGCTCTAGTAGGTCTTGTGGAGAAGCGTGGGAGAAGTTGAGGAGATACAAATGAAGCAGTTACAAGCATCATGGCCACGTTCAAGGAAGGCGCCACAATTTTAGGAACAACTTCCTCTCTTTGTGCGCCCAACTAATATGGCTGTTGCAAGGCGTGGATAAGCAAGCATTAAGACAATGCCACACAAGCTGAGTTAGTTCCTCATTGCAAGGGAAGTTGGCGTGTACATTGGCATATGTTTCGAAGCCTCATTGCCATGTCACCCATGTTCAACCGCAAAAGGAGAAGTGCTTTCACCATGTTCATCCATTACTCGATGATCTAATTAGTGCTTTAAATTAGTTAGTTGCTTTATTTTAATTATTTTAATTATTGTAATTAAGAAAATCTGGTTACAACTTTATGTATTTAAGGACGTTGAAATGAAATGCAAATCATCGAAGTTTAAACCAACACATTGTGTGACTTGAAATTTGAGTTTACTTTAATTCTTGGATTGGAATTGAGTGAACTTGTCCTTTGCTTAATTAGTTTTGGCAAACTAATTTGTGATCTTAGGAAGGTTTATTCATTCAGAGTGGTGTATCTGTATCTCTAAGTGTTAGATTAATCGCCCAACTTTGTGTGTTCATCCACGCATAGTTGTTTATCGTTTCGTGCTTCATATGTGTTCCAACTTGATAGTTCGAACATATATCATCTTGGTATCAGAGCTGAGATTATATCCTAACCATTTCGCCCACCATGAATCCCTAAACACCGTCACCAACCATTCCCTTAAAACCGTAATCACAACAACCTTGCAAAATACTTCCTACCCTTCGAAACCTAGCCATGGAAGATGGAGATCAACCTCCTACTGGTTGGCGTGAAACAATGAGACTTTTGGAAGAAGAGAGAAGTGAGAGCAATGCTAGAATGGCATTACTCCAAGATCAAGTGAGACAACTTTCAATTAGACTCACTAGACAAAGAGGTGATGATGAATCGGATGGTGAGGCAAGTGATGCCACTTTGCAACCTAGGAGGAACAACTTTAGTCCTTCTAGTGACATTAAAGTCGACATTCCAGACTATGATGGGAGATTAGATGCTGATGAATTCATAGAATGGATGAGAACAGTTGAAAGAGTCTTTGATTACAAGCAAGTACCCGAAGAGAAGAGGGTAAAGCTTGTTGTTCTCTTGTTAAGAAAATATGCTTCAACTTGGTGGGCTAGCATTTGTGCTAAAAGGGAACGAAAAGGCAAGGACAAGGTGAGAACTTGGCCTAAAATGAATAAATTGTTGAAGAAGAAGTTTCTTCCTACTTACTATGTGCAAGAGAACTTTCCACGATTGCATCATCTTCAACAACGATCCAAATCAGTGGAGGAGTATGCTAGGGAGTTCAAAGCATATCTCATGAAATGTGAGGTGCAAGAGGATGAACCCCAAACCTTAGTGAGGTTTCTTAGTGGTTTAGATCACAAGATAACTAATGTAGTTGAATTGCATCATTATTCTACATTAGAAGAGCTCATACTTCTTGCACACAAGGTAGACAAGCAACAAAAATCCAAATGAAAATCGGAGGTCTCACGCCCCTTTTCCAAATTTCCTACTTATCAAAAGCCAAACTCTACTACCCCTAAGCCTAATCAAACAACTCCACCTACCTGTTTCAAACCTCAAACCTCAAACCTCAAACCTCAAACACTACTAATGCCTCGACAAAAGTTGGACGAAGATGCTTTAGGTGTCAAGGGCTAGGCCATATAGCCTCGGATTGTCCAAATAAGAGGGTTATCAGTCTTATGGAGTATGAAGCTTATGATGGAGGTTATGGGGAAGAAAAAGAGGAAGAGATGAGAGAAGAAAAGGAGGAAGAGTTGATCGGACCAGATGATGGGGAGTGCCTTGTAGTAAGAAGAGCTTTGAGTGGAGTTATGGACAAGGATGGAATGCAACAAAGAGAGTCCATCTTTCACACTGGTTGCACTATTGGAGGGAAGATTTGTACTTTGATTATAGATGGAGGAAGTGTACAAATGTGGCTGCACAAACCATGGTTGACAAGCTAAAGTTAAATACAACACCTCACCCTAGGCCCTATGTCATTTAATTGCTAAATCAAGGGAAGGGAATACAGGTCACTATGCGTGTCTTGATAACTTTTAGCATTGGCCGCACATACAAGGAGGAACATTGGTGTGATGTCATTCCTATGGATGCATGTCATGTGCTCCTTGAAAGACCTTGGTTGTATGATAGGAGAGTTATTCATGATGGTTACAAAAACACGTACTCCTTCACTCAAAACAACAAACGAATCACCCTCACTCCAATACCTTCCATTCAAGACACCAAGCCTAACTCCACAAAAGAAAAATATCACTATAATTGGAGTAGAATTATAGTGGTAGTAGAAGTCTTTTGCTTACAAGGTTTTGCTTTCCTGCTTGGGAGAGGTTTTACTTGTTTTAAGCTTGTTAGGTTTCTAATTCTATTAGGATCATTATATGCTTATAGTTGGATTGTAATTAGGACTATTGTTGCTGATTCTATCTAGTTAGGCGTGTAATTAATATCTAGTAGGATTAGGATTAAGTTTGCAGATTTTTATCTTTCCTAGTTCTAGTTGCATTAGGTTTTCTTTTAAGTACAATATATTGTATGCGTGGAATTCTTTAATAAAAGAGAGTTGGTGATTATTGATTAAGAATATCGTGAGTATAGAGTATTACTATGCAAACTTTTGCTTAAAGTTTAGAGACTAGCTTGACTAGTGGATCAAAGTCGTTGCCTTTGTTCCAAACTTGATGTCGTTGCCTTCAAGATTCACTCCATCTTCACCTTACAAACACATCCATAACCGTTTCTTTTAATCAAGAAACCTCCATAACTATCTGGAACATCAAGTTCCACATCAGGTGGTATCAGAGCTTTGCCCAAGATCCCAGGGCGACGTTTGTTTTTACTGCCCGAATTCATCCCGAATTTGCAGTAAATTTAGAGGACTCGTTCTCCCAGAAGACTTCGACTTTTTCGGAGTTTCTTGAGCCTATACTGGACTAAATCTTGTCTAGTTTATTATGTCAAAATTTTAAGAGATTTCGAGGAGTTTGGATATAGTTTCGAGATCGTTCTTTGAAGGTGTGCAAGAATCGCTGGAATAAAGAACAACGGTACTAAAGCAGAGATTACCAGAGATGGAGAACGAAGTTTGCCACAAAATTTTAACTGGAATCTTACAACATACAAAGCTAGATTGTTTCCATATTTCACAAGATTTGGCCGCGTTTTGAGAAAGTTACGAATTTCCAAAATTATGTCGGTTTGTTGAGATTTCTTGATCATGGGGACTCCTATGACTCGAGAAGAGTTTCTGGCCATCATGGCAGGCATGATGAAGGACGTTAAAGAAAGTTTTACCTCCATTAATGAAGCTATACATAGTACCAACCAAAGACTTGAAGAGACGATACAAGATCTTATATGTCCACCAACCCTTGAAGAGAAATTAGCACGAATTGACAGGAAGATTTCGAAGAGTTTTGCGAAGCTTCAAGATTCGGTTCAACAACTAAACAAGAACCATCCTGAAGAGAAACAACCACTTTCGATTATTGAGGATGAAGAAAAGATTGAAACTTTATCTTGTTCAAAGGATGAAGATTTGATTTTTACAGTCTCTCGTGATGAAGAAGAGAAGCTATCTTTGGATGATTTCAATTCTATAGTTCAATCGTTGTATCAAGATGACTGCAAGATTGCATCATTAACTAGTAAACCTACCAAAGGTCCGATCTTTGTTGGTCCATGTGCGAAGAAAGCTTCAAAGAAGTGTTAGGTAGACAATTCTGCAGCATCTTCTACAAATTTTTGTTATACGACTGTTGTCCTTTGCACTCCACGTACACATGCCTCATGGCTTCAACATCTGTTTCGCATATATGTACTTCTCCTTATGGATCGTGGTTATCGTGCGTGGATGATTGCTTGGCTACATCAAAACTTGAGGATTAGAACTCCTAGTTCTATTAGGAACAAAGGGTGCAAAGTACTCCTAGTTCTGTTAGGAGTCTTGGTAGTTTTCCTAATTCTAGTAGGAATAGGACTCTTAAGATCCTAATCCTAGTAGGATTAGAACTCCTAGTTCTATTAGGAGTATTAATGTTTAGTTTGTTCATAATTCTAATTGAGTTAGAAGTCCAAATCCTAGTTGGATTAGGATTCCTAATTGGAGTAGAATTATTGTGGTAGTAGAAGTCTTTTGCTTACAAGGTTTTGTTTTCCTGCTTGGGAGAGGTTTTACTTGTTTTAAGCTTGTTAGGTTTCTAATTCTATTAGGATCATTATATGCTTATAGTTGGATTGTAATTAGGACTATTGTTGCTGATTCTATCTAGTTAGGCGTGTAATTCATATCTATTAGGATTAGGATTAAGTTTGCTGATTTTTATCTTTCCTAGTTCTAGTTGCATTAGGTTTTCTTTTAAGTACTATATATTGTATGCGTGGAATTCATTAATAAAAGAGAGTTGTTGATTATTGATTAAGAATATCGTGAGTATAGAGTATTGTTGTGCATACTTTTGCTTAAAGTTTAGAGACTAGCTTGACTAGTGGATCAAAGTCGTTGCCTTTGTTCCAAACTTGAAGTCGTTGCCTTCAAGATTCACTCCATCTTCACCTTACAAACACATCCATAACCGTTTCATTTAATCAAGAAACCTCCATAACTATCTGGAACATCAAGTTCCACATCACTTGGATTCACACCATAAACAACCTCAATTGGAGAATGTTTAGTAGCATATGTAGCTGAACGATTATAAGCAAATTCAGCATGTGCCAATTTAACATCCCAATCTTTAGTACTCTTACTAAGCAACCCTCTAAGCAAAGCACCAAGAGTTCGATTAGTTACCTCAGTTTGACCATCAGTTTGAGGATGATGAGAAGTACTAAAGCACAACTTTGTTCCAAGCAACTTCCACAAGGTCTTCCAAAAGTTGCTCATAATAGTCTTTGGAACACCATGAAGCCTCACCACTTCTTGAAAATACAATGCCGCAACTTTAGCAGCATCATCAGTTTTGTGGCATGGAATAAAATGAGACATCTTTGAGAACCTATCCACAACAACCATGATGGAATCCTTCCCTCTTTGTGTCCTAGGCAGCCCCACTATGAAATCCATGGACACATCATCCCATGGGAACTCTGAAACTGGCAAAGGAGTATACATTCCATGATGGAATGTAATTTTTTGGCCTTTTGACAACTTGCACACCTAGCTAGCACCCCTTGCACATGACCTTGCATTTTCGGCCAATGAAAGTGTTCTTGTAACATAGCTAGTGCCTTATTCATCCCAAAGTGCCCAGTAATGCCTCCTCCATGAGCTTCCCTCACAAGCAACTCCCTAATTGATATATATTCTATGAGCTAATTCAATATGGTTGTTAATTTAGAGTATACTTTTTAGAGTCTTATTAGAGTCCTTAGTTTGTTAGGAGTTTAATTAAGAGTCTTTTGTTGTTAGGAGATTGAATAAGTTAGTTTCCTTTTTATTTATTAGAGTCATGTGTACTAAGGTCATGTAATATAGCTTAAGTTGTAATATCATTGTGCTCGTGAATATTGCTGCTATGTGAGCAAGAGACTAGCGTGAAATCAGCAAGGAGTGAGGTGAACAAGTAATGGCATGAAGATAGGAGGTTATTGGAACAATAAACTCCCTCATTTCACTTATCTTAGACCTGTGCTGCTGGTCCAAATGAAAGAAATCAGCTAGTGGCATTAAGTTAGATAGAATGTAGGAGTTTGTTGCAACAACACTCCTTCAATTCTTTCTGATTTGTTACGTGGTAAGCTAGCTGCAGCAAGGTGGGCATAGTGATGCCTACAATCAAGGGAAATCAAGACTTATGTGAATGTGTGGCATTAAGTTAAGTTAGATAGTATTTCAAAAGATCCAGTGCATCATTCTAGAGTCAAACACATTCACATAAGTGTATTAACCTGGAAAAAAAAAATATATATTATGAATATATTAGTGGCTGATTGTAGTTTAAAGTATGATTATAAGACTTATGTGAAGAGTGGCGTGGCAACTTATATCAACATGGTGAAGTGGAGCCTTAATTCTAGGAACTAGTTAGTTTAGTTAAACGTGTGTTAGTGTGTTAATTAGTTTAATTAATTTATTTCTGCTATTAGGTAATTAATTAGTTTCTTTTATTTTTTTTAGAAAAATCAGCAAATAGGTTGTAATAGGCCTATAAATAGCAAGACAATGAAAGAGAAAAAGATGGACTTTTATGATTGAAACAAGGTGTTTGTTTGTTTTGTTTTCAGTTTTTTTCTTCGATTGGAAAGTTAAGTGAATTCGTTCCTATGCTAGATTAGCTTTGGCAAGCTAGTTAGTGATATTAGGATCCTTAGAGTTTTTTAAGGTGGTGTATCTGTATCCTTGTTAAATTTAAGGCTGCCATAACCGTGAGTTTTTGTGGATTCAATCTCTCTTGGTTAGTTTCTATCTTTCTATCCTTGTATAGTTCGAGTGTGACTCTAATTATACAACATTTGGTATCAGAGCCACAACATCCTTCCTGAACCCACCATCCAAACCGTTATAAATACAAAAAAAAACATACAAAAAATTCCAGTCGACTCCAACCAGTTTATGGTGCATTTTGTTTCTATTCGTTCTTGCAGTTGTGAGCGAGTTTTCAAGCATTTCATGAACCTAAACTGGACTACTCCAAGTTTATTTTATTGTTCTAAAATTTCACAAGATTTGAAGATCGTTTGCTATTGATTCGAAGCAGATGTTTCGAGTTGGTCCCAAACCGCTTGAATCTGGCGCAGCTGGAGGTAATATTAAACTGCAACTTACTGGGTTCGAATTTTTTCGTGAAATTTTAACCGTGTACTAGTAACATATGGAACTAGTCCCTGTTAAATGTTCACAATTGTTTGAGTTGTTTTGACTTGGCTACTGACGTCCTAATCAACGTCCAAATCGAGTCATGTTTAGAACTCTAATGCAGCAACATTATGAGTTTCAAAGGAGTACCATCATCTCTTCATATGACAGCAAGTTTGATGTTATCACAACCTTGTTTCATGGTTTATCAATGCTAAGAAACCAGATTCGAGGACGAATCTTTTTCAACAGAGTAGAGTATGATATATATTCTATGAGCTAATTCAATATGGTTGTTAATTTAGAGTATACTTTTTAGAGTCTTATTAGAGTCCATAGTTTGTTAGGAGTTTAATTAAGAGTATTTTGTTGTTAGGAGATTGTATAAGTTAGTGTCCTTTTTATTTATTAGAGCCATGTTACTACGGTCATGTAATATAGCCTAAGTGGTAATATCATTGTGCTCGTGAATGTTGCTGCTATGTGGGCAAGAGACTGGCGTGAAAGATGATGTAAGTGTAAAAACACATTCCAATGGATTGGATGATGATTCCAAACTTAGGGACAATAGAACACTCACTTTGATAAGAAAACACTCGAAACAAGGATAGATGCCAAAACTCAAGAACACACTCAGAGTTTTGGGGTTCTAGGCCAGAGATATGACTCACTCAATCTCCCCTAGGCTTATCACTCAAGACTCACTCAAAGTAATAAGGGTTAGCCAATACTTGAGACAAACTCAAAGTAAAAACTATAAACACAAAGGTTTTTTTTTATCAAACTCAAAACTGCACTTCTCCTATCTTAAGCACTCCTTATATAACATATAGGAGCAGCAAAATGAGGCCAATAGGCTCCTCAAAACCGTCCAATATGTGGAGAGGTTTAGGAGTTACAAACTCCTCCTAGAATCATGACTTAAGCTTCATTAAATGAGCTGTTACAAGGAGGTTACCGTAACACCCCCAAATTCCTCCTACTAAAATAAATATTATACTATGTAAATTGGAGGAATCTGAAGATGTTACCGCCACGGTGATACGCATACGACTGAATAGTAATTTTTGAAATCAAACTTGCTAACTTTTGAATATAACACAGCGGAAGACTTAAACTGAAATATTAAACTACAAGTTGGAAACCATTTAAGGCCCCTTATTAAAAATCTCATAAATCCAAAATCCCAAACTTAAGAAAGAAAGAAATAACACACAATGTCTGATAGAAATAAAATGAAATCCAACTCCAACAGCTAACTCCCATGCATAAATCTGGATAACCTGTTACTAACCTGCTCCCCGTAATTTATAAGAAATTATGGATCATTACAGAACATGCAACCAAATACACAAAGAACAAGTCAGCTAATGATGAGTACGTACTTAACCAAAATAATAGAATATAAATATTAAACATGATACTAGAAAACTGTAAACAACAAATCATGCTTGATTTAGAAATTAATAAACAAATGACTCCGTAACTTTTTTTAATATTGATCTGGTATGGAACGGGCACCGTCCTCACTTTGGAGTCATACGGGCTACTAAACATTGAATAACTAAAGCGTCCTTGACTGCCTTTAGTAGATAAACCTTGAAAATCAGTATGATCATACCCCCGAGAAGTGTCCTTGACTAACTTTACTCAGGAACCTTAGATAACTTATCTAACTCGATTATAATAAAATAATTAACTGTATCGTCATACAAGTTACTATGTGTAGGAGAAGGTAGTTCAAAGACTACTTCTCCCCCCTTGTTCAATACTCAATAGGGGATCCATCCTATCAGTTTTCATGCCGTTCTCTTTCTCTTTAATTGTTTAATAATTTTTATTAGGTCCGACAAGTATGAAGAAAAATAATAACAAATCCAAACACTTATAATTTATTTTTATATCATTAATAAAGAGTGATTACACAATAATAACCTCACCTTTATCAAACCTTTAAACCTTGAATTGGGGACTTAGAAAGTCTCCCCAAATAATTGAACCTTGTTCAACACTAAAAATAACTTGAAATAGTCACCATATACTTTTAAATATTGCAAACTTGCACTTTCAACATGAATAGGTTATAGAATAAACTCATAAACCACCCTAATCATGATACTAACTCAAATAGTCATGCTACATAAAATAACATGTCCACTACATAAAACTACTACTTTACAGACAATAATAAAGTCTATTCTTTCATATAAATAAAGATCATATAATCATAGGTATTATAAATACTACCACATTAGAACACACAATTTTTGTTCCTTAATCATGATTCTAAGTTTCATCATGCTCCGAAATAGATAACTAAGCATACTAACAATAGCTACTAATACTACTAGTAATACCTAGTACTAGTACGTACCTCTGAAGCGTATTATCCACACAACTACACACTAAAATTTTCCTTCTACGAATCGGGTACCTAAAACATATATTGAGTAATAATTAATACTCAATTCATATAAAATTACTACTTAGAACCTAAAGAAATCAGATTCACAAGCCATTATATAATCTGATTTTTTATTTATTTTAACGCTCCTTTAAATGGTATAATACACCGCCATTATTCCAAGGTTGAAAAACATGAATCATAAGTCGAAAACCTCTTTATAAACAAGTCTTGGCTAGTATTTTTTTTTTGTTAAAAAAAATGTAAATTTGAAATTGTATACTGAACTGCAAGACATAATTTTCCGTTTTATACGACAAAATGAACAACTGAGGCACTGTTGTTATTTTGCTGCACATTGGAACATAAAACAAATCAAGTAAGAGTGGTGATGGTCATATGATGGTGCGCTCAACACTGATCATGATATGGTACTCATGATTAAATTTTCCCTTTTTTTTTTTTTTTTTTTTTTCTTGAAAGTCAAAACATTACTCTTAAACCAAGGGAAACAATTTAATTAAAGTTGGATGAAGAAGATGATATGATGAACGTAAATCAACCATTTTTTTTTTCTTTCTTTTCGATTAATTGGTATCAAAACAATCACAACAACAACTAAGTGAAAGATACCTGCAATTAGATGGGATGAAAAATCCAATTGAAGAAGATGGAAAACAGAGTAGCGTTCTTGGGAGGAAAAGAAAGGCAGCGGTTCTGTTTTTTTTTTGTAAGGTGATACTAGCTAAGAGAGAGAAAGATAACAAATTTAACCTAGGCTTTATCAAACCCTAATTAGAAAAGGATAACTAAGTCCTACTAGGTACAAACTCTTCCATCTTTTTTTTTCAACTTTATAGATTCTCTTTAAAAAATATTAAAACACTATTTTCTTTTCTTTAAGCCTTTAAAACACATAACTCACCTACAAATATTATAAAATAGCAAAAAAAAATACGGAGTATTACAGTTACAATCAGCACAATTAACCCTAATTTGCTGCCTAATCACACTCCTAACAGCAGCAAAATACACGCCTAATCTCATGGTTTTATTACAAGCTAAAAATAACAACAAAAGCAAATAAAATATTTATGCCCATAATAGAACTATGGGCTGCTCATTTGGACGCCTATATTACGCCATACTTGTTGTTGCTACATGTGGGCCTTCATTCATGTAATCGAGTGATGCAATTAAAAATCCAAGAAAATCCACATCTTCATGACCCAAAGAAAGCTCAGAGAGACTCGTATTTGGTTCAAATCAGCAAGGAGTGAGGTGAACAAGTAATGGCATGAATATAGGAGGTTATTGGAACAATAAACTCCATCATTTCACTTATCTTAGACATGTGCTGCTGGTCCAAATGAAAGAAATCAGCTAGTGTCATTAAGTTAGATAGAATGTAGGAGTTTGTTGCAACAACACTCCTTCAATTCTTTCTGATTTGTTACGTGGTAAGCTAGCTGCAGCAAGGTGGGCATAGTGATGCCTACAATCAAGGGAAATCAAGACTTAGCAACAACATCATGGAGAGTATGGAAGAGTGGCGTGGCAACTTATAGCAACATGGTGAAGTGGAGCCTAAATTCTAGGAACTAGTTAGCTTAGTTAAACGTGTGTTAGTGTGTTAATTAGTTTAATTAATTTATTTCTGTTATTAGGTAATTAATTAGTTTATTTTATTTATTTTAGAAAAATCAGCAAATAGGTTGTAATAGTCCTATAAATAGCAAAGCAATGAAAGAGAAGTCCCCTAGCTTGACTTTTTTCTTTGTCTTTGGCTTTTTTTCATTGTACTTGGTGCGTTCTCTTTTGCTTTTGCTTTTCTTTCGCACTTTGAATTTGTTCACTTTTTTTTTGCCTGGCATTGATCATTTTTATTTGGTGAGGCTTGCACACAAATTTATGGTTATAGGTTACTGGAAGGTTTGAAGCCTAGCTATTTGTGGTTCTTTGATTTGGAGATGATGGTTTATGAATTTCTTATTTTGTTGGTTGCATGAGGATGGTTTATGGATGATGGCTTTTTAGAATGTGACGGCTTTTTGGATATGATGAAGAGAAGTGGGAAATAACTCATAATCCAAAGTATGTCTATTTTTATTTTTTTAATTACCAAGGTCACTGTAAGTGATCAAAGTCCGTTCTTTAAGATCAATAGGTCTTTGACCATGGAACCCTTTGACCATGGAACCCTTTGACCATGGAACCCATGAAGCCTCCTTAAACTGAATACATGGAATACAAAGTTTGAAGAGACGTTTGAAGAGCCGAAGTTCTATTTGGGTCGTATGCAAGGATGTAAAGGAAGCCAAGTTAAGTTCGGGTTCCAATTTATTTTTGTTGTTTTATTTTCAAGGTTAAAATAAAGCCTAGTGATTACTTATGACACTAAGGCAAGTAGGTGTGTGTTTTGTGGCTGATTAGGCGTGTAATTAGGGGTTGTTTACAGCTCCATAGTTGCTGATTGCCTCCTTTTATAACTACCCCTTAAATGAGGCTTAATTAGGGCTTGAATCAAGGAGTTTTGTAACTCCTCAAAACCATTCCTCTTGGACGGTTTTTAGGGATGTTTTTAGCTCCTCCTTGCTGCTCCTTATCTTTATATAAGGAGAGCAAATGATAATAGAAATCAGTTTTGAGTTTGAATTAAATAACCTTTGTGTTTTCAGTTTTTAGCTTTGAGTTTGTCTCAAGTTTGAAACTAACCCTTATTGCTTTGAGTGAGTCGCGAGTGATAATATTATGGGAGATTGAGTGAGTCTTGTCTCTGGCCTAAGATCCCAAATCATTGAGTTTGTCTTGTGATTTGGTCATTTATCCTAAAATCGTGAGCTACAAAGTGTTCTTGTTCTTGAGTTTAAAAAAATCATCCAACTCTTGGAAATGTGTTTTTAGATTCACATCATCTGGTATCAGAGCTTTGGTCGCGAGATTCATCGGAAAAATCGAGTTTTGGAGAAAAAATGAAACTGCCAGAATTCAACCAGTTTTTCATCCGACTTTGAAGGACGATTTCTCAACCTTCAGGAGTCCAAATTGGATGATTCTTTTCTTCATTCTGCTGAACTTTTTGTCTAGAATATAATTACATAATGTATCAGATTATTGTGAATTTTTTAGATATTAAACTGGGTACGTTTTTCGCAACTGCGCCAAAACGGAGCAAATCCAGTACACAGAACTTCAAACGACGATTACTCCTTCATCCGGAAAGCTTTTCAAGAGTTTCTTTTTTGGATTCTGCTTAAAATTTCCTGAATTTTATTAATCAGAAAGAGTTTAAGAGTCTCAAGGCCATTTACAGATTCATTTTGTTGTTCAAGTTTACGGCATTTTGCATCTTGTATTTGTAATAGTCTAGCAAAAATTGTGTCACTTACTACTTGGCAGGTGATCAAAGTCTGTTCTTCAACATCAATGGGTCTTTGACCGTGGAACCCATGATGCCTCCTTAAACTGAATACATGGAATATAACGTTTGAAGAGACGTTTGAAGAGCCCAAGTTTTGTTTGGGCTCCTTTTTATTTTTGTTGTTTTATTTTCAAGCTTAAAATAAAGCCTAGTGATTACTTATGATACTAAGGCAAGTAGGTGTGTGTTTTGTGGCTGATTAGGCGTGTAATTAGGGGTTGTTTACAGCTCCATAGTTGCTGATTGCGTCCTTTTGTAACAACCCCTTAAATGAGGCTTAATTATGGCTTGAATCAAGGAGTTTTGTAACTCCTCACAACCATTCCTCTTGGACGGTTTTTAGGGATGTTTATAGATCCTCCTTGCTGCTCCTTATCTTTATATAAGGAGAGCAAATGATAATTGAAATCAGTTTTGAGTTTGAATTAAAAAACCTTTGTGTTTTTTAGTTTTTTGCTTTGAGTTTGTCTCATGTTTGAAACTAACCCTAATTGCTTTGAGTGAGTCTTGAGTGATAAGATTAGGGGAGATTGACTGAGTCTTGTCTCTGGCCTAAGATCCCAAATTATTGAGTTTGTCTTGTGATTTGGTCATTTATCCTAAAATCGTGAGCTACAAAGTGTTCTTGTTCTTGAGTTTAAAAACCTCGTCCAACGCTTGGAAAGGTGTTTTTAGATTCACATCATCTGGTATCAGAGCTTTGGTCGTGAGATTCATCGGAAAAATCAAGTTTTGGAGAAGAAATGAAACTGCCAGAATTCAACCAGTTTTTCGTCCGACTTTGAAGGACGATTTCTCATCCTTAAGTAGTCCAAATTGGTTGATTCTGTTTAAAATTCAACCAGTCTAAAATACTCACATAATGTTTTAGATTTTTGTAAATTTTGTAGATATTAAAATGGGCACGTTTTTCGCAACTGCGCCAAAACGGAGCAAATCCAGCACACGGAACTTCAAACGACGATTACTCCTTCCTCCGCAAATCTTTTCAAGAGTTTCTTTTTTTGATTCTGCTTGAAATTTCCTGAATTTGATTAACCTGTAAGCGTTTGAGAGCCTCAAGGCCGTTTACAGTTTCGTTTTGTTGTTCAAGTTTACGGCAGTTTGCATCTTGTATTTGTAATAGTCTAGCAAAAATAGTAAAATCATGGCTGATGGTGATCTTGCTAGGATGTTACAAGTAATAACTCAAAAGTTAGAAAATTTAGAAAAGAAATCAGAAGAAAATGAAGAAGATAAGGCCCAACAAAAGACTAGGCTTGATGCTATGTCTAGTATGTTGTTGCAAGCTAATCGAAAACTAAATTTTCTTGAAACTGAAGATGGTGAGTTGAATACACCTAGAAACTTTGAGGAAGATAGGGGTTTGAAACTTGAGATGTTTGAATTTGATGGGGGGCATAATAGTGAGTTCTTTCTTGGTTGGGTAAAGCAAATTGAAACCATCTTTGATTATAAGGGTTATGATGATAGAAAGAGATTTAAACTTGTTGTCCTTAAACTCACTAAACTTGCTGCATTGTGGTATGAAAACCTCAAAACAAATAGATGAAGAGATGGAAAAGATAAGATTGATTCATGGAGTCGGTTGAAAAAGAAAATGACGGATAAATGGGTAAGTGAAGAGTATGAACATGAACAATACTTAAAACTGACCCACCTCTCACAAGAAGACATGAGTGTAGAAGAGTATTAGAGATAATTTGAGAAGTTGTGCTTAATTTGTGACTTACAAGAGAAGGAAACCTTTAAAATTGCTAGTCTCATTAAAAGTCTTTCCAAGGGGATAAGTAGGAAGGTGGATGTTACTCATTACGCAACATTTTAGTGATGTATGTAAGCTAGCCATCAAGTATGAGACACAACTAAAAGAAGACAAACCTAAGACTTCAATGGGTTTAAAGGGGACTTACAAATCCAACTTTTCTTTTGAGGAAAGTCCAATTCAACAAAAAATTTCTTCATCTTCGTCTAGTGCCACAAAGCAAGACAAGGGAGAAGAAAAAGTGGGGGTGAAATAAGAAGAGTATGATCAAAGAAGAAGGTGTTTTAGATGTCAAGGTAGAGGGCATATTGCATCTGAGTGTCCTAGCAAGAGTGACCACAAGTCAATTGAGAGTCATGGAAGAAGAAGAAAAATTATTTGAATTTGTTCCCGAAGTAGAAAGAGAAGAGAGTGACATAGAAGAAATAATTCCAGAAAACGAAGAAAACATGATTGGTGGGGGTGATTAGGAGAATGTTGTATGGTGAAACAAATTGTCGCAAAGAAAACTTGTTTCGAACTCGTTGCAAGATTGGGGATAAAACTTGTAATGTGATGATAGATAGTGGGGCTCAAGTTGATGTTGTTTCACCCGTGGTAGTCCAAAGCGTGAAACTTCCAACAAGACCACACGAGAAGCCCTATAAGCTTTCTTGGTTGAATGAAGATTCTCATACTCGAGTGAAGCAGCAAGCATTGGTTGCCTACTCCAATGGCAGCTTTCAAGAGAGAGGTGGTGTGATGTTCTTCATATGGATGCGTGTCACTTACTACTTGGTAGGTGATCAAAGTCCGTTCTTTAACATCAATGGGTATTTGGCCTTGGAACCCATGAAGCCTCGTTAAACTGAATACATGGAATACAACGTTTGAAGAGACGTTTGAAGAGCCCAAGTTCTGTTTGGGTCGCAAGCAAGGATGTAAAGGAAGCCCAAGTTCTGTTTGGGCTCCTATTTATTTTTGTTGTTTTATTTTCAAGCTTAAAATAAAGCCTAGTGATTACTTATGATAATAAGGCAAGTAGGTGTGTGTTTTGTGGCTGATTAGGCGTGTAATTAGGGGTTGTTTACAGCTCCATAGTTGCTGATTGCCTCCTTTTGTAACAACCCCTTAAATGAGGCTCAATTAGGGCTTGAATCAAGGAGTTTTGTAACTCCTCAAAACCAATCCACTTGGACGGTTTTTAGGGATGTTTATAGATCCTCCTTGCTGCTCCTTATCTTTATATAAGGAGAGCAAATGATAATTGAAATCAGTTTTGAGTTTGAATTAAAAAACCTTTTTGTTTTCAGTTCTTAACTTTGAGTTTGTCTCAAGTTTGAGTGTGTCTTGAGTGATAAGATTAGGGGAGATTGAGTGAGTCTTGTCTCTGGCCTAAGTTCCCAAATCATTGAGTTTGTCTTGTGATTTGGCCATTTATCCTAAAATCGTGAGCTACAAAGTGTTCTTGTGAGTGTTCTTGTTCTTTAGTTTAAAAACATCGTCCAACTTTTGGAAAGGTGTTTTTCGATTCACATCATCTGGTATCAGAGCTTTGGTCGTGAGATTCATCGGAAAAATTGAGTTTCGGTGAAGAAACGAAGCTGCCAGAATTCAACCAGTTTTTCATCCGACTTTAAAGGACGATTTCTCAACCTTCAGGAGTCCAAATTGGTTGATTCTTTTTTTTCATTCTGCATACGTTTTTGCCTAAAATACTCACAGAATTTTTGATATTTTTGTAAATTTGTTAGATATTAAACTGGGCACGTTTTTCGCAACTGTGCCAAAACGGAGCAAATCCAGCACACATAACTTCAAAGGACGATTACTCCTTTATCCGGAATGCTTTTCAAGAGTTTCTTTTTTTTATTATGCTTGAAATTTTCTGAATTTTATTAATCTGTAAATGTTTGAGAGTCTCAAGGCCATTTATAGTTTCGTTTTGTTGCTGAAGTTTACGGCAGTTTACATCTTGTATTTGTAATAGTCTAGCAAAAATAGTGAAATCATGGCTGATGGAGATCTTGCTAGGATATTACAAGTAATAACTCGGATGTTTGAAAATTTAGAAAAGAATACAGAAGAAAATGAAGAAGATAAGGCCCAACAAAAAACTAGGCTTGATGATATGTCTAGTATGTTATTGCAAGCTAATCGAAAACTAAATTTTCTTGAAACTGAGGATGGTGAGTTGAATACACCTAGATACTTTGATGAAGATAGGGGTTTGAAACTTGAGATGTTTGAATTTGATGGGGGGCATAATAGTGAGTTCTTTCTTGGTTGGGTAAAGCAAATTGAAACCATCTTTGATTATAAGGGTTATGATGATAGAAAGAGATTTAAACTTGTTGTCCTTAAACTCACTAAACTTGCTGCATTGTGGTATGAAAACCTCAAAACAAATAGATGAAGAGATGGAAAAGATAAGATTGATTCATGGAGTCGGTTGAAAAAGAAAATGACGGATAAATGGGTAAGTGAAGAGTATGAGCATGAACAATACATAAAACTGACCCACCTCTCTCAAGAAGACATGAGTGTAGAAGAGTATTAGAGATAATTTGAGAAGTTGTGCTTAATTTGTGACTTACAAGAGAAGGAAACCTTTAAAATTGCTCGTTTCATTAAAAGTCTTTCCAAGGGGATAAGTAGGAAGGTGGATGTTACTCATTACGCAACATTTTAGTGATGTATGTAAGCTAGCCATCAAGTATGAGTCACAACTAAAAGAAGACAAACCTAAGACTTCAATGGGTTTAAAGGGGACTTACAAATCCAACTTTTCTTTTGAGGAAAGTCCAATTCAACAAAAAATTTCTTCATCTTCGTCTACTGCCACAAAGCAAGACAAGGGAGAAGAAAAAGTGGGGGTGAAATAAGAAGAGTATGATCAAAGAAGAAGGTGTTTTAGATGTCAAGGTAGAAGGCATATTGCATCTGAGTGTCCTAGCAAGAGTGACCACAAGTCAATTGAGAGTCATGGAAGAAGAAGAAAAATTATTTGAATTTGTTCCCGAAGTAGAAAGAGAAGAGAGTGACATAGAAGAAATAATTCCAGAAAAAGAAGAAAACATGATTGGTGGGGGTGATTAGGAGAATGTTGTATGGTGAAACAAATTGTCGCAAAGAAAACTTGTTTCGAACTCGTTGCAAGATTGGGGATAAAACTTGTAATGTGATGATAGATAGTGGGGCTCAAGTTGATGTTGTTTCACCCGTGGTAGTCCAAAGCGTGAAACTTCCAACAAGACGACACGAGAAGCCCTATAAGCTTACTTGGTTGAATGAAGATTCTCATACTCGAGTGAAGCAGCAAGCATTGGTTGCCTACTCCAATGGCAGCTTTCAAGAGAGAGGTGGTGTGATGTTCTTCATATGGATGCGTGTCACTTACTACTTGGTAGGTGATCAAAGTCCATTCTTTAACATCAATGGGTCTTTGGCCATGGAACCCATGAAGCCTCCTTAAACTGAATACATGGAATACAACGTTTGAAGAGACGTTTGAAGAGCCCAAGTTCTGTTTGGGTCGCAAGCAAGGATGTAAAGGAAGCCCAAGTTCTGTTTGGGCTCCTATTTATTTTTGTTGTTTTATTTTCAAGCTTAAAATAAAGCCTAGTGATTACTTATGATACTAAGGCAAGTAGGTGTCTATTTTGTGGCTGATTAGGCGTGTAATTAGGGGTTGTTTACAGCTCCATAGTTGCTGATTGCCTCCTTTTGTAACAACCCCTTAAATGAGGCTCAATTAGGGCTTGAATAAAGGAGTTTTGTAACTCCTCAAAACCAATCCACTTGGACGGTTTTTAGGGATGTTTATAGATCCTCCTTGCTTCTCCTTATCTTTACATAAGGAGAGCAAATGATAATTGAAATCAGTTTTGAGTTTGAATTAAAAAACCTTTTTGTTTTCAGTTCTTAACTTTGAGTTTGTCTCAAGTTTGAGTGTGTCTTGAGTGATAAGATTAGGGGAGATTGAGTGAGTCTTGTCTCAGGCCTAAGTTCCCAAATCATTGAGTTTGTCTTGTGATTTGGCCATTTATCCTAAAATCGTGAGCTACAAAGTGTTCTTGTGAGTGTTCTTGTTCTTTAGTTTAAAAACATCGTCCAACTTTTGGAAAGGTGTTTTTCGATTCACATCATCTGGTATCAGAGCTTTGGTCGTGAGATTCATCGGAAAAATTGAGTTTCGGTGAAGAAACGAAGCTGCCAGAATTCAACCAGTTTTTCATCCGACTTTAAAGGAGGATTTCTCAACCTTCAGGAGTCCAAATTGGTTGATTCTTTTTTTTCATTCTGCATACGTTTTTGCCTAAAATACTCACAGAATTTTTTATATTTTTGTAAATTTGTTAGATATTAAACTGGGCACGTTTTTCGCAACTGCGCCAAAACGGAGCAAATCCAGCACACATAACTTCAAAGGACGATTACTCCTTTATCCGGAATGCTTTTCAAGAGTTTCTTTTTTTATTATGCTTGAAATTTTCTGAATTTTATTAATCTGTAAATGTTTGAGAGTCTCAAGGCCATTTATAGTTTCGTTTTGTTGCTGAAGTTTACGGCAGTTTACATCTTGTATTTGTAATAGTCTAGCAAAAATAGTGAAATCATGGCTGATGGAGATCTTGCTAGGATATTACAAGTAATAACTCGGATGCTTGAAAATTTAGAAAAGAATACAGAAGAAAATGAACAAGATAAGGCCCAACAAAAAACTAGGCTTGATGCTATGTCTAGTATGTTATTGCAAGCTAATCGAAAACTAAATTTTCTTGAAACTGAGGATGGTGAGTTGAATACACCTAGATACTTTGATGAAGATAGGGGTTTGAAACTTGAGATGTTTGAATTTGATGGGGGGCATAATAGTGAGTTCTTTCTTGGTTGGGTAAAGCAAATTGAAACCATCTTTGATTATAAGGGTTATGATGATAGAAAGAGATTTAAACTTGTTGTCCTTAAACTCACTAAACTTGCTGCATTGTGGTTTGAAAACCTCAAAACAAATAGATGAAGAGATGGAAAAGATAAGATTGATTCATGGAGTCGGTTGAAAAAGAAAATGACGGATAAATGGGTAAGTGAAGAGTATGAGCATGAACAATACTTAAAACTGACCCACCTCTCACAAGAAGACATGAGTGTAGAAGAGTATTAGAGATAATTTGAGAAGTTGTGCTTAATTTGTGACTTACAAGAGAAGGAAACCTTTAAAATTGCTCGTTTCATTAAAAGTCTTTCCAAGGGGATAAGTAGGAAGGTGGATGTTACTCATTACGCAAGATTTTAGTGATGTATGTAAGCTAGCCATCAAGTATGAGTCACAACTAAAAGAAGACAAACCTAAGACTTCAATGGGTTTAAAGGGGACTTACAAATCCAACTTTTCTTTTGAGGAAAGTCCAATTCAACAAAAAATTTCTTCATCTTCGTCTAGTGCCACAAAGCAAGACAAGGGAGAAGAAAAAGTGGGGGTGAAATAAGAAGAGTATGATCAAAGAAGAAGGTGTTTTAGATGTCAAGGTAGAGGGCATATTGCATCTGAGTGTCCTAGCAAGAGTGACCACAAGTCAATTGAGAGTCATGGAAGAAGAATAAAAATTATTTGAATTTGTTCCCGAAGTAGAAAGAGAAGAGAGTGACATAGAAGAAATAATTCCAGAAAAAGAAGAAAACATGATTGGGAGAATGTTGTATGGTGAAACAAATTGTCGCAAAGAAAACTTGTTTCGAACTCGTTGCAAGATTGGGGATAAAACTTGTAATGCGATGATAGATAGTGGGGCTCAAGTTGATGTTGTTTCACCCGTGGTAGTCCAAAGCGTGAAACTTCCAACAAGACCACACGAGAAGCCCTATAAGCTTACTTGGTTGAATGAAGATTCTCATACTCGAGTGAAGCAGCAAGCATTGGTTGCCTACACCAATGGCAGCTTTCAAGAGAGAGGTGGTGTGATGTTCTTCATATGGATGCGTGTCACTTACTACTTGGTAGGTGATCAAAGTCCGTTCTTTAACTTCAATGGGTCTTTGGCCATGGAACCCATGAAGCCTCCTTAAACTGAATACATGGAATACAACGTTTGAAGAGACGTTTGAAGAGCCCAAGTTCTGTTTGGGTCGCAAGCAAGGATGTAAAGGAAGCCCAAGTTCTGTTTGGGCTCCTATTTATTTTTGTTGTTTTATTTTCAAGCTTAAAATAAAGCCTAGTGATTACTTATGATACTAAGGCAAGTAGGTGTGTGTTTTGTGGCTGATTAGGCGTGTAATTAGGGGTTGTTTACAGCTCCCATAGTTGCTTGATTGCCTCCTTTTGTAACAACCCCTTAAATGAGGCTCAATTAGGGCTTGAATCAAGGAGTTTTGTAACTCCTCAAAACCAATCCACTTGGACGGTTTTTAGGGATGTTTATAGATCCTCCTTGCTGCTCCTTATCTTTATATAAGGAGAGCAAATGATAATTGAAATCAGTTTTGAGTTTGAATTAAAAAACCTTTTTGTTTTCAGTTATTAACTTTGAGTTTGTCTCAAGTTTGAGTGTGTCTTGAGTGATAAGATTAGGGGAGATTGAGTGAGTCTTGTCTCTGGCCTAAGATCCCAAATCATTGAGTTTGTCTTGTGATTTGGCCATTTATCCTAAAATCGTGAGCTACAAAGTGTTCTTGTGAGTGTTCTTGTTCTTTAGTTTAAAAACATCGTCCAACTTTTGGAAAGGTGTTTTTCGATTCACATCATCTGGTATCAGAGCTTTGGTCGTGAGATTCATCGGAAAAATTGAGTTTCGGTGAAGAAACGAAGCTGCCAGAATTCAACCAGTTTTTCATCCGACTTTAAAGGACGATTTCTCAACCTTTAGGAGTCCAAATTGGTTGATTCTTTTTTTTCATTCTGCATACGTTTTTGCCTAAAATACTCACAGAATTTCTGATATTTGTGTAAATTTTTTAGATATTAAACTGGGCACGTTTTTCGCAACTGCGCCAAAACGGAGCAAATCCAGCACACATAACTTCAAAGGACGATTACTCCTTTATCCGGAATGCTTTTCAAGAGTTTCTTTTTTTTATTATGCTTGAAATTTTCTGAATTTTATTAATCTGTAAATGTTTGAGAGTCTCAAGGCCATTTATAGTTTCGTTTTGTTGCTGAAGTTTACGGCAGTTTACATCTTGTATTTGTAATTGTCTGGCAAAAATAGTGAAATCATGGCTGATGGAGATCGTGCTAGGATGTTACAAGTAATAACTCGGATGTTTGAAAATTTAGAAAAGAATACAGAAGAAAATGAAGAAGAAAATGAACAAGATAAGGCCCAACAAAAAACTAGGCTTGATGCTATGTCTAGTATGTTATTGCAAGCTAATCGAAAACTAAATTTTCTTGAAACTGAGGATGGTGAGTTGAATACACCTAGATACTTTGATGAAGATAGGGGTTTGAAACTTGAGATGTTTGAATTTGATGGGGGGCATAATAGTGAGTTCTTTCTTGGTTGGGTAAAGCAAATTGAAACCATCTTTGATTATAAGGGTTATGATGATAGAAAGAGATTTAAACTTGTTGTCCTTAAACTCACTAAACTTGCTGCATTGTGGTATGAAAACCTCAAAACAAATAGATGAAGAGATGGAAAAGATAAGATTGATTCATGGAGTCGGTTGAAAAAGAAAATGACGGATAAATGGGTAAGTGAAGAGTATGAGCATGAACAATACATAAAACTGACCCACCTCTCTCAAGAAGACATGAGTGTAGAAGAGTATTAGAGATAATTTGAGAAGTTGTGCTTAATTTGTGACTTACAAGAGAAGGAAACCTTTAAAATTGCTCGTTTCATTAAAAGTCTTTCCAAGGGGATAAGTAGGAAGGTGGATGTTACTCATTACGCAACATTTTAGTGATGTATGTAAGCTAGCCATCAAGTATGAGTCACAACTAAAAGAAGACAAACCTAAGACTTCAATGGGTTTAAAGGGGACTTACAAATCCAACTTTTCTTTTGAGGAAAGTCCAATTCAACAAAAAATTTCTTCATCTTCGTCTACCGCCACAAAGCAAGACAAGGGAGAAGAAAAAGTGGGGGTGAAATAAGAAGAGTATGATCAAAGAAGAAGGTGTTTTAGATGTCAAGGTAGAAGGCATATTGCATCTGAGTGTCCTAGCAAGAGTGACCACAAGTCAATTGAGAGTCATGGAAGAAGAAGAAAAATTATTTGAATTTGTTCCCGAAGTAGAAAGAGAAGAGAGTGACATAGAAGAAATAATTCCAGAAAAAGAAGAAAACATGATTGGTGGGGGTGATTAGGAGAATGTTGTATGGTGAAACAAATTGTCGCAAAGAAAACTTGTTTCGAACTCGTTGCAAGATTGGGGATAAAACTTGTAATGTGATGATAGATAGTGGGGCTCAAGTTGATGTTGTTTCACCCGTGGTAGTCCAAAGCGTGAAACTTCCAACAAGACGACACGAGAAGCCCTATAAGCTTACTTGGTTGAATGAAGATTCTCATACTCGAGTGAAGCAGCAAGCATTGGTTGCCTACTCCAATGGCAGCTTTCAAGAGAGAGGTGGTGTGATGTTCTTCATATGGATGCGTGTCACTTACTACTTGGTAGGTGATCAAAGTCCGTTCTTTAACTTCCATGGGTCTTTGGCCATGGAACCCATGAAGCCTCCTTAAACTGAATACATGGAATACAACGTTTGAAGAGACGTTTGAAGAGCCCAAGTTCTCGTTTGGGTCGCAAGCAAGGATGTAAAGGAAGCCCAAGTTCGTTTGGGCTCCTATTTATTTTTGTTGTTTTATTTTCAAGCTTAAAATAAAGCCTAGTGATTACTTATGATACTAAGGCAAGTAGGTGTGTGTTTTGTGGCTGATTAGGCGTGTAATTAGGGGTTGTTTACGGCTCCATAGTTCTTGATTGCCTCCTTTTGTAACAACCCCTTAAATGAGGCTCAATTAGGGCTTGAATCAAGGAGTTTTGTAACTCCTCAAAACCAATCCACTTGGACGGTTTTTAGGGATGTTTATAGATCCTCCTTGCTGCTCCTTATCTTTATATAAGGAGAGCAAATGATAATTGAAATCGAGTTTTGAGTTTGAATTAAAAAACCTTTTTGTTTTCGAGTTCTTAACTTTGAGTTTGTCTCAAGTTTGAGTGTGTCTTGAGTGATAAGATTAGGGGAGATTGAGTGAGTCTTGTCTCGGGCCTAAGATCCCAAATCATTGAGTTTGTCTTGTGATTTGGCCATTTATCCTAAAATCGTGAGCTACAAAGTGTTCTTGTGAGTGTTCTTGTTCTTTAGTTTAAAAACATCGTCCAACTTTTGGAAAGGTGTTTTTCGATTCACATCATCCGGTATCAGAGCTTTGGTCGTGAGATTCATCGGAAAAATTGAGTTTCGGTGAAGAAACGAAGCTGCCAGAATTCAACCAGTTTTTCATCCGACTTTAAAGGACGATTTCTCAACCTTTAGGAGTCCAAATTGGTTGATTCTTTTTTTTCATTCTGCATACGTTTTTGCCTAAAATACTCACAGAATTTCTGATATTTGTGTAAATTTTTTAGATATTATATCGGGCACGTTTTTCGCAAATCGCGCCAAAACGGAGCAAATCCAAAGACACATAACTTCAAAGGACGATTACTCCTTTATCCGGAATGCTTTTCAAGAGTTTCTTTTTTTTATTATGCTTGAAATTTTCTGAATTTTATTAATCTGTAAATGTTTGAGAGTCTCAAGGCCATTTATAGTTTCGTTTTGTTGCTTGAAGTTTACGGCGGTTTACATCTTGTATTTGTAATTGTCTGGCAAAAATAGTGAAATCATGGCTGATGGAGATCGTGCTAGGATGTTACAAGTAATAACTCGGATGTTTGAAAATTTAGAAAAGAATACAGAAGAAAATGAAGAAGATAAGGCCCAACAAAAAACTAGGCTTGATGCTATGTCTAGTATGTTGTTGCAAGCTAATCGAAAACTAAATTTTCTTGAAACTGAGGATGGTGAGTTGAATACACCTAGATACTTTGATGAAGATAGGGTTTTGAAACTTGAGATGTTTGAATTTGATGGGGGGCATAATAGTGAGTTCTTTCTTGGTTGGGTAAAGCAAATTGAAACCATCTTTGATTATAAGGGTTATGATGATAGAAAGAGATTAAAACTTGTTGTTCTTAAACTCACTAAACTTGCTGCATTGTGGTATGAAAACCTCAAAACAAATAGATGAAGAGATGGAAAAGATAAGATTGATTCATGGAGTCGGTTGAAAAAGAAAATGACGGATAAATGGGTAAGTGAAGAGTATGAGCATGAACAATACTTAAAACTGACCCACCTCTCACAAGAAGACATGAGTGTAGAAGAGTATTAGAGATAATTTGAGAAGTTGTGCTTAATTTGTGACTTACAAGAGAAGGAAACCTTTAAAATTGCTCGTTTCATTAAAAGTCTTTCCAAGGGGATAAGTAGGAAGGTGGATGTTACTCATTACGCAACATTTTAGTGATGTATGTAAGCTAGCCATCAAGTATGAGTCACAACTAAAAGAAGACAAACCTAAGACTTCAATGGGTTTAAAGGGGACTTACAAATCCAACTTTTCTTTTGAGGAAAGCCCAATTCAACAAAAAATTTCTTCATCTTCGTCTAGTGCCACAAAGCAAGACAAGGGAGAAGAAAAAGTGGGGGTGAAATAAGAAGAGTATGATCAAAGAATAAGGTGTTTTAGATGTCAAGGTAGAGGGCATATTGCATCTGAGTGTCCTAGCAAGAGTGACCACAAGTCAATTGAGAGTCATGGAAGAAGAATAAAAATTATTTGAATTTGTTCCCGAAGTAGAAAGAGAAGAGAGTGACATAGAAGAAATAATTCCAGAAAAAGAAGAAAACATGATTGGTGGGGGTGATTAGGAGAATGTTGTATGGTGAAACAAATTGTCGCAAAGAAAACTTGTTTCGAACTCGTTGCAAGATTGGGGATAAAACTTGTAATGCGATGATAGATAGTGGGGCTCAAGTTGATGTTGTTTCACCCGTGGTAGTCCAAAGCGTGAAACTTCCAACAAGACCACACGAGAAGCCCTATAAGCTTACTTGGTTGAATGAAGATTCTCATACTCGAGTGAAGCAGCAAGCATTGGTTGCCTACACCAATGGCAGCTTTCAAGAGAGAGGTGGTGTGATGTTCTTCATATGGATGCGTGTCACTTACTACTTGGTAGGTGATCAAAGTCCGTTCTTTAACTTCAATGGGTCTTTGGCCATGGAACCCATGAAGCCTCCTTAAACTGAATACATGGAATACAACGTTTGAAGAGACGTTTGAAGAGCCCAAGTTCTGTTTGGGTCGCAAGCAAGGATGTAAAGGAAGCCCAAGTTACGTTTGGGCTCCTATTTATTTTTGTTGTTTTATTTTCAAGCTTAAAATAAAGCCTAGTGATTACTTATGATACTAAGGCAAGTAGGTGTGTGTTTTGTGGCTGATTAGGCGTGTAATTAGGGGTTGTTTACAGCTCCATAGTTGCTGATTGCCTCCTTTTGTAACAACCCCTTAAATGAGGCTCAATTAGGGCTTGAATCAAGGAGTTTTGTAACTCCTCAAAACCAATCCACTTGGACGGTTTTTAGGGATGTTTATAGATCCTCCTTGCTGCTCCTTATCTTTATATAAGGAGAGCAAATGATAATTGAAATCAGTTTTGAGTTTGAATTAAAAAACCTTTTTGTTTTCAGTTCTTAACTTTGAGTTTGTCTCAAGTTTGAGTGTGTCTTGAGTGATAAGATTAGGGGAGATTGAGTGAGTCTTGTCTCAGGCCTAAGTTCCCAAATCATTGAGTTTGTCTTGTGATTTGGCCATTTATCCTAAAATCGTGAGCTACAAAGTGTTCTTGTGAGTGTTCTTGTTCTTTAGTTTAAAAACATCGTCCAACTTTTGGAAAGGTGTTTTTCGATTCACATCATCTGGTATCAGAGCTTTGGTCGTGAGATTCATCGGAAAAATTGAGTTTCGGTGAAGAAACGAAGCTGCCAGAATTCAACCAGTTTTTCATCCGACTTTAAAGGACGATTTCTCAACCTTTAGGAGTCCAAATTGGTTGATTCTTTTTTTCATTCCGCATACGTTTTTGCCTAAAATACTCACGAGAATTTCGATATTTGTGTAAATTTTTTAGATATTAAACTGGGCACGTTTTTCGCAAGCTGCGCCAAAACGGAGCAAATCCAAAGACACATAACTTCAAAGGACGATTACTCCTTTATCCGGAATGCTTTTCAAGAGTTTCTTTTTTTTATTATGCTTGAAATTTTCTGAATTTTATTAATCTGTAAATGTTTGAGAGTCTCAAGGCCATTTATAGTTTCGTTTTGTTGCTGAAGTTTACGGCAGTTTACATCTTGTATTTGTAATTGTCTGGCAAAAATAGTGAAATCATGGCTGATGGAGATCGTGCTAGGATGTTACAAGTAATAACTCGGATGTTTGAAAATTTAGAAAAGAATACAGAAGAAAATGAAGAAGATAAGGCCCAACAAAAAACTAGGCTTGATGCTATGTCTAGTATGTTGTTGCAAAGCTAATCGAAAACTAAATTTTCTTGAAACTGAGGATGGTGAGTTGAATACACCTAGATACTTTGATGAAGATAGGGGTTTGAAACTTGAGATGTTTGAATTTGATGGGGGGCATAATAGTGAGTTCTTTCTTGGTTGGGTAAAGCAAATTGAAACCATCTTTGATTATAAGGGTTATGATGATAGAAAGAGATTAAAACTTGTTGTTCTTAAACTCACTAAACTTGCTGCATTGTGGTATGAAAACCTCAAAACAAATAGATGAAGAGATGGAAAAGATAAGATTGATTCATGGAGTCGGTTGAAAAAGAAAATGACGGATAAATGGGTAAGTGAAGAGTATGAGCATGAACAATACTTAAAACCCGACCCACCTCTCACAAGAAGACATGAGTGTAGAAGAGTATTAGAGATAATTTGAGAAGTTGTGCTTAATTTGTGACTTACAAGAGAAGGAAACCTTTAAAATTGCTCGTTTCATTAAAAGTCTTTCCAAGGGGATAAGTAGGAAGGTGGATGTTACTCATTACGCAACATTTTAGTGATGTATGTAAGCTAGCCATCAAGTATGAGTCACAACTAAAAGAAGACAAACCTAAGACTTCAATGGGTTTAAAGGGGACTTACAAATCCAACTTTTCTTTTGAGGAAAGTCCAATTCAACAAAAAATTTCTTCATCTTCGTCTAGTGCCACAAAGCAAGACAAGGGAGAAGAAAAAGTGGGGGTGAAATAAGAAGAGTATGATCTAAGAAGAAGGTGTTTTAGATGTCAAGGTAGAGGGCATATTGCATCTGAGTGTCCTAGCAAGAGTGACCACAAGTCAATTGAGAGTCATGGAAGAAGAAGAAAAATTATTTGAATTTGTTCCCGAAGTAGAAAGAGAAGAGAGTGACATAGAAGAAATAATTCCAGAAAAAGAAGAAAACATGATTGGTGGGGGTGATTAGGAGAATGTTGTATGGTGAAACAAATTGTCGCATAGAAAACTTGTTTCGAACTCGTTGCAAGATTGGGGATAAAACTTGTAAGGTGATGATAGATAGTGGGGCTCAAGTTGATGGTTTTTCACCCGTGGTAGTCCAAAGCGTGAAACTTCCAACAAGACCACACGAGAAGCCCTATAAGCTTACTTGGTTGAATGAAGATTCTCATACTCGAGTTAAGCAGCAAGCATTGGTTGCCTACTCTAATGGCAGCTTTCAAGAGAGAGGTGGTGTGATGTTCTTCATATGGATGCGTGTCACTTACTACTTGGTAGGTGATCAAAGTCCGTTCTTTAACATCAATGGGTCTTTGGCCATGGAACCCATGAAGCCTCCTTAAACTGAATACATGGAATACAACGTTTGAAGAGACGTTTGAAGAGCCCAAGTTCTGTTTGGGTCGCAAGCAAGGATGTAAAGGAAGCCCAAGTTCTGTTTGGGCTCCTATTTATTTTTGTTATTTTATTTTCAAGCTTAAAATAAAGCCTAGTGATTACTTATGATACTAAGGCAAGTAGGTGTGTGTTTTGTGGGCGATTAGGCGTGTAATTAGGGGTTGTTTACGGCTCCATAGTTCTTGATTGCCTCCTTTTGTAACAACCCCTTAAATGAGGCTCAATTAGGGCTTGAATCAAGGAGTTTTGTAACTCCTCAAAACCAATCCACTTGGACGGTTTTTAGGGATGTTTATAGATCCTCCTTGCTGCTCCTTATCTTTATATAAGGAGAGCAAATGATAATTGAAATCAGTTTTGAGTTTGAATTAAAAAACCTTTTTGTTTTCAGTTCTTAACTTTGAGTTTGTCTCAAGTTTGAGTGTGTCTTGAGTGATAAGATTAGGGGAGATTGAGTGAGTCTTGTCTCTGGCCTAAGTTCCCAAATCATTGAGTTTGTCTTGTGATTTGGCCATTTATCCTAAAATCGTGAGCTACAAAGTGTTCTTGTGAGTGTTCTTGTTCTTTAGTTTAAAAACATCGTCCAACTTTTGGAAAGGTGTTTTTCGATTCACATCATCTGGTATCAGAGCTTTGGTCGTGAGATTCATCGGAAAAATTGAGTTTCGGTGAAGAAACGAAGGCGCGGGAATTCAACCAGCTTTTTCATCCGACTTTAAAGGACGATTTCTCAACCTTCAGGAGTCCAAATTGGTTGATTCTTTTTTTTTCATTCTGCATACGTTTTTGCCTAAAATACTCACATAATTTTTGATATTTTTGTAAATTTGTTAGATATTAAACTGGGCACGTTTTTCGCAACTGCGCCAAAGCTGAGCAAATCCAGCACACATAACTTCAAAGGACGATTACTCCTTTATCCAGAATGCTTTTCATGAGTCTCTTTTTTTTATTATGCTTGAAATTTTCTGAATTTTATTAATCGGTAAATGTTTGAGAGTCTCAAGGCCATTTATAGTTTCGTTTTGTTCTTTGAAGTTTACGGCGGTTTACATCTTGTATTTGTAATAGTCTAGCAAAAATAGTGAAATCATGGCTGATGGAGATCTTGCTAGGATGTTACAAGTAATAACTCGGATGTTTGAAAATTTAGAAAAGAATACAGAAGAAAATGAAGAAGATAAGGCCCAACAAAAAACTAGGCTTGATGCTATGTCTAGTATGTTGTTGCAAGCTAATCGAAAACTAAATTTTCTTGAAACTGAGGATGGTGAGTTGAATACACCTAGATACTTTGATGAAGATAGGGGTTTGAAACTTCAGATGTTTGAATTTGATGGGGGCATAATAGTGAGTTCTTTCTTGGTTGGGTAAAGCAAATTGAAACCATCTTTGATTATAAGGGTTATGATGATAGAAAGAGATTTAAACTTGTTGTCCTTAAACTCACTAAACTTGCTGCATTGTCGTATGAAAACCTCAAAACAAATAGATGAAGAGATGGAAAAGATAAGATTGATTCATGGAGTCGGTTGAAAAAGAAAATGACGGATAAATGGGTAAGTGAAGAGTATGAGCATGAACAATACTTAAAATTGACCCACCTCTCACAAGATGACATGAGTGTAGAAGAGTATTAGAGATAATTTGAGAAGTTGTGCTTAATTTGTGACTTACAAGAGAAGGAAACCTTTAAAATTGCTCGTTTCATTAAAAAGTCTTTCCAAGGGGATAAGTAGGAAGGTGGATGTTACTCATTACGCAACATTTTAGTGATGTATGTAAGCTAGCCATCAAGTATGAGTCACAACTAAAAGAAGACAAACCTAATACTTCAATGGGTTTAAAGGGGACTTACAAATCCAACTTTTCTTTTGAGGAAAGTCCAATTCAACAAAAAATTTCTTCATCTTCGTGTAGTGCCACAAAGCAAGACAAGGGAGAAGAAAAAGTGGGGGTGAAATAAGAAGAGTATGATCAAAGAAGAAGGTGTTTTAGATGTCAAGGTAGAAGGCATATTGCATCTGAATGTCCTAGCAAGAGTGACCACAAGTCAATTGAGAGTCATGGAAGAAGAAGAAAAATTATTTGAATTTGTTCCCGAAGTAGAAAGAGAAGAGAGTGACATAGAAGAAATAATTCCAGAAAAAGAAGAAAACATGATTGGTGGTGGTGATTAGGAGAATGTTGTATGGTGAAACAAATTGTCGCAAAGAAAACTTGTTTCGAACTCGTTGCAAGATTGGGGATAAAACTTGTAATGTGATGATAGATAGTGGGGCTCAAGTTGATGTTGTTTCACCCGTGGTAGTCCAAAGCGTGAAACTTCCAACAAGACCACACGAGAAGCCCTATAAGCTTACTTGGTTGAATGAAGATTCTCATACTCGAGTGAAGCAGCAAGCATTGGTTGCCTACTCCAATGGCAGCTTTCAAGAGAGAGGTGGTGTGATGTTCTTCATATGGATGCGTGTCACTTACTACTTGGTAGGTGATCAAAGTCTGTTCTTTAACATCAATGGGTCTTTGGCCATGGAACCCATGAAGCCTCCTTAAACTGAATACATGGAATACAACGTTTGAAGAGACGTTTGAAGAGCCCAAGTTCTGTTTGGGTCGCAAGCAAGGATGTAAAGGAAGCCCAAGTTCTGTTTGGGCTCCTATTTATTTTTGTTGTTTTATTTTCAAGCTTAAAATAAAGCCTAGTGATTACTTATGATACTAAGGCAAGTAGGTGTGTGTTTTGTGGCTGATTAGGCGTGTAATTAGGGGTTGTTTACAGCTCCATAGTTGCTGATTGCCTCCTTTTATAACAACCCCTTAAATGAGGCTCAATTAGGGCTTGAATCAAGGAGTTTTGTAACTCCTCAAAACCAATCCACTTGGACGGTTTTTAGGGATGTTTATAGATCCTCCTTGCTGCTCCTTATCTTTATATAAGGAGAGCAAATGATAATTGAAATCAGTTTTGAGTTTGAATTAAAAAACCTTTTTGTTTTCAGTTCTTAACTTTGAGTTTGTCTCAAGTTTGAGTGTGCCTTGAGTGATAAGATTAGGGGAGATTGAGTGAGTCTTGTCTCTGGCCTAAGATCCCAAATCATTGAGTTTGTCTTGTGATTTGGCCATTTATCCTAAAATCGTGAGCTACAAAGTGTTCTTGTGAGTGTTCTTGTTCTTTAGTTTAAAAACATCGTCCAACTTTTGGAAAGGTGTTTTTCGATTCACATCATCTGGTATCAGAGCTTTGGTCGTGAGATTCATCGGAAAAATTGAGTTTCGGTGAAGAAACGAAGCTGCCAGAATTCAACCAGTTTTTCATCCGACTTTAAAGGACGATTTCTCAACCTTCAGGAGTCCAAATTGGTTGATTCTTTTTTTTTCATTCTGCATACGTTTTTGCCTAAAATACTCACATAATTTTTGATATTTTTGTAAATTTGTTAGATATTAAACTGGGCACGTTTTTCGCAACTGCGCCAAAGCTGAGCAAATCCAGCACACATAACTTCAAAGGACGATTACTCCTTTATCCAGAATGCTTTTCAAGAGTCTCTTTTTTTTATTATGCTTGAAATTTTCTGAATTTTATTAATCGGTAAATGTTTGAGAGTCTCAAGGCCATTTATAGTTTCGTTTTGTTGCTGAAGTTTACGGCAGTTTACATCTTGTATTTGTAATAGTCTAGCAAAAATAGTGAAATCATGGCTGATGGAGATCTTGCTAGGATGTTACAAGTAATAACTCGGATGTTTGAAAATTTAGAAAAGAATACAGAAGAAAATGAAGAAGATAAGGCCCAACAAAAAACTAGGCTTGATGCTATGTCTAGTATGTTGTTGCAAGCTAATCGAAAACTAAATTTTCTTGAAACTGAGGATGGTGAGTTGAATACACCTAGATACTTTGATGAAGATAGGGGTTTGAAACTTCAGATGTTTGAATTTGATGGGGGCATAATAGTGAGTTCTTTCTTGGTTGGGTAAAGCAAATTGAAACCATCTTTGATTATAAGGGTTATGATGATTGAAAGAGATTTAAACTTGTTGTCCTTAAACTCACTAAACTTGCTGCATTGTCGTATGAAAACCTCAAAACAAATAGATGAAGAGATGGAAAAGATAAGATTGATTCATGGAGTCGGTTGAAAAAGAAAATGACGGATAAATGGGTAAGTGAAGAGTATGAGCATGAACAATACTTAAAATTGACCCACCTCTCACAAGATGACATGAGTGTAGAAGAGTATTAGAGATAATTTGAGAAGTTGTGCTTAATTTGTGACTTACAAGAGAAGGAAACCTTTAAAATTGCTCGTTTCATTAAAAGTCTTTCCAAGGGGATAAGTAGGAAGGTGGATGTTACTCATTACGCAACATTTTAGTGATGTATGTAAGCTAGCCATCAAGTATGAGTCACAACTAAAAGAAGACAAACCTAATACTTCAATGGGTTTAAAGGGGACTTACAAATCCAACTTTTCTTTTGAGGAAAGTCCAATTCAACAAAAAATTTCTTCATCTTCGTGTAGTGCCACAAAGCAAGACAAGGGAGAAGAAAAAGTGGGGGTGAAATAAGAAGAGTATGATCAAAGAAGAAGGTGTTTTAGATGTCAAGGTAGAAGGCATATTGCATCTGAATGTCCTAGCAAGAGTGACCACAAGTCAATTGAGAGTCATGGAAGAAGAAGAAAAATTATTTGAATTTGTTCCCGAAGTAGAAAGAGAAGAGAGTGACATAGAAGAAATAATTCCAGAAAAAGAAGAAAACATGATTGGTGGTGGTGATTAGGAGAATGTTGTATGGTGAAACAAATTGTCGCAAAGAAAACTTGTTTCGAACTCGTTGCAAGATTGGGGATAAAACTTGTAATGTGATGATAGATAGTGGGGCTCAAGTTGATGTTGTTTCACCCGTGGTAGTCCAAAGCGTGAAACTTCCAACAAGACCACACGAGAAGCCCTATAAGTTTACTTGGTTGAATGAAGATTCTCATACTCGAGTGAAGCAGCAAGCATTGGTTGCCTACTCCAATGGCAGCTTTCAAGAGAGAGGTGGTGTGATGTTCTTCATATGGATGCGTGTCACTTACTACTTGGTAGGTGATCAAAGTCTGTTCTTTAACATCAATGGGTCTTTGGCCATGGAACCCATGAAGCCTCCTTAAACTGAATACATGGAATACAACGTTTGAAGAGACGTTTGAAGAGCCCAAGTTACGTTTGGGTCGCAAGCAAGGATGTAAAGGAAGCCCAAGTTCTGTTTGGGCTCCTATTTATTTTTGTTGTTTTATTTTCAAGCTTAAAATAAAGCCTAGTGATTACTTATGATACTAAGGCAAGTAGGTGTGTGTTTTGTGGGCGATTAGGCGTGTAATTAGGGGTTGTTTACAGCTCCATAGTTGCTGATTGCCTCCTTTTATAACAACCCCTTAAATGAGGCTCAATTAGGGCTTGAATCAAGGAGTTTTGTAACTCCTCAAAACCAATCCACTTGGACGGTTTTTAGGGATGTTTATAGATCCTCCTTGCTGCTCCTTATCTTTATATAAGGAGAGCAAATGATAATTGAAATCAGTTTTGAGTTTGAATTAAAAAACCTTTTTGTTTTCAGTTCTTAACTTTGAGTTTGTCTCAAGTTTGAGTGTGCCTTGAGTGATAAGATTAGGGGAGATTGAGTGAGTCTTGTCTCTGGCCTAAGATCCCAAATCATTGAGTTTGTCTTGTGATTTGGCCATTTATCCTAAAATCGTGAGCTACAAAGTGTTCTTGTGAGTGTTCTTGTTCTTTAGTTTAAAAACATCGTCCAACTTTTGGAAAGGTGTTTTTCGATTCACATCATCTGGTATCAGAGCTTTGGTCGTGAGATTCATCGGAAAAATTGAGTTTCGGTGAAGAAACGAAGGCGCGAAATTCAACCGAGTTTTTCATCCGACTTTAAAGGACGATTTCTCAACCTTCAGGAGTCCAAATTGGTTGATTCTTTTTTTTTCATTCTGCATACGTTTTTGCCTAAAATACTCACATAATTTTTGATATTTTTGTAAATTTGTTAGATATTAAACTGGGCACGTTTTTCGCAACTGCGCCAAAACGGAGCAAATCCAGCACACATAACTTCAAAGGACGATTACTCCTTTATCCGGAATGCTTTTCAAGAGTTTCTTTTTTTTTATTATGCTTGAAATTTTCTGAATTTTATTAATCTGTAAATGTTTGAGAGTCTCAAGGCCATTTATAATTTCGTTTTGTTGCTGAAGTTTACGGCAGTTTACATCTTGCATTTGTAATAGTCTAGCAAAAATAGTGAAATCATGGCTGATGGAGATCTTGCTAGGATGTTACAAGTAATAACTCGGATGTTTGAAAATTTAGAAAAGAATACAGAAGAAAATGAAGAAGATAAGGCCTAACAAAAAACTAGGCATGATGCTATGTCTAGTAAGTTGTTGCAAGCTAATCGAAAACTAAATTTTCTTGAAACTGAGGATGGTGAGTTGAATACACCTAGATACTTTGATGAAGATAGGGGTTTGAAACTTGAGATGTTTGAATTTGATGGGGGGCATAATAGTGAGTTCTTTCTTGGTTGGGTAAAGCAAATTGAAACCATCTTTGATTATAAGGGTTATGATGATAGAAAGAGATTTAAACTTGTTGTCCTTAAACTCACTAAACTTGCTGCATTGTGGTATGAAAACCTCAAAACAAATAGATGAAGAGATGGAAAAGATAAGATTGATTCATGGAGTCGGTTGAAAAAGAAAATGACGGATAAATGGGTAAGTGAAGAGTATGAGCATGAACAATACTTAAAACTGACCCACCTCTCACAAGAAGACATGAGTGTAGAAGAGTATTAGAGATAATTTGAGAAGTTGTGCTTAATTTGTGACTTACAAGAGAAGGAAACCTTTAAAATTGCTCGTTTCATTAAAAGTCTTTCCAAGGGGATAAGTAGGAAGGTGGATGTTACTCATTACGCAACATTTTAGTGATGTATGTAAGCTAGCCATCAAGTATGAGTCACAACTAAAAAAAGACAAACCTAAGACTTCAATGGGTTTAAAGGGGACTTACAAATCCAACTTTTCTTTTGAGGAAAGTCCAATTCAACAAAAAATTTCTTCATCTTCGTCTAGTGCCACAAAGCAACAAGGGAGAAGAAAAAGTGGGGGTGAAATAAGAAGAGTATGATCAAAGAAGAAGGTGTTTTAGATGTCAAGGTAGAGGGCATATTGCATCTGAGTGTCCTAGCAAGAGTGACCACAAGTCAATTGAGAGTCATGGAAGAAGAAGAAAAATTATTTTAATTTGTTCCCGAAGTAGAAAGAGAAGAGAGTGACATAGAAGAAATAATTCCAGAAAAAGAAGAAGACATGATTGGTGGGGGTGATTAGGAGAATGTTGTATGGTGAAACAAATTGTCGCAAAGAAAACTTGTTTCGAACTCGTTGCAAGATTGGGGATAAAACTTGTAATGTGATGATAGATAGTGGGGCTCAAGTTGATGTTGTTTCACCCGTGGTAGTCCAAAGCGTGAAACTTCCAACAAGACCACACGAGAAGCCCTATAAGCTTACTTGGTTGAATGAAGATTCTCATACTCGAGTGAAGCAGCAAGCATTGATTGCCTACTCCAATGGTAGCTTTTAAGAGAGAGGTGGTGTGATGTTCTTCATAAGGATGCGTGTCACTTACTACTTGGTAGGTGATCAAAGTCCGTTCTTTAACATCAATGGGTCTTTGGCCTTGGAACCCATGAAGCCTCCTTAAACTGAATACGTGGAATACAACGTTTGAAGAGACGTTTGAAGAGCCCAAGTTCTGTTTGGGTCGCAAGCAAGGATGTAAAGGAAGCCCAAGTTCTGTTTGGGCTCCTATTTATTTTTGTTGTTTTATTTTCAAGCTTAAAATAAAGCCTAGTGATTACTTATGATACTAAGGCAAGTAGGTGTGTGTTTTGTGGCTGATTAGGCGTGTCATTAGGGGTTATTTACAGCTCCATAGTTGCTGATTGCCTTCTTTTGTAACAACCCCTTAAATGAGGCTCAATTAGGGCTTGAATCAAGGAGTTTTGTAACTCCTCAAAACCAATCCACTTGGACGGTTTTTATGGATGTTTATAGATCCTCCTTGCTGCTCCTTATCTTTATATAAGGAGAGCAAATGATAATTGAAATCAGTTTTGAGTTTGAATTAAAAAACCTTTTTGTTTTCAGTTCTTAACTTTGAGTTTGTCTCAAGTTTGAGTGTGTCTTGAGTGATAAGATTAGGGGAGATTGAGTGAGTCTTGTCTCTGGCCTAAGATCCCAAATCATTGAGTTTGTCTTGTGATTTGGCCATTTATCCTAAAATCGTGAGCTACAAAGTGTTCTTGTGAGTGTTCTTGTTCTTTAGTTTAAAAACATCGTCCAACTTTTGGAAAGGTGTTTTTCGATTCACATCATCTGGTATCAGAGCTTTGGTCGTGAGATTCATCGGAAAAATTGAGTTTCGGTGAAGAAACGAAGCTGCCAGAATTCAACCAGTTTTTCATCCGACTTTAAAGGACGATTTCTCAACCTTCAGGAGTCCAAATTGGTTGATTCTTTTTTTTCATTCTGCATACGTTTTTGCCTAAAATACTCACAGAATTTTTGATATTTTTGTAAATTTGTTAGATATTAAACTGGGCACGTTTTTCACAACTGCGCCAAAACGGAGCAAATCCAGCACACATAACTTCAAAGGACGATTACTCCTTTATCCGGAATGCTTTTCAAGAGTTTCTTTTTTTTTATTATGCTTGAAATTTTCTGAATTTTATTAATCTGTAAATGTTTGAGAGTCTCAAGGCCATTTATAGTTTCGTTTTGTTGCTGAAGTTTACGGCAGTTTACATCTTGTATTTGTAATAGTCTAGCAAAAATAGTGAAATCATGGCTGATGGAGATCTTGCTAGGATGTTACAAGTAATAACTCGGATGTTTGAAAATTTAGAAAAGAATACAGAAGGAAATGAAGAAGATAAGGCCTAACAAAAAACTAGGCTTGATGCTATGTCTAGTATGTTGTTGCAAGCTAATCGAAAACTAAATTTTCTTGAAACTGAGGATGGTGAGTTGAATACACCTAGATACTTTGATGAAGATAGGGGTTTGAAACTTGAGATGTTTGAATTTGATGGGGGGCATAATAGTGAGTTCTTTCTTGGTTGGGTAAAGCAAATTGAAACCATCTTTGATTATAAGGGTTATGATGATAGAAAGAGATTTAAACTTGTTGTCCTTAAACTCACTAAACTTGCTGCATTGTGGTATGAAAACCTCAAAACAAATAGATGAAGAGATGGAAAAGATAAGATTGATTCATGGAGTCGGTTGAAAAAGAAAATGACGGATAAATGGGTAAGTGAAGAGTATGAGCATGAACAATACTTAAAACTGACCCACCTCTCACAAGAAGACATGAGTGTAGAAGAGTATTAGAGATAATTTGAGAAGTTGTGCTTAATTTGTGACTTACAAGAGAAGGTAACCTTAAAAATTGCTCGTTTCATTAAAAGTCTTTCCAAGGGGATAAGTAGGAAGGTGGATGTTACTCATTACGCAACATTTTAGTGATGTATGTAAGCTAGCCATCAAGTATGAGTCACAACTAAAAGAAGACAAACCTAAGACTTCAATGGGTTTAAAGGGGACTTACAAATCCAACTTTTCTTTTGAGGAAAGTCTAATTCAACAAAAAATTTCTTCATCTTCGTCTAGTGCCACAAAGCAACAAGGGAGAAGAAAAAGTGGGGGTGAAACAAGAAGAGTATGATCAAAGAAGAAGGTGTTTTAGATGTCAAGGTAGAGGGCATATTGCATCTGAGTGTCCTAGCAAGAGTGACCACAAGTCAATTGAGAGTCATGGAAGAAGAAGAAAAATTATTTTAATTTGTTCCCGAAGTAGAAAGAGAAGAGAGTGACATAGAAGAAATAATTCCAGAAAAAGAAGAAAACATGATTGGTGGGGGTGATTAGGAGAATGTTGTATGGTGAAACAAATTGTCGCAAAGAAAACTTGTTTCGAACTCGTTGCAAGATTGGGGATAAAACTTGTAATGTGATGATAGATAGTGGGGCTCAAGTTGATGTTGTTTCACCCGTGGTAGTCCAAAGCGTGAAACTTCCAACAAGACCACACGAGAAGCCCTATAAGCTTTCTTGGTTGAATGAAGATTCTCATACTCGAGTGAAGCAGCAAGCATTGATTGCCTACTCCAATGGCAGCTTTCAAGAGAGAGGTGGTGTGATGTTCTTCATATGGATGCGTGTCACTTACTACTTGGTAGGTGATCAAAGTCCGTTCTTTAACATCAATGGGTCTTTGGCCTTGGAACCCATGAAGCCTCCTTAAACTGAATACATGGAATACAACGTTTGAAGAGACGTTTGAAGAGCCCAAGTTCTGTTTGGGTCGCAAGCAAGGATGTAAAGGAAGCCCAAGTTCTGTTTGGGCTCCTATTTATTTTTGTTGTTTTATTTTCAAGCTTAAAATAAAGCCTTGTGATTACTTATGATACTAAGGCAAGTAGGTGTGTGTTTTGTGGCTGATTAGGCGTGTAATTAGGGGTTGTTTACAGCTCCATAGTTGCTGATTGCCTCCTTTTGTAACAACCCCTTAAATGAGGCTCAATTAGGGCTTGAATCAAGGAGTTTTGTAACTCCTCAAAACCAATCCACTTGGATGGTTTTTAGGGATGTTTATAGATCCTCCTTGCTGCTCCTTATCTTTATATAAGGAGAGCAAATGATAATTGAAATCAGTTTTGAGTTTGAATTAAAAAACCTTTTTGTTTTCAGTTCTTAACTTTGAGTTTGTCTCAAGTTTGAGTGTGTCTTGAGTGATAAGATTAGGGGAGATTGAGTGAGTCTTGTCTCTGGCCTAAGATCCCAAATCATTGAGTTTGTCTTGTGATTTGGCCATTTATCCTAAAATCGTGAGCTACAAAGTGTTCTTGTGAGTGTTCTTGTTCTTTAGTTTAAAAACATCGTCCAACTTTTGGAAAGGTGTTTTTCGATTCACATCATCTGGTATCAGAGCTTTGGTCGTGAGATTCATCGGAAAAATTGAGTTTCGCTGAAGAAACGAAGCTGCCAGAATTGAACCAGTTTTTCATCCGACTTTAAAGGACGATTTCTCAACCTTCAGGAGTCCAAATTGGTTGATTCTTTTTTTTCATTCTGCATACGTTTTTGCCTAAAATACTCACAGAATTTTTGATATTTTTGTAAATTTATTAGATATTAAACTGGGCACGTTTTTCGCAACTGCGCCAAAACGGAGCAAATCCAGCACACATAACTTCAAAGGACGATTACTCCTTTATCCGGAATGCTTTTCAAGAGTTTCTTTTTTTTATTATGCTTGAAATTTTCTGAATTTTATTAATCTGTAAATGTTTGAGAGTCTCAAGGCCATTTATAGATTCGTTTTGTTGCTGAAGTTTACGGCAGTTTACATCTTGTATTTGTAATAGTCTAGCAAAAATAGTGAAATCATGGCTGATGGAGATCTTGCTAGGATGTTACAAGTAATAACTCGGATGTTTGAAAATTTAGAAAAGAATACAGAAGAAAATGAAGAAGATAAGGCCCAACAAAAAACTAGGCTTGATGCTATGTCTAGTATGTTGTTGCAAGCTAATCGAAAACTAAATTTTCTTGAAACTGAGGATGGTGAGTTGAATACACCTAGATACTTTGATGAAGATAGGGGTTTGAAACTTGAGATGCCCGAATTTTATGGGGGGCATGATAGTCAGGTCTTTCTTGGTTGGGTAAGGCAAATTGAAACCATCTTTGATTAAAAGGGTTATTATGATAGGAAGAGGTTTAACCTTATTGTCCTTAAACTCACAAAACTTGCTGCATTGTGGTATGAAAACCTCAAAACAAATTGAAGAAGAGAAGGAAAAGATAAGATTGATTAATGGAGTCGGTTGAAAAAGACAATGAGGGATAAATGGGTAAGTAAAGAGTATGAGCAAGAACAATACTTATAACTGACCCACCTCTCACAAGAAGACATGAGTGTAGAAGAGTATTTGAGAGAATTTGAGAAGTTATGCTTAATTTTTGACTTACAAGAGAAGGAAACCTTTAAAATTGCTCGTTTCATTAAAGGTCTTTCCAAGGGGATAAGTAGGAAGGTGGATGTTACTCATCACGCAACATTTAGTGATGTATGTAAGCTAGCGATCAAGTATGATTCACAGCTAAAAGAAGACAAACCTAAGACTTCAATGGGTTTTAAGGGGACTTACAAATCCAAATTTTCTTTTGAGGAAAGTCCTATTCAACAAAAAATTCCTTCATCTTTGTCTAGTGCCACAAAGCAAGACAAGGGAAAAGATAAAGTGGGAGTGAAACAAGAAGAGTATGATCAAAGAAGAAGGTATTTTAGATGTTAAGGTAGAGGGCATATTGCATCTGAGTGTCCTAGCAAGAGTATTTTGACCACAAGTCAATTGAGAGTCATGGAAGAAGAAGAAAAATTGATTGAATTTGAACCCGAAGTAGAAAGAGAAGAGAGTGACGTAGAAGAAATAATTCCGAAAAAAGATAAAAACATGATTGGTGGGGTGATTTGGAGAATGTTGTATGGTGAAACAAATTGTGAATCGAAAAGAGAGAACTTGTTTCGAACTCGTTGCAAGATTGGGGATAAAACTTGTAATGTGATCATAGATAGTGGGGCTCAAGTTGATGTTGTCTCACCCATGGTAGTTTAAAGCGTGAAACTTCCTACAAGACCACACGAGAAGCCCTATAAGCTTACTTGGTTAAATGAAGATTCTCATACTCGAGCGAAGCATCAAGCATTGGTTGCCTACTCCATTGGCAGCTTTCAAGAAGAGAGGTGGTGTGATGTTCTTCATATGGATGCCTGTCACTTACTACTTGGCAGGTGATCAATGTCCGTTCTTCAACATCAATGGGTCATTGACCGTGGAACCCATGAAGCCTTTTTTAACTGAATACATGGAATATAACGTTTGAAGAGACGTTTGAGGAGCCCAAGTTCTGTTTGGGTTGCAAGCAAGGATGTAAAGGAAGCTCAAGTTCTGTTTGGGCTCCTATTTATTTTTGTTGTTTTATTTTCTAGCTTAAAATAAAGCCTAGTGATTACTTATGACACTCAGGCAAGTAGGTGTGTGTTTTGTTGCTGATTAGGCGTGTAATTAGGGGTTGTTTACTGCTCCATAGTTGTTGATCGCCTCCTTTTGCAACATCCCCTTAAATGAGGCTTAATTAGGGCTTGAATCAAGGAGTTTTGAAACTCCTCAAAACCATTCCTCTTGGACGGTTTTTCGAGAGGTTTATAGATCCTTCTTGCTGCTTCTTATCTCTATTACATAAGGGAAGGGGGGAGCTATGGTGTCCTCATTTGAAGAGACTATTTTACCCCCCTTCCCTTTCTAAATTACAAAACCAATCTCACAAACTGATACGGGGATTTAAACAAAACTTATCGAAAAGTAATTTACAACAATCACTCAAAAATCACTTAAATTAGGAAACTTTACAAATCACTCATAAAATTGAGAAAATCACGTTATACAAATCGCATAAATCACTCAAATGATCAGGAAAGTTTACAAAAACTAAAAAAATAAATTTCAAACTACAACTAATGCACTAGAAATCATACTAATACAAACTACAACTAAATTCACTTACAAATCATTGTTCTGAAGAGCCATTCACAATTACAAACTCACAAAACTTACTAATACACTACAAAAATTACTCACAAAACATACTATTTCGACGGGATATCACACATTCGTCAATTTCCGAACTTCCAAAAAGGTACATAATTCTTTTAATCTTGCAAGTTATTTCAAATTTGTTATGAGCATTTTCATACGAAATCAACGGACAAGTTATGAGCATTTTCATAATTGATAGCAACTGTTATGTTCGACTAATAGCAAAAAGGGCTTTTTATATAATTTGACTTAAATTTAATTAATTTCCATACGAAATCAGAAAACAAGTTCAAAGTAACAATTTTTTTTAAAAAAAAAATTCCAATATCAAGATTTTGCCCACAACTATTGCAAAAAATCCATGTTCAGAAATAAAATTTGAAAAAAAAAACCAATATCAAATTTTGGGGAAAAATTCGAAATTTTTTGCCAACAACTTTTGCAAAAATCCATTTGAAAAAAAAAACCAATATCAAATTTTGGGGAAAATTTTGAAATTTTTTGCCAACAACTTTTGCAAAAATCCATTTTCACACAAAAAAATTACATTTTGCGAAAACCATTTTCAGAAAAAAAAAGTTGCGATTTTTGTTTGTCTAAAAAAATTACAATATCAAATTGTGTATGAAAAATTTAAAATTTCATCTCAAATATAATTGAAACTCAAAGTGTTAAAATTTAGAAATGGAGAAAAGTTAAAACGATGAAAATTTTAAAAATCAATTTGTGAAATCAGAATTTAGAAGTTAGACAAGGGAAAAAAACTGAAATTGGTTTATACTTTAACAAATTACCTTTCTTTGTTAGAAAATCGACCCAATTAGATCTACTGCTCCTTAAAACTTGAAACGCCTGATTTTTTGATGTTGTTCTTTGATCTTAACTTGAAAATCTACTGCTGCATGTATTCCTTTGATGTTGTTCGCAAATTAGTTTGATGAACTAGATTCCATCAAAATATGGGTTGTAGATTTGTAGTGAGAGGAGAGAGAGAATGAATAGTTAGAAAAAGTAGTGGAATTATAGAGTGAGAGGAGAGAGATAATGAATAGTAAGACATTATACCCACTGATGTTGATAAGTAGAGTAGTACAAATGTAGAATATGCCCAACATAGTAGTAAAGAAACATCATCTCAAATCAAAAAATAAAAATTAGTTGTAAATCACGTGCATATAACATCATCTCTCCAAGCAAATCCAAAAAATGTTTAAGATATAATGTATGTGTCTAATATAGCTATACTGTCGAGCAAATCGCGTCCAATGTAACATCATCTCAAATTAAAAAAATTAAAAAATTAATAAAACTTATATTTGCTACTGCTATGTGCTATCTGCACTATGCAGTAGTGTTATGCGACTTTCTAAACCCCATGAAGTATTTGTCTCTTTGATATTTAACCCTCCCCCAAAAAAAACTATTAACAATTCCCATTAACAATATAAGCAAATAATCTCTTATTCTTGGAGCTTAATTGTTTGTGAAAACTGAACAATTTAAACTTTAAAGGGCCTTTCTTATAGACATGAAGGAGGCAGACGGGTGAAAGACAAGTCATATGATTCAGTCAGATTCACAGTGTTCCTCCCTGAAGTTTCATTGTAGACTAATCCTCTACTTTGTATAAATGTATTAGTATGACAGTTGAGAAGAGCATTACTTTCCTTTTTTGTAGTGTTTCCTATATATAATGAAACTTTTACATATATTTGGACCTATCTCTTTCTATTATATAATAGCGATTAATTATCAAGGTCAAAAGGTTTATGTAAAATATCATTCAAGACTTAAAGTACAACATATTTAAACTATAACCTATTTAAATTATACAGACTAAACTAAGAATATTACATCTGATACGATATAGATTTTAGAATGGACGACTTCGAATTGCAAATTACTCAAGAACGTAGGACTAGATGGATGGAAAATAAAAGGCAACGAAGAAATTCAATGACCCTTGAACAAAGAGATTCTGAAAATGCAAGAAGACGAGGTAGACGAGAAGATGATAGTGTAACACCTCTGCATATTCAATTTGACTCGCCCACCACTGAAAGACAACGTCAGTTTGTGAATCAACGTGATGTGCCTACCTCTTCAAATATAAGGATGCCTATGGTAGACATCACTAATCACCAAAGTCATGTCACACATGATCATGGAAGACAAAACCGTATGTATCTAAACTAAACATAAACATTTGCCTAAAATTCATTACTCAATTAATTTATACGAGCTCTTATGCAGTGCAACTATTGTTTGACATTAATGCCAACAATTATTCTGGGATTGTAACTGAAAGTAACATGCCGACTCGACACTTCTGTGTTGGTGAAAGTAGCACTTCCAATGTCAATAATACGCCAGGAGCTGCAACTTCTGGAATAAGGATTTGAAAGGTTGGGCGACGTGGATATCACAATTGTGCAAGGGATTACCAAGAGAGTAAGGGGGTTCCCATATTCACTTTACCTCCAATGACAACATGTCCACACTGTCAAGCACGAATTTTCAGTTGTGAATCATCAGAATTATGTTGTTTGAGCGGGAAGATCAGATTACCTGAATTCCCTTTGTCATCTGCTCTACTAGGCCTATATTCTGATCAAGGAGAGGATGGGGAACATTTCAGACAGAACATTCGGAAGTATAATCATGTTTTTGCATTCACTTCAATGGGAGTCGTTATAGATGACGAATTAGCCGGTGCACGTCATGGTGTGTACACATATCGTGCTCATGGTTCAATTTATCATCGTATTGGTGGTTTATTACCTTTGAACTCAAATGATCGTCCTCGATTCCTTCAAATGTACATATATGATACTGAGCATGAAAATGAGCATCGAATTGCAGAAAATGCAACGTTAAGAGTGGATATCATTGATAGGATAAAAAGTATTTTGAACGAGCACAATCCTTTTGCCCGTACTCTCCGACATCTTGCTCAACGAGATGACATACAAGAATGCAAGTTTGTCATAAAAGAGCAACCTCCTAACCAACATAATTATTCAATGCCTTCAGCCTCTCAAGTTGCAGCAGTTGTTGTCGGGGGTGATGATATTGCCAACCTGAAAGAAAGGGATGTCATGGTTGAGTCGGTCACTGGACGACTCATGTTTATCAAAGAGACTGTATGCTATTACGATCCACTACAATATCCTCTATTATTTCCTTACGGCTCTTACGGTTGGGATTTAAACACTAGATCTATGACTGGCAAGAAGATAACATGTCGAGAATTCTATTCATATATGTTTCAGGTATATACAACATGACAACCATTCTCCATCCTCCATGTTAATCATTATGATTACTCTAACTTCTTCACCAACTTATACTTGAAATAGATGAGAGAATGTTATGATTCTATTATCTTAAGAGTTGGCCGCTTAACTCAACAATTTGCTGTGGACAACTGTGTAAAGATGCAAGCATCCAATTTGTGATGGATTGCACTCAACCAAGACACAATTCGTGCAGATTTGTACAAGGGACTAGAGGATTCATACAATGCTGGAGAACATAATACAGGTATGATAGATTTCACATAATACCAGTAATGGTCTACAAATATATACGCATCTATATTATTTAAAGCTTATTTTGTGCACTTTATTACCTACATGTAGAAAATACTGGACGAAGAACTATACTTCCATCGTCATTTGTTGGAAGTCCGCGAGATATGCATCAGCGATACCAAGATGCAATGGCCTTGGTGCAAAAATTTGGCAAGCCAGACATATTCCTTACTATGACGTGCAATCCATCGTGGCCAGAAATAGTTGCAGAATTACTACCTGGCCAACAACCTCATGATCGTCCAGACTTACTAACAAGGGTATTTCATGCCAGACTTGAGGAGTTAAAAAAGGATGTGTTGGAAAGGAACGTTCTCGGGAAGGTAATTGCTTATGTATATGTGATTGAATTCCAAAAACGAGGTCTTCCACATGTTCATATGTTACTAATTCTTGACCAAAGTCACAAGCTTACCGCTCCTGATGATTACGATAAAATAGTGAGAGCAGAAACTCCTGGCCAACAACAAGAGCCAGAGCTCCGTAAAAGGATTCTTAAACACATGATTCACAACCCATGTGGTGTCCAGAATTCACGTTCACCTTGCATGAAACAAGGGAGTTGTAAGAAGGGGTTTCCTAAGTCATTCTCAAATTGTACAAAGCAAGGAAATGACTCATATCCCATCTACCGTCGGTGTCAAGATGCTCCACCTGTACCATTACGTGAGAATTCGCGAGTAACTGTAGATAATCGGTGGGTAGTTCCATATAACCCATGGTTGTTGAATAAGTATGATTGTCACATTCATGTAGAGATATGCAGCAGCATTAAGTGTGTCAAATATTTATACAAATACATCCATAAGGGTTCAGATAGAGTTTCCATGGAAGTTCATAAAGGGGATGAGATTGCACAGTTTGTTGATGCAAAATGGAATTGTGCACCTGAAGCTATGTGGAAATTTTACAAATTTCCAATGACTCGGATGAACCCGTCTGTAGACCGCCTGCAAGTTCATTTGCCGAACATGCACCAAGTTAGATTCGAAGGAAACCAGCCTATCGAAAGTGTTTTGGCTGACCCAAGGATCTCCAAAACAATGTTGACTGAGTTTTTCAAGATGAATTCAGTAGATCCTGAAGCTAGAGGTTACCTATATCGAGAATTCCCAGAAAAATATAGATGGATTAATTCCACACGTGAGTGGCGCCGAAGGAAAACCATGCAGAGAGTAATTGGTCGATTGTATGTAGCTTCGCCTCTGGATGCGGAAAGGTTTTACCTAAGAATGTTACTAAACCATGTCAAAGGGCCACAATCATATGAGCATTTAAGGACTGTCAATGGGATACCCCACCCTACGTTTAGAAATGCAGCTGAGTCCTTAGGTCTTATTGAGAATGATGAAAGCATACGCCAATGTCTTACAGAAGCATGTCAGGTAAGAATGCCTTCGGCACTGAGACGATTGTTTGCAACTATCTTAATATATTGTCAACCATCTGGGTTACGTGCATTGTGGGATGAGTTCTTCCCACACTTGGTTGAGGATTACCCGTCTTCAAGCACGACAAACAACAATGAAATTCTAACTTACAAGCTTTTTAAAGACTTGGATCGCTTATTACGACCGCTAAGGAAAATAATTTCAGACTACAATGAATTACCAAATTTACCAGAATTCGTTGAAAACATTGATGAGCTATCTGAAATAATGGAGGAGTATTTCTCAGTGCCAGTTCCTACTGAGGATACTGAGTGCATAGGCAAGTTGAATGCCGATCAACGACGTGCATATGACACAGTGATGAATGTTATCACTTTGAAAAATGGTGGTGCTTTCTTCATTGATGGTCCCGGTGGTACTGGCAAAACATATCTGTATCAAGCTATATTAGCTACTGTAAAAGGTAGAGGTGAGATGGTTATCCCAACAGCAACTTCTGGAATTGCTGCCACATTGTTGCACCAAGGGAGAACTTCACACTCAACTTTTCAGCTACCATTAAAACCAGATAGCTTATCGTCATGCACCTTTACAAAGGGTTAAGAAACCGGTATTCTTCTAAAACATTCTTCAGTTATTATATGGGAAGAGGCACCAATGACACATAGGTATCAGTTTGAAGCAGTTGATCGTTCACTTAAGGATTTAATGGGAAATGACTTGCCATTTGGGGGGAAAATAATTGTGTTTGGTGGGGATTTCAGGCAAGTTCTTCCTGTTGTGAGAAATGGAACAAGTGCTCAAATGATTGACGCATCCTTAATAAGGTCTGCACTATGGAATCATATTTCCGTTCTGCAATTGAGAGAAAACATGAGATCTATACATGACAATGGATTCTCTAATTTCTTACTCTCTATTGGAAATGGTGATGAACCTACCATCTCAGATGATATGATCAAATTGCCGAGTCAAATGGTCATACCTACTGTTGCTGATACCTCGATTGATGGGTTGATTGATCAAATTTTCCCCAATCTAAATGAACACATCGGTGACGGAAATTTTATGGTAGAAAGGGCAATCATCACTCCATTAAACGAAGATGCTGATAGAATCAATGACAAGGTTATCGAACGATTTCTCGGAGAAGGACGAACATACTACTCATTTGATTCAGTGCCTGATGATACAAGAAACATGTATCAGCAAGAGTTCCTAAATTCTGTTGTCGCGTCAGGATTGCCTCCACATGTGCTCAAACTGAAACCTGGTGTTCCTCTAATGCTACTCAGGAATATCGATCCTAAAAATGGTCTTTGTAATGGAACGCGACTACTTTGTCATTCACTAAAGGATCATTTCATCGATGCTGAGATTTTAACTGGACATGCAAGGGGAAACAGGGTCTTTTTGCCAAGAATTCCGTTGAAAACTGCAGAAGATATTAGGTTACCTTTTGAGATGATCAGAAAGCAATTCCCTGTAAAGTTGAGTTTTTGTTTAACTATAAACAAGTCTCAAGGTCAAACCATCCCACATGTTGGGATATATCTTCCTGATCATGCATTTAGCCACGGGCAGTTGTATGTTGCACTTTCGCGTGGAATCTCTGAGAACACGACAAAGATTGCAGTCGACAATGGAAAGATTAGAGGAAAGGAAGGAGTGTTCACAAAAAATATTATCTATAATGAAGTTTTGTTACTTTCTACATAGTGTATCTTATTTAAACATTTCTTAGTACCATATTTTCATGAAATTTAATAAATGTTATGAATTATACTTTGTGATAGTATGTAGTTTATACATGGTTAATAAAGTATGCAAATTTTTAGATTTTATAATATCAATTGACAGTGATGTTTTGTATATATTTGCATGTAATTGTTATAATTGTTAGGATGGAATATCAATGTACACCCTTTGCCCATCTGTTTCCTTGCGGAGTACGGAAATATGATGTGCGGGCACGATTGGTTCATAATTTCGACATTTACACCTTCACACATCGTGGATCTTGCAAACAAATTTGGAAAATGCTTTTTGTGGATAGTGAGGTAAATCTTTTAAATTACTCTTATTATAATGTCAAATTGCTTCTCATTATTACGACCATAATATTTTATTATCTTTATTGCCTTTATAGGGTGATGGCATACAATGCACTGTATTCTCCCCTCATATTGAGAGATTTCTTGGGAGATTTCAAGCAGGCTACATCTATGTGCTCCAATCTGTACAGATAGTGCCTGCTGATTACACAAATGACATTGTTCACGATTACAAACAGATGTTGTTGACGGATGCATCATATGTCATTCTTAAAGATCAAGATGACCCTGGAATGCCCATCTTTTTTTACAAGAGAGTGCCCTTATCTCATATATGGTGTCATGTCGATAGCAGTGACAGATTATTCGGTAAAGTCTACTTATTTCCAACCATATACATGTTGTCACTACCAAAACACATATTTAATGTATGGTGAACGTTTCTCAGATGTCATTGGAATACTCCTTGATGTATCACCGATTCAGCCGGTTGGAAACAACTCTTTTAAAAGAGATGTTGCAATAATGGATAACACGTATGTGCATGTTCTTTATTTAATATCACAATTGAATATTATGGTGCATTGTTTTTTTTAACGATTGATGAGTCACTTTCATATAGAGTTTTTAGGCATATTTTAGTTGCATATTTAGTTGCATATTAGTCCATATAGTTGCATTTTAGGCATTAACTGCACTAATTATCCATTTTGTGCTCTATTACGCTTCGTTTGTGTTTCTTAACTTTTCAGGTAGTTTTATAGCTATTTGGAAGCTTTCGGAGCAAGATGACACGAAGTGGATGATTGCAGAAGGAGAGTTGGTGATGATGGATGTTCTATACGAAGATTTACATCATATGAAGCTTAGTTAACATTCATAAGGGTAATGGCATAGCTTATTGGGGTTAATATGAGCTAGAATTGAAGAAATAACATTGTTTACGAAAGATCAGTTTGACCACCTTGCACTATTTTGGTCATATGTCGAGATGTAATTATCGGATTAATGCGATTCAAGTTGCATTGGAAACTAGACTCGAAGAGCTTCACAACGGTAGGTCATATGCCTCCATACGATGTCTGTAACTCAAGTTACGGCCCGTCAAAGTTGACCCAGCGGTTCAGGAAGCGAACCAGCGCCCGATGACTTTGGTTGCTTTGCAACGGCTGCTACTGCCTCGTCCAATGGCTGTCCAGCGCCCAATGGTCGAGCAACATGCTGTCATGTGTGATTTAGAGTCTCCTCTTCATTGCTCCTTGTTTTTATTTTATTTTTAATCTTTAATTAGGGAGTTTGTTTAGAAAATATAAATAGGAAAACTAAAAGAGATATTCACTCTGGCTCATACTTTTTTTTATTGCTGAATCACAATAGTTTTTCCCCTCTTTCTTCTTCCTTCAAACCCTAACTTTTGCAATTCTCCATTGATTTCAAGTTCTCAAGGTATTCTCCATTGATTTATTCTTTATTTGTTTTGTTCATTGCTTTTGATTACTATTATTGTTGATTGCTAGTATCAATTTCTCTATGTCTCAATCATGAATTATAGGGTTTTTATTATTATTGCTTTTGTTGATTTAATTATGAATAGTGAGTAGATTTTCTTCTAGGGCTTGGTGAAACTATGCTATAATCATGATTCTTGTTAGTTTTTAGGGTTTAAACTTGGTTTGTCTTGGTAAATTTGATTGATATGCTTTGTAGTGATTACAATTTTAGTCTGGCCAACTAGTTTTGCAAGTTTAATTCATTCGACTTTAGATGCGAGAGCTGCGAGTTGAGTGTAAGTTTAATATCAATCGAGTCTTTAATTACTTAACGCGAGAGCCAATTTTGTAGTTAATTGTGGGATTTTATTAGCGAGAGCAGTACAATTCCGTTTACCTAAATTCATTACCATCCTGATTATTGTCACTTGAATCATGATTGTTGCATAGTGGATCCTGTCAGCCCTAGGTTTTAGTTATATAGTTTTAATCAATTCGATTTCATTGCGTTCTTATTAGTCAGTTTAATTATTTTGTTTAGTTTAGTCAATCATTCAACCCATATTTTAACCTTGTTAGTAATAGTGAACTTAATTCATTTAGTGAATTAATTCTTCCTTCCTGAGTGGTTCGACCCTACTTGCCCGACTATACTAGTTAGGTATTTAGGTATTATTTTTGGTAGATAACGATCCTATCAAAATTTGGCGCCGTTGCCGAGGATCGAACCCAGGTCACCCGCGTGACTGGCGGGAATACTTACCACTATACTACAACAAAAAAAACAAAAAAGTAAAACCCAAACTAAAAAGAAAAGAGTTAGAAAATTCGGGTTGCCTCCCGAAAAGCGCTTATTTATGATCGTAAGCTAGACCGTGGTTTCTCATATGCTCAATGGGAGTTGGGGTCGTGGAAATTGATCTCTTCCACCAACCCAACTAAGTCGCCTTCATAGTAGTGCTTAAGACGTTGTCCGTTGACTTTGAACTTCTCACCCTTGTCGTTTTGAAGCTCAACGAACCCGAACTTACTCACCATAATGACAGTGAATGGACCGCTCCACCTAGACTTCAACTTTCCAGGAAAAAGCCGCAATCTAGAGTTGAACAATAACACTTTGTCACCCACTTGAAAGTCTCTCTTCACAATTTTTTTATCGTGCCATCTTTTAGTCTTCTCCTTGTAAATCCGAGCACTATCATAAGCGGACAATCGAAACTCATCCAACTCATTAAGTTGAAGAAGCCTCTTCTCCCCCGCAAGCTTGTGATCCATGTTAAGCTCACGAATTGCCCAATGAGCTTTATACTCTAACTCAACAGGAAGATGACAAGACTTCCCGTACACAAGCCGATATGGTGAAGTGCCGATAGGTGTTTTGAAAGCTGTTCTGTAAGCCCAAAGTGTGTCATCAAGCTTCATGCTCTAATCTTTCCTAGACTTTGCAACCACCTTTTCCAATATAGATTTGATCTCGCGGTTAGAAACCTCGACTTGACCACTCGTTTGAGGATGATATGCAAGCCCAGTACGATGATAAACTCCATACTTCTTGAGAAGAGAATCTAGCTTTCGTTCATGGAAGTGAGAACCTCCATCACTAATGAGAGCTCTTGGAACCCCAAATCTCGGAAATATGATTTTGCTAAGAAGCTTAATGACCACCTTAGAGTCATTGGTGGGAGATGCGATGGCTTCCACCCACTTGGAGACATAATCGACAGCGACCAAGATGTAGCAATTCCCATTAGAAGATGGGAAAGGTCCCATATAATCGACACCCCAAACATCAAAGATTTCAACTTCAAGAATACCAGTTTGGGGCATCTCATGCCGCCTCGAAATGTTGCCGGTCCTCTGGCAAGAATCACATGACATAACAAAGGACTGAGCATCCTTGAACATCGTAGGCCAAAAGAAGCCGGACTCATTCAGCTTGCGAACGATTTTAGAAGGTCCATGATGCCCCCCATAGGGTGAGCTATGACAACGTTGGAGGATCCCATGGACCTCCCACTTAGGAATGCACCTGCGATAAAGTCCATCTGCACACTCACGAAAAAGAAAAGGATCATCCCAAAAATTGTATCTAACATCATGCAAGAACCTTTTCTTTTGCTGGTAGGACAAATCAGGCGGCAAAATACCGCCTACCACAAAGTTAGCATAATCCGTAAAACCACGGACTCTGTGATGTGACTGCAAACAAATGATCATCAGGAAAAAAATCATCAATAGGAGAGGAGATCTTACCATTATCATACCTGATTCTAGACAAGTGGTCTGCAACTACATTATCCGCCTCTTTCTTATCACGAATTTCAATATCAAACTCTTGGAGCAAGAGAATCCACCTAATAAGCCTTGGTTTGGCTTCCTTCTTAGCAAGAAGGAACTTTAAAGCTGCATGGTCAGTATATACAATAACCTTGGAACCAAGAAGATATGATCTAAATTTTTCCAAAGCATAAATAACAGCTAAAAGTTCCTTCTCTGTGGTGGCATAGTTGACTTGAGCCTCATCCAAAGTCTTGCTAGCATAGTAAATGGCATGCAAGACCTTGTCCTTTCTTTGGCCTAGCACAGCTCCAACCGCATAATCACTTGCATCGCACATAATCTCGAATGGGAGTGCCCAATCGGGAGGACGAATGATGGGTGCGGTTATGAGAGCTTGCTTAATCTTGTTAAAAGACTCAACACACTGGTCAGTAAAATCCAAAGGTGCATCCTTAAGAAGGAGTTGGGTTAGTGGTTTAGCAATTTTAGAAAAATCTTGAATAAAGCGGCGGTAAAACCCCGCATGACCAAGAAAACTCCTTACCCCCTTCACATTAACTGGTGGGGGTAATTTCTCAATCACCTGTACCTTGGCTCGATCTACCTGTATGCCCTTATCAGAAACAATGTGGCCAAGTACCACACCCTCAGTCACCATAAAGTGACACTTTTCCCAATTCAACACCAAATTACATTCTTCACATCTTTTCAAAACTTTAGTGAGATTAGCCAAGCAATAGTCAAAAGAACTACCATACACACTAAAGTCATCCATAAAGACTTCCATGATAGACTCTATGAAATTAGAAAAAAAGCTCATCATGCAACGCTGAAAGGTAGCTGGTGCATTACACAAACCAAATGGCATTCTACGGTACGCAAAAGTGCCATAAGGACATGTGAATGTTGTCTTTTCTTGATCATCAAGATGAATGGGAATTTGGAAAAAACCAGAATAACCATCCAAATAACAAAAATATTTATGACAAGCTAACCTTTCAAGCATTTGATCAATGAAGGGGAGAGGGAAATGATCCTTTCTAGTAGCTAGATTCAATCTCCTGTAATCAATGCACATGCGCCAACCAGTGACAGTTGTAGTGGGAATTAATTCATTTTTGTCATTCTTTACAACAGTCATCCCATCTTTCTTAGGAACCACTTGTACAGGACTTACCCACTTTAGATGCGGCAATAGAAAAGATAATGTCTGCGTCAAGTAACTTCAATACCTCACTTTTCACGACTTCTTGCATGTTAGGATTTAAGCGCCTTTGTGGTTGAATACAAGGCTTATGATCCTCTTCCAAATGAATCCTATGCATGCAAAATTCGGGACTAATACCCTTCAAATCATCAACACTATACCCAATGGCCTTTTTATGAGTTTTCAAAACATCCAAAAGTTGGGAAAGTTGGGCATCATTGAGTGTAGTGCTAACAATAACAGGTTGGAGCTCTTTTCCTCAACCTTGCATGTAGGCCGAACTAACCTCTTCACTCGTTGGCTCTCGCTATGACTAAGCTCTTCATTTCAAAGAGCTCGCTCAATGGCGTCTATTTCATCCTTCCAAATACGAGCATCACCTGTAGAAGATTCAAGACATAGAACGGCCTCCAAAGGATCTTTCATAAGAGTTTGGGGCAAGTTATCATGACAAAAAACATCAACTACATCAATAGCATAACATTTTTCCTCAAGCATGGGACTTTTCAAAGCAGTACTCAAATTGAAAGTCACATTATCATCCCCCACAGAAAGTGTAAGTCTACCATTTTTCACATCAATTACAGCTCCTGCAGTATGAAAGAAAGGTCTCCCTAAAATAATAGGAATTTGCTTATTTTCCTCCATATCAAGAACAATAAAATCAACAGGGATATAAAACTTACCAACCCTAACAGGAACATCCTCCAAAACACCCAAAGGGTATTTAACAGAACGGTCGACCATTTGTAGGGTAATATTGGTAACTTTTAAATCACCCATATTCAGTTTAGAACAGACAGAAAAAGGCATTACACTTACACTAGCCCCTAAATCACATAAAGCTTTATCAATAAACAATGTTTCAATGTGACAAGGGATGGAGAAACTACCAGGATCCTTCAATTTAGGAGGGGATTTATTTTGTAGCAAAGCACTACATTCTTCAGTAAAAGCAACTGTCTCCACCTCACTAAAAGCTCTCTTCCTAGTCAATATGTCTTTCATGAATTTAGCATAAGAAGGCACTTCAGTAATTAATTCAGTGAAAGGAACTGTTACCTGCAAATTCTTAACCACCTCCAAGAACTTACCGAACTGCTTGTCAAGCTTGCTTTTCACTTGACGGTTGGGAATAGGAAGTTTGATAGGAGGCACTTGCAAAGCCTCTTCTTTTTCTTTCTCCTTCTCTTGTGCCGTCTCAGAAGGTGCTTCATCAACAACCACTTCAGAAATGCCATCAGCTTGTGAAACTGGCTCTACATCAATAGGCATGGGAGGCTCATCATAACTCAAACCACTCCTTCTAGAGATTGCATTCGCGGTTTCCTTGCCTTGTGGTTGAGAAGGTTGGCCTGGCAATGCCCCTGCTTGTCTAGTAGAGCTAGAGGCGGCTAATTAAGCAACTTGAGTTTCAAGCATTTTGTTGTGAGTACTGAGCTGCTCAATCTGTTTGGCCATTTGAGTCATCATGGTTTTCAATTCCCCTAATTCGGATTGGGGTTGTTGATTCTGAAACTGTTGTTGCTGCTGATGGTCCAGAGGGGGCCTTTGGAACCCAGGTGGTCCCTGATTTGGCTGATACGGCTAATGTTGCCCATATTGTTGTTGTGGTGCTTGTGGTAGAAAAGTGTTGTTGTTGAGAATTTAACACAATGTTGCTGCGATATGACAAGTTAGGGTGATTCCGAATACCAGGATAGTAGTAATTGTTGTTGAAAGGAGGACGAGCTTGAAAAGCATTGACTTGCTCTTGCCCTCCCATAGCTCCATTGGGATTAACTAACACTCCATAAGAGAATGACCATGCACACCACAAAAATCACATGCAACTCCACCTTGGCTAGAAGTAGCCATAGCATTGACAGGCATAGATGTGTTAGCTCCAATGCGCATCCCATCAATTTTCTCATTCAAAACCGAAATCTGTGATGATAGAAAGGAATAAGTTTCAACTTCATGCTTCCCTTTCCTTGGTGCTTGAGCTGCGCGCCTAGATGAGCTATTCCATTGATTTTCAGCAAGAGTATCCAAGAGTGAAATAGCTTCAGAGATTTATTTGTTCATGAATGAGCCGTCGGCTGCACCATCTACCATCCTCTTGGTCTCATAATCAAGACCATTATAAAAAGATTGCATCAGAAACTCCTTCTCTATACCGTAATGAGGGCACATATATTGATAGTCCTTGAACCTCTCCCAAGCATCATGAAAAGTCTCCCCCGCATCTTGTGAGAAACAATAGAGCTTAACTCTGTAGTCATGAGTCTTATAACCGGGAAAATACTTCACTAGAAAAGTATCAGATAATTGCTCCCAAGTGGTGATGGTGTTGGGAAGAGAGTTATACCAACGTTGAGCTTTGCCCGCCAAAGAGAAACGAAAGAGGTACAAGTAGAGCTCTTCGTCAGTCATCCCAGTAATCTTTTGGATAGAGCATGCTTGAAGGAATTTCTGAAGATGATCAACGGGTTCTTCATTGTCAAGACCATAAAATTGATGTCCCGTGATCATATTCATAACATGGGATTTGATGTCAAAGTTTCCAGCAGTAGTGGTCGGCATCCTAATCCCCGCGGTCACATTGCTAGCCTTGGGCTGCGTAGACTGCCTAAGAGTTCTCTCGGGAGCCTCCGCCGTCATTTCTGAAGATTGAGAGGCCTTTCGAGCTAGTTTACGGGCCTCCGCTCTCCTTTTCTTTGCATTTGCTTGTGTTCTACGAGCAGTTGCTTCAATCTCAGGATCAAAAAACAAAGGTTGCCAGTTGGTACTCCTGGTCATGCACAAAAACACTAAAACAGATGTAAGTACGCTCGAAGAACAGTTGTTCTCCGAGTGGGTTAGCAAAAGCAAACGCTAAATTCAAAAAGTAAAATTATTGCCTTCCCCGGCAACGTACCCTCCGCTACTCACCTCAAGATGCTAAGCAGTTAGGGGTTGATGATTGTTTGGAGCAAGTTGCACTAAAACATGGGTTTTCGATGATTCTACATTTGAAAGAAGAGGTTTATCCAACATTGGTTCTTGAGTTTCTCTTGTCTCTTGAGGTTGTTTCGAAGAAGGGTGATATTTCTTTCTCTATTGGTGGTGTGACAAGGCGCATGAGTCCAAGAAAGGTTAATGAGCTATTTCACTTGCCTCTTGAAGGCACTGTTGGTCCGGAGTCATTTAAATCTTTTTGTGATAATGCCAATGAAAGGATTTTTGTTCCTAAACAGTTTTGGAAAGAAATCACGGGTCGTAGTGATTGGGTAGTTGGTTCAACAATGTCCTTTGCTTTTGTCAATCCTGCTATTCGCATCTTGCATCGATTTCTGCTCCAGGCTTTCTATCCTAAAGGGGAGATGGGACAGGTTGCTACAAATGACTTTCGGATGTTATGGTGGTTTGTTCATGGTGATCCCGCTAGGATGGGTCAACTCAACTTTGGACGGTTCTTGATCGAAGCTTTCATATGGGAACGTGACCATAATACAGGTTCTATCACTATGGGTAGTTTTGTCACTATTTTTGCCAAGCATTTTGGAGTTGACTTATCTTCTCTTGACATGTTATCTGGATATGCCCTCCTTGATATAAGGCAAATGGAGACTAATTATAAATTGTTAGTGACACTAGGTGGCCATAACTACGAATGGTTTATCAAAGGCGAAGGAAAGGATGCTGCAAAAGTTCCTTATGCTCGTTTGCCTACTCCTGCAACCCGTTTGAGCAACCCCGGTGCTCTGTTGTTCGCTCCGAGTGCTTCATCTTCTACACCTCTAGCACTTGATGAGCCATGTACCGTCGCTCGCACTTCTGTGTCGCGGGATCCACGCACCATCTTCGGCACTGCTCATCCCTTCTCTCCCATGTCTGGCTCCCATGTTTGTGATCCTAGCACTCCACCCTCTGCCCCAGTCACCACAAGGGAGTTTCAGCTCTTCATGGATTGTTTTGCTAGATTCTCTCGAGATGTGCTTGATCGCCTAGACAACCTTGAAAGGAGAGTCAAGGCAACTGATTCTGCGGTTATTTCCTTGCGTCATCAAATAGGAGCTTCTGGCCTCACCGCTCCCTCTATTGATGCTACTACTGCACCATCTTCGGTAGGCGAAGCTTGTACTGAGTAAGCTTCTTCTTTCCCTTTCTCCTAGTTGTATGCATTTGCACAGTGAGGACACTGTGTCTCATTTAGCTTGGGGGAGGGATACTTATCTTTATTGCTTTCTTAGGATTGTTGCATGGTTTGTACCACTCACTAGGAGTGGGAGTTTACTTGCAACCAAAAAAATTGTATTGCTTTCTTAGTTATTAGTGTGTTTCATCCTCCCTTGAAATTACTACTGGATTCTTTTACTGAGTATGTTTCTCTGTGCCCTATGGTTAAAATTTTTAGAACTTGTGATTACTGAAACTCGTCATTGTAAACTCTTGGTTTCTTTTCCGATTCATTGGTATTACTGAACTTGAGTTTCTAAGCCTTATCGTCTATTGTTTGGAACAGGGAAGAGTTTAACTTGTAAGGATTTGAGCTTTGATTTCTATCTTATTATTTCCTTCTTGTGTGTTTAGTTCCTGGTGTGTCACTGATCTCGATCTTGGTTTGGTACTAGTCTGGCTAGCTGTATAATTGCATGATGAGCATGATAGAAGGCCCTCATTTGTTAGGAGCCGTGCTACATTGATTTAAAAGGACAAAATTTTTCACTTGATCCCTTATTTTGAGCCATACAATTTCTTTCATGATTAACCACATTACAAACCTTTTTGGCCTCATTTGATTAACCCAAGTCTAGCTTGGGGGAGCATTTTGGTTAGTTGGTGAGTGATGTTGTTGTCGTTTTGGCTCGTTATTGGAGATGGGTGGATTGTTTCCTCATTATCGGAGTGTGCTTTAATAGTTTGTTGTATCATCATCATCTATATCAAATAAAAACATTTATGCAAGGCGAAAAAACCAAAAAAAAAAAAAATAAATAAAAATCAAGAAAAAAATGAAAATAAAGAAAAAAAAAATCCAAAAATTAGTTTCAATTCTTTTATTTAGTTGTACATTTTCGCCTTTGCAAGTTGTAAATCTATCCCAATTTGATGATGATATAGTGGTGTTTTTCAATTGTTTGGTTGATTTGGTAGTATTGAGTTTGAAGTTGATTGGAGTTGTTTTAGCCTCATCTTTAGGCTATGTTACTTATTGGATTTTGCTCCCCTAAAATGGACTTCTAGCTCACATATTCCCAAATTTTTTTCCTACCCTTGACCTAAGCCCCATTACAAGCTTAATAAAGACCTTCTTGATAATCATGCTTTTATATGTGTCTTCTAGATTTAGTATCTTGCCAAGATTAAGGAGTATGTGTTGCATTTCAAGTCGACTTTTGTAGGTTGAGTGCTATTTTTACCATTTCAAACACATGAGTGTTGGTGAGATGGGATGGTGTCTTTTTAGTAACTTAGGCTACAAAAATTGATTCATATGCACATCTTATGCATATTTGTGGGCGGAGAGCGATCGAATTTATCTTATACTCGCCACAAAGAGAGGAGTGCCACCGGTGAGAACTCTTTCCTTGATTCCTAGTTCTTTTTATATAATAAGGCTTGGTTTCTCTTGGATTTTTTTTTACTCTTGGATAGGCATTGAATCATTTGGATGCTTTGATTGAGAGGATGTGATCACAAGGGCTTTGCGATGTTGCTTTTATAGGGTGAAGCATACTTATGTTTTGAGAACCTTGTATTTGTTGCTTGAGGACAAGCAACAGTTTAGCTTGGGGGAGTTTGATGAATCACTTTCATATAGAGTTTTTAGGCATATTTTAGTTGCATATTTAGTTGCATATTAGTCCATATAGTTGCATTTTAGGCATTAACTGCACTAATTATCCATTTTGTGCTCTATTACGCTTCGTTTGTGTTTCTTAACTTTTCAGGTAGTTTTATAGCTATTTGGAAGCTTTCGGAGCAAGATGACACGAAGTGGATGATTGTAGAAGGAGAGTTGGTGATGATGGATGTTCTATACGAAGATTTACATCATATGAAGCTTAGTTAACATTCATAAGGGTATGGCATAGCTTATTGGGGTTAATATGAGCTAGAATTGAAGAAATAACATTGTTTACGAAAGATCAGTTTGACCACCTTGCACTATTTTGGTCATATATCGAGATGTAATTATCGGATTAATGCGATTCAAGTTGCATTGGAAACTAGAATCGAAGAGCTTCACAACGGTAGGTCATATGCCTCCATACAATGTCTGTAGTTCAAGTTACGGCCCGTCAAAGTTGACCCAGCGTTTCAGGAAGCGAACCAGCGCCCGATGACTTTGGTTGCTTTGCAACGGCTGCTACTGCCTCGTCCAATGGCTGTCCAGCGCCCAATGGTCGAGCAACCTGCTGTCATGTGTGATTTAGAGTCTCCTCTTCATTGCTCCTTGTTTTTATTTTGTTTTTCATCTTTAATTAGGGAGTTTGTTTAGAAAATATAAATAGGAAAACTTAAAGAGATATTCACTCTGGCTCATACTTTTTTTATTGCTGAATCACAATAGTTTTTCCCCTCTTTCTTCTTCCTTCAAACCCTAACTTTTGCAATTCTCCATTGATTTCAAGTTCTCAAGGTATTCTCCATTGATTTATTCTTTATTTGTTTTGTTCATTGCTTTTGATTACTATTATTGTTGATTGCTAGTATCAATTTCTCTATGTCTCAATCATGAATTCTAGGTTTTTATTGTTATTGCTTTTGTTGATTTAATTATGAATAGTGAGTAGATTTTCTTCTAGGGCTTGGTGAAACGATGCTATAATCATGATTCTTGTTAGTTTTTAGGGTTTAAACTTGGTTTGTCTTGGTAAATTTGATTGATATGCTTTGTAGTGATTGCAATTTTAGTCTGGCCAATTAGTTTTGCAAGTTTAGTTCATTCGACTTTAGATGCGAGAGCTGCGAGTTGAGTGTAAGTTTAATATCAATCGAGCCTTTAATTACTTAACGCGAGAGCCAATTTTGTAGTTAATTGTGGGATTTTATTAGCGAGAGCAGTACAATTCCGTTTACCTAAATTCATTCCCATACTGATTATTGTCACTTGATTCATGATTGTTGCATAGTGGATCCTGTCAGCCCTAGGTTTTAGTTATATAGTTTTAATCAATTCGATTTCATTGCGTTCTTATTAGTCAGTTTAATTATTTTGTTTAGTTTAGTCAATCATTCAACCCATATTTTAACCTTGTTAGTAATAGTGAAATTAATTCATTTAGTGAATTAATTCGTCCTTCCTGAGTGGTTCGACCCTACTTGCCCGACTATACTAGTTAGGTATTTAGGTATTATTTTTGGTAGATAACGATCCTATCAACGATTACATAACTTTATTCTTTCCAAGTGGATCATTATCAAATTAACGGTTTGGAATGATTATGTTCATGTATTCGGAGATGGACCATTTGATTATGGTAAACAACATTCAATTGTTGTCGCATGTGGGCTTCATGTGAAAAATTACCACGGTACGAATAACATCCCCTTTCATACAACAATGACGATATTGCTTTTAAATTTTGTGTACGTATATGGCTGAACAAGATTAATTTTTGGAATCATTTATGTGAACATGGGTATATCTTACAATAGGCTATTACAGCAGAATATACTTAAATATAAAGAACAATTGTACCACTTTATTATCTGCATGGTATGCAACATTCAATTTCACACCAATCAGCTAAACAAAAAAAAAAATCTACGCACCATTAATATGTATAGCAAACTGATTCTCACATATTGCTGATTTAGGTATGACACGGAGAAGCTGGCACAAAAACGGGTTGCGACTTTCCACTCATGTCCATTTGCAATTCATTCATCAATTGCAGTTTATAATGCCATTCGTACTCGGATATCTAAATTACCTACTATAAAGAGTGTAAATAACTACAAACCTTTTCAATTTGTTTATTAGTGGACTTATAAAAAAAATAACGTATATTTGTTGTTTTCTATGATAGGTTCATTATTGTCGATTAGTCGCTCAGGTGAGGCATATTGAGTCACAACCAGATGACATTATTTACGAAGCATGAAACCGTTGTCTAAGAAAAATCATCATCACTCAAACGGTCCATAGATGTGTACGGTGCAATCTAACAAATGCTGCATCTATTCCAAGGTATAAACTTTACAAGATTATCCAAATATATTACAAATATTCACAAATGTTATTGATTGTGTTTTTCCATTTTCAGATTAATGCTTCGACTCATTATTTCTGACAAGAGTGGTGGAATGGGAGTAACATTGATGAATGACCTAACTCAGCACATGTTGCGGTGTACTCCGACTGAAATCAAATCACTACTTCAACAGGTTTGTCAAGTGTTCCAAACATTTTTTAATTTCATATCGTTTTGCAAATAAAAACTAATATCTCTATCAATTGCAGCCTAATGGAAGAGCAACAATTTTCAACAAAGTTATGAAAGTTTTCGGTTTCAAAGAATACTCATGGTTTTTACGTCCACCAAGTAAGACCATGGAGCTTAATCAGTACCACACTATTGATTACATATTTGAAGTTGACTGGGCTGATGAGTGTGCGTGGATTTTAAAGAAGATTAGTTAAAGTCTAACAAAAAAAATAGTTAGAAATGCAATTTCATTACTTATACTTATTTATTAAAGTGTTTTTAAATACTATTTGTAAGTATTTCAAAGAATCTTATTCACAAAATGGAGGTGAACTTAGATACTAACTCTCATTTTTTGTTTTTTACTACTTAGTAATAGTTATGCCTAAAAATGTCATCGCACGCATCACGTGCATAAAAAGCTAGTCTTTATATAAGGAGATCAAATGATAATAGAAATCAGTTATGAGTTTGAATAAAAAAACCTTTGTGTTTTCAGTTTTTAGCTTTGAGTATGTCTCAAGTTTGAAACTAACCCTTATTGCTTTGAGTGAGTCTTCAGTGATAATATTAGGGGAGATTGAGCGAGTTTTGTCTCTGGCCTAAGATCCCAAATCATTGAGTTTGTCTTGTGATTTGGTCATTTATCCTAAAACCGTGAGCTACAAAGTGTTCTTATGAGTGTTCTTGTTCTTGAGTTTAAAAACATCGTCCAACTCTTGAAAAGGTGTTTTTAGATTCACATCATCTGGTATCATCCGACTTTGAAGGACGATTTCTCAACCTTCAAGAGTCCAAATTGGTTTATTCTTTTTTTTCATTCTGTGTAACGTTTTGTCTAGAATACGCACAAAATTTTTTCAGATTTTTGTGATTTTGTTAGATATTAAACTGGGCACGTTTTTCGCAACTGCGCTAAAACGGAGCAAATCCAGCACACATAACTTCAAACGACGATTACTCCTTCATCCGGAAAGCTTTTCAAGAGTTAATTTTTTTGACTCTGCTTGAAATTTCCTGGATTTTGTTAATCTGTAAGCTTTGAGAGTCTCAAGACCATGTATTATTTCGTTTTGCTGTTCAAGTTTACGGCATTTTGCATCTTGTATTTGTAATAGTCTAGCAAAAATAGTGAAATCATGGCTGATGGTGATCTTGCTAGGATGTTACAATTAATAATGCAGAAGTTAGAAATTTTAGAAAAGAAATCAGAAGAAAATGAAGAAGATAAGGCCCAACAAAAGACTAGGCTTGATGCTATGTCTAGTATGTTGTTGCAAGCTAATCGAAAACTAAATTTTCTTGAAACTTAGGATGGTGAGTTGAATACACCTAGAAACTTTGATGAAGATAGGGGTTTGAAACTTGAGATGCTCGAATTTAATGGGAGGCATGATAGTGAGGTCTTTCTTGGTTGGGTAAAGCAAATTGAAACCATATTTGATTATAAGGGTTATGATGATAGGAAGAGGTTTAAACTTGATGTCCTTAAACTCATTGAACTTGCTGCATTGTCGTATGTAAACCTCAAAACAAATAGAAGAAGAGAAGGAAAAGATAAGATTGATTCATGGAGTCGGTTGAAAAATAAAATGAGGGATAAATGGGTAAGTAAAGAGTATGAGCAAGAACAATACTTAAAACTGACCCACCTCTCACAAGAAGACATGAGTGTAGAAGAGTATTTGAGAGAATTTGAGAAGTTGTGCTTAATTTGTGACTTACAAGAGAAGGAAACCATTAAAATTGCTCGTTTCATTAAAGGTCTTTCCAAGGGGATAAGTAGGATGGTGGATGGAACTCATTACGCAACATTTAGTGATGTATGTAAGCTAGCCATCAAGTATGAGTCACAACTAAAAGAAGACAAACCTAAGACTTCAATGGGTTTTAAGGGGACTTACAAATCCAACTTTTCTTTTGAGGAAAGTCCTATTCAACAAAAAAATCCTTCATCTTCGTCAAGTGCCACAAAGCAAGACAAAGGAAAAGAAAAAGTGGGGGTGAAACAAGAACAATATGATCAAAGAAGAAGGTGTTTTAGATGTCAAGATAGAGGGCATATTGCATCAGAGTGTCCTTGCAAGAGTGTTTTGACCACAAGTCAATTGAGAGTCATGGATGAAGAAGAATTTTTTTTTGAATTTGTGCCCGATGTAGAAAGAGAGGAGAGTGACATAGAAGAAATAATTCCGGAAAAAAGAAGATAACATGATTGGTGGGGTGATTAAGAGAATGTTGTATGGTGAAACAAATTGTGAATCTGATGCGAAATTGGACTCCTCGCACGTGTGTGTTTAGAAGACCTAAAAAGACAAGGCAGCGAAAAACGAATGAACAAACGATATAGACTTTTAGTCGAAAGAATCACTCTTAGAAGTAAAAGAATTGGAGGCTTAAGTTCTCACAAGTTTTACTCACTAATGATTGCTTAAGGGTTCTAAAACAAATTAAAGGCTTCACTCACCTTAAACCTGATTTAGGAGGGATTTGAGAGTATTTTAATTAGCTTCACTCACTCATTATCCTAACTCTCTCTTACGTTAAGCTTTACTCACTTAACTTAAGGATTTCGAGATTAAGTTTACTCCTTAATCACAAGAAGAAATTTCGGATTTAAACTCTCCAAATTTAAATAAGCAACAAGCTCAATTTTCATTCAACAAATCTAATCTTCATTGATGAACAAGGTTACATATATATAGTACAAGAGGGGAAAGACTTAAAACAGTAGCAACTAAGTCTAAAACACTAAGGAGATTAAACAAAGCATTTAAATTACAAAATATCTCCTAAAAGCTAGCTAAAATCAGTCTAACTTACACTAGCTTGCTACATACTATAAAGAGGTGTGGGTTTAAGCAAGGGAACCAATAAGAATTCCTTCTTCACATGGAGCCACCTCCAACTAGGCAAGGAGATCATCATTTGGCTGCAACTTCTTCTAATTTTGGCATCTCAAGGTGTAATAGCCATATTTCTAATCTTGTTTAATTAACGATAATAATATTTAGTAGTTTAATAATGGCTTTCTAAATTGGTTTAAGAACTACAAGCAAAGTCTAAATTTTTTATTTGAAGTTCTAAAAAGTTTTGGGCAAGGTTATGAAATTACAGTTTTACCCCCAATTTAAAAAAAATAATAATAAAAAAAAGAAAAGAAAATTATTTTCCTCTCACGTGGCTTCTTGAAGGGCCTAGAAGTTTCATCATACTTCTTCACTCTTATAAAATTCCAATCCAACTCTCTTGGGGTGAAGGATTCCAATATAATATGAAACCCCAAAATCCTGGAAGGATCAAGATCTCAAAAAGAACAAACAAAACCCCCTAAAATTTCCTACTCCCTCTCTCTTCTCTCGCGTCTCTCTATTTTCCTTTCCGCCGGTGTTGCCCTCGGTGATGCGCCACCTGAATCCGACGTTGTCGAATCTCCGGCATCTTTGATTTGGGTCATGTAGTGTTGTGGTTGATGATCTGTCTTCTCTCTCGTTGGTTATGGTTCCTCTACCGATTTCGTTTTTCCTGGGTTGCGTTGCTGTCGTGGTCTGCTACCGCCCTTTCGGCGGTGCTGCGGTGGCGCTGGAGGGGCGTCCTTTACCTTGAGAGCAGATGTGATGCTGCGTCTGTATATTGCAGCTCCTCTCTTCCTTTTCTAGTTTCTCCTATGAAATGCAAAGCTAAGCTCCTTCATCTCTTTTATTTAGTTTGTAAATCACAATTTAGATTTACATGAGGTTTAGTGTTATGATTTTTTTTATTAGTTAAGCCTTGGATGTTGGTATTGATTGCAAAATTAGTTTGTGAATTGAAATATATTTAGTAATTGCTTTAAACGCATATTAACACCACGAAATGATTATTTTGATTGGAAGTATACAATCTCAGTTTTTCATATTTCAAAACACAAATCAGTTAAGCCAGCTACTTGTTTTTTCTTTTGGAGTTGCGAATTTATGTTTTGGTGTATATAATTTTGATGATAGTTCATTGGATTTTATTAATGGGTTAATTTGGAGATAGTCTTGAAATTAAGATGATGAGTTTTGGAGCTAGTTTCTCGAGTAATTCAAGGATTTTTAATCAATTAGTGAAGAGGAGGAAAAGAGTGCTCAAATTGGTTTATACATCAAGAGTTAAATAAGTAAATATATTGATTATATTGTTATTGTTATTGAGGTAAAATTTACGTGGAGTTCAAGATTACTTGGTAAGTTGAGGATGATGGATTATTGGAGTCTGGAGACCAACTTCGAAATTAGAGCCATATATGAGGATCAAGTAGAGGTACACATTGTCCCTCCACCTTATAACTACACCATTTTTGTGCTATTACAAGTCATATGAATTTCATGACTCTCTAAAAAGGAATATGAGTTTTGACTTGAATTTATTATTGTTTTATAATTATAAAGTTCAACTTGTTTGAATGTATGATTCTTAAGTATCGAGTTTGTCTGATTTTCGGAGTATATGATTTGACATCAAGTATTAGATTGTATTGAGTTTAGCATTTATTGAGTATAGCATTTGTTTGATAATCATGATTTGAGATATCTTTATGAGTTTCGGTTATGGACGATAGTCTCTTCAGATATTTGGAAGTAAATAAGAGTTATCCAACCACACCAGTTTATGTTATACTAAGCCAATCGTGTTTGGAATAGAAGTATATTCTGATTTTCGAATCATAGTAATTGTTGAGCAACCCTCGTTCTAGACATGATATGAGAATATGGATGTTGGATTACAATAATTTAAGTAAGAATTAGTCAATATATTTCTCAATGTATCTATAAGTAAAGTATATTGTCCGACCTCGTATGCTTTGCGATAAGTGATTGACTTTAATTCGATAAGGTTAATAAGCTTATGAAACTCAACTATGTTTTGTACTAATTATATTCGTATGTATATATATGTAATTGTAAATATATGAAATATACAAAGAGTTGATTCATACAAGGTTACTAGAAATCTGAGTATACTGTGATAGTCAAGAGGTAACCGTTTCAAGTCTCTTATATATAATTTGAAATATAAGATACAAGGTTTTAAAGATAATTGTATATCAACATTGAGGAATATAAAATTAACTTTTGGGAAATAGGAGCTTGAAGTTCTGATGATAATGTAAGATTGTAAATCCTATTGTGAGTTCTGTATGTTTGAGATTCTTTGAATCATTAGAAGGTTGTAATAATTAGAGATTTCAAAAGTGAAATATTATTTCGAGATGTTAAAAAAATTATGCAAATTATGATATGAGGAAACTTTGGTGATACGCTGGAAAGTCTATGATAACTATTGGAGCTACCAATAAAATCTTTTGGGGAATTAGATCGAGTATGAATTTGTAAAGTTATCAAGAAAGCTTTTTCGAATCTGTTTTTGGGAGAAAGTGAAGTTCAAATTTACAAGTTAAATTATATTACAATGGTAATACTTAAAGAATCTTTGGAATTGGGTTTATAAGATTGAATATTTATGTTGAAATGGTTGAAGAATAAAATTGTTGTTTGAGGAGCTCTATTTAGGGAGGTAAGTTGTTATGTGAGAAGCTAAGTTGGGAAACAACGATGGTAATTTGAAAGTAGATTAATGGAATGTGATATGAGAACTCACGGGTCATTAAAGCAAGCCGGATAAAGTAGTGATAAAATTGTGGATGACATAAATCAAGTATTGAGAAGTAAATCAGATATGTGGGGATTTTAATAGTTATATAAGAGCTCAAGAAATGAGTGACGGAATGAAGGAGTAGCAAAACAATATAATGAAATTGCAATAGTTGAATTGTGAAGAACTATACCCAAATTAGAAAATTTCCTACTATGAGTATTGGGCGGGGATAAATAAAAGAGTTTAGAGATACCACCCTCTGACGGAAAGAGTAAGTTAAATAATGGAAATTGGCAGAAGTATAAATATTTTGTAAAATGGGGCAGTGGTGATATGCTTTAATAATAAAATACAGGAGTCAAGATTAATATGAACATGGAGTCCAAATATATAAGAAATATTGTTATGAGTTATAAATGAGTTTAAGTATTTGGAGTGATAATAAAAATTATAAACGGATAACTGAATAATGGTATAACTATCTATGACATGGAAAGATGAAATAAGATGTTGTTGATTCATAATAATAATTGTAATTTATCAAATATGGTATAATATATTAATGGTTATGGAAGTATAATGTATCGAGGCAATAAAGTCGGGAACCCAAACAATTATCTTATGATACTAAGGCTAGCTATGGGGTGGAGTTTAATCATTTTAGATTCTTTGGCAATGGGCTACAAGAAGTTGGAAGTTTAAGTATGAGAGGTCTAAATAATTAAAACGTGAAACTTCCTACAAGACCACACGAGAAGCCCTATAAGCTTACTTGGTTGAATGATGATTCTCATACTCGAGTGAAGCAGCAAGCATTGGTTGACTACTCCATTTGCAGCTTTCAAGAAGAGAGGTGGTGTGATGTTCTTCATATGGATGCGTGTCACTTACTACTTGTCAGGTGATCAAAGTCCGTTCTGTAACATCAATGGGTCTTTGAACATGGAACCCATGAAACCCCCTTAAACTGAATACATGGAATACAACGTTTGAAGAGACGTTTGAAGAGCCCAAGTTCTGTTTGGGTCGCAAGCAAGGATGTAAAGGAAGCCCAAGTTCTGTTTGGGCTCCTATTTATTTTTGTTGTTTTATTTTCAAGCTTAAAATAAAGCCTAGTGATTACTTATGACACTAAGGCAAGTAGGTGTGTGTTTTGTGGCTGATTAGGCGTGTAATTAGGGGTTGTTTACAGCTCCATAGTTGATGATTGCCACATTTTGTAACAACACCTTAAATGAGGATTAATTAGGGCTTGAATCAAGTAGTTTTGTAACTCCTCAAAACCATTCCTCTTGGACGGTTTTTAGGGATTTTTTTAGCTCCTCCTTGCTGCTCCTTATCTTTATATAAGGAGAGCAAATGATAATAGAAATCAGTTTTGAGTTTGAATTAAAAAACCTTTGTGTTTTTAGTTTTTAGCTTTGAGTTTGTCTCCAGTATGTACTCTATAACCAATCTCCCTTGAAAAAAAAGTAAACCTCTCTACCCTTTAGAAAACCCTACCTCTGTGGTTCCGCTCCGCCGCGGCGCCCACCCTCAACCGCCATGGTCGAGGAGATTACTTCCATAGTTTCGAATCTAAAAATTGACGATGAGGAAGAAATTGTGCTGGATCTTGACAAACTGATCCCCAGCGAGAACAACAACGAAATCTCTCTGGTTCTCATCGGCAAACTGTTCACGGAGAGATCCTATAATTCAGATGCTTTCAGACGCACAATAACCATCGTCTGGTCCCCTGCCCACGGTCTAGTTATTCGAACTTTAAGCCACAACTTCTATGCTTTCCAATTCTTCCACTGGAAAGATATGGCCAAGGTTCTCGAAAATCGGCCATGGTGTTTTGACAATATGCTTATTCTGTTGAAAGAAGACGACAGTGACGAGCAACCCGATCCGGTAAACCTTAAGCACTCTCCTTTTAGGGTTCGCATTAAAAACCTCCCCTTCAATTATAGATCGGATGATATTGTTCATGCTTTGATTGGAAATATGGGGGATATCTTAGAAATAGAAGAAGATGTGATTGGCATTGGGAAGTATAGGCGTCTAAAGGTACTGATAGATGTATCTAAACCTTTACGACGGTTTCGCAAACTAAAAGACAAAAAGGGCCGCGAAATTCAGGTCGATTTTGCTTACGAGAGATTACCTTTCTTTTGCTTCGCCTATGGTAGAATGGGGCATTATGAAAGGGATTGCCATGAGGTTGCAGAAGAAGATAAGGAAGGAAGACTGGGATGGAGTTTAGGACTCAAGGCCACCCCTCGCAAAGGAAGAATGAAAGAGGTAGAAGAGGAGAAAAAATTTTAACTGAACAAAAAAGTGCTTTTCCCCACAGACACCCATTCCCATTCTGAATTTTTAATCCCCATTACTGAATCCCACCAACCTTCTCCTCGTATGGTGGCCGACAACATTTATTGCCCCCCATTTCCAATGATTGAGCTGGTCCCCTCCCTCCTTCAAAATAATCCAAAATCAAACACCATAATTACCCAAAACTCCCCTGCTTTTAATGCTTCTAGCATTAACAAACCCATACAACCACTCAACATATGTCAAAAACTTGATTCCACCCCACAAATTGTCCCCCAACCTGCCACTGCTCCTACCCCACAAAATGACCCTCACCATGCCCCTGCTCCTACTCCATAAAACGACCAGCATTTTGCCCCTGCATCCACCCCACAAAATGACCCACCTAAACCAAATTTTGTCTTTAGCAGCAGTAAGAAGGAAACCAGCACTCAATCTGGAATGTGGAAAAGATTGGCACGTGGTGCAATGAAGGAGAAAGGAGAGATGGAGTTAATGGAGACTGACTTAATTGATAATAAAAACGTGCTACAGAGATGACAGATGATATGGAGTGTGGTATTAATGTAGGTGTTATGAAGCGATCAAAGCCGAACCCTTCTCATGTTCCTAGCCCTATCTTTGAGGCGGAGGTTGGGGAAAGCCAACCCCGCCAAGTATCATGAATACTCTATGTTGGAACTGCCGAGGGATGGGCAACCCTTGGTCAGTTCAACAACTCCGTCGCTGGAGTGCCACTTATGTCCCCCGACATTATCTTTTTGTCGGAAACCATGATTAAGAAGAATATGGCTGAAGCTCTTAAAGATCGGTTGGGATATCCCATGCGTTTGGTGTTTCAAGTGTTGGAAAAGCTGGTGGTTTGTGCATTTTTTGGAAAGCAGAGATAAAGTTCACTCTTGCCTCCTTCTCTCAAAATCACATTTGTGGAGACATTGAGAATGGGCGTAATTCTTGGCGCTTTGTTGGGCTGTACGGGTGTTCTAAGGATGAAGAAAAACATAAAACCTGGACTTTGGTTCGACATCTATACCAAGACTCTAATCTCCCTATTCTCTTCGGGGGAGATTTTAATGAGATTTTAAGCTATACAGAGAAGGAGGGTGGTGTTGATAGACCACGCCCGGCTTTGCAAGATTTTAGAGATGTTGTTGATGATCTTCCCCTTTGTGACCTGGGCTACATGGGTAATTGCTTCACTTGGAAACGCGGAAAAACAGTTGAGACAAGAATTCGAGAAAGACTTGATATATATCTCGGCTCCCCCTCTTGGTTAGCTTTATTCCCCGAGGTTGCAGTGGAGCATTTACTCCGCTATAAATCCGACCACTCTCCCATTCTCACCCGCTGTCATCCGTACCAAAAACGTCCGAAAAATCGCAGGGGGTTCAGGTTCGAAACTTACTAGCTCCTCGACGAAACTTGTGAGGAGGTGGTGCGTGAAGGCTGAAGTAGTTCAGCTGGTGAGTCCATGTAGAGGAGACTTGCCTCTCTTGCTCATGATCTCACTGGGTGGAGCTCTAAAAGCTTTCGAAAACTTGGTGATCAAATAAAAAAAGTGGAGAAGCAGCTTACTCTTGTTCAGCAACATCCTATATCTGGGAATTCTTGTGAGGAGTTTGGCAGGCTCGAAAAGCACCTTGATACTTGAGATCGAGGGTCTCCTATGTACGTGATGGTGACAAAAACACGTCTTACTTCCATCACAAAGCTTCCCAAAGAAAGAAGAGAAATTTTGTTGCTGGCTTATACGACAACATGGGTATTTGGCATGATGAGGTTGATGATATTGAAGGAATTTTCGGCTAGTATTTTTGTGGTTTGTTTACCTCGAATAATCCTCCTGATTCGAGTATGCAGGAGGTGCTTCGCCATATTCAACCTATTGTTTCTGACACTTGTAATCAACATTTGCTTTCCCCCTCAACCAAGGACGAGATTTATGAAGCCTTGCAACAGATGCGCCCGTGCAAAGCTCCAGGCCCTGATGGTATGCATGCAGTTTTTTACCAACGTTTTTGGCACATTGTTGGGGATGACATCTCTAATTTTGTGAGTAGCATTCTAAGTGGGTCTATTTCTCCTAGCTGTATAAACAACACTAATATAGCTTTGATTCCTAAAGTTAAAAATCCTATTGCTGCTGTTGAATTACGCCCTATTGATTTATGTAATGTGATTTACAAGCTTGTTTCGAAAGTTTTAGTGATGAAATTAAAAAGCTATCTGCCCCATATTATTTATGAGAATCAAAGTGCTTTTGTCCCTGGGCGCCTTATTACTGACAATGCTCTAATTGCCATGGAGTTGTTCCATACAATGAAGCATCGAAACAAGAGTCAGAAAGGAATTGTTGCTATGAAGCTTGACATGAGCAAAGCTTATGACAGGGTCGAATGGGGTTTTCTGAGAAAGCTTCTTCTCACCATGGGTTTCGATGGAAGATGGGTGAATCTAATTATGAACTGTGTTTCTTCTGTTACGTACTCTTTCATTATTAATGGAGGAGTTTGTGGTGATGTCACCCCGGGTCGTGTCTTGCGCTAAGGTGATCCTCTCTCGCCTTACCTCTTCATTTTGATAGCTGATGCTTTTTCTAGAATGATCGAGAGTAAGGTTCAGGAGCAGGCCATTCATGGTGCAAGAGCAAGTAGAAGCGGCCCTGCAATTTCTCATCTTCTTTTTGCTGATGATAGCCTCCTCTTCACTAGAGCTTCCAGACAGGAATGCAGTGTAATAGTTGATATTCTCAACCAATATGAAGCAGCTTCTGGGCAGAAAATTAATTATCAAAAGTCTGAAGTATCTTTTAGCAAAGGGGTTAGCATTGAGCAAAGAGATGAGTTGATGGGGATTCTGAATATGAGACAAGTTGAGAAACATGAGAGGTACCTTGGTATCCCTTTTGTTAGTGGTCGATCAAAGAAAGCTATTTTTGATTCTATCATTGACAGAATATGGAAGAAACTCCAAGGATGGAAGGAAAAATTACAATTAAGATCTTGAAAGGAGATTCCACTCAGGTCAGTCATCCAAGCTATCCCAACCTACCTGATGGGTGTCTATAAATTCCCAAGTTCAGTCATTCAAAAGATCCAATATGTTATGGCTCGATTCTAGTGGGGAAGCTCGGAAACACAAAGGAAAACTCACTGGAAAAATTGGGAGTCCATGTGCACTTTAAAATGTCTTGGAGGCATGGGGTTTAAAGATCTCAATGTCTTTAATGACGCTCTCCTTGGGCGCCTGGCGTGGAGACTCGTTCGAGAGCATCACTCTCTCCTTGGCCGAGTCATGAAAGCCAAGTATTACCCGTGCTCGAACTTTCTAAATGCTCCCCTTGGTTACTCCTGCAGTTATTCGTGGAAGAGCATCTGGAGCTCAAAAGCTCTTGTCAAAGAAGGATGTTAATGGTGGATAGGTTCCAGGGCAAATGTTAGAATTTGGGACGACCCGTGGCTTGCAGATGAGGGTGGGAGATTTGTCACCAGCTTGCCTTGTGCCTCTATTTCACAGGTTAGTGAATTGATTGACCCTCAAAGTGGTCATTGGAACCTTACTCTCATTGATGAATGTTTTAATGATCGTGATAAAAGATGCATTCTCTCGATTCCCCTTAGTAGTGGCAATGAATGCGATTAATTAACTTGGGGTCTTACAAATAATGGTTTTTATTCGGTTAAGACCGCATATTAATTAGGGAAAGGATGGAATCTTGATGAGTTCCACCAAGCCTGGGTAGATATTTGGAGTGTTGAAGCTAGTCCTAAAGTCCGGCATTTTCTGTGGCGGATATGCACAAGCTCCCTTCCTACTAGAGCTCTTCTTCATTACCGCCACCTCATTGACAATGCCGCTTGTCCGTGGGGCTGTGGAGCATGTGAAACAGACATCCACGCACTGTTTGAGTGTCCCCGAGTTGTTGATTTGTGGCGTGACTGTAACTGTGAGGCAATATGTCTTGGCTCTTCCCAAGATTCGTTATGCGACCGAGTGGGAAGCTGAAAAAAACTCGACAAAAAGATGGTGATGAAGGGATGTTTTTTAGCTTGGTGCATTTGGGGTGAGAGGAATCAATGGGTTTTCCAAGGCAAATGGACCCCCAATATGATCCTCACTGCACGTGTGCAGCATCAAGTGGATGAATATGGCACTTTCAATGCCCGCATTTATCACTCGAAGAGGGGAGCTAACACTAGTCCCAAAACTTGGCAAGCACCACCCGCGGGAGTTGTGAAAATCAATGTTGATGCTTCACTAGCTGTGGGGGGTTGGATTGGAACTAGTGTTGTTGGCCGAGACTCACAAGGAAAGGTTCTCTTCGCTGCTACCCATCGCACCAAAGGGTTCTGGACTCCGGAGATTGCCGAGGCAAAAGCCCTCCTCATGGGTGTTCGTCTTGGGAAAAGATTTGGGTTTAAAGAAGTGATACTTGAATCTGATTGTCAAGTAATTATTACACGCCTTTCAAAAAGTGCCATCTTTCTCTCAGATCTCGATGCTATCCTTCACGACACCCTAGCTTCTTGTATTTTTTTCTCTTCCATTGCTTGGTCTCATGTATTGCGTGATGGAAACTTTGTTGCTCATCATTTAGCTAAGCTAGTCCCTTTTGGTACTGAACAAATCTGGGAAAACCACGTTCGTTTGGAAGTGGCGCCCTATGTACTTATGGACTCTTTGTCCCTTTCTTAATGCTAGCTTAATTTTCCCCTTAAAAAAAAAAGGAGAGCAAATGATAATAGAAATCAGTTTTGAGTTTGAACTAAAAAACCTTTGTGTTTTCAGTTTTTAGATTTGAGTTTGTCTCAAGTTTGAAACTAACCCTTATTGCTTTGAGTGACTCTTGAGTGATAATATTAGGGGAGATTGAGCGAGTCTTGTCTCTGGCCTAAGATCCCAAATCATTGAGATTGTCTTGTGATTTGGTCATTTATCCTAAAACCGTGAGCTACAAAGTGTTCATGTGAGTGTTCTTGTTCTTGAGTTTAAAAACATCGTCCAACTCATGGAAAGGTGTTTTTAGATTCCCATCATCTAGTATCAGAGCTTTGGTCTCGAGATTCATCGGAAAAATCGAGTTTTGGAGAAGAAACGAAACTGCCAGAATTAAACCAGTTTTTCATCCGACTTTGAAGGACGATTTTTATGAATTTGTTAGATATTAAACTAGGCACGTTTTTCGCAACTGCGTCAAAACAGAGCAAATCCAGCACACAGAAATGCAAAGGACGATTACTCCTTCATCTGGAAAGCTTTTCATGAGTTTATTGTTTTAATTCTGCTTGAAATTTCCTGAATTTTGTTAATCTGTAAGCCTTTGAGAGTTTCAAGGCCATTAACAGTTTCATTTTGTTGTTCAAGTTTACGGCAGTTTGCATTTGTTATTTGTAACAGTCTAGCAAAAATAGTGAAATCATGACTGATGGTGATCTTGCTAGGATGTTACAAGTAATAACTCAGAAGTTAGAAAACTTAGAAAAGAAATTAGAAGAAAATGAAGAAGATAAGTGATACAGGAGTAGTTGATGCAAGTTTACTAGCTCTTGTGCATAAGAATGTATCTTTGGACCTTGGCTCAATTGACTTACATGGAGGACTCTTCATGGGGCTTACTACCAAGGTGGTAGCATGCTTGCTAACCAACGTAGGTGGCGTGTGAGTAGGCGTGTGCATAGCATGCTTATTGGAGTTCTAGTTCTGTTAGGACTCAAACTATCTTGATTGTTTTATAGTTGTATTTCTATTAGGAGTCATGGTTTTGCCAACGTTCTTAAAATGGTGGATTATACATGATTCGATCTTATTTAGAGTTTGATTAGAATTATGACTTAGAACTTGTCCTAAGCATAGTAGGAGTCGGTTTTATTTCATATAAATAGCATAGGATGTACGTTTATTTCCTTAGAGTGAATTAATTAAAGTTTTGTGAGTTTTGTTAAAACTTAAAGTGTGCAAACACAAACAACCCTTGATTGATGGTGGCTTAGCCTTTACGCATCAAAATCCTTAGTTTCTTCCTTGTGGTGGCATTGCCTTTATCATTGAGCACCTAAGAGCTATCTTGGTTACTACTTTGTTCGAACAATACAATCAATCTACACGATCTTCCACAAACATTGTTTAATCTACCTAGATTAAATATATCATATGGTATCACGAGCTTTGGTTACATCCATCACCACCATTAAACCATTAAACACAGCCATTCAAACACATTCATCCACACAAAGTTCATATTTTTTTTTCTGGTTTTTGTTCGACTAAGGTGGAGTAGTTTGATCTTAAAGAAACTCTTCAAGATCAAATCTTTTTTCCAAGAATATGATTTTTCACAAAGTTTCATCAAAGGACATTGATTATATTTGACGAGTGGTGAAAAAAATTCATCCAAGATCGTTAAAAACGTTCAAGAACCGAATCATACACCAGTTCATCTGTTTGCTTGGTGCGCAAGTTTCAAGCGTTTGATCCAAGTTTTGTTTGGATTTTGTTATGGAGGACGAGCAAGGAGACACGGAGGTTAGGGTCCCTAGGGGACTTACACTGGAACAGGTTCAAAACTTGCGTAGGGATAGACAACTAGAAGATCTAACCACACACATGGATGAGATGATGCGCATGTTACAGCAAGGTCGATGTGGGAATCAACGAAGTAACACTCTTAGTCCTGTTAGGAGTACGAGAAACACCAACCAAGATTCTAGTTCGGATGAGGAAGTTAACAACCCTAGGCCTAGGAGGCAGCCAAGGGATGATGATAGGGGTTTAAGGCTAGACATGCCCGAGTTTGATGGGAGCATGAAGCCCGAAAAATTATTAGAATGGTTGCAAAGGATGGAACGAGTCTTTGATTACAAGGACAATGATGATGCAAAGAGGTTTGAAGTGGTTGTCCTAAAACTGACGGGATATGCAAGTTTATGGTACGAAATTTTGAAGACTAAGAGGAGAAAGGATGGCCATGGGATAAATTGAAGGCAAGGATGAAGAAATGCTTCCTCCATTCAGATTTTACACAAGATATGTTCCTAAAATTACAAGCTTTTCAACAAAATTCCCTAAGTGATGAAGAATATGTTGCTGAATTTAAGAGGATCAATATGCTATGTGATGTAGATGAAAAGGCCAAGCACAAAATAGTCTGGTTTATAACTGGTCTAGACAAGAAAATTGCCAAGAAAGTGGATCTCCAACCCTATTGGAGTTTTGAGGAGGTTGTCCAAGTTGCTATGAGGGCTGAAAAGTATACAAAAGCTAAGAAAAATTCGAACTTTAAGCCTTTTGTGAAGAACTTTGATAAAACAGTTGGAGGCAAGAAGGAGGAGGCTAGTGGTTCGAAATTTACACCTAAATTTGATAAATTTGAAGGTGACAAAGGGAAGGCTTCCACCCCTTTGGCTAATGAGGAGAGACGCATTTACTTTAAATGCAAGGGTTATGGCTACATCTTAAAGGATTGCCCCAACAATAGGGTCATGACTATGAGAGACATACAAGAGATTGAAGAAGACTATGCCAAGGGAAGCTTCGAAGAAGAGGAGTTTGATGGTGCTCAAACTAAGGAGAATGAAGTTGAGGATGATTATGTGGCTGATTTGGAAGAAGAACCAGTCAATGAAGGCAAGCAACTAATTGTGAGACGCACGTTGCATACACAACCAGCACCATTGGAGGACACACAAAGGGACAAAATCTTTTTCACTCGTTGCCTAGTGAAACAAAGGGTATGTGACTTAATCATTGATAATGGTAGTTGTGCTAATGTAGTGTCTACAACCCTCGTTGATAAATTGAAGTGGCCTACATCTAATCATCCACGTCCCTATAAACTGAATTGGCTTAGTGATGACAATGGTATAAAAGTAATAAAACAAGCCTTAATAACGTTTGAAATTGGCAAGTTTAAGGATGATGTTTTATGTGATGTTTGCAACATGGATGCTTATCATATATTGTTAGGAAGACCATGGTAATATGATCGTTTTGTGAAGTATGATGGTCGTTCTAATGTGTGTATTGCCACAGTGGGAGGGAAAAGAACCGCCTTGAAACCTTTGACATCCTCTCCTACACCTAAGGGGTCATTGTTGGTGAGTGCTAAGGAGATTGAGAGGGAGTTAGAAGGGTAAAGTGAGGTTTATGTTTTGGTTGCAAAAGAAGTTGAGGGGGAGCAGCAAGGGTATAAGATACCTAAACACTTAGAGAGAGTGCTTGATGAGTACAATGATGTGTTTCCTCAAGACCTACCTCCAGGGTTACCACCAATCCGGGGAATAGAGCACCAAATTGACTCAGTTCCGGGGGCATCCCTTCCTAACAAAGCTGCATATAGATGTAATCCTCAAGAGACACAAGAGTTGCAAAGGCAAATTGAAGAATTGATGTCCAGGGGTTATGTTAGAGAGAGTATGAGCCCATGTGTCGTTCCTGCCTATTTGGTGCCTAAGAAAGATGGTACTTGGCGCATGCAATGTGCATTGATAGTAGGGCTGTTAACAACATTATTCTGAAGTATAGATTTCAAATTCCTAGATTGGATGATTTACTTGATGAATTGCATGGCTCTACTATTTTCTCTAAAATTTATTTGAGGAGTGGCTACCATCAAATCAGAATGAGAGAGGGAGATGAGTGGAAAACCGCTTTTAAAACTAAGTTGGGGTTCTATGAGTGGCTTGTCATGCCATTTGGGCTTACTAATGCACCTAGCACTTTTATGAGATTGATGAATGAGGTGTTGAAACCATTCTTAGGCAGATGTGTGGTGGTTTATCTTGATGACATCCTTGTATATAGCCGAAGTGTTGTGGAGCATCTAACTCACCTTAGGGAAGTTATTGAGGTGTGCGCAAACAAAAGCTATATGGGAAGCTAAAAAAGTGCTACTTTCTAGTTCCTTGTGTTACATTCTTGGGCTACATTGTTTCTAAAGATGGCGTTTCAGTTGATCCTTCGAAAGTTGAGGCAATCAAAAGTTGGCCTATTCCTACTACAATTTCGGAGGTATGTTCTTTTCATGATTTGGCTTCTTTTTATAGAAGATTTGTGCGGAACTTTAGTAGTGTGGTAGCTCCTATGACTGAATGTATCAATCAAGGCAAATTTACTTGGACTAAGGCATCCCAAATGCGTTTGATAGCATCAAAGATTTGTTGTGTAATACGCCCATTCAAGCACTTTCTGATTTTTCACAACATTTGGAAGTTAAGTGTGATGCTAGTGGGGTTGGTATTGGGGATGTTTTAATTCAAAAGAAACATCCAATTGCATAATTTAGTGAAAAGTTGGGTGGTGCTAAGCTCAATTACTCTACACATGATAAAGAATTTTATGCAATAGTTCGTGCACTTGATCATTGGAGTCATTACCTTAGTCCAAGTCACTTTGTGCTTCATTCTGATCACGAGGCATTAAAGTATATTCATGGATTCTATGTCTAGTATGTTGTTGCAAGCTAATCGAAAACTAAATTTTCTTGAAATTGAGGATGGTGAGTTGAATACACCTAGAAACTTTGATGAAGATAGGGGTTTGAAACTTGAGATGCCCGAATTTAATGGGGGGGCATGATAGTGAGGTCTTTCTTGGTTGGGTAAAGCAAATTGAAACCATCATTGATTATAAGGGTTATGATGATAGGAAGAGGTTTACACTTGCCGTCCTTAAACTCACTAAACTTGCTGCATTGTGGTATGAAAACCTCAAAACAAATAGAAGAAGAGAAGGAAAAGATAAGATTGATTCATGGAGTCGGTTGAAAAAGAAAAAGAGGGATAAATAGGTAAGTAAAGAGTATGAGCAAGAACAATACTTAAAACTGACTCACCTCTCACAAGAAGACATGAGTGTAGAAGAGTATTTGAGAGAATTTGAGAAGTTGTGCTTAATTTGTGACTTACAATAGAAGGAAATCTTTAAAATTGCTCGTTTCATTAAAGGTCTTTCCAAGGGGATAAGTTGGAAGGTGGATGTTACTCATTACGCAACATTTAGTGATGTATGGAAGCTAGCCAGCAAGTAAGAGTCACAACTAAAAGAAGACAAACCTAAGACTTCAATGGGTTTTAAGGGGACTTACAAATCCAAGTTTTCTTTTGAGGAAAGTCCTATTCAACAAAAAATTCCTTCTTCTTCGTCTAGTGCCACAAAGCAAGTCAAGGGAAAAGAAAAAGTGGCGGTGAAACAAGAAGAGTATGATCAAATAATAAGGTGTTTTAGATGTCAATGTAGAGGGCCTATTGCATGTGAGTGTCCAAGCAAGAGTGTTTTGACCACAAGTCAATTGAGAGTCATGGAAGAAGAAGAAAAATTATTTGAATTTGTTCCCGAAGTAGAAAGAGAAGAGAGTGACATAGAAGAAATAATTCCAGAAAAAGAAGAAAACATGATTGGTTGGGTGATTAGGAGAATGTTGTATGGTGAAACAAATTGTGAATCGCAAAGAGAACTTGTTTCGAACTCGTTGCAAGATTGGGGATAAAACTTGTAATGTGATCATAGATAGTGGGGCTTAAGTTGATGTTTCTCACCCGTGGTTGTCCAAAGCGTGAAACTTCGTACAAGACCACACGAGAAGCCATATAAGCTTACTTGGTTGAATAAAGATTCTCATACTCGAGTGAAGCAGCAAGCATTGGTTGCCTACTCCATTGGCAGCTTTCTTGAAGAGAGGTGGTGTGATGTTAATGTGGACGTGAATCCACACTTTAGTGAAGTTGTAAATTTCCCAAGAATCTTGAAAGAAAGATTCGAACTTGATTGTTTCTTTGTTGAATTTCAATGAAACACACTCGAACAAAAGGGTAGTTGTAGGCGTGTTTTTATTTAGCCTACGCGGTGTGAGCGCGTATTAGATTTGACTACCCCACTGTAAAGGTTTTATTTAAAAATGTTTTAAAAGAAGTCGCCAACAATTCTTTTTAGGAAGAATCATAAACCTAATTGGATATGGGAAAAACATAGGGACAAATTATCCAATTTAGATTTCCCCGTCCTGACTCCATAGATGGTCAAAGTGAACCAAAGATTGAGTTTGGGGGTGAGGGTACGAATATAGTCATAATGAACCACATTCGCCCAAAGTTGGCCTCTACTAAATATCGATTCATTGTAGTATGCCAAAGAATAATCAAATAACGTTTTAAGCACCCTAAAAATATTTAGTCTAAGTAGGTTCAGGAAACACATAAAAAGACTAATTTTTTAGTGACAAGTTATTAAGCAATCAATATTACAGGGAACTTAGCAAGTTGCCCAAATTAATCTGATTAATATTAGAATAATTCTTTAGGTGTTGATTAGCAAAGATAACATGTGGGTGATAAAAGCAATAAAGTAGGGACAATCATATAATATGCATGGAATGTTCAGGCAAGTATGTAATAATATGAAAAATAAATAAAAAGAGAAAGGTTTAGAAGAATATGCAGTAGAGCGATTTTATATTAAAGATCTACATCATGAAATAAGTGTTTAGTAATCTCAATATAAATATATAGAATTTATTCAAGGATCCTCAGGATTATACCAATGCGGTTTAGATTGAGGAGCGCAACGATCTTTAGGCGGAGCAATCGTGGAACCAAGAACGCAGTGTGATTAAGAATTGATTGAAAGTATTGAAAGTATTTGAGTGTTTGAGTGTTTGAAGTATTCGAAGTATATTGTAGAGATATTCGTAAGTTTTTGCATTCGTGAAATAATAATATGAAAAGCCGTCCGTAATTCGGGAAATCACGAATATTTATAGGGAAAAGGAGACGTGAGCTCCACGCAAGACCTGCCCCAGGCGCAGTCCTACGTGGCAAGCGCAGTTCCACGCCTCAGGCGCACATTGGTGTGCCCGATGCAGCCAGCCCAATCAGGTTTAGGCACGTGTAAACGCGTTTTGAAAAGATAGAAAAGAAAGTTGCGTCTCACACAAGACTAGCGTCAGACGCAGGACTCTATGTGAGTCACAAGATCTCCGTGTCAGGCGCTCATTGGCTCGCCTGACGCGATATGGCCAATGTACTGGACGCACGTGGCGCTGAGCGCAGCCCCCGTGTCCGGCGCATATTCTGGAATATTCGAGCATATTCGTTTGTGCATCTTTAAAAGATACCTTTTTTATCCCTAAAATTTCGAAGATGGAATTTTACGGATTACAAATCTAATTTATTTATCAAAGATAATAAAAATATTTATAAAAAATATCTATTAAAATAATAAATATTTGATTGGACTTTTAAAATGGACTTAAAACATTTTATGGGCTTGAAATACAATTAATCATCATGAACAATTAATTGGGCTTTAGAATATCATTTCAAAACACAATTTTGGATTGGTTGTTTAGACTGCTCTTCCGTTTGGTCGCGCCAACTAATGCCGCGGTATGTTTCATCATCGGATTCTTAAATTGGGAGACATGATTATGTGTCTACAGAAGCCCCCACTTTGGCTGAGGTTCAGGAAACCGATAGTCAAAGTATACGGTGTCGAGACGGAGAATGATTCCAAACGCTCTGCAGTTTAGAACTGATCTATAACCGCCGGTCTCTGCAAAACAAAGTTAGTATGCAGGACAATAACTACAAGAAATCTGATTACCTGTAGGGAAAGATGTTTGCAGATATGTGCAAACAACTCACATAAGCACGTAGTGATGCAATAATGTAAACATAGACTCAATAAGGATGCATGAGAGGCAATGCAAGGATTAAGGTTATGCAAAGCTAGGGGATGACACGTCATGCAAGGTCAGGGTTATGCAAGACTAGAATGTATGAAATGCAATGCAAGGTCAGGGTTTTGCAAGGCTGCAGTGCAAGGTCAGGATTTTGCAAGGCTAGAAGATGAGATGCAATGCAAGGTCAGTATTTTGCAAGGCTAGAAGATGTGTAGAATGATAGCATGAGTAGAAATAGATAGAATGATTTTCGAAAATTGTTTTTAGTAAATGATTGCAGTCCGTAAACGAGGTCCGCGGATTACAACTCTTCGGGAGTTTGATTTGAATTGGAGGAACCACCACACATAGGAAGCCCCCACTTTGGGTGAGCTTGCCTTGAATTAGGAATTATGAGCCTTAATTGAAATGTACTTGATTTGATATTGAAACATAGTTGCTATGTCTTGAAAATTGAAAGTTTTCACTGGGGATTGTACTGGGGATTCTTCTTTGGTATAGGCAAAGTTAAGTATCGCCAGAAACCATGGAATTGTCGGAGAGTCCTTCGGGGACAAGGAGAGCTTGGATTGAAAAATAAAAGGTTTAAATTTGTAACTTAAATAAATGTAGGTGGGAAAAGACATTGACGAGGCTAGGTTCAGACTCGAGTCTATGTCGGGATCTAGAAAGAAATTATGCTCCTGAACTCTAGAAAATCAAATCATTAGACCATGCCTAATTTTATTTTATTGAAGCGGTCGGACCTCGAGATGAGGATTCCTACGTATCCTTGCGGAATCAGACCATTCGTAGTTCCGGATATGATTTTTTTTTTTGTTTTTTTTTTGTGCCCTAACTTTTGCCTAGGCCGCCCTTTCGGGTTTCCAGCCTAGCGGGCTTGGATATACCATGAAAAAATGAGTTAGGGTTGATGAAAGGTGGAGAGGTTAATGGCTTAGATGAAGGTTGAATTGGCTAAGTAAAGGTAAGGATCATGGATTGAAGGGATTGAATGAGGGGTAGAACTTGTCTGCAAGCCCCCTAGCTTGACTTTTTTTATTCTTTTTGCCTTTGGCTCTTTCTTTCTTTTTTTGCATGTTTTGCGTTTTCTTTTGCTTTTGCTCATTTTTCGCACTTTGATTTTTATTCACTTTTTTTTATTTTGCCTGGCATTGATAAATTTTATGTAGTAAGGCTTGCACACAAGTTTGGTTGAGGGTATTGGAAGGCTTTAAGGATATCTGTGGAGCTTTGATGTTAAAGGGATTGTTTGGCTAATAGGGATGATGGCTTAATGGATGATGGAGGGAAGAGGGGAATAACTCTTAATCCAAAGTATGTTCTTTTTTTTCAGATCTTTTTTTTATTATTATTAGTCAAGTTCATTAGGTAATTTAAGTTTCATCATTGAATTAGAAGCATAAATAAAATAATGGAAGGCCAATGAAAATAAAAATAAAAATAAAATAAAATGAATGTGGAAAGGCTATAATAGATGAAGTCCTATAGTGACATAGACTCGATGGGAAAGGACAGAAATGGCTTAAGGTAAGGACTCTTTGACTCATCCTAGGAAACCAGAAATAAAAGACTAAGCCTTTGAATTGTTGATACACTGCGCAAAAGAGTTGCTGGTGATGTTGATTCTCGTTGCAGTAACTATTAGAAGTCTGTTGTCATCGATCATGTTTAGCAGTGCATTTGTAGGATCCAACACTAGATATCAGATGGAATAATTCCATTGGAATTCACAGTGGAAATGCAGGTTGCACCTTTATTTTGAATTTTCTTTTACCTACAGAGTTTGGAGTAGACCCTATGGAAGTGATCGCGCCTCTAAGGTGAAGGCGGTAGATCCTATGGAAGTGATCGCGCCTCTATTATGAAGGCGATCAAAAGTAATCTTCATGACTCTAAATGAAGTCGGGGTGGTGATCAGGCACTTGATGAGCGTTAGAGTAGGCCCACATTTTATCTTTTGATTAGGCGCTCCTAAGTTGAAATTTCTCGACCGGTCATGAATAGAATCAAGTGGACCTCGCTTGTAAGTTTTAATAAATGATTTTCGAAATAGGAGATAGAAACGAGAGATGAAAATGGGAATGGAAATGAAAATGGGAAATGGAAATGAGAAATGATAATGGAAATGGGAAATGAAAATGGAAAATGATTTTGAAATGGAAATGGAAACGATTATGGGTTTTAGACTAGTATGGACTTGACCATGATGGAGACATGGGCCTAACTATATGCAAATGCAGACATGGACTGGACTGGACTATGCGAGCAGATTCGATTCCATGATTGGGTTTTGGTGATGATAGGAGAGACTAGACTTTGAACTTACGGGTGAACAAGTAGGCTAGACTTTTAGGAAGATTGGACAATAAGGGAGACAAGACTCTTAACTTAAGGCGTTCAGGGTAGGCAACTAGACTTTGAACTTACGGGTGAGCAAGCAGGCCAGACAACTAGACTTCGAAACTTACATTACATTAAGCAGGTTGGACTAAAAAATTGCCTATATGGACTTATGGAATGCTAAACCTTGAACTTACGGGTGAGCAAGCAGGCTAGACACAAAGGAAGGCTGGACAAAAACAGAGACCAAACTCTTAACTTAAGGCAAGCAGGGTAGACACCTAGACTTTGAACTTACGGGTGAGAAAGCAGGCTAGACAACTAGACTTCGAAACTTACATTAAACTAAGCAGGCTAGACTCAAAAATTGCCTATGGACTTATGGAATGCTAGACTTTGAACTTACGGGTGAGCAAGCAGACTAGACTTTAAGGGATAACCTTTTATAGTCCTAAGACTGGATTTTTATAGTCCGAAGACTGAATAGGGCTTACATGGAGATGCAAACTAGACCTAGGATATGAATTGACATATAGGTTTGACTTAGACTGGGAGATGCACATGGGCTTGACATTGGAGATGCACTAGGAATAGACATGGAATGGAATAGACTTGGATTAGACTTAGACTAGGCTTGACATGAAGTTACAAATGGGCCTAGAATTGACATGAACTAGACTTATATGGGCCAAAGATGGACACTAATGCTAGCGGGCCTAATATGAATGCATGGACTCAAATTTAAATGGATCTAATATGAATTTAAAATGGAATCTAATGCATATGGGCCTAGAAATGAATGCAAATGGATTGGGTTTGGTCGATTAGATTAAATAAAGGTGTTGGACTAGGCTTAGAATTTTCGCAACTCGTTTTTGAAAGGAACCCCTTTGTTTTTATCTTTTATTAGGAAAAAATGATGGATTAATTTTGAATATTTTTTTTTGAATGTCATGTATGATGGTGTTTAGTAAATGTTTTTCGAAGAAAGAGTAGAATAGAATATGGTGTAGCATTGATTTTGACAAATCTAAGTTTTTGAAATTGCTGAATATGGTAAGATAAGATTAATAGGGAAGATTTGTTGAACAGCAGGGAGAAAAAATGGGAAGAGGTAGACATGCATGATGACTCTAACTCTACTATGACCAGTTTTCTAGATGTACTTTTTAGGAAAGACTCGACCTTGCATGAAAAGACTAATTTTTTTTAATTAGGTGAGACTCCTTAAATGACCTTTTTTTTAACGCGAATATAGACAGACAAACATAGGACCGAACATAGCATCGACCACCTCGACGAATATATCAAAGAAAAGCATGCGACGCACTGACTGCGTACCACGCAGCATTGCTGCGCGCGGCGCACAGTCGTGCGTCTGGCGCGGGAGTGGTGCGCCAGGCGCAACTTAATGCGCTTGGCGCACTACACCCCCAACACGTTTTTCGGGGATTTAGTCAAAGTTTTGGCCAATTGATAAATTTTGTTTAGACGCGATTTTTAGGAACGACGCATAATAATGACAAATTAACAGGATAATAACAGGCAAGAATTGCAATCACAGGAAAATGTCATATAACATGGATGTAAAAGTTCCAAACTAAAGTCCAGTTCTATGTTTGAAACTATTGGTCAGGTCTGAAAGGGGTCCATGACTAAGAGATTGATCCCACGCTTCGTACCCCTGCTTAAAGAGGTGGCCACGTGTAAGACGCACTCCAGTCTCAAATCAGGAACAAAAGAACAATGCCATGGTTGGGTAGGTTTGCTTCTGACTAAGATCCAACACTATCGCTCAGGAAGCTTTTTGGAAGGACAAACCCCCCGGGGGTGACCTCACACATAGAACATGTGCTAATGAGGCATGGTAGATTGTCCTTATGGTGGTAGAACAATAGCCATGCATATGCAAAACTGTATATTATTCAAAGGCATAAAAATAAGAATGAATCGTATTTTTCGAGTTTAACCCACTCATTTAAAAAACATAATTTTTTTTAAAATCATCCCTAGTTAAGTCGCCAAATTGTAGGCGTGTTTTTATTTCGCCTACGCGGTGTGAGCGCGTATTAGATTTGACTACCCCACTGTAAAGGTTTTATTGAAAAATGTTTTGAGAGAAGTCGCCAAGAATTCTTTTTAGGAAGAATCATAAACCTAATTGGATATGGGGAAAATATAGGGACAAATTATCCAATGTAGATTTCCCCGTCCTGACTCCATAGATGGTCAAAGTGAACCAAAGATTGAGTTTGGGGGTGAGGGTACGAATATAGTCATAATGAACCACATTCGCCCAAAGTTGGCCTCTACTAAATATCGATTCATTGCAGTATGGCAAAGAATAATCAAATAACGTTTTAAGCACCCTAAAAATATTTAGTCTAAGTAGGTTCAGGAAACACATAAAAAGACTACTTTTTTAGTGACAAGTTATTAAGCAATCAATATTACAGGGAACTTAGTAGGTTGCCCAAATTAATCTGATTAATATTAGAACAATTCTTTAGGTCATGATTAGCAAAAATAACATGTGGGTGATAACAGCAATAAAACAGGGACAATCATATAATATGCATAGAATGTTCCGGCAAGTATGTAATAATATGAAAAATAAATAAAAAGAGAAAGGTTTAGAAGAATATACAGTAGAGCGATTTTATATTAAAGATCTACATCATGAAATAAGTGGTTAGTAACTTCAATATAAAAATATAGAATTTATTCAACGATCCTCAGGATTATACCTACGCGACTTAGATTGAGGAGCGCAACGATCTTTAGGTGGAGCAATCGTGGAACCAAGAACGCAGTGTGATTAAAAATTGATTGAAAGTATTGAAAGTATTTGAGTGATAGAGTGTTTGAAGTATTCGAAGTATATTGTAGAGGTATTTGTATGTTTTTGTATTCGTGAAATAATAATATGAAAAGCCGTCTGTAATTCGGGAAATCACGGATATTTAAAGGGAAATGGAAACGTGCGCTCCACGCAAGACCTGCGCCAGGCGCAGTCCTACGTGGCAGGCGCAGTTCCAAGCGGCAGGCGCACATTGGTGTGCTTGACGCAACAAACCCAATCAAGTTTAGGCATGTGTAAACGCGTTTTGAAAAGATTGAAAAGAAAGTTGCGTCTCACACAAGACTTGCGTCAGACGCAGGACTCTATGTGAGTCACAAAATCTCCGTGTCTGTCGCTCATTGGCTCGCCTGACGCAAAATGGCCAATGTGCTTGATGCACGTGGCGCGCTTAGCGCAGCCCCCGCGTCCGGCGCATATTCTGGAATATTCAAGCATATTCGTTTGCGCATCTTTCGAATTAAGATACCTTTTTTATCAAAGATAATAAAAATATTTATGAAAAATATCTATTAAAATAATAAATATTTGATTGGGCTTTTAAAATGGACTTAAAATATTTTATGGGCTTGAAATACAATTAATCATCATGAACAATTAATTGGGCTTTAGAATATCATTTCAAAACACAATTTCAAATTGGTTCTTTAGACTGCTCTTCCGTTGGGTCGCACCAACTAATGCTGCGGTATGTTTCATCATCGGATCCTTAAATGGGGAGCCACGATTATGTGTCTACAATAGTACTATTTGATTGATCACTCTTGAACTCTCAAATAGGGTTTTGATTCAATTAAGTCACTCTTGGCCTAATTAATCAAGCACTAAACTTAATTCACTCCTGAATTAAATTCAATGGTTCTTAAACACACTCAAACCACTCTTGGAATTAAGTTGTTGAACACTAATTAATAAACAGTCCTGAATATCAATTAATGGTTTGTAAGCAATTAACTCACGAAATATACTTTCATAAACTCTCAAATCTGTTTTTATTAATGATCGAAATAAGCCTTATATAGGCATTACAACCTAAGTATATTAAGATTAGTAAACTAACAAGATAGCTTTAAACAAAACAAGATAACAAAGAAATAACAAACTCCTAAACCAAGTGGAACAAGCTCAACTTTGCGCCTACTAACAAGACTCCTATTACTACTATAACTCTACTCCAATTAGAATCCTAATCCAACTAGGATTTGGATTTCTAACTCAACTATAATTTATAAGCTATTATACTCCTAACAAAACTAGGAGTTCTAATCCTACTAGGATTAGGATTTTAAGAGTCTTATTCCTACTAGAACTAGGAAAACAACATAAATCCTAACAGAACTAGGATTTGTAGGAAATGACCATCCCTCATATGGATCACTAACAAATAAAACAAATATCAAAGCACCATTCACAACCTTGAATTGTAAGATGATCCAAACCTAATAATTCATAAGATCCACTAATTCAGTTATCTTCAATCTTCTCATCGGATCCATATCAGATGTTCTTCATATGGATGCGTGTCACTTACTACTTAGCAGGTGGTCAAAGTCCGTTCTTTAACATCAATGGGTCTTTGACCATGGAACCCATGACACCTCCTTAAACTGAATACATGCAATACAACATTTGAAGAGACGTTTGAAGAGCCCAAGTTCTGTTTGGGTCGCAAGCAAGGATGTAAAGGAAGCCCATGTTCTGTTTGGGCTCCTTTTTTTTGTTGTTTTATTTTCAAGCTTAAAATAAAGCCTAGTGATTACTTATGACACTAAGGCAAGTAGGTGTATGTTTTGTGGCTGATTAGGCGTGTAATGAGGCTTAATTAGGGCTTGAATCAAGGAGTTTTGTAACTCCTCAAAAACCATTCCTCTTGGACGGTTATTAGGGATGTTATTACCTCCTCCTTTCTGCTTCTTATCTTTATATAAGGAGAGAAAATGATAATAGAAATCAGTTTTGAGTTTGAATTAAAAAACCTTTGTGCTTTCAGTTTTTAGCTCTGAGTTTGTCTCAAGTTTGAAAAAAACCCTTATTGCTTTGAGTGAGTCTTCAGTGATAATATTAGGAGAGATTGAGCGAGTCTTGTCTCTAGCCTAAGATCCCAAATCATTGAGTTTGTCTTGTGATTTGGTCATTTATCCTAAAGTGTTCTTGTGAGTGTTCTTGTTCTTGAGTTTAAAAACATCGTCCAACTCTTGGAAAGGTGTTTTTAGATTCACATCATCTGTTATCAGAGCATTGGTCGCAAGATTCATCGTAAAAATCGAGTTTTGGAGAAGAAACGAAACTGCCAGAATTCAACCAGTTTTTCATCCGACTTTGAAGGACGATTTCTCAACTTTCAGGAGTCCAAATTGGTTGATTCTTTTTTTCATTATGTATAACGTTTTATCTGCAACACGCACAAAAATTTTCTGATTTTTGTGAATTTTTTAGATATTAAACTGGGCACATTTTTCGTAACTGCGCCAAAACGGAGCAAATCCAGCACACGTAACTTCAAACGACGATTACTCCTTCATCCAAAAAGCTTTTCAAGAGTTTCTTTTTTTGATTCTGCTTGAAATTTCCTGAATTTTGTTAATCTGTAACCCTTTGAGAGTCTCAAGGCCATTTACAATTTCGTTTTGTTATTCAAGTTTACGGCAGTTTGCATCTTGTATTTGTAATAGTCTAGCAAAATTAGTGCAATCATGGCTAATGGTGATCTTGCTAGGATGCAACAAGTAATAACTCTGAAGTTATAAAATTTAGAAAAGAAATCAGAAGAAAATGAAGAAGATAAGGACCAACAAAAGACTAGGCTTAATGCTATGTCTAGTATGTTGTTGCAAGCTAATCGAAAACTAAATTTTCTTGAAACTGAGGATGGTGAGTTGAATACACCTAAAAACTTTGAGGAAGATGGGGGTTTGAAACTTGAGATGCCAGAATTTAATGGGGGGCATGATAGTGAGGTCTTTCTTGGTTGGGTAAAGCAAATTGAAACCATCTTTGATTATATGGGTTATGATGATAGGAAGAGGTTTAAACTTGCTGTCCTTAAACTCACTAGACTTGCTGCATTGTGGTATAATAACCTCAAAACAAATAGAAGAAGAGATGGAAAAGATAAGATTGATTCATGGAGTCGGTTGAAAACGAAAATGAGGGATAAATGGGTAAGTAAAAAGTATGAGCAAGAACAATACTTAAAACTGACCCACCTCTCACAAGAAGACATGACTGTAGAAGAGTATTTGAGAGAATTTGAGAAGTTGTGCCTAATTTGTGACTTACAAGAGAAGGAAATCTTTAAAATTGCTCGTTTCATTAAAGTTATTTCCAAGGGGATAAGTAGGAAGGTGGATGTTACTCTTTATGCAATATTTAGTGATGTATGTATGCTAGCCATCAAGTATGAGTCACAACTAAAAGAAGAAACACCTAAGACTTCAATGGGTTTTAAGGGGACGTACAAATCCAACTTTTCTTTTGAGGAAAGTCCTATTCAACAAAAAATTCCTTCATCTTCGTCTAGTGCAACAAAGCAAGTCAAGCGAAAAGAAAAAGTGGGGGTGAAACAAGAAGAGTATGATCAAAGAATAAGGTGTTTTAGATGTCAAGGTAGAGGGCATATTGCATCTGAGTGTCCTAGCAAGAGTGTTTTGACCACATGTCAATTGAGAGTCATGGAAGAATGTTTGAATTTGTTCCCGAAGTAGAAAGATAAGAGAGTGACATAGAAGAAATAATTCCGGAAAAAGAAGATAACATTATTGGTGGGGTGATTAGGAGAATGTTGTATGGTGAAACAAATTGTGAATCGCAAAGAGAACTTCTTTCGAACTCGTTGCAAGATTGGGGATAAAACTTGTAATGTGATCATTGATAGTGGGGCTCAAGTTGATGTTGTCTCACCCGTGGTTGTCCAAAGCGTGAAACTTCCTACAAGACCACACGAGAAGCCCTATAAGCTTACTTGGTTGAATGAAGATTCTCATACTCGAGTGAAGCAGCAAGGATTGGTTGCCTACTCCACTGGCAGCTTTCAAGAAGAGAGGTGGTGTGATGTTCTTCATATGGATGCGTGTCACTTTCTACATGGCAGGTCATCAAAGTTCGTTCTTTAACATCAATGGGTCTTTGACCATGGAACCCATGAAACCTCCTTAAACTGAATACATGGAATACAACATTTGAAAAGATGTTTGAAGAGCCCAAGTTATGTTTGGGTCGCAAGAAAGGATGTAAAGGAAGCCCAAATTCTGTTTGGGCTCCTATTTATTTTTGTTGTTTTATTTTCAAGCTTAAAATAAAGCCTAGTGATTACTTATGACACTAAGGCAAGTAGGTGTGTGTTTTGTGGCTGATTAGGCGTGTAATTAGGGGTTGCTTACAGCTCCATAGTTGCTGATTGCCTCCTTTTGTAACAGCCCCTTAAATGAGGCTTAATTAGGGCTTGAATCAAGGAGTTTTGTAACTCCTCAAAACCATTCCTCTTGGACAGTTTTTAGGGATGTTTTTAGCTCCTCCTCGCTGCTCCTTATCTTTATATAAGGAGAGCAAATGATAATAGAAATCAGTTTTGAGTTTGAATTAAAACAACTTTGTGTTTTCAGTTTTTAGCTTTGAGTTTGTGTCAAGTTTGAAACTAACCCTTATTGCTTTGAGTGAGTCTTGAGTGATAATATTAGGGGAGATTGAGCGAGTCTTGTCTTTGGCCTAATGTTGTAGGCTTGGAGTACAACTCGAAGCACACAAGGACTAAATTCGAATAATTGCAAACAATAGAAGAAGCTATGAACTTCGACTAAGGTTTAGGGATATAATTAGCTTGCTTTAATCTCCTAAGGATACAAACACACCACCTTAGTTAATTAAAGTTCCTAAGATCACAAATTAGTCTAGCTATGACTAATTAAGCATAGGCAAATCACTATAAGTTTCCAAATCCAAGAAACAAGAATAATTCAAGTGTTTGAGAATTAACTCGGTTTTTTTAGGCATAAACTTCAATCCCATTTTCATTGATCATTCACGAGTATTTATACAAGAGTTTATGTCCTTGTTTTCTGATTTTCTTAAATTAAAATAAAGAAATTAAAATGCAACTAAATCCACTAAGTCTTGATCATGGACGAACATGGCTGAATGCGGCTGAACATGTCTTGCAAATGCATAGGACAAGGGAAGTGGGGCGTTGAAGCACTAAGCATGTTCAGCACGCCTTGCTTGAATTATGGAACTTATTTCCCTCTCCTTGTCTTCAATTTAGCACGTTCAAATAGTATGGATAAAGTGGCTGTTGGCATGACTTAAAATTAGGATGTGGTTCCTATTTTTAAGCAACTTCATGCACCACTTGCTCCAACAAACATCAGCAATGCAACGGCCATAATTCCAGCATGACTCGCACATGATTACAACTCAAACTACTCCTACTAGTACTAGGACTCCAACAAACGAATCCTACTAGTACTAGGACTCTTCATGCGCAACACTTGCACACTCCTATCAATACTAGAACGCTTTGTACTTAGCTAAATATCATTACAACTCAATGACACTTAGGAGTACAATTTAGGGAATTGAAATACAACTCAAACAACAACTATCACACGAATTAATCAAAGGAAACAACAACTAAACAAAGGGAAATGCCATGGACAAATTAATCAAGTAAGAACTAGGCTCACAAGTGCCTCGAACTCATGTGATTGCACCATGGACATAGAATTTAACTCCAACATTGTTTCACCTACCATGGCAATAAGGGAATGAGCTTTGTTGATGTTGAATGATGGTCTGCATCGCCATCATCCTCCCCTTATTGAGAAGAGTTTGCCCACAAACTTGGAATCTCACCAAGATCCTCATGAAATGGACTAAGATCCGAGACATTGAAAGTGGCTGAAACTCCATAATCTCCCGGAAGCTCGATCGTATATGCATTACGATTGATTTGCTCAAGCACTTTAAATGGTCCATCTGACCTAGGACTCAATTTAGAACGCCTTTTGGAAGGGAAACGTTCCTTCCTCAAGTGTATCCATACTAAATCTCCCAGTGCAAATTGAACATCCTTCTTCTTCTTGTCCAAGCGTAGCTTAAGTTTCTCATTGTCCTTCATGATCCTAGCTCAAACAAGTTCATGCAATTACTTGATTTCTCTTGCTCTCTCATCAGCTTCCATACTAAACTTGTTTTGGATTGGAAGTGGTGAAAGATTAAGAGGAGTGCAAGGATTGATTCCATACACAATCTCGAATGGATTAAGGCCAGTTACCTTGTGAGGAACACGTTTGTAGGCAAATTCAGCATGAGGAAGCATCTCTTCCCAGTTCCCATTACCTTGGACCCTTGGTGGCTAGAGCTCTAAGGAAAGTGCCTAAAGTTCTATTAACAACCTCAGTTTGGCCGTCGATTTGTGGATGACTTGAAGTGCTAAACTTTAGTTTTGTTCCCATTTTCTTCCACAAAGTGAGCCAAAAGTGACTTAAGAACTTGGAGTCTCGATCACTAACCATGGACCTTGGAACACCATGTAACTTAACCAGTTCCTTGAAATACAACAAAGCGGTTTGGACAGCATCATGAGTGGTGTTGCTTGCAATGAAGTGAGCCATCTTTGAGAAACGATCAACAACAACCATTATTGCATCTCTATGGTGTTGTGAACGTGGCAAACGAGTGATGAAGTCAAGTCTCACGGCCTCCCATGGAGCTTGAGGTGTAGGCAAAGGCATGTGAAGACCTTGAGGTAAAGAATGACCTTTGGCCCTTTGACACACATTGCATCGTTTGATCAAATACTCCACATCTCTCCTTAGCCTCGGCCAATAGAAGTAGCCACTCACGATGGTTGTTGTCTTCTCAATACCAAAGTGACCAACTAGGCCTCCTTCATGGAATTCCTTGATGAGAGATTCACGCACACTATGCCTAGAAACACATAGTTGATTGCTCTTGAATAGAAAACCATCAAAGAGATGGTATTCTCCTTGTGCATGATTTTGACACTTCATGAACATCTCACCAAAGTCCGGATCATCCTTGTAGTTTTCTTTCAATATTTCAAGTCCAATGACTTGACTCCTCAAGGAATTTAACAACACATACTTCTTTGATAAAGCATCTGCCCCTTTATTCATCTTGCCGGATTTGTGTCTATTGACAAAGTGAAATGCTTGTAGGAATTCGACCCATTTGGCATGCCTTGTTTGCAATTTTTGTTGACTTTGCAAGTACTTCAAAGCCTCATGGTCAGAATGTAGGATGAATTCCTTAGCAATGAGGTAATGGCGCCAATGATCTAATGAACGAACCAAATTATAAAACTCTTTGTCATAAGTTGAGTATTTACGCTTGACTTCTTTAAGATTTTCACTGAATAGGCCAATGGACGACCATTTTGAGATAAGACCGCACCTATTCCCACACCAGATGCATCACACTCCACTTCAAACACTTCATCAAAACTAGGCAAAGATAAAATGAGGGATGTGGTTAACCTCCTTTTCACTTCTTCGAAGGCTAATTGGGGTTGGAGGTTCCATTGAAAGTGTTTTAGTTTAGTGAGTTCAGATAGGGGTGCCATGAGAGTGCTAAAGTCTCTCACAAACCGCCTATAGAATGAAGCTAAGCCATGGAAGCTTCGTATTTGTTGAATGGAAGTGGGGATAGGCCAATCTCTTATTGCTTGCACCTTCTTATCATCAACCTTGATGCCTTCATTAGAGACTAGGAATCCGAGAAAAATCACTTGGTTAGAGAAGAAGTGACATTTTTCCAAGTTTCCCTAAAGCATCTCTTTCTCTAAAACTTCGAACACTTGCTCCAAATGTGAAGAATGTTCCTCCTCATTCTTGCTATAAACAAGAATGTCATATAAATAAACCACAACAAATCTTCCAAGGAGTGGTCGAAGTGTTTGGTTCATGAGCCTCATTGATGCGGAACAAGAAGATCCTACGTAGTATAGTTCAGTTAAACGTAGTATATTTAATGAGTCATGTGTTTTAGTTAGTTCACTTCGTGTTTTCTTTGTGTTTTGTTTTAGTAGGAATCATGGTTTTGCCTACATTCTTAAAACGATGGATTTTACATGATTCAAGTTGTTTAGGAGTCGGTTGTAACTAATCCAAGTTGGATTAGGAGTCTAGTTGTTCTAATTCTAGTTGGATTAGTCTAGCTAGTTGGATTAGTCTAGTTGTTCTAATTCTAGTTGGATTAGAGTTGTTCTAACTCTAGTTGGATTAGGACTTAGGATGTATTATATATTCTGTTGTTTTCATAATAATACATAGACGTTGTTGATTTTGATTAAGAATTATCGAGAGTATTGCTGAGCATACTTGAAATAAAGTTTAGAGACTAGCTTGACTAGTGGACCAAAGTCGTTGTCTTTGGACAAAACTTGAAGTCGTTGCCTTCAAGATTCACTCCATCTTCACCTTCAAACACAATCCATACCCATTTCTTTTAATCAAGAAACATCCATATACATCTGGAACATTAAGTTCCACATCACTCCTGAATGTGCTTGGCGCATTAGACAAACCAAATGGCATAACTAGCCATTCATACAACCCTTCTTTTGTCATAAATGCAGTTTTCCATTCATCCCCTTCATAGATTATAATTTGGTGATAGCCACTCCTTTGATCAATCTTAGAAAAGACTTTAGAACCATGAAGATCATCAAGTAGGTCGTTCAACCTAGGGATTGGAAATCGATATTTGATGGTGATCTTGTTGATAACTCTACTATCAACACACATACGCCATTCACCATTCTTTTTAGGCACTAGAAGAGTTGGCACAACACATGGACACAAAGATTCTCTAATCAACCCTTTTGACTTCAATTCCTCAACTTGCCTCCTTATTTCTTCAGTTTCTCTAGGATTAGTTCGATAAGCAGGTTTGGTGGGTAGGGTTGCTCCAGGTATGAGGTCTATCTTGTGTTGTATGTCACGCTTAGGGGCCAAACCAGATGGTATTTCTTGTGGAAAAGCGTGAACATACTTGTCTAGCAAAGGGGTGAGTAAAGGATGTTGGTTGTTTTGTGGAGGTGGAGGTTCATCAATGCCACTAAGGATGAGTTCCTTTATTGGAGCATACTCATGGTAATCTGATTTCATGAAGGTAGTCAAGGCTATCTTTCTTTTGGAGTGAAGAGTTTGGGGTTCTTTTGATTTAGGCAGGAGGGGAGCAAGAACAATTTTCTTGTGATTTTTCATAAAAGTATAAGTATTCTTGTATCCATCATGGATCACCCTCCTATCAAACATCCAAGGTGTCCCAAGTAACACATGGCATCCGTCCATAGGGATGACATCACACCAAATCTCTTCTTCATAAGTCTTACCAATATAATGCTAAAGTTAACCAATACATGATGTGATACATGTATTCATTTGCCTTGATTCAACCATTCGATGACATAGGGGTTAGGATAAGGGGTTGTGTTTAGATTGATCTTGGTTATGAGGGTTTGAGAGGCTACATTTGTGCAACTTCCTCCATCAATGATCAAAGAACACACCTTTCCACTAATGGTGCATCGAGTATGGAAGATGGATTCTCTTTGGAGTTGGTCCTCTTGGACAGCCATCCCACTAAGGGCTCTTCTAACAACCAAGCACTCTCCATCATCAGGACCGAGCACTCTTTCCTCCTCCTCTATTTCTTCTTCATATTCCTCCTCCTCAAATTCTCCTTCTAAGGCTTCATACTCCATTAGGGTCGCCACTTTTGTGTTAGGGCACTCAGATGCGAAGAGTCCTAATCCTTGGCACCTAAAACATCTCCTAGGAGCCTTAGTTTGGATAGGATTGTTTTCGGGTTTCTTAAAAGGGGGTTTCAAAACAGTAGTTGTGTTAGTCTTAGGGGTGAATGTGTTTGGCTTAGTGTAAGGTGTGGTTTTAGCAAAGGTTCGTGAGGAATCCCATTTGCCTTTGGTCTTTTGTTGCTTGTCCACCTTGTGAGCCAAGATAACAAGCTCTTCGAGGGTTGAATATTGGTGGAGTTCCACCACATTAGCAATCTTGGAGTCTAATCCTCCCAAGAATCTAACAAGAGTTTGAGGTTCATCCTCTTGTAGTTCACACTTCATCAAGAAAGATTCAAACTCCCTTGCATACTCTTCAACACTCCTCGAACCATGTTGAATGTTATGAAGCTTAGCAAAATTCTCTTGCACATAATAAGTTGGCAAGAATTCTTGGTTAAGGATCTTCTTCATCTTATCCCAAGTACGCACCTTCTCCTTTCCAACACTGTCCCTTTTAGCACACACACTAGCCCACCTAGTAGAGGCATATTTCCTCAACTTAAGAGCTATCAATTTCACTCGTTTGTCTTCCGGTATTTGCTTATAATCAAATACTCTTTCCACCGTTCTCATGCATTCTATGAACTCATCAGCATCCAACTTGCCATCATAATCAGGGACATCAACTTTGATGTCATTATTATGGCGTTGGTGTTGTTGTGGAGGTCTTCTATAGCCTAGGAAAGTGTCATCACTTTCTCGATCAGAATTCTCTTTTCCTTCTCTATCTCCTCTTTGGTTTTGCAACCGGATGGATAGTTGTCTAACTTGTTCTTGTAGGAGAGTCATTATAGCCTCATTATCCTCCATGAATTTCAAGGTGGCATTCCAATTGTTTGGTGGTTCGGATTGATCACCAATCTCAATGATTATGGCAGTTTTTGGGTTCAGAATTTTTTTTTGAGCGGGGTAGGGGATTGTGTTTGGGACGTGTTTATGGATGGTTTAAGGTTGGTTAAAGAGAGTTTCTTCAACCTCCAGCTCTGATACCAAGATGTTGTAGGCTTGGAGTACAACTCGAAGCACACAAGGACTAAATTCGAACAATTGCAAGCAATAGAAGAAGCCATGAACTTCGACTAAGGTTTAGGGATATAATTAGCTTGCTTTAATCTCCTAAGGATACAGACACACCACCTTAGTTAATTAAAGTTTCTAAGATCACAAATTAGTCTAGCTAGGACTAATTAAGCATAGGCAAATCATTCTAAGTTTCCAAATCCGAGAAACAAGAATAATTAAAGTGTTTGAGAATTAACTCGGTTTTTTTAGGCATAAACTTCAATCCCCTTTTCATTGATGATTCACGAGTATTTATACAAGAGTTTACGTCCTAGTTTTCTGATTTTCTTAAATTAAAATAAAGAAATTATAATGCAACTAAATCCACTAAGTCTTGATCATGGACGAACATGGCTGAATGGGGCTGAATATGTCTTGCAAATGCTTAGGACAAGGGAAGTGGGGCGTTGAACCACCAAGCATGTTCAGCACGCCTTGCTTGAATTGTGGAACTGATTTCCCTCTCCTTGTCTTCAATTTAGCACGTTCAAATAGTATGGATGAAGTGGCTGTTGGCATGACTTAAAATTAGGCAGTGGTTCCTATTTTTAGGCAACTTCATGCACCACTTGCTCCAACAAACTTCAGCAATGCAACGGCCATAATTCCAGCATCACTCGCACATGATTACAATTCAAACTACTCCTACTAGTAGGACTCCAACAAAAGAATCCTTCTAGTACTAGGACTCTTCATGAGCAACACTTGCACACTCCTATCAATACTAGGACGCTTTGCACTTAGCTAAATATCATTACAACTCAATGACACTTAGGAGTACAATTTAGGGAATTGAAATACAACTCAAACAACAACTAACACATGAATTAATCAAAGGAAACAACAACTAAACAAAGGAAAATGACTTGGACAAATTAATCAAGTAAGAACTAGGCTCACAAGTGCCTCGAACTCATGTGATTGCACCATGGACATAGAATTTAACTCCAACATTGTTTCACCTACCATGGCAATAAGGGAATGAGCTTTGTTGATGTTCAATGATGGGGCTGCATCGCCATCACCTAAGATCCCAAATCATTAAGTTTGTCTTGTGATTTGGTCATTTATCCTAAAACCGTGTTCTTGTGAGTGTTCTTTTTTCTTGAGTTTCAAAACATCGTCCAACTCTTGGAAAGGTGTTTTTAGATTCACATCAGCTAGTATCAGAGCTTTGGTCGCAAGATTCATCGGAAAAATCGAGTTTTGGAGAAAAACGAAACTCCAATAATTCAACCAGTTTTTCATCCGACTTTGAAGGACGATTTCTCAACCTTCAGGAGTCCAAATTGGTTGATTCATTTTTAATTCTGTATAACGTTTTGTCTAGAACACGCACAAAATTTTTCAGATTTTTGGGAATTTTTCAAATATTAAAATGGGCACGTTTTTCGCAACTGCGCGAAAACAGAGTAAATCCAGCACACTGAACTTCAAACGACGATTACTCCTTCATCCGGAAAGCTTTTCAAGACTTTCTTCTTTTGATTCTGCTTGAAATTTCCAGAATTTTGTTAATCTGTAAGACTTTGAGAGTCTCAAGGCCATTTACAGTTTCGTTTTGTTGTTCACGTTTACGGCAGTTTGCATCTTATATTTGTAATAGTCTAGCAAAAATAGTGAAATCATGGCTGATGGTGATCTTGCTAGGATGTTACAAGTAATAACTCAGAAGTTAGAAAATTTAGAAATGAAATCAGAAGAAAATGAAGAAGATAAGGCCCAATAAAATACTAGGCTTGATGCTATGTCTAGTATGTTGTTGCAAGCTAATCGAAAACTAAATTTTCTTGAAATTGAGGATGGTGAGTTGAATACACCTAGAAACTTTGATGAAGATAGGGGTTTGAAACTTGAGATGCCCGAATTTAATGGGGGGCATGATAATGAGGTCTTTCTTGGTTGGGTAAAGCAAATTGAAACCATCTTTGATTATAAGGGTTATGATGATAGGAAGAGGTTTCAACTTGCTGTCCTTAAACTCACTAAACCAATTGCATTGTGGTAGGAAAACCTCAAAACAAATAGAAGAAGAGAAGGAAAACTGACCCACCTCTCACAAGAAGACATGAGTGTAGAAGAGTATTTGAGAGAATTTGAGAAGTTGTGCTTAATTTGTGACTTACAAGAGAAGGAAACCTTTAAAATTACTCGTTTCATTAAAGGTCTTTCCAAGGGGATAAGTAGGAAGGTGGATGTTACTCATTATGCAACATTTAGTGATGTATGTAAGTTAGTCATCAAGTATGAGTCACAACTAAAAGAAGACAAACCTAAGCCTTCAATGGGTTTTAAGGGGACTTACAAATCCAACTTTTCTTTTAAGGAAAGTCCTATTCAACAACAAATTCCTTCATCTTCGTCTAGTGCCACAAAGCAAGACAAGGGAAAAGAAAAAGTGGGGCTGAAACAAGAAGAGTATGATCAAAGAATAAGGTGTTTTAGATGTCAAGGTAGAGGGCATATTGCATCTGAGTGTCCTAGCAAGAGTGTTTTGACCACAAGTCAATTGAGAGTCATGGAAGAAGAAGAAAAATTATTTGAACTTGTTCCCGAAGTAGAAAGAGAATAGAGTGACATAGAAGAAATAATTCCGGAAAAAGAAGAATAAATGATTGGTGGGGTGAATAGGTGAATGTTGTATGGTGAAACAAATTGATAATCACAAAGAGAACTTGTTTCGAACTCGTTGCAAGATTGGGGATAAAACTTGTAATGTGATCCTAGATAGTGGGATTCAAGTTGATGTTGTCTCACCCGTGGTAGTCCAAAGCGTGAAACTTCCTGCAAGACCACACGAGAAGCCCTATAAGCTTACTTGGTTGAATAAAGATTCTCATACTCGAGTGAAGCAGCAACCATTGGTTGCCTACTCGATTGGCAGCTTTCAAGAAGAGAGGTGGTGTGATGTTCTTCATATGGATTCGTGTCACTTACTACTTGGCAGATGATCAAAGTCATTTCTTTAGCATCAATGGGTCTTTGACCATGGAACCCATGAAACCTCCTTAAACTGAATACATGGAATACAACATTTGAAGAGACGTTTGAAGAGCCCAAGTTCTGTTTGGGTCGCAAGCAAGGATGTAAAGGAAGACCAAGTTCTGTTTGGGCTCCTATTTATTTTTGTTGTTTTATTTTCAAGCTTAAAATAAAGCCTAGTGATTACTTATGACACTAAGGCAAGTAGGTGTGTGTTTTGTGGCTGATTAGGTGTGTAATTAGGGGTTGTTTACATCTCCATAGTTGCTGATTGCCTTCTTTTGTAACAACCCCTTTAAATGAGGCTTAATTAGGGCTTGAATCAAGGAGTTTTGTAACTCCTCAAAACCATTCCTCTTAGATGGTTTTTAGGGATGTTTTTAGCTCCTCCTTGCTGCTCCTTATCTTTATATAAGGAGAGCAAATGATAATAGAAATCAGATTTGAGTTTGAATTAAACAACCTTTGTGTTTTCAGTTTTTTAACTTTGAGTTTGTCTCAAGTTTTAAACCAACCCTTATTGCTTTGAGTCTTAAGTGATAAGCCTAGGAGAGATTGAGTGAGTCTTATCTCTGGTCTACAACCCCAAGCCATTGAGTTAGTCCTTGTGGTTTGGCAACTATCCCTAATTTTCGAGTGTTCCTTTGTCAAAGTGAGTGTTCTATATTCTTAAAGTTTAGAATCATCATCCAATCCTTTGGAAGGTGTTTTTAGACTTACATCATCTAGTATGAGAGCTCTGGCGTGGAGATCTTGAAGAAAAATCGCTCTTGGAAGGGAATAGAAAACTGCCGGAATTCATCCAGTTTTTCACCCGACTTTGGAGGATGATTTCTTGGGTGTTTATTTTTTTTAATCTGAATATTTTTCTGTGTATCATACTCACATAATTTTTCAGATTATTTGGATTTTGATTGCTACTAAACTGGGGAGGTTTCTTGAAGCTGCGCCAAAACGGAACGAAGGCAGCACACTGGTTTTTCAGGGATATTAATTTGTGATTTGGATGGATTTGAGTAGATTTGTGCCCAAGTGATAGGAATTGAGGAGAAATGTCAAATTATGAGAGGACCATGCATTTGTGGCTCATTTGGAGGTTCAATGACACCATGGATATAATGCTAGGTCCTGGATGGATGTACTTGGGCTTTCTACAAGGTCCAATTGGGTTGGAAGCCGTATTTGAAGAGTCCAAGGAAGGAAAAGAGTCATCGGTTCTACCACAACTCGCGGCGTTAGCAGCAGCTCGCGGTCGAATGCCGAGAGCATACCGCGACTCGCGGTCAGGAGCGCGGATCGCGGTGGACGCGGGCAGTGTTTCCCTTGTGTTATTTTCTCGCTTTTATTTTTAGTGAATTTTCGGAAATTATAAATAGGGGATGTTATTTTCTATTCAGTTTTTATGCACGTTATTATTAGAGTTATAGCCATAGCTTTCAGTTTCTATGCAAAAACTTGGAGTTTGAAGATTAATTTGATCAAGTACTTTGGAATTTCTCTACGATTCAAGCAATCTTAATAACTTTTACTCTTTTCTCTCTCTTTGATCTATTTAATTATGTACTCAGTTATGCTTATTGTTCTTATTGCCATGATTAGTGAGTAGTATTTCTAACTAGGATTAAGTTGAGCCCTAGTATGGATTGATCATGTAAATTGTTGCTCTAATTCCCATGTTATTGAATTATATGCTTAGGGTTTGACAAGATTGTATTTGTAGTCAATTTCGCGTCTTACTTTAGCCCTAACTTTTATAATCAGCGAAAGTTGGAGTAGAGATTTGGATCATATGTTTGTTTGCTAAATTGTTACTTTATTAATTAAGTTCATCAACGAAAGTTGGGTCTTAATTCGGATAGTCTTGTCATTGATTTAAATTCTCCCATGAAAATAGGTGAGAATTGGAATTGGAATTTAATTGACATTGGCTCTTAATGCTTCTAATTGTGTATGTAAGCCGTGAAAATAGGAGACATACATGTTAGTTAGGCCTTTTGCTATAATGAAAGTGAGCTTTAGGTATTGATGGATGATTTGGGATTTAGTTTCGGTTCGCAGCTGTGCTTTACTGCTAAGTCATAAGGGAATGTCATTCTTACCTAATTATAATTGAATAATTGGGAAGCGAGTTATGGTTTGATCAATTCATAGTAGTGGTGATACTTAATCTTTGTGTTTTTAATTATCATATTCATATAGTTTGCCATCTTTTGTCATTAGTTTAGCCTTTAGTTTATAAATTATTCCTCATTTCTGGATTGTGTAACTATTTAATAATCTAAAATCAAGTAGTGGATAATCTTGTACCTCCCTGAGTTCGACCCGTATGTGCTACGACACCGTACACTTGCGGTATTAAAATAAAATCCTAACATGTTTTTGGCACTGTTGCCAGGGAGGCTACGGATTAGAATTATTTTGATTATAGATTTAATATACTACACCTGTTACTTTGTTTCTTGTTCATTTCTTCACTTGTTGTTGTTTCCGAATGCGCAGGCGATCGCGATTTGTAGATCACGTGGTCTTTGATCCCGAGATAGAAACCACAGCTATGAGACTCAACGTTGAGAGATGAAGAAGGGAGCAGGAAAACATTCGGAGAGAACCAATGGCTCGTCCTCTTCGCGAATATAATATGCCAGATGTCACATCTACATCTAGCATTGCAAGGCCTACTGTAGAGGCCAACAACTTTGAGATCAAGATCCAATTGATCCATTTCATACAACAAGATCAGTTCAGTGGCAATCCTATGGAGAACCCAAATGAACATATCAATGCTTTTCTCGAGAAATGTGATACTGTAAAGATTAATGGGGCCTCCGATGAAGCTCTTCGCCTCCACTTGTTCCCTTACTCCTTGCAGGACAGAGCAAATGAATGGTTGAAGAGTCATGAAGCGAATAAGTTCACAACTTGGACTGCACTAGCCACTGCCTTTTGTCAGAAGTACTTTCCTCCTGGGAAGACGGCGAAGCTATGCAATGGAATCATATCCTTCACTCAGTTGGATGGTGAATCACTTTATGAAGCCTGGGAATGATACAAGGATCTACAAAGGCAGTGTCCTCATCATGAGATCCCAACATGGCTCCTTATCCAGACATTCTATAATAGGTTGACTCATGAAGTCCGAATCTCTATTGATGCTGCGGCCGGTGGTGCTCTCATGGGTAAGACGGCTGATGAAGCCAAGGCTTTGCTTGAGGAGATGGCTGCTAACAGTTACCATTGGTCTAGTGATCGGTCTACTTCTAAGAAGGGTGGCAAGTATGATGTTGATGCACTAACCTCACTCTCTAGTAAAGTTGATGCTCTATCTCAACAGATCAGGAATATATCAGTTGGTCCTAGTGCCGAGATGAATGCTTTCCAAAGGAATAATACAAGTTCCACTTCTGGGGACATGAATTTTGTAGAGCAAGAGCAAGCCAATGCTGTGTATGGTAATGCACGACCTCGAAACGACCCCTACTCAAACACATTTCATCCGGGTTGGAGGAATCATGAGAACTTCTCTTGGAGCAATAATCAACCTCAAGCACCACGCAATTCCAATCCTTCTGGGTTCCAGCACAAACAACAAGTTCAACCTTCTCAGCAACCTCCTCAAAAATCATATACTGATTCCTTGCTCGAGAGACTCCTTGCTACTTCCGAGGAAACTAACAAGAAGTTTGATAGAATGGATGCTCATAACAAGATAGTTGACACTCAAATTGCACAACTAGCCCAACAAATGTCTCATGTGACTAAACAGGTGACTCAACTTCAAAAGGCACCACCCCAATTTCCGGGGCAGCCGGAACCGAATCCAAAGGGTCACCATAATGTGAGTGCCATTACTTTGAGGTGTGGAAAAACTTTAGAGGAACCAAGCAAGCTAACTGTGACACCATCAAAGGTTGTGGGAGACACCTCTGAGAATGTTGGTGATGTAGTTGATAAGGAGGACCCTATTGAAGAGGTTGAGAAAGCACCATCCAAGCCTTCTAGAGTCTATGTTGAGCCGGCTCCTTTCCCTCATCGGTTGGCAAAGGCTCGAATTGAGAGGAAATACGGGAAATTTCTTGAGTTGTTGAAAGGTATGCACCTTAACATCCCTGTTCCTTGAGGCTATGTCTGAGATTCCTACATATGCTAAGTTCTTGAAGCAACTCTTGTCCGGTAAGAATAACATTTGTGAAGCCTCTACAGTGGAACTCTCTCAAGTGTGTAGTGCTATTCTTCTTAACAAGCTCCCTCCAAAGTTGAGTGATCCTGGAAGTTTCTCCATTCCATGTTCCATTAGGGATGTGACTATTGAAAGGGCACTTTGTGATCTTGGAGCTAGTGTAAGCCTCATGCCTAACACTATCTTCAAGAAGCTTAACTTCAGTGACCTTAGCCCTACCCACGTCTCTCTACAACTAGCGGATCGGTCTATCAGATACCCTTTGGGTGTCCTGGAGGATGTACCCCTCCAAGTGGGCAAATTAACTATTCCATGTGACTTCTCTGTCATGGAGATGCCGGAAGATGTGCATACGCCAATTATCTTGGGTAGACCGTGTCTTGCTACTGCTGGAGCTTTGATTGATGTGAAAAGCGGCAAATTGTCTCTCTCAATGTGGGTGAAGACAAGGTGGAATTTGAGCTACACAAAGCCTTAAATGCTCCTTCTTTGGGAGACACTTTTTACCGGGTTGATGTTGATGAGAGATGGGAAGAAGAATCACCTTTGGAGAGTACGAATTATGATGCTCTTCAACGGTGCTTAAGCAGCAACGGGGCTTGTGATGAAGAGACTATGGCATATGAGAAGATGTTACATGATGCACCGGTTTGTGAGTCCGACAGTCCCTCAATCGAGGTCCTATAAATTGAAGCCATAACTAAGGAGTGTTCTAAGCCTCCTGAGGTAGAGTTGAAACCCCTCCCCTCTCATTTAAAATATGCTTTTGTGGGTGAAAACTCAACCTATCCCATTATTGTCAATAGTGCTCTTAATGATTCTCAACTTGAATTGTTGTTATGTCTTGTTCGCAAGTATATAAGTGGCATTGGGTATACTATTGATGATATTAAGGGGATAAGTACATCTTTCTGTACTCATAGAATTTTGTTAGAACAAGAAACTGCTTCATTTATTAAGTCACAGTGCCGCCTTAATCCTAATATGAAAGAAGTTGTGAAGAAAGAAGTTTAAAAGCTTCTTGCGGCCTGCATTATCTACCCTATCTCCGATAGTAAGTGGGTAAGTCCGGTTCAAGTTGTTCCCAAAAAGGGCGGCATGACGGTTGTGAAGAATGAAAAAGGTGAACTCATCTCTACTCGCACTGTCACTGGAAGGAGAATGTGCATCGAATACCGTAAGTGGAACAAGGCCACACGTAAGGATCACTACCCTCTTCCCTTTATTGATCAAATGTTGGAGCGTCTTGCCAAGCATTCCTTCTTTTTTTACTTGGATGGATTCTTTTGTTTTTTCAAATCCCCCTCCATCCAAGTGACAAAGAGAAGACGACTTTTACATGTCCCTATGGCACCTTTGCTTATCGAAGGATGTCGTTTGTGTAATAACCAGGAAAAAAATATAGATTTATTATAAAGATATTAGTAAGGGATTGAAGGTTAAAGTATTATTATAAGATAAACTAGTCCCTAAGATCTTATATACGTTATTTTGTCATTTATATGATTATTTTAGATGAAGTTATGTGTTTCCTTGGCTTTGTGCATTTGCTCAGAGCAAGTTATATGTGCATACATATATCATTTATATTAACATTATAGTTTATAAAGTACTTTAAGGGTCAAAGATTAATAAAATTATCAATTACTAGTTTATGAGCTTATAAATATATCTAGTAGGATTTTTAGTAAGTACTGCATAAACCTACAATGCTCCTAACTTATAAACGGTGAAGCTAATGACCAACGTAGTTTACTTTTTAGAATCGTCACTAATAACTTTACCTAAGGACGGACAGTCGCTACCCATTTTAAGACAATATGTAAGATACAATATTAGTGAGTTTCGGATTAAACCATTTACTACACTTGGCCATTGCCAAGTGATTCTTGCATTATAGATATTGTGATAAAATCAAACATACCCACCTATATTTACGTAAGATTGTGTGATTCAAGTAATTCTCATGTTTATCGTAGTTGACTTTGCATGCATGATACAAGTAATTCTCATGTTTATCATAGTTTACTTTGCATGCTTGTTTATCATGTTAACTGACTTAAGTATCAAAACCCAAATTGACATTTTCTCCCCCTAAATCCCTATAAATACATGCAGCAGTAAGCATGCTTGATATGAGCGACATAAAAATAACAAAGATACAACAAAAGAGACTGAGAGACATATTGTGAAATTTGGTTAACACACCTTATTAAGGTACATTCTTGAATACCCCTTCCTAATGTTGTTTTGCTACAATGTATTGTTATATTAACCTTTTTAGATAAACTAATAGTAATAGTTTTGCCTTAATAGTAAAGGTATATTGTGGTTTGTAAATAATGTGTTAATAATGCAAATGGTATTTGTCACATTATGATTTATATACAAGGTGATTCTAATAATACTATCATATGTGGTAATAATGATGTTATATAAAGATGTTGCTATGATAAAATGAAATGGAGGTTCGTGGTATTATAAAATGGAGGTTCGTGATATTATAAAATGGAGGTTCGTGGTTTGTGCTGGAGGAATGAATTATATATGGAGTGACGTACGTCATTGTAGGGGTGTGCACACGGAAGTATCAGGAGGGGCTAAAGGCCTGAAAATATTATCTGGAGTGACGTACGTCATTGTAGGGGTGTGCACACGAGATTTATCGGGCGAAACTATAACAAATGATTTTATATTATTTTATATAATTCTCTGCAAAGTTTTTTTACATGGTATAGGGAATGTACTGGACCCTTTTGGGTTGACTGTTATAAAATGTTTTGTTTTCAGGGACCAGTGATGGGAATAGGCAGGAGTGAGGAATATAAAATATTAGGACTAATATACTATATAATGTTATCTTGTTTACTTTAATTTGTTATATTAGCATCATGTTTTATTTTATTTTCACCTAGTATTTCTATTATTGACTGTAATGTCCTGTAAACTCTATATTATATATAATAATAAATAAAAGATGTAATATTTGGTTCGATCCTGGTACTATCATGTAGTGTTTCATTATTAGAATTATATTAAATTACAGGGCGTTACAGTTTGGACTATGTAACGCTCCAGCAACCATCAACGATGCATGATAGCTATTTTTTCTGAGCTTATAGAACACTCTATGGAGGTTTTCATGGATGACTTCTCTGTTTATGGTCCTTCTTTAGATGCCTGTTTGCTAAACCTTGAAAAATTGTTACGTAGGTGTCAAGAAGTCCATTTAGTGCTCAATTGGGAGAAGTGCCATTTCATGGTGCAAGAGGGAGTAGTTTTGGGTCATGTTGTCTCTGATAAGGGTATCGAAGTGGATAGGGCAAAAGTCGAAGTCATAGAGAAGCTTCCACCCCCGATCAATGTAAAAGGGGTGAGGAGTTTCCTTGGTCATGCGGGGTTCTACCGCCGTTTTATCAAGGATATCTCTAACATCTCTAGGTCTTTGACCGAGCTCCTAGCCAAAGATACCCCATTTGTGTTCACTGATGCTTGTCTTGAAGCTTTCCACAGGTTGAAGAATGCATTGATTTCGGCACCTATTATTCAACCTCCAGATTGGACCCTTCCATTCGAGTTGATGTGCGATGCCAGTGACCATGCTGTGGGTGCTGTGTTGGGGCAAAAGCGTGATGGCAAGATGCATGCCATTTACTATGCTAGCAAAACCTTAGATGGTGCTCAGATGAACTGCACCACCACTGAAAAGGAATTGCTAGCCGTTGTGTTTGCAGTGGAGAAGTTATCAGTTGTTTGGTATTTTCTCTACTACAATTGGTTAATCTCCTTGGTATTTTCTCTACTACAATTGGTCAATCTCCTTGGTTTGCTGACATAGTGAACTTTCTTGCTAGTGGAGTTCCCCCTCCCGATTATTCATCATATCAACGCAACAAGTTCTTTTATGATGTCAAACATTATTTCTGGGATGATGCTTGTCTCTTTAAGTCATGTGCGGATGGGGTCATCCACCGTTGTGTACCGGAGGAGGAGGTGACCTCTATCCTGTCTCACTGCCATGATATGCCTTGTGGAGGCCATGCAAGTACTTCCAAAACCGCTGCAAAGATGTTGCAATGCGGGTTCTATTGGCCTTCTCTGTTCAAGGATGCCCACCGTTTTGTCAAGGCGTGTGATAGATGTCAACGCACGGGGAATATTTCGCGCCGAAATGAAATGCCTCTTAATTTCATTCTCGAGGTTGAGATATTCGATGTATGGGGTATTGACTTCATGGGACCATTCCCATCTTCTTATTCGAATAAGTTTATTTTGGTAGCCGTTGACTATGTATCTAAGTGGGTAGAGGCCTTGGCTTCTCCAACGAACGATGCCCGTGTGGTTTCCAAGTTCTTTAAGAAGGTAATTTTTCCCCGCTTTGGTGTCCCCCGCGTTGTGATTAGTGATGGAGGAAGTCACTTTATTGAACGTAAGTTCGAAGCTCTTCTCAAGAAATACGGTGTGCAACATCGTGTTGGTCTTTCCTACCATCCACAAACAAGTGGACAAGTTGAAATTTCAAATAGGGAGATCAAATCTATACTTGAGAAGACCGTGGCTAGATCGTGCAAAGATTGGTCTCATAAGTTAGATGATGCGCTATGGGCGAATAGGACGACCTTCAAGACTCCTATTGGTACCACGCCCTATCGTCTAGTATATGGAAAAGCATGTCACCTACCCGTTGAGATAGAACACAGAGCATTTTGGGCTATCAAGAGCCTAAATTATGACTTTGATCGAGCGGGTGAACGTCGAGCTTTGCAATTGAATGAGCTTGATGAGCTCGGCTTGGATGCTTATGAGAGCTCTCGCATTTACAAGGAGCGCACTAAGAAGTGGCATGACAAGAAGCTTATGACGAGAGAGTTCCACATTGGTGACTCCGTTCTCCTATTCAACTCCCGATTGAAGCTTTTTCCCGGCAAGCTGCGCTCTACGTGGTCTAGACCATTTCGGGTCACCAAGGTTTTTTTCTATGGTTCAGTGGAAGTCACTAGTGAAGCAAGTGGCTCGTTCAAGGTGAATGGAAGTCGCCTCAAGCATTATGTCACCGGTGATCCTATTGAAGGCAAGCAAGTCTATTGCCTATCTCTTCCACAAACTGCCCCATGATCTTTAAGGAGTCGAGCTCATTGACTTTAAACGAGCGCTTTTCGGGAGGCAACCCGAGTTCTACACCTACTTCTTTTTCATTTTTGTTCTTTTTTTTTTCCTTTTGTGTGATTTTGTTTACATTGATGTATTTGTGTTTGTTATTGGTGTTTTTATAGGTAAAAAATAAATAAAATAAAATCGTAGAAAAGAAGCTGCAGTACACCATCAAAGACACGAGTCGCGGCGCATTGCCTCAGCTCGCGGCAAAATACCGAGAGCTTACCGCGACTCGCGGCGGAAACCGCACATCGCGGCCTTGACCGCGACTCGTGGTAGGAACCGCGCATCGCGGCCTTGACCGCGACTCGCGGTTTGCGAGGTAAGTTGAAACAGGTTTAAACCCATGTTTCTCTCTCTCTCTTCCCTCACTCTTTTCTCTCGACTTTGCCTTCTTCTCCCTCACACAAATTTTTTTCTCTCTCTCACTCACTACTCTCCCTCCACCATATCAACCACCACCACCACATACATTCACCACCCTCCTCCTCTTTTCAACCCCTTCTACTACAAAATCCACCACAACCTTCTCCTAACCCCTATTTCAACCCAAATTTCACCCAATCAATCCACCACCATAAACCCTAGAAATTAGGGCTTTTTGCATTGAGGCTTGTTTGGTGAAATGAGAGAGTGCAATCAACCACATTGGGAACTAGCTTGGAAAAATTGGCATTGGAGTGCATCACTTGATCTCCTAGAGGTATAAATTTTGACATTCCTACCTTCCATTGATATAGTTTGAATTCCTTGTTCTAGCTTCATATCTAGGATTGTTGAAATTATTATGGGTGGATATATATGATTGTGGTTGATTATTATTGGTGATTATTGGTGATTGTTGGTGCTTGTTGGTTGGATAATTGGATATAGTCATTACACTCGTGAACCATGCCACCCTAAACCAAACGAACCAAAACAGGAGAAGCTAGCACCTCTCAATCAACCCCTAGGGTAGATACCTTGGGACTTCGTAACCTTACAGCCGAGCACTATGGGCGTTGGGCGCGTATCACGCTGCCCAACCGTCACATCAAGTTTACTAAGTTCGTTGATTACTCCGCACTAGAGACATTGGGGTTAGCTGAGCCAGTCACCCAACTGCTTCAAAAAATTGGACTTTCAAATGGGCACCTACCTATGAGCGTTTCACCCTAGAATTCCTTTCTACTTAAAAAAAAACTGAGGGTGAGCATCCTGGGATTGAATTCCACCTTAATGACAAACCTTATAGCCTAACCACGCCACAATTGAAAGCCATTTTCGGTTGGAGGAACTTGAATGCAGTAAACTTTCACCGCAACAGTGATTACAATGAGGATATTATTTGGCACACACTCACTCAGTTGCGTAAGACCCCTAATGACAAGAGTTCTTTCTTGCGCCACCCCCATCTTCGTTACGTACATCGATTATTGTCTATGACCGTGTTTGGGCAAGGGGAACCCACTAACATCCCTAGCCTAGAGTTGAAGGTTTTATGGTCTATGACACCAGCAGGCCGGGGAACGCCTGATGTAGCTACAATTTAGGTAGCTCGATGTCTAGAGCTTTCTAAGCTGCAGAAAGGGAATATCAGTGTGGGTGGCATGATCTCCTTGATTGCTGAGCACCTTGGTGTGCAACCAAATGATAATGTCCGAGTATTGACCGATGATTTTTACATGTATGATCTGTCAAAGATGGTTAGTGCAAAGATGATCTCATTTGCAGGGGTGAAGGGTCGTTTTGTGTGGCTTTATGGAGGTACGCATGTCACTTTCATGATACTACCTCAACCTGCTCGGGTGGCTATTCCTCCCAATGCCACAGCAAAGCAATTTTTCCTTGACCCTGACGCCGCTTTTGCAGTGGTGGTGCGTGTTGAGTTTCAGTGGTTGCGATGTTCGCAGACCCGGGGTAGAGGAGGATACTTGGTGGATTATATGGATGTTGAAGATGATGAAGAGGGTGAAGGTGATGAGTTTGATGAGGATGAAGATGAGGAGGAGCCTGTTCCTAGAGATGGAGGTGTTGGTGGCCATGATGGCCAAGTTGGGGTCCTCTCACACACATGTCCATCCTCCTTTTGCATCATATGAGGAGCGGATGACTGCGTTTTCATTGAGGCAGGATGAGTTCTCATCTCGCCTAGATGGGACCGAGGACCAACTTGACGCTATCTACTGCATGATGTCTTCACTTAAGACTTTCCATCTCCATACCTACCCCGATACATATACGGACACCGAGATGGAGATTTCACGGCGACGACAGCAGCGTATGGAGGAGCGTGCCTCCAGGAAATCACGTCGTGATCCTAGCGGGCCTTCTGGCTCCTAGTTGGTGAGTCCTTCCCCTTTCCTTCTTTCATTGTGTCCTTTTTCTACATTGAGGACAATGCTTTGTTTAAGCATAGGGGAGGGGATGTCTCATCTCTTGTATATATGCTTGTTTATATACTCTTTCTCTCTATAAAATAAAACAAAAAAAAAAAAAAAACAAAAAAAATGACCCGCTAAGGTGAAAACCAGAAAGGCGGCTAAGGTAAAATTGGGGGCCCGACCAGGTTGATAACCCGAAAGGGCGACCTAGGCAAAAAAGTGGCTAATTTGAGCGGGTGAGAAGGTGAGCAAAAGAAAAAAAAATTGAGTGGCTAGGATGAAAACCCGAAAGGGCTCCTAGGCAAAATGAGAGATAAAAGAAAAGAGAGAAAAGTTACTCATCTCATTTGCCGGTGTGGTTGACATAAGGATGGAGGAGTATAGGAGTGTTTGGGTAGGACTAGACTCGATGGTTGGTGTGTGATATGTAGTTCTCACTTGAAGATGTTGGAGATTCGATTATAGGGAGGATTGATGAGTTCAAGCATGGGGGTGTCAACTTGACCCCTTGTGAATGACTTGATATATATTTGTGACTTTTAGCTTGATGGTTGGTATACGTAGTAGATGTGTGCATGTTCTTTGAGATCTTTTAGAACATGGTCACACATGACTCTGTTTTCGGTTAAGCATGGGGGAAGTATGCTTAGGAGTAGTGGAGTTCGGTGTAGGTTAGTTGCTACTATGGAGTATGAGAAGGGCGTTAGAGTGGATATTAGTTGATGTTGGATGTGGATTGGTATTCGTTGTTTGTTGCATGTTTTAGGCCTTGTGAGGTTATCTTGTTGTTCATTGTCTCATGCTTACTCGAGGACGAGCAAGGTCTAATCATAGGGAAATTTGTTAAGTCCGCATTTTACTCTTATTTTGGCGCATTTTGAGGGATATTATGTTGTGATTTGGATGGATTTGAGTAGATTTGTGCCCAAGTGATAGGGATTGAGGAGAAATGTCAAATTATGAGAGGAGCATGCATTTGTGGCTCATTTGGAGGTTCAATGACACCATGGATATAATGCTAGGTCCAGGATGGATGTACATGGGCTTTCTACAAGGTCCAATTGGGTTGGAAGCCGTATTTGAAGAGTCCAAGGAAGGAAAAGAGTCATCGGTTCTACCACGAGTCGCGGCGTTGGCAGCAGCTCGCGGTGGAATGCCGAGAGCTTACCGCGACTCGCGGTCAGGAGCGCGACTCGCGGTGCTGGGCGCGAGTCGCGGTGTTTAGCGCGGATCGCGGTGGACGCGGGCAGCGTTTTCCCTTGTGTTATTTTCTCGCATTTATTTTTAGTGAATTTTCGGAAAATATAAATAGGGGATGTTATTTTCAATTCAGTTTTTATGCACTTTATTATTAGAGTTATAGCCCTAGCTTTCACTTTCTATGCAAAAACTTGGAGTTTGAAGATTAACTTGATCAAGTACTTTGGAATTCCTCTACGATTCAAGTAATCTTAATAAGTTTTACTCTTTTCTCTCTCTTTGATCTATTTAATTATGTACTCAATTATGCTTATTGTTCTTATTGCCATGATTAGTGAATAGTATTTCTAACTAGGATTAAGTTGAGCCCTATTATGGATTGATAATGTAAATTGTTGCTCTAATTCCCATGTTATTGAATTATATGCTTAGGGTTTGACAAGATTGTATTTGTAGTCAATTTCGCGTCTTACTTTAGCCCCAACTTTTATTATCAACGAAAGTTGGAGTAGAGATTAGGATCATATGTTTGTTTGCTAAATTGTTATTTTATTAATTAAGTTCATCAACGAAAGTTGGGTCTTAATTCGGATAGTCTTGTCATTGATTTAAATTCTCCCATGAAAATGGGTGAGAATTGGAATTGGGATTTAATAGACATTGGCTCTTAATGCTTCTAATTGTGTATGTAAGCCGTGAAAATAGGAGACATACATGTTAGTTAGGTCTTTTGCAATCATGAAAGTGAGCTTTTGGTATTGATGGATGATTTGGGATTTAGTTTCGGTTCGCAGCTGTGCTTTACTGTTAAGTCATAAGGGAATGTCATTCTTACCTAAGTTATAATTGAATAATTGGGAAGCGAGTTATGGTTTGATCAATTCATAGTAGTGGTGATACTTAATCTTAGTGTTTTTAATTATCATATTCATATAGTTTGCCATATTTTGTCATTGGTTTAGCCTTTAGTTTATAGATTATTCCTCATTTCTCGATTGTGTAACTATTTTGTAATCTAAAATCAAGTAGTGGTTAATCTTGTACCTCCCTGAGTTTGACGCGTATGTGCTACGACACCGTACACTTGCGGTATTAAAATAAAATCCTAACAGTTCATAATTTGTAATCCTTTGAGAGTCTCAAGGCCTTTTTATGTTTCGTTCAGTTGTTCAAAGTTTTGTCAGTTTTCTTCACTTGTAATTGTAATAGTGTAGCAAAATAGTGAAATCACGGATGATGGCGATATTATTAGGATGTTACAGGTTATCACTCAAAAGGTAGAAAATTTGGAGAAAAAAATCATAAAAGAAGGATGAGAAAAGTGAGGAGAAAAGAAGACAACATAAAAGATGGGATGTTGTAGCCGAAATGGCTTTGCAAGTAAGTAGAAAACATAATTTTCCAAAAAATAATGAGACTCAAATCCTTAGGCATCCTATAGATATTCGGTCTACTTTTCGTGAAATTGAGGATTTGTGAACAACTAGTTCTCGATGCTTCTCCTCAAACCAATATCGCACAAGAAATTGAGGATGATTCTGGTTTTGTAGAGCATCCTATGGAAGAGGATATTGTTGCTGATCAAAGTCAAGAAAAAACTAAAAAAGAGGAGATAGAGGAAGATTTGGTGGTTCCTTCTTTGATGGTCAATGATGGTTCGGAGTCACCCAATGACTATTGTTTTGAACTTACAAAAAAGGGTGTTTGTGAAACATTTCGATACCATTTTCGAACCCCCTCCGAATTGGTTACATCATACTTTTGGGGATGATGAGAGCATTGCTGATCATGACAATGATCATCAAGTCGATGTTCACGATGATGTTCCAATAAATTGTCTTGAAATGTTATTGACTTTTCCGATGCAATGTACAATATTTGACAAGGTCCTCATTTCTTTTGATCAGTTTATGCTTTTGAGAATTGGCCAAATTCGTGGTCGAATTTTTTTCAAAGAAATAGAGAATGATACATGTGCGTCAAGGCGACTCAAAATATTCAATTTAGATGATCTTTCCAAATTCTGGATTTGGATCATCTTATAATCCAAGGTTGCAAGCAGTGTTTTAGTGTTGATTTTATGCCCAGATTTGTTACTTACATGGGAGTATGATTGAAGCTGATGCGAAACAAGAAGATCCTACGTAGTATAGTTCAGTTAAACGTTGTATATTTAATGAGTCATGTGCTTTAGTTAGTTCAATTCGTGTTTTCTTTGTGTTTTGTTTTAGTAGGAATCATGGTTTTGCCTACGTTCTTAAAACGATGGATTTTACATGAATCAAGTTGTTTAGGAGTCGGTTGTAACTAATCCAAGTTGGATTAGGAGTCTAGTTGTTCTAATTCTAGTTGGATTAGTCTAGTTGTTCTAACTCTAGTTGGATTAGACTTGTTCTAACTCTAGTTGGATTAGGACTTAGGATGTATTATATCTTCAGTTGTTTTCATAATAATACATAGACGTTGTTGATGTTGATTAAGAAATATTGAGAGTATTGCTGATCATACTTGAAATAAATTTTAGAGACTAGCTTGACTAGTGTACCAAAGTCGTTGCCTTTGGACCAAACTTGAAGTCGTTGCCTTCAAGATTCACTCCATCTTCACCTTCAAACACAATCCATAACCGTTTCTTTTAATCAAGAAACCTCCATATCCATCTGGGACATCAAGTTCCACATCAAGTGTTATCAAAGCTTAGCCCAAGATCCCAGGGCAACGCTTGTTTATACTGTCCGAATTCATCCCAAATTTGCAGTCACTTTGAGGATTTGTTCTCCAATAATACTTCCACTTTTTCGGAGTTTCTTGAGCCTATATTGGACTACATCTTGTCTATTTTATTGTATCTAAATTTCACGAGATTTCGAGGCGTTTTGATATAGTTTCGAGATTGTTCTTTAAAGGTGTGCAAGAATCGCTGGAATCATGAACAGCGGTACTAAAACAGATATTAACAGAGATTGAGAAAGAAATTTGCCACGAAATGTTAACTGGAGTCTTACAACATACAAGGCTAGATTGTGTCAAAATTTTACAAGTTTTGGCCACGTTTTGAAGAAGTTACGAATTTCCTAAGTTGAGGCGGTTTGTTGAGACTTCTTGATCATGGGGACTCCAATTACTCGAGAAGAATTGCAGACTATGATGGCAAGGTATGATGAAGGACTTTAATGAAAGCTTTGCCTCCATCAATGAAAAGATTACCAACAGCACGAATGCCATTCATATGACCAACCAAAGGGTTGAATCCTTGGCTGGAAATCTGGAAGAATGAGGAGAACGGCGTCTAATTGGGGAGCCACCAACAAGGCCTCCTGTAGAGAGTGATAGGGACTTCAAACTCATGGAGTTGAAGGAGTTCACGGGTGCAGGAGACGTTGAGGACCTCCAAGAGTGGATTCGACAATTTGAGAAGCTTATGGACTATAAAGGCTTCGATGAACAAAAGGCTTTCAAAGTTGCACACTTGAAGATTACTAGGTATGCTAGTATATGGTTCGAAAGTTTAAGGAACAAGAGAATCAGGGATGGTGATCCAAAGATTGATACTTGGTCGGAATTAAAGAGGCAACTCAAGAAGAAATTCATCCCTCGTGAATATCTTCAAGAGCAGTTCTTAAAGCTCAACCAAATTCAACAAAACTCCAAGAGCGTGGCTGAGTATACTAAGGAGTTTGAGAAGTTGTGTATATTGTGTGAGTTGGACGAGAAAGAGGAAATTAAGATTGGACGATTCATCATTGGTTTGAGGCCCTCTATAGCCAATAAGGTTGAAATGTCTAATTACATTTTTTTTGATAATGTGCTTAGGTTGACTGAGAGATTTGAGAAGCAAGAGAAGGAGGTGAGCAAGGGGAAGGATAAAACGTACTCTAGCAACTCCTATTCCATTTCCTACAAAAATAAGCCTGCCTTTAACGATTCTACACAACCATCATCATCCTCGTCCGAATTCGAACTAAATCCAAAACCTAAAGTGTTTACTAGTCCTGAACATGCGGCTTTGGCTAAGAAACAATGTTATAAGTGCCAAGGGTTTGGTCATATCTCACGTGATTGCCCACAAAAGATCACTATCACCCCAAAGGATCATAGAACCCTCGTGAATTTCTTTGCTCAACAAAGGGAAGAGGAGGAACGTGCATGCCTTGCGGCAGAGGAGGGAACTAAAGAAAGGGAGTCAGATTTTGAAGATGGTAATAAGTGGGAAGATCAAGAACTACAAGTAGCTGCTCCAGATAAGGATACCCTCATCTTAAGGAGATTACTTAGAGCCCAAGCTGCACCATTAGAAGAAGAAGCAAAAAGGGAAAATCTTTTCTACACACGCTGCTTAGTTAAAGGGAGATCTTGTAAGCTAATCATTGACAGTGGGTCTTGTGCTAATGTGGCATCTTCAAAGATGGTGAGTACCTTAAAATTACCCGCTAGAGAACATCCAAAGCCTTACAACCTTAATTGGTTGAATGATGATGATTCTATCAAGGTGAAGAAATAAGCGCTTGTGGCTTTTTCTATAGGAGATTACGAAGATGAACTTTGGTGTGATGTCATCCCCATGAGTGCTTGTGCAGTACTCGTAGGAAGACCTTGGCAGTGGATGAGTGATGTGAACCATGCAGGGAAGAGAAACATTTATTCGGTTGCTAAAGGGAATAAGAGGTATAGATTATTAAAGCCTTTACCGCCCAAGACGTTAAATTTTGAAACTACAAGCAACATGCTCGTAAAGGCTTCACAATTCAAATGTGAGTTAAAGGAAGGCAAGGTGCACTACATGTTATATCTTAAGGAACCAATTCCAGATTTTTCATCCCCACCGAGTTCATATGGCAGTGTTAGTACCACTTTTAAGAATTTGGATGACTTAGCTCCTTACATTGCCGACAAGAATTTTGGGACAAATTCTTTTCAAGAAGGGGAGAATGATGCAAAACATGAAGATCCTACGTAGTATAGTTCAGTTAAACGTAGTATATTTAATGAGTCATGTGTTTTAGTTAGTTCAATTCGTGTTTTCTTTGTGTTTTATTTTAGTAGAAATCATGGTTTTGCCTACGTTCTTAAAACGATGGATTTTACATGATTCAAGTTGTTTAGGAGTCGGTTGTAACTAATCCATGTTGGATTAGGAGTCTAGTTGTTCTAATTCTAGTTGGATTAGTCTAGCTAGTTGGATTAGTCTAGTTGTTCTAATTCTAGTTGGATTAGACTTGTTCTAACTCTAGTTGGATTAGGACTTATGATGTATTATATATTCAGTTGTTTTCATAATAATACATTGACGTTGTTTATTTTGATTAAGAAAGATTGAGAGTATTGCTGAGCATACTTGAAATAAAGTTTAGAGACTAGCTTGACTTGTGGACCAAAGTCGTTGCCTTTGGACCAAACTTGAAGTCATTGCCTTCAAGATTCACTCCATCTTCACCTTTAAACACAATCCATATCCGTTTCTTTTAATCAAGAAACCTCTATATCCATCTGGAACATCAAGTTCCACATCAGAAGTCCACTTGTTGCTGCATCAAAACGGACGTGTGAAAGCATGGAGAAGATGGTAGGTGTGCTTGTTACGCCAAGTTCTTTTTGGCATGAGTTTTTGTTTTATTTGGTTTTGTTGTTTTATTTTTAGCTTGTAATAAAGCCAAGAGATTATTCTTAAAGTTTCTCTATTTGGCCAGCTATTTAGAGTGTGTTTAGGAGCCTAATGAGTTCATTATTTGCTGATTAGGAGATGCTTGTAACAGCTCATTAAATGAGCATCATTAGGGGGTTGATTTAACTCCTTTGTAACTCCTTTGTGGTTGTTCACCTATGGACGGGTTTCAAGGAGATTTTTGGTTGTCTTCTTGCTGCTCCATTCCTCTATATAAGGAGAGCAAGTGATGAATAGAAATCAGAGTTTTGATTGATTATAAAAAAAAATATTGTGTTTATAGTTTATACTTTGAGTTTATCTCAAGTGTTTGCAAACCCTTATTGCTTTGAGTGAGTCTTGAGTAATAAGCCTAGGAGAGATTGAGTGAGTCTTATCGCTGGCCTAGAACCCCAAGCCATTGAGTTAGTCTTTGTGGTTTGGCAACTATCCCTAGTTTTCGAGTGTTCCTTTGTCAAAGTGATTGTTCTATATTCTTAAAGTTTAGAATCATCATCCAATCCTTTGGAAGGTGTTTTTAGACTTACATCATCTGGTATCAGAGTTTTGGCGTGGAGATCTTGAAGAAAAATCGCTCTTGGAAGGGAAAAGAAAACTGCCGGAATTCATCCAGTTTTTCAACCGAATTTGGAGGATGATTTCTTGGGCTATAGAAGTTCAAATTGGGTGTTTATTTTTTTGAATCTGGATATTTTTCTGTGTATCATACTGACAAATTTTTTTAAATTATTTGGATTTTGTTTGCTATTAAACTGGGTAGGTTTCTCGAAGCTGCACCAAAAACAGAACGAAAACAGCACACTGGTTTTCAATTGAAGATTAATCCCTCGTCCGAAAAGCTTTAATTGAGTTTCTTTTTTTGAAATTACTTACAATTGACTGAATTTTCATAATTTGTAATCCTTTGAGAGTCTCAGGGCCATTTTTTATTTCGTTCAGTTGTTCACAGTTTCGTAAGTTTTCTTCACTTGTAATTGTAATAGTCTAACAAAATAGTGAAATTGATGTGGAATGGATAGCTTCCCTAGAACAAATTATAGGATTTATTTATTTTCCTAATTCTAGTAGGAATAGGACTCTTAATATCCTAATCCTAGTAGGATTAGAACTCCTAGTTCAGTTAGGAGTCTAAAAGTTTAGTGTGTTCTTAATTCTAGTTGAGTTAGAAATCCAAATCCTAGTTGGATTAGGATTCTAATTGGAGTAGAGTTATATCTTTAATAGGAGTCTAGTTAGTGTGTGCGAAGTTGAGCTTGTTCTACTTGGATTAGGAGTGTGTTTATCTCTTTGTTATCTTGCTTTAGTTCGAGTAGGACAAGGGTTTGCTTTGGTTTGCTGTTTTACACGCCAATATAAAGGCTTTTATGTTCATTAATAAAACTAGAGAGTTTTGATAAAAGTTATTCCTTTGTGAATTATTGTTGTTTTGTTGAGATAGGGACATAACACAGTTGAATCTAGCTGAGATAGTTGTATTCTTCAAACCTAGCTCAATTCATACCGAGATAGTTGAATTGTTCATATCCTTATTGCTTACTTTCGTCCATTATTAGCCCTAAAACATCATAAGAAAGTTCGAGTTACATAAGCACACAAAACGTTCGAGTGGAACCAAGAGAATCCACATCAAGTGGTATCAGAGCTACTCCGGTAAAATGGAGCGTGGGGGCGCGTGTCACATCCAAATTTTGATTTTTTTGGGTTCGGTGGAAAGCTAACATACAGTTTATTCCGATAAGTAACGAAGTCACAGTGAGCGAAGACATCCGACGAAAATTCCTGGCAGTTTGCGATGGGTTCGGATTTGGAAAAGTTGGATGCTTTACTTCAAAGGCTGGAGAAAAACGAGGCTAGGTGTGAGAATTATGCCAAGCACATACTACAACTCCATGATGAGATGGAAAAACTCAATCTGGAGAGAGGGGATCGATACAATAGAAGTGAGTTGATCAAGATTAGTGATCTACCGGAGTTTAATGGGTTGAAGGATCCTCAAGCCTACTTAAATTGGGAGAGAAGGGTAGAACGAATGTTTGATCATAAGAGCATGGATGAGTTGCAGCATTTTTCTCATGCTATTCTAAAGCTCACAGATTATGCCTCGGATTGGTATGATTCCTTCCAAGTCCAAAGAGTGCGAGAAGATGAAGAAAATATCAAAACTTTGACTGAATTGAAACTAAAGATGAGGAAACGATTTGTTCCCAAATATTATAAACAAGAGCTCTACCTTAGGCTCAATTCTTTTCACCAAGACCATCGTTCTATTGAGGGGTATGTGACTGAATTTGAGAAACTATACCTAGCGTGTGGATGTAAGGAAGAGGAGGAGCAAAAGATGGTGAAATTCCTTTGTGCCATGTACAAGCCTATAGCTAATCACGTCGAGTTGCAGAACTACAACACATTTGATGAGTTGTGTCAATTGGCAGTTAAGGTTGAAAGGCAGCAAAGGGAGGCCAAGGGCAAGTCGTCTAGGGTTCCTTTTTCGAGTAAGATTGAATCTTCATCTAGTATCAAGGTGGAGGTGAATGACAAGGGCAAGGAAAGTGGTGAAACTTCTCAACCTACTCCTCTAGATGCGGCTAATAAGGCTCGAAAAACAGTTTGATTTCGGTGCCAAGCTATTGGTCATGTGGCTCGAAGTTGTCCTAATAAGATCCTGATATCTAGGGAGGAATAAGATGCTTTCTTTGATGGAGAAACTCACGCCAAGCAAGAGTCCTCTCATACTTGTGATGACGATGTTGAAAAGCCTTCTTTTTGGGACCAACAACAAGTTTGTAAGCAGGAGAATGAGTCGCTGATGTGGAACTTGATGTTCCAGATAGTTATGGAGGTTTCTTGATTAAAAGAAACGGTTATGGATGTGTTTGTAAGGTGTAGATGGGATATATTCTTCAAGGCAACGACTTCAAGTTTGGAAATAAGGCAACGACTTTGATCCTCTAGTCAAGCTAGTCTCATAAACATAAACAAAAGCATGCAACGCAATACTCTCCATATTCCTTTGTAAAAATCAACAACGTTTATGTATTATTATGAAAACAATTGAATATATAATACATCCTAAGTCCTAATCCAACTAGAGTTAGAACAAGTCTAATCCAACAAGATTTAGAACAACTAGGCTAATCCAACTAGCTAGACTAGTCCAACTAGAATTAGAACAACTAGACTCCTAATCCAACTTGGATTAGTTACAACCGACTCCTAAACAACTTGAATCATGTAAAATCCATCGTTTTAAGAACGTAGGCAATGCCATGAATCCTACTAAAACAAAACACAAATTGAACTAACTAAAACACATGACTCATAAAATATACTACGTTTAACTGAACTATACTACGTAGGATCTTCTTGTTCCGCATCATTCTATACCTCTTATTCTCTTTAGCAACCGAATAAATGTTTCTCTTCCCCGCATGGTTCACATCTCTCATCCACTGCCAAGGTCTTCCAAGGAGTACCGCACAAGCACTCATGGGGATGACATCACACCAAAGTTCATCTTGGTAATCTCCTATAGAAAAAGCCACGAGCGCTTGTTTCTTCACCTTGATAGAATCATTATCATTCAACCAATTAAGGTTGTAAGGCTTTGTATGTTCTCTAGCGGGTAATTTTAAGGTACTCACCATCTTTGAAGATGCCACATTAGCACAAGACCCACTGTCAATGATTAGCTTACAAGATCTCCCTTTAACTAAGCAGCGTGTGTAGAAAAGATTTTCCCTTTGTGCTTCTTCCTCTAATGGTGCAGCTTGGGCTCCAAGTAATCTCCTTAAGATGAGGGTATCCTTATCTAGAGCAGCTACTTGTAGTTCTTGATCTTCCCACTTATTATCATCTTCAAAATCCGGCTCCCCTTCTTTAGTTCCCTCCTCCTCCTTAGGGCATGCACGTTCCTCCTCTTCCCTTTGTTGAGCAAGGAAATTCACGAGGATTCTATGATGCTTAGGGGTGATAGTGATCTTTTGTTGGCAATCACGTGAGATATGACCAAACCCTTGGCACTTATAACATTGTTTCTTAGCCAAAGCAGCATGTTCAGGGCTAATAAACACCTTAGGTGTCGGTTTTGGTTCGAATTCGGACGAGGATGATGATGGTTGTGTAGAATCGCTAAAGGTAGGCTTATTTTTGTAGGAAGTGGAATAGGAGTTGCTAGAGTACGTTTTATCCTTCCCCATGCTCACCTCCTTCTCTTGCTTCTCAAATCTCTCGGCCAACCTAAGCACATCATTAAAAAAATGTAATTAGACGTTTCTACCTTATTGGCTATGGAGGGCCTCAAACCAGTAATGAATCGTCCAATCTTCATCTCCTATTTCTCGTCCAACTCACACAATATACACAACTTCTCAAACTCCTTAGTATACTCAGCCACGCTCTTGGAGTTTTGTTGAATTTGGTTGAGCTTTAAGAACTGCTCTTGAAGATATTCACGAGGGATGAATCTCTTCTTGAGTTGCCTCTTTAATTATGACTAAGTATCAATCTTTGGATCACCATCCCTGATTCTCTTGTTCCTCAAGCTTTCGAACCAAATACTAGCATATCTAGTAATCTTCTAGTATGCAACTTTGAAAGCCTTTGAGAGTGCTTGATGAGTACAATGATGTGTTTCCTCAAGACCTACCTCCGGGGTTACCACCAATCCGGGGAATAGAGCACCAAATTGACTTAGTTCCGGGGGCATCCCTTCCTAACAAAGCTGCATATAGATGTAATCCTCAAGACACACAAGAGTTGCAAAGGCAAATTGAAGAATTGATGTCCAGGGGTATGTTAGAGAGAGTATGAGCCCATGTGTCGTTCCTGCCTATTTGGTGCCTAAGAAAGATGGTACTTGGCGCATGCAATGTGCATTGATAGTAGGGCTGTTAACAACATTATTGTGAAGTATAGATTTCCAATTCCTAGATTGGATGATTTACTTGATGAATTGCATGGCTCTACTATTTTCTCTAAAATTGATTTGAGGAGTGGCTACCATCAAATCAGAATGAGAAAGGGAGATGAGTGGAAAACCGCTTTTAAAACTAAGTTGGGGTTCCATGAGTGGCTTGTCATGCCATTTAGGCTTACTAATGCACCTAGCACTTTTATGAGATTGATGAATGAGGTATTGAAACCATTCTTAGGCAGATGTGTGCCGGTTTATCTTGATGACATCCTTGTATATAGCCGAAGTGTTGTGGAGCATCTAACTCACCTTAGGGAAGTTTTTGAGGTGTGCGCAAACAAAAGTTATATGGGAAGCTAGAAAAGTGCTACTTTCTAGTTCCTAGTGTTACATTCTTGGGCTACATTGTTTCTAAAGATGGCGTTTCAGTTGATCCTTCGAAAGTTGAGGCAATCAAAAGTTGGCCTATTCCTACTACAATTTCGGAGGTACGTTCTTTTCATGGTTTGACTGCTTTTTATAGAAGATTTGTGCGCAACTTTAGTGGTGTGGTAGCTCCTATGACTGAATGTATCAAACAAGGCAAATTAACTTGGACTAAGGCATCCCAAATGCGTTTGATAGCATCAAAGATTTGTTGTGTAATACGCCCATTCTAGCACTTTTTGATTTTTCACAACCTTTGGAAGTTGAGTGTGATGCTAGTGGGGTTGGTATTGGGGATGTTTTAATTCAAAAGAAACATCCAATTGCATACTTTAGTGAAAAGTTGGGTGGTACTAAGCTCAATTACTCTACACATGATAAAGAATTTTATGCAATAGTTCGTGCAATTGATCATTAGAGTCATTACCTTCGTCCAAGTCACTTTGTGCTTCATTCTGATCACGAGGCATTAAAGTATATTCATGGATTCTATGTCTAGTATGTTGTTGCAAGCTAATCGAAAAGTAACTTTTCTTGAAATTGAGCATGGTGAGTTGAATACACCTAGAAACTTTGATGATGATAGGGGTTTGAAACTTAAGATGCCCGAATTTAATGGGGGGCATGATAGTGAGGTCTTTCTTGGTTGGGTAAAGCAAATTGAAACCATCTTTGATTATAAGGGTTATGATGATAGGAAGAGGTTTACACTTACCGTCCTTAAACTCACTAAACTTGCTGCATTGTGGTATGAAAACCTCAAAACAAATAGAAGAAGAGAAGGAAAAGATAAGATTGATTCATGGAGTCGGTTGAAAAAGAAAATGAGGGATAAATATGTAAGTAAAGAGTATGAGCAAGAACAATACTTAAAACTGACCCACCTCTCACAAGAAGACATGAGTGTAGAAGAGTATTTGAGAGAATTTGAGAAGTTGTGCTTAATTTGTGACTTACAAGAGAAGGAAATCTTTAAAATTGCTCGTTTCATTAAAGGTCTTTCCATGGGGATAAGTAGGAAGGTGGATGTTACTCATTACACAACATTTAGTGATGTATGTAAGCTAGCCATCAAGTAAGAGTCACAACTAAAAGAAGACAAACCTAAGACTTCAATGGGTTTTAAGGGGACTTACAAATCCAAGTTTTCTTTTGAGGAAAGTCCTATTTAACAAAAAATTCCTTCTTCTTCGTCTAGTGCCACAAAGCAAGTCAAGGGAAAAGAAAAAGTGGGGGTGAAACAAGAAGAGTATGATCAAAGAATAAGGTGTTTTAGATGTCAATGTAGACGGTATATTGCATCTGAGTATCCAAGCAAGAGTGTTTTCACCACAAGTCAATTGAGAGTCATGGAAGAAGAAGAAAAATTATTTGAATTTGTTCCCGAAGTAGAAACAGAAGAGAGTGACATAGAAGAAATAATTCCGGAAAAAGAAGAAAACATGATTGGTGGGGTGATTAGGAGAATGTTGTATGGTGAAACAAATTGTGAATCGCAAAGAGAACTTGTTTCGAACTCGTTGCAAGATTGGGGATAAAACTTGTAATGTGATCATAGATAGTGGGGCTTAAGTTGATGTTTCTCACCCTTGGTAGTCCAAAGCGTGAAACTTCCTACAAGACCACACGAGAAGCCCTATAAGCTTACTTGGTTGAATGAAGATTCTCAGACTCGAGTGAAGCAGCGAGCATTGGTTGCCTACTCCATTGGCAGTTTTCAAGAAGAGAGGTGGTGTGATGTTGATGTGGACGTGAATCCACACTTTAGTGAAGTTGTAAATTTCCCAAGAATCTTGAAAGAAAGATTCGATCTTGATTGTTTCTTTGTTGAATTTCAATGAAACACACTCGAACAAAAGGGTAGTTGTAGGCGTGTTTTTATTTAGCCTACGCGGTGTGAGCGCGTATTAGATTTAACTACCCCACTGTAAAGGTTTTATTTAAAAATGTTTTGAAAGAAGTCGCCAATAATTCTTTTTAGGAAGAATCATAAACCTAATTGGATATGGGAAAAACATAGGGATAAATTATCCAATTTAGATTTCCCCGTCCTGACTCCATAGATGGTCAAAGTGAACCAAAGATTGAGTTCGGGGGTGAGGGTACGAATATAGTCATAATGAACCACATTCGCCCAAAGTTGGCCTCTACTAAATATCGATTCATTGCAGTATGCTAAAGAATAATCAAATAACGTTTTAACCACCCTAAAAATATTTAGTCTAAGTAGGTTCAGGAACTTAGCAGGTTGCCCAAATTAATCTGATTAATATTAGAATAATTCTTTAGGTGTTGATTAGCAAAAATAACATGTGGGTGATAAAAGCAATAAAGTAGGGACAATCATATAATATGCATGGAATGTTCAGGCAAGTATGTAATAATATGAAAAATAAATAAAAAGAGAAAGGTTTAGAAGAATATACATTAGAGCGATTTTATATTAAAGATCTACATCATGAAATAAGTGGTTAGTAAGCTCAATATAAAAATATAGAATTTATTCAAGGATCCTCAGGATTATACCAATGCGGCTTAGATTGAGGAGCGCAACGATCTTTAGGCGGAGCAATCGTGGAACCAAGAATGCAGTGTGATTAAGAATTGATTGAAAGTATTGAAAGTATTTGAGTGTTTGAGTGTTTGAAGTATTCGAAGTATATTGTAGAGATATTCGTAAGTTTTTCTATTCGTGAAATAATAATATGAAAAGCCGTCCGTAATTCGGGAAATCAAGAATATTTATAGGGAAAAGGAGACGTTAGCTCCACGCAAGACCTACCCCAAGCGCAGTCCTATGTGGCAGGCGCAGTTCCACGCGTCAGGCGCACATTGGTGTGCCCGACGCAGCCAGCCCAATCAGGTTTAGGCACGTGTAAACGCGTTTTGAAAAGATAGAATAGAAAGTTGCGTCTCTCACAAGACTTGCGTCAGACGCAGGACTCTATGTGAGTCACAAAATCTCTGTGTCAGGCGCTCATTGGCTCGTCTGACGCGATATGGGCAATGTGTTGGACGCACGTGGCGCTGAGCGCAGCCCCCGTGTCCGGCGCATATTCTGGAATATTCGTGCTTATTCGTTTGTGCATCTTTCGAATTAAGATACCTTTTTTATCCCTAAAATTCCGGAGATGGAATTTTACGGATAACAAATCTAATTTATTTATCAAAGATAATAAAAATATTTATGAAAAATATCTATTAAAATATGCATAGAATGTTCCGGGAAGTATGTAATAATATGAAAAATAAATAAAAAGAGAAAGGTTTAGAAGAATATACAGTAGAGCGATTTTATATTAAAGATCTACATCATGAAATAAGTGGTTAGTAACTTCAATATAAAAATATAGAATTTATTCAAGGATCCTCAATATTATACCTACGCGACTTAGATTGAGGAGCGCAACGATCTTTAGGTGGAGCAATCGTGGAACCAAGAACGCAGTGTGATTAAGAATTGATTGAAAGTATTGAAAGTATTTGAGTGATTGAGTATTTGAAGTATTCGAAGTATATTGTAGAGGTATTTGTATGTTTTTGTATTCGTGAAATAATAATATGAAAAGTCGTCTGTAATTCGGGAAATCACGGATATTTAAAGGGAAAATGGAAACGTGCGCTCCACGCAAGACCTGCGCCAGGCGCAGTCATACGTGGCAGGCGCAGTTCCACGCGGTAGGCGCACATTGGTGTGCTTGACGCAACCAACCCAATCAGGTTTAGGCATGTGTAAACGCGTTTTGAAAAGATAGAAAAGAAAGTTGCGTCTCACACAAGACTTGCGTCAGACGCAGGACTCTATGTGAGTCACAAAATCTCCGTGTCAGTCGCTCATTGGCTCGCCTGACGCGATGTGGCCAATGTGCTTGACGCACGTGGCGCGCTTAGCGCAGCCCCCGCGTCTGGCGCATATTCTGGAATATTCAAGCATATTCGTTTGCGCATCTTTCGAATTAAGATACCTTTTTTATCTAAGATAATAAATCTATTTATGAAAAATATCTATTAAAATAATAAATATTTGATTAGGCTTTTAAAATGGACTTAAAACATTTTATGGGCTTGAAATACAATTAATCATCATGAACAATTAATTGGGCTTTAGAATATCATTTCAAAACACAATTTCAGATTGGTTCTTTAGACTGCTCTTCCGTTGGGTCGCACCAACTAATGCCGCGGTATGTTTCATCATCGGATCCTTAAATGGGGAGCCACGATTATGTGTCTACAATAGTACTATTTGATTGATCACTCTTGAACTCTCAAATAGGGTTTTTATTCAATTAAGTCACTCTTGGCCTAATTAATCAAGCACTAAACTTAATTCACTCCTGAATTAAATTCAATGGTTCTTAAACACACTCAAACCACTCTTGGAATTAAGTTGTTTAACACTAATTAATAAACAGTCCTGAATATCAATTAATGGTTTGTAAGCAATTAACTCACGAAATATACTTTCATAAACTCTCAAATCTGTTTTTACTAATGATCGAAATAAGCCTTATATAGGCATTACAACCTAAGTATACTAGGATTAGTAAACTAACAAGATAGCTCAACAAAATAAGATAACAAAGAAATAACAAACTCCTAAACCAAGTAGAACAAGCTCAACTTTCCGCCTACTAACTAGACTCCTATTACTACTATAACTCTACTCCAATTAGAATCCTAATCCAACTAGGATTTGGATTTCTAACTCAACTATAATTTATAAGCTATTATACTCCTAACAAAACTAGGAGTTCTAATCCTACTAGGATTAGGATTTTAAGAGTCTTATTCCTACTAGAACTAGGAAAACAACATAAATCCTAACAGAACTAGGATTTGTAGGAAATGACCATCCCTCATATGGATCATTAACAAATAAAACAAATATCAAAACACTATTCACAACCTTGAATTGTAAGATGATCCAAACCCAATAATTCATAAGATCCACTAATTCAGTTATCTTCAATCTTCTCATCGGATCCAAATCAGATGTTCTTCATATGGATGCGTGTGACTTACTACTTAGGAGGTGATCAAAGTCCGTTCTTTAACATCAATGGGTCTTTGACCATGGAACCCATGACACCTCCTTAAACTGAATACATGGAATACAACATTTGAAGAGACGTTTCAAGAGCCCAAGTTATGTTTGGGTCGCAAGCAAGGATGTAAAGGAAGCCCAAGTTCTGTTTGGGCTCCTTTTTTTTGTTGTTTTATTTTCAAGCTTAAAATAAAGCCTAGTGATTACTTATGACACTAAGGCAAGTAGGTGTATGTTTTGTGGCTGATTAGGCGTGTAATTAGGGGTGGTTTACATCTCCATAGTTGCTGATTGCCTCCTTTTGTACAGCCCCTTAAATGAGGCTTAATTAGGGCTTGAATCAAGGAGTTTTGTAACTCCTCAAAAACCATTCCTCTTGGACGGTTATTAGGGATGTTATTAGCTCCTCCTTTCTGCTTCTTATCTTTATATAAGGAGAGAAAATGATAATAGAAATCAGTTTTGAGTTTGAATTAAAAAACCTTTGTGCTTTCAGTTTTTAGGTCTGAGTTTGTCTCAAGTTTGAAACTAACCCTTATTGCTTTGAGTGAGTCTTCAGTGATAATATTAGGAGAGATTGAGCGAGTCTTGTCTCTGGCCTATGATCCCAAATCATTGAGTTTGTCTTGTGATTTGGTCATTTATCCTAAAACCATGAGCTACAAAGTGTTCTTGTGAGTGTTTTTGTTAATGAGTTTAAAAAAATCGTCCAACTCTTGGAAAGGTTTTTTTAGATGCACATCATCTGTTATCAGAGCATTGGTCGCAAGATTCATCGGAAAAATCGAGTTTTGGAGAAGAAACGAAACTGCCAGAATTCAACCAGTTTTTCATCCGACTTTGAAGGACGATTTCTCAATTTTCAGGAGTCCAAATTGGTTGATTCTTTTTTTCATTATGTATAACGTTTTATCTGGAATACGCACAAAATTTTTCCGATTTTTGTGAATTTTTGAGATATTAAACTGGGCACGTTATTCGCAACTGCGCCAAAACGGAGCAAATCCAGCACACATAACTTCAAACGACGATTACTCCTTCATCCAAAAAGCTTTTCAAGAGTTTCTTTTTTTGATTCTGCTTGAAATTTCCTGAATTTTGTTAATCTGTAACCCTTTGAGAGTCTCAAGGCCATTTACAGTTTGGTTTTGTTGTTCAAGTTTACGGCAGTTTGCATCTTGTATTTGTAATAGTCTAGCAAAATTAGTGCAATCATGGCTAATGGTGATCTTGCTAGGATGCAACAAGTAATAACTCTGAAGTTAGAAAATTTAGAAAAGAAATCAGAAGAAAATGAAGAAGATAAGGCCCAACAAAAGACTAGGCTTGATGCTATGTCTAGTATGTTGTTGCAAGCTAATCGAAAACTAAATATTCTTGAAACTGAGGATGGTGAGTTGAATACACCTAAAAACTTTGATGAAGATGGGGGTTTGAAACTTGAGATGCCTGAATTTAATGGGGGGCATGATAGTGAGGTCTTTCTTGGTTGGGTAAAGCAAATTGAAACCATCTTTGATTATATGGGTTATACTGATAGGAAGAGGTTTAAACTTGCTGTCCTTAAACTCAATAAACTTGCTGCATTGTGGTATGATAACCTCAAAACAAATAGAAGAAGAGACGGAAAAGATAAGATTGATTCATGGAGTCGGTTGAAAAAGAAAATGACGGATAAATGGGTAAGTAAAGAGTATGAGCAAGAACAATACTTAAAACTGACCCACCTCTCACAAGAAGACATGACTGTAGAAGAGTATTTGAGAGAATTTGAGAAGTTGTGCCTAATTTGTTACTTACAAGAGAAGGAAATCTTTAAAATTGCTCGTTTCATTAAAGGTCTTTCCAAGGGGATAAGTAGGAAGGTGGATGTTACTCTTTATGCAATATTTAGTGATGTATGTATGCTAGCAATCCAGTATGAGTCACAACTAAAAGAAGAAAAACCTAATACTTCAATGGGTTTTAAGGGGACGTACAAATCCAACTTTTCTTTTGAGGAAAGTCCTATTCAACAAAATATTCCTTCATCTTCGTCTAGTGCCACAAAGTAAGTCAAGGGAAAAGAAACAGTGGGGGTGAAACAAGAAGAGTATGATCAAAGAATAAGGTGTTTTAGATGTCAAGGTAGAGGGCATATTGCATCTGAGTGTCCTAGCAAGAGTGTTTTGACCACATGTCAATTGAGAGTCATGGAAGAATGTTTGAATTGGTTCCCGAAGTAGAAAGATAAGAGAGTGACATAGAAGAAATAATTCCGGAAAAAGAAGATAACATGATTGGTGGGGTGATTAGGAGAATGTTGTATGGTGAAATAAATTGTGAGTTGCAATGAGAACTTGTTTCGAACTCGTTGCAAGATTGGGGATAAAACTTGTAATGTGATCATAGATAGTGGGGCTCAAGTTGATGTTGTCTCACCCGTGGTAGTCCAAAGCGTGAAACTTCGTACAAGACCACACGAGAAGCCCTATAAGCTTACTTGGCTTAATGAAGATTCTCATACTCGAGTGAACCAGCAAGGATTGGTTGCCTACTCCACTGGCAACTTTCAAGAAGAGAGGTGGTGTGATATTCTTCATATGGATGCGTGTCACTTACTACTTGGCAGGTCATCAAAGTTCTTTCTTTAACATCAATGGGTCTTTGACCATGGAACCCATGAAACCTCCTTAAACTGAATACATGGAATACAACATTTGAAGAGACGTTTGAAGACCCCAAGTTATGTTTGGGTCGCAAGCAAGGATGTAAAGGAAGCCCAAGTTCTGTTTGGGATCCTATTTATTTTTGTTGTTTTATTTTCAAGCTTAAAATAAAGCCTAGTGATTACTTATGACACTAAGGCAAGTAGGTGTGTGTTTTGTGGCTGATTAGACGTGTAATTAGGGGTTGTTTACAGCTCCATAGTTGTTGATTGCCTCCTTTTGTAACAGCCCCTTAAATGAGGCTTAATTAGGGCTTGAATCAAGGAGTTCTGTAACTCCTCAAAACCATTCCTCTTGGACGGTTTTTAGGGATGTTTTTAGCTCCTCCTCGCTGCTCCTTATCTTTATATAAGGAGAGCAAATGATAATAGAAATCAGTTTTGAGTTTGAATTAAAAAAACTTTGTGTTTTCAGTTTTTAGCTTTGAGTTTGTGTCAAGTTTGAAACTAACCCTTATTGCTTTGAGTGAGTCTTGAGTGATAATATTAGGGGAGATTGAGCGAGTCTTGTCTTTGGCCTAATGTTGTAGGCTTGGAGTACAACTCGAAGCACACAAGGACTAAATTCGAATAATTGCAAACAATAGAAGAAGCTATGAACTTCGACTAAGGTTTAGGGATATAATTAGCTTGCTTTAATCTCCTAAGGATACAAACACACCACCTTAGTTAATTAAAGTTCCTAAGATCACAAATTAGTCTAGCTATGACTAATTAAGCATAGGCAAATCACTCTAAGTTTCCAAATCCAAGAAACAAGAATAATTCAAGTGTTTGAGAATTAACTCAGTTTTTTTAGGCATAAACTTCAATCCCATTTTCAATGATGATTCACGAGTATTTATACAAGAGTTTATGTCCTAGTTTTCTGATTTTCTTAAATTAAAATAAAGAAATTAAAATGCAACTAAATCCACTAAGTCTTGATCATGGACGAACATGGCTGAATGGGGCTGAACATGTCTTGCAAATGCTTAGGACAAGGGAAGTGGGGGCGTTGAAGCACTAAGCATGTTCAGCACGCCTTGCTTGAATTATGGAACTTATTTCCCTCTCCTTGTCTTCAATTTATCGCGTTCAAATAGTATGGATGAAGTGGCTGTTGGCATGACTTAAAATTAGGAAGTGGTTCCTATTTTTAAGCAACTTCATGCACCACTTGCTCCAACAAACTTCAGCATTGCAACGGCCATAATTCCAGCATGACTCGCACATGATTACAACTCAAACCACTCCTACTAGTACTAGGACTCCAACAAACGAATCCTACTAGTACTAGGACTCTTCATGGGCAACACTTGCACAATCCTATCAATACTAGGACGCTTTATACTTAGCTAAATATCATTACAACTCAATGACACTTAGGAGTACAATTTAGGGAATTTAAATACAACTCAAACAACAACTAACACACGAAGTAATCAAAGGAAACTACAACTAAACAAAGGGAAATTCCTTGGACAAATTAATCAAGTAAGAACTAGGCTCACAAGTGCCTCGAACTCATGTGATTGCACCATGGACATAGAATTTAACTCCAACATTGTTTCACCTACCATGGCAATAAGGGAATGAGCTTTTTTGATGTTGAATGATGGGGCTGCATCGCCATCATCCTCCCTTGGTTGAGAAGAGTTTGCCCTCAAACTTGGAATCTCACCAAGATCCTCATGAAATGGACTAAGATCCGAGACATTGAAAATGGCTGAAACTCCATAATCACCCGGAAGCTCGATCGTATATGCATTAGGATTGATTTGCTCAAGCACCTTAAATGGTCCATCTGACCTAGGACTCAATTAAGAATGCCTTTTGGAAGGGAAACGTTCCTTCCTCAAGTGTATCCATACTAAATCTCCCAGTGCAAATTGAACATCCTTCTTCTTCTTGTCCAAGCGTAGCTTAAGTTTCTCATTGGCCTTCATGATCCTAGCTCAAACAAGTTCATGCAATTTCTTGATTTCTCTTGCTCTCTCATCAGCTTCCATACTAAACTTGTTTTGGATTGGAAGTGGTGAAAGATTAATAGGAGTGCAAGGATTGATTCCATACACAATCTCGAATGGACTAAGGCCAGTTACCTTGTGAGGAACACGGATGTAGGCAAATTCAGCATGAGGAAGCATCTCTTCCCATTGCCTTGGACCCTTGGTGGCTAGAGCTCCAAGGAAAGTGCCTAAAGTTCTATTAACAACCTCAGTTTGGCCGTCGGTTTATGGATGACTTGAAGTGCTAAACTTTAGTTTTGTTCCCATTTTCTTCCACAAAGTGAGCCAAAAGTGACTTAAGAACTTGGAGTCTCGATCACTAACCATGGACCTTGGAACACCATGTAACTTAACTAGTTCCTTGAAATACAACAAAGCGGTTTGGACAGCATCATGAGTGGTGTTGCTTGCAATGAAGTGAGCCATCGTTGAGAAACGATCAACAACAACCATTATAGCATCTCTATGTGAACGTGGTAAACGAGTGATGAAGTCAAGTCTCACGTCCTCCCATGGAGCTTGAGGTGTAGGCAAAGGCATGTGAAGACCTTGAGGTAAAGAATGACCTTTGGCCCTTTGACACACATTGCATCATTTGATCAAATACTCCACATCTCTCCTTAGCCTCGGCCAATAGAAGTAGTCACTCACGATGGTTGTTGTCTTCTCAATACCAAAGTGACCAGCTAGGCCTCCTTCATAGAATTCCTTGATGAGAGATTCACGCACACTATGCCTAGGGACACATAGTTGATTGCTCTTCAATAGAAAACCATCAAAGAGATGGTATTCTCCTTGTGCATGATTTTGACACTTCATGAACATCTCACCAAAGTCCGGATCATCCTTGTAGTTTTCTTTCAATATTTCAAGTCCAATGACTTGACTCCTCAAGGAATTTAACAACACATACTTCTTTGATAAAGCATCTGCCCCTTTATTCATCTTGCCGGATTTGTGTCCATTGACAAAGTGAAATGCTTGTAGGAATTCGACCCATTTGGCATGCCTTGTTTGCAATTTTTGTTGACTTTGCAAGTACTTCAAAGCCTCATGGTCAGAATGTAGGATGAATTCCTTAGCAATGAGGCAATGGCGCCAATGATCTAATGAACGAACCAAATTATAAAACTCTTTGTCATAAGTTGAGTATTTACGCTTGGCTTCATTAAGTTTTTCACTGAAATAGGTCAATGGACGACCATTTTGAGATAAGACCGCACCTATTCCCACACCAGATGCATCAGACTCCACTTCAAACACTTCATCAAAACTAGGCAAAGCTAAAATGGGGGATGTGGTTAACCTCCTTTTCACTTCTTCGAAGGCTAATTGGGCTTGGAGGTTCCATTGAAAGTGTTTAAGTTTAGTGAGTTCAGATAGGGGTGCCATGAGAGTGCAAAAGTCTCTCACAAACCGCCTATAGAATGAAGCTAAGCCATGGAAGCTTCGGATTTGTTGAATGGAAGTGGGGATAGGCCAATCTCTTATTGCTTGCACCTTCTTATCATCAACCTTGATGCCTTCATCAGAGACTAGGAATCCGAGAAAAATCACTTGGTTAGAGAAGAAGTGACATTTTTCCAAGTTTCCCTAAAGCATCTCTTTCTCCAAAACTTCGAACACTTGCTCCAAATGTGAAGAATGTTCCTCCTCATTCTTGCTATAAACAAGAATGTCATATAAATAAACCACAACAAATCTTCCAAGGAATGGTCGAAGTGTTTGGTTCATGAGCCTCATTGATGCGGAACAAGAAGATCCTACGTAGTATAGTTCAGTTAAATTTAGTATATTTAATGAGACATGCGTTTTAGTTAGTGCAATTCGTGTTTTCTTTGTGTTTTGTTTTAGTAGGAATCATGGTTTTGCCTACGTTCTTAAAACGATGGATTTTACATGATTCAAGTTGTTTAGGAGTCGGTTGTAACTAATCCAAGTTGGATTAGAAGTCTAGTTGTTCTAATTCTAGTTGGATTAGTCTAGCTAGTTGGATTAGTCTAGTTGTCCTAATTCTAGTTGGATTAGACTTGTTCTAACTCTAGTTGGATTAGGACTTAGGATGTATTATATATTCAGTTGTTTTCATAATAATACATAGACGTTGTTGATTTTGATTAAGAATTATCGAGAGTATTGCTGGGCATACTTGAAATAAAGTTTAGAGACTAGCTTGACTAGTGGACCAAAGTCGTTGCCTTTGGACCAAACTTGAAGTCGTTGCCTTCAAGATTCACGCCATCTTCGCCTTCAAACACAATCCATACCAGTTTCTTTTAATCAAGAAACATCCATATACATCTGGAACATCAAGTTTCACATCAAGTGGTGTCAGAGCTTTGCCCAAGATCCCAGGGCGACGCTAGTTTTTACTGTCATAATTTATCCTGAATTTGCAGTAACTTTGGAGGACTCGTTCTCCAAGAATACTTCGACATTTTCGAAGTTTCTTGAGCCTATACTGGACTAATTCTTATCTAGTTTATTGTGTCAATGTTTCACGAGATTTCGAGGTGTTTTGATATAGTTTTGAGATCGTTCTTTGAAGGCGTGCAAGAATCGCTGGAATCAAGAACAGCGATATTAAAACGAAGATTACCAGCGTTTGAGAACGCCTTTTGCTACGAAATTTTAACTGGAATCTTACAACATACAAATCTAGATTGCGTCTAAATTTCATAAGTTTTAGCCGTGGTTTGAGGAAGTTACGAATTTCCTAAGTTGGGTCAGTTTGTTGGGACTTCTTGATGATGGGGACTCCTATAACTCGAGAAGAGTTGCAGGAGATGATGGCGAATATGATGAGGGATTTTAATGAAAGTTTTACCTCCATACAAACCACCAACCAAAAGGTTGATTCTTTGACTGGAAATCTGGAGGAACAAGGAGGACGAGGACGTCCAGTTAGAGAGCCCCCAATAAGGACTCCTGTAGAAAGTGATAGGAACTTCAAACTCATGGAGTTGAAGGAATTCACGGGTGAAGGAGATGTTGAGGATCTCCAAGAGTAGATCCGATAATTTGAGAAGCTTATGGACTATAAAGGCTTCGATGAACAAAAGGCTTTCATAGTTGCATACTTGAAGATTACTAGATATGCTAGTATTTGGTTCGAAAGCTTGAGGAACAAGAGAATCAGGGATGGTGATCCAAATATTGATACTTGGTCCGAGTTGAAGAGGCAACTCAAGAAGAGATTCATCCCTCGTGAATATCTTCAGGAGCAGTTCCTAAAGCTTAACCAAATACAACAAAACTCCAAGAGCGTGGCTGATTATACTGAGTTAGAAAAATTGTGTATTTTGTGTGAGTTGGACGAGAAAGAGGAGATAAAGATTGGACGATTCATCACTGGTTTGAGGCCCTCCATAGCCAATAAAGTCGAAACGTCTAATTACATTTTTTTTTATGATGTGCTTAGGTTGGCCGAGAGATTTGAGAAGCAGGAGAAGGAGGTGAGCAAGGGGAAGGATAAAACGTACTCTAGCAACTCCTATTTCACTTCCTACAAAAATAAGCCTACCTTTAACGATTATACACAACCATCATCATCCTCGTCCGAATTCGAACCAAAACCGAAACCTAAAGTGTTTATTAGTCCTGAACATACGGCTTTGGCTGAGAAACAATGTTATAAGTGCCAAGGGTTTGGTCATATCTCACGTGATTGCCCACAAAAGATCACTATCACCCCTAAGGATCATAGAACCCTCGTGAATTTCCTTGCTCAACAAAGGGAAGAGGAGGAACGTGCATGCCTTGAGGAGGAGGAGGGAACTAGAGGAGGGGAGTCGGATTTTGAAGATGATAATAAGTGGGAAGATCAAGAACTACAAGTACCTGCTCAAGATAAGGATACCCTCATCTTAAGGAGATTACTTAGAGCCCAAGCTGCACCATTAGAGGAAGAAGCACAAAGGGAAAATTTGTTCTCCACACGCTGCTTAGTTAAAGGGAGATCTTGTAAGCTAATCATTGATAGTGGGTCTTGTGCTAATGTGGCATATTCAAAGATGGTAAGTACCTTAAAATTACTCGCTAGAGAACATCCAAAGCCTTACAACCTTAATTGGTTGAATGATAATGATTCTATCAAGGTGAAGAAACAAGCGCTTGTGGCTTTTTCTATAGGAGATTACCAAGATGACCTTTGGTGTGATGTCATCCCCAAGAGTGCTTGTGCGGTACTCCTAGGAAGACCTTGGCAGTTTATGAGAGATGTGAACCATACGGGGAAGAGAAACATTTATTCGGTTGCTAAGGAGAATAAGAGGTATAGATTAAAGCCTTTACCTCCCAAGACGTTAAATTTTGAAACTACAAGCAACATGCTCGTAAAGGCTTCACAATTCAAATGTGAGTTAAAGGAAGGTAAGTTGCACTACATGTTATATCTTAAGGAACCAATGCTAGATTCTTCATCCCCACCGAGTTCATATGACAGTGTTAGTACCACTTTTAAGAATTTGGATGACTTAGCTCCTTACATTGCTGACGAGAATTTGGGGATAAATTCTTTTCAAGAAGGGGAAAATGATGCGGAACAAGAAGATCCTACGTAGTATAGTTCAGTTAAACGTAGTATATTTAATGAGTTATGTGTTTTAGTTAGTTCAATTCGTGTTTTGTTTGTGTTTTGTTTTAGTAGGAATCATGGTTTTGCCTACGTTCTTAAAACGATGGATTTTACATGATTCAAGTTGTTTAGGAGTCGGTTATAACTAATCCAAGTTGGAATAGGAGTCTAGTTGTTCTAATTTTAGTTGGATTAGTCTAGCTAGTTGGATTAGTCTAGTTGTTCTAATTCTAGTTGGATTAGAGTTGTTCTAACTCTAGTTGGATTAGGACTTAGGATGTATTATATATTCAGTTGTTTTCATAATAATACATAGACGTTGTTGATTTTGATTAAGAATTATCGAGAGTATTGTTGAGCATACTTGAAATAAAGTTTAGAGACTAGCTTAACTAGTGGACCAAAGTCGTTGTCTTTGGACCAAACTTGAAGTCGTTGCCTTCAAGATTCACTCCATCTTCACCTTCAAACACAATCCATACCCGTTTCTTTTAATCAAGAAACATCCATATACATCTGGAACATCAAGTTCCACATCACTCATGAATGTGCTTGGCGCATTAGACAAACCAAATGGCATAACTAGCCATTCATACAACCCTTCTTTTGTCATAAATGTGGTTTTCCATTCATCCCCTTCATAGATTATAATTTGGTGATAGCCACTCCTTCGATCAATCTTAGAAAAGACTTTAGAACCATGAAGATCATCAAGTAGGTCGTTCAACCTAGGGATTGGAAATCGATATTTGATGGTGATCTTGTTGATAACTCTACTATCAACACACATATGCCATTCACCATTCTTTTTAGGCACTAGAAGAGTAGGCACAACACATGGTCACAAAGATTCTCTAATCAACCCTTTTGACTTCAATTCCTCAACTTGCCTCCTTATTTCTTCAGTTTATCTAGGATTAGTTCGATAAGCAGGGTTGTTGGGTAGGCTTGCTCCAGGTATGAGGTCTATCTTGTGTTGTATGTCACGCTTAGGGGGCAAACCAGATGGTATTTCTTGTGGAAAAGCGTGAACATACTTGTCTAGCAAAGGGGTGAGTAAAGGATGTTGGATGTTTTGTGGAGGTGGAGGTTCATCAATGCCACTAAGGATGAGTTCCTTTATTGGAGCATACTCATGGTAATCTGATTTCATCAAGGTAGTCAAGGCAATCTTTCTTTTGGAGTGAAGAGTTTGGGGTTCTTTTGATTTGGGCAAGAGGGGAGCAAGAACAATTTTCTTGTGATTTTTCATAAAAGTATAAGTATTCTTGTATCCATCATGGATCACCCTCCTATCAAACATCCAAGGTGTCCCAAGTAACACATGGCATGCGTCCATATGGATGACATCACACCAAATCTCTTCTTCATAAGTCTTACCAATGCTAAAGTTAACCAATACATGATGTGATACATGTATTCATTTGCCTTGATTCAACCATTGGATGACATAAGGGTTAGGATAAGGGATTGTGTTTAGATTGAGCTTGGTTATGAGGGTTTGAGAGGCTACATTTGTGTAAGTTCCTCCATCAATGATCAAAGAACACACCTTTCCACTAATGGTGCATCGAGTATGGAAGATGGATTCTCTTTGGAGTTGGTCCTCTTGGACAGCCATCCCACTAAGGGCTCTTGTAACAACCAAGCACTCTCCATCATCAGGACCGAGCACTCTTTCCTCCTCCTCTATTTCTTCTTCATATTCCTCCTCCTCAAATTCTCCTTCTAAGGCTTCATACTCCATTAGGGTCACCACTTTTGTGTTAGGGCACTCAGATGCGAAGTGTCCTAATCCTTAGCACCTAAAACATCTCCTAGGAGCCTTAGTTTGGATAGGATCATTTTCGGGTTTCTTTAAAGGGGGTTTCAAAACAGTAGTTGTGTTAGTCTTAGGGGTGAATGTGTTTGGCTTAGTGTAAGGTGTGGTTTTAGGAAAGGTTCATGAGGAATCCCATTTGCCTTTGGTCTTTTGTTGCTTGTCCACCTTGTGAGCCAAGATAACAAGCTCTTCGAGGGTTGAATATTGGTGGAGTTCCACCACATTAGCAATCTTGGAGTCTAATCCTCCCAAGAATCTAACAAGAGTTTGAGGTTCATCCTCTTGTAGTTCACACTTCATCAAGAAAGATTCAAACTCCCTTGCATACTCTTCAACACTCCTCGAACCTTGTTGAATGTTATGAAGCTTAGCAAAATTCTCTTGCACATAATAAGTTGGCAAGAATTTTTGCTTAAGGATCTTCTTCATCTTATCCCAAGTACGCACCTTCTCCTTTCCAGCACTGTCCCTTTTAGCACACACACTAGCCCACCTAGTAGAGGCATATTTCCTCAACTTAAGAGCTATCCATTTCACTCGTTTGTCTTCCGGTATTTGCTTATAATTAAATACTCTTTCCATCGTTCTCATCCATTCTATGAACTCATCAGCATCCAACTTGCCATCATAATCAGGGACATCAACTTTGATGTCATTATTATGGCGTTGGTGTTGTTGTGGAGGTCTTCTATAGCCTAGGAAAGTGTCATCACTTTCTCGATCAGAATTCTCTTATCCTTCTCTATCTCCTCGTTGGTTTTGCAACCGGATGGATAGTTGTCTAACTTATTCTTGTAGGAGAGTCATTATAGCCTCATTATCCTCCATGAATTTCAAGGTGGCATTCCAATTGTTTGGTGGTTCGGATTGATCACCAATCTCCATGATTATGGCTGTTTTTGGTTTCGGATTTTTTTTTTTAGTGAGGTTGGGGATTGTGTTTGGGACGTGTTTATGGATGGTTTAAGGTTGGTTAAAGAGAGTTTCTTCAACCTCCAGCTCTGATACCAAGATGTTGTAGGCTTGGAGTACAACTCGAAGCACACAAGGACTACATTCGAACAATTGCAAGCAATAGAAGAAGGCATGAACTTCGACTAAGGTTTAGGGATAGAATTAGCTTGCTTTAATCTCCTAAGGATACAGACACACCACCTTAGTTAATTAAAGTTCCTAAGATCACAAATTAGTCTAGCTAGGACTAATTAAGCATAGGCAAATCACATTAAGTTTCCAAATCCAAGAAACAAGAATAATTAAAGTGTTTGAGAATTAACTCGGTTTTTTTAGGCATAAACTTCAATCCCCTTTTCATTGATGATTCACGAGTATTTATACAAGAGTTTACGTCCTAGTTTTCTGATTTTCTTAAATTAAAATAAAGAAATTATAATGCAACTAAATCCACTAAGTCTTGATCATGGACGAACATGGCTGAATGGGGCTGAATATGTCTTGCAAATGCTTAGGACAAGGGAAGTGGGGCGTTGAAGCACCAAGAATGTTCAGCACGCCTTGCTTGAATTGTGGAACTGATTTCCCTCTCCTTGTCATTAATTTAGCACGTTCAAATAGTATGGATGAAGTGGCTGTTGGCATGACTTAAAATTAGGAAGTGGTTCCTATTTTTAGGCAACTTCATGCACCACTTGCTCCAACAAACTTCAGCAATGCAACGGCCATAATTCCAGCATCAGTCGCACATGATTACAATTCAAACTACTCCTACTAGTACTAGGACTCCAACAAACGAATCCTACTAGTACTAGGACTCTTCATGAGCAACACTTGCACACTCCTATCAATACTAGGACGCTTTGTACTTAGCTAAATATCATTACAACTCAATGACACTTAGGAGTACAATTTAGGGAATTGAAATACAACTCAAACAACAACTAACACACGAATTAATCAAAGAAAACAACAACTAAACAAAGGAAAATGACTTGGACAAATTAATCAAGTACGAACTCATGTGATTGCACCATGGACATAGAATTTAAATCCAACATTGTTTCACCTACCATGGCAATAAGGAAATGAGCTTTGTTGATGTTCAATGATGGGGCTGCATCGCCATCACCTAAGATCCCAAATCATTGAGTTTGTCTTGTGATTTGGTCATTTATCCTAAAATCGTGTTCTTGTGAGTGTTCTTGTTCTTGAGTTTAAAAACATCGTCCAACTCTTGGAAAGGTGTTTTTAGATTCACATCATCTGGTATCAGAGCTTTGGTCACAAGATTCATCGGAAAAATCGAGTTTTGGAGAAAAACGAAACTGCCATAATTCAACCAGTTTTTCATCCGACTTTAAAGGACGATTTCTCAACCTTCAGGAGTCCAAATTGGTTGATTCATTTTTCATTCTATATAACGTTTTGTCTAGAACACGCACAAAATTTTTCAGATTTTTGTGAATTTTTCAGATATTAAACTGGGCACGTTTTTCGCAATTGCGCTAAAACGGAGCAAATCCAGCACACTGAACTTCAAACGATGATTACTCCTTCATCCGGAAAGCTTTTCAAGACTTTCTTCTATTGATTCTGCTTGAAATTTCCTGAATTTTGTTAATCTGTAAGCCTTTGAGAGTCTCAAGGCCATTTACAGTTTCGTTTTGTTGTTCAAGTTTACGGCAGTTTGCATCTTGTATTAGTAATAGTCTAGCAAAAATAGTAAAATCATGGCTGATGGTGATCTTGCTAGGATGCTACCAGTAATAACACAGAAGTTAGTAAATTTTGAAATGTTGTTGTTGCAAGCTAATCGAAAACTAAATTTTCTTGAAATTGAGGATGGTGAGTTGAATACACCTAGAAACTTTGATGAAGATAGGGGTTTGAAACTTGTGATGCCCGAATTTAATGGGGTGGCATGATAGTGAGGTCTTTCTTGGTTGGGTAAAGCAAATTGAAACCATCTTTGATTATAAGGGTTATGATGATAGGAAGAGGTTTAAACTTGCTGTCCTTAAACTCACTAAACCTATTGCATTGTGGTATGAAAAAACCTCAAAACAAATAGAAGAAGAGAAGGAAAACTGACCCACCTCTCACAAGAAGACATGAGTGTAGAAGAGTATTTGAGAGAATTTGAGAAGTTGTGCTTAATTTGTTTCTTACAAGAGAAGGAAACCTTTAAAACTACTCGTTTCATTAAAAGTCTTTCCAAGGGGATAAGTATGAAGATGGATGTTACTCATTATGCAACATTTAGTGATGTATGTAAGTTAGCCATCAAGTATGAGTCACAACTAAAAGAAGACAAACCTAAGCCTTCAATGGGTTTTAAGGGGACTTACAAATCCAACTTTCTTTTGAGGAAAGTCCTATTCAACAAAAAATTCCTTCATCTTCGTCTAGTGCCACAAAGCAAGACAAGGGAAAAGAAAAAATGGGGGTGAAACAAGAAGAGTATGATCAAAGAACAAGGTGTTTTAGATGTCAAGGTAGAGGGCATATTGCATCTGAGTGTCCTAGCAAGAGTGTTTTGACCACAAGTCAATTGAGAGTCATGGAAGAAGAAGAAAAATTGTTTGAACTTGTTCCCGAAGTAGAAAGAGAAGAGAGTGACATAGAAGAAATAATTCCGAAAAAAGAAGAAAAAATGATTGGTGGGGTGAATAGGGGAATGTTGTATGGTGAAACAAATTGTGAATCGCAAAGAGAACTTGTTTCGAACTCATTGCAAGATTGGGGATAAAACTTGTAATGTGATCATAGATAGTGGGGTTCAAGTTGATGTTGTCTCACCCGTGGTAGTCCAAAGCGTGAAACTTCCGACAAGACCACACGAGAAGCCCTATAAGCTTACTTGGTTGAATAAAGATTCTCATACTCGAGTGAAGCAACAAGCATTGGTTGCCTACTCGATTGGCAGCTTTCAAGAAGAGAGGTGGTGTGATGTTCTTCATATGGATTCGTGTCACTTACTACTTGGCAGATGATCAAAGTCAGTTCTTTAACATCAATGGGTCTTTAACCATGGAACCCATGAAACCTCCTTAAACTGAATACATGGAATACAACATTTGAAGAGACGTTTGAAGAGCCCAAGTTCTGTTTGGGTCGCAAGCAAGGATGTAAAGGAAGACCAAGTTCTGTTTGGGCTCCTATTTATTTTTGTTGTTTTATTTTCAAGCTTAAAATAAAGCCTAGTGATTACTTATGACACTAAGGCAAGTAGGTGTGTGTTTTGTGGCTGATTAGGTGTGTAATTAGGGGTTGTTTACAGCTCCATAGTTGCTGATTGCCTTCTTTTGTAACAACCCCTTTAAATGAGGCTTAATTAGGGCTTGAATCAAGGAGTATTGTAACTCCTCAAAACCATTACTCTTAGACGGGTTTTAGGGATGTTTTTAGCTCCTCCTTGCTGCTCCTTATCTTTATATAAGGAGAGCAAATGATAATAGAAATCAGTTTTGAGTTTGAATTAAACAACCTTTGTGTTTTCAGTTTTTTAGCTTTGAGTTTGTCTTAAGTTTTAAACTAACCCTTATTGCTTTGAGTCTTAAGTGATAAGCCTAGGAGAGATTGAGTGAGTCTTATCTCTGGCCTACAACCCCAAGCCATTGAGTTAGTCCTTGTGGTTTGGCAACTATCCCTAATTTTCGAGTGTTCCTTTGTCAAAGTGAGTGTTCTATATTCTTAAAGTTTAGAATCATCATCCAATCCTTTGGAAGGTGTTTTTAGACTTACATCATCTGGTATGAGAGCTTTGGCGTGGAGATCTTGAAGAAAAATCGCTCTTGGAAGGGAAAAGAAAACTGCCAGAATTCATCCAGTTTTTCAGCCGACTTTGGAGGATGATTTCTTGGGCTACAGAAGTTCAAATTGCGTGTTTATTTTTTTTAATCTGAATATTTTTCTGTGTATCATACTCACATAATTTTTCAGATTATTTGGATTTTGATTGCTATTAAACTGGGGAGGCTTCTTGAAGCTGCGCCAAAGCCTTTAAGGAGTTTCTTTTTTTGAAATTGCTTAAAATTAACTGAATGTTCATGTTAAGTCCACATTTTACTCTTATTTTGGCGCATTTTGAGGGATATTATGTTGTGATTTGGATGGATTTGAGTAGATTTGTGCCCAAGTGATAGGAATTGAGGAGAAATGTCAAATTATGAGAGGACCATGCATTTGTGGCTCATGTGGAGGTTCAATGACACCATGGATATAATGTTAGGTCCTGGATGGATGTACTTGGGCTTTCTACAAGGTCCAATTGGGTTGGAAGCCGTATTTGAAGAGTCCAAGGAAGGAAAAGAGTCATCGGTTCTACCACAACTCGCGGCGTTGGCAGCTCACGGTGGATATAATGTTAGGTCAGGAGCGCGATTCACGGCACTGGGCGCGAGTCGCGGTGTTCAGCGCGGATCGCGGTGGACGCGGGCAGCGTTTTCCCTTGTGTTATTTTCTCGCTTTTATTTTTAGTGAATTTTCGGAAAATATAAATAGGGGATGTTATTTTCTATTCAGTTTTTATGCACGTTATTATTAGAGTTATTGCCATAGCTTTCAGTTTCTATGCAAAAACTTGGAGTTTGAAGATTAACTTGACCAAGTACTTTGGAATTTCTCTACGATTCAAGCAATCTTAATAAGTTTTACTCTTTTCTCTCTCTTTGATCTATTTAATTATGTACTCAATTATGCTTATTATTCTTATTGCCATGATTAGTAAGTAGTATTTCTAACTAGGATTAAGTTGAGCCCTATTATGGATTGATCATGTAAATTGTTGCTCTAATTCCCATGTTATTGAATTATATGCTTTGGGTTTGACAAGATTGTATTTGTAGTCAATTTCGCGTCTTACTTTAGCTCTAACTTTTATTATCAGCGAAAGTTGGAGTAGAGATTTGGATCATATGTTTGTTTGCTAAATTGTTACTTTATTAATTAAGTTCATCAACGAAAGTTGGGTCTTAATTCGGATAGTCTTGTCATTGATTTAAATTCTCCCATGAAAATAGGTGAGAATTAGAATTGGGATTTAATTGACATTGGCTCTTAATGCTTCTAATTGTGTATGTAAGCCATGAAAATAGGAGACATACATGTTAGTTAGGCCTTTTGCTATAATGAAAGTGAGCTTTAGGTATTGATGGATGATTTGGGATTTAGTTTCGGTTCGCAGCTGTGCTTTACTGCTAAGTCATAAGGGGTTGTCATTCTTACCTAATTATAATTGAATAATTGGGAAGCGAGTTATGGTTTGATCAATTCATAGTAGTGGTGATACTTAATCTTTGTGTATTTAATTATGATATTCATATAGTTTGCCATATTTTGTCATTAGTTTAGCCTTTAGTTTATAGATTATTCCTCATTTCTAGATTGTGTAACTATTTTGTAATCTAAAATCAAGTAGTGGTTAATCTTGTACCTCCCTGAGTTCGACCCGTATGTGCTACAACACCGTACACTTGCGGTATTAAAATAAAATCCTAACAAGTTTTTGGCGCCGTTGCCAGGGAGGCTACGGATTAGAATTATTTTGATTATAGATTTAATAGATTACACCTGTTACTTTGTTTCTTGTTCATTTCTTCACTAGTTGTTGATTCCGAATGCGCAGGCGATCGCGATTTGTAGATCACGTGGTCTTTGATCCCGAGATAGAAGCCACAACTATGAGACTCAACGCTGAGAGATGAAGAAGGGAGCAGGAAAACATTCGGAGAGAACCAATGGCTCGTCCTCTTCGCGAATATAATATGCCAGATGTCACATCTACATCTAGCATTGTCAGGCCTACTGTAAAGGCCAACAACTTTGAGATCAAGATCCAATTGATCCATTTCATACAACAAGATCAGTTCAGTGGCAGTCCTATGGAGAACCCAAATGAACATATCAATGCTTTTCTCGAGAAATGTGATACTGTGAAGATTAATGAGGCCTCCGATGAAGCTCTTCGCCTCCGCTTGTTCCCTTACTCCTTGCGAGACAGAGCAAATGAATGGTTGAAGAGTCATGAAGCGAATAAGTTCACAACTTGGACTGCACTAGCCACTGCCTTTTGTCAGAAGTACTTTCCTCCTGGGAAGACGGCCAATCTATGCAATGTAATCACATCCTTCACTCAGTTGGATGGTGAATCACTTTATGAAGCTTGGGAAAGATACAAGGATCTACAAAGGCAGTGTCCCCATCATGAGATCCCAACATGGCTCCTTATCCAGACATTCTATAATGGGTTGACTCATGAAGTCCGAATCTCTAATGATGCTGCGGCCGGTGGTGCTCTCATGGGTAAGACGGCTGATGAAGCCAAGGCTTTGCTTGAGGAGATGGCTGCTAACAGTTACCATTGGTCTAGTGATCGGTCTACTTCTAAGAAGGGTGGCAAGTATGATGTTGATGCACTAACCTCACTCTCTAGTAAGGTTGATGCTCTATCTCAACAGATCAGGAATATATCAGTTGGTCCTAGTGTCGAGATGAATGCTTTCCAAGGGGATAATACAAGTTCCACTTCTAGGGACATGAATTTTGTAGAGCAAGAGCAAGCCAATGCTGTGTATGGTAATGCTCGACCTCGAAACGACCCCTACTCAAACACATTTCATCGGGGTTGGAGGAATCATGAGAACTTCTCTTGGAGCAATAATCAACCTCAAGCACCACGCAATTCCAATCCTCCTGGGTTCCAGCACAAACAACAAGTTCAACCTTCTCAGTAACCTCCTCAAAAATCATATACTGATTCCTTGCTCGAGAGACTCCTTGCTACTTCCGAGGAAACTAACAAGAAGTTTGATAGAATGGATGCTCATAACAAGATAGTTGACACTCAAATTGCATAACTAGCCCAACAAATGTCTCATGTGACTCAACAGGTGACTCAACATCAAAAGGCACCACCCCAATTTCCGGGGCAACCGGAACCGAATCTAAAGGGTCACCAAAATGTGAGTGCCATTACTTTGAGGTGTGGCAAAACATTAGAGGAACCAAGCAAGCTAACTGTGACACCATCAAAGGTTGTGGGAGACACTTCTGAGAATGTTGGTGATGTAGTTGATAAGGAGGACCCTATTGAAGAGGTTGAGAAAGCACCATCCAAGCCTTCTAGAGTCTATGTTGAGCCGTCTCCTTTCCCTCATCGGTTGGCAAAGGCTCGAATTGAGAAGAAATACGGGAAATTTCTTGAGTTGTTGAAAGGTATGCACCTTAACATCCCCGTTGCTTGAGGCTATGTCTGAGATTCCTACATATGCTAAGTTCTTGAAGCAACTCTTGTCCGGTAAGAATAAAATTTGTGAAGCCTCTACAGTGGAACTCTCTCAAGAGTGTAGTGCTATTCTTCTTAACAAGCTCCCTCCAAAGTTTAGTGATCCTGGAATTTTCTCCATTCCATGTTCCATTGGGGATGTGACTATTGAAAGGGCACTTTGTGATCTTGGAGCTAGTGTAAGCCTCATGCCTAACACTATCTTCAAGAAGCTTAACTTCGGTGACCTTAGCCCTACCCGCGTCTCTCTACAACTAGCGGATCGGTCTATCAGATACCCATTGGGTGTCCTGGAAGATGTACCCCTCCAAGTGGGCAAATTAACTATTCCATGTGACTTCTTTGTCATGGAGATGCCGGAAGATGTGCATACGCCAATTATCCTGGGTAGACCGTGTCTTGCTACTGTTGGAGCTTTGATTGATGTGAAAAGCGGTAAATTGTCTCTCTCAATGTGGGTGAAGACAAGGTGGAATTTGAGCTACACAAAGCCTTAAATGCTCCTTCTTTGGGAGACACTTTTTACCGGGTTGATGTTGATGAGAGATGGGAAGAAGAATCACCTATGGAGAGTACGAATTATGATGCTCTTCAACGGTGCTTAAGCAGCAATGGGGCTTGTGATGAAGAGACTATGGCATATGAGAAGATGTTAGATGATGCACCGGTTTGTGAGTCCGACAGTCCCTCAATCGAGGTCCTACAGATTGAAGCCATAACTAAGGAGTGTTCTAAGCCTCCTGAGGTAGAGTTGAAACCCCTCCCCTCTCATTTAAAATATGCTTTTGTGGGTGAAAACTCAACCTATCCCATTATTGTCAATAATGCTCTTAATGATTCTCAACTTGAACGGTTGTTATGTCTTGTTCGCAAGTATATAAGTGTCATTGGGGATACTATTGATGATATTAAGGGGATAAGTACATCTTTCTGTACTCATAGAATTTTATTAGAACAAGAAACTGCTTCATTTATTGAGTCACAGCGCCGCCTTAATCCTAATATGAAAGAAGTTGTGAAGAAGGAAGTTTAAAAGCTTCTTGCGGCCGGTATTATCTACCCTATCTCCGATAGTAAGTGGGTAATTCCGGTTCAAGTTGTTCCCAAAAAGGGTGGCATGACGGTTGTGAAGAATGAAAAAGGTGAACTCATCTCTACTCGCACTGTCACTGGATGGAGAATGTGCATCGACTACCGTAAGTGGAACAAGGCCACACGTAAGGATCACTACCCTCTTCCCTTTATTGATCAAATGTTGGAGCGTCTTGCCAAGCATTCCTTCTTTTTTTACTTGGATGGATTCTTTGGTTTTTTCCAAATCCCCGTCCATCCAAGTGACAAAGAGAAGATGACTTTTACATGTCCCTATGGCACCTTTGCTTATCGAAGGATGCCGTTTGTGTAATAACCAGGAAAAATATATAGATTTATTATAAAGATATTAGTAAGGGATTGAAGGTTAAAGTATTATTATAAGATAAACTAGTACCTAAGATCTTATATACGTTATTTTGTCATTTATATGATTATTTTAGATGAAGTTATGTGTTTCCTTGGCTTTGTGCATTTGCTCAGAGCAAGTTATATGTGCATACATATATCATTTATATTATCATTATAGTTTATAAAGTACTTTAAGGGTCAAAGATTAATAAAATTATCAATTACTAGTTTATGAGCTTATAAATATATCTAGTAGGATTTTTAGTAAGTACTGCATAAACCTACAATGCTCCTAACTTATAAACGGTGAAGCTAATGACCAACGTAGTTTACTTTTTAGAATCATCGCTAATAACTTTACTTAAGGACAGACAGTCGCTACCCATTTTAAGACAATATGTACGATACAATATTAGTGAGTTTCGGATTAAACCATTCACTACACTTGGCCATTGCCAATTGATTCTTGCATTATAGATATTGTGATAAAATCAAACATACCCACCTATATTTACGTAAGATTGTGTGATACAAGTAATTCTCATGTTTATCGTAGTTGACTTTGCATGCATGATACAAGTAATTCTCATGTTTATCATAGTTTACTTTGCATGCTTGTTTATCATGTTAACCGACTTAAGTATCAAAACCCAAATTGACATTTTCTCCCCCTAAATCCCTATAAATACATGCAGTAGTAAGCATGCTTGATATGAGCGACATAAAAATAACAAAGATACAACAAAAGAGAGTGAGAGACATATTGTGAAATTTGGTTAACACACCTTATTAAGGTACATTCTTGAATACCCCTTCCTAATGTTGTTTTGCTACAATGTATTGTTATATTAACCTTTTTAGATAAACTAATAGTAATAGTTTTGCCTTAATAGTAAAGGTATATTGTGGTTTGTAAATAATGTGTTCATAATGCAAATGGTATTTGTCACATTATGATTTATATACAAGGTGATTCTAATAATACTATCATATGTGGTAATAATGATGTTATATAAAGATGTTGCTATGATAAAATGAAATGGAGGTTCGTGGTATTATAAAATGGAGGTTCGTGATATTATAAAATGGAGGTTCGTGATATTATAAAATGGAGGTTCGTGGTATTATAAAATGGAGGTTCGTGGTTTGTGTTGGAGGAATGAATTATATATGGAGTGAAGTACGTCATTGTAGGGGTGTGCACACGGAAGTATCAGGAGGGGCTAAAGGCCTGAAAATATTTTCCGGAGTGACGTACGTCATTGTAGTGGTGTGCACACGAGATTTGTCGGGCGAAACTATAACAAATGATTTTATATAATTGTAACTGATTAGGAATACGGCAGTAATGTCTTCTAAACTCTATATTATATATAATAATAAATAAAAGATGTAATATTTGGTTCGATCCTGGTACTATCATGTAGTGTTTCATTATTAGAATTATATTAAATTACAGGGCGTTACAGTTTGGACTATGTAACGCTCCAGCAACCATCAACGATGCATGATAGCTATTTTTTCTGAGCTTATAGAACACTCTATGGAGGTTTTCATGGATGACTTCTCTGTTTATGGTCTTTCTTTAGATGCCTGTTTGCTAAACCTTGAAAAATTGTTACGTAGGTGTCAAGAAGTCCATTTAGTGCTCAATTGGGAGAAGTGCCATTTCATGGTGCAAGAGGGAGTAGTTTTGGGTCATGTTGTCTCTGATAAGGGTATCGAAGTGGATAGGGCAAAAGTCGAAGTCATAGAGAAGCTTCCACCCCCGATCAATGTAAAAGGGGTGAGGAGTTTCCTTGGTCATGCGGGGTTCTACCGCCGTTTTATCAAGGATTTCTCTAACATCTCTAGGCCTTTGACCGAGCTCCTAGCCAAAGATACCCCATTTGTGTTCACTGATGCTTGTCTTGAAGCTTTCCACAGGTTGAAGAATGCATTGATTTCGGCACCTATTATTCAACCTCCAAATTGGACCCTTCCATTCGAGTTGATGTGCGATGCCAGTGACCATGCTGTGGGTGCTGTGTTAGGGCAAAAGCGTGATGGCAAGATGCATGCCATTTACTATGCTAGCAAAACCTTAGATGGTGCTCAGATGAACTACACCACCACTGAAAAGGAGTTACTAGCCGTTGTGTTTGTAGTGGAGAAGTTCCGGTCTTATTTGGTGGGATCGAAGGTGATAGTGCATACGGATCATGCGGCTCTCAAGTTTCTATTAAGCAATGCCAAACGCCGTTTGATTCGTTGTATATTGCTTCTCCAAGAGTTTGACATGGAGATCAAGGATAAGAAAGGAACTGATAATGTTGTGGCTGACCATCTTTCCCGTCTCACATTAGACGCCCAAAAAGATGATCTCCCAATCGACAATTGGTTAATCTCCTTGGTATTTTCTCTACTACAATTGGTCAATCTCCTTGGTTTGCTGACATAGTGAACTTTCTTGCTAGTGGAGTTCCCCCTCCCGATTATTCATCATATCAACGCAACAAGTTCTTTTATGATGTCAAACATTATTTCTGGGATGATGCTTGTCTCTTTAAGTCATGTGCGGATGGGGTCATCCGCCGTTGTGTACCGGAGGAGGAGGTGACCTCCATCCTGTCTCACTGCCATGATATGCCTTGTGGAGGCCATGCTAGTACTTCCAAAACCGCTGCAAAGGTGTTGCAATGCGGGTTCTATTGGCCTTCTCTGTTCAAGGATGCCCACCGTTTTGTCAAGGCGTGTGATAGATGTCAACGCACGGGGAATATTTTGTGCCGAAATGAAATGCCTCTTAATTTCATTCTCGAGGTTGAGATATTCGATGTATGGGGTATTGACTTCATGGGACCATTCCCATCTTCTTATTCGAATAAGTTTATCTTGGTAGTCGTTGACTATGTATCTAAGTGGGTAGAGGCCTTGGCTTCTCCAACGAACGATGCCCGTGTGGTTTCCAAGTTCTTTAAGAAGGTAATTTTTCCCCGCTTTGGTGTCCCCCGCGTTGTGATTAGTGATGGAGGAAGTCACTTTATTGAACGTAAGTTCGAAGCTCTTCTCAAGAAATACGGTGTGCAACATCGTGTTGGTCTTTCCTACCATCCACAAACAAGTGGACAAGTTGAAATTTCAAATAGGGAGATCAAATCTATACTTGAGAAGACCGTGGCTAGATCGCGCAAAGATTGGTCTCTTAAGTTAGATGATGCGCTATGGGCGAATAGGACGGCCTTCAAGACTCCTATTGGTACCACGCCCTATCGTCTAGTATATGGAAAAGCATGTCACCTACCCGTTGAGATAGAACACATATCATTTTGGGCTATCAAGAGCCTAAATTATGACTTTGATCGAGCGGGTGAACGCTGAGCTTTGCAATTGAATGAGCTTGATGAGCTCCGCTTGGATGCTTATGAGAGCTCTCGCATTTACAAGGACTGCACTAAGAAGTGGCATGACAAGCAGCTTATGAGGAGAGAGTTCCACATTGGTGACTCCGTTCTCCTATTCAACTCCCGATTGAAGCTTTTTCCCGACAAGCTGCGCTCTAGGTGGTCTAGACCATTTCGGGTCACCAAGGTTTTTCCCTATGGTTCGGTGGAAGTCACTAGTGAAGCAAGTGGCTCGTTCAAGGTGAATGGAAGTCGCCTCAAGCATTATGTCACCGGTGATCCTATTGAAGGCAAGCAAGTTTATTGCCTATCTCTTCCACAAACTTCCCCATGATCTTTAAGGAGTCGAGCTCATTGACATTAAACGAGCGCTTTTCGGGAGGCAACCCGAGTTCTACACCTACTTCTTTTTCATTTTTGTTCTTTATTTTTTTTTCCTTTTGTGTGATTTTGTTTACATTGATGTCTTTGTGTTTATTATTGGTATTTTTATAGGTAAAAAAAAAAAAACGTAGAAAAGAAGCTGCAGTACACCTTCAAAGACACGAGTCGCGGCGCATTGCCTCAGCTCGCGGCAAAATGCCGAGAGCTTACCGCGACTCGCGGCGGAAACCGCGCATCGCGGCCTTGACCGCGACTCGTGGTAGGAACCGCGCATCGCGGCCTTGACCGCGACTCGCGGTTTGCAAGGTAAGTTGAAACAGGTTTAAACCCGCGTTTCTCTCTCTCTCTTCCCTCACTCTTTTCTCTCGACTTTGCCTTCTTCTCCCTCACACAAAATTTTTTCTCTCTCTCACTCACTACTCTCCCTCCACCATATCAACCACCACCACCACATACATTCACCACCCTCCTGCTCTTTTCAACCCCTTCTACTACAAAATCCACCACAACCTTCTTCTAACCCCTATTTCAACCCAAATTTCACCCAATCAATCCACCACCATAAACTCTAGAAATTAGGGCTTCTTGCATTGAGGCTTGTTTGGTGAAATGGGAGAGTGCAATCAACCACATTGGGCACTAGCTTGGAAAAATTAGCGTTGGAGTGCATCACTTGATCTCCTAGAGGTATAAATTTCACATTCCTACCTTCCATTGATATAGTTTGAATTCCTTGTTCTAGCTTCATATCTAGGATTGTTGAAATTATTATGGGTGGATATATATGATTGTGGTTGATTATTATTGGTGATTGTTGGTGCTTGTTGGTTGGATAATTGGATTGTGGTTGGTAATTTTGTGCCTTGTTGTGAATTGGTTGTTGTTGGAGTGTGGAGTGGAGTACTTTTGGGGTTTGTATTTGTTGAATTGGAAGTCATTACACTTGTAAACCATGCCACCCTAAACCAAACGAACCAAAACAGAAGAAGCTAGCACCTCTCAATCAACCCCTAGGGTAGATACCTTGGGACTTCGTAACCTTACAGCCGACCACTGTGGGCGTTGGGCGCGTCTCACGCTGCCCAACCGTCACATCAAGGTTACTAAGTTCGTTGATTACTCCGCACTAGAGACATTGGGGTTAGCTGAGCCAGTCACCCAACTGCTTCAAAAAATTGGACTTTCAAATGGGCACCTACCTATGAGCGTTTCACCCTAGAATTCCTTTCTACTCTAAAAAAAACTGAGGGTGAGCATCCTGGGATTGAGTTCCACCTTAATGACAAACCTTATAGCCTAACCACGCCACAATTGAAAGCCATTTTCGGTTGGAGGAACTTAAATGCAGTAAAGTTTCACCGCAACAGTGATTACAATGAGGATATTATTTGGCACACACTCACTCAGTTGCGTAAGACCCCTAATGACAAGAGTTCTTTCTTGCGCCACCCCCATCTTCGTTACGTACATCGATTATTGTCTATGACCGTGTTTGGGCAAGGGGAACCCACTAACATCCCTAGCCTAGAGTTGAAGGTTTTATGGTCTATGACACCAGCAGGTCGGGGGACGCCTGATCTAGCTGCAATTTAGGTAGCTCGATGTCTAGAGCTTTCTAAGCTGCAGAAAGGGAAAATCAGTGTGGGTGGCATGATCTCCTTGATTGCTGAGCACCTTGGTGTGCAACCAAATGATAATGTCCGAGTATTGACCGATGATTCTTAAATGTATGATCTGTCAAAGATGGTTAGTGCAAAGATAATCTCATTTGCAGGGGTGAAGGGTCGTTTTGTGTGGCTTTATGGAGGTAGGCATGTCACTTTCATGATACTACCTCAACCTGCTCGGGTGGCTATTCCTCCCAATGCCACAGCAGAGCACTTTTTCCTTGACCCTGACGCCGCTTTTGCAGTGGTGGTGCGTGTTGAGTTTCAGTGGTTGCGATGTTCGCAGACCCGGGGTAGAGGAGGTTACTTGGTGGATAATGTGGATGTTGAAGATGATGAAGAGGGTGAAGGTGATGAGTTTGATGAGGATGAAGATGAGGAGGAGCCTGTTCCTAGAGATGGAGGTGTTGGTGGCCATGATGGCCAAGTTGGGTCCTCTCACACACATGTACATCCTACTTTTGCATCATATGAGGAGCAGATGACTGCGTTTTCATTGAGGCAGGATGAGTTCTCATCTCGCCTAGATGGGACCGAGGACCAACTTGACGCTATCTACTGCATGATGTCTTCACTTAACACTTTCCATCTCCATACCTACCCCGATACATATCCTGGCGGGCCTTCTGGCTCCTAGTTGGTGAGTCCTTCCCCTTTCCTTCTTTCATTGTGTCCTTTTTCTACATTGAGGACAATGCTTTGTTTAAGCATGGGGGAGGGGATGTCTCATCACTTGTATATATGCTTGTTTATATACTCTTTCTCTCTATACAATAAAACAAAAAAACAAAAAAAAAAACAAAAAAAATGACCCGCTAAGCTGAAAACCAGAAAGGCGGCTAAGGTAAAATTGGGGGCCCGACTAGATTGATAACCCAAAAGGGCGACCTAGGCAAAAAAGTGGCTAATTTGAGCGGGTGAGAAGGTGAGCAAAAGAAAAAAAAATTGAGTGGCTAGGATGAAAACTCGAAAGGGCTCCTAGGCAAAATGAGAGATAAAAGAAAAGAGAGAAAAGTTACTCATCTCATTTGCCGGTGTGGTTGACATAAGGATGGAGGAGTATTGGAGTGTTTGGGTAGGACTAGACTCGATGGTTGGTGTGTGATATGTAGTTCTCACTTGAAGATGTTGTAGATTCGATTGTAGGGAGGATTGATGAGTTCAAGCATGGGGGTGTCAAGTTGACCCCTTATGATTGACTTGATATATATTTGTGACTTTTGGCTTGATGGTTGGTATACGTAGTAGATGTGTGCATGTTCTTTGAGATCTTTTAGAACATGGTCACACATGACTCTGTTTTCGGTTAAGCATGGGGGAAGTATGCTTAGGAGTGGCGGTGTTCGGTGTAGGTTAGTTGCTACTATGGAGTATGAGAAAGGCGTTAGAGTGGATATTAGATGATGTTGGATGTGGATTGTTTTTCGTTGTTTGTTGCATGTTTTAGGCCTTGTGAGGTTATCTTGTTGTTCATTGCCTCACGCTTACTCGAGGACGAGCAAGGTCTAAGCATGGGGGAATTTGTTAAGTCCGCATTTTACTCTTATTTTGGCGCATTTTTAGGGATATTATGTTGTGATTTGGATGGATTTGAGTAGATTTGTGCCCAAGTGATAGGAATTGAGGAGAAATGTCAAATTATGAGAGGAGCATGCATTTGTGGCTCATTTGGAGGTTCAATGACACCATGGATATAATGCTAGGTCCAGGATGGATGTACATGGGCTTTCTACAAGGTCCAATTGGGTTGGAAGTCGTATTTGAAGAGTCCAAGGAAGGAAAAGAGTCATCGGTTCTACCACGAGTCGCGGCGTTGGCAGCAGCTCGTGGTGGAACACCGAGAGCTTACCGCGACTCGCGGTCAGGAGCGCGAGTCGCGGCGCTGGGCGCGAGTCGCGGTGTTTAGCGCGGATCGCGGTGGACGCGGGCAGTGTTTTCCCTTGTGTTATTTTCTCGCTTTTATTTTTAGTGAATTTTCGGAAAATATAAATAGGGGATGTTATTTTCAATTCAGTTTTTATGCACTTTATTATTAGAGTTATAGCCCTAGCTTTCAGTTTCTATGCAAAAACTTGGAGTTTGAAGATTAACTTGATCAAGTACTTTGGAATTCCTCTATGATTCAAGCAATCTTAATAAGTTTTACTCTTTTCTCTCTCTTTGATCTATTTAATTATGTACTCAATTACGCTTATTGTTCTTATTGCCATGATTAGTGAATAGTATTTCTAACAAGGATTAAGTTGAGCCCTATTATGGATTGATCATGTAAATTGTTGCTCTAATTCCCATGTTATTGAATTATATGCTTAGGGTTTGACAAGATTGTATTTGTAGTCAATTTCGCGTCTTACTTTAGCCCCAACTTTTATTATCAACGAAAGTTGGAGTAGAGATTAGGATCATATGTTTGTTTGCTAAATTGTTATTTTATTAATTAAGTTCATCAACGAAAGTTGGGTCTTAATTCGAATAGTCTTGTCATTGATTTAAATTATCCCATGAAAATGGGTGAGAATTGGAATTGGGATTTAATAGACATTGGCTCTTAATGCTTCTAATTGTGTATGTAAGCCATGAAAATAGGAGACATAGATGTTAGTTAGGCCTTTTGCAATCATGAAAGTGAGCTTTAGGTATTGATGGATGATTTGGGATTTAGTTTCGGTTCGCAGCTGTGCTTTACTACTAAGTCATAAGGGAATGTCATTCTTACCTAAGTTATAATTGAATAATTGGAAAGCGAGTTATGGTTTGATCAATTCATAGTAGTGGTGATACTTAATCTTAGTGTTTTTAATTATCATATTCATATAGTTTGCCATATTTTGTCATTGGTTTAGCCTTTAGTTTATAGATTATTCCTCATTTCTCGATTGTGTAACTATTTTGTAATCTAAAATCAAGTAGTGGTTAATCTTGTACCTCCCTGAGTTCGACCCGTATGTGCTACGACACCGTACACTTGCGGTATTAAAATAAAATCCTAACAGTTCATAATTTGTAATCCTTTGAGAGTCTCAAGGCCTTTTAATGTTTCGTTCAGTTGTTCAGAGTTTCGTCAGTTTTCTTCACTTGTAATTGTAATAGTCTAGCAAAATAGTGAAACCACGGATGATGGCGATATTATTAGGATGTTACAGGTTATCACTCAAAAGGTAGAAAATTTGGAGAAAAAATCAGAAAAAAAGGATGAGAAAAGTGAGGAGGAGAAAAAAAGACAACATAAAAGATGGGATGTTGTAGCCGAAATGGCTTTGCAAGTAAGTAGAAAACATAATTTCCCAAAAAATAATGAGACTCAAATCCTTGTGCATCCTATAGATATTCGGTCTACTTTTCGTGAAATTGAGGATTTGTGAACAACTAGTTCTCGATGCTTCTCCTCAAACCAATATCGCACAAGAAATTGAGGATGATTCTGGTTTTGTAGAGCATCCTATGGAAGAGGATATTGTTGTTGATCAAAGTCAAGAAAAAACTAAAAAAGAGGAGATAGAGGAAGATTTGGTGGTTCCTTCTTTGATGGTCAATGATGGTTCGGAGTCACCCAATGAATCTATTGTTTTGAACTTACAAAAAAGGGTGTTTGTGAAACATTTCTATACCATTTTCGAACCCCATCCGAATTGGTTACATCATACTTTTGGGGATGATGAGAGCATTGCTGATCATGACAATGATCATCAAGTCGATGTTCATGATGATGTTCCAATAAATTGTCTTGAAATGTTTTTGACTTTTCCGATGCAATGTACAATATTTGACAAGGTCCTCATTTCTTTTGATCAGTTTATGCTTTTGAGAAATGGCCAAATTCGTGGCCGAATTTTTTTCAAAGAAATTGAGAATGATACATGTGCGTCAAGGCGACTCAAAATATTCAATTTAGATGATCTTTCCAAATTTTGGATTTGGATCATCATATAATCCAAGGTTGCAAGCGGTGTTTTAGTGTTGATTTTATGCCCAGATTTGTTACTTACATGGGAGTATGATTGAAGCTGATGCGAAACGAGAAGATCCTACGTAGTATAGTTCAGTTAAACGTTGTATATTTAATGAGTCATGTGTTTTAGTTAGTTCAATTCGTGTTTTCTTTGTGTTTTGTTTTAGTAGGAATCATGGTTTTGCCTACGTTCTTAAAACGATGGATTTTACATAAATCAAGTTGTTTAGTAGTCAGTTGTAACTAATCCAAGTTGGATTAGGAGTCTAGTTGTTCTAATTCTAGTTGGATTAGTCTAGTTGTTCTAACTCTAGTTGGATTAGAATTGTTCTAACTCTAGTTGGATTACGACTTAGGATGTATTATATCTTTAGTTGTTTTCATAATAATAGATAGACGTTGTTGATTTTGATTAAGAAATATTGAGAGTATTGCTGATCGTACTTGAAATAAATTTTAGAGACTAGCTTGACTAGTGGACCAAAGTCGTTGCCTTTGGACCAAACTTGAAGTCGTTGCCTTCAAGATTCACTCCATCTTCACCTTCAAACACAATCCATAACCGTTTCTTTTAATCAAGAAACCTCCATATCCATCTGGGACATCAAGTTCCACATCAAGTGTTATCAGAGCTTAGCCCAAGATCCCTGGGCGACGCTTGTTTATACTGTCCGAATTCATCCCGAATTTGCAGTCACTTTAAAGGATTTGTTCTCCCAGAATACTTCGACTTTTTCGGAGTTTCTTGAGCCTATACTAGACTACATCTTGTCTAGTTTATTATATCTAAATTTCACGAGATTTCTAGGAGTTTTGATATAGTTTCGAGATTGTTCTTTGAAGGCGTGCAAGAATCGCTGGAATCAAGAACAGCGGTACTAAAACAGATATTAACAGAGATTGAGAACGAAAAATTTGCCACGAAATTTTAACTGGAGTCTAACAACATACAAGGCTAGATTGTGTCAAAAGTTTACAAGTTTTGGCCGCGTTTTGAAGAAGTTACGAATTTCCTAAGTTGAGGTGGTTTGTTGAGACTTCTTGATCATGGGGACTCCTATTACTCGAGAAGAATTGCAGACTATGATGGCAAGGTATGATGAAGGACTTTAATGAATGCTTTGCCTCCATCAATGAAAAGATTACCAAAAGCACGAATGCCATTCATATGACCAACCAAAGGATTGAATCCTTGGCTGGAAATCTGGAAGAACAAGGAGGAGAAAGGCGGCCAATTGGGGAGCCACCAACAAGGCCTCCTGTAGAGAGTGATAGAGACTTCAAACTCATGGAGTTGAAGGAGTTCACGGGTGAAGGAGACGTTGAGGACCTCCAAGAGTGGATTCCACAATTTGAGAAGCTTATGGACTATAAAGGCTTCGATGAACAAAAGGCTTTCAAAGTTGCACACTTGAAGATTACTAGGTATGCTAGTATATGGTTCAAAAGTTTAAGGAACAAGAGAATCAGGGATGGTGATCCAAAGATTGATACTTGGTCGGAATTAAAGAGGCAACTCAAGAAGAAATTCATCCCTCGTGAATATCTTCAAGAGCAGTTCTTAAAGCTCAACCAAATTCAACAAAACTCCAAGAGCGTGGCTGAGTATACTAAGGAGTTTGAGAAGTTGTGTGAGTTGGACGAGAAAGAGGAGATGAAGATTGGACGATTCATCACTGGTTTGAGGCCCTCTATAGCCAATACGGTTGAAATGTCTAATTACATTTTTTTTTATAATGTGCTTAGGTTGGCCGAGAAATTTGAGAAGCAAGAGAAGGAAGGTGAGCAAGAGGAAGGATAAAACGTACTCTAGCAACTCCTATTCCATTTCCTACAAAAATAAGCCTACCTTTAACGATTCTACACAACCATCATCATCCTCGTCCGAATTCGAACTAAAACCGAAACCTAAAGTGTTTATTAGTCCTGAACATGCGGCTTTGGCTAAGAAACAATGTTATAAGTGCCAAGGGTTTGGTCATATCTCACGTGATTGCCCACAAAAGATCACTATCACCCCAAAGGATCATAGAACCCTCGTGAATTTCCTTGCTCAACAAAGGGAAGAGGAGGAACGTGCATGCCTTGCGGCAGAGGAGGGAACTAAAGAAAGGGAGTCGGATTTTGAAGATGGTAACAAGTGGGAAGATCAAGAACTACAAGTAGCTGCTCCAGATAAGGATACCCTCATCTTAAGGAGATTACTTAAAGCCCAAGCTGCACCATTAGAAGAAGAAGCAAAAAGGGAAAATCTTTTCTACACACGCTGCTTAGTTAATGGGAGATTTTGTAAGCTAATCATTGACAGTGGGTCTTGTGCTAATGTGGCATCTTCAAAGATGGTGAGTACCTTAAAATTACCCGCTAGAGAACATCCAAAGCCTTACAACCTTAATTGGTTGAATGATGATGATTCTATCAAGGTGAAGAAACAAGCGCTTGTGGCTTTTTCTATAGGAGATTACCAAGATGAACTTTGGTGTGATGTCATCCCCATGAGTGCTTGTGCGGTACTCGTAGGAAGACCTTGGCAGTGGATGAGAGATGTGAACCATGCGGGGATGAGAAACATTTATTCGGTTGCTAAAGAGAATAAGAGGTATAGATTATTAAAGCATTTACCGCCCAAGACGTTAAATTTTGAAACTACAAGTAACATGCTCGTAAAGGCTTCACAATTCAAATGTGAGTTAAAGGAAGGCAAGGTGCACTACATGTTATATCTTAAGGAACCAATGCTAGATTTTTCATCCCCACCGAGTTCATATGGCAGTGTTAGTACCACTTTTAAGAATTTGGATGACTTAGCTCCTTACATTGCCGACAAGAATTTGGGGACAAATGCTTTTCAAGAAGGGGAGAATGATGCAAAACAAGAAGATCCTACGTAGTATAGTTCAGTTAAACGTAGTATATTTAATGAGTCATGTGTTTTAGTTAGTTCAATTCGTGTTTTCTTTGTGTTTTATTTTAGTAGGAATCATGGTTTTGTCTACGTTCTTAAAACGATGGATTTTACATGATTCAAGTTATTTAGGAGTCGGTTGTAACTAATCTAAGTTGGATTAGGAGTCTAGTTATTCTAATTCTAGTTGGATTAGTCTAGCTAGTTGGATTAGTCAAGTTGTTCTAATTGTAGTTGGATTAGACTTGTTCTAACTCTAGTTGGACTAGGACTTATGATGTATTATATATTCAGTTGTTTTCATAATAATACATAGACGTTGTTTATTTTGATTAAGAAAGATTGAGAGTATTGCTGAGCATACTTGAAATAAAGTTTAGAGACTAGCTTGACTAGTAGACCAAAGTCGTTGCCTTTGGACCAAACTTAAAGTCGTTGCCTTCAAGATTCACTCCATCTTCACCTTCAAACACAATCCATATCCGTTTCTTTTAATCAAGAAACCTCCATATCCATCTGGAACATCAAGTTCCACATCAGAAGCCCACTTGTTGCTGCATCAAAACGGACGTGTGAAAGCATGGAGAAGATGGTAGGTGTGCTTGTTACGCCAAGTTCTTTTTGGGCATGAGTTTTTGTTTTATTTGCTTTTGTTGTTTTATTTTTAGCTTGTAATAAAGCCAAGAGATTATTCTTAAAGTATCTCTATTTGGCCAGCTATTAAGAGTGTGTTTAGGAGCCTAATGAGTTCATTATTTGCTGATTAGGAGATGCTTGTAACAGCTCATTAAATGAGCATCATTAGGGGGTTGATTTAACTCCTTTGTAACTCCTTTGTGGTTGTTCACCTATGGACGGGTTTCAAGGAGATTTTTGGTTGTCTTCTTGCTGCTCCATTCCTCTATATAAGGAGAGCAAGTGATGAATAGAAATCAGAGTTTTGATTGATTATAAAAAAATAATTGTGTTTATAGTTTATACTTTGAGTTTATCTCAAGTGTTTGCTAACCCTTATTGCTTTGAGTGAGTCTTGAGTAATAAGCCTAGGAGAGATTGAGTGAGTCTTATCTCTGGCCTAGAACCCCAAGCCATTGAGTTAGTCTTTGTGGTTTGGCAACTATCCCTAGTTTTCGAGTGTTCCTTTGTCAAAGTGATTGTTCTATATTCTTAAAGTTTAGAATCATCATCCAATCCTTTGGAAGGTGTTTTTAGACTTACATCATCTGGTATTAGAGTTTTAGCGTGGAGATCTTGAAGAAAAATCGCTCTTGGAAGGGAAAAGAAAACTGCCGGAATTCATGCAGTTTTTCACCCGAATTTGGAGGATGATTTCTTGGGCTATAGAAGTTCAAATTGGGTGTTTATTTTTTTGAATCTGGAAATTTTTCTGTGTATCATACTCACAAAAATTTTCAGTTTATTTAGATTTTGTTTGCTATTAATCTGGGTAGGTTTCTCGAAGCTGCGCCAAAACAGAACGAAGACAGTACACTAGTTTTCAATTGAAGATTAATCCCTCGTCCGAAAAGCTTTTAATGAGATTCTTTTTTTGAAATTACTTACAATTGACTGAATTTTCATAATTTGTAATCCTTTGAGAGTCTTAGGGCCTTTTTATATTTCGTTCAGTTGTTCACAATTTCGCCAGTTTTCTTCACTTGTAATTGTAATAGTCTAATTACAAAATAGTGAAATTAATGTGGAATGGATAGCTTCCCTAGAAAAAATTATAGGATTTAATTATTTTCCTAATTCTAGTAGGAATAGGACTCTTAATATCCTAATCCTAGTAGGATTAGAACTCCTAGTTCTGTTAGGAGTCTAAAAGTTTAGTTTGTTCTTAATTCTAGTTGAGTTAGAAATCCAAATCCTAGTTGGATTAGGATTCTAATTGGAGTAGAGTTATATCTTTAATAGGAGTCTAGTTAGTGTGTGCGAAGTTGAGCTTGTTCTACTTGGATTAGGAGTGTGTTTATTTCTTTATTATCTTGCTTTAGTTCTAGTAGGACAAGGGTTTGCTTTGGTTTGCTGTTTTACACGCCTATATAAAGGCTTTAATGTTCATTAATAAAATTAGAGAGTTTTGATAAAAGTTATTCCTTTGTGAATTATTGTTGTTTTGTTGAGATAGCGACATAACACTGTTGAATCTAGTCGAGATAGTTGTATTCTTCAAACCTAGCTCAATTCATACCGAGATAGTTGAATTGTTCATATCCTTATTGCTTACTTTCGTCCATTATTAGCCCTAAAACATCATAAGAAAGTTCGAGTTACATAAGCACACAAAACGTTCGAGTGGAACCCAGTAAATCCACATCAAGTGGTATCAGAGCTACTCCGGTAAAACGGAGCGTGGGGGCGCGTGTCACATCTAAATTTTATTTTTTTTGTTCGGTGGAAAGCTAACATACAGTCTATTCCGATAAGTAACGAAGTCACAGTGAGCGAAGACATCCGACGAAAATTCCTGGCAGTTTGCGATGGGTTGGAATTTGGAAAAGTTGGATGCTTTACTTCAAAGACTGGAGAAAAACGAGGCTAGGTGTGAGAATTATGCCAAGCACATACTACAACTCCATGATGAGATGGAAAAACTCAATCTGGAGAGAGGGGATCGATACAATAGAAGTGAGTTGATCAAGATTAGTGATCTACCGGAGTTTAATGGGTTGAAGGATCCTCAAGCCTACTTAAATTGGGAGAGAAGGGTAGAACGAATGTTTGATCATAAGAGCATGGATGAGTTGCAGCATTTTTCTCATGCTATTCTAAGGCTCACAGATTATGCCTCGGATTGGTATGATTCCTTCCAAGTCCAAAGAGTGCGAGAAGATGAAGAAAATAACAAAACTTTGACTGAATTGAAACTGAAGATGAGGAAACGATTTGTTCCCAAATCTTATAAACAAGAGCTCTACCTTAGGCTCAATTCTTTTCACCAAGACCATCGTTCTATTGAGGAGTATGTGACTGAATTTGAGAAACTATACCTAGCGTGTGGATGTAAGGAAGAGGAGGAGCAAAAGATGGCAAAATTCCTTTGTGCCATGTACAAGCCTATAGCTAATCACGTCGAGTTGCAGAACTACAACACATTTGATGAGTTGTGTCAATTGGCAGTTAAGGTGGAAAGGCAGCAAAGGGAGGACAAGGGCAAGTCGTCAAGGGTTCCTTTTTCGGGTAAGATTGAATCTTCATCTAGTATCAAGGTGGAGGTGAATGACAAGGGGAAGGAAAGTGGTGAAACTTCTCAACCTACTACTCTAGATGCGGCTAATAAGGCTCGAAAAACAGTTTGTTTTCGGTGGCAAGGTATTGGTCATGTGGCTCGAAGTTATCCTAATAAGATCCTGATATCTAGGGAGGAATATGATGCTTTCTTTGATGGAGAAACTCACGCCAACCAAGAGTCCTCTCATACTTGTGATGACGATGTTGAAAAGCCTTCTTTTTGGAACCAACAACAAGTTTGTAAGCAGGAGAATGAGTCGCTGATGTTGAACTTGATGTTCCAGATAGTTATGGAGGTTTCTTGATTAAAAGAAACGGTTATGGATGTGTTTGTAAGGTGTAGATGGGATATATTCTTCAAGGCAACGACTTCAAGTTTGGAAACAAGGCAACGACTTGTCCTCTAGTCAAGCTAGTCTCATAAACATAAACAAAAGCATGCAACGCAATACTCTCCATATTCTTTTGTAAAAATCAACAACGTTTATGTATTACTATGAAAACAATTGAATATATAATACATCCTAAGTCCTAATCCAACTAGAGTTAGAACAAGTCTAATCCAACAAGATTTAGAACAACTAGGCTAATCCAACTAGCTAGACTAGTCCAACTAGAATTAGAACAACTAGACTCCTAATCCAACTTGGATTAGTTACAACCGACTCCTAAACAACTTGAATCATGTAAAATCCATCGTTTTAAGAACGTAGGCAATGCCATGAATCCTACTAAAACAAAACACGAATTGAACTAACTAAAACACATGACTCATTAAATATACTACGTTTAACTGAACTATACTACGTAGGATCTTCTTGTTCCGCATCATTCTATACATCTTATTCTCTTTAGCAACCGAATAAATGTTTCTTTTCCCCGCATGGTTCACATCTCTCATCCACTGCCAAGGTCTTCCTAGGAGTACCGCACAAGCACTCATGGGGATGACATCACACCAAAGTTCATCTTGGTAATCTCCTATAGAAAAAGCCACGAGCGCTTGTTTCTTCACCTTGATAGAATCATTATCATTCAACCAATTAAGGTTCTAAGGCTTTGGATGTTCTCTAGCGGGTAATTTTAAGGTACTCACCATCTTTGAAGATGCCACATTAGCACAAGACCCACTGTCAATGATTAGCTTACAAGATCTCCCTTTAACTAAGCAGCGTGTGTAGAAAAGATTTTCCCTTTGTGCTTCTTCCTCTAATGGTGCAGCTTGGGCTCCAAGTAATCTCCTTAAGATGAGGGTATCCTTATCTGGAGCAGCTACTTGTAGTTCTTGATCTTCCCACTTATTATCATCTTCAAAATCCGACTCCCCTTCTTTAGTTCCCTCCTCATCCTCAAGGCATGCACGTTCCTCCTCTTCCCTTTGTTGAGCAAGGAAATTCACGAGGGTTCTATGATGCTTTAGGGGTGATAGTGATCTTTTGTGGGCAATCACGTGAGATATGACCAAACCCTTGGTACTTATAACATTGTTTCTTAGCCAAAGCAGCATGTTCAGGGCTAATAAACACCTTAGGTGTCGGTTTTGGTTCGAATTCGGACGAGGATCATGATGGTTATGTAGAATCGTTAAAGGTAGGCTTATTTTTGTAGGAAGTGGAATAGGAGTTGCTAGGGTACGTTTTATCCTTCCCCTTGCTCACCTCCTTCTCTTGCTTCTCAAATCTCTCGGCCAACCTAAGCACATCATCAAAAAAATGTAATTAGACGTTTCTACCTTATTGGCTATGGAGGGCCTCAAACCAGTGATGAATCGTCCAATATTCATCTCCTATTTCTCGTCCAACTCACACAATATACACAACTTCTCAAACTCCTTATTATACTCAGCCACGCTCTTGGAGTTTTGTTGAATTTGGTTGAGCTTAAAGAACTGCTCTTGAAGATATTCACGAGGGATGAATCTCTTCTTGAGTTACCTCTTTAATTCTGACCAAGTATCAATCTTTGGATCACCATCCCTGATTCTCTTGTTCCTCAAGCTTTCGAACCAAATACTAGCATATCTAGTAATCTCCTCAAGCTTTCGAACCAAATACTAGCATATCTAGTAATCTTCAAGTATGCAACTATGAAAGCCTTTTGTTCATCGAAGCCTTTATAGTCCATAAGCTTTTCAAATTGTCGAATCCATTCTTGGAGATCCTCAACGTCTCCTTCACCCGTGAATTCCTTCAACTCCATGAGTTTGAAGTCCCCATCACTTTCTACTGGAGTCCTTATTGGTGGCTCTCTAATTGGACGTCCTCGTCCTCCTTGTTCCTCCAGATTTCCAGCCAAAGATTCAACCCTTTGGTTGGTGGTTTGTATGGTTGTATTAATGGAGGTAAAACTTTCATTAAAATCCCTCATCATATTAGCCATCATCTCCTGCAATTCTTCTCGAGTTATAGAAGTCCCCATGATAAAGAAGTCCCAACAAACTGGCCCAATTTAGGAAATTCGTAACTTCCCCAAAACACGGCCAAAACTTGTGAAATTTGGACAAAATCTAGCTTTTATGTTTTATGACTCCAGTTAAACTTTCGTAGCAAAATTCGTTCTCAAACGCTGGTAATCGTATTTTTAATACCGTTGTTCTTGATTCCAGTGATTCTTGCACGCCTTCAAAGAACGATCTCGAAACTATATCAAAACAACTCGAAATCTCGTGAAATTTTGACACAATAAACTAGACACGATGTAGTCTAGTATAGGCATAAGAAAATCAGAAATATTCGAAGTCTTCTAGGAAAACAAATCTTCCAAATTTATGGTAAATTCGGGATGAATTCGGACAGTAAAAACAAGTGTTGCCCTGGGATCTTGGGCAAAGCTCTGACACCACTTGATGTGGAACTTGATGTTCCAGATAGTTATGGAGGTTTCTTGATTAAAAGAAACAATTATGGATGTGTTTGTAAGGTGTAGATGGGATTGATTCTTAAAGGCAACGACTTCAACGACTTGGATCCTCTAGTCAAGCTAGTCACATAAACATAAACAAAAGCATGCAACGCAATACTCTCAATATTCTTTAGCAAAAATGAACAACGTCTATGTATTATTATGAAAACAATTGAATATATAATACATCCTAAGTCCTAATCTAACTAGAGTTAGAACAAGTCTAATCCAACTAGATTTAGAACAACTAGACTAATCCAACTAGCTAAACTAATCCAACTAGAATTAGAACAACTAGACTCCTAATCCAACTTGGATTTGTTACAACAGACTCCTAAACAACTTCAATCATGTAAAATCTATCGTTTTAAGAACGTAGGCAAAACCATGATTCCTACTAAAACAAAACACAAAGAAAACACGAATTGAACTAACTAAAACACATGACTCATTAAATATACTACGTTTAACTGAACTATACTACGTAGGATCTTCTTGTTCCGCATCAGTCGCACACTTAGTAGCTTACTGTCCACCATAGATGTTGATCATAAAGACGAGCAAAGGTCCAATCTTTTCCATTCAAATTGTTTAATCAATGGTAAAGTTTATTCTTTTATTATTGACAGTGGTTCGTGTACCAATGCGTGCGCATTATCTATTATTGATCCTTTGAAACTTCCTACACGTGCGTATCCTCAACCATACAAGTTAAGCTGGTTTAATGATGATGGAATATGGGTCAAGAAGCAAGCTTTAGTTGGTTTTCGTGTGGGTGACTATATGGATCAGTTATGGTGCGACACAATCCCTATGAATGCATGTTCGTTGCTGCTAGGTAGGCATTGCAAGTAAATAGAAAACATAATTTCCAAAAAAATAACGATACTCAAATCATTAGGCAGCCTATAGATATTCGGTCTACTTTTCGTGAAATAAAAGAAGCAGTGAGAATTTGTCAACAACTAGTTCTGGATGCTTCTCCTCAAACCAATATCGCACAAGAAATTGAGGATGATTCTGGTTTTGTAGAGAATCCTATGGAAGAGGATATTGTTGTTGATCAAAGTCAAGAAAAAACTAAAAAAGAGGAGATATAGGAAGATTTGGTGGCTCCTTCTTTGATGGTCAATGATGGTTTAGAGTCACCCAATGACTCTATTGTTTTGAACTTACAAAAAAGGGTGTTTGTGAAACATTTCGATACCATTTTCGAACTCCCTCCGAATTGGTTACATCATACTTTTGGGGTTGATGAGAGCATTACTGATCATGACTATGATCATCAAGTCGAGGTTCATGATGATGTTCCAAGAAATTGTCTTAAAATGTTTTTGAGTTTTCCGATGCAATGTACAATATTTGATAAGGTTCTCATTTCTTTTGATCAGTTTATGCTTTTGAGAATTGGCCAAATTCGTAGCCGAATTTTTTTCAAAGAAAGAGAGAATGATACATGTGCGTTAAGGTGACTCAAAATATTCAATTTAGATGATCTTTCCAATTTCTGGATTTGGATCATCTTACAATCAAAACGGATTTGTGAAAGCATGGAGAAGATGGTAGGTGTTTCAGTGTTGATTTTATGCCCGGATTTGTTACTTACATGGGAGTATGATTGAAGCCCACTTGTTGTTGCATCAAAACGGACGTGTGAAAGCATGGAGAAGATAGCAGGTGTGCTTGTTAAGCCAAGTTCTATTTGGGCATGAGTTTTTGTTTTATTTGCTTTTGTTGTTTTATTTTTAGGTTGTAATAAAGCCAAGAGATTATTCTTAAAGTATCTCTATTTGGCCAGCTATTTAGAGTGTGTTTAGGAGCCTAATGAGTTCATTATTTGCTGATTAGGAGATGCTTGTAACAACTCATTAAATGAGCATCATTATGGGGTTGATTTAAGGAGTTTGTAACTCCTTTGTAACTCCTTTGTGGTTGTTCACCTACGGACAGTTTCAAGGACATTTTTGGTTGTCTTCTTGCTGCTCCATTCCTCTACATAAGGATAGCAAGTGATGAATAGAAATCAGAGTTTTGATTGATTATAAAAAAACCTTTGTGTTTATAGTTTATACTTTGAGTTTGTCTCAAGTGTTTGCTAACCCTTATTGCTTTGAGTGAGTCTTGAGTGATAAGCCTAGGAGAGATTGAGTGACTCTTATCTCTGGCTTAGAACCCCAAGCCATTGAGTTAGTCCTTGTGGTTTGGCAACTATCCCTTGTTTTCGAGTGTTCCTTTGTCAAAGTGAGTGTTCTATATTCTTAGAGTTTTGAATCATCATCCAATCCTTTAGAAGGTGTATTTAGACTTACATCATCTGGTATCAGAGCTTTGGCGTGGAGATCTTGAAGAAAAATCGCTCAAGGAAGGGAAAAGAAAACTGCCGGAATTCGTCCAGTTTTTCACCCGACTTTGGAGGATGATATCTTGGGCTACAGAAGTTCAAATTGGGTGTTTATTTTTTTGAATCATGATATTTTTATGTGTACCATACTCAAAGACTTTTTCAGATTATTTGGATTTTGTTTGCTATTAAACTGGGCGGGTTTCTCGAAGCTGCGCCAAAACAGAACGAAGACAGCACACTGGTTTTCAATTGAAGATTTATCCCTCGTCCGAAAAGCTTTTAAGGAGTTTCATTTTTTAAAATTGCTTAAAATTGACTGAAGTTTCATAATTTGTAATCCTTTGAGAGTCTTAAGGCCTTTTTATGTTTCGTTCAGTTGTTCAAAGTTTCGTCAGTTTTTTTCACTTGTAATTGTAATAGTCTAGTAAAATAGTGAAATCATGGATGATGGCGATATTATTAGGATGTTACAGGCTATCACTCAAAATTTAGAAAATTTGGAGAAAAAATCAGAAAAGAAGGATGAGAAAAGTGAGGAGGAGAAAAAAAGACAAGATAAAAGATGGGATGATGTAGCCGAAATAGCTTTGCAAGTAAATAGAAAACATAATTTCCCAAAAAATAATGAGACTCCAATCCTTAGGCATCTTATAGATATTCGGTCTACTTTTCGTGAAATAAAAGAACCAGTGAGAATTTGTCAGCAACTAGTTCTCGATGCTTCTCCTCAAACCAATATCGCACAAGAAATTGAGGATGATTCTGGTTTTATAGAGCATCCTATGGAAGAGGATATTGTTGTTGATCAAAGTCAAGGAAAAACTAAAAAAGAGGAGATAAAGGAAGATTTGGTGGTTCCTTCTTTGATGGTCAATGATGGTTCGGAGTCACCCAATGACTCTATTGTTTTGAACTTACAAAAAAGGGTGTTTGTGAAACATTTCGATACCATTTTCGAACCCCCTCCGAATTGGTTACATCATACTTTGGGGGTTGATGATAGCATTGCTGATCATGACTATGATCATCAAGTCGAGGTTCAAGATGATGTTCCAAGAAATTGTCTTGAAATGTTTTTGAGTTTTCCGATGCAATGTATAATATTTGACAAGGTTCTCATTTCTTTTGATCAGTTTATGCTTTTGAGAATTGGCCAAATTCGTGGCTAAATTTTTTTCAAAGAAAGAGAGAATGATTCATGTGCGTCAAGGCAACTCAAAATATTCAATTTAGATGATCTTTCCAATTTATGGATTTGGATCATCTTACAATCCAAGGTTGCAAGCGGTGTTTTAGTGTTGATTTTATGCCCGGATTTGTTACTTACATGGGAGTATGATTGAAACCCACTTGTTGCTGCATCAAAACGGACGTGTGAAAGCATGGAGAAGATGGCAAGTGTGCTTGTTAAGCCAAGTTCTGATTGGGCATGAGTTTTTGTTTTATTTGCTTTTGTTGTTTTATTTTTAGCTTGTAATAAAGCCAAGAGATTATTCTTAAAGTATCTCTATCTGGCCATCTATCTAGAGTGTGTTTAGGAGCCTAATGAGTTCATTATTTGCTGAGTAGGAGATGCTTGTAACAGCTCATTAAATGAGCATCATTAGGGGGTTGATTTAACTCCTTTGTAACTCCTTTGTGGTTGTTCACCTATGGACAGTTTCAAGGAGATTTTTGGCTGGCTTCTTGTTGCTCCATTTGTCTATATAAGGAGAGCAAGTGATGAATAGAAATCAGAGTTTTGATTGTTTTTTAAAAAAAAAAACCTTTGTGTTTATAGTTTATACTTTGAGTTTGTCTCAAGTGTTTGCTAACCCTTATTGCATTGAGTGAGTCTTGAGTGATAAGCCTAGGAGAGATTGAGTGAGTCTTATCTCTGGCCTAGAACCCCAAGCCACTGAGTTAGTCTTTGTGATTTGGCAACTATCCCTAGTTTTCGAGTGTTCCTTTGTCAAAGTGAGTGTTCAATATTCTTAAAGTTTAGAATCATCATCCAGTCCTTTGGAAGGTGTTTTTTGACTTTCATCATCTGGTATCAGAGCTTTAGCTTGGAGATCTTGAAGAAAAATCGCTCTTGGAAGGGAAAAGAAAACTGCCGGAATTCATCCAGTTTTTCACCCGACTTTGGAGGATGATTTCTTGGGATACAGAAGTTCAAATTGGGTGTTTTTTTTCAATCTGGATATAATTCTGTGTATCATACTCACATAATTTTTCAGATTTTTTGGATTTTGTTTGCTATTAAACAGGGTAGGTTTCTCGAAGCTGCGCCAAAACGTAACGAAGACAACACACTGGTTTTCAATTGAAGATTTCTCCCTCGTCCAAAAAGCTTTTTAGGAGTTTCTTTTTTTTGAAATTGCTTTAAATTGACTGAATTTTCATAATTTGTAATCCTTTGAGAGTTTAAAATTGACTAAATTTTCATAGTTTCCTACTTATCAAAGTTTTAACTTCTTACATGGATCTCGTTTTGTCTATAATTGTACCTCTGTTCTAGCATGACAATATATTTTCAGTTGTAAATTTCAGTCTATATAATTCCTGCTGGTCTGTAATATTTCCTTTGACTATGATTTGTTAGTTAGATTGGCTTACAATCTTGTGTTGTATTGTTCCAGTTTGTCTTGCTATGTGATTATGTATATTAAACTATACAAGCATTTCCTGCGTTATGTATATATATCATATTTGCCTAGTTTCATCTTGCGTCTAATAGTTGTGTTAACTTTGCTCAATTAATGATGAATGTGCATAATTATCTACTTGTTTTCTAGTTTTGTCCCATAAATGCGTTTATTTATTCATATAAGTCTAAAAAAAGTAGTAAGAAATGAGCAGGTTCAACAATTTGACAACCTGCATACGTATCCTTAATATAAAGTTATGATTGCTTAGGAGTTTAGAGTGTTTGATTTTGTCTATAGTGCTCATTTAAGCAACCCTAAATTACAAAATAAAAGTAAGATATATGAATAATACAGGTTTCAGACAATTTAATCTTTGATTTTCATGACTAGAATTGCTAATTGGTTCATCTTGCTATGGATTGCTTAGCAAATCAGTTTTGATTCTATCTTTACCTATGACTCAACACTCACAATACGTGCCTACAATCTTAATGCTCTAATATATTGGTTTTATCTGTTTAATGGTCTAGTTGGGATTAACATGATTATCATAATACCTTTTAAGACTTAACGACTAGATATAAAATATTTCATGTCTTTTACTCATTCTTGGACCTGGTCAATGGTATTTTATTCTAAGAAAAAATTTGAACCAACTTGTCTAATTCATGAATGACAAACCTTATGAAGCTGCAGTACAATTTGTTTTTCGTGTGTCTATGATCTATGTTTATGGGTGATTATTCAGATATTTATGTTTGTTCCTCCTGTGTGTTGCAATCATTATTGAAGTATTTGGATCTAAATTTTTGGATAGGTATAAATTACAGTAAGAGACCCACTGCATTGCTTCATAACTGGTCAGCTTACCAATTCAGAATTGTTAAAATCGCATAAAGTGCAGATGGGTGCATATATGAGGAATTGACGAAGTGAGTGACTCTATAAGCTAAGGCAATAAGGATTTCAAAGAGCTACATCCCTTAAGAACAAGGACTACGGAAAATTGACAATTATATCATACATAAATCAACTAAGTATCTTCTGTCTAGTCCTCCAATAATTCCTTTTATTTTTATGTGTTATTAATGCATATTTGTTAATAAGGCTTTGTGGGTATGCCATCTGAAAATCTTCACGAGACAATGAGTTAGGTTTTTATTTTATTTATACTATATAGTTATGGTTATTAGGTAATAAAATTAAGTTTAGGGGTGAATAAAAAAACATAGCCAATAATCTATTATCTAAGATAATTCCTTATACGTGGGCTCACATTGGGACAATGTATGGTTTATGTGTGGGGGAGGGGTAATTATATGCATATTGTGTGCTATACATTTATGCTTGATGTTACATGGAGAACATGGGGTGAAAAGTTTTGCAATCAGTATAATTAGTTTAATTTTCATGATTTTTGTTGGATTATTGTGATTTAGGGGGTTAAATTGTTAACTTTTTAGGAGGTTACAAACTTACAATGGAGTTAGGAAGTCGTAATGGAGTTAGGAGGTTAAATTGTTGGATTATTGTAATTTGAAACTAGTGAATTATTATGATTTTGGGATTATTATGATTGTTTGATTTATTTGATGAGTTAGATTAGCTAGTAACTTAGTTTTATGTGAACATATTTCATTTATAATTTGTTAAAAGTTCAAATTAATGAGAAAAGTTAGTTGTAATGTGTTTCAATGTGGGTAAGATATGATAATTTATATATATTTATGTATTTCTTATAATAATATGTTACGTTGCAATTTGATAACTATATGCTAACATTTTTTTTGGTTTTATGTGTCTTTCATCGTGGGTTTAAGCCTCAATACCACGTATGAGTTTGGCATGGTGAGGAGGGGAAATATACAGGAAGTTGTAGAGTAATGAACGATGTATGTGAAGAAGGGAAGGATTTAGAGGTCATTGTTGAGTTCGGGGATGAGAATGGAGATGATGAGTATGGGGATGATGATAGGGATCGGGTAAACGAGATGATACAAGAGGTTGAAAATCAGTCTTGCAAACGACCTCGTATTTTTTAGTTTATGTCTGAGCCTGCTGAAAAGCCATTATATCAAAGTTGTATAAAGTACACCAAACTTTTCGCCGTGATAACACACTTCAACATTTAGTCGAAAGCAGGTTAGACGGACTATAGTTTCACATCGTTGTTGGAAGTTTTAGCTGATATGCTCCCTGATGGAAATGAACTGCCAAAGTCGAACTATTATGCTAAGAAACTTATGTGTCCTTTCGGTTTAGAGTACCAGAGGATACATGTTTGTCCAAATGATTGTGTGCTTTTATCGTAATGAGTTTGAGCATTTAGCTGAATCTTCACATTGTGGATTGTCGAGGTACAGGCGTGAAGGAGGTGGGGGTAGTGAAGGACCACCAGCTAAGGTGTTGTGGTATCTTCCCATAATACATAGATTTAAGCGCATGTTCTCAATAAAAAGAGATGCGAAGAATTTGAGGTGCATGCAGATTGTAGGAAGAAAGACGGACTGTTGAAGCATCCGGCTGATTCGCCTGAGTGGAAAAGTATCAACATGGTGCATAAGGCATTTGGTGATGAGGATAGAAATCTGAGGCTTGGATTATGTACGGATGGCATGAACCTCTGATGCAAGTCCAAGGTCCAAACGAAAAACCCATGCATTATATGACGAATTAGAACTATCAGTGTTGATACTTATATTTCTAACAGCAATAATTCGGTCAATTTAGCTCATTTTGTGGACTTTGATAGGTCCATCAATAAGTTCACATTCTGAACTTACGGAAAAAGTGCTCAAACACTTAATTTGGATAAGTTTTTAGGCCGAATTCAAGTGTTGCATGTCATGAATGAAGCTCAACCCAAAATTTGCAGCAACAACATCAAGTGGGACGTGAGTTGGACGTTTAAATTGAAGGCCCAAGTTCTGTTTGGGTAATATTTGCTTTTGTTGTTATTTTTTAGCATGTAATAAAGCCTTGAGTTTAGTCTTTAAGTAACTCAATTAGGCCAGCTTTTTAGAGCTGATTAGGTGTGTGATTAGGAGTTTTTTAAGCTCATCATTTGCTGATTATAACATGCTTGTAACAGCCCATTGATGAGGCTTAATGATAGGCGTGATTTAAGGAGTTTTTGTAACTCCTTTGTAACTCCTTGGTGCTGTTTTAATCCAAGAGAGAATGCCCGTGAGTTACTTTAGTTAGAGGTTAAATGGAGCTAAGCTTAACTATTCCACTTATGATCGTGAGTTCTATGCCATTGTGAGAGCTCTTGATCATTGGTCTCATTACTTAAGGCCTAAACCATTTATCCTTCATTCGGACCATGAGGCACTTAAGTTCATCCATGGGCAACAAAAGTTGAACCAAAGGCATGCTAAATGGGTGGAGTTCCTCCAATCATTTACCTTTAGTTCAAAGTATAAGGATGGAAAGAGTAATGTAGTGGCCGATGCTTTGTCTCGTTGGAACTACTTGCTTTCTATGGTTGATGCTAAGATTTTGGGTTTTGAACAACTCAAAGAGGGTTATAAAGACGATCTTGATTTTGCAAGTGAGTTTGAGAGTCCATCAAAAGAGTTTGTGCAACAAGATGGTTACCTCTTCAAAGGTAACAAGCTATGTGTCCCAAAGAGTGGTGTGAGGGAGTTGTTGGTGAGAGAAGTGCATAGTGGTGGTTTGGCGGGTCATTTTGGGATCCAAAAGACTCTTGATATTCTTGGTGAGTATTTCAATTGGCCAAGAATGATCAAGGATGTGACTTTGGTTGTGGAGAGATGTGCTACATGTCAAAAGGCAAAGGGTCACTTCACAAAGGGTCTCTACACTCCTCTTCCAGTTCCGGATGCTCCATGGGAGAGTGTTTGCATGGACTTCATTGTGGGTTTGCCAAGAACTCAAAGGGGAAGGGATAGCATAATGGTTGTTGTAGATAGATTCTCTAAAATGGCTCACTTCATAGCTTGTAATAAAACTGACGATGCTTTTAAAGTAGCAGAATTGTACTTCAAGGAAGTTGTCAAGCTTTATGGCATTCCTCGAAGTATAGTTTCGGATAGGGACTCCAAGTTTCTTAGTCACTTTTGGAGGACCCTTTGGAAGCTTGTTGGTACCAAGTTGCTATTTAGCACCTCTCATCATCCCCAAACTGATGGGTAAACGGAGGTGACAAATAGAACTTTAGGTACATTGTTGAGAGGACTTGTAAGCAAAACGCAAAAAGATTAGGACATGAAACTAGCCCATGCGGAGTTTCCTTACAATCGAGCTCATTCCTTAACTACTTCTCGCTCCCCTTTTGAGGTAGTTTATGGAGTGAATCCCTTTGTGCCTATTGATCTTGTTCCTATGGTTAAGGGAGATATTGTGGAGAAAGATGTAAAAAAGAGGGTGGAAGCCTTTCAAAAAACCTGTGAGCAAGTGAAGAAAAGAATTGAGGAGATGAATAAGAAATAACAAGAGAGAGCAAACAAGAAAAGAAAACAACCCATCTTTCACCCTGTGGATTTGGTTTGGCTTCATTTGAGGAAAGAGAGATTTCCTAAACGTCGCAAAAATAAACTCATGCCTCGTTCGGATGGTCCATTTAGAGTGCTTGAGAGGGTGAATGATAGTGGTTACAAAATTGAGCTTCCTGATGAGTTGATGGGCGTTAGTGCTACTTTCAATGTGGGAGATTTGTCACCATACTTAGATGATTCACGTTTGAGGGCAAACTCTTCAAAAGAAGGGGGGAATAATCCAAAGTCTAGCCCACTTAAAGGCTCTATGGCTCATGAACCAGTGGCACTTGTCTTAGAAGCTCTTGGTTTTTCTCCATTTGTTCATAAGCCCGAATTTGTTACTTGTTTAACTTGGATGGTGGATTAAAAGAGGCGTGCATTAACATTTGAAGAGCCCAAGTTCTGTTTGGGTTTCAAGCATGGTTGTAAAGAAAGCCCAAGTTCTGTTTGGGTTTCTATTTTAGTTTCTATTTGCTTTTGTTGTTATTTTTGGGTTGTAATAAACCATGAGATTACTCATAAAGTAATCCATGATTAGGAGAGTGTTTTGCTGGTGTTCGGCATGTAATTAGGAGTTACTTAGGATCCTTAGTTCCATAGACTAGCATAAAAGGTGTCTAGCCTGTGGAGTTCTTAGTCGTGCTTCTAATTGACCATAACACCAGCTGTAGTTCTTCAACCCATAGTCCCTAGGCATTGTCCAGCTTCTTTTTTATGCCGTTTGACAGGATCTTGTTGAGAGACTCTACTTGCCCATTGGCTTGTGGGTGGGCTACTGCAGTAAAATGACCTTTAATCTCTCTTTCTACCCACCAATCTTTCAACTTTGGCGCTTCAAATTGTGGACCATTGTCAAAGGCGATTGACTGCGGCATGCCGAACCGGGTTATGATATTCTTCCAAATAAAGCTCTTGACGTCATTTGTAGTTATGCCTCGGACTGCCTCTGCTTCCATCCACTTGGTAAAGTAGTCCACAGCCACAATTACAAACTTCTTTTGTCCAGCGGCCACAGGGAAGGGTCCCAAAATGTCCATGCCCCATTTGGCAAAAGGAAGTGGGCTCAAGATAGGTGTTAGATAATTGGACGACTTCTGATGCAAGTTTCCATGCTTCTGGCAGCTATCACATTTCTTTGCATAAGTAAGAGCATCTTCTTTCAAAGTAGGCCAAAAATACCCAGTTCTCAAGGCCTTCTCTCCCAAGGCTCTTCCCCCAATGTGGGATGCACAAGCTCCTTCATGGAGTTCTTTCAGTACTTCCAGTCCATCCGCCGAAGTAATACACGTCAGAAGAAGACGATTGAATGATTTCTTGTATAGGGTTTCATCCCATAACTCAAACCACTTGTCTCTAGCCTTGACATACTTGGCCTCTACAGGGTCTGAAGGTAATTGGCCTGTCTTCTTGAAATTTATGATAGGTTCCATCCATACTATTCCTCAGCCGAGAAACATGACTTGTTCCTGATCAATACTCTTCTTAGGCTTGACTTCCCAAGATACCGTCCTTGGTACATCGCCATCAGCTGAGCTAGCCAACTTTGAGAGAGCATCAGCCTGATGATTCTCTGATCTTAGTACTTGGTCTAGAACAAAGCGTTTTCAAGGCTCAATCTCGTCATTGATCAGACGCATATATTTGCTCATTGATGCTTCTTTGCAATCATAATCTCCATTGACTTGGCTGACGACTAAGAGAGAGTTCGATTTGGCCTCAATCTCTAAAGCCCCAGCCGCTTTGCACATCTTGATCCCAGCCAGCAGGGCTTCATACTCAGCTTCATTGTTGGATGCTTGGAACTGGAATCTTAATGCATATTCAAACTTATTTGATACTGCTTGTGTATTTGATACTGCTTGTGGATCGCACATTATTTGTATTGTGCAAGGACTAAAAAGAAGTAGGAGCTTGAGCAATGGCGAATTAGATCTCTGAGTAGACAATGGAGCATGGTTTGCTACTTTAGTTGTAGGAGTTTATAGTTTTCATCTGGCCTCTGTTTTAATATTAGATTTAAATAATTGTTATTACGTTCCAGTTATTACCAAGAACATAATTTCCATTTCGATTTTGGATTCAGAAGGTTTTTTATTTAATGGTTTATATGTGCTAGAATTACAAGTCCACATCTATAACATAGACAGCAAGAAACACAAATCAAATGACTCAAACCCTCCTTATCTATAGCGTTGTCGATTAGGCCAGATAAGCTCAAAGCGCATTGAGAAATTTTATAAAGATGGAATTCTTAAATCATTTGATTTTGAATCATTTGATGTATGTGAGTTTTGCTTGATGGCGAAAATAACAAAGTCACCTTTCACAGGTTTAAGTAAAAGGGCCAATGATCTTTTAGCCCTCATACATACTGATGTGTGTGGACCTATGAGTACTTTGGCTAGAAGAAGGTACAACTATTTCATTACTTTTTGTTGGAACTAGTACAAGAAAAACTCTAATAACTTAGCTGGAAATCGAGACGTCGTGATATGATCACTGTCCTAAGTCGATAAACCTCCACAACAGGTGCGATTGAATAGCATGCACCGACTCCAAGGTTAACGTCTCCTCCACGAACCGGCGCACTCCGGTAGATGGAGTAGGAACTGAACTCGAACAAAAGAAAATAGAAAAATAGTATCTATGGTGAGTAGAGGGAGAAAGAATTGTGTTGTGTATATTTCTGAAGGGAAGATGGGCTATTTATAGGAGAAATGAGAGGAAAATGAAACTACCGAATTAATCAGGAAATCTCCAACAGCCATAAGAAGTAAATCATCAAATTATGGCAATTAATTAAAACATTACAAAAGTGTAACAACTAAGAGAGTTGAAACTGTAACAGCCCGATTCCCGAGCTGCTAGCTTAACTCGCTAAACAATCACAAATCCCAATTAACACCAAAACAATAATAATCACTTATAAATTAGATAATACAAGTAGCTGAAACAACCTGAAATATACGATCCTGGACCTGTGGGTTATGGGCCCACAAAATAATATCCTTTAAATAAGACTTCAATTACATAGTCATTCAATCTCAAATTCCATGGCAAAAGAATAATCTATATCATAAGTAATTCTAAATAAACTCCTCTATATACAAACTTAAGTTTCGGACTTTAACCCACAATACACAATTCGAATCATAACTTTGCTCTCAACTCGCTTCTGGCTTCCAACACAATCCTGCAACAAAGTTTGACTCTGCCACCCACCAAGTGACAGGCCACAGAAATGACAACACTATCAGCAAAGCTGAGTACACACTATGTAATAGAAAATACAAGTTTAGGTGTATTTTGAAAACTAATTGATAACACATAGTCATAATAGCAAGTAGTCATAATCACTTCCATACTTAGAGATGTCATAAGATCAATCTTTTGATATGACCGCGAGCGTAGCAAACTGTTGAGGGTCGTCACCCCACCTTTTACTGTTCTGCTTGCAAGACTTAACCCGGACATGTCCCACTTCCGCCAGGATTTCCCCCTCCTGGTTGGGTAACAGTTAGGGAATACCCGCCCTAACCCGGGAGTATACTCACGCCTCGCTTCCGTGATTAAAAACCAAGACATTTAGTGTTTCATTACCATACAATTCCATATACTTAACAAATTCCATTTAAAAGCATAAACATGGCAATTTAGTGTTCGAGCCTAGCTTAGGCTAAGTAAAACATCTCAAGTGAACCATAGCATGCCAAATCCATGTCATATACTCAAAGAACACATACTATTATGCATATCATAAGAGATTTCATTTCATAATCATGCTTCAAAATAGAAAGAAACAATCATTTAACCATAGGTAAGAAAATCTCTAGGTTACAATCCAAACTAAGTGTGTACCTTCACTTAGGCTGCTTAATGTAACTCAAACTCCTTATTCCAAGTGGTTTATCCTTCCTATAACTTCCCCTGAATATGTAAAGTGCTAGGAATTAGTTTTCATAAGTTTTAGAACATGAAATACTAAGCTAAGTACAAGAGAGATGCAAAGCTGTACGCACAGCAATCTGTTTGATGTTTCCATAGAGTTTTCTACAATTTCCCAAATCTTGAAAACTCTACCAAAAGATTGAAATACTAGGGAATTATGTCTAGAAGAGTTGTATGTAAAAAGAAGTAGGTGTTGAAGAAGAAGATTTAGGAGAAAAGGACGAAAAACCATGACACCCTTTTATAGGGCCTGTTCTGGCGGTACCCATGGGGGAGGGAAACCTCTTCTGGGTAAGGTCAGTTTCTTGGAGTTTCTAGGTGATTCTTGTTGGAGATGTTAGCTTAATGTGTTGGCTTTCATTCATGCAAAGATCTTTAAGAGATCGACACTCAAGCAGCTGCTAAGAAGCATTCTTTGAGGATAGGTACAAACTGATATTTCAGCTGAGCCATATCTTACTATGTAAGGAACTTACCATATTAAGCCACGTATATTTTGGGAACAAATGACCATTTTAGCCTTACAACATCTCAAACATAACATATGTCAAGTTTGATTAGGTTCTGAGCTCGGATTTAACCCAAAAAGGCTCTTTAACTAGAGGTTCATTGTTACCCGATAAAATGTCTCTATGCGATTTTCATAATCTTAAAGAATTAGGCTCTCAAAGGCTTTCTAACTTATCTATTGGTTCTCAAGGCTTTCTTCACCTCTAAGAATGATAGTGCTTATCCTCTTTGACCTTTCTTAACCATTAAGAATGATAGTGCTTATCCACAAGCTTTCTTAACCACTAAGAATGTTAGAGCTTATCCACAAGCTTTCTTAACCACTAAGAATGTTAGAGCTTATCCACTTACTTTCTTAACCACTAAGAATAATAGTGCTTATCCACAAGCTTTCTTAACCACTAAGAATGTTAGAGCTTATCCACTTGCTTTCTTAACCACTAAGAATGTTAGAGCTTATCCACTTACTTTCTTAACCACTAAGAATGTTAAAGCTTATCCACTTGCTTTCTTAACCACTAAGAATGTTAGAGCTTATCCACTTGCTTTCTTAACCACTAAGAATGATGGTTCTTATCCACTTTTGTCCTAGTATGATGTTGGAGAGAATTCTATCTACTTAAAGGACCAAAGCCTGATGAAGACTTAATATAGTTAACAAAATAATTGAACCTGCTTAAAAATTTAGGCTATTACAGAAACGGTCAAAATATTAAACCAAGTGGGCCCCAAAATAACAGTCACACACGCGTGCCGAGCCGAGCCGGCCGGCGCGCGTGCGACAACTAACTGACTGACGGCGGCGGCGCGCGCGGGAGATTGTCCACTATCTCCTCCATAACATGTTTAACACATTATAGAACATTTATCTATATAAATTGGGGTACAACTTCTTCCACCACCAATGTGGGACAACAACAAGGAAGTTTTACAACCTTCCAAGTTTGCACCAACTCCAAACTATTCTAACAATCCCCCACTTGGTTCAAACTTGTGCCGATTTCAAAGAAAAAGGAAAATTGGAAAAAACTGTTGCTAGGTGAACAAAGTCTTGAATCTGCAACTAAGTGATTTCGAGTATCAGTTCTTGCATGTACAACATAAATCCATAACCACCCTGTATTATGATTGCTTTAGAGAATAGCCTGCGTCTATTCTCATAGGAGGTGGCTACCCCCCACAATCACGTAGGTGAGTCCATCAAGTGTACACTGCTCACACCACCCCAATAAGGGCTATGGATCTCATCTTCAACCATGAAGTATAAACATACTAAAGGGTACAACATACAACGATACTTGAGAAATACCTCAAGGTTTTAATTATTAACATGATTACAAGCAATAGCTCCACAATTTCGTTTGACAACATTGAATCTGGTAAACCAGATTGGTATCCATCATGGGCTACTACATAGGCGAGTTCAATCTCATTCCTTTAGCAGTTTTCGAAACTACTTTCCTATTTAGACCTTTAGTCAACGGATCCGCTGAATTTCTCTCACCTCACATAGTCAAGAGAGATTACACCGATTTGATCAAATTACAAACAACATGATGTCTTAAGCGTATATGCCTACTCTTGCCATTATATGCCTTATTCTTAGCAATATGAATGGCCGCTTGTGAGTCATAATGAAGCAAAATAGATGGCACTGGCTAAAGGAACATCAGCCACAAGATTCCTCAACCTCTCTGCTTCCCGACCAGCCATCTCCAAAGCAATAAACTCATACTCCATTGTAGACTTCACAATGCATGTCTGCTTGGAGGATTTCCAAGACACTATTGCTCCTGCTAGAGTAAACACAAAACCACTGGTAGAGTGTATGTCATCACTCTCCGAAATCCAATTAGCATCACAATATCCCTCCAAAATAGGAGGATGACCACTATAACATAATTCAAGACTCGTAGACCCTTTAAGATGCTTAAGCAAACGAACCAAAGCATTCCAATGATCATGACCGGGGTTATGAGTATACCTGCTCAATCTGCTGACTACATAAGCTATATCAGGACGAGAATAATTCATCAAAAACATAAGAATCCCAATAATCTTAGCATACTCAACCTGTTTGACACTATCAGAAGTATTCTTTTTCAAAGACATACTAGCGTCATAGGGAGTTCGAACAGGTTCCACATCAAAACAACCAAACTTTGTAAGAACCTTTTCGTCATAGTGAGCTTGACTAAGTCTGAAACCAGAAGTAGTCTTCTCAACTTAACTTCCAAAATCACATCGACCTCACCCATATCTTTCATGTCAAATGAAGATTTGAGCAAGGACTTGGTTGAATTAACAACGCACATACTAGTACCTAAAATGAGCATATCATCAACATAAAGAGCAATAATCACATAATCAAAAGAATCAGTTCTCACATAAATGCATGAATCAGCATCACAATTTCTCAAACAAAGAGATAAAACAATACTATCAAGCTTCTCATACCACTGCTTAGGAGCTTGTTTCACACCATACAAAGATTTTACAAGTCTACGTACCTTATGTTCTTGACCATGAATCCTAAAACCATCAGGTTGCTCCATATAAATTTCCTCATCAAGATCACCATTCAAAAATGCAGTTTTCACATCCATTTGATGCACATAAAGACCATAAATAGAGGCAATAGCAAACAACACCATAATGGAGGCAATCTTAGTAACCGGGGAACATTAGTAGAAAAAACCTTATATGTATCAAGATAACTGGTCCAATTTTTTCAAAACCGCATCAGTAAAAATTAACTGATCTAGTCATTTATCAAATCGGATAAGTTAAAATTAACTGATCCGGTCATTTATCAAACCGGATCAGTTACTTTAAGTTTTCATGGCGCAAAAGTCTGATTAAATAAACTGATCCGGTCATTTATCAGACCGGATCAGTAAATTGGCCACATTAAATTGATGATCACCAGCCTAAATCTCTTTTAAGCCCGCTCCTATTTCCCTTATTTTACAGCCCAAATCCTTATTTCCCTCCCCTGATCTCTCATCCAGTCATCCCTCATTCCTCTCTCCTCCCACTCACAAAACCCTAAACACCCTCTTCGATCTCACCTTTCTCCAGCCCCTTTCTTCTGTCGCTCCTGATCTAACCCACCATATCTCGCCGTCGTCGATCTCCTAAACTTCTCTCTGTCCTTCGCTCTCACCCTCTGTCCTTCGCCCTCAACTAACGCCACGACCAACCAATGTCCTCCCTCCACTAACGCCACCATCAGCACCCTCTGTCTTTCGCTCTCTTTCCACTAACGCCACCACCACGCTCCTCCTCTCTCTTTCCTCTGTGCTTCTCTCCTCTCTGCCACCAAAGATCCGTCACCAACGAACCAACACCAGCACAATCTGCCACCAACGTAAATACTTCACCACCGCTTCGATGATTTCTCCTCCTCAACCTCCTTCGTCAGATTAGGGTTTCGATTTTGGGCGTTCAACAATGGCCGATTTGAGGAGTTCCAATCATTTATTTATCAATTTCAGGGTTTCGACTTTATGGTTCAACGTGATCCAGATTTTAGTCTCTCACCAGCGCACGACGCCAGTCAACCACCAACGCACGAGTTTCATTTCGTTTGTTTGAGTTTTTTTAGATCTAGGGTTTGAGTTTCCTTTTTTAATTTTGCATTTTCGTTTGTTTTTTTTTCCTTTTTTAATTTAATGCATATTATTTGTGTATTTTAATTTTATAAGTTTTTAATTTCATTAAGTTTGTCATATTTCTATTTTTTTATTTTGTGTAAGTTTTATTATTTTATTTTTTATGTATAGTTTATATTTGTTGTCTTTTGTATATGTGAAATTGTTGAAAATATTATTATATATGTAAAATTGTGGTAAATTTTCTGATTTTTAAATTTTGTGTATACATGTTGGTGTGAAAAACTTTGTTTAATGAAAAGTCACTTTGGATGTCAAATGAAAAGCCAACATCACCATAAGCTATGGAAAAGCTTTTTTTTAGCTTATTCTAAACCTATCTGATTCAGTTTATTCCGTAGAGCTACTGCGAGCCCACCCGATCCAGACCAAAACCAGAGCGGTAAGCCCGTTTTTGACCGGATCGGATGGGCTTTTTCCACTAGTGGAATAGGTATCAAAGTAATCAAAATCTTTCTTCTGAGTAAACCCCTGAGCAACGAGTCTGGCCTTAAACTTATCAATGGATCCATCAGACTTGAGTTTCTTCCTGAAAACCCACTTACAACCTATTGGTTTACATCCACAAGGTAAATCCACAACCTCCCAAGTATGGTTAAACATAATGGACTCGATTTCACTGTCAATGGCTTCTTTCCATACACAACATCATCAGATCTCATGGCCTCATCATAGGTCTTAGGATCGTCTTCAATAATAAAAGTAGATACAAAAGATTCGTCCAAATCATCACCATACTCTAAAACAAAGGTAGTAACAAAATTAGGTCCAAAACTGGTCTCAACTCTAGGTCTCTTGCTTCTCCTAGGTTCAAAAGAGGCTTCAACAACATTTTCTGGAACATCAATCACATCATTAGCAGAAGATGAAGAAGGTAAGGACTCCAAAGAAACATCAACAAGTCTAGAAGACTTCAATGGAAATATATCCTCAAAAAATTCAGCTTCTCTCGACACAAAAATATGACCATAAAAACCAGATTTTGGCATCCTTAGCCATAAACCTATAAGCTGCACTATTAGGGGCATAACCAACAAAAATAGTATCAACAGTCTTAGGTCCAATCTTATCCCTCTTGAATTCAGGTACAAGAACCTTAGCCAAGCACCCCCACACTTTCATAAAATTCAGGTTGGGAGGATAACCTTTCCACAACTCATAAGGGGTTTGGTCTACTTTCTTGTGAGGCACCCTATTCAAAACGTAATAAACAGATTAAATGGCTTCCCCCCCACATAAAGTCTGATGAACCCAAGGAAATAAACATTGCATTCATCATATCTTTCAAAGTCCTATTTTTCCTCTCAACTATCCCATTCTGTTAAGGAGTATAAGAGGCATAAAACTCATGAATAATACCATTTTTCTGACAAAAATCAGCAAGAAAATCATAACCATATTCACCACCACAATCATACCTAAGCCTCTTGATTTTTCTATCTAGTTGGTTTTCAACCTCAGTCTTATAAATCAAAAACATGCCCTCGGCCTCATCTTTGCTTTTCAGCAAATAAACTCTAGTGAACCTCGAACAATCATCAACAAAAGGTTATATAATACTTATGGCCCGATTTGCCTCTTGGTTACATAAAAGGTTTCTAATGATACTTGGCCTCAACGCACACTTAACACTTTTGCATTTCAGACATGACCAACTTTAGAATCAAATTCATGCTATGCATGAGCTTAATGGACTTAACATTAACATGTCCAAGTCTAGAATGCCAAGTATCAACAGATTCAACATTATAAGCAGAAGAGGATGATGCATTCATTTCAACGTCCAAAACAAACAGACCACCATTGCAAAATCCTTTGCCAACAAACTGGCCAAACTTAGACAACACTAACTTACCAGAATCAAAAGAAAGCTTAACACCAGCATAAGAAATAATATGGCCAAACTTAGACAACACTAACTTACCAGAATCAAAAGAAAGCTTAACACCAGCATAAGAAATAATATTCCTAAGCACATCAGGGACATATAGGACATTTTCAAGAGCTGAGGTCTTTCCAGAAGTGAGTTTCAGAGTGACCTTTCCTTTGTGGTGGACTCGAACCTTGCTGGAGTTTCCCATGTACACGTACTCGCCATCACCATAATCTTTGAGCTACTTGAGTCCTTGTTGGCGCTGATGTGACGTGTAGCTCCAGTTTCAACGATCCATTCAACTTGATTTTCAGCCAAGTTGACTTCAGAGAGAACAGCAACAACGACATCTTCACATGTTTCATGGAGATTGGCTTGTGGCTTTCCTTGACCAGAGTTGTTTCTATGAGCCCTGTAGTTCTTGTTGTATCTTTTCTAGTTGCCTTTGTTACCTTTGTTTCCATTCTTCTCACTTGCAATCCTAGCATGACAATGAGCAGAAATGTGACCTTTCTTGTGGCAGTCGAAGCATTTTCCATCAAACCTCTTACGCTTGTTGTTCTGGTCACCACTCTTGTATGTACCTACATTTTTATATTCAGCAATAACAACAGAATTAGAGCATTAGTCTTAACATGTTCCTGTCTCCTGTTAGCATCCTCAATCTTGATAAGAGCAACCAATTCTTGCAGCTTCATATCTTTTTTCTTGTGCCTCATATTCTTCTTGTATTCTCCCCAAGAAGAAGGTAACTTCTCGATCAGTGCATTGGCTTGAAAGTGATCACAGAATGACATCATATTCATGAATTTGGTCCATAATAGCTTGTCATCTACGATCTCAAATTTAAGCCACTTAGCAACAACATACTTTTTAGCACCAGCATCATCAGAACCATACTTAGCATCAAGAGCAGACCATATTTCTTTAGCATTGTTGCATTTACAGTAAATATCAAACAAAGAGTTATCCATGTAATACAACATAATTCCTCTAACAGTTAGATTGTCCTTAGCTTTCTTAGTATCATAACCGGTGGCAGATTCATCAAGAACAATTTCTTCATGTAACACATAATCAATATCATACTGTTGGAAATAGAAGGATATTTTTCAGACCAACGTTTAAAGTTCTTTCCATTCAAAGGTTCAAATTTGGACATATCAGGGACAATCTATTGGGGCATGGTAATAAGAGTATTATTAGGTTGAGCAACAAGAATATTTTCAGCAGCCATCTCGAATGGATAAACTAGAACCGAACAGAATATCGACTTTGATTGTTGGAACTAGTTGATGCGAATTTCGACTCCTCTCACGTGTGTGTTTAGAAGACCCAAAAACACAAGGCAGCGAAAAACGATCAAAAAATCGATATAGACTTTTAGTCGTAAGAAAAGCTCTCAAAACTAAAAGAATTGGTTGATAAACACACCTCAATGAAGAATGGTGTTTAGGATAGATTGAACCACAAACTAAAAGACTCCACTTAAAGTTTATAATTCGGGTTTAGCTAAGGAAGTGAATCTCCACTCTCAACATTAACTAAGGGTTTTAATTAACAAATTACGAAAACCTCCACTCTCAAATCTATTAATTGGGTTGAATTTCTTGTAGTGTTACCTCCCAAGAAACTCGTTTCAAAGATAGAATAAAAACCTCGGTTTTTAGACTTTAAACACAACGTGTTTTTGAATAAGCACAAAGCTCAAGTTTTCAACAACAAAATCTGATCTTCATTGATGAACCAGGTTACATATATATAGTACAAGAGGGAAAAGACTTAAAACGGTAGCAACTAAGTCTAAAACACTAAGGAGATTAGACAAAGCATTTAAATTACAAAATATCTCCTAAAAGAAGGCTGAAATCAGCACACTTGCTTCTTCCTCTCTTCACTTGGACGTGGGGTATAAGGAGCAAACCAATGAGAACCTTTCCTTCACATGAAGACATCTTCAACCAAGAAAAGGAATGATCACTTTGCTGCACAAATACACCTCATTTTAGCGTCTAAGGTGTTAGGCAATAGGGGAGCTTTCCTAACTAGGAAGGAAAGCTTGTGATTGGCTCCAAAGCTGCAAATATCCTAAGCACCTCTATGACTAAGCTAAGAGCTTATTACCTCATATGTTACACGTCCAAAATACTCCTAAATTAAGCAAACTAAAACCGGTTTTGCAAACCGAAAGTTACAAAAACTGATTTAAGAGCTAAGTAACTAATGAGTACAATTAGTGAAAGTAAAGCATGTTTAGGACTTAATTAACACTAATTGACATTAAGCACCTTAAGCACACACCTCCCCAACACCCATGGGCAGCTGCTTGCTTGCTTACTTAGTTCCGAACCTTCCTTTGCAAAAGATCACAAAACTCGTACTACTCCATGAAACGTGTATCTCCCTTGGTATAATTTGGATTAGTACTTTAACAAAACTTGTAACACCTGATCCTAAACCATGATATAAGCCATATCCAACGAATCTTGTTAGGTAGAATAGGTGATACTAAATCTGCAATAAGGATGATCATGTAAGCTATCCTTAATAATCTTAGTACCCTCTTGTTTCGTTTCATTCTCTCTTTCTTCAAAAGAATTCGACCACGAATTCAGTTGTTGGAGCATGAAGGTTGTGCATAGTATTTCTTGTTCACCTCCATGCGCTTTAGAATTGGTGTTGCATCATTTTGTGGTGGTAGTTGTTCTATGACAACAACCTCCAATAAGACTTCCCTCAAATCAGGATTTTCTTCCTCCACTCCCTCGTTTGTTTTTGCATCCAATTCACACACACTTGTGTGTTCTTCTTCTTCTTGATCAGCACTAACTTCACTTTCTCCTTTTGATTGAAGCTTCTCTACTAATAGAGACACCTTCTCCTTGTGAAGTTTTTGCTTCTTATCTTCTTGCATTTGTTGTCTCAAGAATCGAACCTTTTGATTAGCTTCTTGCATCCGTGCAAAAGCTTCTACTAGTTCGTCCATATTAACAAAAATACAACTTATCGAAGTTCAAGATGAACTACTATTACAATGATTACAGAAGGAAAAAAAACATTCTGCCTACAAACTGCCCAGAATTTTCACCAAAAGTTCGAGCTTCAAAAACAAATCAATACAACTCCAAATTAAATGAAATCTGGTATACCTGTAGCCCTATATGTCAAAAACATAATACCAAAGTTTTATACAAAAAATCGAACTCCGTTGATTGCAATATCAATTTTTCTAAAGTTGGTCCAGATTAATCCGGTTTTAGACCACTTAAGAAAAACACGCTGATTATGCTAGCAAATGACAACCAAAAGTTATGAAATTATACAGGCCAAAACTAGACATAAAAATAACCACTTTAAAAAAAAGAATTACTCAAAAACACGATCTGAGATGTGAAAACCTCGCGTTCAAAGTTACCTCAAAAAACTGTCTCTTACGGGTTGCTTCCTTTTGCTTCTTTTTTGTGGTTTTCCTTCTTCTCCAAGAACGTCTAAGTGCCAAGAGGACTTAGAGGACTGGTCTCTGATACCACTTGATGCCAAATTGGACTCCTCTCACGTGTGTGTTTAGAAGACCCAAAAACACAAGGCAGCGGAAAACGATCAAACAATCGATATAGACTTTTAGTCGTAAGAAAAGCTCTCAAAACTAAAAGAATTGGTTGGTAAACAGACCTCAATGAAGAATGGTGTTTAGGATAGATTGAACCACAAACTAAAAGACTCCACTTAAAGTTTATAATTCGGGTTTAGCACAGGAAGTGAATCTCCACTCTCAACCTTAACTAAGGGTTTTAATTAACAAATTACGAGAACCTCCACTCTCAAATCTGTTAATTGGGTTGAATTTCTTGTAGTGTTACCTCCCAAGAAACTCGTTTCAAAGATAGAATAAAAACCTCGGTTTTTAGACTTTAAACACAACGTGTTTTTGAATAAGCACAAAGCTCAAGTTTTCAACAACAAATTCTGAACTTCATTGATGAACCAGGTTACATATATATAGTACAAGAGGGGAAAGACTTAAAACGGTAGCAACTAAGTCTAAAACACTAAGGAGATTAAACAAAGCATTTAAATTACAAAATATCTCCTAAAAGAAGGCTGAAATCAGCACACTTGCTTCTTCCTCTCTTCACTTGGACATGGGGTATAAGGAGCAAACCAATGAGAACCTTTCCTTCACATGAAGGCATCTTCAACCAAGAAAAGGAATGATCACTTTGCTGCACAAATACACCTCATTTTGGCGTCTAAGGTGTTAGGCAATTGGGGAGCTTTCCTAGCTAGGAAGGAAATCTTGTGATTGGCTCCAAAACTGCAAATATCCTAAGCACCGCTATGACTAAGCTAAGAGCTTATTACCTCATATGTTACACGTCCAAAATACTCCTAAATTAAGCAAACTAAAACCGGTTTTGCAAACCGAAAGTTACAAAAATGGATTTAAGAGCTAAGTAACAAATGAGTACAATTAGTGAAAGTAAAGCATGTTAAGGACTTAATTAACACTAATTGACATTACGCACCTAAAGCACACACCTCCCCAACACCCATGGGCAGCTGCTTGCTTACTTACTTAGTTCCGAACCTTCCTTTGCAAAAGATCACAAAACTCGTACTACTCCATGAAACGTGTATCTCCCTTGGTATAATTTGGATTAGTACTTTAACAAAACTTGTAACACCTGATCCTAAACCATGATATAAGCCATATCCAACGAATCTTGTTAGGTAGAATAGGTGATACTAAATCTGCAATAAGGATGATCATGTAAGCTATCCTTAATAATCTTAGTACCCTCTTGTTTCGTTTCATTCTCTCTTTCTTCAAAAGAATTCGACCACGAATTCAGTTGTTGGAGCATGAAGGTTGTGCATAGTATTTCTTGTTCACCTCCATGCGCTTTAGAATTGGTGTTGCATCATTTTGTGGTGGTAGTTGTTCTATGACAACAACCTCCAATAAGACTTCCCTCAAATCAGGATTTTCTTCCTCCACTCCCTCGTTTGTTTTTGCATCCAATTCACACACACTTGTGTGTTCTTCTTCTTCTTGATCAGCACTAACTTCACTTTCTCCTTTTGATTGAAGCTTCTCTACTAATAGAGACACCTTCTCCTTGTGAAGTTTTTGCTTCTTATCTTCTTGCATTTGTTGTCTCAAGAATCGAACCTTTTGATTAGCTTCTTCCATCCGTGCAAAAGCTTCTACTAGTTCGTCCATATTAACAACAATACAACTTATCGAAGTTCAAGATGAACTACTATTACAATGATTACAGAAGGAAAAAAAACATTCTGCCTACAAACTGCCCAGAATTTTCACCAAAAGTTCGAGCTTCAAAAACAAATCAATACAACTCCAAATTAAATGAAATCTGGTATACCTGTAGCCCTATATGTCAAAAACATAATACCAAAGTTTTATACAAAAAATATAACTCCGTTGATTGCAATATCAATTTTTCTAAAGTTGGTCCAGATTAATCCGGTTTTAGACCACTTAAGAAAAACACGCTGATTATGCTAGCAAATGACAACCAAAAGTTATGAAATTATACAGGCCAAAACTAGACATAAAAATAACCACTTTAAAAAAAAGAATTACTCAAAAACACGATCTGAGATGTGAAAACATCGCGTTCAAAGTTACCTCAAAAAACTGTCTCTTACGGGTTGCTTCCTTTTGCTTCTTTTTTGTGGTTTTCCTTCTTCTCCAAGAACGTCTAAGTGCCAAGAGGACTTAGAGGACTGGTCTCTGATACCACTTGATGCCAAATTGGACTCCTCTCACGTGTGTGTTTAGAAGACCCAAAAACACAAGGCAGCGGAAAACGATCAAACAATCGATATAGACTTTTAGTCGTAAGAAAAGCTCTCAAAACTAAAAGAATTGGTTGGTAAACAGACCTCAATGAAGAATGGTGTTTAGGATAGATTGAACCACAAACTAAAAGACTCCACTTAAAGATTATAATTCGGGTTTAGCACAGGAAGTGAATCTCCACTCTCAACCTTAACTAAGGGTTTTAATTAACAAATTACGAGAACCTCCACTCTCAAATCTGTTAATTGGGTTGAATTTCTTGTAGTGTTACCTCCCAAGAAACTCGTTTCAAAGATAGAATAAAAACCTCGGTTTTTAGACTTTAAACACAACGTGTTTTTGAATAAGCACAAAGCTCAAGTTTTCAACAACAAATTCTGAACTTCATTGATGAACCAGGTTACATATATATAGTACAAGAGGGGAAAGACTTAAAACGGTAGCAACTAAGTCTAAAACACTAAGGAGATTAAACAAAGCATTTAAATTACAAAATATCTCCTAAAAGAAGGCTGAAATCAGCACACTTGCTTCTTCCTCTCTTCACTTGGACATGGGGTATAAGGAGCAAACCAATGAGAACCTTTCCTTCACATGAAGGCATCTTCATCCAAGAAAAGGAATGATCACTTTGCTGCACAAATACACCTCATTTTGGCGTCTAAGGTGTTAGGCAATTGGGGAGCTTTCCTAGCTAGGAAGGAAATCTTGTGATTGGCTCCAAAACTGCAAATATCCTAAGCACCGCTATGACTAAGCTAAGAGCTTATTACCTCATATGTTACACGTCCAAAATACTCCTAAATTAAGCAAACTAAAACCGGTTTTGCAAACCGAAAGTTACAAAAACGGATTTAAGAGCTAAGTAACAAATGAGTACAATTAGTGAAAGTAAAGCATGTTAAGGACTTAATTAACACTAATTGACATTACGCACCTAAAGCACACACCTCCCCAACACCCATGGGCAGCTGCTTGCTTACTTACTTAGTTCCGAACCTTCCTTTGCAAAAGATCAAAAATTCGTACTACTCCATGAAACGTGTATCTCCCTTGGTATAATTTCGATTAGTACTTTAACAAAACTTGTAACACCTGATCCTGAACCATGATATAAGCCATATCCAACGAATCTTGTTAGGTAGAATAGGTGATACTAAATCTGCAATAAGGATGATCATGTAAGCTATCCTTAATAATCTTAGTACCCTCTTGTTTCGTTTCACCTACATTGAATGTAAAAAGTATTTTGCCCATAACTCTTATCTCGTAAAACATTTGTGATTGATTCTTGCCCCAAAAGTAGCATTTTTCCATGCTCAACCGATTCATCAAGTCCAAATGGGAAAAATATGAAGTTGGATTTTTCGTACCAGTTGTGCCCTACATTGAGCTGAAAAGTGTTTTTGGCATAACTCTCAGCCTAAAAAACATTTCTAAACGATTCTTGTGCCTAAAGTGGTATTTTTCCATGCTCCACTGCTCCGTCATGTCAAAATGTGTAAAAAATGAAGTTGGATTTTTCTTACAAGTAGTGCCCTACATTGAATGTGAAAGGTCTTTTGCCCATAACTCTTATCTCGGAAAACATTTTTGATTGATTCTTGCGCCGAAAGTTGCTTTTTTCCATGCTCAATAGATTCCTAAAGTCCAAATGGGAAAAAAATAATGTTAGATTTTTCGTACGAGTTGTGCCCTACATTGAGCTGAAAAGTGTTTTTTGGCATAACTCTTAGCCTGAAAAACATTTCTAAACGGTTCTTGTGCCTAAAGTGGTTTTTTTCCATGCTCCACAGCTCTATCATGTCTAAATGTGTAACAAATAAAGTTGGATTTTTCGTACAAGTAGTGCCCTACAATGAACGTGAAAAGTTTTTTGCCCATAACTCTTATCTCGGAGAACATTTTTGATTGATTCTTGCGCCTAAAGTTGTTTTTTTCCATGCTCAATAGATTCCTCAAGTCCAAATGGGAAAAAAAATAAAGTTGGATTTTTCGTTCGAGTTGTGCCCTACATTGAGCTGAAAAGTGTTTTTTGGCATAACTCTTAGCCTGAAAAACATTTCTAAACGATTATTGTGCCTAAAGTGGTTTTTTTCCATGCTCCACCACTCCGTCCTGTCAAAATGTGTAAAAAATGAAGTTGGATTTTTCGTACAAGTAGTGCCCTACATTGAATGTGAAAAGTATTTTGCCCACAACTCTTATCTCGGAAAACATTTCTGATTGATTCTTTCGCCTAAAGTAGCATTTTCCCATGCTTAGCAGATTCCTCAAGTCCGAATGGGAAAAAAATAAAGTCGGATTTTTCGTACGAGTTGTGTCCTACATGAAAATTGTTTTTGGCATAACTCTTAGCCTGAAAAACATTTTGAAACGGTTCTTAGGCCTATAGTGGTTTTTTTCCATGCTCCGCAGCTCCATCATGTCAAAATGTGTAAAAAATGAAGTTCGATTTTTCGTAAAAGTAATGCCCTACATTGAACGTGAAAAGTATTTTGCCCATAACTCTTATCTGGGAAAACATTTCAGATTGATTCTTTCGCCTAAAGTGGCGTTTTTCCAAGTTAATAGATTCCTCAAGTCGAAATGGGAAAAAAATGAAGTCGGATTTTTTGTACGAGTTGTGTACGTTCAGCTGAAAAGTGTTTTTGGCATAACTCTTAGCCTGAAAAACATTTATAAACGATTCTTGTGCCTAAAGTGGTTTTTTTCCATGCTCCACATCTCCGTCGTGTCAAAATGTGAAAAAAATGAAGTTAGATTTTGCGTACAAGTAGTGCCCTACATTGAATGTGAAAAGTATTTTGCCCACAACTCTTATCTCAGAAAACATTTCTGATTGATTCTTTCGCCTAAAGTAGCATTTTTCCATGCTTAATAGATTCCTCAAGTCCGAATGGGAAAAAAATGAAGTCGAATTTTTCGTACGAGTTGTGCCCTACATTGAGCTGAAAGTGTTTTTGGCATAACTCTTAGCCTGAAAAACATTTCGAAACGGTTCTTGTGCCTATAGTGGTTTTTTTCCATGCTCCGCAGCTCCATCATGTCAAAATGTGTAAAAAATGAAGTTCGATTTTTCATACAAGTAATGCCCTACATTGAACGTGAAAAGTATTTTGCCCATAACTCTTATCTGGGAAATCATTTCTGATTGATTCTTGCGCCTAAAGTGGCTTTTTTCCATGCTTAATAGATTCCTCAAGTCCAAATGGGAAAAAAATGAAGTTGGGTTTTTTGTACGAGTTGTCTACATTGAGCTGAAAAGTATTTTTGGCATAACTCTTTGCCTGAAAAACATTTATAAACGATTCTTGTGCCTAAAGTTGTTTATTTCCATGCTCCACAGCTCCGTGATGTCATAATGTGTAAAAAATGAAGTTAGATTTTTCGTACAAGTAGTGGCCCACATTGAATGTGAAAAGTATTTTGGCCATAACTATTATCTCTGAAAACATTTGTGATTGATTCTTGTGCCTAAAGTAGCTTTTTTTCATGCTCAACCGATTCCTCAAGTCCGAATGGGTAAAATATGAATTGGATTTTTCGTACCGGGTTGTGCCCCTGCATTGAGCCGAAAAGTGTTTTTGGCATAACTCTTAGCCTGAAACACATTTATAAACGATTCTTGTGCCTAAAGTGGTTTTTTCCCATGCTCCACAGCTCCGTCATGTCAAAATGTGTAAAAAATGAAGTTGGATTTTTTTACAAGTAGTTCCCTACATTGAATGTGAAAAGTATTTTGGCCATAACTATTATCTCGGAAAACATTTGTGATTGATTCTTGTGCCTAAAGTAGCTTTTTTTCATGCTCAACCGATTCCTCAAGTCCGAATGGGTAAAATATGAATTGGATTTTTCGTACCAGTTGTGCCCTGCATTGAGCCGAAAAGTGTTTTTGGCATAACTCTTAGCCTCGAAACACATTTCTAAACGATTCTTGTGCCTAAAGTGGTTTTTTCCCATGCTCCACAACTCCGTCATGTCAAAATGTGTAAAAAATGAAGTTGGATTTTTCTTACAAGTAGTTCCCTACATTGAATGTGAAAAGTATTTTGCCCATAACTCTTATCTCGGAAAACATTTTTGATTGATTCTTGCGCCAAAAGTAGCATTTTTCCATGCTCAATGATTCCTCAAGTCCGAATGGGAAAAAAAATAAAGTCGGATTTTTCGTACCGGTTGTGCCCCCGCATTGAGCCGATAAATGTTTTTGGCATAACTCTTAGCCTGAAAAATATTTCTAAACGGTTCTTGTGCCTAAAGTTGTTTTTTTCCATGCTCCACAGCTCTATCATGTCAAAATGTGTAAAAAATGAAGTAGGATTTTTCGTACAAGTAGTGCCCTACATTGAACGTGAAAAGTATTTTGCCCATAACTCGTATCTGGGAAAACATTTCTGATTGATACTTGCGCCTAAAGTTACTTTTTTCCATGCTTAATAGATTCTCAAGTCCAAATGGGAAAAAAATAAAGTCGGATTTTTTGTACGAGTTGTCTACATTGAGCTGAAAAGTATTTTTGGCATAACTCATAGCCTGAAAAACATTTATAAACGATTTTGTGCCTAAAGTGGTTTTTTTCCATGCTCCACATCTCCGTCGTGTCAAAATGTGTAAAAAATGAATTTAGATTTTGCGTACAAGTAGTGCCCTACATTGAATGTGAAAAGTATTTTGCCCACAACTCTTATCTCGGAAAACATTTCTGATTGATTCTTGCGCCAAAAGTAGCATTTGTCCATGCTCAACAGATTCCTCAAGTCCGAATGGAAAAAAAATGAAGTTGGATTTTTCGTACGAGTTGTGCCCTACATTGAGCTGAAAAGTGTTTTTGGCATAACTCTTAACCTGAAAGACATTTCTAAACGGTTCTTGTGCCTAAAGTGGTTTTTTTCCATGCACCACAGCTCCATCATGTTAAAATGTGTAAAAAATGAAGTTGGATTATTCGTACAAGTAGTGCCCTACATTGAACGTGAAAAGTATTTTGCCCATAACTCGTATCTGGGAAAACATTTCTGATTGATACTTGCGCCTAAAGTGGCTTTTTTCCATGCTTAATAGATTCCTCAAGTCCAAATGGGAAAAAAATGAAGTTGGGTTTTTTGTACGAGTTGTCTACATTGAGCTGAAAAGTATTTTTGACATAACTCTTAGCCTGAAAAACATTTATAAACGATTCTTGTGCCTAAAGTTGTTTATTTCCATGCTCCACGAATTCCGTGATGTCATAATGTGTAAAAAATGAAGTTAGATTTTTCGTACAAGTAGTGGCCCACATTGAATGTGAAAAGTATTTTGGCCATAACTATTATCTCGGAAAACATTTGTGATTGATTCTTGTGCCTAAAGTAGCTTTTTTTCATGCTCAACCGATTCCTCAAGTCCGAATGGGTAAAATATGAATTGGATTTTTCGTACCCGGTTGTGCCCCGCATTGAGCCGAAAAGTGTTTTTGGCATAACTCTTAGCCCGAAACACATTTCTAAACGATTCTTGTGCCTAAAGTGGTTTTTTCCCATGCTCCACAAACTCCGTCATGTCAAAATGTGTAAAAAATGAAGTTGGATTTTTCTTACAAGTAGTTCCCTACATTGAATGTGAAAAGTATTTTGCCCATAACTCTTATCTCGGAAAACATTTTTGATTGATTCTTGCGCCAAAAGTAGCATTTTTCCATGCTCAACAGATTCCTCAAGTCCGAATGGGAAAAAAAATAAAGTCGGATTTTTCGTACCAGTTGTGCCCTGCATTGAGCTGATAAATGTTTTTGGCATAACTCTTAGCCTGAAAAATATTTCTAAACGGTTCTTGTGCCTAAAGTTGTTTTTTTCCATGCTCCACAGCTCTATCATGTCAAAATGTGTAAAAAATGAAGTAGGATTTTTCGTACAAGTAGTGCCCTACATTGAACGTGAAAAGTATTTTGCCCATAACTCGTATCTGGGAAAACATTTCTGATTGATACTTGCGCCTAAAGTTACTTTTTTCCATGCTTAATAGATTCTCAAGTCCAAATGGGAAAAAAATAAAGTCGGATTTTTTGTACGAGTTGTCTACATTGAGTCGAAAAAGTATTTTTGGCATAACTCATAGCCCTGAAAAACATTTATAAACGATTTTGTGCCTAAAGTGGTTTTTTTCCATGCTCCACATCTCCGTCGTGTCAAAATGTGTAAAAAATGAATTTAGATTTTGCGTACAAGTAGTGCCCTACATTGAATGTGAAAAGTATTTTGCCCACAACTCTTATCTCGGAAAACATTTCTGATTGATTCTTGCGCCAAAAGTAGCATTTGTCCATGCTCAACAGATTCCTCAAGTCCGAATGGAAAAAAAATGAAGTTGGATTTTTCGTACGAGTTGTGCCCTACATTGAGCTGAAAAGTGTTTTTGGCATAACTCTTAACCTGAAAGACATTTCTAAACGGTTCTTGTGCCTAAAGTGGTTTTTTTCCATGCACCACAGCTCCATCATGTTAAAATGTGTAAAAAATGAAGTTGGATTATTCGTACAAGTAGTGCCCTACATTGAACGTGAAAAGTATTTTGCCCATAACTCGTATCTGGGAAAACATTTCTGATTGATACTTGCGCCTAAAGTGGCTTTTTTCCATGCTTAATAGATTCCTCAAGTCCAAATGGGAAAAAAATGAAGTTGGGTTTTTTGTACGAGTTGTCTACATTGAGCTGAAAAGTATTTTTGACATAACTCTTAGCCTGAAAAACATTTATAAACGATTCTTGTGCCTAAAGTTGTTTATTTCCATGCTCCACAGCTCCGTGATGTCATAATGTGTAAAAAATGAAGTTAGATTTTTCGTACAAGTAGTGGCCCACATTGAATGTGAAAAGTATTTTGGCCATAACTATTATCTCGGAAAACATTTGTGATTGATTCTTGTGCCTAAAGTAGCTTTTTTTCATGCTCAACCGATTCCTCAAGTCCGAATGGGTAAAATATGAATTGGATTTTTCGTACCAGTTGTGCCCTGCATTGAGCCGAAAAGTGTTTTTGGCATAACTCTTAGCCTGAAACACATTTCTAAACGATTCTTGTGCCTAAAGTGGTTTTTTCCCATGCTCCACAGCTCCGTCATGTCAAAATGTGTAAAAAATGAAGTTGGATTTTTCTTACAAGTAGTTCCCTACATTGAATGTGAAAAGTATTTTGCCCATAACTCTTATCTCGGAAAACATTTTTGATTGATTCTTGCGCCAAAAGTAGCATTTTTCCATGCTCAACGGATTCCTCAAGTCCGAATGGGAAAAAAAAATAAAGTCGGATTTTTCGTACCCGGTTGTGCCCCGCATTGAGCTGATAAATGTTTTTGGCATAACTCTTAGCCTGAAAAATATTTCTAAACGGTTCTTGTGCCTAAAGTTGTTTTTTTCCATGCTCCACAGCTCTATCATGTCAAAATGTGTAAAAAATGAAGTAGGATTTTTCGTACAAGTAGTGCCCTACATTGAACGTGAAAAGTATTTTGCCCATAACTCGTATCTGGGAAAACATTTCTGATTGATACTTGCGCCTAAAGTTACTTTTTTCCATGCTTAATAGATTCTCAAGTCCAAATGGGAAAAAAATAAAGTCGGATTTTTTGTACGAGTTGTCTACATTGAGCTGAAAAGTATTTTTGGCATAACTCATAGCCTGAAAAACATTTATAAACGATTTTGTGCCTAAAGTGGTTTTTTTCCATGCTCCACATCTCCGTCGTGTCAAAATGTGTAAAAAATGAATTTAGATTTTGCGTACAAGTAGTGCCCTACATTGAATGTGAAAAGTATTTTGCCCACAACTCTTATCTCGGAAAACATTTCTGATTGATTCTTGCGCCAAAAGTAGCATTTTTCCATGCTCAACAGATTCCTCAAGTCCGAATGGAAAAAAAATGAAGTTGGATTTTTCGTACGAGTTGTGCCCTACATTGAGCTGAAAAGTGTTTTTGGCATAACTCTTAACCTGAAAGACATTTCTAAACGGTTCTTGTGCCTAAAGTGGTTTTTTTCCATGCGCCACAGCTCCATCATGTTAAAATGTGTAAAAAATGAAGTTGGATTATTCGTACAAGTAGTGCCCTACATTGAACGTGAAAAGTATTTTGCCCATAACTCGTATCTGGGAAAACATTTCTGATTGATACTTGCGCCTAAAGTGGCTTTTTTCCATGCTTAATAGATTCCTCAAGTCCAAATGGGAAAAAAATGAAGTTGGGTTTTTTGTACGAGTTGTCTACATTGAGCTGAAAAGTATTTTTGGCATAACTCTTAGCCTGAAAAACATTTATAAACGATTCTTGTGCCTAAAGTTGTTTATTTCCATGCTCCACAGCTCCGTGATGTCATAATGTGTAAAAAATGAAGTTAGATTTTTCGTACAAGTAGTGGCCCACATTGAATGTGAAAAGTATTTTGGCCATAACTATTATCTCGGAAAACATTTGTGATTGATTCTTGTGCCTAAAGTAGCTTTTTTTCATGCTCAACCGATTCCTCAAGTCCGAATGGGTAAAATATGAATTGGATTTTTCGTACCAGTTGTGCCCTGCATTGAGCCGAAAAGTGTTTTTGGCATAACTCTTAGCCTGAAACACATTTCTAAACGATTCTTGTGCCTAAAGTGGTTTTTTCCCATGCTCCACAGCTCCGTCATGTCAAAATGTGTAAAAAATGAAGTTGGATTTTTCTTACAAGTAGTTCCCTACATTGAATGTGAAAAGTATTTTGCCCATAACTCTTATCTCGGAAAACATTTTTGATTGATTCTTGCGCCAAAAGTAGCATTTTTCCATGCTCAACAGATTCCTCAAGTCCGAATGGGAAAAAAAATAAAGTCGGATTTTTCGTACCAGTTGTGCCCTGCATTGAGCTGATAAATGTTTTTGGCATAACTCTTAGCCTGAAAAATATTTCTAAACGGTTCTTGTGCCTAAAGTTGTTTTTTTCCATGCTCCACAGCTCTATCATGTCAAAATGTGTAAAAAATGAAGTAGGATTTTTCGTACAAGTAGTGCCCTACATTGAACGTGAAAAGTATTTTGCCCATAACTCGTATCTGGGAAAACATTTCTGATTGATACTTGCGCCTAAAGTTACTTTTTTCCATGCTTAATAGATTCTCAAGTCCAAATGGGAAAAAAATGAAGTCGGATTTTTTGTACGAGTTGTCTACATTGAGCTGAAAAGTATTTTTGGCATAACTCATAGCCTGAAAAACATTTATAAACGATTTTGTGCCTAAAGTGGTTTTTTTCCATGCTCCACATCTCCGTCGTGTCAAAATGTGTAAAAAATGAATTTAGATTTTGCGTACAAGTAGTGCCCTACATTGAATGTGAAAAGTATTTTGCCCACAACTCTTATCTCGGAAAACATTTCTGATTGATTCTTTCCCCTAAAGTAGCATTTTTCCATGCTTATTAGATTCCTCAAGTCCGAATGGGAAAAAAATGAAGTCGGATTTTTCGTACGAGTTGTGCCCTACATTGATCTGAAAAGTGTTTTTGGCATAACTCTTAGCCTGAAAAACATTTCCAAACGGTTCTTGTGCCTAAAGTGGTTTTTTTCCATGCTCCACAGCTCCATCATGTCAAAATGTGTAAAAAATGAAGTTGGATTTTACGTACAAGTAGTGCCCTACATTGAATGTGAACAGTATTTTGGCCACAACTCGTATCTGGGAAAACATTTTTGATTGATTATTGCGCCTAAAGTGGCTTTTTTCCATGCTTAATAGATTCCTCAAGTCCGAATGGAAAAAAAATGAAGTCGGATTTTTTGTACGAGTTGTCTACATTGAGCTGAAAAGTGTTTTTGGCATAACTCTTAGCCTGAAAAACATTTATAAACGATTCTTGTGCCTAAAGTTGTTTTTTTCCATGCTCCACAACTCCGTGATGTCATAATGTGTAATAAATGAAGTTAGATTTTTCGTACAAGTAGTGCCCTACATTGAATGTGAAAAGTATTTTGGCCACAACTCATATCTCGGAAAACATTTCTGATTGATTCTTTCGCCTAAAGTAGCATTTTTCCATGCTTAATAGATTCCTCAAGTCCGAATGGGACAAAAATGAATTCGGATTTTTCGTACGAGTTGTGCCCTACATTGATCTGAAAAGTGTTTTTTGCATAACTCTTAGCCTGAAAAACATTTCCAAACGGTTCTTGTGCCTAAAGTGGTTTTTTTCCATGCTCCACAGCTCCATCATGTCAAAATGTGTAAAAAATGAAGTTGGATTTTTCCTACAAGTAGTGCCCTACATTGAATGTGAAAAGTATTTTGGTCACAACTCGTATCTGGGAAAACATTTTTGATTGATTATTGCGCCTAACGTGGCTTTTTCCATGCTTAATAGATTCCTCAAGTCCGAATGAAAAAAAAATGAAGTCGGATTTTTTGTACGAGTTGTCTACATTGAGCTGAAAAGTGTTTTTGCCATAACTCTTATCTCGGAAAACATTTGTGATTGATTCTTGTGCCTAAAGTAGCTTTTTTCCATGCTCAATCGATTCCTCAAGTCCGAAACGTGTTTTTGGCATAACTCTTAGCCTGAAACACATTTCTAAACGATTCTTGTGCCTAAAGTGGTTTTTTCCCATGCTCCACAGCTCCGTCATGTCAAAATGTGTAAAAAATGAAGTTGGGTTTTTTTTACAAGTAGTTCCCTACATTGAATGTGAAAAGTATTTTGCCCATAACTCTTATCTCGGAAAACATTTTTTATTGATTCTTGCGCCAAAAGTAAAATTTTTCCATGCTCAACAGATTCCTCAAGTCCGAATGGGGAAAAAAATAAAGTCGGATTTTTCGTACCAGTTGTGCCCTGCATTGAGCTGAAAAATGTTTTTGGCATAACTCTTAGCCTGAAAAAAAATTATGAACGATTCTTATACCTAAAGTGTTTTTTTCCATGCTCCACAGCTCCGTCATGTCAAAATGTGTAAAAAATGAAGTTAGATTTTTCGTACAAGTAGTGCCCTACATTGAATGTGAAAAGTATTTTGCCCACAACTCTTATCTCGGAAAGCATTTTTTATTGATTCTTTCGCCTTAAGTAGCATTTTTCCATGCTTAACAGATTCCTCAAGTCCGAATGGGAAAAAAATGAAGTCGGATTTTTCGTACGAGTTGTGCCCTACATTGAGCTGAAAAGTGTTTTTGGCATAACTCTTAGCCTCAAAAACATTTCTAAACGGTTCTTGTGCCTAAAGTGGTTTTTTTCCATGCTCCACAGCTCCATCTTGTCAAAATGTTTAAAAAATGAAGTTGGATTTTTCGTACAAGTAGTGCCCTACATTGAACGTGAAAAGTATTTTGCCCATAACTCGTATCTGGGAAAACAATTCTGATTAATTCTAGCGCCTAAAGTGGCTTTTTTCCATGCTTAATAGGTTCCTCAAGTCCAAATGGGAAAAAAAATGAAGTCGGATTTTTTGTACGAGTTGTCTACATTGAGCGGAAAAGTGTTTTTGGCATATCTCTTAGCCTGAAAAACATTTATAAACGATTCTTGTGCCTAAAGTGGTTTTTTTCCATGCTCCACAGCTCCGTGATGTCATAATGTGTAAAAAATGAAGTTAGATTTTTCGTACAAGTAGTGCCCTACATTGAGTGTGAAAAGTATTTTAGCCACAACTCTTATCTCGGAATACATTTCTGATTGATTCTTTCGCCTAAAGTAGCATTTTTCCATGCTTAATAGATTCCTCAAGTCCGAATGGGAAAAAAATGAAGTCGGATTTTTCGTACGAGTTGTGCCCTACATTGATCTGAAAAGTGTTTTTGGCATAACTCTTAGCCTGAAAAACATTTCCAAACGGTTCTTGTGCCTAAAGTGGTTTTTTTCCATGCTCCACAGCTCCATCATGTCAAAATGTGTAAAAAATGAAGTTGGATTTTACGTACAAGTAGTGCCCTACATTGAATGTGAACAGTATTTTGGCCACAACTCGTATCTGGGAAAACATTTTTGATTGATTATTGCGCCTAAAGTGGCTTTTTTCCATGCTTAATAGATTCCTCAAGTCCGAATGGAAAAAAAATGAAGTCGGATTTTTTGTACGAGTTGTCTACATTGAGCTGAAAAGTGTTTTTGGCATAACTCTTAGCCTGAAAAACATTTATAAACGATTCTTGTGCCTAAAGTTGTTTTTTTCCATGCTCCACAGCTCTGTGATGTCATAATGTGTAAAAAATGAAGTTAGATTTTTCGTACAAGTAGTGCCCTACATTGAATGTGAAAAGTATTTTGGCCATAACTCTTATCTCAGAAAACATTTGTGATTGATTCTTGTGCCTAAAGTAGCTTTTTTCCATGCTCAACCGATTCCTCAAGTCCGAATGGGTAAAATATGAATTCGATTTTTCGTACCATTTGTGCCCTGCATTGAGCTGAAAAGTGTTTTTGGCATAACTCTTAGCCTGAAACACATTTCTAAACGATTCTTGTGCCTAAAGTGGTTTTTTCCCATGCTCCACTGCTCCGTCATGTCAAAATGTGTATAAAATGAAGTTGGGTTTTTCTTACAAGTAGTTCCCTACATTGAATGTGAAAAGTATTTTGCCCATAACTCTTATCTCGGAAAACATTTTTGATTGATTCTTGCGCCAAAAGTAGCATTTTTCCATGCTCAACAGATTCCTCAAGTCCGAATGGGAAAAAAAATAAAGACTGATTTTTCGTACCAGTTGTGCCCTGCATTGAGCTGAAAAATGTTTTTGGCATAACTCTTAGCCTGAAAAACAATTATGAACGATTCTTGTACCTAAAGTGTTTTTTTCCATGCTCCACAACTCCGTCATGTCAAAATGTGTAAAAAATGAAGTTAGATTTTTCGTACAAGTAGTGCCCTACATTGAATGTGAAAAGCATTTTGCCCACAACTCTTATCTCGGAAAGCATTTTTTATTGATTCTTTCGCCTTAAGTAGCATTTTTCCATGCTTAACAGATTCCTCAAGTCCGAATGGGAAAAAAATGAAGTCGGATTTTTCCAATTTTCACCAAAAGTTCGAGCTTTAAAAACTAATCAATACAACTCCAAATTGAATGAAATCTGGTATTCCTATAGCCCAATATGTCGAAAACATAATACGAAAGTTTCATAGAAAAACTCGAACTCAGTTGATTGCAGATTCAATTTTTCTAAAGCTGGTCCAGATTAATCCGGTTTTAGACCACTTAAGAAAAACAGGCTGATTATGCTAGCAAATGACAACCAAAAGTTATGACATTTTACAGGCCAAAACTAGACATAAAAATAACCACTTTTAAAAAAATAATTACCCAAAAACACGATCTGAGATATGAGAACCTCGCGTTCAAAATTACCTCAAAAAAACTGTCTCTTTCGGGTTACTTCCTTTTGCTTCATTTTTGCGGTTTTCCTTCTTCTCCAAGAACGTCTAAGTGCCAAAAGGACTTAGAGGACTGGTCTCTGATACCACTTGATGCAAAATTGGACTACTCTCACGTGTGTGTTTAGAAGACCCAAAAACACAAGGCAGCGGAAAACGATTACCTCCCAAGAAACTCGTTTCAAAGATAGAATAAAAACCTCGGTTTTTAGACTTTAAACACAACGTGTTTTTGAATAAGCACAAAGCTCAAATTTTCAACAGTAAAATCTGATCTTCATTGATGAACCAGGTCACATATATATAGTACAAGAGGGGAAAGACTTGAAACAGTAGCAACTAAGTCTAAAACACTAAGGAGATTAAACAAAGCATTTAAATTACAAAATATCTCATAAAAGAAGGCTGAAATCAGCACACTTGCATCTTCACTTGGACGTGGGGTATAAGGAGCAAACCAATGAGAACCTTTCCTTCACATGAAGACATCTTCAACCAAGAAAAGGAATGATCACTTTGCTGCACAAATACACCTCATTTTGGCGTCTAAGGTGTTAGGCAATTGGGGAGCTTTCCTAGCTAGGAAGGAAAGCTTGTGATTGGCTCCAAAGCTGCAAATATCCTAAGCACCTCTAAGACTAAGCTTAGAGCTTATTACATCATATGTTACACGTCCAAAATACTCATAAATTAAGCAAACTAAAACCGGTTTTGTAAATCCGAAAGTTACAAAAACTAATTTAAGAGCTAAGTAACTAATGAGTACAATTAGTGAAAGTAAAGCATGTTTAGGACTTAATTAACACTAATTGACATTAAGAACCTTAAGCACACACCTCCCCAACACCCATGGGCAGCTGCTTGCTTACTTACTTAGATCCGAACCTTACTATGCAAAAGATCACAAAACTCGTACTACTCCATGAAACGTGTATCTCCCTTGGTATAATTTGGATTAGTATTTTAACAAAACTTGTAACACCTGATCCAAAACCATGATATAAGCCATATCCAACGAATCTTGTTAAAAGAATAGGTGATACTAAATCTGCAATAAGGATGATCATGTAAGCTATCCTTAATAATCTTAGTACCCTCTTATTTCGTTTCATTCTCTCTTTCTTCAAAAGAATTCGACCACGAATTCTGTTGTTGGAGCTTGAAGGTTGTGCATAGTCTTTCTTGTTCACCTCCATGCGCTTTAGAATTGGTGCTGCATCATTTGTAGTGGTAGTTGTTCTATGACAACAACCTCCAATAAGACTTCCCTCAAATCAGGATTTTCTTCCTCCACTCCCTCGTTTGTTTTTACATCCAATTCACACACACTTGTGTGTTCTTCTTCTTCTTGATCAGCACTAACTTCACTTTCTCCTTTCGATTGAAGCTTCTCTACTTATAGAGACACCTTCTCCTTGTGAAGTTTTTGCTTCTTATCTTCTTGCATTTGTTGTCTCAAGAATCGAACCTTTTGATTAGCTTCTTGCATCCGTGCAAAAGCTTCAACTAGTTCATCCATATTAACAACAATACAACTTATAGAAGTTCAAGATGAACTACTATTACAATGATTATAGAAGGAAAAAAAATATTCTGCCTACAAACTGCCCAGAATTTTCACCAAAAGTTCGAGCTTCAAAAACAAATCAATACAACTCCAAATTGAATGAAATATGTATACCTGTAGCCCTATATGTCGAAAACATAATACCAAAGTTTCATACAAAAAATCGAACTCCGTTGATTGCAGTTTCAATTTTTCTAAAGCTGGTCCAGATTAATCCGGTTTTAGACCACTTAAGAAAAACACGCTTATTATGCTAGCAAATGACAACCAAAAGTTATGAAATTATACGGGCCAAAACTAGACATAAAAATAACCAATTTAAAAAAAGAATTACCCAAAAATACGATCTAAGATCTGAAAACCTCGCGTTCAAAATTACCTCAAAAAACTGTCTCTTAAGGGTTGCTTCCTTTTGCTTTTTTTTTGTGGTTTTCCTTCTTCTCCAAGAACGTCTAAGTGCCAAGAGGACTTAAAGGACTGGTCTCTGATACCACTTGATGCGAAATTGGACTCCTCTCACGTGTGTGTTTAGAAGACCCAAAAACACAAGGCAGCGGAAAACGATCAAACAATCGATATAGACTTTTAGTCGTAAGAAAAGCTCTCAAAACTAAAAGAATTGGTTGATAAACACACCTCAATGAAGAATGGTGTTTAGGATAGATTGAACCACAAACTAAAAGACTCCACTAAAAGTTTATAATTCGGGTTTAGCTAAGGAAGTGAATCTCCACTCTGAACCTTAACTAAGGTTTTTAATTAACAAATTACAAGAACCTCCACTCTCAAATCTGTTAATTTGGGTTGAATTTCTTGTAGTGTTACCTCCCAAGAAACTCGTTTCAAAGATGGAATAAAAACCTCGGTTTTTAGACTTTAAACACAACGTGTTTTTGAATAAGAACAAAGCTCAAGTTTTCAACAACAAAATCTGATCTTCATTGATGAACCAGGTTACATATATATAGTACAAGAGGGGAAAGACTTAAAACAGTATAAACTAAGTCTAAAACACTAAGGAGATTAAACAAAGCATTTAAATTATAAAATATTTCCTAAAAGAAGGCTGAAATCAGCACACTTGCTTCTTCCTCTCTTCACTTGGACATGGGGTATAAGGAGCAAACCAATGAGAACCTTTCCTTCACATGAAGACATCTTCAACCAAGAAAAGGAATGATCACTTTGCTGACCAAATACACCTGCTTTTGGCGTCTAAGGTGTTAGGCAATTAGGGAGCTTTCCTAGCTAAGAAGGAAAGCTTGTGATTGGCTCCAAAGCTGCAAATATCATAAGCACCTCTATGACTAAGCTAAGAGCATATTACATCATATGTTGCACGTCCAAAATACTCCTAAATTAAGCAAACTAAAACCGGTTTTGCAAAACCGAAAGTTACAAAAACTAATTTAAGAGCTAAGTAACTAATGAGTACAATTAGTGAAAGTAAAGCATGTTTAGAACTTAATTAACACTAATTGACATTAAGCACCTTAAGCACACACCTCCCCAACACCCATGGGCAGCTGCTTGCTTACTTGCTTAGTTCCGAACCTTCCTTTGCAAAAGATCACAAAACTCGTACTACTCCATGAAACGTGTATCTCCCTTGGTATAATTTGGATTAGTAATTTAACAAAACTTGTAACACCTGATCCTAAACCATGATATAAGCCATATCCAACGAATCTTGTTAGGTAGAATAGGTGATACTAAATCTGGGAAAAGGATGATCATGTAAGCTATCCTTAATAATCTTAGTACCGTCTTGTTTCGTTTCACCTACATTGAATGTGAAAATTATTTTGCCTATAACTCTTATCTCGTAAAACATTTGTGATTGATTCTTGTCCCAAAAGTAGCATTTTTTTATGCTCAACCGATTCCTCTAGTCCAAATGGGAAAAATATGAAGTTGGATTTTTCGTACCAGTTGTGCCCTGCATTGAGCTGAAAAATGTTTTTGGCATAACTCTTAGCCTGTAAAACATTTCTAAACGATTCTTGTGCCTAAAGTGGTATTTTTCCATGCTCCACTGCTCCGTCATGTCAAAATGTGTAAAAAATGAAGTTGGATTTTTCTTACAAGTAGTGCCCTACTTTGAATGTGAAAGGTATTTTGCCCATAACTCTTATCTCGGAAAACATTTTTGATTGATTCTTGCGCCTAAAGTTGCTTTTTTCCATGCTCAATAGATTCCTCAAGTCCAAATGGAAAAAAAATAAAGTTGGATTTTTCGTACGAGTTGTGCCCTACATTGAGCTGAAAAGTGTTTTTGGCATAACTCTTAGCCTGAAAGACATTTCTAAACGGTTCTTGTGCCTAAAGTGGTTTTTTTCCATGCACCACAGCTCCATCATGTTAAAATGTGTAAAAAATGAAGTTGGATTATTCGTACAAGTAGTGCCCTACATTGAACGTGAAAAGTATTTTGCCCATAACTCTTATCTGGGAAAACATTTATGATTGATTCTTGCGCCTAAAGTGGCTTTTTCCATGCTTAATAGATTCCTCAAGTCCAAATGGGAAAAAAATGAAGTCGGATTTTTTGTACGAGTTGTCTACATTGAGCTGAAAAGTGTTTTTGGCATAACTCTTAGCCTGAAAAACATTTATAAACGATTCTTGTGCCTAAAGTGGTTTTTTTCCATGCTCCACAGCTCTGTGATGTCAAAATGTGTGAAAAATCAAGTTAGATTTTTCGTACAAGTAGTGCCCTACATTGAATGTGAAAAGTATTTTGCCCATAACTCTTATCTCGGAAAACATTTGTGATTGATTCTTGCGCCTAAAGTAGCATTTTTCCATGCTGAACCGATTCCTCAAGTCCGAATGGGAAAAATATGAAGTTGGATTTTTCATACCAGTTGTGCCCTACATTGAGCTGAAAAGTGTTTTTGCTCATAACTCTTACCTCAGAAAACATTTTTGATAGATTATTGCGCCTAAAGATGCTTTTTTCCATGCTCAATAGATTCCTCAAGTCCAAATGGGAAAAAAATAAAGTCGGATTTTTCGTACATGTTGTGCCCTACATTGAGCTGAAAAGTATTTTTGGCATAACTCTTAGCTTGAAAAACATTTATAAACGGTTCTTGTGCCTAAAGTGGTTTTTTTCCATGCTCCACAGCTCCATCATGTCAAAATGTGTAAAAAATGAAGTTGGATTTTTCGTACAAGTAGTGCCCTACATTGAACGTGAAAAGTATTTTGCTCATAACTCATATCTCGTAAAACATTTTTGATTGATTCTTGCGCCTAAAATAGCATTTTTCCATGCACAACAGATTCCTCGAGTCCGAATGGGAAAAATATGAAGTTGGATTTTTCGTACCAGTTGTGCCCTACATTGAGCTGAAAAGTGTTTTTGGCATAACTCTTAATCTAAAAAATATTTCTAAACGATTCTTGTGCCGAAAGTGGTTTTTTTCCATGCTCCACTGCTCCGTCATGTCAAAATGTGTTAAAAATGAAGTTGGATTTTTCGTACAAGTAGAGCCCTACATTGAATGTGAAAAGAATTTTGCTCATAACTCTTATTTGGGAAAACATTTCTGATTGATTCTTGTGCCTAAAGAGGCTTTTCTCCGTGCTGAATAGATTCCTCAAGTCCAAATGGGAAAAAAATAATGTCGGATTTTCCGTACGAGTTGTCTACATTGTGCTGAAAAGTGTTTTTGGCATAACTCTTAGCCTGGAAAACATTTCTAAACGATTTTTGTGCCAAAAGTGGTTTTTTTCCCTGCTCCACAGCTTCGTCATATCAAAATGTGCAAAAAATGAAGTTAGATTTTTCGGACAAGTAGTGCCCTACATTGAATGTGAAATGTATTTTGCCCATAACACTTATCTCAGAAAACATTTCTCATTCATTCTTGCGCCTAAAGTAGCATTTTTCCATGCTCAACAGATTCCTCAAGTCCTAATGGGGTAAAAAATGAAGTTGCATTTTTCGTACCAGTTGTGCCCTGCATTGAGCTGAAAAATGGTTTTGCCATCACGCTTAGCCTGAAAAACAATTCTAAACGATTCTTGTGCCTAAAGTGTTTTTTTCCTTGCTCCACAGCTCCGTCATCTCAAAATGTGTAAAAAATGAAGTTAAAATTTTCGTACAAGTAGTGCCCTACATTGAATGCGAAAAGTATTTTGCCCACAACTCTTATCTCGGAAAACATTTCTGATTGATTATTTCGCCTTAAGTATCATTTTTCCATGCTTAACAGATTCCTCAAGTCCGAATGGGAAAAAAATGAAGTCGGATTTTTCGTACGAGTTTTGTCCTACATTGAGCTGAAGACTGTTTTTGGCATAACTCTTAGCCTGAAAAACATATCGAAATGGTTCTTGCGCCTATAGTGGTTTTTTCCATGCTCCGCAGCTCTATCATGTCAAAATGTGTAAAAAATTAAGTTCGATTTTTCGTACAAGTAATGCCCTACATTGAACGTGAAAAGTATTTTGCCCATAACTCTTATCTGGGAAAACAATTCTGATTGATTCTTTCGCCTAAAGTGGCTTTTTTCCAAGCTTAATAGATTCCTCAAGTCCAAATGGGAAAAGAATGAAGTCGGATTTTGTACGAGTTGTGTACATTGAGCTGAAAAGTGTTTTTGGCATAACTCTTAGCCTGAAAAACATTTATAAACGATTCTTGTGCCTAAAGTGGTTTTTTTCCTTGCCACACAGCTCCGTCGTGTCAAAATGCGTAAAAAATGAAGTTAGATTTTGCGTACAAATAGTGCCCTACATTGAATGTGAAAAGTATTTTGCCCACAACTCTTATCTCGGAAAACATTTCTGATTGATTCTTTCGCCTAAAGTAGCATTTTTCCATGCTTAATAGATTCCTCAAGTCCGAATGGGAAAACAATGAAGTCGGATTTTTCGTACGAGTTGTGCCCTACATTGAGCTGAAAAGTGTTTTTGGCATAACTCTTTGCCTGAAAAACATTTCTAAACGGTTCTTGTGCCTAAAGTGGTTTTTTTCCATGCTCCACAGCTTTATCATGTCTAAATGTGTAAAAAATAAAGTTGGATTTTTGGTACAAGGTGAAAAGTTTTTTGCCCATAACTCTTATCTCGGAAAACATTTCTGATTGATTTTTGCGCCTAAAGTAGCATTTTTCCATGCTCAACAGATTCCTCAAGTCCGAATGGGAAAAATATGAAGTTGGATTTTTCGTACCAGTTGTGCCCTAAATTGAGCTGAAAAGTGTTTTTGGCGTAACTCTTAACCTGAAAAACATTTCTAAACGATTCTTGTGCCTAATGTGGTTTTTTTCCAAGCTCCACTGCTCCGTCCTGTCAAAATGTGTAAAAAATAAAGTTGGATTTGTCGTACAAGTAGTGCCCTACATTGAATGTGAAAAGTATTTTGCCCACAACTCTTGTCTCGGACAGCATTTCTGATTGATTCTTTCACCTTAAGTAACATTTTTCCATGCTTAAGAGATTCCTCAAGTCCGAATGGGAAAAAAATAAAGTCGGATTTTTCAAACGTGTTGTGCCCAACATTGAGCTGAAAAGTGTTTTTGGCACAACTCTTAACCTGAAAAACATTTCTAAACGGTTCTTGTGCCTAAAGTGGTTTTTTTCCATGCACCACAGCTCCATCATGTCAAAATGTGTAAAAAATGAAGTTGGATTATTCGTACAAGTAGTGCCCTACATTGAACGTGAAAAGTATTTTGCCCATAACAATTATCTGGGAAAACATTTCTGATTGAATCTCGCGCCTAAAGTGGATTTTTCCATGCTTAATAGATTCCTCAAGTCCAAATGGGAAAAAAATGAAGTCGGATTTTTTGTACGAGTTGTCTACATTGAGCTGAAAAGTGTTTTTGGCATAACTCTTAGCCTGAAAAACATTTATAAACGATTCTTGTGCCTAAATTGGTTTTTTTTCCATGCTCCACAGCTCCGTGATGTCAAAATGTGTGAAAAATCAAGTTAGATTTTGCGTACAAGTAGTGCCCTACATTGAATGTGAAAAGTATTTTGCCCATAACTCTTATCTCGGAAAACATTTCTGATTGATTCTTTCGCCTAAAGTAGCATTTTTCCATGCTTAATAGATTCCTCAAGTCCGAATGGGAAAAAAAATGAAGTCGGATTTTTCGTACGAGTTGTTTCCTACATTGAGCTGAAAAAGTGTTTTTGGCATAACTCTTAGCCTGAAAAACATTTTTAAACGGTTCTTGTGCCTAAAGTGGTTTTTTTCCATGCTCCACAGCTCCATCATGTCAAAATGTGTAAAAAATGAAGTTGGATTTTTCGTACAAGTAGTGCCCTACATTGAATGTGAATAGTATTTTGCCCACAACTCTTGTCTCGGACAGCATTTCTGATTGATTCTTTCGTCTTAAGTAACATTTTTCCATGCTTAAGAGATTCATCAAGTCCGAATGGGAAAAAAATAAAGTCGGATTTTTCGAACGAGTTGTGCCCAACATTGAGCTGAAAAGTGTTTTTGGCACAACTCTTAACCTGAAAAACATTTCTAAACGGTTCTTGTGCCTAAAGTGGTTTTTTCCATGCACCACAGCTCCATCATGTCAAAATGTGTAAAAAATGAAGTTGGATTATTCGTACAAGTGGTGCCCTACCTTGAACGTAAAAAGTATTTTGCCCATAACAATTATCTGGGAAAACATTTCTGATTGATTCTCGCGCCTAAAGTGGATTTTTTCCATGCTTAATAGATTCCTCAAGTCCAAATGGGAAAAAAATGAAGTCGGATTTTTTGTACGAGTTGTCTACATTGAGCTGAAAAGTGTTTTTGGCATAACTCTTTGCCTGAAAAACATTTATAAACGATTCTTGTTCCTAAAGTGGTTTTTTCCATGCGCCACAGCTCCGTGATGTCATAATGTGTAAAAAATGAAGTTAGATTTTTCGTACAAGTAGTGCCCTACATTGAATGTGAAAAGTATTTTGCCCACAACTCTTATCTCGGAAAACATTTCTGATTGATTCTTTCGCCTAAAGTAGCATTTTTCCATGCTTAATAGATTCCTCAAGTCCGAATGGGAAAAAAATGAAGTCGGATTTTTCGTACGAGTTGTGCCCTACAATGAGCTGAAAAGTGTTTTTGGCATAACTCTTAGCCTGAAAAACATTTCTAAACGGTTCTTGTGCCTAAAGTGGTTTTTTTCCATGCTCCACAGCTCTATCATGTCTAAATGTGTAAAAAATAAAGTTGGATTTTTCGTACAAGGTGAAAAGTTTTTTGCCCATAACTCTTAACTCGGAAAACATTTCTGATTGATTCTTGCGCCTAAAGTAGCATTTTTCCATGCTCAACAGATTCCACAAGTCCGAATGCGAAAAATATGAAGTTGGATTTTTCGTACCAGTTGTGCCCTACATTGAGCTGAAAAGTGTTTTTAGCGTAACTCTTAACCTGAAAAACATTTCTAAACGATTCTTGTGCCTAAAGTGGTTTTTTTCCAAGCTCCACTGCTCCGTCCTGTCAAAATGTGTAAAAAATGAAGTTGGATTTTTCGTACAAGTAGTGCCCTACATTGAATGTGAAAAGTATTTTGCCCACAACTCTTGTCTCGGAAAGCATTTCTGATTGATTCTTTCGCCTTAAGTAGCATTTTTCCATGCTTAAGAGATTCCTCAAGTCCGAATGGGAAAAAAATGAAGTCGGATTTTTCGAACGAGTTGTGCCCAACATTGAGCTGAAAAGTGTTTTTGGCACAACTCTTAGCCTGAAAAACATTTCTAAACGGTTCTTGTGCCTAAAGTGGTTTTTTTCCATGCACCACAGCTCCATCATGTCAAAATGTGTAAAAAATGAAGTCGGATTTTTCGTACGAGTTTTGTCCTACATTGGGCTGAAGAGTGTTTTTGGCATAACTCTTAGCCTGAAAAACATATCGAAACGGTTCTTGCGCCTATAGTGGTTTTTTCCATGCTCCGCAGCTCTATCATGTCAAAATGTGTAAAAAATTAAGTTCGATTTTTCGTACAAGTAATGCCCTACATTGAACGTGAAAAGTATTTTGCCCATAACTCTTATCTGGGAAAACAATTCTGATTGATTCTTTCGCCTAAAGTGGCTTTTTTCCAAGCTTAATTGATTCCTCAAGTCCAAATGGGAAAAGAATGAAGTCGGATTTTGTACGAGTTGTGTACATTGAGCTGAAAAGTGTTTTTGGCATAACTCTTAGCCTGAAAAACATTTATAAACGATTCTTGTGCCTAAAGTGGTTTTTTTCCATGCCACACAGCTCCGTCGTGTCAAAATGTGTAAAAAATGAAGTTAGATTTTGCATACAAATAGTGCCCTACATTGAATGTGAAAAGTATTTTGCCCACAACTCTTATCTCGGAAAACATTTCTGATTGATTCTTTCGCCTAAAGTAGCATTTTTCCATGCTTAATAGATTCCTCAAGTCCGAATGGGAAAAAAATGAAGTCGGATTTTTCGTACGAGTTGTGCCCAACATTGAGCTGAAAAGTGTTTTTGGCATAACTCTTAGCCTGAAAAACATTTCTAAACGGTTCTTGTGCCTAAAGTGGTTTTTTCCATGCTCCACAGCTTTATCATGTCTAAATGTGTAAAAAATAAAGTTGGATTTTTGGTACAAGGTGAAAAGTTTTTTGCCCATAACTCTTATCTCGGAAAACATTTCTGATTGATTCTTGCGCCTAAAGTAGCATTTTTCCATGCTCAACAGATTCCTCAAGTCCGAATGGGAAAAATATGAAGTTGGATTTTTCGTACCAGTTGTGCCCTACATTGAGCTGAAAAGTGTTTTTGGCGTAACTCTTAACCTGAAAAACATTTCTAAACGATTCTTGTGCCTAATGTGGTTTTTTTCCAAGCTCCACTGCTCCGTCCTGTCAAAATGTGTAAAAAATGAAGTTGGATTTTTCGTACAAGTACTGCCCTACATTGAATGTGAAAAGTATTTTGCCCACAACTCTTGTCTCGGACAGCATTTCTGATTGATTCTTTCACCTTAAGTAACATTTTTCCATGCTTAAGAGATTCCTCAAGTCCGAATGGGAAAAAAATAAAGTCGGATTTTTCAAACGTGTTGTGTCCAACATTGAGCTGAAAAGTGTTTTTGGCACAACTCTTAACCTGAAAAACATTTCTAAACGGTTCTTGTGCCTAAAGTGGTTTTTTTCCATGCACCACAGCTCCATCATGTCAAAATGTGTATAAAATGAAGTTGGATTATTCGTACAAGTAGTGCCCTACATTGAACGTGAAAAGTATTTTGCCCATAACAATTATCTGGGAAAACATTTCTGATTGATTCTCGCGCCTAAAGTGGATTTTTCCATGCTTAATAGATTCCTCAAGTCCAAATGGGAAAAAAATGAAGTCGGATTTTTTGTACGAGTTGTCTACATTGAGCTGAAAAGTGTTTTTGGCATAACTCTTAGCCTGAAAAACATTTATAAACGATTCTTGTGCCTAAATTGGTTTTTTTTCCATGCTCCACAGCTCCGTGATGTCAAAATGTGTGAAAAATGAAGTTGGATTTTTTTCCATGCTTAATAGATTCCTCAAGTCCGAATGGGAAAAAAATGAAGTCGGATTTTTCGTACGAGTTGTGTCCTACATTGAGCTGAAAAAGTGTTTTTGGCATAACTCTTAACCTAAAAAGTATTTTTAAACGGTTCTTGTGCCTAAAGTGGTTTCTTTCCATGCTCCACAGCTCCATCAAGTCAAAATGTGTAAAAAATGAAGTTGGATTTTTCGTACAAGTAGTGCCCTACATTGAATGTGAAAAGTATTTTGCTCATAACTTTTAGTTGGGAAAACATTTCTGATTGATTCTTTTGCCTAAAGTGGCTTTTCTCCGTGCTGAATAGATTACTCAACTCCAAATGGGAAAAATATGAAGTCGGATTTTCCGTACTAGTTGTCTACATTGAGCTGAAAAGTGTTTTTGGCATAACTCTTAGCCTGAAAACCATTTATAAACGATTCTTGTGCCTAAAGTGGTTTTTTTCCATGCTCCACAGCTCTGTGATGTCAAAATGTGTGAAAAATCAAGTTAGATTTTTCGTACAAGTAGTGCCCTACATTGAATGTGAAAAGTATTTTGCCCATAACTCTTATCTCGGAAAACATTTGTGATTGATTATTGCGCCTAAAGTAGCATTTTTCCATGCTAAACCGATTCCTCAACTCCGAATGGGTAAAATATGAAGTTTGATTTTTCATACCAGTTGTGCCCTACATTGAGCTGAAAAGTATTTTTGGCATAACTCTTAGCCTGAAAAACATTTCTAAACGATTCTTGTGCCTAAAGTGGTTTTCTTCCATGCTCCACAGCACCATCATGTCAAAATGTGTAAAAAATGAAGTTGGATTTTTCGTACAAGTAGTGCCCTATATTGAACGTGAAAAGTATTTTGCCCATAACTCTTATCTCGTAAAACATTTTTGATTGATTCTTGCGCCTAAAATTGCATTTTTCCATGCTCTACAGATTCCTCAAGTCCGAATGGGAAAAATATGAAGTTGGATTTTTCGTACCAGTTGTGCCCTACATTGAGCTGAAAAGTGTTTTTGGCATAACTCTTAACCTAAAAAGTATTTCTAAACGATTCTTGTGCCTAAAGTGGTTTTTTTCCATGCTCCACTGCTCCGTCATGTCAAAATGTGTAAAAAATGAAGTTGGATTTTTCGTACAAGTAGTGCCCTACATTGAATGTGAAAAGAATTTTGCTCATAACTTTTATTTGGGAAAACATTTCTGATAGATTCTTTTGCCTAAAGTGGCTTTTCTCCGTGTTGAATAGATTCCTCAACTCCAAATGGGAAAAATATGAAGTCGGATTTTCCGTACTAGTTGTCTACATTGTGCTGAAAAGTGTTTTTGGCATAACTCTTAGCCTGGAAAACATTTCTAAACGATTTTTGAGCCTAAAGTGGTTTTTTTACCTGCTCCACAGCTCCGTCATATCAAAATGTGCAAAAAATGAAGTTAAATTTTTCAGACAAGTAGTGCCCTACATTGAATGTGAAATGTATTTTGCCCATAACACTTATCTCGTAAAACATTTCTCATTGATTCTTGCGCCTAAAGTAGCATTTTTCCATGCTCAACAGATTCCTCAAGTCCGAATGGGAAAAAAATGAAGTCGGATTTTTCGTACGAGTTGTGCCCTACATTGAGCTGAAAAGTGTTTTTGGCATAACTCTTAGCCTGAAAAACGTTTCTAAACGGTTCTTGTGCCTAAAGTGGTTTTTTTTTCCGTGCACCACAGCTCCCTCACGTCAAAATGTGTAAAAAATGATGTTGGATTTTTCGTACAAGTAGTGCCCTACACTGAACGTGAAAAGTATTTCGCCCATAACACTTATCCGGGAAAGCATTTCGATTGATTCTTGCGCCTAAAGTGGCTTTTTTTCCATGCTTAATAGAATCCTCAAGTCCGAATGGGAAAAAAATGAAGTCGCATTTTTCGTACCGGTTTGTGTCCTACATTGAGTCGAAAAATGTTTTTGGCATAACTCTTAGCCTGAAAAATAATTCTAAACGATTCTTGTGCCTAAAGTGTTTTTTTCCATGCTCCACAGCTCCGTCATGTCAAAATATGTAAAAAATGAAGTTAGTTTTTCGTACAAGTAGTGCCCTACATTGAATGTGAAAAGTATTTTGCCCACAACTCTTATCTCGGAAAGCATTTCGATTGATTCTTTCGCCGTAAGTAGCATTTTTCCATGCTTAACGATTTCTCAAGTCCGAATGGGAAAAAAATGAAGTCGGATTTTTCGTACGAGTTGTGCCCTACATTGAGCCGAAAAGTGTTTTTGGCATAACTCTTAGCCCGAAAAACATTTCTAAACGGTTCTTGTGCCTAAAGTGGTTTTTTTTCATGCTCCACGACTCCCGCCGTGTCAAAATGTGTAAAAAAAAAGTTACATTTTGGGTACAAGTAGTGCCCTACATTGAATGTGAAAAGTATTTTGCCCACAACTCATATCTCGGAAAACATTTCTGATTGATTCTTTCGCCTAAAGTAGCATTTTTCCATGCTTAATAGATTCCTCAAGTCCGAATGGGAAAAAAATAAAGTCGGATTTTTCGTCCGAGTTGTGCCCTACATTGAGCTGAAAAGTGTTTTTGGCATAACTCTTAGCCTGAAAAACATTTCTAAACGGTTCTTGTGCCTAAAGTGGTTTTTTCCCATGCTCCACAACTCCATCATGTCAAAATGTGTAAAAAATGAAGTTGGATTTTTCGTACAAGTAGTGCCCTACATTGAACGTGAAAAGTATTTTGTCCATAACTCGTATCTGGGAAAACATTTCTGATTGATTCTTGCGCCTAAAGTGGCTTTTTTCCATGCATAATAGATTCCTCAAGTCCAAAAGGGAAAAAAAATAAAGTCGGATTTTTTGTACGAGTTGTCTACATTGAGCTCAAAAGTGTTTTTGGCATAACTCTTAGCCTGAAAAACATTTATAATCGATTCTTGTGCCTAAAGTTGTTTTTTTCCATGCTCCACAGCTCCGTGATGTCAAAATGTGTAATAAATGAAATTAGATTTTTCGTACAAGTAGTGCCCTACATTGAAAGTGAAAAGTATTTTGGCCATAACTCTTATCTCGTAAAACATTTGTGATTGATTCTTGTGCCTAAAGTTGCTTTTTTCCATGCTCAACCGATTCCTCAAGTCCGAATGGGAAAAAAAATGAAGTTGGATTTTTCGTACTGTTGTGTCGTGCATTGAGCTTAAAAGTGTTTTTGGCATAACTCTTAGCCCTGAAAAACATTTCTAAACGATTCTTGTGCCTAAAGTGGTTTTTTCCCATGTTCCACTCTGCTCCGTCATGTCAAAATGTGAAAAAAATGAAGTTGGATTTTTCTTACAAGTAGTGCCTTACATTGAATGTGAAAAGTATTTTGCCCATAACTCTTATCTCGGAAAACATTTTTGATTGATTCTTACGCCTAAAGTAGCATTTTTCCATGCTCAACGATTCCTCAAGTCCGAATGGGAAAAAAAATGAAGTCGGAATTTTCTTACCAGTTGTGCCCTGCATTGAGCTGAAAAATGTTTTTGGCATAACTCTTAGCCTGAAAAACAATTCTAAACGATTCTTGTACCTAAAGTGTTTTTTCCATGCTCCACAGCTCCGTCATGTCAAAATGTGTAAAAAATAAAGTTAGATTTTTCGTACAAGTAGTGCCCTACATTGAATGTGAAAAGTATTTTGCCCACAACTCTTATCTCGGAAAACATTTCGGATTGATTCTTTCGCCTAAAGTAGCATTTTTCCATGCTTAATAGAATCCTCAAGTCCAAATGGGAAAAAAATGAAGTCGGATTTTTCGTACGAGTTGTGCCCTACGTTGAGCTGAAAAGTGTTTTTGGCATAACTCTTAGCCTGAAAAACATTTCTAAACGGTTCTTGTGCCTAAAGTGGTTTTTTTCCCTGCTCCACAGCTCCATCATGTCAAAATGTGTAAAAAATGAAGTTGGATTTTCCGTACAAGTAGTGCCCTACATTGAACGTGAAAAGTATTTTGCCCATAACTCGTATCTGGGAAAACATTTCTGATTGATTCTTGCGCCTAAAGTGGCTTTTTCCATGCTTAATAGATTCCTCAAGTCCAAAAGGGAAAAAAAATAAAGTCGGATTTTTTGTACGAGTTGTCTACAATGAGCTCAAAAGTATTTTTGGCATAACTCTTAGCCTGAAAAACATTTATAAACTATTCTTGTGCCTAAAGTGGTTTTTTTCCATGCTCCACAGCTCCGTGATGTCATAATGTGTATAAAATGAAGTTTGATTTTTCGTACAAGTAGTGCCCTACATTGAATGTGAAAAGTATTTTGGCCATAACTCTTATCTCGTAAAACATTTGTGATTGATTCTTGTGCCTAAAGTTGCTTTTTTCCATGCTCAACCGATTCCTCAAGTCCGAATGGGATAAATATGAAGTTGGATTTTTCGTACCTGTTGTGCCGTGCATTGAGCTGAAAAGTGTTTTTGGCATAACTCTTAGCCTGAAACACATTTCTAAACGATTCTTGTGCCTAAAGTGGTTTTTTCTCATGCTCCACTGCTCCGTCATGTCAAAATGTGAAAAAAATGAAGTTGGTTTTTTCTTACAAGTAGTGCCCTACATTGAATGTGAAAAGTATTTTGCCCATAACTCTTATCTCGGAAAACATTTTTGATTGATTCTTGCGCCTAAAATTGCATTTTTCCATGCTCTACAGATTCCTCAAGTCCGAATGGGAAAAATATGAAGTTGGATTTTTCGTACCAGTTGTGCCCTACATTGAGCTGAAAAGTGTTTTTGGCATAACTCTTAACCTAAAAAGTATTTCTAAACGATTCTTGTGCCTAAAGTGGTTTTTTTCCATGCTCCACTGCTCCGTCATGTCAAAATGTGTAAAAAATGAAGTTGGATTTTTCGTACAAGTAGTGCCCTACATTGAATGTGAAAAGAATTTTGCTCATAACTTTTATTTGGGAAAACATTTCTGATTGATTCTTTTGCCTAAAGTGGCTTTTCTCCGTGTTGAATAGATTCCTCAACTCCAAATGGGAAAAATATGAAGTCGGATTTTCCGTACTAGTTGTCTACATTGTGCTGAAAAGTGTTTTTGGCATAACTCTTAGCCTGGAAAACATTTCTAAACGATTTTTGAGCCTAAAGTGGTTTTTTTACCTGCTCCACAGCTCCGTCATATCAAAATGTGCAAAAAATGAAGTTAGATTTTTCAGACAAGTAGTGCCCTACATTGAATGTGAAATGTATTTTGCCCATAACACTTATCTCGTAAAACATTTCTCATTGATTCTTGCGCCTAAAGTAGCATTTTTCCATGCTCAACAGATTCCTCAAGTCCGAATGGGAAAAAAATGAAGTCGGATTTTTCGTACGAGTTGTGCCCTACATTGAGCTGAAGAGTGTTTTTGGCATAACTCTTAGCCTGAAAAACGTTTCTAAACGGTTCTTGTGCCTAAAGTGGTTTTTTTTCCGTGCACCACAGCTCCCTCACGTCAAAATGTGTAAAAAATGATGTTGGATTTTTCGTACAAGTAGTGCCCTACACTGAACGTGAAAAGTATTTCGCCCATAACACTTATCTGGGAAAGCATTTCTGATTGATTCTTGCGCCTAAAGTGGCTTTTTTCCATGCTTAATAGAATCCTCAAGTCCGAATGGGAAAAAAATGAAGTCGCATTTTTCGTACCAGTTGTGTCCTACATTGAGCTGAAAAATGTTTTTGGCATAACTCTTAGCCTGAAAAATAATTCTAAACGATTCTTGTGCCTAAAGTGTTTTTTTCCATGCTCCACAGCTCCGTCATGTCAAAATATGTAAAAAATGAAGTTAGTTTTTCGTACAAGTAGTGCCCTACATTGAATGTGAAAAGTATTTTGCCCACAACTCTTATCTCGGAAAGCATTTCTGATTGATTCTTTCGCCGTAAGTAGCATTTTTCCATGCTTAACAGATTTCTCAAGTCCGAATGGGAAAAAAATGAAGTCGGATTTTTCGTACGAGTTGTGCCCTACATTGAGCTGAAAAGTGTTTTTGGCATAACTCTTAGCCTGAAAAACATTTCTAAACGGTTCTTGTGCCTAAAGTGGTTTTTTTTCATGCTCCACAGCTCCGCCGTGTCAAAATGTGTAAAAAAAAAAGTTACATTTTGGGTACAAGTAGTGCCCTACATTGAATGTGAAAAGTATTTTGCCCACAACTCATATCTCGGAAAACATTTCTGATTGATTCTTTCGCCTAAAGTAGCATTTTTCCATGCTTAATAGATTCCTCAAGTCCGAATGGGAAAAAAATAAAGTCGGATTTTTCGTCCGAGTTGTGCCCTACATTGAGCTGAAAAGTGTTTTTGGCATAACTCTTAGCCTGAAAAACATTTCTAAACGGTTCTTGTGCCTAAAGTGGTTTTTTCCCATGCTCCACAGCTCCATCATGTCAAAATGTGTAAAAAATGAAGTTGGATTTTTCGTACAAGTAGTGCCCTACATTGAACGTGAAAAGTATTTTGTCCATAACTCGTATCTGGGAAAACATTTCTGATTGATTCTTGCGCCTAAAGTGGCTTTTTTCCATGCATAATAGATTCCTCAAGTCCAAAAGGGAAAAAAATAAAGTCGGATTTTTTGTACGAGTTGTCTACATTGAGCTCAAAAGTGTTTTTGGCATAACTCTTAGCCTGAAAAACATTTATAATCGATTCTTGTGCCTAAAGTTGTTTTTTTCCATGCTCCACAGCTCCGTGATGTCAAAATGTGTAATAAATGAAATTAGATTTTTCGTACAAGTAGTGCCCTACATTGAAAGTGAAAAGTATTTTGGCCATAACTCTTATCTCGTAAAACATTTGTGATTGATTCTTGTGCCTAAAGTTGCTTTTTTCCATGCTCAACCGATTCCTCAAGTCCGAATGGGAAAAAAATGAAGTTGGATTTTTCGTACCTGTTGTGTCGTGCATTGAGCTTAAAAGTGTTTTTGGCATAACTCTTAGCCTGAAAAACATTTCTAAACGATTCTTGTGCCTAAAGTGGTTTTTTCCCATGTTCCACTGCTCCGTCATGTCAAAATGTGAAAAAAATGAAGTTGGATTTTTCTTACAAGTAGTGCCTTACATTGAATGTGAAAAGTATTTTGCCCATAACTCTTATCTCGGAAAACATTTTTGATTGATTCTTACGCCTAAAGTAGCATTTTTCCATGCTCAACAGATTCCTCAAGTCCGAATGGGAAAAAAAATGAAGTCGGAATTTTCTTACCAGTTGTGCCCTGCATTGAGCTGAAAAATGTTTTTGGCATAACTCTTAGCCTGAAAAACAATTCTAAACGATTCTTGTACCTAAAGTGTTTTTTCCATGCTCCACAGCTCCGTCATGTCAAAATGTGTAAAAAATAAAGTTAGATTTTTCGTACAAGTAGTGCCCTACATTGAATGTGAAAAGTATTTTGCCCACAACTCTTATCTCGGAATGAATTTCTGATTGATTCTTTCGCCTTAAGTAGTATTTTTCCATGCTTAACAGATTTCTCAAGTCCGAATGGGAAAAAAATGAAGTCGGATTTTTCGTACGAAGTGTGCCTTACATTGAGCTGAAAAGTGTTTTTGGCATAACTCTTAGCCTGACAAACATTTCTAAACGGTTCTTGTGCCTAAAGTAGTTTTTTTTCATGCTCCACAGCTCCGTCGTGTCAAAATGTGTAAAAAATAAAGTTAGATTTTGCGTACAAGTAGTGCCCTACATTGAATGTGAAAAGTATTTTGCCCACAACTCTTATCTCGGAAAACATTTCGGATTGATTCTTTCGCCTAAAGTAGCATTTTTCCATGCTTAATAGATTCCTCAAGTCCAAATGGGAAAAAAATGAAGTCGGATTTTTCGTACGAGTTGTGCCCTACGTTGAGCTGAAAAGTGTTTTTGGCATAACTCTTAGCCCGAAAAACATTTCTAAACGGTTCTTGTGCCTAAAGTGGTTTTTTTTCCCCGCTCCACAGCTCCATCATGTCAAAATGTGTAAAAAATGAAGTTGGATTTTCCGTACAAGTAGTGCCCTACATTGAACGTGAAAAGTATTTTGCCCATAACTCGTATCTGGGAAAACATTTCTGATTGATTCTTGCGCCTAAAGTGGCTTTTTCCATGCTTAATAGATTCCTCAAGTCCAAAAGGGAAAAAAATAAAGTCGGATTTTTTGTACGAGTTGTCTACAATGAGCTCAAAAGTATTTTTGGCATAACTCTTAGCCTGAAAAACATTTATAAACTATTCTTGTGCCTAAAGTGGTTTTTTTCCATGCTCCACAGCTCCGTGATGTCATAATGTGTATAAAATGAAGTTTGATTTTTCGTACAAGTAGTGCCCTACATTGAATGTGAAAAGTATTTTGGCCATAACTCTTATCTCGTAAAACATTTGTGATTGATTCTTGTGCCTAAAGTTGCTTTTTTCCATGCTCAACCGATTCCTCAAGTCCGAATGGGATAAATATGAAGTTGGATTTTTCGTACCTGTTGTGCCGTGCATTGAGCTGAAAAGTGTTTTTGGCATAACTCTTAGCCTGAAACACATTTCTAAACGATTCTTGTGCCTAAAGTGGTTTTTTCTCATGCTCCACTGCTCCGTCATGTCAAAATGTGAAAAAAATGAAGTTGGTTTTTTCTTACAAGTAGTGCCCTACATTGAATGTGAAAAGTATTTTGCCCATAACTCTTATCTCGGAAAACATTTTTGATTGATTCTTACGCATAAAGTAGCATTTTTCCATGCTCAACAGATTCCTCAATTCCGAATGGGAAAAAAAATGAAGTCGAATTTTTCTTACCAGTTGTGCCCTACATTGAGCTGAAAAGTGTTTTTGGCACAACTCTTAGCCTGAAAAACATTTCTAAACGGTTCTTGTGCCAAAAGTGGTTTTTTTGCATGCACCACAGCACCATCATGTCAAAATGTGTAAAAAATAAATTTGGATTATTTGTACAAGTAGTGCCCTACATTGAACGTGAAAAGTATTTTGCCCATAATTCTTATCTGGGAAAACATTTCTGATTGATTCTCGCGCCTAAAGTGGCTTTTTTCCATGCTTAATAGATTCCTCAAGTCCAAATGGGAAAAAAATGAAGTCGGATTTTTCGCACCAGTTGTGCCCTGCATTGAGCTGAAAAGTGTTTTTGGCATAACTCTTAGCCTGAAAAACATTTATAAACGATTCTTGTGCCTAAAGTGGTTTTTTTCCATGCTCCACAGCTCCATCATGTCAAAATGTGTAAAAAATGAAGTTGGATTTTTCGTACAAGTAGTGCCCTACATTGAATGTGAAAAGTATTTTGCACATAACTCTTATCTCGGAAAACATTTGTGATTGATTCTTGCGCCTAAAGTAGCATTTTTCCTTGCTCAACCGATTCCTCAAGTCCGAATGGCAAAAATATGAAATTGGATTTTTCATACCAGTTGTGCCCTACATAGAGCTGAAAAGTGTTTTTGGCACAACTCTTAGCCTGAAAAACATTTCTAACCGATTCATGTGCCTAAAGTGGGTTTTTTCATGCTCCACTGCTCCGTCATGTCAAAATGTGTAAAAAATGAAGTTGGTTTTTTTTCTTACAAGTAGTGCCCTACATTGAATGTGAAAAAACTATTTTGCCCATAACTCTTACCTCATAAAACATTTTTGATTGATTATTTCGCCTAAAGTTGCTTTTTTCCATGCTCAATAGATTCCTCAAGTCCAAATGGGAAAAAAATGAAGTCGGATTTTTCGTACGAGTTGTGCCCTACATTGAGCTGAAAAGTGTTTTTCGCCTAACTCTTAGCCTGAAAAACATTTCTAAACGGTTCTTGTGCCTAAAGTTGGTTTTTTCCATGCTCCACAGCTCCATCATGTCAAAATGTGTGAAAAATAAAGTTGTGTTTTTCGTACAAGTAGTGCCCTACATTGAATGTGAAAAGTATTTTGCCCACAACTCTTATATCGGAAAGCATTTCTGATTGATTCTTTCGCCTTAAGTAGCATTTTTCCATGCTTAACAGATTCCTCAAGTCCGATTGGGAAAAAAAATGAAGTCGAATTTTTCGTACCAGTTGTGCCCTGCATTGAGCTGAAAAATGAAGTCGGATTTTCCGTACGAGTTGTCTGCATTGTGCTAAAAAGTGTTTTTGGCATAATTCTTAGCCGGGAAAACATTTCTAAACGATTTTTGTGCCTAAAGTGGTTTTTTTCCCTGCTCCACAGCTCCGTCATATCAAAATATGTAAAAAATGAAGTTAGATTTTTCGTACAAGTAGTGCCCTACATTAAATGTGAAAAGTATTTTGCCCATAACACTTATCTCTGATAACATTTCTCATTGATTCTTGCGCCTTAAGTAGCATTTTTCCATGCTCAACAGGTTCCTCAAGTCCGAATGTGGAAAAAATGAAGTCGCATTTTTCGCACCAGTTGTGCCCTGCATTGAGCTGAAAAATGTTTTTGGCATAACTCTTAGCCTTAAAAACATTTCTAAACGTTTCTTGTGCCTAAACTGGTTTTTTTCCATGCACCACAGCTCCCTCATGTCAAAATGTGTAAAAAATAAAGTTGGATTTTTCGTACATGTAGTGCCTTACATTGAACGTGAAAAGTATTTTGCCCATAACTCTTATCTGGGAAACATTTCTGATTGATTCTTGCGCCTAAAGTGGCTTTTTTCCAAGCTTAATAGATTACTCAAGTCCGAATGGGGAAAAAAATGAAGTCGCATTTTTCGTACCAGTTGTGCCCTACATTGAGCTGAAAAATGTTTTTGGCAAAACTCTTAGCCTGAAAAACAATTCTAAACGATTCTTGTGCCTAAAGTGGTTTTTTTTTTCATGCTCCACAGCTCCGTCATGTCAAAATGTGTAAAAAATGAAGTTAGATTTTTCCATGCTCAACAGGTTCCTCAAGTCCGAATGGGGAAAAAAATGAAGTCGCATTTTTCGCACCAGTTGTGCCCTGCATTGAGCTGAAAAATGTTTTTGGCATAACTCTTAGCCTGAAAAACAATTCTAAACGATTCTTGTGCCTAAAGTGGTTTTTTTTTTCATGCTCCACAGCTCCGTCATGTCAAAATGTGAAAAAAATGAAGTTAGATTTTTCTGACAAATAGTGCCCTACATTGAATGTGAAAAGTAATTTGCCCATAACGCTTATCTCGGAAAACATGTCTCATTGATACTTACGCCTAATGTAGCATTTTTCCATGCTCAACCGATTTAGTCCGAAAGGGAAAAATATGAAGTTGGATTTTCCGTACCAGTTGTGCCCTGCATTGAGCTGAAAAATGTTTTTGGCATAACTCTTAGCCTGAAAAACAATTCTAAACGATTCTTGTACCTAAAGTGTTTTTTCCATGCTCCACAGCTCCGTCATGTCAAAATGTGTAAAAAATGAAGTTAGATTTTTCGTACAAGTAGTGCCCTACATTGAATGTGAAAAGTATTTTGCCCACAACTCTTATTTCGGAAAGCATTTCTGATTGATTCTTTCGCCTTAAGTAGCATTTTTCCATGCTTAACAGATTCCTCAAGTCCGAATGGGAAAAAAATGAAGTCGGATTTTTCGAACGAGTTGTGCCCTACATTGAACTGAAAAGTGTTTTTGGCACAACTCTTAGCCTTAAAAATATTTCTAAACGGTTCTTGTGCCTAAAGTGGTTTTTTTAAATGCACCACAGCTCCATCATGTCAAAATGTGTAAAAAATGAAGTTGGCTTATTTGTACAAGTAGTGCCCTACATTGAACGTGAAAAGTATTTTGCCCATAACTCTTATCTGGGAAAACATTTCTGATTGATTCTCGCGCCTAAAGTGGCTTTTTTCCATGCTTAATAGATTCCTCAAGTCCAAATGGGAAAAAAATGAAGTCGGATTTTTTGTACGAGTTGTCTACATTGAGCTGAAAAGTGTTTTTGGCATAACTTTTAGCCTGAAAAACATTTATAAACGATTCTTGTGCCTAAAGTGGTTTTTTTCCATGCTCCACATCTCCATCATGTCAAAATGTGTAAAAAATGAAGTTGGTTTTTTCGTACAAGTAGTGCCCTACATTGAATGTGAAAAGAATTTTGCTCATAACTCTTATTTGGGAAAACATTTCTGATAGATTCTTGCGCCTAAAATGGCTTTTTTCCGTGCTCAATAGATTCCTCAAGTCCAAATGGGAAAAAAATGAAGTCGGACTTTTCGTACGAGTTGTCTACATTGTGCTGAAATGTTTTTTTGGCATAACTCTTAGCCTGGGCAACATTTCTAAGCGATTCTTGTGCCTAAAGTGTTTTTTTTTTCATGCTCCACAGCTCCTTCATGTCAAAATGTGTAAAAAATGAAGTTAGATTTTTCGGACAAGTAGTGCCCTACATTGAATGTGAAAAGAATTTTGCTCATAACTCTTATTTGGGAAAACATTTCTGATTGATTCTTGCGCCTAAAGTGGCTTTTTTCCGTTCTCAACAGATTCCTCAAGTCCAAATGGAAAAAAATGAAGTCGGATTTTTCGTACGAGTTGTCTGCATTGTGCTGAGAAGTTTTTTTTGGCATAACTCTTAGCCTGGAAAACATTTCTAAACGATTCTTGTGCCTAAAGTGGTTTTTTTTTCATGCTCCACAGCTCCGTCATGTCAAAATGTGTAAAAAATGAAGTTAGATTTTTCGGACAAGTAGTGCCCTACATTGAATGTGAAAAGTATTTTGCCCATAACTCTTATCTCGGAAAAACATTTCTCATTGACACTTGCGCCTAAAGTTGCATTTTTACATGCTCAACTGATTCCTCAAGTCCGAATGGGAAAAATATGAAGTTGGATTTTTCGTATCAGTTGTGCCCTGCATTGAGCTGAAAAGTGTTTTAGGCATAACTCTTAGCCTTAAAAACATTTCTAAATGATTCATGTGCCTAAAGTGGTTTTTTTCCATGCTCCACTGCTCCGTCATGTCAAAATGTGTGAAAAATGAAGTTGGTTTTTTCTTACAAGTAGTTCCCTACATTGAATGTGAAAAATATTTTGCCCGTAACTCTTATCTCCGAAAATATTTTTTATTGATTATTGCGCCGAAAGTTGCTTTTTTCCATGCTCAATAGATTCCTCAAGTTCTAATGGGAAAAAAATGAAGTCGGATTTTTCATACGAGTTGTGCCCTACATTGAGCTGAAAAGTGTTTTTTGGCATAACTCTTAGCCTGAAAAACATTTCTAAACGGTTCATGTGCCTAAAGTGGTTTTTTTCCATGCTCCACAGCTCCATCATGTCAAAATGTGTAAAAAATGAAGTTGGATTTTTCGTACAAGTAGTGCCCTACATTGAACGTGAAAAGTTTTTTGCCCATAACTCTTATCTCGTAAAACATTTCTGATTGATTCTTGCGCCTAAAATAGCATTTTTCCATGCTCAACAGATTCCTCAAGTCCGAATGGGAAAAATATGAAGTTGGATTTTTCGTACCAGTTGTGCCCTACATTGAGCTGAAAAGTGTTTTTGGCATAACTCTTAACCTAAAAAACATTTCTAAACGATTCTTGTGCCTAAAGTGGTTTTTTTCCATGCTCCACATCTCCATCATGTCAAAATGTGTAAAAAATGAAGTTGGTTTTTTCGTACAAGTAGTACCCTACATTGAATGTGAAAAGAATTTTGCTCATAACTCTTATTTGGGAAAATATTTCTGATTGATTCTTGCGCCTAAAATGGCTTTTTTCCGTGATCAATAGATTCCTCAAGTCCAAATGGGAAAAAAATGAAGTCGGATTTTTCGTACGAGTTGTCTACATTGTGCTGAAAAGTTTTTTTGGCATAACTCTTAGCCTGGGCAACATTTCTAAGCGATTCTTGTGCCTAAAGTGTTTTTTTTTTCATGCTCCACAACTCCTTCTTGTCAAAATGTGTAAAAAATGAAGTTAGATTTTTCGGACAAGTAGTGCCTTACATTGAATGTGAAAAGAATGTTGCTCATAACTCTTATTTGGGAAAACATTTCTGATTGATTCTTGCGCCTAAAGTGGCATTTTTTCGTGCTCAATAGATTCCTCAAGTCCAAATGGAAAAAAATGAAGTCGGATTTTTCGTACGAGTTGTCTGCATTGTGCTGAAAAGTTTTTTTTTAGCATAACTCTTAGCCTGGAAAACATTTCTAAACGATTCTTGTGCCTAAAGTGGTTTTTTTTTCATGCTCCACAGCTCCGTCATGTCAAAATGTGTAAAAAATGAAGTTAGATTTTTCGGACAAGTAGTGCCCTACATTGAATGTGAAAAGTATTTTGCCCATAACTATTATCTCGGAAGAACATTTCTCAATGATACTTGCGCCTAAAGTAGCATTTTTACATGCTCAACTGATTCCTCAAGTCCGAATGGGAAAAATATGAAGTTGGATTTTTCGTACCAGTTGTGCCCTGCATTGAGCTGAAAAGTGTTTTTGGCATAACTCTTAGCCTAAAAAACATTTCTAAATGATTCATGTGCCTAAAGTGGTTTTTTTCCATGCTCCACTGCTCCGTCATGTCAAAATGTGTGAAAAATGAAGTTGGTATTTTCTTACAAGTAGTTCCCTACATTGAATGTGAAAAATATTTTGCCCGTAACTCTTATCTCCGAAAATATTTTTTATTGATTATTGCGCCGAAAGTTACTTTTTTCCATGCTCAATAGATTCCTCAAGTTCAAATGGGAAAAAAATGAAGTCGGATTTTTCATACGAGTTGTGCCCTACATTGAGCTGAAAAGTGTTTTTGGCATAACTCTTAGCCTGAAAAACATTTCTAAACGGTTCATGTGCCTAAAGTGGTTTTTTTCCATGCTCCACAGCTCCATCATGTCAAAATGTGTAAAAAATGAAGTTGGATTTTTCGTACAAGTAGTGCCCTACATTGAACGTGAAAAGTTTTTTGCCCATAACTCTTATCTCGTAAAACATTTCTGATTGATTCTTGCGCCTAAAATAGCATTTTTCCATGCTCAACAGATTCCTCAAGTCCGAATGGGAAAAATATGAAGTTGGATTTTTCGTACCAGGTTGTGCCCTTACATTGAGCCGAAAAGTGTTTTTGGCATAACTCTTAACCTAAAAAACATTTCTAAACGATTCTTGTGCCTAAAGTGGTTTTTTTCCATGCTCCACATCTCCATCATGTCAAAATGTGTAAAAAATGAAGTTGGTTTTTTCGTACAAGTAGTACCCTACATTGAATGTGAAAAGAATTTTGCTCATAACTCTTATTTGGGAAAATATTTCTGATTGATTCTTGCGCCTAAAATGGCTTTTTTCCGTGATCAATAGATTCCTCAAGTCCAAATGGGAAAAAAATGAAGTCGGATTTTTCGTACGAGTTGTCTACATTGTGCTGAAAAGTTTTTTTGGCATAACTCTTAGCCTGGGCAACATTTCTAAGCGATTCTTGTGCCTAAAGTGTTTTTTTTTTCATGCTCCACAACTCCTTCTTGTCAAAATGTGTAAAAAATGAAGTTAGATTTTTCGGACAAGTAGTGCCTTACATTGAATGTGAAAAGAATTTTGCTCATAACTCTTATTTGGGAAAACATTTCTGATTGATTCTTGCGCCTAAAGTGGCATTTTTTCGTGCTCAATAGATTCCTCAAGTCCAAATGGAAAAAAATGAAGTCGGATTTTTCGTACGAGTTGTCTGCATTGTGCTGAAAAGTTTTTTTTTAGCATAACTCTTAGCCTGGAAAACATTTCTAAACGATTCTTGTGCCTAAAGTGGTTTTTTTTTCATGCTCCACAGCTCCGTCATGTCAAAATGTGTAAAAAATGAAGTTAGATTTTTCGGACAAGTAGTGCCCTACATTGAATGTGAAAAGTATTTTGCCCATAACTATTATCTCGGAAGAACATTTCTCAATGATACTTGCGCCTAAAGTAGCATTTTTACATGCTCAACTGATTCCTCAAGTCCGAATGGGAAAAATATGAAGTTGGATTTTTCGTACCAGTTGTGCCCTGCATTGAGCTGAAAAGTGTTTTTGGCATAACTCTTAGCCTAAAAAACATTTCTAAATGATTCATGTGCCTAAAGTGGTTTTTTTCCATGCTCCACTGCTCCGTCATGTCAAAATGTGTGAAAAATGAAGTTGGTTTTTTCTTACAAGTAGTGCCCTACATTGAATGTGAAAAATATTTTGCCCGTAACTCTTATCTCCGAAAATAATTTTTATTGATTATTACGCCGAAAGTTGCTTTTTTCCATGCTCAATAGATTCCTCAAGTTCAAATGGGAAAAAAATGAAGTCGGATTTTTCGTACGAGTTGTGTCCTACATTGAGCTGAAAAGTGTTTTTGGCATAACTCTTAACCTAAAAAACATTTCTAAACGATTCTTGTGCCTAAAGTGGTTTTTTTCCATGCTCCACATCTCCATCATGTCAAAATGTGTAAAAAATGAAGTTGGTTTTTTCGTACAAGTAGTAACCTACATTGAATGTGAAAAGAATTTTGCTCAGAACTCTTATTTGGGAAAACATTTCTGATTGATTCTTGCGCCTAAAATGGCTTTTTTCCGTGCTCAATAGATTCCTCAAGTCCAAATGGGAAAAAAATGAAGTCGGATTTTTCGTACGAGTTGTCTACATTGTGCTGAAAAGTTTTTTTGGCATAACTCTTAGCCTGGGCAACATTTCTAAGCGATTATTGTGCCTAAAGTGTTATTTTTTTCTTGCTCCACAGCTCCTTCTTGTCAAAATGTGTAAAAAATGAAGTTAGATTTTTCGGACAAGTAGTGCCTTACATTGAATGTGAAAAGAATTTTGCTCATAACTCTTATTTGGGAAAACATTTCTGATTGATTCTTGCGCCTAAAGTGGCATTTTTCCGTGCTCAATAGATTCCTCAAGTCCAAATGGAAAAAAATGAAGTCGGATTTTTCGTACGAGTTGTCTGCATTGTGCTGAAAAGTTTTTTTTGGCATAACTCTTAGCCTGGAAAACATTTCTAAACGATTCTTGTGCCTAAAGTGGTTTTTTTTTCATGCTCCACAACTCCGTCATGTCAAAATGTGTAAAAAATGAAGTTAGATTTTTCGGACAAGTAGTGCCCTACATTGAATGTGAAAAGTATTTTGCCCATAACTCTTATCTCGGAAAAACATTTCTCATTGATAATTGCGCCTAAAGTTGCATTTTTACATGCTCAACTGATTCCTCAAGTCCGAATGGGAAAAATATGAAGTTGGATTTTTCGTATCAGTTGTGCCCTGCATTGAGCTGAAAAGTGTTTTGGGCATAACTCTTAGCCTTAAAAACATTTCTAAATGATTCATGTGCCTAAAGTGGTTTTTTTCCATGCTCCACTGCTCCGTCATGTCAAAATGTGTGAAAAATGAAGTTGGTATTTTCTTACAAGTAGTTCCCTACATTGAATGTGAAAAATATTTTGCCCGTAACTCTTATCTCCGAAAATATTTTTTATTGATTATTGCGCCGAAAGTTGCTTTTTTCCATGCTCAATAGATTCCTCAAGTTCAAATGGGAAAAAAATGAAGTCGGATTTTTCATACGAGTTGTGCCCTACATTGAGCTGAAAAGTGTTTTTGGCATAACTCTTAGCCTGAAAAACATTTCTAAACGGTTCATGTGCCTAAAGTGGTTTTTTTCCATGCTCCACAGCTCCATCATGTCAAAATGGGTAAAAAATGAAGTTGGATTTTTCGTACAAGCAGTGCCCTACATTGAACGTGAAAAGTTTTTTGCCCATAACTCTTATCTCGTAAAACATTTCTGATTGATTCTTGCGCCTAAAATAGCATTTTTCCATGCTCAACAGATTCCTCAAGTCCGAATGGGAAAATATGAAGTTGGATTTTTCGTACCAGTTGTGCCCTACATTGAGCTGAAAAGTGTTTTTGGCATAACTCTTAACCTAAAAAACATTTCTAAACGATTCTTGTGCCTAAAGTGGTTTTTTTCCATGCTCCACATCTCCATCATGTCAAAATGTGTAAAAAATGAAGTTGGTTTTTTCGTACAAGTAGTACCCTACATTGAATGTGAAAAGAATTTTGCTCATAACTCTTATTTGGGAAAATATTTCTGATTGATTCTTGCGCCTAAAATGGCTTTTTTCCGTGCTCAATAGATTCCTCAAGTCCAAATGGGAAAAAAATGAAGTCGGATTTTTCGTACGAGTTGTCTACATTGTGCTGTAAAGTTTTTTTGGCATAACTCTTAGCCTGGGCAACATTTCTAAGCGATTCTTGTGCCTAAAGTGTTTTTTTTTTCATGCTCCACAACTCCTTCTTGTCAAAATGTGTAAAAAATGAAGTTAGATTTTTCGGACAAGTAGTGCCTTACATTGAATGTGAAAAGAATTTTGCTCATAACTCTTATTTGGGAAAACATTTCTGATTGATTCTTGCGCCTAAAGTGGCATTTTTCCGTGCTCAATAGATTCCTCAAGTCCAAATGGAAAAAAATGAAGTCGGATTTTTCGTACGAGTTGTCTGCATTGTGCTGAAAAGTTTTTTTTTGGCATAACTCTTAGCCTGGAAAACATTTCTAAACGATTCTTGTGCCTAAAGTGGTTTTTTTTTCATGCTCCACAGCTCCGTCATGTCAAAATGTGTAAAAAATGAAGTTAGATTTTTCGGACAAGTAGTGCCCTACATTGAATGTGAAAAGTATTTTGCCCATAACTCTTATCTCGGAAAAACATTTCTCAATGATACTTGCGCCTAAAGTAGCATTTTTACATGCTCAACTGATTCCTCAAGTCCGAATGGGAAAAATATGAAGTTGGATTTTTCGTACCAGTTGTGCCCTGCATTGAGCTGAAAAGTGTTTTTGGCATAACTCTTAGCCTTAAAAACATTTCTAAATGATTCATGTGCCTAAAGTGGTTTTTTTCCATGCTCCACTGCTCCGTCATGTCAAAATGTGTGAAAAATGAAGTTGGTTTTTTCTTACAAGTAGTGCCCTACATTGAATGTGAAAAATATTTTGCCCGTAACTCTTATCTCCGAAAATAATTTTTATTGATTATTACACCGAAAGTTGCTTTTTTCCATGCTCAATAGATTCCTCAAGTTCAAATGGGAAAAAAATGAAGTCGGATTTTTCGTACGAGTTGTGCCCTACATTGAGCTGAAAAGTGTTTTTGGCATAACTCTTAACCTAAAAAACATTTCTAAACGATTCTTGTGCCTAAAGTGGTTTTTTTCCATGCTCCACATCTCCATCATGTCAAAATATGTAAAAAATGAAGTTGGTTTTTTCGTACAAGTAGTAACCTACATTGAATGTGAAAAGTATTTTGCCCATAACTCTTATCTCGGAAAAACATTTCTCATTGATAATTGCGCCTAAAGTAGGATTTTTTACATGCTCAACTGATTCCTCAAGTCCGAATGGGAAAAATATGAAGTTGGATTTTCCGTACCAGTTGTGCCCTGCATTGAGCTGAAAAGTGTTTTTGGCATAACTATTAGCCTTAAAAACATTTCTAAATGATTCATGTGCCTAAAGTGGTTTTTTTCCATGCTCCACTGCTCCGTCATGTCAAAATGTGTGAAAAATGAAGTTGGTCTTTTCATACAAGTAGTGCCCTACATTGAATGTGAAAAATATTTTGCCCGTAACTCTTATCTCCGAAAATATTTTTTATTGATTATTGCGCCGAAAGTTCCTTTTTTCCATGTTCAATAGATTCCTCAAGTTCAAATGGGAAAAAAATGAAGTCGGATTTTTCGTACGAGTTGTGCCCTACATTGAGCTGAAAAGTGTTTTTGGCATAACTCTTAGCCTGAAAAACATTTCTAAACGGTTCATGTGCCTAAACTGGTTTTTTTCCATGCTCCACAGCTCCATCATGTCAAAATATGTAAAAAATGAAATTGGATTTTTCGTACAAGTAGGGCCCTACATTGAACGTGAAAAGTTTTTTGCCCATAACTCTTATCTCGTAAACTTTTCTGATTGATTCTTGCGCCTAAAATAGCTTTTTTCCATGCTCAACAGATTCCTCAAGTCCGAATGGGAAAAATATGAAGTTGGATTTTTCGTACCAGTTGGATTGTTTTTGGCATAACTCTTAACCTAAAAAGCATTTCTAAACGATTCTTGTGCCTAAAGTGGTTTTTTTCCATGCTCCACTGCTCCGTCATTTCAAAATGTGTAAAAAATGAAGTTGGATTTTTCGTATAAGTAGTGTCCTACATTGAATGTGAAAAGAAGCACATAACTCTTATTTGGGAAAACATTTCTGATTGATTCATGTGCCTAAAGTGGCTTTTTTCCGTGCTCAATAGATTCCTCAAGTCCAAATGGGAAAAAAATAAAGTCGGATTTTTCGTACGAGTTGTCTACATTGTGCTGAAAAGTTTTTTTGGCATAACTCTTAGCCTGGAAAACAATTCTAAACGATTCTTGTGCCTAGAGTGGTTTTTTTTTCATGCTCCACAGCTCCGCAATGTCAAAATGTGTAAAAAATGAAGTTAGATTTTTCGGACAAGTAGTGCCCTACATTGAATGTGAAAAGTATTTTGCCCATAACTCTTATCTCGGAAAACATTTCACATTGATACTTGCGCCTAAAGTAGCATTTTTCCATGCTCAACCGATTCCCTAAGTCCGAATGGGAAAAATATGAAGTTGGATTTTTCGTACTAGTTGTGCCCTCCATTGAGCTGAAAAGTGTTTTTCGCATAACTATTAGCCTGAAAAACATTTTCTAAACGATTCTTGTGCATAAAGTGGTTTTTTTCCATGCTCCACTGCTCCGTCATGTCAAAATGTGTAAAAAATGAAGTTAGATTTTTCGTACAAGTAGTGCCCTACATTGAATGTGAAAAGTATTTTGCTCACAACTCTTATCTCGGAAAACATTTCTGATTGATTCTTGCGCATAAAGTAGCATTTTTCCATGCTCAACAGATTCCTCAAGTCCGAATGGGAAAAAAAATGAAGTCGGATTTTTCGTACCAGTTGTGCCCTGCATTGAGCTGAAAATTGTTTTTGGCGTAAGTCTTAGCCTGAAAAACAATTCTAAACGATTCTTGTGCCTAAAGTGGTTTTTTTCCATGCTCCACAACTCCATCTTGTCAAAATGTGTAAAAAATGAAGTTGGATTTTTCGTACAAGTAGTGCCCTACATTGAACGTGAAAAGTATTTTGCCCATAACTCTTATCTCGTAAAACATTTCTGATTGATTCATGCGCCTAAAATAGCATTTTTCCATGCTCAACAGATTCCTCAAGTCCGAATGGGAAAAATATCAAGTTGGATTTTTCGAACCAGTTGTGCCCTTCATTGAGCTGAAAAGGGTTTTTGGCATAAGTCTTTGCCTGAAAAACAATTCTAAACGATTCTGGTGCCTAAAGTGGTTTTATTCCATGCTCCACAGCTCCGTCATGTCAAAATGTGTAAAAAATGAAGTTAGATTTTTCGTACAAGTAGTGCCCTACATTGAATGTGAAAAGTATTTTGCCCATAACTCTTATCTCAGAAAACATTTTTGATTGATTATTGCGCCTAAAATTGCATTTTTCCATGTTCAACAGATTCCTCAAGTCCGAATGGGAAAAATATGATGTTGGATTTTTCGTACCAATTGTGCCCTACATTGTGCTGAAAAGTTTTTTTGGCATAACTCTTAGCCTGGAAAACATTTCTAAACGATTCTTGTGCCTAAAGTGGTTTTTTTTTCATGCTCCACAACTCCGTCATGTCAAAATGTGTAAAAAATGAAGATAGATTTTTCGGACAAGTAGTGCCCTACAGTGAATGTGAAAAGTATTTTGCCTATAACTCTTATCTCGGAAAACATTTCACATTGATACTTGCGCCTAAAGTAGCATTTTTCGATGCTCAACCGATTCCCTAAGTCCGAATAGGAAAAATATGAAGTTGGATTTTTTGTACCAGTTGTGCCCTCCATTGAGCTGAAAAGTGTTTTTCGCATAACTCTTAGCCTGAAAAACATTTTCTAAACGATTCTTGTGCCTAAAGTGGTTTTTTTCCATGCTCCAGAGCTCCGTCATGTCAAAATGTGTAAAAAATGAAGTTAGATTTTTCGTACAAGTATTGCCCTTCATTGAACGTGAAAAGTATTTTGCATATAAATCTTATCTCGTAAAACATTTCTGATTGATTCAGGCGCCAAAAATAGCATTTTTCCATGCTCAACAGATTCCTCAAATCCGAATGGGAAAAATATGAAGTTGGATTTTTCGTACCAGTTGTGCCCTACGTTGAATGTGAAGTATTTTGCCCATAACTCTTATCTCATAAAACATTTTTGATTGATTATTGCGCCTAAAGTTGCATTTTTCCATGCTCAATAGATTCCTCAAGTCCAAATGGTAAAAAAATAAAGTCGGATTTTTCGTACGAGTTGTGCACTACATTGAGCTGAAATTTGTTTTTGGCATAACTCTTAGCCTCAAAAACATTTCTAAACGGTTCTTGTGCCTAAAGTTCTTTTTTTTCCATGCTCCTCAACTCCATCATGTCAAAATGTGTAAAAAATGAAGTTGGATTTTTCGTACAAGTAGTGTCCTACATTGAACGTAAAGATTATTTTGCCCATAACTCTTATCTCAGAAAAACATTTTTGATTGATTATTGCGCCTAAAGTTACTTTTTTCCATGCTCAATAGATTCCTCAAGTCCAAGTGGGAAAAAAATGATATCGGATTTTTCGTACGAGTTGTGCCCTACATTGAGCTGAAAAGTGTTTTTGGCATAAGTCTTAGCCTGAAAAACAATTCTAAACGATTCTTGTGCCTAAATTGGTTTTTGTCCATGCTCCACAGCTCCGTCATGTCAAAATGTGTAAAAAATGAAGTTAGATTTTCCGTACAAGTAGTGCCCTACATTGAATGTGAAAAGTATTTTGCCCATAACTCTTATCTCAGAAAAAACATTTTTGATTGATTATTGCGCCTAAAGTTGCTTTTTTCCATGCTCAATAGATTCCTCAAGTCCAAATGGGAAAAAAATGAAGTCGGATTTTTCGTACGAGTTGTGCCCTACATTGAGTCGAAAAGTGTTTTTGGCATAACTCTTAGCCCGAAAAACATTTCTACACCGGTTCTTGTGCCTAAAGTGGTTTTTTTCCATGCTCCACAACTCCATCATGTCAAAATGTGTAAAAAATGAAGTTGGATTTTTCGTACAAGTAGTGCCCTACATTGAACGTGAAAAGTATTTTGCCCATAATTTTTATCTCGTAAAACATTTCTGATTGATTCATGCGCCTAAAATAGCATTTTTCCATGCTCAACGATTCCTCAAGTCTGAATGGGAAAAATATGAAGTTGGATTTTTCGTACCAGTTGTGCCCTACATTGAGTCGAAAAGGGTTTTTGGCATAAGTCTTTGCCTCGAAAAACAATTCTAAATGATTCCGGTGCCTAAAGTTGTTTTATTCCATGCTCCACACTCTCGTCATGTCAAAATGTGTAAAAAATGAAGTTAGATTTTTCGTACAAGTAGTGCCCTACATTGAATGTGAAAAGTATTTTGCCCATAACTCTTATCTCGTAAAACATTTTTGATTGATTATTGCGCCTAAAATAGCATTTTTCCATGCTCAACAGATTCCTCAAGTCCGAATGGGAAAAATATGAAGTTGGATTTTTCGTACCAGTTGTGCCCTACATTGTGCTGAAAAGTTTTTTTGGCATAACTCTTAGCCTGGAAAATATTTCTAAACGATTCTTGTGCCTAAAGTGGTTTTTTTTCATGCTCCACAACTCCGTCATGTCAAAATGTGTACAAAATGAAGATAGATTTTTCGGACAAGTAGTGCCCTACAGTGAATGTGAAAATTATTTTGCCTATAACTCTTATCTCGGAAAACATTTCACATTGATACTTGCGCCTAAAGTAGCATTTTTCCATGCTCAACCGATTCCCTAAGTCCGAATAGGAAAAATATGAAGTTGGATTTTTTGTACCAGTTGTGCCCTCCATTGAGCTGAAAAGTGTTTTTCGCATAACTCTTAGCCCGAAAAACATTTTCTAAACGATTCTTGTGCCTAAAGTGGTTTTTTTCCATGCTCCAGAGCTCCGTCATGTCAAAATGTGTAAAAAATGAAGTTAGATTTTTCGTACAAGTATTGCCCTTCATTGAACGTGAAAAGTATTTTGCATATAAATCTTATCTCGTAAAACATTTCTGATTGATTCAGGCGCCAAAAATAGCATTTTTCCATGCTCAACAGATTCCTCAAATCCGAATGGGAAAAATATGAAGTTGGATTTTTCGTACCAGTTGTGCCCTACGTTGAATGTGAAGTATTTTGCCCATAACTCTTATCTCATAAAACATTTTTGATTGATTATTGCGCCTAAAGTTGCATTTTTCCATGCTCAATAGATTCCTCAAGTCCAAATGGTAAAAAAATAAAGTCGGATTTTTCGTACGAGTTGTGCACTACATTGAGCTGAAATTTGTTTTTGGCATAACTCTTAGCCTCAAAAACATTTCTAAACGGTTCTTGTGCCTAAAGTTCTTTTTTTCCATGCTCCTCAACTCCATCATGTCAAAATGTGTAAAAAATGAAGTTGGATTTTTCGTACAAGTAGTGTCCTACATTGAACGTAAAGATTATTTTGCCCATAACTCTTATCTCAGAAAAACATTTTTGATTGATTATTGCGCCTAAAGTTACTTTTTTCCATGCTCAATAGATTCCTCAAGTCCAAATGGGAAAAAAATGATATCGGATTTTTCGTACGAGTTGTGCCCTACATTGAGCTGAAAAGTGTTTTTGGCATAAGTCTTAGCCTGAAAAACAATTCTAAACGATTCTTGTGCCTAAATTGGTTTTTGTCCATGCTCCACAGCTCCGTCATGTCAAAATGTGTAAAAAATGAAGTTAGATTTTCCGTACAAGTAGTGCCCTACATTGAATGTGAAAAGTATTTTGCCCATAACTCTTATCTCAGAAAAAACATTTTTGATTGATTATTGCGCCTAAAGTTGCTTTTTTCCATGCTCAATAGATTCCTCAAGTCCAAATGGGAAAAAAATGAAGTCGGATTTTTCGTACGAGTTGTGCCCTACATTGAGCTGAAAAGTGTTTTTGGCATAACTCTTAGCCTGAAAAACATTTCTACACGGTTCTTGTGCCTAAAGTGGTTTTTTTCCATGCTCCACAACTCCATCATGTCAAAATGTGTAAAAAATGAAGTTGGATTTTTCGTACAAGTAGTGCCCTACATTGAACGTGAAAAGTATTTTGCCCATAACTTTTATCTCGTAAAACATTTCTGATTGATTCATGCGCCTAAAATAGCATTTTTCCATGCTCAACAGATTCCTCAAGTCTGAATGGGTAAAATATGAAGTTGGATTTTTCGTACCAGTTGTGCCCTACATTGAGCTGAAAAGGGTTTTTGGCATAAGTCTTTGCCTGAAAAACAATTCTAAATGATTCTGGTGCCTAAAGTTGTTTTATTCCATGCTCCACAGCTCCGTCATGTCAAAATGTGTAAAAAATGAAGTTAGATTTTTCGTACAAGTAGTGCCCTACATTGAATGTGAAAAGTATTTTGCCCATAACTCTTATCTCAGAAAACATTTTTGATTGATTATTGCGCCTAAAATAGCATTTTTCCATGCTCAACAGATTCCTCAAGTCCGAATGGGAAAAATATGAAGTTGGATTTTTCGTACCAGTTGTGCCCTACATTGTGCTGAAAAGTTTTTTTGGCATAACTCTTAGCCTGGAAAACATTTCTAAACGATTCTTGTGCCTAAAGTGGTTTTTTTTCATGCTCCACAACTCCGTCATGTCAAAATGTGTACAAAATGAAGATAGATTTTTCGGACAAGTAGTGCCCTACAGTGAATGTGAAAATTATTTTGCCTATAACTCTTATCTCGGAAAACATTTCACATTGATACTTGCGCCTAAAGTAGCATTTTTCCATGCTCAACCGATTCCCTAAGTCCGAATGGGAAAAATATGAAGTTGGATTTTTCGTACCAGTTGTGCCCTCCATTGAGCTGAAAAGTGTTTTTCGCATAACTCTTAGCCTGAAAAACATTTTCTAAACGATTCTTGTGCCTAAAGTGGTTTTTTTCGATGCTCCACAGCTCCGTCATGTTAAAATGTGTAAAAAATGATGTTAGATTTTTCGTACAAGTAGTGCCCTACATTGAATGTGAAAAGTATTTTGCCCACAACTCTTATCTCGGAAATCATTTCTGATTGATTCTTGCGCCTAATGTAGCATTTTTCCATGCTCAATGATTCCTCAAGTCCGAATGGGAAAAAAAAATGAATTCGGATTTTTCGTACTGGCCAGGTGTGCCCTGCATTGAGCCAAAGAAAAGTGTTTTTGTCGTAAGTCTTAGCCTGAAAAACAATTCTAAACGATTCTTGTGCCTAAAGTGGTTTCTTTCCATGCTCCACAGCTCCGTCATGTCAAAATGTGTAAAAAATGAAATTAGATTTTTCGTACAAGTAGTGCCCTACATTAAATGTGAAAAGTATTTTGCCCACAACTCTTATCTCGGAAAACTTTTCTGATTGATTCTTGCGCCTAAAGTAGCATTTTTCCATGCTCAAAAGATTCCTCAAGTCCGAATGGGAAATAAATGATGTCGGATTTTTCGTACCAATTGTGCCCTGCATTGAGCTGAAAAGTGTTTTTGGCATAAGTCTTAACCTGAAAAACAATTCTAAACGATTCTTGTGCCTAAATTAGTTTTTTTTCATGCTCCACAGCTCCGTCATGTCAAAATGTGTAAAAAATGAAGTTAGATTTTTCGTACAAGTAGTGCCCTACATTGAATGTGAAAAGTATTTTGCCCATAACTCTTATCTCATAAAACATTTTTGATTGATTATTGCGCCTAAAGTTGCTTTTTTCCATGCTCAATAGATTCCTCAAGTCCAAATGGTAAAAAAATGAAGTCGGATTTTTCGTACGAGTTGTGCCCTACATTGAGCTGAAAATTGTTTTTGGCATAACTTTTAGCCTAACAAAAACATTTCTAAACTGTTCTTGTGCCTAAAGTGGTTTTTTTCCATGCTCCACAACTCCATCATGTCAAAATGTGTAAAAAATGAAGTTGGATTTTTCGTACAAGTAGTGCCCTACATTGAACATGAAAAGTATTTTGCCCACAACTATTATCTCGTAAAACATTTCTGATTGATTCATGCGCCTAAAATAGCATTTTTCCATGCTCAATAGATTCCTCAAGTCCGAATGGGAAAAATATGAAGTTGGATTTTTCGTACCAGTTGTGCCCTACATTGAGCTGAAAAGGGTTTTTGGCACAAGTCTTTGCCTGAATAACCTTTCTAAACGGTTCTTTTGCCTAACGTGGTTTTTTTCCATGCTCCACAGCTCCATCATGTCAAAATGTTTAAAAAATGAAGTTGGATTTTTCGTACAAGTAGTGCCCTACATTGAACGTGAAAAGTATTTTGAACATAACTATTATCTCGTAAAACATTTCTAATTGATTCATGCGCCTAAAATAGCATTTTTCCATGCTCAACAGATTACTCAAGTCCGAATGGGAAAAATATGAAGTTGGATTTTTCGTACCAGTTGTGCCCTATATTGAGCTGAAAAGGGTTTTTGGCAAAAGTCTTTACCTGAATAACCTTTCTAAACGGTTCTTGTGCCTTACGTGGTTTTTTTCCATGCTCCACAGCTCCATCATGTCAAAATGTGTAAAAAATGAAGTTGGATTTTTCGTACAAGTAGTGCCCTACATTAAATGTGAAAAGTATTTTGCCCACAACTCTTATCTCGGAAAACTTTTCTGATTGATTATTGCGCCTAAAGTAGCATTTTTCCATGCTCAAAAGATTCCTCAAGTCCGAATGGGAAAAAAATGATGTCGGATATTTCGTACCAGTTGTGCCATGCATTGAGCTGAAAAGTATTTTTGGCATAAGTCTTAGCCTGAAAAACAATTCTAAACGATTCTTGTGCATAAATTGGTTTTTTTCCATGCTCCACATCTCCGTCATGTCAAAATGTGTAAAAAATGAAGTTAGATTTTTCGTACAAGTAGTGCCCTAGATTGAATGTGAAAAGTATTTTGCCCATAACTCTTATCTCAGAAAACATTTTTGATTGATTATTGCGCCTAAAGTTACTTGTTTCCATGCTCAATAGATTCCTCAAGTCCAAATGGTAAAAAAATGAAGTCGGATTTTTCGTACGAGTTGTGCCCTAAATTGAGCTGAAAATTGTTTTTGGCATAACTCTTAGCTTGAAAAACATTTCTAAACTGTTATTGTGCCTAAAGTGGTTTTTTTCCATGCTCCACAACTCCATCATGTCAAAATGTGTAAAAAATGAAGTTGGATTTTTCGTACAAGTAGTGCCCTACATTGAACGTGAAAAGTATTTTGCCCATAACTATTATCTCGTAAAACATTTCTGATTGATTCTTGCGCCTAAAATAGCATTTTTCCATGCTCAACAGATTCCTCAAGTCCGAATGGGAAAAATATGAAGTTGGATTTTTCGTACCAGTTGTGCCCTACATTGAGCTGAAATGTGTTTTTGGCATAACTCTTAACCTAAAAAATATTTCTAAACGATTCTTGTGCCTAAAGAGGTTTTTTTCCATGCTCCACTACTCCATCATGTCAAAATGTGTAAAAAATGAAGTTGGATTTTTCGTACAAGTAGTGCCCTACTTTGAATGTGAAAAGAATTTTGCTCATAACTCTAAAGTGGCTTTATCCGTTCTCAATAGATTCCTCAAGTCCAAATGGAAAAAAAATGAAGTCGGATTTTTCGTACGAGTTGTCTACATTGTGCTAAAAAGTTTTTTTGGCATAACTCTTTGCCTGGAAAACATTTCTAAACGTTTCTTGTGCCTAAAGTGGTTTTTTTTTTCATACTCCACAGCTCCGTCATGTCAAAATGTGTAAAAAATGAAGTTAGATTTTTCGGACAAGTAGTGCCCTACATTGAATGTGAAAAGTATTTTGCCCATAACTCTTATCTCGAAAAACATTTCACATTGATACTTGCGCCTAAAGTAGCATTTTTCCATGCTCAACCGATTCCCTAAGTCCCATTGCAAAAAATAGTAAGTTGGATTTTTCGTACCAGTTGTGCCCTCCATTGAGCTGAAAAGTATTTTTCGCATAACTCTAAGCCTGAAAAACATTTTCTAAACGATTCTTGTGCTTAAAGTGGTTTTTTTCCATGCTCCACAGCTCCGTCATGTCAAAATGTGTAAAAAATGAAGTGAGATTTTTCGTACCAGTAGTGCCTTACATTGAATGTTAAAAGTATTTTGCCCACACCTCTTATCTCGGAAAACATTTCTGATTGATTCTTGCACCTAAAGTAGCATTTTTCCATGCTTAACAGATTCCTCATGTCCGAGTGGGAAAAAAATGAAGTCGGAAAAAATGTTTTTGGCGTAAGTCTTAGCCTGAAAAACAATTCTAAACGATTCTTGTGCCTAAAGTGGTTTTTTTTCATGCTCCACAGCTCCGTCATGTCAAAATATGTATAAAATGAAGTTAGATTTTTGGTACAAGTAGTGCCCTACATTGAATGTGAAAAGTATTTTGCCCACAATTCCTATCTCGGAAAACATTTCTGATTGATTCTTGCGCCTAAAGTAGCATTTTTCCATGGTCAACAGATTCCTCAAGTCCGAATGGGAAAAAAAATGAAGTCGGATTTTTCGTAACAGTTGTGCCCTGCATTGAGCTGAAAAGTGTTTTTGACGTAAGTCTTAGCCTGAAAAACAATTCTAAACGATTCTTGTGTCTAAAGTGGTTTTTTTCCATGCTCCACATTAAATGTGAAAAGTATTTTGCCCCCAACTCTTATCTCGGAAAACTTTTATGATTGATTCTTGCGCCTAAAGTAGCATTTTTCCATGCTCAACAGATTCCTCAAGTCCGAATGGGAAAAAAATGAAGTCGGATTTTTCGTACCAGTTGTGCCCTGCATTGAGCTGAAAAGTGTTTTTGACGTAAGTCTTAATCTGAAAAACAATTCTAAATGATTCTTGTGCCTAAAGTGGTTTTTTTCCATGATCCACAGCTCCGTCATGTCAAAATGTGTAAAAAATGAAGTTAGATTTTTCGTTCAAGTAATGCCCTACATTAAATGTGAAAAATATTTTGCCCACAACTCTTATCTCGGAAAACTTTTCTGATTGATTCTTGCGCCTAAAGTATCATTTTTCCATGCTCAAAAGATTCCTCAAGTCCGAATGGGAAAAAAATGATGTCGGATATTTCGTACCGGTTGTGCCCCCGCATTGAGTCGAAAAGAGTTTTTGGCATAAGTCTTAGCCTCGAAAAACAATTCTAAACGATACTTGTGCCTAAATTGGTTTTTTTCCATGCTCCACCGCTCCGTCATGTCAAAATGTGTAAAAAATGAAGTTAGATTTTTCGTACAAGTAGTGCCCTACATTGAATGTGAAAATTATTTTGCCCATAACTCTTATCTCAGAAAACATTTTTGATTGATTATTGCGCCTAAAGTTGCTTTTTTCCATGCTCAATAGATTCCTCAAGTCCAAATGGTAAAAAAATGAAGTCGGATTTTTCGTACGAGTTGTGCCCTACATTGAGCTGAAAATTGTTTTTGGCATAACTCTTATCCTGAAAAACATTTCTAAACGGTTCTTGTGCCTAAAGTGGTTTTTTTCCATGCTCCACAACTCCATCATGTCAAAATGTGTAAAAAATGAAGTTGGATTTTTCGTACAAGTAGTGCCCTACATTGAACGTTAAAAGTATTTTGCCCATAACTCTTATCTCGTAAAACATTTCTGATTGATTCATGCGCCTAAAATAGCATTTTTCCATGCTCAACAGATTCCTCAAGTCCGAATGGGAAAAATATGAAGTTGGATTTTTCGTACCAGTTATGCCCTACATTGAGCTGAAAAGGGTTTTTGGCATAAGTCTTTGCCTGAATAACCTTTCTAAACGGTTCTTTTGCCTAACGTGGTTTTTTTCCATGCTCCACAGCTCCATCATGTCAAAATGTTTAAAAAATGAAGTTGGATTTTTCGTACAAGTAGTGGCCTACATTGAACGTGAAAAGTATTTTGAACATAACTATTATCTCGTAAAACATTTCTAATTGATTCATGCGCCTAAAATAGCATTTTTCCATGCTCAACAGATTACTCAAGTCCGAATGGGAAAAATATGAAGTTGGATTTTTCGTACCAGTTGTGCCCTATATTGAGCTGAAAAGGGTTTTTGGCAAAAGTCTTTACCTGAATAACCTTTCTAAACGGTTCTTGTGCCTTACGTGGTTTTTTTCCATGCTCCACGACTCCATCATGTCAAAATGTGTAAAAAATGAAGTTGGATTTTTCGTACAAGTAGTGCCCTACATTAAATGTGAAAAGTATTTTGCCCACAACTCTTATCTCGGAAAACTTTTCGATTGATTATTGCGCCTAAAGTAGCATTTTTCCATGCTCAAAAGATTCCTCAAGTCCGAATGGGAAAAAAATGATGTCGGATATTTCGTACCAGTTGTGCCATGCATTGAGCTGAAAAGTATTTTTGGCATAAGTCTTAGCCTGAAAAACAATTCTAAACGATTCTTGTGCATAAATTGGTTTTTTTCCATGCTCCACATCTCCGTCATGTCAAAATGTGTAAAAAATGAAGTTAGATTTTTCGTACAAGTAGTGCCCTAGATTGAATGTGAAAAGTATTTTGCCCATAACTCTTATCTCGAAAACATTTTTGATTGATTATTGCGCCTAAAGTTACTTGTTTCCATGCTCAATAGATTCCTCAAGTCCAAATGGTAAAAAAATGAAGTCGGATTTTTCGTACGAGTTGTGCCCTAAATTGAGCCGAAAATTGTTTTTGGCATAACTCTTAGCCCGAAAAACATTTCTAAACTCGTTATTGTGCCTAAAGTGGTTTTTTTCCATGCTCCACAACTCCATCATGTCAAAATGTGTAAAAAATGAAGTTGGATTTTTCGTACAAGTAGTGCCCTACATTGAACGTGAAAAGTATTTTGCCCATAACTATTATCTCGTAAAACATTTCTGATTGATTCTTGCGCCTAAAATAGCATTTTTCCATGCTCAACAGATTCCTCAAGTCCGAATGGGAAAAATATGAAGTTGGATTTTTCGTACCAGTTGTGCCCTACATTGAGCCGAAATGTGTTTTTGGCATAACTCTTAACCTAAAAAATATTTCTAAACGATTCTTGTGCCTAAAGAGGTTTTTTTTCCATGCTCCACTACTCCATCATGTCAAAATGTGTAAAAAATGAAGTTGGATTTTTCGTACAAGTAGTGCCCTACTTTGAATGTGAAAAGAATTTTGCTCATAACTCTAAAGTGGCTTTATCCGTTCTCAATAGATTCCTCAAGTCCAAATGGAAAAAAAATGAAGTCGGATTTTTCGTACGAGTTGTCTACATTGTGCTAAAAAGTTTTTTTGGCATAACTCTTTGCCTGGAAAACATTTCTAAACGTTTCTTGTGCCTAAAGTGGTTTTTTTTTTTCATACTCCACAGCTCCGTCATGTCAAAATGTGTAAAAAATGAAGTTAGATTTTTCGTTCAAGTAATGCCCTACATTAAATGTGAAAAATATTTTGCCCACAACTCTTATCTCGGAAAACTTTTCTGATTGATTCTTGTGCCTAAAGTATCATTTTTCCATGCTCAAAAGATTCCTCAAGTCCGAATGGGAAAAAAATGATGTCGGATATTTCGTACCAGTTGTGCCCTGCATTGAGCTGAAAAGAGTTTTTGGCATAAGTCTTAGCCTGAAAAACAATTCTAAACGATACTTGTGCCTAAATTGGTTTTTTTCCATGCTCCACCGCTCCGTCATGTCAAAATGTGTAAAAAATGAAGTTAGATTTTTCGTACAAGTAGTGCCCTACATTGAATGTGAAAATTATTTTGCCCATAACTCTTATCTCAGAAAACATTTTTGATTGATTATTGCGCCTAAAGTTGCTTTTTTCCATGCTCAATAGATTCCTCAAGTCCAAATGGTAAAAAAATGAAGTCGGATTTTTCGTACGAGTTGTGCCCTACATTGAGCTGAAAATTGTTTTTGGCATAACTCTTATCCTGAAAAACATTTCTAAACGGTTCTTGTGCCTAAAGTGGTTTTTTTCCATGCTCCACAACTCCATCATGTCAAAATGTGTAAAAAATGAAGTTGGATTTTTCGTACAAGTAGTGCCCTACATTGAACGTTAAAAGTATTTTGCCCATAACTCTTATCTCGTAAAACATTTCTGATTGATTCATGCGCCTAAAATAGCATTTTTCCATGCTCAACAGATTCCTCAAGTCCGAATGGGAAAAATATGAAGTTGGATTTTTCGTACCAGTTGTGCCCTACATTGAGCTGAAAAGGGTTTTTGGCATAAGTCTTTGCCTGAATAACATTTCTAAACGATTCTTGTGCTTAAAGTGGTTTTTTTCCATGCTCCACAACTCCGTCATGTCAAAATGTGTAAAAAAAGAAGTTAGATTTTTCGTACCAGTAGTGCCTTACATTGAATGTGAAAAGTATTTTGCCCACACCTCTTATCTCGGAAAACATTTCTGATTGATTCTTGCGCCTAAAGTTGCATTTTTCCATGCTTAACAGATTCCTCAAGTCCGAGTGGGAAAAAAATGAAGTCGGATTTTTCGTACCAGTTGTGCCCTGCATTGAGCTGAAAAGTGTTTTTGACGTAAGTCTTAGCCTGAAAAACAATTTTAAACGATTCTTGTGCCTAAAGTGGTTTTTTTCCATGCTCCACAGCTCCGTCATGCCAAAATGTGTAAAAAATGAAGTTAGATTTTTCGTACAAGTAGTGCCCTACATTGAATGTGAAAAGTATTTTGCCCACAACTCTTATCTCGGAAAACATTTCTGATTGATTCTTGCGCCTAAAGTAGCATTCATGCTCAACAGATTCCTCAAGTCTGAATGGGAAAAAAAATGAAGTCGGATTTTTCGTAACAGTTGTGCCCTGCATTGAGCTGAAAAGTGTTTTTGACGTAAGTCTTAGCCTGAAAAACAATTCTAAACGATTCTTGTGCCTAAAGTGGTTTTTCTCCATGCTCCACAGCTCCGTCATGTCAAAATGTGTAAAAAATGAAGTTAGATTTTTCGTACAAGTAGTGCCCTACATTAAATGTGAAAAGTATTTTGCCCACAACTCTTATCTCGGAAAACTTTTCTGATTGATTCTTGCGCCTAAAGTAGCATTTTTCCATGCTCAACGGATTCCTCAAGTCCGAATGGGAAAAAAATGATGTCGGATTTTTCGTACCGTTATTGTGCCCCGCATTGAGCTGAAAAGTGTTTTTGACGTAAGTCTTAACCTGAAAAACAATTCTAAACGATTCTTGTGCCTAAAGTGGTTTTTTTCCATGCTCCACAGCTCCATCATGTCAAAATGTATAAAAAATAAAGTTAGATTTTTCGTACAAGTAGTGCCCTACATTGAATGTGAAAATTATTTTGCCCATAACTCTTATCTCAGAAAACATTTTTGATTGATTATTGCGCCTAAAGTTGCTTTTTTCCATGCTCAATAGATTCCTCAAGTCCAAATGGTAAAAAAATGAAGTCGGATTTTTCGTACGAGTTGTGCCCTACATTGAGCTGAAAATTGTTTTTGGAATAACTCTTAGCCTGAAAAACATTTCTAAACGATTCTTGTGCCTAAAGTGGTTTTTTTCCATGCTCCACAACTCCATCATGTCAAAATGTGTAAAAAATGAAGTTGGATTTTTCGTACAAGTAGTGCCCTACATTGAACGTGAAAAGTATTTTGCCCATAACTCTTATCTCGTAAAACATTTTTGATTGATTCATGCGCGTAAAATAGCATTTTTCCATGCTCAACAGATTCCTCAAGTCCGAATAGGAAAAATATGAAGTTGGATTTTTCGTACCAGTTGTACCCTACATTGAGATGAAAAGGGTTTTTGGCATAAGTCTTTGCCTGAATAACATATCTAAACGGTTCTTGTGCCTAAAGTTGTTTTTATCCATGCTCCACAACTCCATCATGTCAAAATGTGTAAAAAATGAAGTTGGATTTTTCGTACAAGTAGTGCCCTACATTGAACGTGAAATGTATTTTGCCCATAACTCTTATCTCGTAAAACATTTCTGATTGATTCTTGCGCTTAAAATAGCATTTTTCCATGCTCAACAGATTCCTCAAGTCCGAATGGGAAAATATATAGTTGGATTTTTCGTACCAGTTGTGCCCTACATTAAGCTGAAAAGTGTTTTTGGCATAACTCTTAACCTAAAAAATATTTCTAAATGATTCTTGTGCCTAAAGTGGTTTTTTTCCATGCTCCACTACTCCATCATGTCAAAATGTGTAAAAAATGAAGTTGGATTTTTCGTACAAGTAGTGCCCTACATTGAATGTGAAAAGAATTTTGCTCATAACTCTAATTTGGGAAAATATTTCTGATTGATTCTTGCGCCTAAAGTGGCTTTTTTCCGTGCTCAATAGATTCCTCAAGTCCAAATGGAAAAAAATGAAGTCGGATTTTTCGTACGAGTTGTCTACATTGTGCTGAAAAGTTTTTTTGGCATAACTCTTTGCCTGGAAAACATTTCTAAACGATTCTTGTGCCTAAATTGGTTTTTTTTTTCATGCTCCACAGCTCCGTCATATCAAAATGTGTAAAAAATAAAGTTAGATTTTTTGTACAAGTAGTGCCCTACATTGAATGTGAAACGTATTTTGCCCATATCTCTTATCTCGGAAAACATTTCACATTGATACTTGCGCCTAAAGTAGCATTTTTCCATGCTCAACCGATTCCCTAAGTCCGATTGGGAAAAATATGAAGTTGGATTTTTCGTACCAGTTGTGCCCTCCATTGAGCTGAAAAGTGTTTTTCGCATAACTCTTAGCCTGAAAAACATTTTCTAAACGATTTTTGTGCTTAAAGTGGTTTTTTTCCACGCTCCACAGCTCCGTCATGTCAAAATGTGTAAAAAATGAAGTTAGATTTTTCGTACAAGTAGTGCCCTACATTGAATGTGAAAAGTATTTTGCCCACAAGTCTTATCTCGGAAAATATTTCTGATTGATTCTTGCGCCTAAAGTAGCATTTTTCCATGCTCAACTGATTCCTCAAGTCCGAGTGGGAAAAAAAATGATGTCGGATTTTTCGTACCAGTTGTGCCCTGCATTGAGCTGAAAAGTGTTTTTGGCGTAAGTCTTAGCCTGAAAAACAATTCTAAACGATTCTTGTGCCTAAAGTGGTTTTTTTCCATGCTCCACAGCTCCGTCATGTCAAAATGTGTAAAAAATGAAGTTTGATTTTTCGTACAAGTAGTGCCCTACATTGAACGTGAAAAGTATTTTGCCCATAACATGTATCTCGTAAAACATTTCTGATTGATTCTTACGCCTAAAATAGCATTTTTCCATGCTCAACAGATTCCTCAAGTCCGAATGGGAAAAATATGAAGTTGGATTTTTCGTACCAGTTGTGCCCTACATTGAGCTGAAATGTGTTTTTGGCATAACTCTTAACATAAAAAATATTTCTAAACGATTCTTGTGCCTAAAGAGGTTTTTTTCCATGCTCCACTACTCTATCATGTCAAAATGTGTAAAAAATGAAGTTGTATTTTTCGAACAAGTAGTGCCCTACATTGAATGTGAAAAGAATTTTGCTCATAACTCTAAAGTGGCTTTTTTCCGTGCTCAATAGATTCCTCAAGTCCAAATGGAAAAAAATGAAGTCGGATTTTTCGTACCAGTTGTCAACATTGTGCGAAAAAGTTTTTTTGGCATAACTCTTTGCCTGGAAAACATTTCTAAACGATTCTTGTGCCTAAAGTGGTTTTTTTTTTCATACTCCATAGCTCCGTCATGTCAAAATGTGTAAAAAATGAAGTTAGATTTTTCGGACAAGTACTGCCCTACATTGAATGTGAAAATTATTTTGCCCATAACTCTTATCTCGAAAAACATTTCACATTGATACTTGGGCCTAAAGTAGCATTTTTCCATGCTCAACCGATTCCCTAAGTCCCATTGCGAAAAATAGTAAGTTGGATTTTTCGTACCAGTTGTGCCCTCCATTGAGCAGAAAAGTGTTTTTCGCATAACTATTAGCCTGAAAAACATTTTCTAAACGATTCTTGTGCTTAAAGTGGTTTTTTTCCATGCTCCACAGCTGCGTCATGTCAAAATGTGTAAAAAATGAAGTTAGATTTTTCGTACCAGTAGTGCCTTACATTGAATGTTAAAAGTATTTTGCCCACACCTCTTATCTCGGAAAACATTTCTGATTGATTCTTGCGCCTAAAGTAGCATTTTTCCATGCTTAACAGATTCCTCATGTCCGAGTGGGAAAAAAATAAAGTCGGATTTTTCGTACCAGTTGTGCCCTGCATTGAGCTGAAAAGTGTTTTTGGCGTAAGTCTTAGCCTGAAAAACAATTCTAAACGATTCTTGTGCCTAAAGTGGTTTTTTTCCATGCTCCACAGCTCCGTCATGTCAAAATATGTAAAAAATGAAGTTAGATTTTTGGTACAAGTAGTGCCCTACATTGAATGTGAAAAGTATTTTGCCCACAATTCCTATCTCGGAAAACATTTCTGATTGATTCCTGCACCTAAAGTAGCATTTTAACATGCTCAACAGATTCCTCAAGTCCGAATGGGAAAAAAAATGAAGTCGGATTTTTCGTAACAGTTGTGCTCTGCATTGAGCTGAAAAGTGTTTTTGACGTAAGTCTTAGCCTGAAAAACAATTCTAAACGATTCTTGTGTCTAAAGTGGTTTTTTTCCATGCTCCACAACTCCGTCATGTCAAAATGTGTAAAAAATGAAGTTAGATTTTTCGTACAAGTAGTGCCCTACATTAAATGTGAAAAGTATTTTGCCCACAACTCTTATCTCGGAAAACTTTTCCGATTGATTCTTGCGCCTAAAGTAGCATTTTTCCATGCTCAACAGATTCCTCAAGTCCGAATGGGAAAAAAATGATGTCGGATTTTTCGTACCAGTTGTGCCCTGCATTGAGCTGAAAAGTGTTTTTGACGTAAGTCTTAACCTGAAAAACAATTCTAAACGATTCTTGTGCCTAAAGTGGTTTTTTTCCATGCTCCACAGCTCCATCATGTCAAAATGTGTAAAAAATAAAGTTAGATTTTTCGTACAAGTAGTGCCCTACATTGAATGTGAAAATTATTTTGCCCATAACTCTTATCTCAGAAAAAAATTTTGATTGATTATTGCGCCTAAAGTTGCTTTTTTCCATGCTCAATAGATTCCTCAAGTCCAAATGGTAAAAAAATGAAGTCGGATTTTTCGTACGAGTTGTGCCCTACATTGAGCTGAAAATTGTTTTTGGCATAACTCTTAGCCTGAAAAACATTTCTAAACGGTTCTTGTGCCTAAAGTGGTTTTTTTCCATGCTCCACAACTCCATCATTTCAAAATGTGTAAAAAATGAAGTTGGATTTTTCGTACAAGTAGTGCCCTACATTGAACGTGAAAAGTATTTTGCCCATAACTCTTATCTCGTAAAACATTTCTGATTGATTCATGCGCCTAAAATAGCATTTTTCCATGCTCAACAGATTCCTCAAGTCCGAATAGGAAAAATATGAAGTTGGATTTTTCGTACCAGTTGTACCCTACATTGAGATGAAAAGGGTTTTTGGCATAAGTCTTTGCCTGAATAACATTTCTAAACGGTTCTTGTGCCTAAACTTGTTTTTATCCATGCTCCACAGCTCCATCATGTCAAAATGTGTAAAAAATGAAGTTGGATTTGTCGTACAAGTAGTGCCCTACATTGAACGTGAAAAGTATTTTGCCCATAACTCTTATCTCGTAAAACATTTCTGATTGATTCTTGCGCCTAAAATAGCATTTTTCCATGCTCAACAGATTCCTCAAGTCCGAATGGGAAAATATATAGTTGGATTTTTCGTACCAGTTGTGCCCTACATTAAGCTGAAAAGTGTTTTTGGCATAACTCTTAACCTAAAAAATATTTCTAAATGATTCTTGTGCCTAAAGTGGTTTTTTTCCATGCTCCACTACTCCATCATGTCAAAATGTGTAAAAAATGAAGTTGGATTTTTCGTACAAGTAGTGCCCTACATTGAATGTGAAAAGAATTTTGCTCATAACTCTAATTTGGGAAAATATTTCTGATTGATTCTTGCGCCTAAAGTGGCTTTTTTCCGTGCTCAATAGATTCCTCAAGTCCAAATGGAAAAAAATGAAGTCGGATTTTTCGTACGAGTTGTCTACATTGTGCTGAAAAGTTTTTTTAGCATAACTCTTTGCCTGGAAAACATTTCTAAACGATTATTGTGCCTAAATTGGTTTTTTTTTTCATGCTCCACAGCTCCGTCATATCAAAATGTGTAAAAAATAAAGTTAGATTTTTCGTACAAGTAGTGCCCTACATTGAATGTGAAAAGTATTTTGCCCATAACTCTGATCTCGGAAAACATTTCACATTGATACTTGCGCCTGAAGTAGCATTTTTCCATGCTCAACCGATTCCCTAAGTCCGATTGGGAAAAATATGAAGTTGGATTTTTCGTACCGGTTTGTGCCCTCCATTGAGCCGAAAAGTGTTTTTCGCATAACTCTTAGCCTGAAAAACATTTTCTAAACGATTTTTGTGCTTAAAGTGGTTTTTTTCCATGCTCCACAGCTCCGTCATGTCAAAATGTGTAAAAAATGAAGTTAGATTTTTCTTACAAGTACTGCCCTACATTGAATGTGAAAAGTATTTTGCCCACAACTCTTATCTCGGAAAACATTTCTGATTGATTCTTGCGCCTAAAGTAGCATTTTTCCATGCTCAACTGATTCCTCAAGTCCGAGTGGGAAAAAAAATGAAGTCGGATTTTTCGTACCAGTTGTGCCCTGCATTGAGCTGAAAAGTGTTTTTGGCGTAAGTCTTAGCCTGAAAAACAATTCTAAACGATTCTTGTGCCTAAAGTGGTTTTTTTCCATGCTCCACAGCTCCGTCATGTCAAAAAGTGTAAAAAATGAAGTTTGATTTTTCGTACAAGTAGTGCCCTACATTGAACGTGAAAAGTATTTTGCCCAAAACACGTATCTCGTAAAACATTTCTGATTGATTCTTACGCCTAAAATAGCATTTTTCCATGCTTAACAGATTCCTCAAGTCCGAATGGGAAAAATATGATGTTGGATTTTTCGTACCAGTTGTGCTCTACATTGAGCTGAAATGTGTTTTTGGCATAACTCTAAACCTAAAAAATATTTCTAAACGATTCTTGTGCCTAAAGAGATTTTTTTCCATGCTCCACTACTCCATCATGTCAAAATGTGTAAAAAATGAAGTTGGATTTTTCGTACAAGTAGTGCCCTACATTGAATGTGAAAAGAATTTTGCTCATAACTCTAAAGTGGCTTTTTTCCGTGCTCAATAGATTCCTCAAGTCCAAATAGAAAAAAATGAAGTCGGATTTTTCGTACGAGTTATCTACATTGTGCTAAAAAGTTTTTTTGGCATAACTCTTTGCCTGGAAAACATTTCTAAACGCTTCTTGTGCCTAAAGTGGTTTTTTTTTTCATACTCCACAGCTCCGTCATGTCAAAATGTGTAAAAAATGAAGTTAGATTTTTCGGACAAGTAGTGCCCTACATTGAATGTGAAAAATATTTTGCCCATAACTCTTATCTCGAAAAACATTTCACATTGATACTTGCGCCTAAAGTAGCATTTTTCCATGCTCAACCGATTCCCTAAGTCCCATTGCGAAAAATAGTAAGTTGGATTTTTCGTACCAGTTGTGCCCTCCATTGAGCTGAAAAGTGTTTTTCGCATAACTCTTAGCCTGAAAAACATTTTCTAAACGATTCTTGTGCTTAAAGTGGTTTTTTTCCATGCTCCACAGCTGCGTCATGTCAAAATGTGTAAAAAATGAAGTTAGATTTTTCGTACCAGTAGTGCCTTACATTGAATGTTAAAAGTATTTTGCCCACACCTCTTATCTCGGAAAACATTTCTGATTGATTCTTGCGCCTAAAGTAGCATTTTTCCATGCTTAACAGATTCCTCATGTCCGAGTGGAAAAAAAATAAAGTCGGATTTTTCGTACCTGTTGTGCCCTGCATTGAGCTGAAAAGTGTTTTTGGCGTAAGTCTTAGCCTGAAAAACAATTCTAAACGATTCGTGTGCCTAAAGTGGTTTTTTTCCATGCTCCACAGCTCCGTCATGTCAAAATATGTAAAAAATGAAGTTAGATTTTTGGTACAAGTAGTGCCCTACATTGAATGTGAAAATTATTTTGCCCACAATTCCTATCTCGGAAAACATTTCTGATTGATTCCTGCCCCTAAAGTAGCATTTTTCCATGCTCAACAGATTCCTCAAGTCCGAATGGGAAAAAAAATGAAGTCGGATTTTTCGTAACAGTTGTGCCCTGCATTGAGCTGAAAAGTGTTTTTGACGTAAGTCTTAGCCTGAAAAAAAATTCTAAACGATTCTTGTGTCTAAAGTGGGTATTTTCCATGCTCCACAGCTCCGTCATGTCAAAATGTGTAAAAAATGAAGTTAGATTTTTCGTACAAGTAGTGCCCTACATTAAATGTGAAAAGTATTTTGCCCACAACTCTTATCTCGGAAAACTTTTCTGATTGATTCTTGCGCCTAAAGTAGCATTTTTCCATGCTCAACAGATTCCTCAAGTCCGAATGGGAAAAAAATGATGTCGGATTTTTCGTACCAGTTGTGCCCTGCATTGAGCTGAAAAGTGTTTTTGACGTAAGTCTTAACCTGAAAAACAATTCTAAATGATTTTTGTGCCTAAAGTGGTTTTTTTCAATGCTCCACAGCTCCGTCATGTCAAAATGTGTAAAAAATGAAGTTAGATTTTTCGTACAAGTAATGCCCTACATTAAATGTGAAAAATATTTTGCCCACAACTCTTATCTCGGAAAACTTTTCTGATTGATTCTTGCGCCTAAAGTAGCATTTTTCCATGCTCAAAAGATTCCTCAAGTCCGAATGGGAAAAAAATGATGTCGGATATTTCGTACCAGTTGTGCCCTGCATTGAGCTGAAAAGAGTTTTTGGCATAAGTCTTAGCCTGAAAAACAATTCTAAACGATACTTGTGCCTAAATTGGTTTTTTTCCATGCTCCACAGCTCCGTCATGTCAAAATGTGTAAAAAATGAAGTTAGATTTTTCGTACAAGTAGTGCCCTACATTGAATGTGAAAATTATTTTGCCCATAACTCTTATCTCAGAAAACATTTTTGATTGATTATTGCGCGCCTAAAGTTGCTTTTTTCCATGCTCAATAGATTCCTCAAGTCCAAATGGTAAAAAAATGAAGTCGGATTTTTCGTACGAGTTGTGCCCTACATTGAGCTGAAAATTGTTTTTGGCATAACTCATATCCTGAAAAACATTTCTAAACGGTTCTTGTGCCTAAAGTGGTTTTTTTCCATGCTCCACAACTCCATCATGTCAAAATGTGTAAAAAATGAAGTTGGATTTGTCGTACAAGTAGTGCCCTACATTGAACGTTAAAAGTATTTTGCCCATAACTCTTATCTCGTAAAACATTTCTGATTGATTCATGCGCCTAAAATAGCATTTTTCCATGCTCAACAGATTCCTCAAGTCCGAATGGGAAAAATATGAAGTTGGATTTTTCGTACCAGTTGTGCCCTACATTGAGCTGAAAAGGGTTTTTGGCATAAGTCTTTACCTGAATAACATTTTTAAACGATTCTTGTGCTTAAAGTGGTTTTTTTCAATGCTCCACAGCTCCGTCATGTCAAAATGTGTAAAAAATGAAGTTAGATTTTTCGTACCAGTAGTGCCTTACATTGAATGTGAAAAGTATTTTGCCCACACCTCTTATCTCGGAAAACATTTCTGATTGATTCTTGCGCCTAAAATAGCATTTTTCCATGCTCAACAGATTCCTCAAGTCCGAATGGGAAAATATATAGTTGGATTTTTCGTACCAGTTGTGCCCTACATTAAGCTGAAAAGTGTTTTTGGCATAACTCTTAACCTAAAAAATATTTCTAAATGATTCTTGTGCCTAAAGTGGTTTTTTTCCATGCTCCACTACTCCATCATGTCAAAATGTGTAAAAAATGAAGTTGGATTTTTCGTACAAGTAGTGCCCTACATTGAATGTGAAAAGAATTTTGCTCATAACTCTAATTTGGGAAAATATTTCTGATTGATTCTTGCGCCTAAAGTGGCTTTTTTCCGTGCTCAATAGATTCCTCAAGTCCAAATGGAAAAAAATGAAGTCGGATTTTTCGTACGAGTTGTCTACATTGTGCTGAAAAGTTTTTTTGGCATAACTCTTTGCCTGGAAAACATTTCTAAACGATTATTGTGCCTAAATTGGTTTTTTTTTTCATGCTCCACAGCTCCGTCATATCAAAATGTGTAAAAAATAAAGTTAGATTTTTCGTACAAGTAGTGCCCTACATTGAATGTGAAAAGTATTTTGCCCATAACTCTGATCTCGGAAAACATTTCACATTGATACTTGCGCCTGAAGTAGCATTTTTCCATGCTCAACCGATTCCCTAAGTCCGATTGGGAAAAATATGAAGTTGGATTTTTCGTACCAGTTGTGCCCTCCATTGAGCTGAAAAGTGTTTTTCGCATAACTCTTAGCCTGAAAAACATTTTTAAACGATTTTTGTGCTTAAAGTGGTTTTTTTCCATGCTCCACAGCTCCGTCATGTCAAAATGTGTAAAAAATGAAGTTAGATTTTTCGTACAAGTACTGCCCTACATTGAATGTGAAAAGTATTTTGCCCACAACTCTTATCTCGGAAAACATTTCTGATTGATTCTTGCGCCTAAAGTAGCATTTTTCCATGCTCAACTGATTCCTCAAGTCCGAGTGGGAAAAAAAATGAAGTCGGATTTTTCGTACCAGTTGTGCCCTGCATAGAGCTGAAAAGTGTTTTTGGCGTAAGTCTTAGCCTGAAAAACAATTCTAAACGATTCTTGTGCCTAAAGTGGTTTTTTTCCATGCTCCACAGCTCCGTCATGTCAAAATGTGTAAAAAATGAAGTTTGATTTTTCGTACAAGTAGTGCCCTACATTGAACGCGAAAAGTATTTTGCCCAAAACACGTATCTCGTAAAACATTTCTGATTGATTCTTACGCCTAAAATAGCATTTTTCCATGCTCAACAGATTCCTCAAGTCCGAATGGGAAAAATATGATGTTGGATTTTTCGTACCAGTTGTGCCCTACATTGAGCTGAAATGTGTTTTTGGCATAACTCTTAACCTAAAAAATATTTCTAAACGATTCTTGTGCCTAAAGAGGTTTTTTTCCATGCTCCACTACTCCATCATGTCAAAATGTGTAAAAAATGAAGTTGGATTTTTCGTACAAGTAGTGTCCTACATTGAATGTGAAAAGAATTTTGCTCATAACTCTAAAGTGGCTTTTTTCCGTGCTCAATAGATTCCTCAAGTCCAAATAGAAAAAAATGAAGTCGGATTTTTCGTACGAGTTGTTTACATTGTGCTAAAAAGTTTTTTTGGCATAACTCTTTGCCTGGAAAACATTTCTAAACGATTCTTGTGCCTAAAGTGGTTTTTTTTTTCATACTCCACAGCTCCGTCATGTCAAAATGTGTAAAAAATGAAGTTAGATTTTTCGGACAAGTAGTGCCCTACATTGAATGTGAAAAATATTTTGCCCATAACTCTTATCTCGAAAAACATTTCACATTGATACTTGCGCCTAAAGTAGCATTTTTCCATGCTCAACCGATTCCCTAAGTCCCATTGCGAAAAATAGTAAGTTGGATTTTTCGTACCAGTTGTGCCCTCCATTGAGCTGAAAAGTGTTTTTCGCATAACTCTTAGCCTGAAAAACATTTTCTAAACGATTCTTGTGCTTAAAGTGGTTTTTTTCCATGCTCCACAGCTGCGTCATGTCAAAATGTGTAAAAAATGAAGTTAAATTTTTCGTACCAGTAGTGCCTTACATTGAATGTTAAAAGTATTTTGCCCACACCTCTTATCTCGGAAAACATTTCTGATTGATTCTTGCGCCTAAAGTAGCATTTTTCCATGCTTAACAGATTCCTCATGTCCGAGTGGGAAAAAAATAAAGTCGGATTTTTCGTACCAGTTGTGCCCTGCATTGAGCTGAAAAGTGTTTTTGGCGTAAGTCTTAGCCTGAAAAACAATTCTAAACGATTCTTGTGCCTAAAGTGGTTTTTTTCCATGCTCCACAGCTCCGTCATGTCAAAATATGTAAAAAATGAAGTTAGATTTTTGGTACAAGTAGTGCCCTACATTGAATGTGAAAAGTATTTTGCCCACAATTCCTATCTCGGAAAACATTTCTGATTGATTCCTGCCCCTAAAGTAGCATTTTTCCATGCTCAACGCATTCCTCAAGTCCGAATGGGAAAAAAAATGAAGTCGGATTTTTCGTAATGTTATGTGCCCCCGCATTGAGTGAAAAGTGTTTTTGACGTAAGTCTTAGCCTGAAAAAAAATTCTAAACGATTCTTGTGTCTAAATTGGGTTTTTTCCATGCTCCACAGCTCCGTCATGTCAAAATGTGTAAAAAATGAAGTTAGATTTTTCGTACAAGTAGTGCCCTACATTAAATGTGAAAAGTATTTTGCCCACAACTCTTATCTCGGAAAACTTTTCTGATTGATTCTTGCGCCTAAAGTAGCATTTTTCCATGCTCAACAGATTCCTCAATTCCGAATGGGAAAAAAATGATGTCGGATTTTTCGTACCAGTTGTGCCTTGCATTGAGCTGAAAAGTGTTTTTGACGTAAGTCTTAACCTGAAAAACAATTCTAAATGATTTTTGTGCCTAAAGTGGTTTTTTTCAATGCTCCACAGCTCCGTCATGTCAAAATGTGTAAAAAATGAAGTTAGATTTTTCGTACAAGTAATGCCCTACATTAAATGTGAAAAATATTTTGCCCACAACTATTATCTCGGAAAACTTTTCTGATTGATTCTTGCGCCTAAAGTAGCATTTTTCCATGCTCAAAAGATTCCTCAAGTCCGAATGGGAAAAAAATGATGTCGGATATTTCGTACCAGTTGTGCCCTGCATTGAGCTGAAAAGAGTTTTTTGGCATAAGTCTTAGCCTGAAAAACAATTCTAAACGATACTTGTGCCTAAATTGGTTTTTTTCCATGCTCCACAGCTCCGTCATGTCAAAATGTGTAAAAAATGAAGTTAGATTTTTAGTACAAGTAGTGCCCTACATTGAATGTGAAAATTATTTTGCCCATAACTCTTATCTCAGAAAACATTTTTGATTGATTATTGCGCGCCTAAAGTTGCTTTTTTCCATGCTCAATAGATTCCTCAAGTCCAAATGGCAAAAAAATGAAGTCGGATTTTTCGTACGAGTTGTGCCCTACATTGAGCTGAAAATTGTTTTTGGCATAACTCTTATCCTGAAAAACATTTCTAAACGGTTCTTGTGCCTAAAGTGGTTTTTTTCCATGCTCCACAACTCCATCATGTCAAAATGTGTAAAAAATGAAGTTGGATTTGTCGTACAAGTAGTGCCCTACATTGAACGTTAAAAGTATTTTGCCCATAACTCTTATCTCGTAAAACATTTCTGATTGATTCATGCGCCTAAAATAGCATTTTTCCATGCTCAACAGATTCCTCAAGTCCGAATGGGAAAAATATGAAGTTGGATTTTTCGTACCAGTTGTGCCCTACATTGAGCTGAAAAGGGTTTTTGGCATAAGTCTTTGCCTGAATAACATTTTTAAACGATTCTTGTGCTTAAAGTGGTTTTTTTCCATGCTCCACAGCTCCGTCATGTCAAAATGTGTAAAAAATGAAGTTAGATTTTTCGTACCAGTAGTGCCTTACATTGAATGTGAAAAGTATTTTGCCCACACCTCTTATCTCGGAAAACATTTCTGATTGATTCTTGCGCCTAAAATAGCATTTTTCCATGCTCAATAGATTCCTCAAGTCCGAATGGGAAAATATATAGTTGGATTTTTCGTACCAGTTGTGCCCTACATTAAGCTGAAAAGTGTTTTTGGCATAACTCTTAACCTAAAAAATATTTCTAAAAGATTATTGTGCCTAAAGTGGTTTTTTTCCATGCTCCACTGCTCCGTCATGTCAAAATGTGTAAAAAATGAAGTTGGATTTTTTCTTACAAGTAGTGCCATACATTGAATGTGAAAGTATTTTGCCCATAACGCTTATCTGCGAAAACATTTCTGTTTAATTCTTGCGCCAAAAGTGGCATATTTCCATGCTTATTAGATTCCTCAAGTCCAAATGGGAAAAAAATGAAGTCGGATTTTTCGCACGAGTTGTCTACATTGAGCTGAAAAGAGTTTTTGGCATAACTCTTAGCCTAAAAAACATTTCTAAACGATTCTTGTGCCTAAAGTGATTTTTTTCCATACTCCACAACTCCGTCATGTCAAAATGTATAAAAAAAGAAAGTTGGATTTTTCGTACAAGTAATGCCCTACATTGAATGTGAAAAGTATTTTGGCAATAACTCTTATCTCGAAAAAATTTATGATTGATTCTTGCGCCAAAAGTGGCATTTTTCCATGCTTATTACAATCCTCAAGTACAAATGGGAAAAAAATAAAGTCCGATTTTTCGTACCAGTTGTGCCCTCCATTGAGCTGAAAAGTGTTTTTGTCATAACTGTTAGCCTGAAAAACATTTCAAAACGATTCTTGTGCCTAAAGTGGTTTTTTTCCATGCTCCACTGCTCCGTCATGTCAAAATGTGTAAAAAATGAAGTTGGATTTTTTCTTACAAGTAGTGCCATACATTGAATGTGAAAAGTATTTTGCCCATAACTCTTATCTCGGAAAACATTTCTGATTGATTATTTCGCCTAAAGTTGTTTTATTCCATGCTCAACAGATTCCTCATGGCCGAATGGGAAAAATATGAAGTTGGATTTTTCGTACCAGTTGTGCCCTAGATTGAGCTGAAAAGTGTTTTTGGCATAACTATTAGCCTGAAAAACATTTCTAAGCGATTCTTGTGCCTAAAGTGATTTTTTTCCATGCTCCACAGCTCCGTTATGTCAAAATGTGTAAAAAAGAAAGTTGGATTTTTCGTACAAGTAGTGCCCTACATTGAATGTGAAAAATATTTTGGCCATAACTCTTATCTCGGAAAAAATTTCTGATTGATTCTTGAGCCAAAAGTGGCATTTTTCCATGCTCATTACATTCCTCTAGTCCAAATGGGAAAAAAATGAAGTCGGATTTTTCGTACCAGTTGTGCCCTGCATTGAGCTGAAAAGTGTTTTTGTCAAAACTCATAGCCTGAAAAAAATTTCTAAACAATTCTTGTGCCTAAAGTGATTTTTTTTCATGCTCCCCAGCTCCGTCACGTCAAAATGTGTAAAAAATGAAGTTGGATTTTTCGTACAAGTAGTGCCCTACATTGAATGTGAAAAGTATTTTGCCCATAACTCTCATCTCGGAAAATATTTCTGATTGATTCTTGCGCCAAAAGTGGCATTTATCCATGCTCAACAGATTCCTCAAGTCCGAATGGGAAAAATATGAAGTTGAATTTTTCGTACCAGTTGTGCCCTACATTGAGCTGAAAAGTGTTTTTGGCATAACTCTTAACCTGAAAAACATTTCTAAACGATTCTTGTGCCTAAAGTGATTTTTTTCCATGCTCCACAACTCCGTCATGTCAAAATGTATAAAAAAAGAAAGTTGGATTTTTCGTACAAGTAGTGCCCTACATTGAATGTGAAAAGTATTTTGGCAATAACTCTTATCTCGAAAAAATTTCTGATTGATTCTTGCGCCAAAAGTGGCATTTTTCCATGCTCATTACATTCCTCAAATACAAATGGGAAAAAAATAAAGTTGGATTTTTCGTACCAGTTGTGCCCTCCATTGAGCTGAAAAGTGTTTTTTTCATAACTGTTAGCCTTAAAAACATTTCAAAACGATTCTTGTGCCTAAAGTGGTTTTTTTCCATGCTCCACTGGTCCGTCATGTCAAAATGTGTAAAAAATGAAGTTGGATTTTTTCTTACAAGTAGTGCCATACATTGAATGTGAAAAGTATTTTGCCCATAACTCTTATCTCGGAAAACATTTCTGATTGATTATTTCGCCTAAAGTAGTTTTATTCCATGCTCAACAGATTCCTCAAGGCCGAATGGGAAAAATATGAAGTTGGATTTTTCGCACCAGTTGTGCCCTAGATTGAGCTGAAAAGTGTTTTTGGCATAACTCTTAGCCTGAAAAACATTTCTAAGCGATTCTTGTGCCTAAAGTGATTTTTTTCCTTGCTCCACAGCTCCGTTATGTCAAAATGTGTAAAAAAGAAAGTTGTATTTTTCGTACAAGTAGTGCCCTACATTGAATGTGAAAAGTATTTTGGCCATAACTCTTATCTCGGAAAAAATTTCTGATTGATTATTGCGCCAAAAGTGGCATTTTTCCATGCTCATTACATTCCTCATGTCCAAATGGGAAAAAAATGAAGTCGGATTTTTCGTACCGGTTGTGCCCCCGCATTGAGTCGAAAAGTGTTTTTGTCAAAACTCATAGCCTGAAAAAAATTTCTAAACAATTCTTGTGCCTAAAGTGATTTTTTTTCATGCTCCCCAGCTCGGTCACGTCAAAATGTGTAAAAAATGAAGTTGGATTTTTCGTACAAGTAGTGCCCTACATTGAATGTGAAAAGTATTTTGGCAATAACTCTTATCTCGAAAAAATTTCTGATTGATTCTTGCGCCAAAAGTGGCATTTTTCCATGCTCATTACATTCCTCAAATACAAATGGGAAAAAAATAAAGTTGGATTTTTCGTACCAGTTGTGCCCTCCATTGAGCTGAAAAGTGTTTTTGTCATAACTGTTAGCCTGAAAAACATTTCAAAACGATTCTTGTGCCTAAAGTGGTTTTTTTCCATGCTCCACTGCTCCGTCATGTCAAAATGTGTAAAAAATGAAGTTGGATTTTTTCTTACAAGTAGTGCCATACATTGAATGTGAAAAGTATTTTGCCCATAACTCTTATCTCGGAAAACATTTCTGATTGATTATTTCGCCTAAAGTTGTTTTATTCCATGCTCAACAGATTCCTCATGGCCGAATGGGAAAAATATGAAGTTGGATTTTTCGTACCAGTTGTGCCCTAGATTGAGCTGAAAAGTGTTTTTGGCATAACTCTTAGCCTGAAAAATATTTCTAAGCGATTCTTGTGCCTAAAGTGATTTTTTTCCATGCTCCACAGCTCCGTTATGTCAAAATGTGTAAAAAAGAAAGTTGGATTTTTCGTACAAGTAATGCCCTACATTGAATGTGAAAAGTATTTTGGCAATAACTCTTATCTCGAAAAAATTTCTGATTGATTCTTGCGCCAAAAGTGGCATTTTTCCATGCTTATTACATTCCTCAAGTACAAATGGGAAAAAAATGAAGTCCGATTTTTCGTACCAGTTGTGCCCTCCATTGAGCTGAAAAGTGTTTTTGTCATAACTGTTAGCCTGAAAAACATTTCAAAACGATTCTTGTGCCTAAAGTGGTTTTTTTCCATGCTCCACTGCTCCGTCATGTCAAAATGTGTAAAAAATGAAGTTGGATTTTTTCTTACAAGTAGTGCCATACATTGAATGTGAAAAGTATTTTGCCCATAACTCTTATCTCGGAAAACATTTCTGATTGATTATTTCGCCTAAAGTTGTTTTATTCCATGCTCAACAGATTCCTCATGGCCGAATGGGAAAAATATGAAGTTGGATTTTTCGTACCAGTTGTGCCCTAGATTGAGCTGAAAAGTGTTTTTGGCATAACTATTAGCCTGAAAAACATTTCTAAGCGATTCTTGTGCCTAAAGTGATTTTTTTCCATGCTCCACAGCTCCGTTATGTCAAAATGTGTAAAAAAGAAAGTTGGATTTTTCGTACAAGTAGTGCCCTACATTGAATGTGAAAAATATTTTGGCCATAACTCTTATCTCGGAAAAAATTTCGATTGATTCTTGAGCCAAAAGTGGCATTTTTCCATGCTCATTACATTCCTCTAGTCCAAATGGGAAAAAAATGAAGTCGGATTTTTCGTACCGTTGGTGCCCTGCATTGAGATGAAAAGTGTTTTTGTCAAAACTCATAGCCTCGAAAAAAATTTCTAAACAATTCTTGTGCCTAAAGTGATTTTTTTTTTTTGCTCCCCCAGCTCCGATCACGTCAAAATGTGTAAAAAATGAAGTTGGATTTTTCGTACAAGTAGTGCCCTACATTGAATGTGAAAAGTATTTTGCCCATAACTCTCATCTCGGAAAATATTTCTGATTGATTCTTGCGCCAAAAGTGGCATTTCTCCATGCTCAACAGATTCCTCAAGTCCGAATGGGAAAAATATGAAGTTGAATTTTTCGTACCAGTTGTGCCCTACATTGAGCTGAAAAGTGTTTTTGGCATAACTCTTAACCCGAAAAACATTTCTAAACGATTCTTGTGCCTAAAGTGATTTTTTTTCCATGCTCCACAACTCCGTCATGTCAAAATGTATAAAAAAAAAGTTGGATTTTTCGTACAAGTAGTGCCCTACATTGAATGTGAAAAGTATTTTGGCAATAACTCTTATCTCGAAAAAATTTCTGATTGATTCTTGCGCCAAAAGTGGCATTTTTCCATGCTCATTACATTCCTCAAATACAAATGGGAAAAAAATAAAGTTGGATTTTTCGTACCAGTTGTGCCCTCCATTGAGCTGAAAAGTGTTTTTTTCATAACTGGTTAGCCTTAAAAACATTTCAAAACGATTCTTGTGCCTAAAGTGGTTTTTTTCCATGCTCCACTATCCGTCATGTCAAAATGTGTAAAAAATGAAGTTGGATTTTTCTTACAAGTAGTGCCATACATTGAATGTGAAAAGTATTTTGCCCATAACTCTTATCTCGGAAAACATTTCTGATTGATTATTTCGCCTAAAGTAGTTTTATTCCATGCTCAACAGATTCCTCAAGGCCGAATGGGAAAAATATGAAGTTGGATTTTTCGCACCGGTTGTGCCCTAGATTGAGTCGAAAAGTGTTTTTGGCATAACTCTTAGCCTCGAAAAACATTTCTAAGCGATTCTTGTGCCTAAAGTGATTTTTTTTCCTTGCTCCACAACTCCGTTATGTCAAAATGTGTAAAAAAGAAAGTTGTATTTTTCGTACAAGTAGTGCCCTACATTGAATGTGAAAAGTATTTTGGCCATAACTCTTATCTCGGAAAAAATTTCTGATTGATTATTGCGCCAAAAGTGGCATTTTTCCATGCTCATTACATTCCTCATGTCCAAATGGGAAAAAAATGAAGTCGGATTTTTCGTACCAGTTGTGCCCTGCATTGAGCTGAAAAGTGTTTTTGTCAAAACTCATAGCCTGAAAAAATTTCTAAACAATTCTTGTGCCTAAAGTGATTTTTTTTTCATGCTCCCCTAGCTCCGGTCACGTCAAAATGTGTAAAAAATGAAGTTGGATTTTTCGTACAAGTAGTGCCCTACATTGAATGTGAAAAGTATTTTGCCCATAACTCTCATCTCGGAAAATATTTCACGATTGATTCTTGCGCCAAAAGTGGCATTTCTCCATGCTCAACAGATTCCTCAAGTCCGAATGGGAAAAATATGAAGTTGAATTTTTCGTACCAGTTGTGCCGTACATTGAGCTGAAAAGTGTTTTTGGCATAACTCTTAACCTGAAAAACATTTCTAAACGATTCTTGTGCCTAATGTGGTTTTTTTCCATGCTCCACAGCTCCGTAATGTCAAAATGTGTAAAAAAGAAAGTTGGATTTTTCATACAAGTAATGCCCTACATTGAATGTGAAAAGTATTTTGGCAATAAGTCTTATCTCGAAAAAATTTCGATTGATTTTTGCGCCAAAAGTGGCATTTTTCCATGCTTATTACATTCCTCAAGTACAAATGGGAAAAAAATGAAGTCCGATTTTTCGTACCGGTTGTGCCCTCCATTGAGTTGAAAAGTGTTTTTGTCATAACTCGTTAGCCTTAAAAACATTTCAAAACGATTCTTGTGCCTAAAGTGGTTTTTTTCCATGCTCCACAACTCCGTCATGTCAAAATGTGTAAAAAATGAAGTTGGATTTTTTCTTACAAGTAGTGCCATACATTGAATGTGAAAAGTATTTTGCCCATAACTCTTATCTCGGAAAACATTTCGATTGATTATTTCGCCTAAAGTTGTTTTATTCCATGCTCAAGTGATTCCTCATGGCCGAATGGGAAAAATACGAAGTTGGATTTTTCGTACGAGTTGTGCCCTAGATTGAGATGAAAAGTGTTTTGGCATAACTCTTAGCCTGAAAAATATTTCTAAGCGATTCTTGTGCCTAAAGTGATTTTTTTCCATGCTCCACAGCTCCGTTATGTCAAAATGTGTAAAAAAGAAAGTTGGATTTTTCGTACAAGTAATGCCCTACATTGAATGTGAAAAGTATTTTGGCAATAACTCTTATCTCGAAAAAATTTCTGATTGATTCTTGCGCCAAAAGTGGCATTTTTCCATGCTTATTACATTCCTCAAGTACAAATGGGAAAAAAATGAAGTCCGATTTTTCGTACCAGTTGTGCCCTCCATTGAGCTGAAAAGTGTTTTTGTCATAACTGTTAGCCTGAAAAACATTTCAAAACGATTCTTGTGCCTAAAGTGGTTTTTTTCCATGCTCCACTGCTCCGTCATGTCAAAATGTGTAAAAAATGAAGTTGGATTTTTTTCTTACAAGTAGTGCCATACATTGAATGTGAAAAGTATTTTGCCCATAACTCTTATCTCGGAAAACAATTCTGATTGATTATTTCGCCTAAAGTTGTTTTATTCCATGCTCAACAGATTCCTCATTGCCGAATGGGAAAAATATGAAGTTGGATTTTTCGTACCAGTTGTGCCCTAGATTGAGCTGAAAAGTGTTTTTGGCATAACTCTTAGCCTGAAAAACATTTCTAAACGATTCTTGTGCCTAAAGTGGTTTTTTTCCATGCTCCACAGCTCCGCCGTGTCAAAATGTGTAAAAAATGAAGTTGGATTTTTCGTACAAGTAGTGCCCTACATTGAATGTGAAAAGTATTTTGCCCATAACTCTTATCTCGGATAACATTTCAGATTGATTCTTGCGCCAAAAGTGGCATTTTTCCATGCTCATTAGATTCCTCAAGTCCAAATGGGAAAAAAAATGAAGTCGGATTTTTCGTAACGAGTTGTGCCCTACATTGAGTTGAAAAGTGTTTTTGGCATAACTCTTAGCCTGAAAAACATTTCAAAACGAATCTTGTGCCTAAAGTGGTTTTTTATTCCGTGCTCCACAGCTCCGTCGTGTCAAAATGTGTAAAAAATGAAGTTGGATTTATCGTACAAGTAGTGCCCTCCATTTAATGTGAAAAGTATTTTGCCCATAACTCTTTTATCGGAAAACATAACTAATTGATTCTTGCGCCTAAAGTAGCATTTTTCCATGCCCAACAAATTCCTCAAGTCCGAATAGGAAAAAAATGAAGTCGGATTTTTCGTACGAGTTGTGCCCTACAATGAGCTGAAAAGTGTTTTTGGCATAACTCTTAGCCTGAAAAACATTTCTAAACGATTCTTGTGCCTAAAGTGGTTTTTTTCCATGCTCCACAGCTCCGTCGTGTCAAAATGTGTAAAAAATAAAGTTGGATTTTTTCATACAAGTGGTGCCCTAGATTGAATGTGAAAAGTATTTTGCCCATAACTCTTATCTCATAAAACATTACTTGATTGATTCCGGAGCCAAAAGTGGCAATTTTCCATGCTCAATAGATTCCTCAAGTGCAAATGGGAAAAAAATAAAGTCGGATTTTTCGTACGACTTGTGCCCCGCATTGAGATGAAAAGTGTTTTAGGCATAACTCTTAGCCCGAAAAATCATTTCTAAACGATTCTTATGGCTAAAGTGGTTTTTTCCATGCTCCATAGCTCCGTCATGTCAAAATGTGTAAAAAATGAAGTTAGATTTTTCGTACAAGTAGTGCCCTACATTTAATGTGAAAAGTATTTTGCCCATAACTCTTATCTCGGTAAACAATACTGATTGATTCTTGCGCCTAAAGTAGCATTTTTCCATGCTCAACAGATTCCTCTAGTCCGAATGGCAAAAAATGAAGTCGCATTTTTCGTACCAGTTGTGCCCTCCATTGAGTTGAAAAGTGTTTTTGGCATAACTCTTAGCCTGAAAAACATTTCTAAGCAATTCTTGTGCCTAAATTGGTTTTTTTCCATGCTCCATAGCTCCGTCATGTCAAAATGTGTTAAAAATGAAGTTAGATTTTTCGTACAAGTAGTGCCCAACATTTAAAGTGAAAAGTACTTTGCCCATAACTCTTATCTCGGAAAACATTACTGATTGATTCTTACGCCTAAAGTAGCATTTTTCCATGCTCAACAGATTCCTCAAGTCTGAATGGGAAAAAAAATGAAGTCGGATTTTTCGTACCAGTTGTGCCCTGCATTGAGTTGAAATGTGTTTTTGGCATAACAGTTAGCCTGAAAAACATTTCTAAACGATTCTTGTGCCTAAAGTGGTTTTTTTCCATGCTCCACAAATTCAGTCGTGTCAAAATGTGTGAAAAATGAAGTTGGATTTTTCATACAAGTGGTGCCCTACATTGAATGTGAAAAGTATTTTGCCTATAACTATTATCTCAGAATACATTACTGATTGATTCTTGAGCCAAAAGTGGCATTTTTCCATGCTCCTTAGATTCCTCAAGTGCAAATGGGATAAAAATAAAGTCGGATTTTTCATACGAGTTGTGCCCTGCATTGAGATGAAAAGTGTTTTAGGCATAACTCTTAGCCTGAAAAACATTTCTAAACAATTCTTATGGCTAAAGTGGTTTTTTTTCCATGCTCCATAGCTCCGTCATGTCAAAATGTGTAAAAAATGAAGTCGGATTTTTTCGTACAAGTAGTGCCCTACATTTAATGTGAAAAGTATTTTGCCCATAACTCTTATCTCGAAAACATTACTTGATTGATTCTTGAGCCAAAAGTGGCATTTTTCCATGATCATTAGATTCCTCAAGTACAAATGGGAAAAAAAATAAAGTCGGATTTTTCGTACGAGTTGTGCCCCTGCATTGAGATGAAAAGTGTTTTAGGCATAACTCTTAGCCTGAAAAACATTTCTAAACGATTCTTATGCCTAAAGTGGTTTTTTTTCCATGCTCCATAGCTCCCTCATGTCAAAATGTGTAAAAAATGAAGTTAGATTTTTCGTACAAGTAGTGCTCTACATTTAATGTGAAAAGTATTTTGCCCATAACTCTTATCTCGGTAAACATTACTGATTGATTCTTGCGCCTAAAGTAGCATTTTTCCATGCTCAATGATTCCTCTAGTCCGAATGGCAAAAAATGAAGTCGCATTTTTCGTACCCAGTTGTGCCTCGCATTGAGTTGAAAAGTGTTTTTGGCATAACTCTTAGTCTGAAAAACATTTCTAAGCGATTCTTGTGCCTAAATTGGTTTTTTTTCCATGCTCCATAGCTCCGTCATGTAAAAATGTGAAAAAAATGAAGTTAGATTTTTCGTACAAGTAGTGCCCAACATTTAAAGTGAAAAGTACTTTGCCCATAACTCTTATCTCTGAAAACATTACTTATTCATTCTTGCGCCTAAAGTAGCATTTTTCCATGCTCAACAGATTCCTCAAGTCCGAATGTGAAAAAAAATAAAGTCGGATTTTTCGTACGAGTTGTGCCCTTACAATGAGTTGAAAAGTGTTTTTGGCATAACTCTTACCCCTGAAAAACATTTCTAAACGATTCTTGTGCCTAAAGTGGTTTTTTTCCATGCTCCACTCTCTGTCGTGTCAAAATGTGTAAAAAATGAAGTTGGATTTTTCGTACAAGTAGTGCCCTACATTGAATGTGAAAAGTATTTTGCCCATAACACTTATCTCGGAAAACATTTCAGATTGATTCTTGCGCCAAAAGTGGCATTTTTCCATGCTCATTAGATTCCTGAAGTCCAAATGGGAAAAAAATGAAGTCGGATTTTTCGTACGAGTTGTGCCCTGCATTGAGTTGAAAAGTGTTTTTGGCATAACTCTTAGCCTGAAAAACATTTCAAAACGAATCTTGTACCTAAAGTGGTTTTTTATTCCGTGCTCCACAGCTCCGGTCGTGTCAAAATGTGTAAAAAATGAAGTTGGATTTATCGTACAAGTAGTGCCCTCCATTTAATGTGAAAAGTATTTTGCCCATAACTCTTTTATCGAAAAACATAACTGATTGATTCTTGCGCCTAAAGTAGCATTTTTCCATGCCCAACAAATTCCTCAAGTCCGAATAGGAAAAAAATGAAGTCGGATTTTTGGTACGAGTTGTGCCCTACAATGAGCTGAAAAGTGTTTTTGGCATAACTCTTAGCCTGAAAAACATTTCTAAACGATTCTTGTGCCTAAAGTGGTTTTTTTCCATGCTCCACAGCTCCGTCGTGTCAAAATGTGTAAAAAATGAAGTTGGATTTTTCATACAAGTGGTGCCCTACATTGAATGTGAAAAGTATTTTGCCCATAACTCTTATCTCATAAAACATTACTGATTGATTCTTGAGCCAAAAGTGGCATTTTTCCATGCTCAATAGATTTCTCAAGTGCAAATGGGAAAAAAATAAAGTCGGATTTTTCGTACGAGTTGTGCCCTGCATTGAGATGAAAAGTGTTTTAGGCATAACTCTTAGCCTAAAAATCATTTCTAAACGATTCTTATGGCTAAAGTGGTTTTTTCCATGCTCCATAGCTCCGTCATGTCAAAATGTGTAAAAAATGAAGTTAGATTTTTCGTACAAGTAGTGCCCTACATTTAATGTGAAAAGTATTTTGCCCATAACTCTTATCTCGGTAAACATTACTGATTGATTCTTGCGCCTAAAGTAGCATTTTTCCATGCTCAACAGATTCCTCAATTCTGAATGGGAAAAAAAATGAAGTCGGATTTTTCGTACCAGTTGTGCCCTGCATTGAGTTGAAATGTGTTTTTCGCATAACTGTTAGCCTGAAAAACATTTCAAAACGATTCTTGTGCCTAAAGTGGTTTTTTTCCATGCTCCATAACTCCGTCATGTCAAAATGTGTAAAAAATGATGTTAGATTTTTCGTACAAGTAGTGCTCTACATTTAATGTGAAATGAATTTTGACAATAACTCTTATCTCGGAAAACATTACTGATTCATTCTTGCGCCTAAAGTAGCATTTTTCCATGCTCAACAGATTCCTCAAGTCCGAATGGGAAAAAAATAAAGTCGGATTTTTCGTACGAGTTGTGCCCTACAATGAGCTGAAAAGTGTTCTTGGCATAACTCATACCCAGAAAAACATTTATAAACGATTCTTGTGCCTAAAGTGGTTTTTTTCCATGCTCCACAGCTCTGTCGTGTCAAAATGTGTAAAAAATGAAGTTGGATTTTTTGTACAAGTAGTGCCCTACATTGAATGTGAACAGTATTTTACCCATAACATTTATCTCGGAAAACATTACTGATTAAATATTGCGCCTAAAGTTGCATTTTTCCATGCTCAACATATTCCTCAAGTCTGAATGGAAAAAAAAATGAAGTCGCATTTTTCGTACCAGTTGTGCCCTGCATTGAGTTGAAATGTGTTTTTGGCATAACTCTTAGCCTGAAAAACATTTCAAAACGATTCTTGTGCCTAAAGTGGTTTTTTTCCATGCTCCATAACTCCGTCATGTCAAAATTTGTAAAAAATGATGTTAGATTTTTCGTACAAGTAGTGCCCTACATTTAATGTGAACTGAATTTTGACCATAACTCTTATCTCGGAAAACATTACGGATTGATTCTTGCGCCTAAAGTAGCATTTTTCCATGCTCAACAAATTCCTCAAGTCCGAATAGGAAAAAAATGAAGTCGGATTTTTCGTACGAGTTGTGCCCTACAATGAGCTGAAAAGTGTTTTTGGCATAACTCTTAGCCTGAAAAACATTTCTAAACGATTCTTGTGCCTAAAGTGGTTTTTTTCCATGCTCCACAGCTCCGTCGTGTCAAAATGTGTAAAAAATGAAGTTGGATTTTTCGTACAAGTAGTGCCCTACATTGAATGTGAAAAGTATTTTTGCCCATAACTCTTATCTCGGAAAACATTTCTGATTGATTCTTGCGCCAAAAGTGGCATTTTTCCATGCTCATTAGATTCCTGAAGTCCAGATGGGAAAAAAATGAAGTCGGATTTTTCGTACGAGTTGAGCCCTGCATAGAGCTGAAAAGTGTTTTTGGCATAACTCTTAGCCTGAAAAACATTTCCAAACGATTCTTTTGCCTAAAGTGGTTTTTTTCCATGCTCCATAACTCCGTCATGTCAAAATTTGTAAAAAATGATGTTAGATTTTTCGTACAAGTAGTGCCCTACATTTAATGTGAACTGAATTTTGACCATAACTCTTATGTCGGAAAACATTACGGATTGATTCTTGCGCCTAAAGTAGCATTTTTCCATGCTCAACAAATTCCTCAAGTCCGAATGGGAAAAAAATGAAGTCGGATTTTTCGTACGAGTTGTGCCCTCTACAATGAGCCGAAAAGTGTTTTTGGCATAACCCTTTGCCTCGAAAAACATTTCTAAACGATTCTTGTGCCTAAAGTGGTTTTTTTTCCATGATCCACACATTCGTCGTGTCAAAATGTGTAAAAAATGAAGTTGGATTTTTCGTACAAGTAGTGCCCTACATTGAATGTGAAAAGTATTTTGCCCATAACTCTTATCTCGGAAAACATTTCTGATTGATTCTTGCGCCAAAAGTGACATTTTTCCATGCTCATTAGATTCCTGAAGTCCAAATGGGAAAAAAATGAAGTCGGATTTTTCGTACGAGTTGTGCCCTACATTGAGTTGAAAAGTGTTTTTGGCATAACTCTTAGCCTGAAAAACATTTCAAAACGAATCTTGTGCCTAAAGTGGTTTTTTATTCCGTGCTCCACGACTCCGTCGTGTCAAAATGTGTAAAAAATGAAGTTGGATTTATCGTACAAGTAGTACCCTCCATTTAATGTGAAAAGTATTTTGCCCATAACTCTTTTATCGGAAAACATAATCGATTGATTCTTGCGCCTAAAGTAGCATTTTTCCATGCCCAACAAATTCCTCAAGTCCGAATAGGAAAAAAATGAAGTCGGATTTTTCGTACGAGTTGTGCCCTACAATGAGCCGAAAAGTGTTTTTGGCATAACTCTTAGCTCGAAAAAACATTTCTAAACGATTCTTGTGCCTAAAGTGGTTTTCTTCCATGCTCCACAGACTCCAGTCGTGTCAAAATGTGTAAAAAATGAAGTTGGATTTTTCATACAAGTGGTGCCCTACATTGAATGTGAAAAGTATTTTGCCCATAACTCTTATCTCATAAAACATTATCGATTGATTCTTGAGCCAAAAGTGGCATTTTTCCATGCTCAATAGATTCCTCAAGTGCAAATGGGAAAAAAATAAAGTCGGATTTTTCGTACGAGTTGTGCCCTTCATTGAGATGGAAAGTGTTTTAGGCATAACTCTTAGCCTGAAAATCATTTCTAAACGATTCTTATGGCTAAAGTGGTTTTTTCCATGCTCCATAGCTCCGTCATGTCAAAATGTGTAAAAAATGAAGTTAGATTTTTCGTACAAGTAGTGCCCTACATTTAATGTGAAAAATATTTTGCCCATAACTCTTATCTCGGTAAACATTACCGATTGATTCTTGCGCCTAAAGTAGCATTTTTCCATGCTCAACCAGATTCCTCAAGTCCGAATGGGAAAAAAAATGAAGTCGGATTTTTCGTACCGGTTGTGCCTCTGCATTGAGTTGAAATGTGTTTTTGGCATAACTGTTAGCCTGAAAAACATTTCAAAACGATTCTTGTGCCTAAAGTGGTTTTTTTCCATGCTCCATAACTCCGTCATGTCAAAATGTGTAAAAAATGATGTTAGATTTTTCGTACAAGTAGTGCTCTACATTTAATGTGAAATGAATTTTGACAATAACTCTTATCTCGGAAAACATTACTCGATTCATTCTTGCGCCTAAAGTAGCATTTTTCCATGCTCAACGGATTCCTCAAGTCCGAATGGGAAAAAAATAAAGTCGGATTTTTCGTACGAGTTGTGCCCTACAATGAGAGTGAAAAGTGTTCTTGGCATAACTCTTACCCCGAAAAACATTTATAAACGATTCTTGTGCCTAAAGTGGTTTTTTTCCATGCTCCACAGCTCTGTCGTGTCAAAATGTGTAAAAAATGAAGTTGGATTTTTTGTACAAGTAGTGCCCTACATTGAATGTGAACAGTATTTTGCCCATAACATTTATCTCGGAAAACATTACTGATTAAATCTTGCGCCTAAAGTTGCATTTTTCCATGCTCAACAGATTCCTCAAGTCTGAATGGAAAAAAAAAAATGAAGTCGCATTTTTCGTACCGGTTGTGCCTTTGCATTGAGTTGAAATGTGTTTTTGGCATAACTCTTAGCTCGAAAAACATTTTAAAACGATTCTTGTGCCTAAAGTGGTTTTTTTCCATGCTCCATAACTCCGTCATGTCAAAATTTGTAAAAAATGAAGTTAGATTTTTCGTACAAGTAGTGCCCAACATTTAAAGTGAAAAGTACTTTGCCCATAACTCTTATCTCGGAAAACATTACTGATTGATTCTTGCGCCTAAAGTAGCATTTTTCCATGCTCAACAGATTCCTCAAGTCTGAATGGGAAAAAAAATGAAGTCGGATTTTTCGTACCAGTTGTGCCCTGCATTGTGTTGAAATGTGTTTTTGGCATAACTGTTAGCCTGAAAAACATTTCAAAACGATTCTTGTGCCTAAAGTGGTTTTTTTCCATGCTCCATAACTCCGTCATGTCAAAATGTGTAAAAAATGATGTTAGATTTTTCGTACAAGTAGTGCTCTACATTTAATGTGAAATGAATTTTGACATTAACTCTTATCTCGGAAAATATTACTGATTCATTCTTGCGCCTAAAGTAGCATTTTTCCATGCTCAACAGATTCCTCAAGTCCGAATGGGAAAAAAATAAAGTCGGATTTTTCGTACGAGTTGTGCCCTACAATGAGCTGAAAAGTGTTTTTGGCATAACTCTTACCCTAAAAAACATTTCTAAACGATTCTTGTGCCTAAAGTGGTTTTTTTCCATGCTCCACAGCTCTGTCGTGTCAAAATGTGTAAAAAATGAAGTTGGATTTTTTGTACAAGTAGTGCCCTACATTGAATGTGAAAAGTATTTTGCCCATAACATTTATCTCGGAAAACATTACTGATTAAATCTTGCGCCTAAAGTTGTATTTTTCCATGCTCAACAGATTCCTCAAGTCTGAATGGAAAAAAAAATGAACTCGCATTTTTCGTACCAGTTGTGCCCTGCATTGAGTTGAAATGTGTTTTTGGCATAACTCTTAGCTTGAAAAACATTTCAAAACGATTCTTGTGCCTAAAGTGGTTTTTTTCCATGCTCCATAACTCCGTCATGTCAAAATGTGTAAAAAATGATGTTAGATTTTTCGTACAAGTAGTGCCCTACATTTAATGTGAACTGAATTTTGACCATAACTCTTATCTCGGAAAACATTACTGATTGATTCTTGCGCCTAAAGTAGCATTTTTCCATGCTCCACAAATTCCTCAAGTCCGAATAGGAAAAAAATGAAGTCGGATTTTTCGTACGAGTTGTGCCCTACAATGAGCTGAAAAGTGTTTTTGGCATAACTCTTAGCCTGAAAAACATTTCTAAACGATTTTTGTGCCTAAATTGGTTTTTTTCCATGCTCCACAACTCCGTCGTGTCAAAATGTGTAAAAAATGAAGTTGGATTTTTCGTACAAGTAGTGCCCTACATTGAATGTGAAAAGTTTTTTGCCCATAACTCTTATCTCGGAAAACATTACTGATTGAGTCTTGCGCCAAAAGTGGCATTTTTCCATGCTCATTAGATTCCTGAAGTCCAAATGGGAAAAAAATGAAGTCGGATTTTTCGTACGAGTTGAGCCCTGCATAGAGCTGAAAAATGTTTTTGGCATAACTCTTAGCCTGAAAAACATTTCTAAACGATTCTTGTGCCTAAAGTGGTTTTTTATTCCATGCTCCACAGCTCCGTCGTGTCAAAATGCGTAAAAAATGAAGTTGGATTTATCGTACAAGTAGTGCCCTCCATTTAATGTGAAAAGTATTTTGCCCATAACTCTTTTATCGGAAAACATAACTGATTGATTCTTGCGCCAAAAGTAGCATTTTTCCATGCTCAACAAATTCCTCAAGTCCGAATAGGAAAAAAATGAAGTCGGATTTTTCGTACGAGTTATGCCCTACAATGAGCTGAAAAGTGTTTTTGGCATAACTCTTAGCCTGAAAAACATTTCTAAACGATTCTTGTGCCTAAAGTGGTTTTTTTCCAAGCTCCACAGCTTCGTCATGTCAGAATGTGTAAAAAATAAAGTTGGATTTTTCGTACAAGTAGTGCCTGCATTGAATGTGAAAATTATTTTGCCCATAACTCTTATCTCGGAAAACATTCTGATTGATTCTTGGGCCTAAAGTAGCATTTTTCCATGCTCAACAGATTCGTCAAGTCCGAATGTGAAAAAAATAAAGTCGGATTTTTCGTAACAGTTGTACCCTGCATTGAGCTGAAAAGTGTTTTTGGCATAAGTATTAGCCTGAAAAACATTTCTAAACGATTCTTGTGCATAAAGTCGTTTTTTTCCGTGCTCCACAGCTCCGTCATGTCAGAATGTGTAAAAAATGAAGTTGGATTTTTCATACAAGTAAACATTGAACGTGAAAAGTATTTTGCCCATAACTCTGATCTCAGAAAACGTTTCTGATTGATTATAGCGCCTAAAGTAGCATTTTTCAATGCTCAACAAATTTCTCAAAATGTGTAAAAGATAATGTCGGATTTTTCGTACCAGTTGTGCCCTCCATTGAGCTGAAAAGTGTTTTTGGCATAACTCTTAGCCTGAAAAACATTTCTAAACAATTCTTGTGCATAAAGTGGTTTTTTCCATGCTCCACAGCTCCGTCATGTCTGAATGTAAAAAAAATGAGGTTGGATTTTTCGTACAAGTATACATTGAACGTGAAAAGTATTTTGCCCGTAACTCTTATCTCAGAAAACGTTTCTGATTGATTCTTACGCCTAAAGTAGCATTTTTCCATGCTCAAAAGATTTCTCAGAATATGTAAAAAATAAAGTCGGATTTTTCGTACCAGTTTTGCCTTGCATTGAGCTAAAAAGTGTTTTTGGCATAACTCTTAGCCTGAAAAACATTTCTTAACGATTCTTGTGCCTAAAGTTATTTTTTCCATGCTCCACAGCTCTGTCACGTCAAAATGTGGAAAAAATGAAGTTAGATTTTTCGTACAAGTAGTGCCCTATATTGAACGTGAAAAGTATATTGCCCATAACTCTTATCTCAGAAAAATTTCTGATTGATTATTGCGTCTAAAGTAGCATTTTTTCATCCTCAACATATTCCTTAAGTCCGAATGGAAAAAAATAAAGTTTGATTTTTCGTACCAGTTGTGCGCTTCATTGAGCTGGAAAGTGTTTTTGGCATAACTCTTAGCCTGAAAAACATTTCTAAACGATTCTTGTGCCTAAAGTGGTTTTTTTCCAAGCTCCACAGCTCTGTCATGTCTGAATGAGTTAAAAATGAAGTTGGATTTTTCGTACAAGTAGTGCCCTACATTGAACGTGAAAAGTATTTTGCCCATAACTCTTATCCCGGAAAACATTTCTGATTGATTCGTGCGTCTAAAGTAGCATTTTTCCATGCACAACAGGTTCGTCAAGTCCGAATGGGAAGAAAATGAAGTTTGATTTTTCGTGCCAATTGTGCCCTACATTGAGCTGAAAAGTGTTTTTGGCATAACTCATAGACTGAAAAATATTTCTAACCGATTCTTGTGCCTAAAGTGGTTTTTTTTCCATGCTCCACAACTCAGTCATGTCAAGATATGTAAAAAATGAAGTTGTATTTTTTGTAAAAGTAGTGCCTTACATTGAATGTGAAAAGTATTTTGCCCATAACTCTTATCTCGGAAAACATTTCTGATTGATTCTTGCGCCTAAAGTAGTATTTTTCCAAGTTCAAGATTCCCCAAGACGAGAATGGAAAAAAATAAAGATTGATTTTTCGTACCAGTTGTGCCCTACATTGAGCTGAAAAGTGTTTTTGGCATAACTCTTAGCCTGAAAAACATTTCTAAACGATTCTTGTGCCTAAAGTGGTTTTTTTCCATGCTCCACAGCTCCGTCATGTCAGATTGTGTAAAAAATGATGTTGGATTTTTCGTACAAGTAGTGCCTGCATTGAATGTGAAAAGTATTTTGCCCATAACTCATATCTCGGAAAACATTCTGATTGATTCTTGGGCCTAAAGTAGCATTTTTCCATGCTCAACAGATTCGTCAAGTCCGAATGGGAAAAAAATGAAGTCGGATTTTTCGTAACAGTTGTACCCTGCATTGAGCTGAAAAGTGTTTTTGGCATAAGTATTAGCCTGAAAAACAATTCTAAACGATTCTTGTGCATAAAGTGGTTTTTTTCCATGCTCCACAGCTCCGTCATGTCAGAATGTGTAAAAAATGAAGTTGGATTTTTCGTGCAATTAAACATTGATCTTGAAAAGTATTTTGCCCATAACTCTTATTTCAGAAAACGTTTCTGATTGATTATAGCGCCTAAAGTAGCATTTTTCCATGCTCAACAAATTTCTCGAGAATGTGTAAAAGATGATGTCGGATTTTTCGTACCGATGTGTGCCCTCCATTGAGCCGAAAAGTGTTTTTGGCATAACTCTTAGCTCGAAAAACATTTCTAAACGATTCTTGTGCATAAAGTGGTTTTTTCCATGCTCCACAGCTCCGTCATGTCAAAAATGTGTAAAAAATGAAGTTGGATTTTTCGTACAAGTATACATTGAACGTGAAAAGTATTTTGCCCGTAACTCTTATCTTAGAAAACGTTTCTGATTGATTCTTGCGCCTAAAGTAGCATTTTTCCATGCTCAAAAGATTTCTCAGAATGTGTAAAAATAAAGTCGGATTTTTCGTACCAGTTTTGCCTTGCATTGAGCTGAAAAGTGTTTTTGGCATAACTCTTAGCCCGAAAAACATTTCTAAACGATTCCCGTGCCTAAAGTTATTTTTTCCATGCTCCACACACTCTGTCACGTCAAAATGTGGAAAAAATGAAGTTTGATTTTTCGTACAAGTAGTGCCCTATATTGAACGTGAAAAGTATATTGCCCATAACTCTTATCTCGAAAAATTTCGATTGATTCTTGCGCCTAAAGTAGCATTTTTTCATCCTCAACATATTCCTTAAGTCCGAATGGAAAAAAATGAAGTTTGATTTTTCGTACCCGGTTAGTGCGCTTCATTGAGCTGGAAAGTGTTTTTGGCATAACTCTTAGCCTGAAAAACATTTCTAAACGATTCTAGTGCCTAAAGTGGTTTTTTTCCAAGCTCCACAGCTTTGTCATGTCAGAATGAGTTAAAAATGAAGTTGGATTTTTCGTACAAGTAGTGCCCTACATTGAACGTGAAAAGTATTTTGCCCATAACTCTTATCTCGGAAAACATTTCTGATTGATTCGAGCGTCTAAAGTAGCATTTTTCCATGCACAACAGGTTCGTCAAGTCCGAATGGGAAGAAAATGAAGTTTGATTTTTCGTGCCAATTGTGCCCTACATTGAGCTGAAAAGTGTTTTTGGCATAACTCATAGACTAAAAAATATTTCTAACCGATTCTTGTGCCTAAAGTGGTATTTTTCCATGCTCCACAGCTCCGTCATGTCAGTATATGTAAAAAATGAAGTTGTATTTTTTGTACAAGTAGTGCCTTACATTGAATGTGAAAAGTATTTTGCCCATAACTCTTATCTCGGAAAACATTTCTGATTGATTCTTGCTCCTAAAGTAGTATTTTTCCAAGTTCAGCAGATTCCCCAAGACAGAATGGAAAAAAAATAAAGATTGATTTTTCGTACCAGTTGTGCCCTACATTGAGCTGAAAAGTGTTTTTGGCATAACTCTTAGCCTGAAAAACATTTCTAAACGATTCTTGTGCCTAAAGTGGTTTTTTTCCATGCTCCACGACTCAGTCATGTCGGATTGTGTAAAAAATGATGTTGGATTTTTCGTACAACTAGTGCCCTGCATTGAATGTGAAAAGTATTTTGCCCATAACTCATATCTCGGAAAACATTCGGATTGATTCTTGGGCCTAAAGTAGCATTTTTCCATGCTCAACGATTCGTCAAGTCCGAATGGGAAAAAAATGAAGTCGGATTTTTCGTAATGCAGTTGTACCCCTGCATTGAGTCGAAAAGTGTTTTTGGCATAAGTATTAGCCTGAAAAACAATTCTAAACGATTCTTGTGCATAAAGTGGTTTTTTTTCCATGCTCCACGACTCCGTCATGTCGAGAATGTGTAAAAAATGAAGTTGGATTTTTCGTGCAAGTAAACATTGATCTTGAAAAGTATTTTGCCCATAACTCTTATTTCAGAAAACGTTTCTGATTGATTATAGCGCCTAAAGTAGCATTTTTCCATGCTCAACAAATTTCTCAGAATGTGTAAAAGATGATGTCGGATTTTTCGTACCAGATGTGCCCTCCATTGAGCTGAAAAGTGTTTTTGGCATAACTCTTAGCCTGAAAAATATTTCTAAACGATTCTTGTGCATAAAGTGGTTTTTTCCATGCTCCACAGCTCCGTCATGTCTGAATGTGTAAAAAATGAAGTTGGATTTTTCGTACAAGTATACATTGAACGTGAAAAGTATTTTGCCCGTAACTCTTATCTTAGAAAACGTTTCTGATTGATTCTTGCGCCTAAAGTAGCATTTTTCCATGCTCAAAAGATTTCTCAGAATGTGTAAAAATAAAGTCGGATTTTTCGTACCAGTTTTGCCTTGCATTGAGCTGAAAAGTGTTTTTGGCATAACTCTTAGCCTGAAAAACATTTCTAAACGATTCTTGTGCCTAAAGTTATTTTTTCCATGCTCCACAGCTCTGTCACGTCAAAATGTGGAAAAAATGAAGTTAGATTTTTCGTACCAATTGTGCCCTACATTGAGCTGAAAAGTGTTTTTGGCATAACTCTTAGCCTGAAAAATATTTCTAACCGATTCTTGTGCCTAAAGTGGTTTTTTCCCATGCTCCACAAATCGGTCATGTCGAATAAGTAAAAAATGAAGTTAGATTTTTTGAACAAGTAGTGCCTTACATTGAATGTGAAAAGTATTTTGCCCATAACTCATATCTCGGAAAACATTTCTGATTGATTCTTGCGCCTAAAGTAGTATTTTTCTATGTTCAGCAGATTCCCCAAGACCGAATGGGAAAAAAATGAAGTTTGATTTTTCATACCAGTTATGCCATACATTGAGCTGAAAAGTGTTTTTGGCATAACTCTTAGCCAGAAAAACATTTCTAAACGATTCTTGTGCCTAAAGTGGTTTTTTTCCAAGCTCCACAGCTCCGTCATGTCAGAATGTGTAAAAAATGAAGTTGAATTTTTCGTACAAGTAGTGCCTGCATTGAATGTGAAAATTATTTTGCCCATAACTCTTATCTCGGAAAACATTCTGATTGATTCTATGGCCTAAAGTAGCATTTTTCCATGCTCAACAGATTCGTCAAGTCCGAATGTGAAAAAAATAAAGTCGGATTTTTCGTAACAGTTGTACCCTGCATTGAGCTGAAAAGTGTGTTTGGCATAAGTATTAGCCTGAAAAACAATTCTAAACGATTTTTGTGCATAAAGTGGTTTTTTTCCATGCTCCACAGCTCCGTCATGTCAGAATGTGTAAAAAATGAAGTTGGATTTTTCGTACAAGTAAAAATTGATCTTGAAAAGTATTTTGCCCATAACTCTTATCTCAGAAAACGTTTCTGATTGATTATAGCGCCTAAAGTAGCATTTTTCCATGCTCAACAAATTTCTCAGAATGTGTAAAAGATGATGTCGGATTTTTCGTACCAGTTGTGCTCTCCATTGAGCTGAAAAGTGTTTTTGGCATAACTCTTAGCCTGAAAAATATTTCTAAACAATTCTTGTGCATAAAGTGGTTTTTTCCATGCTCCACAGCTCCGTCATGTCTGAATGTGTAAAAAATGAGGTTGGATTTTTCGTACAAGTATACATTGAACGTGAAAAGTATTTTGCCCGTAACTCTTATCTCAGAAAACGTTTCGATTGATTATTTCGCCTAAAGTAGCATTTTTCCATGCTCAAAAGATTTCTCGAATGTGTAAAAAATAAAGTCGAATTTTTCGTACCAGTTTTGCCTTGCATTCAAATGAAAAGTGTTTTTGGCATAACTCTTAGCCTGAAAAACATTTCTAAACGATTCTTGTGCATAAAGTGGTTTTTCCATGTTCCACAGCTCCGTCATGTCTGAATGTGTAAAAAATGAAGTTGGATTTTTCGTACAAGTATACATTGAACGTGAAAAGTATTTTCCCGTAACTCTTATCTCAGAAAACGTTTCTGATTGATTCTTGCACCTAAAGTAGCATTTTTCCATGCTCAAAAGATTTCTCAGAATGTGTAAAAAATAAAGTCGGATTTTTCGTACCAGTTTTACCTTGCATTGAGTCGAAAAGTGTTTTTGGCATAACTCTTAGCCTGAAAAACATTTCTAAACGATTCTTGTGCCTAAAGTTATTTTTTCCATGCTTCACAGCTCTGTCACGTCAAAATGTGGAAAAAATGAAGTAAGATTTTTCATACAAGTAGTGCCTTACATTGAACGTGAAAAGTATTTTGCCCATAACTCTTATCTCGGAAAACATTTCTGATTGATTCGTGCGTCTAAAGTAGCATTTTTCCATGCACAACAGGTTCGTCAAGTCCGAATGGGAAAAAAATGAAGTTTGATTTTTCGTACCAATTGTGCCCTACATTGAGTCAAAAGTGTTTTTGGCATAACTCTTAGACTCGAAAAATATTTCTAACCGATTCTTGTGCCTAAAGTGGTTTTTTTCCATGCTCCATGACTCCGTCATGTCGATTGTGTAAAAAATGATGTTGGATTTTTCGTACAAGTAGTGCCTCGCATTGAATGTGAAAAGTATTTTGCCCATAACTCTTATCTCGGAAAACATTCTGATTGATTCTTGGGCCTAAAGTAGCATTTTTCCATGCTCAACAGATTGGTCAAGTCCGAATGGGAAAAAAATGAAGTCGGATTTTTCGTAACAGTTGTACCCTGCATTGAGCTGAAAAGTGTTTTTGGCATAAGTATTAGCCTGAAAAACAATTCTAAATGATTCTTGTGCATAAAGTGGTTTTTTTCCATGCTCCACAACTCCGTCATGTCAGAATGTGTAAAAAATGAAGTTGGATTTTTCGTACAAGTAAACATTGATCTTGAATAGTATTTTGCCCGTAACTCTTATCTTAGAAAACGTTTCTGATTGATTCTTGCGCCTAAAGTAGCATTTTTCCATGCTCAAAAGATTTCTGAGAATGTGTACAAAATAAAGTCGGATTTTTCGTACCAGTTTTGCCTTGCATTGAGCTGAAAAGTGTTTTTGGCATAACTCTTAGCCTGAAAAACATTTCTAAACGATTCTTGTGTCTAAAGTGGTTTTTTTCCAAGCTCCACAGCTCTGTCATGTCAGAATGTGTAAAAAATGAAGTTGGATTTTTCATACAAGTAGTGCCTTACATTGAACGTGAAAAGTATTTTGCCATAAATCTTATCTCGGAAAACATTTCTGATTGATTCGTGCGTCTAAAGTAGCATTTTTCCATGCACAACAGGTTCGTCAAGTCCGAATGGGAAAAAAATGAAGTTTGATTTTTCGTACCAATTGTGCCCTACATTGAGCTGAAAAGTGTTTTTGGCATAACTCTTAGACTGAAAAATATTTCTAACCGATTCTTGTGCCTAAAGTGGTTTTTTTCCATGCTCCACAGCTCCGTCATGTCAGAATATGTAAAAAATGAAGTTGGATTTTTTGTACAAGTAGTGCCTTACATTGAATGTGAAAAGTATTTTGCCCATAACTATTATCTCGGAAAACATTTCTGATTGATTCTTGCGCCTAAAGTAGTATTTCTCCATGTTCAGCAGATTCCCCAAGACAGAATGGAAAAAAAATAAAGATTGATTTTTCGGACCAGATGTGCCCTCCATTGAGCTGAAAAGTGTTTTTGGCATAACTCTTAGCCTGAAAAACATTTCTAAACGATTCTTGTGCCTAAAGTGGTTTTTTTCCATGCTCCACAGCTCCGTCATGTCAGATTGTGTAAAAAATGATGTTGGATTTTTCGTACAAGTAGTGCCTGCATTGAATGTGAAAAGTATTTTGCCCATAACTCTTATCTCGGAAAACATTCTGATTGATTCTTGGGCCTAAAGTAGCATTTTTCCATGCTCAACAGATTGGTCAAGTCCGAATGGGAAAAAAATGAAGTCGGATTTTTCGTAATGGTTGTACCTCGCATTGAGTCGAAAAGTGTTTTTGGCATAAGTATTAGCCTGAAAAACAATTCTAAATGATTCTTGTGCATAAAGTGGTTTTTTTCCATGCTCCACAGCTCCGTCATGTCAGAATGTGTAAAAAATGAAGTTGGATTTTTCGTACAAGTAAACATTGATCTTGAATAGTATTTTGCCCGTAACTCTTATCTTAGAAAACGTTTCTGATTGATTCTTGCGCCTAAAGTAGCATTTTTCCATGCTCAAAAGATTTCTGAGAATGTGTACAAAATAAAGTCGGATTTTTCGTACCAGTTTTGCCTTGCATTGAGCTGAAAAGTGTTTTTGGCATAACTCTTAGCCTGAAAAACATTTCTAAACGATTCTTGTGCCTAAAGTGGTTTTTTTTCCAAGCTCCACAACTCTGTCATGTCGAATGTGTAAAAAATGAAGTTGGATTTTTCATACAAGTAGTGCCTTACATTGAACGTGAAAAGTATTTTGCCCATAACTCTTATCTCGGAAAACATTTCTGATTGATTCGTGCGTCTAAAGTAGCATTTTTCCATGCACAACAGGTTCGTCAAGTCCGAATGGGAAAAAAATGAAGATTGATTTTTCGTACCAATTGTGCCCTACATTGAGTCGAAAAGTGTTTTTGGCATAACTCTTAGGCTCGAAAAATATTTCTAACCGATTCTTGTGCCTAAAGTGGTTTTTTTTCCATGCTCCACGACTCCGTCATGTCGAATATGTAAAAAATGAAGTTGGATTTTTTGTACAAGTAGTGCCTTACATTGAATGTGAAAAGTATTTTGCCCATAACTCTTATCTCGGAAAACATTTCTGATTGATTCTTGCGCCTAAAGTAGTATTTTTCCATGTTCAGCAGATTCCCCAAGACGAGAATGGAAAAAAAATAAAGATTGATTTTTCGTACCGGTTGTGCCCCTACATTGAGTCGAAAAGTGTTTTTGGCATAACTCTTAGCCTGAAAAACATTTCTAAACGATTCTTGTGCCTAAAGTGGTTTTTTTCCATGCTCCACAGCTCCGTCATGTCAGATTGTGTAAAAAATGATGTTGGATTTTTCGTACAAGTAGTGCCTGCATTGAATGTGAAAAGTATTTTGCCCATAACTCTTATCTCGGAAAACATTCTGATTGATTCTTGGGCCTAAAGTAGCATTTTTCCATGCTCAACAGATTTGTCAAGTCCGAATGGGAAAAAAATGAAGTCGGATTTTACGTAATCGTTGTACCGCGATTGAGCCGAAAAGTGTTTTTGGCATAAGTATTAGCCTGAAAAACAATTCTAAACGATTCTTGTGCATAAAGTGGTTTTTTTCCATGCTCCACAGCTCCGTCATGTCAGAATGTGTAAAAAATGAAGTTGGATTTTTCTTACAAGTAAACATTGATCTTGAAAAGTATTTTGCCCATAACTCTTATTTCAGAAAACGTTTCTGATTGATTATAGCGCCTAAAGTAGCATTTTTCCATACTCAACAAATTTCTCAGAATGTGTAAAAGATGATGTCGGATTTTTCGTACCGATGATGTGCCCTCCATTGAGCTGAAAAGTGTTTTTGGCATAACTCTTAGCCTGAAAAACATTTCTAAACGATTCTTGTGCATAAAGTGGTTTTTTCCATGCTCCACAGCTCCGTCATGTCTGAATGTGTAAAAAATGAAGTTGGATTTTTCGTACAAGTATACATTGAACGTGAAAAGTATTTTGCCCGTAACTCTTATCTTAGAAAACGTTTCTGATTGATTCTTGCGCCTAAAGTAGCATTTTTCCATGCTCAAAAGATTTCTCAGAATGTGTAAAAATAAAGTCGGATTTTTCGTACCAGTTTTGCCTTGCATTGAGCTGAAAAGTGTTTTTGGCATAACTCTTAGCCTGAAAAACATTTCTAACCGATTCTTGTGCCTAAAGTGGTTTTTTCCCATGCTCCACAGCTCCGTCATGTCAGAATAAGTAAAAAATGAAGTTAGATTTTTTGAACAAGTAGTGCCTTACATTGAATGTGAAAAGTATTTTGCCCATAACTCATATCTCGGAAAACATTTCTGATTGATTCTTGCGCCTAAAGTAGTATTTTTCTATGTTCAGCAGATTCCCCAAGACCGAATGGGAAAAAAATGAAGTTTGATTTTTCATACCAGTTATGCCATACATTGAGCTGAAAAGTGTTTTTGGCATAACTCTTAGCCAGAAAAACATTTTTAAACGATTCTTGTGCCTAAAGTGGTTTTTTTCCAAGCTCCACAGCTCCGTCATGTCAGAATGTGTAAAAAATGAAGTTGAATTTTTCGTACAAGTAGTGCCTGCATTGAATGTGAAAATTATTTTGCCCATAACTCTTATCTCGGAAAACATTCTGATTGATTCTTGGGCCTAAAGTAGCATTTTTCCATGCTCAACAGATTCGTCAAGTCCGAATGTGAAAAAAATAAAGTCGGATTTTTCGTAAATGTTGTACCTCGCATTGAGTCAAAAAGTGTGTTTGGCATAAGTATTAGCCTCGAAAAACAATTCTAAACGATTTTTGTGCATAAAGTGGTTTTTTTCCATGCTCCACAGCTCCGTCATGTCAGAATGTGTAAAAAATGAAGTTGGATTTTTCGTACAAGTAAAAATTGATCTTGAAAAGTATTTTGCCCATAACTCTTATCTCAGAAAACGTTTCTGATTGATTATAGCGCCTAAAGTAGCATTTTTCCATGCTCAACAAATTTCTCAGAATGTGTAAAAGATGATGTCGGATTTTTCGTACCAGTTGTGCTCTCCATTGAGCTGAAAAGTGTTTTTGGCATAACTCTTAGCCTGAAAAATATTTCTAAACAATTCTTGTGCATAAAGTGGTTTTTTCCATGCTCCACAGCTCCGTCATGTCTGAATGTGTAAAAAATGAGGTTGGATTTTTCGTACAAGTATACATTGAACGTGAAAAGTATTTTGCCCGTAACTCTTATCTCAGAAAACGTTTCTGATTGATTATTTCGCCTAAAGTAGCATTTTTCCATGCTCAAAAGATTTCTCAGAATGTGTAAAAAATAAAGTCGAATTTTTCGTACCAGTTTTGCCTTGCATTCAGCTGAAAAGTGTTTTTGGCATAACTCTTAGCCTGAAAAACATTTCTAAACGATTCTTGTGCATAAAGTGGTTTTTCCATGTTCCACAGCTCCGTCATGTCTGAATGTGTAAAAAATGAAGTTGGATTTTTCGTACAAGTATACATTGAACGTGAAAAGTATTTTCCCGTAACTCTTATCTCAGAAAACGTTTCTGATTGATTCTTGCACCTAAAGTAGCATTTTTCCATGCTCAAAAGATTTCTCAGAATGTGTAAAAAATAAAGTCGGATTTTTCGTACCAGTTTTACCTTGCATTGAGCTGAAAAGTGTTTTTGGCATAACTCTTAGCCTGAAAAACATTTCTAAACGATTCTTGTGCCTAAAGTTATTTTTTCCATGCTTCACAGCTCTGTCACGTCAAAATGTGGAAAAAATGAAGTAAGATTTTTCATACAAGTAGTGCCTTACATTGAACGTGAAAAGTATTTTGCCCATAACTCTTATCTCGGAAAACATTTCTGATTGATTCGTGCGTCTAAAGTAGCATTTTTCCATGCACAACAGGTTCGTCAAGTCCGAATGGGAAAAAAATGAAGTTTGATTTTTCGTACCAATTGTGCCCTACATTGAGCTGAAAAGTGTTTTTGGCATAACTCTTAGACTGAAAAATATTTCTAACCGATTCTTGTGCCTAAAGTGGTTTTTTTCCATGCTCCACAGCTCCGTCATGTCAGATTGTGTAAAAAATGATGTTGGATTTTTCGTACAAGTAGTGCCTGCATTGAATGTGAAAAGTATTTTGCCCATAACTCTTATCTCGGAAAACATTCTGATTGATTCTTGGGCCTAAAGTAGCATTTTTCCATGCTCAACAGATTGGTCAAGTCCGAATGGGAAAAAAATGAAGTCGGATTTTTCGTAACAGTTGTACCCTGCATTGAGCTGAAAAGTGTTTTTGGCATAAGTATTAGCCTGAAAAACAATTCTAAATGATTCTTGTGCATAAAGTGGTTTTTTTCCATGCTCCACAACTCCGTCATGTCAGAATGTGTAAAAAATGAAGTTGGATTTTTCGTACAAGTAAACATTGATCTTGAATAGTATTTTGCCCGTAACTCTTATCTTAGAAAACGTTTCGATTGATTCTTGCGCCTAAAGTAGCATTTTTCCATGCTCAAAAGATTTCGAGAATGTGTACAAAATAAAGTCGGATTTTTCGTACCGCTTTGCCTTGCATTGAGTCGAAAAGTGTTTTTGGCATAACTCTTAGCCCGAAAAACATTTCTAAACGATTCTTGTGTCTAAAGTGGTTTTTTTCCAAGCTCCACAAATCTGTCATGTCGAATGTGTAAAAAATGAAGTTGGATTTTTCATACAAGTAGTGCCTTACATTGAACGTGAAAAGTATTTTGCCCATAAATCTTATCTCGGAAAACATTTCTGATTGATTCGTGCGTCTAAAGTAGCATTTTTCCATGCACAACAAAGTTCGTCAAGTCCGAATGGGAAAAAAATGAAGTTTGATTTTTCGTACCAATTGTGCCCTACATTGAGTGAAAAGTGTTTTTGGCATAACTCTTAGACTCGAAAAATATTTCTAACCGATTCTTGTGCCTAAAGTGGTTTTTTTCCATGCTCCACACTCAGTCATGTCGAATATGTAAAAAATGAAGTTGGATTTTTTGTACAAGTAGTGCCTTACATTGAATGTGAAAAGTATTTTGCCCATAACTATTATCTCGGAAAACATTTCTGATTGATTCTTGCGCCTAAAGTAGTATTTCTCCATGTTCAGCAGATTCCCCAAGACAGAATGGAAAAAAAATAAAGATTGATTTTTCGGACCAGATGTGCCCTCCATTGAGCTGAAAAGTGTTTTTGGCATAACTCTTAGCCTGAAAAACATTTCTAAACGATTCTTGTGCCTAAAGTGGTTTTTTTCCATGCTCCACAGCTCCGTCATGTCAGATTGTGTAAAAAATGATGTTGGATTTTTCGTACAAGTAGTGCCTGCATTGAATGTGAAAAGTATTTTGCCCATAACTCTTATCTCGGAAAACATTCTGATTGATTCTTGGGCCTAAAGTAGCATTTTTCCATGCTCAACAGATTGGTCAAGTCCGAATGGGAAAAAAATGAAGTCGGATTTTTCGTAACAGTTGTACCCTGCATTGAGCTGAAAAGTGTTTTTGGCATAAGTATTAGCCTGAAAAACAATTCTAAATGATTCTTGTGCATAAAGTGGTTTTTTTCCATGCTCCACAGCTCCGTCATGTCAGAATGTGTAAAAAATGAAGTTGGATTTTTCGTACAAGTAAACATTGATCTTGAATAGTATTTTGCCCGTAACTCTTATCTTAGAAAACGTTTCTGATTGATTCTTGCGCCTAAAGTAGCATTTTTCCATGCTCAAAAGATTTCTCAGAATGTGTACAAAATAAAGTCGGATTTTTCGTACCAGTTTTGCCTTGCATTGAGCTGAAAAGTGTTTTTGGCATAACTCTTAGCCTGAAAAACATTTCTAAACGATTCTTGTGCCTAAAGTGGTTTTTTTCCAAGCTCCACAGCTCTGTCATGTCAGAATGTGTAAAAAATGAAGTTGGATTTTTCATACAAGTAGTGCCTTACATTGAACGTGAAAAGTATTTTGCCCATAACTCTTATCTCGGAAAACATTTCTGATTGATTCGTGCGTCTAAAGTAGCATTTTTCCATGCACAACAGGTTCGTCAAGTCCGAATGGGAAAAAAATGAAGTTTGATTTTTCGTACCAATTGTGCCCTACATTGAGTCGAAAAGTGTTTTTGGCATAACTCTTAGACTCGAAAAATATTTCTAACCGATTCTTGTGCCTAAAGTGGTTTTTTTCCATGCTCCACGACTCAGTCATGTCGAATATGTAAAAAATGAAGTTGGATTTTTTGTACAAGTAGTGCCTTACATTGAATGTGAAAAGTATTTTGCCCATAACTCTTATCTCGGAAAACATTTCTGATTGATTCTTGCGCCTAAAGTAGTATTTTTCCATGTTCAGCAGATTCCCCAAGACAGAATGGAAAAAAAATAAAGATTGATTTTTCGTACCAGTTGTGCCCTACATTGAGCTGAAAAGTGTTTTTGGCATAACTCTTAGCCTGAAAAACATTTCTAAACGATTCTTGTGCCTAAAGTGGTTTTTTTCCATGCTCCACAGCTCCGTCATGTCAGATTGTGTAAAAAATGATGTTGGATTTTTCGTACAAGTAGTGCCTGCATTGAATGTGAAAAGTATTTTGCCCATAACTCTTATCTCGGAAAACATTCTGATTGATTCTTGGGCCTAAAGTAGCATTTTTCCATGCTCAACAGATTTGTCAAGTCCGAATGGGAAAAAAATGAAGTCGGATTTTACGTAACTGTTGTACCCTGCATTGAGCTGAAAAGTGTTTTTGGCATAAGTATTAGCCTGAAAAACAATTCTAAACGATTCTTGTGCATAAAGTGGTTTTTTTCCATGCTCCACACTCCCGTCATGTCGAATGTGTAAAAAATGAAGTTGGATTTTTCTTACAAGTAAACATTGATCTTGAAAAGTATTTTGCCCATAACTCTTATTTCAGAAAACGTTTCTGATTGATTATAGCGCCTAAAGTAGCATTTTTCCATACTCAACAAATTTCTCAGAATGTGTAAAAGATGATGTCGGATTTTTCGTACCAGATGTGCCCTCCATTGAGCTGAAAAGTGTTTTTGGCATAACTCTTAGCCTGAAAAACATTTCTAAACGATTCTTGTGCATAAAGTGGTTTTTTCCATGCTCCACGAACTCCGTCATGTCCGAATGTGTAAAAAATGAAGTTGGATTTTTCGTACAAGTATACATTGAACGTGAAAAGTATTTTGCCCGTAACTCTTATCTTAGAAAACGTTTCTGATTGATTCTTGCGCCTAAAGTAGCATTTTTCCATGCTCAAAAGATTTCTCGAAATGTGTAAAAATAAAGTCGGATTTTTCGTACCGGTTTTGCCTTGCATTGAGTCGAAAAGTGTTTTTGGCATAACTCTTAGCCCGAAAAACATTTCTAAACGATTCTTGTGCCTAAAGTTATTTTTTCCATGCTCCACGACTACACGTCAAAATGTGGAAAAAATGAAGTTAGATTTTTCGTACCAATTGTGCCCTACATTGAGCTGAAAAGTGTTTTTGGCATAACTCTTAGCCTGAAAAATATTTCTAACCGATTCTTGTGCCTAAAGTGGTTTTTTCCCATGCTCCACAGCTCCGTCATGTCAGAATAAGTAAAAAATGAAGTTAGATTTTTTGAACAAGTAGTGCCTTACATTGAATGTGAAAAGTATTTTGCCCATAACTCATATCTCGGAAAACATTTCTGATTGATTCTTGCGCCTAAAGTAGTATTTTTCTATGTTCAGCAGATTCCCCAAGACCGAATGGGAAAAAAATGAAGTTTGATTTTTCATACCAGTTATGCCATACATTGAGCTGAAAAGTGTTTTTGGCATAACTCTTAGCCTGAAAAACATTTCTAAACGATTCTTGTGCCTAAAGTGGTTTTTTTCCAAGCTCCACAGCTCCGTCATGTCAGAATGTGTAAAAAATGAAGTTGGATTTTTCGTACAAGTAGTGCCTGCATTGAATGTGAAAATTATTTTGCCCATAACTCTTATCTCGGAAAACATTCTGATTGATTCTTGGGCCTAAAGTAGCATTTTTCCATGCTCAACAGATTCGTCAAGTCCGAATGTGAAAAAAATAAAGTCGGATTTTTCGTAACAGTTGTACCCTGCATTGAGCTGAAAAGTGTGTTTGGCATAAGTATTAGCCAGAAAAACAATTCTAAACGATTTTTGTGCATAAAGTGATTTTTTTCCATGCTCCACAGCTCCGTCATGTCAGAATGTGTAAAAAATGAAGTTGGATTTTTCGTACAAGTAAACATTGATCTTGAAAAGTATTTTGCCCATAACTCTTATCTCAGAAAACGTTTCTGATTGATTATAGCGCCTAAAGTAGCATTTTTCCATGCTCAACAAATTTCTCAGAATGTGTAAAAGATGATGTCGGATTTTTCGTACCAGTTGTGCTCTCCATTGAGCTGAAAAGTTTTTTGGCATAACTCTTAGCCTGAAAAATATTTCTAAACAATTCTTGTGCATAAAGTGGTTTTTTCCATGCTCCACAGCTCCGTCATGTCTGAATGTGTAAAAAATGAGGTTGGATTTTTCGTACAAGTATACATTTAAGGTGAAAAGTATTTTGCCCGTAACTCTTTTCTCAGAAAACGTTTCTGATTGATTCTTGCGCCTAAAGTAGCATTTTTCCATGCTCAAAAGATTTCTCAGAATGTGTACAAAATAAAGTCGGATTTTTCGTACCAGTTTTGCCTTGCATTCAGCTGAAAAGTGTTTTTGGCATAACTCTTAGCCTGAAAAACATTTCTAAACGATTCTTGTGCATAAAGTGGTTTTTTCCATGTTCCGCAGCTCCGTCATGTCTGAATGTGTAAAAAATGAAGTTGGATTTTTCGTACAAGTATACATTGAACGTGAAAAGTATTTTCCCGTAACTCTTATCTCAGAAAACGTTTCTGATTGATTCTTGCACCTAAAGTAGCAATTTTCCATGCTCAAAAGATTTCTCAGAATGTGTAAAAAATAAAGTCGGATTTTTCGTACCAGTTTTTACCTTGCATTGAGCTGAAAAGTGTTTTTGGCATAACTCTTAGCCTGAAAAACATTTCTAAACGATTCTTTTGCCTAAAGTGGTTTTTTCCATGCTCCACAGCTCCGTCATGTCAGATTGTGTAAAAAATGATGTTGGATTTTTCGTACAAGTAGTGCCTGCATTGAATGTGAAAAGTATTTTGCCCATAACTCTTATCTCGGAAAACATTCTGATTGATTCTTGGGCCTAAACTAGCATTTTTCCATGCTCAACAGATTCGTCAAGTCCGAATGGGAAAAAAATGAAGTCGGATTTTTCGTAACAGTTGTACCCTGCATTGAGCTGAAAAGTGTTTTTGGCATAAGTATTAGCCTGAAAAACAATTCTAAACGATTCTTGTGCATAAAGTGGTTTTTTTCCATGCTCCACAGCTCCGTCATGTCAGAATGTGCAAAAAATGAAGTTGGATTTTTCGTACAAGTAAACATTGATCTTGAAAAGTATTTTGCCCATAACTCTTATTTCAGAAAACGTTTCTGATTGATTCTATCGCCTAAAGTAGCATTTTTCCATGCTCAACAAATTTCTCAGAATGTGTAAAAGATGATGTCGGATTTTTCGTACCAGGTGTGCCCTCCATTGAGCTGAAAAGTGTTTTTGGCATAACTCTTAGCCTGAAAAACATTTCTAAACGATTCTTGTGCATAAAGTGGTTTTTTCCATGCTCCACAGCTCCGTCATGTCTGAATGTGTAAAAAATGAAGTTGGATTTTTCGTACAAGTATACATTGAACGTGAAAAGTATTTTGCCCGTAACTCTTATCTTAGAAAACGTTTCTGATTGATTCTTGCGCCTAAAGTAGCATTTTTCCATGCTCAAAAGATTTCTCAGAATGTGTACAAAATAAAGTCGGATTTTTCGTACCAGTTTTGCCTTGCATTGAGCTGAAAAGTGTTTTTGGCATAACTCTTAGCCTGAAAAACATTTCTAAACGATTCTTGTGCCTAAAGTGGTTTTATTCCAAGCTCCACAGCTCTGTCATGTCAGAATGTGTAAAAAATGAAGTTGGATTTTTCGTACAAGTAGTGCCCTACATTGAACGTGAAAAGTATTTTGCCCATAACTCTTATCTCGGAAAACATTTCTGATTGATTCGTGCGTCTAAAGTAGCATTTTTCCATGCACAACAGGTTCGTCAAGTCCGAATGGGAAAAAAATGAAGTTTGATTTTTCGTACCAATTGTGCCCTACATTGAGCTGAAAAGTGTTTTTGGCATAACTCTTAGACTGAAAAATATTTCTAACCGATTCTTGTGCCTAAATTGGTTTTTTTCCATGCTCCACAGCTCCGTGATATCAGAATATGTAAAAAATGAAGTTGGATTTTTTGTACAAGTAGTGCCTTACATTGAATGTGAAAAGTATTTTGCCCATAACTCTTATCTCGGAAAACATTTGTGATTGATTCTTGCGCCTAAAGTAGTATTTCTCCATGTTCAGCAGATTCCCCAAGACAGAATGGAAAAAAAATAAAGATTGATTTTTCGTACCAGTTGTGCCCTACATTGAGCTGAAAAGTGTTTTTGGCATAACTCTTAGCCTGAAAAACATTTCTAAACGATTCTTGTGCCTAAAGTGGTTTTTTTCCATGCTCCACAGCTCCGTCATGTCAGATTGTGTAAAAAATGATGTTGGGTTTTTCGTACAAGTAGTGCCTGCATTGAATGTGAAAAATATTTTGCCCATAACTCTTATTTCGGAAAACATTCTGATTGATTCTTGGGCCTAAAGTAGCATTTTTCCATGCTCAACAGATTGGTCAAGTCCGAATGGGAAAAAAATGAAGTCGGATTTTTCGTAATGGTTGTACCCCTGCATTGAGTCGAAAAGTGTTTTTGGCATAAGTATTAGCCTCGAAAAACAATTCTAAATGATTCTTGTGCATAAAGTGGTTTTTTTCCATGCTCCACACTCCGTCATGTCAGAATGTGTAAAAAATGAAGTTGGATTTTTCGTACAAGTAAACATTGATCTTGAAAAGTATTTTGCCCATAACTCTTATTTCAGAAAACGTTTCTGATTGATTATAGCGCCTAAAGTAGCATTTTTCCATGCTTAACAAATTTCTCAGAATGTGTAAAAGATGATGTCGGATTTTTCGTACCAGATGTGCCCTCCATTGAGCTGAAAAGTGTTTTTGGCATAACTCTTAGCCTGAAAAACATTTCTAAACGATTCTTGTGCATAAAGTGGTTTTTTCCATGCTCCACAGCTCCGTCATGTCTGAATGTGTAAAAAATGAAGTTGGATTTTTCGTACAAGTATACATTGAACGTGAAAAGTATTTTGCCCGTAACTCTTATCTTAGAAAACGTTTCTGATTGATTCTTGTGCCTAAAGTAGCATTTTTCCATGCTCAAAAGATTTCTCAGAATGTGTACAAAATAAAGTCGGATTTTTCGTACCAGTTTTGCCTTGCATTGAGCTGAAAAGTGTTTTTGGCATAACTCTTAGCCTGAAAAACATTTCTAAACGATTCTTGTGCCTAAAGTGGTTTTTTTTCCAAGCTCCACAAATCTGTCATGTCGAATGTGTAAAAAATGAAGTTGGATTTTTCGTACAAGTAGTGCCCTACATTGAACGTGAAAAGTATTTTGCCCATAACTCTTATCTCGGAAAACATTTCTGATTGATTCGTGCGTCTAAAGTAGCATTTTTCCATGCACAACAGGTTCGTCAAGTCCGAATGGGAAAAAAAATGAAGTTTGATTTTTCGTACCAATTGTGCCCTACATTGAGCTAAAAAGTGTTTTTGGCATAACTCTTAGAGTGAAAAATATTTCTAACCGATTCTTGTGCCTTAAGTGGTTTTTTTCCATGCTCCACAGCTCCGTCATGTCAGAATATGTAAAAAATGAAGTTGGATTTTTTGTACAAGTAGTGCCTTACATTGAATGTGAAAAGTATTTTGCCCACAACTCTTATCTCGGAATACATTTTTGATTGATTCTTGCGTCTAAAGTAGTATTTTTCCATGTTCAGCAGATTCCCCAAGACAGAATGGAAAAAAAATAAAGATTGATTTTTCGTACCAGTTGTGCCCTACATTGAGCTGAATAGTGTTTTTGGCATAACTCTTAGCCTGAAAAACATTTCTAAACGATTCTTGTGCCTAAAGTGGTTTTTTTCCATGCTCCACAGCTCCGTCATGTCAGATTGTGTAAAACATGATGTTGGATTTTTCGTACAAGTAGTGCCTGCATTGAATGTGAAAATTATTTTGCCCATAACTCTTATCTCGGAAAACATTCTGATTGATTCTTGGGCCAAAAGTAGCATTTTTCCATGCTCAACGGATTCGTCAAGTCCGAATGGGAAAAAAAATGAAGTCGGATTTTTCGTAATCAGTTGTACCCCTGCATTGAGAAAAGTGTTTTTGGCATAAGTATTAGCCTCGAAAAACAATTCTAAACGATTCTTGTGCATAAAGTGGTTTTTTTCCATTATCCACAGCTCCGTCATGTCAGAAAGTGTAAAAAATGAAGTTGGATTTTTCGTACAAGTAAACATTGATCTTGAAAAGTATTTTGCCCATAACTCTTATTTCAGAAAACGTTTCTGATTGATTATAGCGCCTAAAGTAGCATTTTTCCATGCTCAACAAATTTCTCAGAATGTGTAAAAGATGATGTAGGATTTTTCGTACCAGATGTGCCCTCCATTGAGCTGAAAAGTGTTTTTGGCATAACTCTTAGCCTGAAAAACATTTCTAAACGATTCTTGTGCATAAAGTTGTTTTTTCCATGCTCCACAGCTCCGTCATGTCTGAATGTGTAAAAAATGAAGTTGGATTTTTCGTACAAGTATACATTGAACGTGAAAAGTATTTTGCCCGTAACTCTTATCATAGAAAACGTTTCTGATTGATTCTTGCGCCTAAAGTAGCATTTTTCCATGCTCAAAAGATTTCTCAGAATATGTAAAAAATAAAGTCGGATTTTTCGTACCAGTTTTGCCTTGCATTGAGCTGAAAAGTGTTTTTGGCATAACTCTTAGCCTGAAAAACATTTCTAAACGATTCTTGTGCCTAGAGTATTTTTTTCCATGCTCCACAGTTCTGTCACGTCAAAATGTGGAAAAAATGAAGTTAGATTTTTCGTACCAATTGTGCCCTACATTGAGCTGAAAAGTGTTTTTAGCATAACTCTTAGCCTGAAAAATATTTCTAACCGATTCTTGTGCCTAAAGTGGTTTTTTCCCATGCTCCACAGCTCCGTCATGTCAGAATAAGTAAAAAATGAAGTTAGATTTTTTGAACAAATAGAGCCTTACATTGAATGTGAAAAGTATTTTCCCCATAACTCATATCTCGGAAAACATTTCTGATTGATTCTTGCGCCTAAAGTTGTATTTTTCTATGTTCAGCAGATTCCCCAAGACCGAATGGGAAAAAATGAAGTTTGATTTTTCATACCAGTTATGCCGTACATTGAGCTGAAAAGTGTTTTTGGCATAACTCTTAGCCTGAAAAACATTTCTAAACGATTCTTGTGCCTAAAGTGGTTTTTTTCCAAGCTCCACAGCTCCGTCATGTCAGAATGTGTAAAAAATGAAGTTGGATTTTTTGTACAAGTAGTGCCTGCATTGAATGTGAAAATTATTTTGCCCATAACTCTTATCTCGGAAAACATTCTGATTGATTCTTGGGCCTAAAGTAGCATTTTTCCATGCTCAACAGATTCGTCAAGTCCGAATGTGAAAAAAATAAAGTCGGATTTTTCGTAACAGTTGTACCCTGCATTGAGCTGAAAAGTGTTTTTGGCATAAGTATTAGCCTGAAAAACATTTCTAAACGATTATTGTGCATAAAGTGGTTTTTTTCCGTGCTCCACAGCTCCGTCATGTCAGAACGTGTAAAAAATGAAGTTGGATTTTTCGTACAAGTAAACATTGAACGTGAAAAGTATTTTGCCCATAACTCTTATCTCAGAAAACGTTTCTGATTGATTATAGCGCCTAAAGTAGCATTTTTCCATGCTCAACAAATTTCTCAGAATGTGTAAAAGATGATGTCGGATTTTTCGTACCAGTTGTGCCCTCCATTGAGCTGAAAAATGTTTTTGGCATAACTCTTAACCTGAAATACATTTCTAAACAATTCTTGTGCATAAAGTGGTTTTTTCCATGCTCCACAGCTCCGTCATGTCTGAATGTTAAAAAAATGAGGTTGGATTTTTCGTACAAGTATACATTGAACGTGAAAAGTATTTTGCCCGTAACTTTTATCTCAGAAAACTTTTCTGATTGATTCTTGCGCCTAAAGTAGCATTTTTCCATGCTCAAAAGATTTCTCAGAATGTGTAAAAAATAAAGTCGTATTTTTCGTACCACTTTTGCCTTGCATTGAGCTGAAAAGTCTTTTTGGCATAACTCTTAGCCTGAAAAACATTTCTAAACGATTCTTGTGCCTAAAGTTATTTTTTCCATGCTCCACAGCTCTGTCACGTCAAAATGTGGAAAAAATGAAGTTAGATTTTTCGTACAAGTAGTGCCCTATATTGAACGTGAAAAGTATATTGCCCATAACTCTTATCTCAGAAAAATTTCTGATTGATTCTTGCGCCTAAAGTAGCATTTTTTCATCCTCAACATATTCCTTAAGTCCGAATGGAAAAAAATGAAGTTTGATTTTTTGTACCAGTTGTGCGCTACATTGAGCTGGAAAGTGTTTTTGGCATAACTCTTAGCCTGAAAAACATTTCTAAATAATTCTTGTGCCTAAAGTGGTTTTTTTCCAAGCTCCACAGCTCTGTCATGTCAGAATGTGTAAAAAATGAAGTTGGATTTTTCGTACAAGTAGTGCCCTACATTGAACGTGAAAAGTATTTTGCCCATAACTCTTATCTCGGAAAACATTTCTGATTGATTCGTGCGTCTAAAGTAGCATTTTTCCATGCACAACAGGTTCGTCAAGTCCGAATGGGAAAAAAAATGAAGTTTGATTTTTCGTACCAATTGTGCCCTACATTGAGCTAAAAAGTGTTTTTGGCATAACTCTTAGAGTGAAAAATATTTCTAACCGATTCTTGTGCCTTAAGTGGTTTTTTTCCATGCTCCACAGCTCCGTCATGTCAGAATATGTAAAAAATGAAGTTGGATTTTTTGTACAAGTAGTGCCTTACATTGAATGTGAAAAGTATTTTGCCCACAACTCTTATCTCGGAATACATTTTTGATTGATTCTTGCGTCTAAAGTAGTATTTTTCCATGTTCAGCAGATTCCCCAAGACAGAATGGAAAAAAAATAAAGATTGATTTTTCGTACCAGTTGTGCCCTACATTGAGCTGAAAAGTGTTTTTGGCATAACTCTTAGCCTGAAAAACATTTCTAAACGATTCTTGTGCCTAAAGTGGTTTTTTTCCATGCTCCACAGCTCCGTCATGTCAGATTGTGTAAAAAATGATGTTGGATTTTTCGTACAAGTAGTGCCTGCATTGAATGTGAAAAGTATTTTGCCCATAACTCTTATCTCGGAAAACATTCTGATTGATTCTTGGGCCTAAAGTAGCATTTTTCCATGCTCAACAGATTCGTCAAGTCCGAATGGGAAAAAAAATGAAGTCGGATTTTTCGTAACAGTTGTACCCTGCATTGAGCTGAAAAGTGTTTTTGGCATAAGTATTAGCCTGAAAAACAATTCTAAACGATTCTTGTGCATAAAGTGGTTTTTTTCCATTCTCCACAGCTCCGTCATGTCAGAAAGTGTAAAAAATGAAGTTGGATTTTTCGTACAAGTAAACATTGATCTTGAAAAGTATTTTGCCCATAACTCTTATTTCAGAAAACGTTTCTGATTGATTATAGCGCCTGAAGTAGCATTTTTCCATGCTCAACAAATTTCTCAGAATGTGTAAAAGATGATGTAGGATTTTTCGTACCAGATGTGCCCTCCATTGAGCTGAAAAGTGTTTTTGGCATAACTCTTAGCCTGAAAAACATTTCTAAACGATTCTTGTGCATAAAGTGGTTTTTTCCATGCTCCACAGCTCCGTCATGTCTGAATGTGTAAAAAATGAAGTTGGATTTTTCGTACAAGTATACATTGAACGTGAAAAGTATTTTGCCCGTAACTCTTATCATAGAAAACGTTTCTGATTGATTCTTGCGCCTAAAGTAGCATTTTTCCATGGTCAAAAGATTTCTCAGAATGTGTAAAAAATAAAGTCGGATTTTTCGTACCAGTTTTGCCTTGCATTGAGCTGAAAAGTGTTTTTGGCATAACTCTTAGCCTGAAAAACATTTCTAAACGATTCTTGTGCCTAAAGTATTTTTTTCCATGCTCCACAGTTCTGTCACGTCAAAATGTGGAAAAAATGAAGTTAGATTTTTCGAACCAATTGTGCCCTACATTGAGCTGAAAAGTGTTTTTAGCATAACTCTTAGCCTGAAAAATATTTCTAACCGATTCTTGTGCCTAAAGTGGTTTTTTCCCATGCTCCACAGCTCCGTCATGTCAGAATAAGTAAAAAATGAAGTTAGATTTTTTGAACAAATAGAGCCTTACATTGAATGTGAAAAGTATTTTGCCCATAACTCATATCTCGGAAAACATTTCTGATTGATTCTTGCGCCTAAAGTAGTATTTTTCTATGTTCAGCAGATTCCCCAAGACCGAATGGGAAAAAATGAAGTTTGATTTTTCATACCAGTTATGCCCTACATTGAGCTGAAAAGTGTTTTTGGCATAACTCTTAGCCTGAAAAACATTTCTAAACGATTCTTGTGCCTAAAGTGGTTTTTTTCCAAGCTCCACAGCTCCGTCATGTCAGAATGTGTAAAAAATGAAGTTGGATTTTTCGTACAAGTAGTGCCTGCATTGAATGTGAAAATTATTTTGCCCATAACTCTTATCTCGGAAAACATTCTGATTGATTCTTGGGCCTAAAGTAGCATTTTTCCATGCTCAACGATTCGTCAAGTCCGAATGTGAAAAAAATAAAGTCGGATTTTTCGTAATAGTTTGTACCCGCATTGAGTCGAAAAGTGTTTTTGGCATAAGTATTAGCCTCGAAAAACATTTCTAAACGATTCTTGTGCATAAAGTGGTTTTTTTCCGTGCTCCACAGCTCCGTCATGTCAGAACGTGTAAAAAATGAAGTTGGATTTTTCGTACAAGTAAACATTGAACGTGAAAAGTATTTTGCCCATAACTCTTATCTCAGAAAACGTTTCTGATTGATTATAGCGCCTAAAGTAGCATTTTTCCATGCTCAACAAATTTCTCAGAATGTGTAAAAGATGATGTCGGATTTTTCGTACCAGTTGTGCCCTCCATTGAGCTGAAAAATGTTTTTGGCATAACTCTTAACCTGAAATACATTTCTAAACAATTCTTGTGCATAAAGTGGTTTTTTCCATGCTCCACAGCTCCGTCATGTCTGAATGTTAAAAAAATGAGGTTGGATTTTTCGTACAAGTATACATTGAACGTGAAATGTATTTTGCCCGTAACTCTTATCTCAGAAAACGTTTCTGATTGATTCTTGCGCCTAAAGTAGCATTTTTCCATGCTCAAAAGATTTCTCAGAATGTGTAAAAAATAAAGTCGGATTTTTCGTACCACTTTTGCCTTGCATTGAGCTGAAAAGTCTTTTTGGCATAACTCTTAGCCTGAAAAACATTTCTAAACGATTCTTGTGCCTAAAGTTATTTTTTCCATGCTCCACAGCTCTGTCACGTCAAAATGTGGAAAAAATGAAGTTAGATTTTTCGTACAAGTAATGCCCTATATTGAACGTGAAAAGTATATTGCCCATAACTCTTATCTCAGAAAAATTTCTGATTGATTCTTGCGCCTAAAGTAGCATTTTTTCATCCTCAACATATTCCTTAAGTCCGAATGGAAAAAAATGAAGTTTGATTTTTTGTACCAGTTGTGCGCTACATTGAGCTGGAAAGTGTTTTTGGCATAACTCTTAGCCTGAAAAACATTTCTAAATAATTCTTGTGCCTAAAGTGGTTTTTTTCCAAGCTCCACAGCTCTGTCATGTCAGAATGTGTAAACAATGAAGTTGGATTTTTCGTACAAGTAGTGCCCTACATTGAACGTGAAAAGTATTTTGCCCATAAATCTTATCTCGGAAAACATTTCTGATTGATTCGTGCGTCTAAAGTAGCATTTTTCCATGCACAACAGGTTCGTCAAGTCTGAATGGGAAAAAAATGAAGTTTGATTTTTCGTACCAATTGTGCCCTACATTGAGCTGAAAAGTGTTTTTGGCATAACTCTTAGCCTGAAAAATATTTCTAGCCGATTCTTGTGCCTAAAGTGGTTTTTTTCCATGCTCCACGGCTCCGTCATGTCAGAATATGTAAAAAATGAAGTTGGATTTTTTGTACAAGTAGTGCCTTACATTGAATGTGAAAAGTATTTTGCCCATAAGTCTTATCTCGGAAAACATTTCTGATTGATTTTTGCGCCTAAAGTAGTATTTTTCCATGTTCTGCAGATTTCCCAAGACAGAATGGGAAAAAAATAAAGATTGATTTTTCGTACCAGTTGTGCCCTACATTGAGCTGAAAAGTGTTTTTGGCATAACTCTTAGCCTGAAAAACATTTCTAAACGATTCTTGTGCCTAAAGTGGTTTTTTTCCATGCTCCACAGCTCCGTCATGTCAGAATGTGTAAAAAATGAAGTTGGATTTTTCGTACAAGTAGTGCCTGCATTGAATGTGAAAAGTATTTTGCGCATAACTCTTATCTCGGAAAACAATCTGATTGATTCTTGGGCCTAAAGTAGCGTTTTTCCATGCTCAACAGATTCGTCAAGTCCGAATGGGAAAAAAATGATGTCGGATTTTTCGTAACAGTTGTACCCTGCATTGAGCTGAAAAGTGTTTTTGGCATAAGTATTAGCCTGAAAAACAATTCTAAACGATTCTTGTGCATAAAGTGGTTTTTTTCCATGCTCCACAGCTTCGTCATGTCAGAATGTGTAAAAAATGAAGTTGGATTTTTCGTACAAGTAAACATTGATCTTGAAAAGTATTTTGCCCATAACTCTTATTTCATAAAACGTTTCTGATTGATTATAGCGCCTAAAGTATTATTTTTCCATGCTCAACAAATTTCTCAGAATGTGTAAAAGATGATGTCGGATTTTTCGTACCAGTTGTGCCCTCCATTGAGCTGAAAAGTGTTTTTGGCATAACTCTTAGCCTGAAAAACATTTCTAAACGATTCTTGTGCATAAAGTGGTTTTTTCCATGCTCCACAGCTCCGTCATGTCTGAATGTGTAAAAAATGAAGTTGGATTTTTCGTACAAGTATGCATTGAACGTGAAAAGTATTTTGCCCGTAACTCTTATCTTAGAAAACGTTTCTGATTGATTCTTGCGCCTAAAGTAGCATTTTTCCATGCTCAAAAGATTTCTCTGAATGTGTAAAAAATAAAGTCGGATTTTTCGTACCAGTTTTGCCTTGCATTGAGCTGAAAAGTGTTTATGGCATAACTCTTAGCCTGAAAAACATTTCTAAACGATTCTTGTGCCTAAAGTATTTTTTTCCATGCTCCACAGTCCTGTCACGTCAAAATGTGGAAAAAATGAAGTTAGATTTTTCGTACCAATTGTGCCCTACATTGAGCTGAAAAGTGTTTTTGGCATAACTCTTAGCCTGAAAAATATTTCTAACCGATTCTTGTGCCTAAAGTGGTTTTTTCCCATGCTCCACAGCTCCGTCATGTCAGAATAAGTAAAAAATGAAGTTAGATTTTTTGAACAAATAGAGCCTTACATTGAATGTGAAAAGTATTTTGCCCATAACTCATATCTCGGAAAACATTTCTGATTGATTCTTGCGCCTAAAGTAGTATTTTCTATGTTCAGCAGATTCCCCAAGACCGAATGGGAAAAAAATGAAGTTTGACTTTTCATACCAGTTATGCCCTACATTGAGATGAAAAGTGTTTTTGGCATAACTCTTAGCCTGAAAAACATTTCTAAACGATTCTTGTGCCTAAAGTGGTTTTTTTCCAAGCTCCACAGCTCCGTCATGTCAGAATGTGTAAAAAATGAAGTTGGATTTTTCATACAAGTAGTGCCTGCATTGAATGTGAAAATTATTTTGCCCATAACTCTTATCTCGGAAAACATTCTGATTGATTCTTGGGCCTAAAGTAGCATTTTTCCATGCTCAACAGATTCGTCAAGTCCGAATGTGAAAAAAATAAAGTCGGATTTTTCGTAACAGTTGTACCCTGCATTGAGCTGAAAAGTGTTTTTGGCATAAGTATTAGCCTGAAAAACATTTCTAAACGATTCTTGTGCATAAAGTGGTTTTTTTCCGTGCTCCACAACTCCGTCATGTCAGAATGTGTAAAAAATGAAGTTGGATTTTTCGTACAAGTAAACATTGAACGTGAAAAGTATTTTGCCCATAACTCTTATCTCAGAAAACGTTTCTGATTGATTATAGCGCCTAAAGTAGCATTTTTCCATGCTCAACAAATTTCTCAGAATGTGTAAAAGATGATGTCGGATTTTTCGTACCAGTTGTGCCCTCCATTGAGCTGAAAAATGTTTTTGGCATAACTCTTAGCCTGAAAAACATTTCTAAACAATTCTTGTGCATAAAGTGGTTTTTTCCATGCTCCACAGCTCTGTCATGTCAGAATGTGTAAAAAATGAAGTTGGATTTTTCGTACAAGTAGTGCCTATATTGAATGTGAAAAGTATTTTGCGCATAACTCTTATCTCGGAAAACAATCTGATTGATTCTTGGGCCTAAAGTAGCATTTTTCCATGCTCAACAGATTCGTCAAGTCCGAATGGGAAAAAAATGAAGTCGGATTTTTCGTAACAATTGTACCCTGCATTGAGCTGAAAAGTGTTTTTGGCATAAGTATTAGCCTGAAAAACAATTCAAAACGATTCTTGTGCATAAAGTGGTTTTTTTCCATGCTCCACAGCTCCGTCATGTCAGAATGTGTAAAAAATGAAGTTGGATTTTTCGTACAAGTAAACATTGATCGGGAAAAGTATTTTGCCCATAACTCTTATTTCATAAAACGTTTCTGATTGATTATAGCGCCTAAAGTAGCATTTTGCCATGCTCAACAAATTTCTCGTACCAGTGTAAAAGATGATTGATTATTTCAGAATGTGTAAAAGATGATGTCGGATTTTTCGTACCAGTTGTGCCCTCCATTGAGCTGAAAAGTGTTTTTGGCATAACTCTTAGCCTGAAAAACATTTCTAAATGATTCTTGTGCATAAAGTGGTTTTTTCCATGCTCCACAGCTCCGTCATGTCTGAATGTGTAAAAAATGAAGTTGGATTTTTCGTACAAGTATACATTGAACCTGAAAAGTATTTTGCCCGTAACTCTTATCTTAGAAAACGTTTCGGATTGATTCTTGCACTTCAAGTAGCATTTTTCCATGCTCAAAAGATTTCTCAGAATGTGTAAAAAATAAAGTCGGATTTTTCGTACCAGTTTTGCCTTGCATTGAGCTGAAAAGTGTTTTTGGCATAACTCTTAGCCTGAAAAACATTTCTAAATGATTCTTGTGCCTAAAGTTATTTTTTCCATGCGCCATAGCTCTGTCACGTCAAAATGTGGAAAAAATGATGTTTGATTTTTCGTACAAGTAGTGCCCTATATTGAACGTGAAAAGTATATTGCCCATCACTCGTATCTCAGAAAAATTTCTAATTGATTCTTGCGCCTAAAGTAGCAATTTTTCATCCTCAACAGATTCCTTAAGTCCGAATGGAAAATAATGAAGTTTGATTTTTCGTACCAGTTGTGCGCTACATTGAGCTGGAAAGTGTTTTTGGTATAACTCTTAGCCTGAAAAACATTTCTAAACGATTCTTGTGCCTAAAGTGGTTTTTTTCCAAGCTCCACAGCTCTGTCATGTCAGAATGTGTAAAAAATGAAGTTGGATTTTTCGTACAAGTAGTGACCTACATTGAACGTGAAAAGTATTTTGCCCATAACTCTTATCTCGGAAATCATTTCTGATTGATTCGTGCGTCTAAAGTAGCATTTTTCCATGCTCAACAGATTCGTCAAGTCCAAATGGGAAAAAAATGAAGTTTGATTTTTCGTACCAATTGTGCCCTACATTGAGCTGAAAAGTGTTTTTTCCATAACTCTTAGCCTGAAAAACATTTCTAAACGATTCTTGTGCCTAAAGTGGTTTTTTCCATGCTCTACTGCTCCGTCATGTCAAAATGTGTAAAAAATGAAGTTGGATTTTTCTTGCAAGTAGTGCCTACATTGAATGTGAAAAGTATTTTGCCCATAACTCATATCTAAGAAAACGAATCTGATTGATTCTTGCGCCTAAAGTAGCATTTTTCCATGCTCAACAGATTCGTCTAGTCCGAATGGGAAAAAAATGAAGTCGGATTTTTCGTAACAGTTGTACCCTGCATTGAGCTGAAAAGTGTTTTTGGCATAAGTATTAGCCTGAAAAACAATTCTAAACAATTCTTGTGCATAAAGTGGTTTTTTTCCATGCTCCACAGCTCCGTCATGTCAGAATGTGTAAAAAATGAAGTTGGATTTTTCGTACAAGTAAACATTGATCGGGAAAAGTATTTTGCCCATAACTCTTATTTCAGAAAACGTTTCTGATTGATTATAGCGCCTAAAGTAGCATTTTTCCATGCTCAACAAATTTCTCAGAATGTGTATAAGATGATGTCGGATTTTTCGTACCAGTTGTGCCCTCCATTGAGCTGAAAAGTGTTTTTGGCATAACTCTTACCCTGAAAACATTTCTAAACGATTCTTGTGCATAAAGTGGTTTTTTCCATGCTCCACAGCTCCTTCATGTCTGAATGTGTAAAAAATGAAGTTGGATTTTTCGTACAAGTATACATTGAACGTGAAAAGTATTTTGCCCGTAACTCTTATCTTAGAAAACGTTTCTGATTGATTCTTGCGCTTAAAGTAGCATTTTTCCATGCTCAAAAGATTTCTCAGAATGTGTAAAAAATAAAGTCGGATTTTTCGTACTAGTTTTGCCTTGCATTGAGCTGAAAAGTGTTTTTGGCATAACTCTTAGCCTGAAAAACATTTCTAAACGATTCTTGTGCATAAAGTGGTTTTTTCCATGCTCCACAGCTCCGTCATGTCTGAATGTGTAAAAAATGAAGTTGGATTTTTCGTACAAGTATACATTGAACGTGAAAAGTATTTTGCCCGTTACTCTTATCTCAGAAAACGAATCTGATTGATTCTTGCGCCTAAAGTAGCATTTTTCCATGCTCAACAGATTCGTCAAGTCCGAATGGGAAAAAAATGAAGTCGGATTTTTCGTAACAGTTGTACCCTGCATTGAGCTGAAAAGTGTTTTTGGCATAAGTATTAGCCTGAAAAACATTTCTAAACGATTCTTGTGCATAAAGTGGTTTTTTTCCATGCTCCACAGCTCCGTCATGTCAGAATGTGTAAAAAATAAAGTTGGATTTTTCGTACAAGTAAACATTGATCGTGAAAAGTATTTTGCCCATAACTCTTATTTCAGAAAACATTACTGATTGATTATAGCGCCTAATGTAGCATTTTTCCATGCTCAACAAATTTCTCAGAATGTGTAAAAGTTGATGTCGGATTTTTCGTATCAGTTGTGCCCTCCATTGAGCTGAAAAGTGTTTTTTGCATAACGCTTAGCCTGAAAAACATTTCTAAACGATTCTTGTGCATAAAGTGGTTTTTTCCATGCTCCACAGCTCCGTTATGTCTGAATGTGTAAAAAATGAAGTTGGATTTTTCGTACAAGTATACATTGAACGTGAAAAGTATTTTGCCCGTAACTCTTATCTCAGAAAACGAATCTGATTGATTCTTGCGCCTAAAGTAGCATTTTTCCATGCTCAAAAGATTTCTTAGAATGTGTAAAAAATAAAGTCGGATTTTTCGTACCAGTTTTGCCTTGCATTGAGCTGAAAAGTGTTTTTGGCATAACTCTTAACCTGAAAAACATTTCTAAACTATTCTTGTGCCTAAAGTTATTTTTTCCATGCTCCACAGCTCTGTCACGTCAAAATGTGGAAAAAATGAAGTTAGATTTTTCGTACAAGTAGTGCCCTATATTAAACGTGAAAAGTATATTGCCCATAACTCTTATCTCAGAAAAATTTCTGATTGATTCTTGCGCCTAAAGTAGCATTTTTTCATCCTCAACAGATTCCTTAAGTCCAAATGGAAAAAAATGAAGTTTGATTTTTCGTACCAGTTGTGCCCTACATTGACCTGAAAAGTGTTTTTTTGCATAACTCTTAGCCTAAAAAATATTTGTAAACGATTTTTGTGCCAATAGTGGTTTTTTTCCATGCTCCACAGCTCCGTCATGTCAGAATGTGTAAAAAATAAAGTTGGATTTTTCGTACAAGTAGTGCCCTACATAGAATGTGAAAAGTATTTTGCCCATAACTCTTATCTCGGAAAAAATTCTGATTGATTCTTGGGCCTAAAGTAGTATTTTTCCATGCTCAACAGATTTGTCAAGTGCGAATGGGAAATAAATGAATTTGGATTTTTTGTACCAGTTGTGTCTTACATTGAGCTGAAAAGATTTTTTGGCATAACTTTTATCCTGAAAAACATTTCTCAACGGTTCTTGTGCCTAAAGTTATTTTTTTTTCCATGCTCCACAGCTCTGTCACGTCAGAATGTGGATAAAATGCAGTTAGATATTTCGTACAAGTAGTGCCCTATATTGAACGTGAAAAGTATTTTGCCCATAACTATTATCTCGGAAAGCATTTCTGATTGATTCTTGTGCCTAAAGTAGCATTTTTCCATGCTCAACAGATTCCATAAGACCGAATGGGAAAAAAATGAAGTCGGATTTTTCGTACCAGTTGAGCCCTACAGTGAGCTGAAAAGTGTTTTTGGCATAACTTTCAGCCTGAAAAACATTTCTAAACGATTCTTGTGCATAAAGTGATTTTTTTCCATGCTCCACATGTCCGTCATGTCAGAATGTGTAAAAAATGAAGTTGGATTTATCGTACAAGTATACATTGAACGTGAAAAGAATTTTGCCCGTAACTCTTATCTCGGAAAACGTTTCTGATTGATTCTTGCACCTAAAGTAGCCCTTTTCCATGCTCAACAGATTTCTCAGAATGTGTAAAAGATGATGTCGGATTTTTCGTTCCAGTTGTGCCCTGCATTGAGCTGATAAGTGTTTTTGGCAATACTCTTTACCTCAAAAACATTTCTAAACGATTCTTGTGCATAAAGTGGTTTTTTTCCATGCTCCACAACTCCGTCATGCCAAATGTGTAAAAAATGAAGTAGGATTTTTTGTACAAGTATACATTGATCGTGAAAAGTATTTTGCCCGTAACTCTTATCTCAGAAAATGTTTCTTATTGATTCTTGCGGCTAAAGTAGCATTTTTCCATGCTCAACAGATTTCTCAGAATGTGTAAAAAATAAAGTCGGATTTTTCGTACCAGTTGTGCCCTGCATTGAGCTGAAAAGTGTTTTTGGCATAACTCTTAGCCTGAAAAAACATTTCTAAACGATTCTTGTGCATAAAGTGGTTTTTTTCCATGCTCCACAGCTCCGTCATGTCAGAATGTGGAAAAAATGCAGTTAGATTTTTCGTACAAGTAGTGCCCTATATTGAACGTGAAAAGTATTTTGCTCATAACAATTATCTCTGAAAACATTTCTGATTGATTCTTGCGCCAAAAGTAGCATTGTTCCATCCTCAACAGATTTCTCAAGTCTGAATGGGAAAAAAATAAAGTTGGATTTTTCGTAGTAGCACTCCATTGAGCTGAAAAGTGTTTTTGGCATTACTCTAAGCCTGAAAAACATTTCTAAAAGATTCTTATTCCTAAAGTGGTTTTTTTTCCATACTCCAAAGCTCCGTCATGTCAGAATGTGTAAAAAATGATGTTGGATTTTTCGTACAAGTAGTGCCCTTCGTTGAATGTGAAAAGTATTTTGCCCATAACTCTTATCTCAGAAAACATTTATGGTTGATTCTTGCGCCTAAAGTAGCATTGTCCTATCCTCAACAGATTCCTCAAGTCCGAATGGGAAAGAAATGAAGTTGGATTTTTCGTAGTCGTTGTGCCCTCCATTGAGCTGAAAAGTATTTTTGGCATTACTCTAAGCCTGAAAAACATTTCTAAACGATTCTTATGCCTAAAGTGGTTTTTTTCCATACTCCAAAGCTCCGTCATGTCAGAATGTGTAAAAAATGATGTTGGATTTGTCGTACAAGTAGTGCCCTACATTGAATGTGAAAAGTATTTTGCCCATAACTCTTATCTCAGAAAACATTTGGCATAACTCTTTGCCTGAAAAATATTTCTAAACATTCTTGTGCCTAAAGTGATTTTTTCCATGCTCCACTGCTCCGTAATGTCAAAATGTGAAAAAATTGAAGTTGGATTTTTCGTACATGTAGTGCCTTACATTGAATGTGAAAAGTATTTTTCCCATAGCTCTTATCACGGAAAACATTTCTGATTGATTCTTGCGCCAAAAGTAGCATTTTTCCATGCTGATTAGATTCCTCAAGTCCGAATGGGAAAAAAATGAAGTTGGATTTTTTGTACCAGTTGTGTCCTACATTGAGCTGAAAAGTGTCTTTGGCATAACTCTTAGCCTGAAAAACTTTTCTAAATGATTCTTGAGCCTAAAGATGTTTTTTTCCATGCTCCACAGCTTTATCACGTCAAAATGAGGAAAAAATGAAGTTAGATTTTTCGTACAAGTAGTGCCCTATGTTGAACGTGAAAAGTATTTGCCCATAACCCTAAAGTAGCATTTTTCCATCTTTAACAGATTCCATAAGTCCGAATGGAAAAAAAATAAAGTTTGATTTTTCGTACCAGTTGTGCCCTACATTAAGCTGAAAAGTGTTTTTGGCATAACTCTTAGTCTGAAAAATATTTTTAAACAATTCTTGTGCCTAAAGTGGTTTTTTTCCATGCTCCACAGCTCCCTCATGCCAGAATGTGTAAAAAAAGAAGTTGGATTTTTCGTACAACTAGCGCTCTACATTGAATGTGAAAAGTATTCTGCCCATAACTCTAATATCTGGAAAACATTTATGATTAATTATTGCGCCTAAAGTAGCATTTTTCCATGCTCGACAGATTGCTCAAGTCCGAATGGGAAAAAATTAAAGTCGGATTTTTCGTACCAGTTGTGCCCTGCATTGAGTTGAAAAGTGTTTTTGGCATAACTGTTAGCCTGAAAAACATTTTAAAATTATTCGTGTGCCTAAAGTGGTTTTTTTCCATGCTCCATAGCTCCGTCACGTCAGAATGTGTAAAAAATGATGTTATATTTTTCGTATAAATAGTGCCCTACATTGAATGTGAAAGGTATTTTACCCAAAACTCTTATATCGTAAAACATTTCTGATTGATTATTGCACCTAAAGTAGCATTTTTCCATGCTCAACAGATTCCTCAAGTCCGAATGGGAAAAAGATAAAGTCGGATTTGTCGTACCAGTTGTGTTCTGCATTGAGCTGAAAAGTTTTTTTGGCATAACTCTTAGCCTGAAAAACATTTTAAACTATTCTTGTGCCTAAAGTTATTGTTTTTCGTGCTCCACAGCTCTGTCACGTCAGAATGTGGAAAAAATGAAGTTAGATTTTCGTATAAGTAATGCCCTATATTGAACGTGAAAAGTATTTTGCCCATAACTCTTATTTCGGAAAACATTTCTGATTGATTATTGCGCCTAAAGTAGCATTTTTCCATCCTCAACAGATTCCTCAAGTCCGAATGGGAAAAAAATAAAGTTTGATTTTTCGTACCAGTTGTGCTCTACTGTAATTTCCCCAGTTTTAACTGTTTTTTATTAATAACTAATCTTGATTATTAAACTAAAAGCGAGTAATATACACAAAGTTAATTTTAATTATACTGGGATTTCTAAATTATGTAAAAAGGATGTTAAACAATTTGATAATGATAATGAAATTTATTTATAATTAAGCCAATACACATTTCTTTTCCAATCAACCTTGGAAATATTTTAGGAATTGAACATTTGTCACTAGTAGATTTCAATAGTCCATGGTCCAAGACTTTGAGCCCAAACAAAAGGGGAAACCCACAAGCTGAAAATCAGCCCAACCTCACTCCAAACTTCAAAAAAAACAAAATAAAAGGAAAATAAAAGAAAGAAAAAGAAGAAGAGGAGACCATCTCCTGCTTCGTCAATGACGTGTAAGACTTAACAAACCAAAACCATAGTTTCACCTCTTTTCCCTTGTATTACAAAACCAACAAATATTTTCTACCAAACTCTGCTCTCACAAACACATTAAACCCACCGTACTTCAGCAAAAACAGTAGGCTAAGCTTCTTGTTTTCATGAAAATCCATGGATGCAAATGGTTTTGAATTGTTAAATCTGAAAATACATCTACTGAGATAGTCATCCCTCTATAAATAGAGGAGATTGGATTCGAAATTGTCAACACAAATCAACAAAGAAATTCAGAAAAAATAAATCAATTAAAAAGAATTGAAAACATAATTCATCATCTTTGTTCTTCTTTTGTTCGGCCACCAAGCAACCACCACCTCAACCACTGCTGCCCCCACCTTTTAACTTCCACAGAAGAAGCCACACCACCAGACGCCGCCCAGTGCCACCCATTTCCCTCTCCACTCGCTGCTCTCTTCCTCTCCCTACGAACTCTCCCTCTCGCTCAATCTCTCTCCTCTTCGCGAGTCGCACGCACCACCGCACACCACCACCTGCCCTTTGATAGTCGTCCCTCCGCCGCCCTTTTTCCACCTCGGCCGCCGTGAATTGCTGCAGCTTTGCTGGGCCTTCAATCGCCGGTTCACACCCCTGTTCCTCCCTCCTGTGCGTGAGTGCGTGTGTTTTGTTATTTGTTGGGTAAGTCTTTAATATACTCTGTTAATTGAAAACTAAATGACTTTGACACCCATACTCATATATTGATTATTCAAATGGGCCTAATGATATCCTTTTAATATTAACAAGACCATTATACGTTATAGTTAGTTAATAAATCACCTATAAAAATATATAAAACCAAGTTTAGTAAATACTTATAGTTAGTTTATAATAAATTATATGTTACCAAGCTTCAAATCATTTAAGTTACAATATGTTTAATATATATTCCTAAACTAGTTTAAAAATCATAACTATTTATAATCTTAATAACTTGGTCATTTATATAATTGAAACTATTAATTCTAAGCTTATAATATGATAACATGACTAAAATATGGGTGATACTTTTAATTCGATTTCTAAGTAATATATATATGAATTTTCAAGAGTTAAGTATAAAAGGTTCCTTATAAACTATTATAGTACTAAGATATTAAGTATAAGCTACTCGTCATATAAACACTAGTAAAGCCAAACTATTACAACTCATATACTTAACTATTTTGTAAAGTAAAAACTGTACATTGAACCACACTAAGAATTCCTCCTAATTAGATACTAACTTATTACAAATGCTCGTATTGATATCTAAAAGTACTCGTTCCTCGGAGCCCTGTAAGGACGATCTCAAGGACATAAGAAGAGGTTTATTATACTGCAATCGAGGTAACAACTACTGCTAGTACCCGCAATTCCCTTGAAATGTGTTTTATGAAATTATAATATGCAACTGAAATGGTGATTATTTATGAACCTGTGTTTCTGAGTTGCAGGACTACTAATTATACATGTTTTGATTATGTATCATGATATTTATACGATTCTCTAAGATGATATATGATAACCAATGATCACTGAAAATTATATTGGTTATGAGATATTACTGGAAGACTGAAAGTTACTGAGTTACTGAAGTATACTGATCACTGTCAAAGTAAAAGAAACGTAACATGATAAAGTAAAGTGAAAGAACTGGTTGGCTATACCTACTGACTGACTGAAGGTCGTGCACGTACCGTACTATTTATTGGGGCAATAGTTTGATAATGTTTACTGGGGCACTGGTCCACTACAGGTTACTGTGTAGGGCAATGCCCGGGGCCTATGCCCTTGCACAGTGGTGCATACACATACTGGGAGACGTCCCAGCACTGACTGATGTACAGCAACCAGAGTATAAACTAAGAAATGGAATCATGGATTATTAAGGTGAAGCTGAATGAATGTTATTTTCGTAAATGTTTGAATTATTCTTTCCCTCCGTTTGCAAATACACTAAATTGAAATGAATTTACGTTGCTAGAGTAGCTTGTTACTCAGCCTCGGCTCATAACGTTTTGCTTTTCTATTTTAGGTATTGGCAGGTAGTCGTAAGAATTGATGTTAAAAGGGATGTTAAGAAATTAGTTGATATGTCTCTATTACTTAAGGGTTGTAAGCTCAGGTTCGAATTGCAGCAAGAGATGATGCCCAGGTTGGATCTCGTGTATTGTTGTTGTTGTCTGTAGTCTGTATCTTGGGGACTAGGTGGATTATTATATTATTATGGATGTTAAATGGTAAATTTTATGGAATTATATAAACTCAAGGATTCTTTGAAGTCATTATGGTACTAGTGGGCCATAACCCACACGTTTAAGTACAGTTTCCGCTACCAATAAAGAGGAATTAAGGTTATGAATTTTCGGGGCGTTACAAAATGGTGTCAGAGTCGAAACCCGACCGGAAGTGCGTAGCATCACCCGGGAATGATCATTTTGGGATATTAGACGTTGAGAAAATTGAGGTTTAATCAATGATTATTTGGGTCATTAGAATATAAGATATGAGAATTTAAACTTAGAAATATGATCTTTTGAGGTAATATTTGGAGATTGGAATTAGCGCAATTATTGGGGTACTAGGGTCTAAGATAGAAAATGCTAATTGGAAATTATAAGGTTTCTGCCTAGAGATGAATTATGTGGAGAATTAAATATTGAATGGTTTGTGGATTAATAACTACTTGGGAATTAGGAACTAATAAATTATGAATGATCTTTGAGGTATGAGTGACTATATTAATGAATATTTAGAGATTTTGTGATGATTAGTATTATATTACTTTTGGGTGATAAAAAGGGACGAGTCATTAGGACTTCAAAAAGAATTTGATGACAGATTATTCTAAGGCCAATGTTATGACATATTATGGGCATTATTTGGATTAAATTTCATTCATGCGATGATTTTGGAATTCAAAAAATTTAGAGGGAATTAGGATTTCTACTTGAGGAGTTAGAAAGTAATTAACATGACTTGAGATTTGAACTTTAAAAAGTTGAAGTACGTCATATTGTTATGTAACCCTATATTGGATGTTATAGTTTGCGTTGAAAAGCGAAACTGTGACTTGTAGAAGTTAGATTAAAGTATTATTTTGAAGGAATAACAATATGATGCTTGGAAATGTGATAACTACATGGAGTTTAATTAGGAAGTAAGCATTTAAAATTCAAGAGAAAGATTAATTTGAGGAAATAAGTGCTTAATTACTGTAATCAACGTATTTTGGGCACTCTACCAAGATGTGACACAAGAAATCTTTGTATGTGAAAGTTAGAAATATATATATATATATATATATATATATATATATATATATATATATATATATATATATATATATATATATATATATATATATATATATATATATATATATATATATATATATATATATATATATATATATATATACATATGTATATACATGTGTGTATACATATGTATATACATGTGTATATACGTATGTATATATATACATATATATATATATATACTCCCTCCATTTTTTTTAGATGTAACATATTGACTTTGGGCACTATTCATCCAATACACTTTGACCATTAATTGTTATTTATACATAAGAAAAAATATAGTCATGTGGAATCTTGTTTGATTCGTCACGGTATACACTTTCTAAATATATATTTTTTATAATTTTTACTTTTATACAATTATAGATATTATCGGTCAAGGTTGTGCCTCGACAAATGTGAAAAGTCCAATATTACATCTAAAAAAACGGAGGGAGTATATATATATATATATATATATATATATATATATATATATATATGTATGTATACATATATATACATACATATATATATATATATATATACATACATATATATGTATGTATATATATATATATACACATACATATATATATATATATATATATATATATATATATATATATATATATATATATATATATATATACATACATATATATATATATATATATATATACATACATATATATATATATATATATATATATATACATACATATATATATATATATATATATATATATACATACATATACATACATATATATATATATATACATACATATATATATATATATATACATACATATATATACATACATATACATACATATATATATATATATACATACATATATATATATATATACATACATATATATATATATATATATATATATATATATATATATATATATACATACATATATATGTATGTATATATATATATATATGTATGTATATATATATATACATACATATATATATATATATATACATACATATATATATATATATATATATATATATACATACATTCTAATGGATTGTCACTACATAGTTCTTCTAATTGGTTTTTTAAAGGAGTAAGTTTATCTAAATGTAATATTCCTATTTCTATTATGTCAAGAGTGTTACTTTCTTTTTTAGTATGCATTTTTTGGACTATTTTTGCTTCTGTACCTATTGCACATTTTTCCCACTTTATTGGTAATCGTTCTTTATTAGTAACTACCTTGGCTTTTAACTTATGTCTACAAGGGGTAAACAGGGTAAGAAATTCTTTATCTATACTAAATGGTTTATATTGGTTTAAGAAATTTGTTCCTAATATGATATCTTTTCCTATTAATTCAAAGCAATATACTTTAGGTATAAGTAAGATTTTATCCCAAATTTGTATTTTTACGTTTGTTTGGTAAAGTGTAATTTTACTACTATTATTATTAAATCCATTTATTCGAAATGGTGTACTTAGGGTTTTCCACTCTGGTAAACAATTTTCTTTCATTATTGTCGTCTGTGCTCCTGTATCTACCATTGGTGTATAATATCTACTTTTATATCCTTCAAAAATTATTTTTACAAGTATATAGATTAAATTACTCATGGTGATTAAGAATTACTAAGTCATTTTTCATTTTATTTAATCGTTGTTCTAATATTTCTATGTCTCTAGTTTTCTCTTGTTCCTTATTAGAATATAATTGTATACTATCACGATGACATTCTGTAAATCTAATGTAGTTTAACCTTTGACTTAGATAAGCCTTTTCTTCTTTTGCTATTTCTAACTGTTTTTGTAATTTTACTAGTTCAATTAAACTAGGTATAGTGTTATTCATTCATTGTTTTAGTTTTATATTGGGTTTGATTATATGTGAATTCAAAATATTCTTGGTTTATTTTCCATGGTTTAACCTTTTCTAAGAAATCTTTTCCTAATATGATTTTGTTATTTAGGGTTATAACATATTCAATGTTTATATCTTGTAGTGCAATCTTTGTTGTTAGGGTAATTAATCTATTAAAATTCTCATTGATGTTAAGAAATAGTTTTTCTAATGGAATATAATTATTTTCAATGTTGATGTCTATTTGTGCTGTTAGGTTTTTCGTTCCTATTTGTATAATTATATAATGTTCATATGATTTTAGTTGAATAGGTAGACTGTCAGTTAAATGTCGTTTGGATCGAGAAATACTTAATCGTTTCTTTACTATTTCTAAATCTTCATAGTTTGGTTTTGAGTATAATTTTAATCCTTTTTCTATAGGTAAAATAAGATCTGTAAAAGGGGTATCTATAGTAATTGGTCTTAATTTATTTTTAGTATAAACCTGATGTTGGTCTGTTAAAATATAAGCATTCTTACATTGTACTGTCATAACTTTTGATCCATTGGTCATGTTTATTCCACTTAGCATCCAATATAATACTAATGCCTTTTCTATGTTTTGGTCAGTTAAACTTATAGAATAATTTGGTTTAATTATGAACCTTACTTTCTGATAAATAAGATTTCCTTTAAGTTGTGCTATAATAGCTTGTTCTACTGGTTCTTTTATTCTGTCATCAGCTAATTCTAATTCTAAGGGAGTATCTATTCCTTCTTTAAAACAGGCTTTTATTATTATTTCGATGGCTGCCAATTCTACAAATCTAAATGTAATTGGTTTATTTTTTAAGGTATTGTTAATTTTGGTTATTTCTTCATTTAACACTTCTTGTGTTATTAAAGGTACTCTAGTATTACCTTGTACTTGGGTTATATCTATAACATGTTCTCTATCTGCTATAACTAAATATTCTTCCTTTTTTCTTTTAAAATACCTAGCTAAATTTGTGAAGTCAAATTTTTTCTTATCTACTATTTTATCGGGTGACAAAGTAAATCCTTCATATTTTAATTCATTATATTTTTGCAAATCAAAAATAGCTCTTTGATTTCTATGTTGTTCCGTAATATCTTCATCATAATCAACTTGTTGTAGTTCTTTATTCATCACTATCAGTTTCAGTATTATCCTTTTCTTTATCACTTTCTTCATGACTTATTATTCCATTGATTTCATCATTATCTGTTTCATATTCGAGCACATATATTTCTTCATCTGGTGGTATATTGGTTTTGCCTAATTCATATTCTGCTATATGGAGCTCAATGAAATTTATATTTTTGCTATTTTTAGTATTATTTCTATTTGTCTTTGTTTTGCATTCTCTTGCTATATGACCTATCTGTCCACAATTGTAACATTTGCATCTTTTGGGGTTTTTAGCATATTTGTAAATTTTTCTTTTTATAAAATAATTTCTATTTGATCTTTCCTTATTTCTATATTTACCATATGGTTTGAATCTTTTATATCGTCTTCGCATTAATTTAGGTCTTTTTGCTTTATATCTTTTGTTTAATTTGTGACATCCAAATTTAGGTATTTCATATTTGTCACAACAGTCACTTATTTTAGCTTGTTTTCTAAATGCCTTTTGGTTATTGATTTCTATACAATAATTTTTATACCATGTTTGTAGAAATGATATTTGTTCACCTAGAGTTCCTGTTTTAGGTTCAGTATAATATGCTTCTTGTACCATAATGTTTATAGGTATTGGCAATTTTTCAAAATATAATTTTCGAAATATAGCTAATTGTTCGGTGTTTCGGTTCCTAATTCATAATAATTCATTTGGAATGCACAATTATATTTGTTTAAATCTTCTGACACATGGAACATATTTGCATATTATATAGTTGGGACTTACAGTATTCTTTCTTAGCTTCGCATATTTTAAATCTGCATTTGGATTGCCAAATTCTCTTCGAATTATTTTTTCGTATTTTTTCAACATTTGTGTTGAATCTGTCATCTCTATTCCTTCTATCTTAGTACTTCGTAATTCCGTTAATTCTGTAATTCCTATATTAGTTAAATAACTTTTTGCTATTCCTGTTATTGTGGCTTCAATATAATTAGCCGCACTAACTGGTATTTTTGCTTCGATTAATTTTGCGGTTATCCTAGATATCCAATTTTGTATGTCTATTTCGGCGTTTATAGAACAATCTAAATTTAAAGTTTCTCCCGATAGATTATCTCTTGGTATGTAGTCGTTTTCTATTCTACTTCGATATTTCCATATATAATCGTTATTTTTATACTTATAATCATATTTTTTCTTTTTAAAGGTTGGTTTATAGCTTCTATCGGTTTCCATATAATCATAATCTCCATCTCTCGTAGACTTTCGTAAGTACGTTAACTTCTTCATCCTTATCCGAGTTAAAGTCTCGCTTCTAAATAATTTGAATATCTAAATTCTTGACTGGATTGTTCGTAACAAGTTTCATCACTATCTTGCAACACATTTATATTGTTTACTTCAAGTCGTTCAATGTCCGTAGTTAAGGCTTCTATAGCAAGTATTATTTAGGGTCTCATTATCCGATCCGTGGTTTTCCGATATTTCGCATTTTCTTTAATGTTACATATAAGTTTGTTCTTCTATTTTATCAAACCTATTGTTATATTCTATTGTAAGATTTTGTATTTCTTCATTAAAAGTATTTTCTACTCTGTAGACTTTATCTAATATTTGTTTGGTATTAAGATGTATTATTTTAATAGATTCTTCTATTTTTCTCATTCTTTCATCATACTTTCTGTCTAACTTTTCTAATTTTTTATAGATGTCATTAATTGTTTTACTGTCTTGGTAGCTACTTTCTATATTTGTTATTTGTACTAAATTATTTTCTTGTGCTAGTCTTCTTTCTCTGTCAAATTCGTTTTCTAGTATCATTTGTTTTCTATCTTTTATTAAATAAAATCTTCCTTCACTTATTTCTGCAAATTGTCTATTTTGGTTAGTCTTATGTATTTTAAATGGACCATCAGGGTATCTAATAATTTCCTCTTCAATAATTTTTTCGTTTTTATTCATATTTCTAATTGTTCGCATATTCTTTCATATTCAATTTCTATTCTTTTTCTTAAAAGTAAATTCGGAAATAACTGAGAATATTCTTTAGTTATCTTCTTTTCTAAGATTTCATAACCTTGTTCTTCTAGTTCTATTGGTATTTTAGTATTACTTGATTCTGATTTATCTGGATCATTCTTACTTTCTTTTAGTAATTGTATAATTAATAAAATATTTGTATTAATTGTTTTTAGATTAGCTCCAAAATTTTCTTCTTTTCCTAGTTCACTCATACATATAGGGTTGGTTTTGTATCTAAAGTATAATTAATATAATCTTCTGTTACTTTGTTAGCTATATCCTCTTGTTCTTTTATTTTTGTATTTAGCAAGTTTATCTGGTCGTCAAAAGGTTTTAATTCTTTGTCTATTTCTTCATGATTACGATTATTGTTTAATGTTGCTCTTTCTAATATTTGTATTTTATTAATGATAGCTATTTGTTTTTGATTTCTTAATTCTAAATTTTTTATATCAGCTTGTATAGTAGATATGAAATAGTTCTGATTTACTCGTCTGCTAGCCTCTTTTATTTGTGATTTAGTACTCATACGTATAAGGAATTTTGTAAATCTTTAAGTTCTTGTTTAGCGATTAGCTTTTGATTCTTTTTATTTTGTAGACTAGTTAGATATTTTCTTAAGGCCTCTCTTAGTTCAGTATCTTTTCTTCTATTGGCTTCATATAAATAATTCTCAAATTCATCTATTTTGTCTTGTTGAATCCGTAGTTGGAAATTTAACATATTTTGTCGCATTTCAATATCTTCTAAGACGTTTCGTAGTTGTGATTTAGTCATATTGAATTTATTAATTGTTCAAATTCTATTAGTGATTGTCTAAGTTCTAGTTGTTTTAAGAAATCTAATAATTTTTCAATTTCTAGTTGTACTTGTAAAAGTTTATCTATCCTACGGTGTTCTTCCTCTAGTTCATTTAGTACAATATTGGCTAATTCAAGATCTTCTATTCTAGGCGAGTGAATATGAGAAATTCTTAGTTGTTCTTTTAAGCTATCAATTTTAAATTGTAAAGCATAATTTATCCGTTCAATTCGTAATTTAACATTCGTTATTTGAGAACTCATACTGATCAAGTAAATAATTAAGCAAATAAGCAAATATAATAGACAATATTGACTTTATGAACTTCTTTTAAGACTCAATCCCTTTTGCTCATAATAAACTTTAATCAGTTAATAACAATTCTATCAGCTTTCATATAAGTACTGCTAATCCGCTTTGACAACCCTTAAGCACTTAAGCATAATTAAATAAATTCATGTTTTTCAACCTCACCACATAGGTTTTATGCATCACGCCCTCAACGCCTTCTCATTCTCAACGGCTAAACGGGCTCCTGCTACCAATTGTCTCTTGGTTTCTAAACATGATTTTACTTAATCGGGGAAAGCATAATTAAGATAGCATACATCTTATATGAAATTATAGAATCATCTTAACGAGATCTCGGTATTATTATAAACTAGGGGATTGAATTTAAATTCAGTTCATAAGGAAAAGGATTACCTTATCTGCTTCCATAATTACTTGTGAAATATCTTCTATGAGTATAACTCTGGAATAGACGGTGAATAGTAGGCTTATGAATAGTAGGCTCTGATACCAACTATGCTAAAGCGTGTTTAAGATTTTGAGGAGAAAGATTTGTAGAGAGAGAGAAGAGAGATGTAGGGAAACTTTGCTGATGATTTTGCCTCATCAGAGAACTCTTATTTATAAGCAAAGGATTACAACGGTTCGTACAAAATTTACATACTGTTACAAATGCTATTTGCTACAGTGAAAAGTGCTACAGTAAAAGTACTGTTCACTATTCACTATTCACATATTTTACGCGTTAGCCGCCTAACTTTTGTCCTGTTGTAACTATTACAAAGTTTATACGTTACATGATAAAATATCTCTATTTTGCGGTGCTTATCTTTGTAGACAGATGTTTTATTCTCGTACGCCGTGTTCTATCTCTCGTAGTTGAAACCGCAAGTGTTAGATGATTCGACTTTATCTTCATGACTTGTCCATATCTTCGATTATTGGTACAGTCATTTGCTTAACTCCACACATCTTACATGAGTGGTTGTTATTTTGTTGCATCCAACTGCAATATCTCTTCAAAGTATCTTCGCTAGAAAATTCCTTGGTAAATACCGTGTAATCGGCGCTTGATCCGGGTGGAGCGGGCTCCATACCCATGACTTAATAGTTTCGACCGTATCATGGCCATATGATTTGCTTTGAGAGATAATTAATGTGTTTAATTCTCTATGGTTTATCCAAACATAAGTCTTGACCATGTTAAGCAAGGCTTCATAAATTGCTTTTACCTTGACTGCCCTCTTTTCCCTGAGGAGGTCCGGTATCTCATTGTGGTTTAGTTAACGTTGTGCCTTAATTTCTTCGGGAAAGATAAAATTGGTCGTACATCCCATTTTAACAACCCTAATACATGGTTTTATCTCGGAGAAAGTAACTTCGCTCAGGGGCGGTATAGCATCTTACAAAAATCATGGGAGATTTTGTAATATGCAAGTAACTTTTAGCCGCTTTATATAGATCGGGAATTGATGATAGCTCCTCTCCATTCAAGGTGTATATACTTGAATTAAGAAGGCCATAATCATAAGTCGCTTTGATTAAATTTGCATTGCAACCAGGCAACGCTATTAACTCGTTTACCCTTTTTAAAGGGTTAGTAACATATCCACCTTCGATCTCTCCATGACGGTCTTTTGTGGTTATCTCTGGGAAGGTGTTTAGCCTATTGGCAATAAGTAAGAAATAATCTATATATTGGCGAACTTGAGGAATCATTGTTTGTTTGGTACCTAAGGTTAATTTCTCCTTAAAAGAAGTGGTATCCCGGTATTAAGCTTGGAAAGTTTATTTCATTGATAACTGGAGTAGGGTTATTGGCTTGATTGGGGTTATAGGTTTGTAGGGACATACTTCGTTTGAAAGGAGGATTAACTTTTTTTGTTGTAATAATTCGGCTTTTATATTTTTGGCTAGTGCCAATATCTGCTTGCTCCTTACTAGGATTGCTGGAAGTGGCTGCTCTTTTCATAGAAGCAAATTCTTCCATTAACTGTTTGAGTTGTATCTTGAGCTCCTGATTTTCTATAATTAGTTGTTGAACTATGTCTTGAGAGATAGTCTCGCAAAACAGTTTTCGTTAGTTTTTAGTAATTCGATATTAAACTCATACTTGGTTAATATCTCGCTATAATCCTCGTTTATCTCCTTCCTCGTAATTGAATCCCGCAATTTTTGGGTTAGCCAACTTTTAACAGTTCTATTATCCCGTTCGGATTATAAATTTACTATAAACTATGTAACATTCAAATTTTTTAATTCCATATTTTACTTGCTTTTAACTCTTTTTTATTTATATCCCAATTGATTTCATTTGCTTTGAATGTTCCTGAGTGATATCGACAAACATATTCCTTTTTATCGTTTTTATATCTATACTTTAATACTGCTCCGTAACCATTATTAGTTTCACTAGCATCTGTTTCCACTATCCATGTAAATTCTTTGTCTTCATCGGGAAAACTTAGTTTTGGTAATTTTCTGACTAATTCTTTAATTTTTTCTAAAGTCTTTGTGTCAGTAGCATTCCATCTAAAATCGTAGTCTTTCTTTAGTTTTTTAGTTAATGGTTCAGTATATTGTGATAGTTTAGGGATAAATTCTCTAACCTGGTTAACTATTCCTAAGAACTTTTGTAATTCCTTTTTTGTATTAATTTCTTGTTGAAATTCTATAATTTTTTGAGCTATATGGTCTTGCATTTTTATTCCAGCTTTATCTATTTCAAATCCTAAGAATTCAATCTGAGTTTTAAATAATTCCATTTTCTTTTTGCTTAAAACTATACCACTAGTTTTAATTATTTCTATAAACTGTTCTAATAACTTATAATGTTCTTCTTGAGTTTTCGAATAGATTAGTATGTCATCAATATAGACTACACAATTTGATAATTGATTTAAATATTTATCCATAAATGCTTGGAATCTTCCTGGTGCATTTTTATATCCAAAAGGTAAAACATTCCATTCATAGAATCCGTTAGGGACTTTGAATGCTGTTAATTGTTTAGATTCTTCAGTTAACTTTAATTGGTGAAAACCACTAATCAAATTTTGAAAAATAATTGTAACCTTGTATTTGCCTCATTTTAAGTATCTTATTTGGTATGGGGTAATTATATGTAATTGTTTTTTCATTTAGGATTCGATAGTCTATAACCATTCGGGTTTTACCTCTTTTTTGTTCAGAGTGATTATTAACTATAAATGCACTGCTACTATGTTTTGAGTTACTTGGTCTAATTAATTGGCCGGCTAATAGTTCCGTTATATGCATTTTGAATATTCTTTAGTTATTTTCTTTTCTAAGATTTCATAACCTTGTTCTTCTAGTTCTATTGGTATTTTGGTATTACTTGATTCTGATTGATTTAGATCATTCTTATTTTCTTTTAGTAATTTTATAATTAATAAAATATTCGTATTAATTATTCTTAGATTAGTACTTAAGTGTTCGTCCTTTTCTAATTCACTCATATGTATAGGGTTGGTTTTTTTATCTAATGTATAATTAATATAATCTTCTGTTACTTTGTTAGCTATATCCTCTTGTTCTTTTATTTTTATATTTAGCAAGTTTATCTGGTCGTCAAAAGGTTTTAATTCTTTGTCTATTTCTTCATGATTACGATTATTGTTTAATGTTGCTCGTTCTAATATTTGTATTTTATTAATGATAGCTATTTGTTTTTGATTTCTTAATTCTAAATTTTTTATATCAGCTTGTATAGTAGATATGAAATAGTTCTGATTTACTCGTCTGCTAGCCTCTTTTATTTGTGATTTAGTACTCATACGTATAAGGAATTTTGTAAATCTTTAAGTTCTTGTTTAGCGATTAGCTTTTGATTCTTTTTATTTTGTAGACTAGTTAGATATTTTCTTATGGCATCCCTTAGTTCAGTATCTTTTCTTCTATTGGCTTCATATAAATAATTTTCAAATTCATCTATTTTATCTTGTTGAATCCGTAGTTGGAAATTTAACATATTTTGTCGCATTTCAATATCTTCTAAGACGTTTCGTAGTTGTGATTTAGTCATATTGAATTTATTAATTGTTCAAATTCTATTAGTGATTGTCTAAGTTCTAGTTGTTTTAAGAAATCTAATAATTTTTCAATTTCTAGTTGTACTTGTAAAAGTTTATCTATCCTACGGTGTTCTTCCTCTAGTTCATTTAGTACTATATTGGCTAATTCAAGATTTTTTATTCTAGCTGAGTGAATATGAGAAATTCTTAGTTGTTCTTTTAAGCTATTGATTTTAAATTGTAAAGCATAATTTATCCATTCAATTTGTAATTTAACATTCGTTATTTGAGAATTCATACTGATCAAGTAAATAATTAAGCAAATAAGCAAATATGATAGACAATATTGGCTTTATGAACTTCTTTTAAGACTCAATCCCTTTTGCTCATAATAAACTTTAATCAGTTAATAACAATTCTATCAGCTTTCATATAAGTACTGCTAATCCGCTTTGACAACCCTTAAGCACTTAAGCATAATTAAATAAATTCATGTTTTTCAACCTCACCACATAGGTTTTATGCATCACGCCCTCAACGCCTTCTCATTCTCAACGGCTAAACGGGCTCCTGCTACCAATTGTCTCTTGGTTTCTAAACATGATTTTACTTAATCGGGGAAAGCATAATTAAGATAGCATACATCTTATATGAAATTATAGAATCATCTTAACAGATCTCAGTATTATTATAAACTAGGGGATTGAATTTAAATTCAGTTCATAAGGAAAAGGATTACCTTATCTGCTTCCATAATTACTTGTGAAATATCTTCTATGAGTATAACTCGGTGAATAGTAGGCTTATGAATAGTAAGCTCTGATACCAACTATGGTGAGAAGCGTGTAAGCGTGTATTATTTGAGAGAAGAAATGCTAGAGGGGAAGAAGAGAAGAGTGGTGAGAAGCTTCCTGATTTTCTATATATATATATACATACATACATACATACATATATATACATACATACATACATACATATATATACATACATACATACATATATATATATACATACATACATACACATACATACATACATATATAAACATACATACATACATATATATATATATATATACATATATATATATACATATATATATATATATACATTTTGTGTAGTGTTAATGATCCAAATGCAACCCTCACTTCCTCACTTAATTTAGGTTGAATTGGTTTTAATAATTTTGCTCTTGTTGCTGAATTAGAACGGATAGAGAAAAACTGAAAATTTAACGACAGATCTCAAGACACACTCAAAGAACTATCGGATCTTGATACAACTAAACAAGACACACTCAATTTAGTCTATCAATCCTAAACAACCAAGACACACTCAAGTTGTAATAGGGGATTTTTTAGACACACTCAAAAGAAAGTTTCATAAAGAAACATTTTTGTCATTCAACTTCAAATCTCCCTATTACTTCTTATTAGCTCCCTATTTATTGGAAATACAAGCTAAGAAAGGAAGTAAAAACATCAGCTACAACTCCAAAGAAAACTGTCCAAGAATGTAACGATTTAGGACACTAATCTCCCCTTAATTCACTCCTTGTAACGGTTCATTAATGAGCCGTTTTTTTGCAGCAAATTAAGAGCTTAAAACACTCCTATTACATGCCTAACTTAGAGCATAAACAAACCCTAGCTCTAACTTATTGCAACTGAAATTGAAACACACTTAAGCAAATAAAAAGAGGCCCAAACATAACTTGGGCTTACAACCAACACAAGCACACAAAGACACGTCCATGATCACGTCAAAATAGTAACACACGTCCATCTTCTTGCAGCAGCTCCTTGGACCTTTTAATCAACTTCCCAAGTAATGCAACACTTACATTCGGTGTAAAACTTGTCCAAATTAAGTGTTTGACCACTTTTTCCGTAAGTTCAGAATGTGAACTTATTGATAGACCTATTAATGTCCACGAAATGAGCCAAATAGACAGAATTATGGCTGTTAAAAATATAACTATCAACATTGATGATTCTAATTCCTTATATAATGCATGGGCTTTTCTTTTGGACCTTGGACTTGCATCATTCTCCCTTTCTTCAAAAAAATTTGCCCTCAAACTTGGTTTTCCAAAGTATGAACATTGATCTCTTATAGTGAAGATTGGACCAGGTTTGAAGAGTTTCCTTTTGTTGTTTACCCTCTCAAGATTTCTTTTGTTCACCTTTTCAATCTCTTCTCTCATTTTCTCCCATGAATTTTGAAATAGTCCCACTCTCTTATTTTCATTTTTTTCATCTTGGTATTCTCCTAATAACCCATTAAGAGATGAGTTATCACAAGAAGTACCCCTTTCTTGTTTTTCATTCACAACCAAACCCTCCCTATTAGATTCCACTAGATTTTCATATGAATTACAAATTACACGAGAGGTGCTTTGCTTCTTTTATTTTGTAGCTACTTTTGCAAGCAATGGTAAAGATAAAGTAAGTTCAATTTCCACATCACTTGGATACATTGAAGCAACCATGTTTGAACTTGTGATACTTTCATCATCACCATCACTAGAACCTTGCTTGGGAAAATCTTCTTCAAAGGGATCAAAATTTGTGACATCATATGAGCTGATAAGAGATATCCTTTGAAAAAAAGTTCCTTTAAAAGCAAGTTCATGAAAACATTCTTCTTTCGCTTGTTCTTCTTCAAAGTCTTGATTTATTTCTTTCTTTTCAAAAGCAACTTCAAAAGTGTTTTCTTATTTCCTAACTTCTTTTTTCATGACTTTAGTTTCAAGTGCATGAACCATTACCCTATTTCTTTCGTCTTCTTTTTCAAAACTTTGATAATCATCCATAGACGCATAAAACTTATTAGGACAGTTAGATTTGAATTGATTTTAGTGAATTAAATCTTTGTTTAATTTGATTAATTTTGGTGGTTTGATTTTAGTTAGAGAGAGTATCAGAGAGGAGATGATGTTTCGTGGTATCCAGATGATGATAAGACGGTTCGAAGCGAGTTTAGTCCGGCAGCTGCTTATGCATTTGGCAATTTTATCTTTTTGTGATTTTAGGTTAAGAGTTTAGATTATTTAATGTTCTTGATGAATTGCGATTTTAATTGTTGTAATGAGTGGTTTTTATGATTGAATTTGGTGATGACAGATAAGGTTTTCGGACCGAATGCGACGGCAGAGGAAGTTTTTGATGTGGCAGCTCGGCCGGTTGTTAAGACTGCAATGGACGATATTAATGGTATAATCAATCTGAATTTTCGTGATATATTGATTGGATGCTTGATTAGAATGTAATGCTTAAGTGGCTAGTGGTATTCTTGAATCGATTGTAAGCACTATACAACTTCTTCATCACCCCAATGCTTGTATATATAAGCACAATACTCTGTGAATATTATGCTCCATTTGCAAGTCACTTGTGCTGTAGCTGAAGTTAAATTTGTAGCTTTATATGGGCATTGTCATATGAAGAATAATTATGTCTTCTTTTTTTTTCCTTACAAAGTTTGAACAGACAACTGCATCAAGTTCTTTGACTAGTAAAGATCAACAATCATTTTTTTGTACAAATTTTATAAGGGTCTATCTGGAAAATGTTTCCATATTGTGAGACAGAACGACGACATTCTAATATTTGATGTGATGTCTTAGGAATGGCTTGTTTATATGCTTGTATATATGCATCAACAGATTTAAGGTTTCAAGGTCTATATGACCTCCCTGCATTTCTTAAGGGAGGTGGGGATGCAATCAGCTTCTGTTGAAATAATTTTTATTCTTTATTCTTCTTTTGTTTCATGCCATTAATTGGACTTGTTAGCTTTGATTTGGTCTGGGCATATGTGCTTCATATATTAGCAACATAATTATGGATCTGGGTCTGGGTGATTGCTATTGGTGTTTTTAATATTTTGCGTTCTTATTGGCTGATGTAGATTTCCTATGATCTGAAGACCACAATGAGCTTAAGTGTCAAAACCAACAGTGTCTCATCATATTATACTTATCTGTCGAAAAAACTTGCCAACTTAGACTTATTTGACTTGCCATGATGAAGAGTAAGAACTTATACTTCCTTTGTTCTAAAACAAATGAAACATAGGGGGGAGGCATGTGTATCATTGTTCCTTATACTGCTGATTGGGCCATTATGCTCCATCTGTGAATATCCTAGGCGTGTTTGGTCTCACTTGGAGAATACATATCCTGATGCATTTTCTATGAAAAATCTGCTGACCCCTAGGAATTAGGTAGCTCAACCTTCTGATCACCTTTTTCACACCTTAAAATAGTTGGGACTACACCAATCTTGGGTATCTTGATGCGTTGAAACATCTTACGGATATGAAAGATGAAGGTCAGCTTCTTTTACTTCTTTTTCTATACCCTCAATGTTAGCAACTCTAAAACTCTTAACATTCTTGTATTGCAATTGGTTAGTTGGCGTTTTAAGAGTTGATATTTTATATGTAATTACCCTTGAACATGATTATGTTGGACATGTTTGGTATTTGGTAGTCGTAGACTCGTATGATTGAGAGTTATGTATTTCCTCTCTGTTTCTGTGGTGTAGGAATTTGCTTTGATTTTGAGCATGCTTTGGCGCTCCTCAAATGCAGTCTAGAATATACCATGTGATTGATTATAGAGTAGTTGCTTCACTTATGATGTGTTGTGTGTTGAGAGGTGACAATCATTTAACTCTAAGTTCCAAATAAAGCTTCATGCACCCTCGAGACTTAATATGAATTCAAAGACTGTATTACTGCTGCTGTACTGCATTGCATTCTGTCATATCTCCAACTCCCATCTAGATCTCCTAGGTTGCAGACAATTACATGATATCATTCACACGGAGAATTAACAGAATTTGTCAAAGGCTTTGTCAACTTTATAATGCAGTAGTTAATTGAATAAAGTATTAGTTATAATGGCCTTGGTGATTGTAGAAGCACTTTTTATATAATATAGGAATACATGGACAAACATCATGTTATATATGGACAATCTGCTGATCAGCCTTTCTTGTTCATCTTTGTGTTGCAGAGGTATATTAAGCAACACAATGATGTTGAGCTATCTACATTGGGCATGGGTATCAGTCAATCAGAATCCATAGCTTATAATTCGGTTGTATAGTGTCTAATATTTTAGCATTTATATTTTTGTAAATTTCTTATATTTGTATAAAAAACATAATTTGCAATAGAAAATGGTACTTATATATATATATATATATATATATATATATATATATATATATATATATATATATATATATATATATATATATATATATAACTGTTTGGGGATCATTTAGCACTAAAAATGCAAAAAAAAAACAAATTTGATTTGTTTGGGTCACAAGGGATGCGGTTTTCATCAAAACTGCATCCCTTAATTTGTAAAAAGGGCTGCGGTTTAGGCCCAAAACCGCATCCCTTCCAGACTAGAAGGGCTGCGATTTTAGGCCTAAACCGCAGCCCTTGGGAGTGAAGGGTTGCGGTCAAAAACCGCAGCTCTTCCCTTTTGCCCAAGGGCTGCTACGCCAAGGGCTGAGGGCCAAAAATGCAGCCCTTGGGGCTATTTTGACCGCAGCCCTTGACGTTTTTTCCACTAGTGTTGGATAGTTCTTCCCAAATGGTCATAAAGGCAGGCAGCTTCTTATACCTGAACAGAGATTTGTCTCGCAGAGAAAAACCAAACAGGATCATTTTCATCTGCTCAGCAGTAACACCAGCTTGTTTCCGAGTAGCACAACATTGTGAAAATCACTGCAGGTGCTGATTTGGGTCTTCAAATGGTAACCCATCAAACTGATTATTTTGAACCATATTTAGAACATGGGACTTGATTTCAAAATTCGTAGCAGCGATAGTAGGCAACTGTACCCCAGTGGGTACATTATCAGGAGATGGATGTGCATAATTCCTAAAGGTTCGGGTAGTATTCTCACCCATTGTAAGAGAAATAGGGGTGACAGAGAAGTCTTGTTGTGGTGATGATGGTGGATTAGGTGTCTTTTGGGAGGGTGTCCCTGGAGATAACTTTGCTTGCTTAGTTTTCTTTCTGAGTCTACAAGCAGTCTTTTCAATCTCCGGATCAAATGGAATTAGATTTGGGGATTTTAATTTCCTGCTCATACACCAAAAACACTAAAACAAACGTGAGATGCTCCGAAGAACGGGTGTTCTTTCAGAGTAGTTTAGTGTAATACTACAATTCAGATAAAATAAAAATAAGTCGTCTCCCCGACAAAGGCGCCAAAATTTGACAAGCTAAAGTCATATCACCTAATCAAAAATAACCTAAGATCCGCTAACTAGTAGTCAGGGAAGTCATAATCAAATCCACAGGGAGATAGCTACACGATTGTATCTGAACTCTAATATTATACTAATAAGCAAATAATCAAATTGTAAATATCTATTAAGGGAAAGATTAAGGAACGGTTCACCATATATGCAATTCAGGATATCAAGAATGATTGAAGAAACTCAATGAAATAATCTAACTAGGGCACATGTAATATCTCTCGAACATTACCTCCCTCGAAGCTCACTAAGCCGCTCTCGCATGGTCATAGATCACTAAGCCTACTTTTGAGAGCCTATACAAAATCCTACCTCTCGGTCTCTAACTTTATATTGCAACAATAATCAACACAGTTGGCCAAACTTGTAGATTAACTTAAATAACTCAATAGCAAGAATCAAACAAATCAATGAATTAAATAATCATTCAATCAATCCCTTATATGCATACATAGATCCCCAAATCCCTAGAAAATAAACTACTCACACATAATTGGGGAAAACATAATCACAGTTAAATAAGAAAGCAACATGATGAAATAACAAGAAAGAATAAAAGGGGAATAGCAATGGATGAGAAGCAATACCAATTGAAGAACAAATCTTCAAAGCAATACTCTATTGATATCTTCAATGAATTTGTAAAGTAGAATAAACTAGGGTTCTTGAGAGAATAAAAGTGCTTAGAAAACTAATGACTGAAATAATAATATGAAAACGTAGTCTTTTTCCTCTAAAATGACAAGTATTTATATAAAAATAATAACCAGCGCAACATGCGCTTCAAAACTCTTAAAAACAGCCCTGCCCGGGTCGTCGGGGCGGATTCCGCCTAACCGAGCGGTTGTCAGGTGCCATAAAATCTTCGTCATTCCCGACCGGGCGAGATCTTGCCCGACCAAGCGGTCTTCAGCTACTTCTTTCCCACATGAGACATCTCGCCCGACCAACCCGGGCGGATTTCGCCCGGTCGGGCCCGCAAGCAACTTTGCTGGCAATTCTCATGAAACGCAGAAATTGGCTAAGTTATTTCGCCCAACCTACTGGGGCGAATATCGCCCGACCGGCCGGTCTTTAGGTTTAAAACAACCGAAACTTCCATCTTCAAAATGCCATAACTCTTGCGTTATTTGTCGGAATTAGGCAATTGACCACTCGTTGGAAAGCTCTTAAAATAAAGAATCTGACCCAAGTAAACTCAATGCAATTGAATTTGTAAAACTTTAAATATAATCAAAAGAGTGAAGGGGAATCAATTTTCAACTTCTTTCACTATTCATTTTGCTTTAAAACTTTTCCAACTCAATGCTCATGCTCTCAAAACATGCTAAATCCTACAATGATAACCCTAAAGCTACATATACACTACAAGGAGCACATTAGTACTAAAAATGGCTCCAAAGTGTGCAATTAAGACCAATAACCAATGAGGAACGGGGGTCAAAACTCTACATAAAATAGACATATCACTTACTGATCTGGTTTTTGGAGAACCGAAACAGTTTCATTGTGTCATTTAAGGTTTTTTCCACTAGTGTTCTAAACGATTCTTGTGCCTAAAATGGTTAGTTTTCCATACTCCACAACTCCGTCACATCAGAATGAGGAAAAAATGAAGTTGGATTTTTCCGTAGAAATTGTGCCTTACATTGTAGGTGAAAATTATTTTAACCATAACTCTTATCTTGGAAACATTTCTGTTTGATTCTTATGCCTATAGTGGTATTTCTCCATGCTCAACAGATTCCTCAAGTCCGAAAGGGAAATTATTGAAGTTGGATTTTTCGTAACAATTGTGCCCTACATCAAACCTGAAAAGTATTATGGGAAAAACTTATAGCCCGGAAATCATTTCTGATTGATTCTGGCGCCTAAAGTTGTTATTTTTCGATACTCATCAAGTTCGTCGAGTTCCGATGGGAAAAAAATTAAAGTCAGATTATTCGTACCAGTTGTGCCATCCATTGAACCTGAAAAGTTTTTTGGGCATTACTCGTTGCCCGGAAAACATTTCTGATTGATGTTCTGCCTAAAGTGGTTATTTTTCCATGTTGAACAGCTCCGTCAAGTCATATTGAGAAAAAACTAAAGTCGAATATTTCGTACTAGGTGTGCCATGCATTGAACCGGAAAAGTGTTTTGGGCATCTCGCCTAATCCAGAAAACAATTATAATTGATGCTTGCATCTAAAGTAGTTATTTTTCAATATTTAACTGCTCCGTTTAGAGAGATGGAAAAAAAATGAAGTCGGATTTTTTCGTACCAGTTGTTTCATACATTGAAGTTGAAAACTGTTTTTAGCATAAGTCTTAGCCCGAAAAACATTTCTAAACGATTCTTGTGCCTAAAATGGTTAGTTTTTCATGCTCCACAGCGCTGTCACGTCAGAATGTGGAAAAAATGAAATTGGATTTATCGTACAAGTTGGGCTGTACATTGAAGGTGAATGTATCACTAGAGGAAAAAAGCCCAAGGGCTGCGGTCAAAAGGGGCCAAAGGGCTGCGTTTTTTTACCGCAGCCATTGGACTAGCAGCCCTTGGCATTTAGGAAGGGCTGCGGTTTTTAACCGCAGCCCTTAACGCGTTAAGGGCTGCGGTCAGGGCAAAAACCGCAGCCCTTGGTGGGTTAAGGGCTGCGGTTAAGGGCCAAAACCGCAGCCCTTGGTGAGTTAAGGGCTGCGGTTTTGGCCCTTAACCGCAGCCCTTAACCCACCAAGGGCTGCGGTTTTTGCCCTGACCGCAGCCCATGTGACCCAAAAAAAATTAATTTTTTTTTTTTTTTTTGCATTTTTTGGTCTAAAATAAACCCAAACAATTATATTTATATAAAAGTATCGTTTTTCATTGCAAATTACGATTTTTTATACAAATATAGAGAAAGTTACAAAAATATATGCTAAAACTAATCTATCATAGGTAGACTTATGATGGGTTTGCTTCACAAAATCAACTATCTGCTGAACTCTTCAAAGTCTACTAGGCAGTTTTGACTTAGTATGCCTACAGCTAAGTGCTGCACTTCCAAACATTTATACCATGTTGCTGCCACCAAACACCTGAAGATAAGGAATTGATTTCAGAACATTAATTAACCATGATACTTATATTGTAGTTTAAGACTCACCATCAGTTGATTCAGTTCCTTTGTTCCAAGCTAAGACTGCTGCAATGCTGCAAGAGGGCAAAAAAAGCTATAGCCATTGTTTCTGATCAGGAGCCCACTCTTCATCTTCTTCGGGTACCGTATCTTCCCAAGATTTAGCCATTACAGCTAGAGCTGCAAATCCCTGTGTAACCGCCTGCCACAAAACGAAATCTAAGAAATTACACTAGGAGATGAACTAATGTCCAGACAGAAGAAATCAGCATTGTTTATAGAAAGATGAGAGACCAAAGAAAGGGAAAAATAAATAGCACAAGGACCTGGCAAGCAACAACCATGTATCGCATAAGATTTGTCAATGACACAGTAGAACTTTAAGACAACCATGACCACACACAACGTCCTAAGAATCTATCAATAATTATAAATCGCAAGTTCTTTTAAGTTTTAAGTCAAAAATTAACTATCATGAAGACCAAAGAAAGCATAGCTCCAAAACCACACGCCTCTCAAATCCATTATCATAATTCCTGACATAGGGTTGTATTTGCTGAGGCAGCGACAGATCAACAAATATAGTATATTGCTAGAAGTAAAAGGCCTGGACTTACTTGAGGCCATGGCTCTATGTTGGAAGGCATATACTTGGTAATAGCATCAACCAATTGTGATACATATGAACTGCTACATCTTTCTCTCCAGCCTCCACCACAGAACTAAGAAGCTGAAATAACATGGAAATCTCCTCTTCTTCATTACCAATTCTACCAATGACTACTTGGAGACGAGTTAACCAATCAGGTGGCAGGAACTCGTTCACCAAAGTGTTGAATATATTTTTCAAAATGAAAGCCAAAGAAGCATAGAATAAGATAAACCAACCAGTCAAATCTAGGAAAGGGATTACTTCAAGAAGCTTCATCATTGCCCCGACAACAGTTGCTCGCACAAAATAAAAATACATCTCTTCACAATCAGATATCACCAGTGCTTTGAGCAACGCAGAATACACATCATCTGTCATAGCCTGCAAACCAAAAATCTCAGAGAATAAGTACCCTTCAGAAAACTGGAGGAAGCAAAAGGATATCACAAAGTACTAACTTCAGGTAAAAAAAAAGAGATTAAAACATGCAGAAAAATTCAGTAAGCATGTCATTTTGAACATCTAGCAGTCAGTCTCACAACCACAACACAACCAAATTATCCTTACAGCCCAAACAATCTATATTTAAAGTTACAATTTCAAGCAGAGTAGTTCTTGTTCTTGTAAGATCAGTAATACCTAATTTGCATACAAGAATGGGTACATGATCCAGTACGCAATGCACTATCTAGCTTTGTCATAGATTACAAACTTTAAAATATTGAACTTCTTATACTTTAGTCATGATCTTTTTGTTTAAAAAATTCCCACACCTATCAAACTATTTACTCATCCAAATTTTTCTCATCATAAAACAACCATAAAAGTGATATAATTAAGAATAAAAGAGATAAAAGCCGAACCGTCCTTGTAAATTTTGAGGAAACAAGAATTCCTCAAAGTATCTCCTTAAGAGTTGCTATAACATTGTGTTAAACTCAAGGATATCAGATTGATGACGAGTATGATCACTCACATTTAATATCAATGGAGATAGGTTGTCTTAAAGTGCCAAAACCATGGACATAAAGATGCTTCTTTTGGTCTTCATTGATTAAAACTAGCCTTTTATTTCCTTTGCAATACTTAAGCTGAAAACCTGAGGTTCAATCAAAGCCTTTTCCAAGACTTGCAATTGATTTATCATTACAAGTTTATGGTATTTCGTTGACAATGATTTTTGTTTTTTTTTTGTTTTTAAAGTGGAATTTCGTGGATAAAGTTGACCAATAAAAATAAGGTAACTAACTAGCTCTTTCCTATTTTTATTTTTTGAGTGGAATTTCGTGGATATAGTTGATCCAGTGGCGGCAACACCATCAACAGACACAGTAGAGGGGAAAGAAGAACAGAGGAGCAACAGTACAATACCCACAAAAATAAATCACCAATTTCATGGATGAAGCAGCCTTATAATTTAAGATTCACAACTCTTACTACACACATAAAATCAAAACGACAGATTCAATAATTTTCAAAGCTAAACTTCATTATAAATTAGACATCTCCAAATTAATTAGCAAAATAAAACAAAAAATATATATAACTCAAAGATCTCTTATTTTTCAATATTAACATAACACAAATTATCGACGAACATGTAAATAATAATAGGAAATACGAAGATAAAACACTGAAAAAAATCAAAATTCAGGAAAATAAGACCTAGTTTATAAGATAAAAGAAGATAAAAATCAAAAGAAAGAACTAGAGAGAATAAGATTTTACGAACAGTGACATAGCCGAAGCTCCGTCGGCCGAAAAAGCTTGACTTTGTTCTCCAACGCATCAGAAGATTCAACTGGAAATGGAACTGGAGCTACGTCCACCGCCGCCATGGTAGAGATTGAGGAGAGAGAAACTTGAGGAAGGAGAAAACTGCAGAAGCAAAACCTCGGAAAACCCTAGAATGCAAAGTTCTTTTCGCGGTGGAGAGGGTGAGACTTGAGAGAGGGAGGAGTGAGAAATGTAGGTTAATTAATAATCAGTGGCTTATAGCGTGTGGACTATGTATTTGGGCCGCTCAAGGGCTGCGGTTAGCCCAAACCGCAACCCTTTATTTTAAAGGGCTGCAGTTTTAGGGCTAACCGCAGCCCTTCACATTAACTCTGATCTCTGAAAACATTTCTGATTGATTCTTGTGCCTAAAGTGGTATTTTTCCATGCTGAACAGATTTCTCAAGTCTGAATGGGAAAAAAATGAAGTCGAATTTTTTGTACCAATTGTGCCCTACATCAAACCTAAAAAGTATTTTGGGAATAACTCTTACCCCGTAAATCATTTCTGATTGATTTTGGCAGCTAAAGTTGTTATTTTTGTATACTCATCAGATTCGTCGAGTCCAGATGGGAAAAAAAATTAAAGTCAGATTAATCGTACCAGTTGTGCCATCCATTGAACCTGAAAAGTTTTTTGGGCATAACTCGTAGCCCAAACAACATTTCTGATTGATATGCGGTCTAAAGTGGTTATTTTTCCATGCCGAACAGATCCGTCAAGTCATATTGGGAAAAAACTGAAGTCGGATATTTCGTTCTAGGTGTGCCATGCATTGAACATGAAAAGTGTTTTGGGCATCACGCCTAATCCGGAAAACAATTCTAATTGCTACTTGCATCTAAAGTGGTTATTTTTCAATACTCAACTGCTCCATTTAGTTAGAATGGGGAAAAAATGAAGTCGGGTTTTTTCGTACCAGTTGTTCCCTACATTGAAGTTGAAAAGTGTTTTTGGCACAATTCTTTGCCCGAAAAACATTTCTAAACTATTCTTGTGCCTAAAATGGTTAGTTTTCCATGCTTCACTGCTTCAACACGTCAGAATGAGGAAAAAATCAAGTTGGATTTTGCGTACAAGTTGTGCCATACATTGACAGTGAAAAGTATTTTGGCCATAACTCTTATTTTGGAAAACATTTCTGATTGATTCTTGCGCCTAAAGTTATATTTTTCCATGCTCAACAGATTCCTCAAGTCCGAAAGGGAAAAAAATGAAGTTCGATTTTTCGTAATAGTTGTCCCCTACATCAAACCTGAAAAGTATTATGCGAATACCTTCTAGCCCGGAAATCATTTCAGTTTGATTCTGGCGCCTAAAGTTGTTATTGTCAGATTCGTCGAGTTCCGATGGGAAAAAATTTGAAGTCAGATTATTCGTACCAGTTGTGCAATCCATTGAACCTGAAAAGCTTTTTAGGCATAACCCGTAGCCTGGAAAACATTTCTTATTGATGTTCGGCTTAAAGTGGTTATTTTTCCATGCTGAACAGCTCCGTCAAGTCATATTGGGAAAAAACTGAAGTCGGATATTTCGTGCATCACGCCTAATCCGGAAAACAATTCGAATTGATACTTGCATCCAGTGGCGGATTTTAGATTTTAAGAATGGTTGGTCACTCCAACCATATTACGACTTTAACCAACGCATTATAAGATTTTCATAAAAAGTTCCCTTTTCAAAGTAACAAATATCCATATTAAATCCAATGAAACAAATGGTCCCTAAAAATTATTATATTCCTCATGACGACTTTTATATAAAAACTTGAAATATCTTACGTATCTTTTCTTTTCCTTACGAAATTTAAATAGCAATTGGAATTAGATTAAACAAGCAATTTTGCCAAACAATGAGATTTGATAAATGATAATTATCAAAGATTCAATCAATTTTTATATCAAATACAATACGAAAATACTAAATCTTGTCATTTGCTACTAATAAACAATAGTAGTAATTAAAAGAATTGCAATCCTCATTTTCAAACAATTTGATACTAATTACAACATTCATTCGAGAGCCCAATTCTGTACAATAAATAATAGATTCCAAACATCATCAAATTATAATTCATATAGATTAATTTGATGAATTCAGTAAACAATCATTTAAGCCAAATAATCAAGTACTCAACAACAAGCAATTAATAGAAAATTTTGAACCTCAAATTAGAATTAGGTTACCTAAAAAAGACTTCACATTAGGCAACAACGGTAACCTAAAAAAGAATAAAACAACAAGCAATTTCGAATAAAAACCATCTCATTTCAAAAAAATTACTCAAAAAGCAAAACCAAACTTAAAAACCTGCGAAATATAGGAGATTTAAGAGGACGATTCGAAGAAGAATAATTTCACCGAGTTTCACCATAGTTACGACTTTCGAACATCAAGCTTTCTCTATTCTCAACTTCTTCTTCTTCGATATGAAGAATTGCGTGTTCTTGCTCTATCTAAAGAATTTCAATCCAAGAAGTCGGCGCCTTTGAAGCATTCTCTATCTCATTGATAATTTTTCGATTTTCAATCACCAACACACGAGTTTTTCCCCAAATTCTAGGGTTTTGAATGATAATTATTTATCTCTGAAAAGGTAAAATGGATATCAATCGGTAGATCAAGGTGAGATGATAATTTTGGTTGAAGAAGATTTCAAAGAAAAAGGAGATTCATGTAAAAAAATCAGGAATTTTAGTTGAGGACCTTGAGGTTAAAGGAGAGAGGAAGAGACCAGAGAGGAAGAGAGAGGAAGAGACGTGAGACTGTGAGAGGGGAAGAGTTGGGGTTTATTTTGTCAGTCAAGGAGAGAGAGAATTCATTTTTTATTTCCCCAAATTAATGGATGGTCACGTGACCAACTAGGACCATGCCTAGTTCCGCCACTGCTTGCATCTAAAGTGGTTATTATTCAATACTCAATTGCTCCATTTTGTTAGAATGGGAAAAAACTGAAGTCAGATTTTTCGTACCAACTGTGCCCTGCATTGAACGTGAAAAATGTTTTAGGCATAACTCTTAGCCAGAAAAACATTTCAAAAAGATTCTTGCGCCTAAAATCGCTAGTATTCTATGCACCACAACTCCGTGACGTCAGAATGAGGAAAAAATGAAGTTGGGTATTTCGTACAAGTTATGTCGTACCTTGAAGGTGAAAAGTATTTTGGCCATAACTCTTATCTCGGAAAATATTTCTGATTTATTCTTGCGCATAAAGTGGTGTTTTTCCATGCTCAACAGATTCCTCAAGTCTGAATGCAAAAAAAATGAAGTCGGATTTTTCGTACCAGTTCTACCCTACATCAAACCTGAAAAGTATTTTGGGAATAACTCCATGCTCGAAAATAATTTATGATTGATTCTGGCTCCCACAGTTGTTATTTTTCGATACTCATCAGATTCATCGAGTCCGGATGGGAAAAAAAATTTAAGTCAGATTAATCGTACAATTGTGTCATCCATTGAACCTAAAAAGTTTTTGGGCATAACTCGTTGCCCGGAAAACATTTTTGATTGATCTTCGACCTAAAGGGGTTATTTTTCCATGCTGAAGAGCTCCGTCAAGTATCCTTGGGAAAAAACTATAGTCGGATATGTCGTACTAGCTGTGCCATGCATTGAACCAGAAAAGTGTTTTGGGCATCTCGCCTAATCCGAAAAGCAATTCTAATTGATGCTTGCATCTAAAGTGGTTATTTTTCAATGCTCAACTGCTCCATTTAGTTAGAATGGGAAAAAAATAAGTCGCGTTTTTCGTACCCGTTGTGCCATTTATTGAAGCTGAAAAGGTTTTGGGATAAGTCTTAGGGCGAAAAATATTTCTAAACGATTATTGTGCCTAAAATAGTTAGTTTTTTAGGCACCACAGCTCCATCGCGTCAGAATGTGGAAAAAATAAAGTTGGATTTTTCGTACATGTTGTGTCGTACGTTGAAGGTGAAAAGTATTTTGGCCATAACTCTTATCTCGGAAAATTTTCTGATTGATTGTTGCGCCTAAAGTGGTATTTTTGCATGTTCAACAGATTCCTTAAGTCCGAATGGGAAAAAAATGAAGTCGGGTTTTTTTGTACCAGTAGTGCCCTACATCAAACCTGAAAAGTATTTTGGGAATAACTCCTACCCCAAAAATTGTTTTCGATTAATTTCGGCGCCTAAAGTTGATATTTTTCTATACTCATTAGATTCATCGAGTCCGGATGGAAAAAAATTAAAGTTAGATTAATCGTACCAGTTGTGCCATCCATTGAACTTAAAAAGTCTTTTGGGCATAACTCGTAGCCCAGAAAACATTTCTGATTGATGTTCGACCTATAGTGGTTAATTTTCCATGCTGAAAAGCTCCGTCTAGTCATATTAAAAAATTGAAGTCGGATATTTCGTACTAGGTGTGCCATGAATTGATACTTACATCCAGTGGCGGCTCTAAGAATTTAAGAATGATTGGTCACTCCACCAACCATATTACGACTATAACCAACGCATTATAAAATTTTCATAAAAAGTTCCCTTTTCAAAGTAACAAATATCCATATTAAATCCAATGAAATAAATGGTACATAAAAATTATTATATTCCTCATGACGACTTTTATATAAAAACTTGAAATATCTTACGTATATTTTCTTTTCCTTACGAAATTTAAATAGCAATTGGAATTAGATTAAACAAGCAATTTTGCCAAACTATGAGATTTGATAAATGATAATTATCAAATATTCAATCAATTTTTATATCAAATACAATACGAAAATACTAAATCTTGTCATTTGCTACTAATAAACAATAGTAGTAATTAAAAGAACTGCAATCCTCATTTTCAAACAATTTGATACTAATTACAACATTCATTCGAGAGCCCAATTCTGTACAATAAATAATAGATTCCAAACATCTTCAAATTATAATTCATATAGATTAATTTGATGAATTCACTAAACAATCATTTAAGCCAAATAATCAAGTACTCAACAACAAGCAATTAATAGAAAATTTTGAACCTCAAATTAGAATTAGGTTACCTAAAAAAGACTTCAGAATAGGCAACAACGGTTACCTAAAAAAGAATAAAACAACAAGCAATTTCGAATAAAAACCATCTCATTTCAAAAAAAATTACTCAAAAAGCAAAACCAAACTTAAAAACCTGCGAAAAATAGGAGATTTAAGAGGACGATTCGAAGAAGAATAATTTCGTCGAGTTTCACCATAGTTACGACTTTCGAACATCAAGCTTTTTCTATTCTCAACTTCTTCTTCTTCGATCTGAAGAATTGCGTGTTCTTGTTCTATCTAAAGAATTTCAATCCAAGAAGTCGGCGCCTTTGAAGCATTCTCTATCTGATTGATAATTTTTCGATTTTGAATTACCAACACACAAGTTTTTCCCCAAATTCTAGGGTTTTGAATGATAATTATTTATCTCTGAAAAGGTAAAACGAATATCAATTGGTAGATCAAGGCGAGATGATAATTTTGGTTGAAGAAGATTTCAAAGAAAAAGGAGATTCATGTAAAAAAATCAAAAAATTTAGTTGAGGACCTTGAGGTTAAAGGAGAGAGGAAGAGACCAGAGAGGAAGAGAGAGGAAGAGACGTGAGACTGTGAGAGGGGAAGAGTTGGGGTTTATTTTGTCAGTCAAGGAGAGAGAGAATTCATTTTTTATTTCCCCAAATTAATGGATGGTCACGTGACCAACTAGGACCATGCCTAGTTCCGCCACTGCTTGCATCTAAAGTGGTTATTATTCAATACTCAATTGCTCCACTTTGTTAGAATGGGAAAAAACTGAAGTCGGATTTTTCGTACCAGTTGTGCCCTGCATTGAACGTGAAAAGTGTTTTAGGCATAACTCTTCGCCAGAAAAACATTTCAAAAAGATTCTTGCGCCTAAAATCTCTAGTTTTCTATGCACCACAACTCCGTGACATCAGAATAAGGAAAAAATGAAGTTGGGTATTTCGTACAATTTATGTCGTACCTTGAAGGTGAAAAGTATTTTGGCCATAACTCTTATCTCGGAAAACATTTCTGATTTATTCTTGCGCATAAAGTGGTGTTTTTCCATGCTCAACATATTCCTCAAGTCCGAATGCAAAATAAATGAACTCGAATTTTTCGTACCAGTTCTACCCTACATCAAACCTGAAAAGTATTTTGGGAATAACTCCAAGCTCGAAAATAATTTCTGATTGATTCTGGCTCCCACAGTTGTTATTTTTCGATACTCATCAGATTCGTCGAGTCCGGACGGGAAAAAAAATTTAAGTCAGATTAATCGTACAATTGTGTCATCCATTGAACCTAAAAAGTTTTTTGGGCATAACTCGTTGTCCGGAAAACATTTTTGATTGATCTTCGACCTAAAGGGGTTATTTTTCCATGCTAAAGAGCTCTGTCAAGTAACCTTGGGAAAAAACTGAAGTTGGATATGTCATACTAGTTGTGCCATGCATTGAACCTGAAAAGTGTTTTGGGCATCTCGCCTAATCCGTTGTGCCATCTAAAGTGGTTATTTTTCAATACTCAACTGCTCCATTTAGTTAGAATATGAAAAAAAAAATTATATCGGATTTTTCGTACCAGTTGTTCCCTGCATTGAAGTTGATAAGTATTTTTGTTATAACTCATATCACGAAAAACATTTCTAAACGATTCTTATGCCTAAAATGGTTAGAATGTGGAAAAAATGAAGTTGGATTTTTCGTACAAGTTGTGCCTTACATTGTAGGTGAAAAGTATTTTGGCCATAACTCTTATCTCGAAAAACATTTCTGATTAATTCTTGCGCCTAAAGTGGTATGTTTCCATGCCTAACAAATTCCTCAAGTCTGAAAGGGAAAAAAATGAAGTTTGATTTTTCGTAACGGTTTTGCCCTTCATCAAACCTGAAAAGTACTATGGGAATAACTTCTAGCTCGAAAATCATTTCTTATTGATTCTGAAGCCTAAAGTTGTTGTTTTTCGATGCTCATCAGATTCGTCGAGTTTCGATGGGAAAAAAATTAAAGTCAGATTATTTGTACCAGTTGTGCCATTGATTGAATAACCTGAAAAGTTTTTTGGGCATTACTCGTATCCCGGAAAACATTTCTGATTGATGTTCGGTCTAATGTGGTTATTCTTCCATGCTGAATAGCTTCACTCACTAACTCACTCGAATCTCGCTTAGTTTTAGGTTTCACTCGCTTAATACTAAGGTTATTGTGTTTAGGTTCACTCCCCAAAAACAATAAAGTCTTGGAAAAGTACGTTCAATCCTTACAAAGACAAGAAGTCCGAACTTTCAATTAATCAATTCTTACTTAGCCTCATAGGACTAGCCATGTATTATTTATAGAGGATGAATAAGAAAACCTTGCTCACCAAGCATACATATGGCTGAAATTACAAGTCAAAACATAAGCAAGGTTTCCCCTTAAAACTAGCCTAGAACCTAGCACAAAATAAGGAAACATTAGATTTAGGAAAGCTTTGCAAAACTTTCCATAAATAATACAATCATCACACGACCAACCTAGCAACTCCTCTTACCTTACTTTTCTTCTTACAACTCATTACAACTCATCTACTTGGAGCCTAAGTAAATGAATTACAAGCAGATTTTTCGGATCTTTATTCAATTAAGTTACTTTAACTAACTAACTTAACTAACAATAACAATAACAATAACAATAAAAGCCATATTTTTGGATACATTCAAAACCTTCACTTTAAGAGTAAAGTAAAACCATGCAACAATCCTAAGAAAGCAAATTAAAAACATAGTTGAGCTTGAAATGATGCTTGATCTCACATCAGCCCTGCATCATCCCTGAAAAGTATTTTCGGAATAACTCTAAGCCCGAAAATCATTTTCGGAATAACTCCAAGCCCGAAAATCATTTCTGATTGATTCTGGCGCCTAAAGTTGTTATTTTCCGATGCTCATCAGATTCGTCGAATCTGGATTGGACAAAAATGGAAGTCAGATTATTCGTAAAAGTTGTGCCAACCATTGAACTTGGAAAGTTTTTTGGGCATAACTCGTAGCCTAGAAAACATTTCTGATTAATGTTCTGCTTGAAATGGTTATTTTTCCAGGCTGAACATCTCCGTCAAGTCATATTGGGAAAAAACTGAAGTCGGATATTTCGTACTAGGTTTGCCATGCATTGAACATGAAAAGTGTTTTGGGCATCACGCCTAATCGGGAAAACATTTCTAATTAATATTTGCATCTAATGTGGTTATTTTTGAATTATACTCAACTGCCCCATTTAGTTAGAATGGGAAAGAAACGAAGTCGGATTTTTCGTACCAGTTGTTCCCGCATTAAAGCTGAAACGTGTTTTATGCATAACTCTCGTTGGATTTTTCATACAAGTTATGTCGTCCATTGAAGGTGAAAACTACATTGGCCATAACTCTTATCTCGGAAAATATTTCTGATTGATTCTTGCGCCTAAAGTGGTATTTTTCCATGCTCAACAGATTCCTCAAGTCCAAATGGGAAAAAAATGAAGTCGGATTTTTCGTAAAGGTTGTGCCCTACATTAAACCTGAAAAGGATTTTGGAAATAAATCCTAGCCCGTAATCATTTCTGATTGATTATGGCGCCTAAAACTGTTATTTTTCGATGCTCATTAGATTCGTCGAGCCCGGATGGGAAGAAAAATTGAAGTCAAATTATCCGTACCAGTTGTACCATCCATTGAACCCGAAAAGTTTTTTTGCATAACTCGTAGCCCCGAAAAAACATTTCTTTTTGATGTTCGGCATAAAGTTGTTATTTTTCCATGTTGAACAGCTCTGTCAAGTCATATTAGGAAAAAACTGAAGTCGGATTTTTCGTACTAGGTGTACCACGCATTGAACCTAAAAAGTGTTTGGGAATCACGCCTAACCCGAAAAACAATTCTAATTGATACTTGCATCTAAAGTGGTTATTTTTCAATACTCAACTGTTCAGTTTAGTTAAAATGGGAAAAAAATAAAGTCGGATTTTTCGTACTATTTGTGCCCTGCATTGAAGTTGAAAAGGTTTTTGGGCATAACTCTTAGCCCGAAAAACATTTCTAAACGATTCTTATGCCTAAAATGGTTAGTTATCCACGCTCCACCGCTCTGTCACGTCAAAGATTAGAAAAAAATGAAGTTGCATTTTTCTTACAAGTTGTGCCGTAGATTGAAGGTGAGAATTATTTTTGTCATAACTCTTATCTCGGGAAATATTTCTCATTGATTCTTACTCCTAAAGTGGTATTTTTCCATGTTCAACAGATTCCTCAAGTCTGAATGGGAAAAAAATAAAGTCAAATTATTCGTACCAGATTGAACCCGAAATGTTTTTTGGGAATAACTCATAAGTAGGAAAAAAAATTTATGTTTGATGTTCGGCCTAAAGTTGTTATTTTTCCATGTTGAACAGCTCTGTCAAGTCATATTAGGAAAAAACTGAAGTCAGATATTTCGTACTGGGTGTGGCATGCATGGAACCTGAAAAGTATTTTGGGCATCACGCCTAATCCGGAAAACCATTCTAATTGTTACTTGCATCTAAAGTGGTTATTTTTCAATACTCAACTACTTCGTTTAGTTAGAATGGGAAAAAAATGAAGTTGCATTTTTCGTACCAGTTGTGCCATTCATTGAAGCTGAAAAGGTTTTGGCATAACTCTTAGCCCGAAAAACATTTCTAAACAATTCTTGTGCTCTAAATGGTTAGTTATTCATGCTCCACAGCTCCGTCACGTCAGAATGTGGACATAATGAAGTCAGCTTTTTCGTCACTAGAGGAAAAAAGCCCTAGGGCTGCGTTTTTTTGCCGCAGCCATTGGACTAGCAGCCCTTGGCATTTAGGATGGGATGCGGTTTTTAACCGCAACCGTTAGCGCGTTAAGGGCTGCGGTCAAGGCAAAAACCGCAGCCCTTGGTGGGTTAAGGGCTGCGGTGAAGAGCCAAAACCGCAGCCCTTGGTGAGTTAAGGGCTGCGGTTTTGGCCCTTGACCGCAACCCTTAACCCACCAAGGGCTGCGGTTTTTGCCCTGACCGCAGCCCTTGTGACCCAAAAAAAAATTTAATTTTTTTTGTATTTTTTGTATTTTTTTTGTCCTAAATGATCCAAAAACAGTTTTATATATATATATATATATATATATATATATATATATATATATATATATATATATATATATATATATATATATATATAAGCATCACTTTTCATTGCAATTCATGTTATTCATACAAATATAATGAAAATATTGACCAAGTTACATTTTAGTGTCAAAACTAGTGTATCAAAAGATAGAGAGTTCCTTCACTTGTAATCTTCAAATTGATACCAATCATTTGTGTGCTTTGATGGCAATGTAGATGAGGAATCTATTTTGGATTCAGCAGTGGTGAATCAGGACTGAGATCAGAGGGTGTGATTGTGTTCTGCCTCTTCACTAGTAACTGATGACAAGGACTGTAGTGATGATACCAAGGCATTTTGAGCCTTCTGCAGTTCTTCTAAGATCTTCTGCAGGTAACGTGCGTGTTCTTCTATGCATACCTGAAGTGCTCGTTGCACCTGTATGCACAAGAAAGTCAGAGCAAAGTACATAGGCTTGTGTACTATTACCAATGCACTTAAGTCTCTATGGCTCAATTTTTCTAGTGTTCATGAGAAACTTAACCAACCTCAAGTTGTTCATGCAGCTGTTTTGCACCTCGGTTTGCATTATGAGAGCTTCATTTATACTCCTGTAATAGTAAACATTAGATTATAGTTCAATTTAATTAAAAAGCAAACTGCTCGAAACAACCACCAAAAGTTGGGTTGGGTTACACACCCTTTCTTCAATGCATCAGATTCTTTGGTGCTTGAATATGGCTTTTTCTCTTCTGAACTAGTAAGCAAACTGCTCGAAACAACAACCAAAAGTTGGGTGAGTCACAAATCAAGATAAGGAGTTGGGGCCAATAGAGAAGCTATTTATGGTGTAAAGTTGTCCTTGTTAAAAAATCAGTATAACGTTTCTGAAAATAAGGAACCTAAAATCTGAACTTGTTTTAATTTGCTGCACTGTTTGTCTATTTTGGGGATAAAGAACTACCTGTTTTTGGAAGTTTTAAGGGTCGGGTTAGGTCTAGAGGTGTTCCGAGTCAAAGCTCGGGGTAAGTGGGACCAATGTGGGGCACGTCGCCGACTGTGGGAGCCACTCATAGCTGCTGTCTGCGGAGCTGCAGCAACTGCTGCCAGTGTGCACCGCTTGCTGCACAACCTGTTGTGGTATTGTTACAACTTACGAGACATCATTAATTTATTTGTTTGTTCAGGAGTCATGTGAATGCAAATTTATTTGTATCCTGTTCTATAGCTTTATAAGATTTCTGATCTTTGTGCAAAGAATATCTTTGCTACCCTCCAATATTTGTTTGAGTTTTATTTTTATGATTGATGTGTTTGTTCAACTAAGCTCACTCTTAAGGTCTTGTTTGGCTTTAGTTTTTGAATCCAATTTGGTCTGTTTGCGTTGAGATTCTACTTTGTCTGAATTTGCGCGTTTGACATTGAGTTGTATTAGTTTGTGTTATAGTGGAGATTTTGAAAATTCAGCAACAGTTTCAATTAAAGGATGGTTGTAAAGAGGCTAAGTTCGCTAGTGGAAAAAAAGAGAGATCAAATGCTCACGTTGAGACTTGAGAGTCAAATGCAAGACCACCTGCTTACTGAACAGGTGCTTTAGCCTACTGAGCTACAAGTGATTTTTGACCCCATGTTTTTTCAATGTCATTGACCTTAGAGTTTAATGCCTACCTAGGAATGTGTTTATATTATCAACTAACAGTTATCCCTTACAGGTAGGAATTAGTATATATTTTTTGTGTGAGCTCTGATATTTATAATCTGCCAAGAATCCTGTTGGGAAATAAATTTCAGTTACGAATCCATAGATTTTGCATTTTGGACCTAAAGAGCAGCAAAGTTATTTTAATCATGTTGGGTTTGTGGGACTAGGGTACCAGTGAGCTTGCTCTGACATTTTTTCACGTTATAGTTCATCTGTAGTTTCCTCATTACTGGTAAAGATATTTCAAATTTGCAGCTATCTTGACGTATCAACATCTACTCTATTACAACACCTTAAAATGACATTACATATCAACACCTATTCTATTAAATCTTATGAAGTTTCAAAACAGTACCATTAGATCCTACACTCTGCTGGATGGACAGTTCATCTCCATCCCTGGTGTCAGATAACTTGTCTCTTCCCCACCCTCTCTTCCCCCACCCTCAATCACATAAAATTAAAAAAAAAAATTAACCAAACGATAAATAAATTCCACCAAATGAAAATAGAGAATCCAATTTCTAAAAATCAATCTGATCAAAAACCAAAAAGAAATGGAAGAGTTAAAGACAGGACCATGGACACTTGAAGAAGACACCTCACTTATCCATTATGTTCATGGTCATGGTGAAGGTCGTTGGAATTTATTGGCTAAATATGCAGGTAATTACATTTTTGTTGTGCTATTTGTTATGCTTAATTCTATTATCTAATATTAATTAGTACTTACAATAGTTTAAATGTTGTTTTAAGGATTGAAAAGAACATGAAAAAGTTGCAAATTAAATAGATAGATCAAGCAATTAAAGTTTTGAAAACAACCACTTAACCATGGATCAAATAATTAAAGCCCTAAAAACAATAACTTAGATGCATATTAGGCCAATAAATCGCACAAATACCAATAATTAACTAAATTCACCAACTTTAAGCATGAAGCAAGCAATAATGGTAAAAAACAATTGAACAAACCAGTACCATGATCCCAAAGGGGGCTACAATGCCCATACTAATTCCTCGAACAATCATCTTCAACTAAGGGGGAAAGGGGGATAAATAAGGTTCATCCTCGAACAATCAACTTCGGGGTAAAAGGGATCTAATTTCTAAAACATAACTCGAAAAAAAAGAGCACATTAAAAGAGTTAGAATAAGACATACCTTTTCTCATACTCCAGAGATACATTACAGGTCAATATGTAACAATTCTTTCCTCTTCGCTTCATATCCAGGGTCCCTCCACAGATATAAAAATCAATATATTAGATTTCCAATTAATGGTCACAATTTCACAATAATTTTGTAAAAAGATCACTCAACAATACAATGATTTTCATAAATTTAATAACTTTTCCGGTCCTACTAAGATAGTAGTTTGTATGACCATTATCTCCTAACAATCGGGTTATCATTAAGCAGAAACCGGAAGTATAACAAGAGAGATATCTTAAATGCTAGATTTTCCATAACAAGTATTAAGATATACTCCTTATAATACAAAAAAGTTCCAAATAATTTGATATTCAAGTATAGACAGCACTAAAAGCTCTCTGATAATGTCTTAGTTGCAACTTGCAAACAGTAAGCTTAGAGATCTAGATATGGTGCAAGTTGAAGAAATGAAAGTAAAAGTCAGAAAAATTCCCCAACACATCACAAGTTGGGAGGAAAACAGAAATGTGGGAATAAGAGAGGCATACACATAGTTTGCCACATAAAATTAAAATCAGGTTATTCATACCAGTTGTGCCATAACTTGTACCCCGGAAAATATTTCTAATTGAGGTTCGGTCTAAAGTGGTTATTTGTAATCACTCGGATTTTCCCGACCACATTACATAAGATTAAGTACAGCGGAAGAAATTATGGTCGAGATAACTCGAACTATTACCATCACACTCATCAAACTACATTGGAGAGTGTGGAACTCAAATTTCAATTAACTATTACAACAACTCCCTGATTCTCAGACTCTATCCTAATAAATTTCTCTGGGAAATCCTGCTGAGTTTCCGTTGAAACTAGAACAACCCTAAAACGGAAAATTAGTTTAAACATGTGTACAATTTCAATAAATAAAATATTTCCAACTTCTAAAACTCAGCAAGCTCAACTCTTTAGTGAAGCAACCCAAGAGAGAATCAAGAGTACTAACGAGTCTCAAATATAGAAAATCAAAAATAGATTATTGAAAACTATCTGTTACAAAGTCAAGCGTTCTCACTTTCAAATCAAATATAACATTACTAGAACACTTCCAGACTGAATCAGCACACGCTTCGACTTGCAAAAGATTGACTCACGGCTTCAACCTTAAACATTTATGAACATTGCCACCCACCAAGTGACAGGCCACAAAAATGACAAAATAACATACAGACACATGAGCAAAGCTGAGTACTAAACCCGTAAACAAGATTAACACATGCTTTGGTGACTTTTATTTGAAAATGACTCTCACATATCAACATGATACATCCATCACAACACGCATAACGTAGATTCTTGTTGATCATAAATATAGAATATCTTTATTCAATTACTTGTTTATAACACATTATGATTCACAACAAAGACATATTTTTAACTCTCATTTAGCACATACATTTTACAATATCACAATTCTTCATCGGGCTCTAAGTTTGCCAATTGAAATATATAACATACTTTATCTCCTTTATTCAATTTCTTATCAGAATTCTAAACTTAAACTTTCATACTCTATCAATCATTTTCTTATACTTCAACAAATAATTCCTTATCAGGATTTTATTTAACTTACCATATAACGATTCCTTATCGGGAATCCAATATTATGATAACTTACCATGACCCAATTCCTCAACGGGAATCTAATAATGATATAACTTTCTATAACATAATTCCTTACCTGGAATTCAATAACATTATATGATTCCTTATCGGGAATCTAACATCAATATAACTTACCATGCTATACTTCCTTATCAGAAAACCAATATCGATATTCATATTCAAATACTTAATAAACATTCATTACATTACCTGATATGATTCCTTATCGGGAGTCCAATATTAAAACAACTTACCATGATATGATTCCTTACCGGGAAACCATTATCAATATAATCACATTCAAATACTGACTTAGTATTCATTTCCATAACTCGAGATAACATTCTTTTTAATCGCGGGAAAGAGAACGAGGCGGAGGAGACAAAGCTTACACTCCAAGAGTGGCGGTCATCACCCAACTATTCGCTTTACTTTTGGCCAATAACCGCGACTACTCCGGAGTTCATTTTCCGCTGATTTAATCAGCCATCCACAGGTTTCGCATTACCTGATATATAGCCCGATTTTCGCCCCACAGAGCTATAGCAGCCCGGATTTTCCTGACCATTTTACAGAGTATTAAGCACAGCGGGAGGGACTCTAGTCGAGATAACCCGGACTATTAAATACAAAAATAGGTTATAAATAATTAATCGCTAACTATTAAAACGTCAAGCGTCCTCACTTTGAAAACAAATACAACACTGCTTCAGCTCGTATCAGCTTCAACTTGTAAAATATTACTTACGGCTTCAACCTGAAACATTTAGGGAAACTGTCACCCACCAAGTGACAGGCCATATAAATGATAAAACAACATATACACACATATCAGCAAAGCTGAGTACTAAACCCGTAAAGAGATTAACACATGCTTTGGTGGCTTTTACTTGAAAACGACTCAATAGTCAACAGAATCACAATAATCACATCTGTTATAACACGCATAGCATCAACTCTTATTCACATATCAGCAAACGCAGCAAGACGACTTCCAAGCAATCATAACGAAGACATATTTCATATAGCTTATTTGATTAGTCTTTCTAACATATCACGATTCCTTTTTAGGAATCTAAGTTTGCCAACTCTCAGATATATAACATCATTTTCTTTAATTGATTCTTTATCAGAAATCCAAACTTGTAACTTTCAATACTCTATCAATCATTTTCTTATACTTTTATAAACAAACCCTTATCGAGAAATAAATAACATAACAGCTTTCATTGTAATGATTCCTTATCGGGAATCTAATAACACGATATGATATCTTACCAGGAATCAAATATCACATAATACTAGTGGACATAAGCCCTATATGACACAAAAGAACAGATTCGGTTATCCTAAAACGTATCTGGTCCGCCTAAGAACCGGATCAGTTTTTATTAACTGATCCGATTTTAGGCCCACAGGATCAGTTACCTTTATTTTAAGCCCACGAGCGAAAGCCCATCATCCACGAAAACCCTCGCATTTCCTCTCTTCTCCTTTCACCCTCTCATTTCCCTTGAAGCCCTCATCCATGAATACCAGCTACCAACCCTCGAACATCAGCCACCTTCAATGACGCCAACAGATAAAGTGTGGCTCGCTATCTCTTATCAAACACTTGACACCATCAACCCTCATCACCCGCCGTCGCTCGTCATCCTCCTCAGCGCCGCTGCTGCTCGTCTTCTCCTAATTCATTGTATCTGAATCTTGTTATTTGGAGTGTTCTGTTTTTATTTTTACTGGCGGAGATTGTTGGGTGGTATCTTACCATGATATGCGTCCTTATCCGGAAACCAATATCGATATTCATATTCAAATACTTAATAACATTCATTACATTACCTGATATGACTCCTTATCGAGAATCTAATATCGAAACAACTTACCATGATACGATTCTTTATCGAGAATCAAATATCGAAACAACTTTCACAATTCGATATAACTTTCTTTTAACCTTCTTTTAATCATGGGAAAAGAGAACGCGGCGGAGGAGACAAAGCTTCCACTCCGCAATGGGGGTCGTCACCCAACCATTTGCTTTACTTTTGGCCAATAACCGCGACTAGTCCGCAGTTCATTTTCCGCTAATTCAATCAACCATCCAAAGGTTTCGCATTACCTGATACATAGCCCGATTATCGCCCCACCGAACAATGGGAAGGTTTCCCTGTGGGGCCACCAAGGTTCACAGTTCATGGGGCATTGTTCATGTCACCTCATATGTCGACTCAGACGAGGCTACTTTCCCCTTTAGATTCCTTTCGATAATCATTCATAACTCAATCAGATCATTCTCGAAACTTATCCAATTGTTTAAATAATTTTTAACAACAATATTTAAATAGCTAACTAAACCAAGAAATTTCCTCCATAGATAACTATAATCATTTAACATATAACTTTTTATAGTTAACCACTTCAAACCAATATATGCTTTTCAATTCCAAAACAAATCATAAAACTTATAAACCACAACTAATCAACAATCAGATTCAGCAACACATACATTACAATAACAAAATGTCTCTCAGTTAGAATTAACTAACAAAAGTTACCAAACCACTTACGCACAACTCATAGTCTTGCATATATATAGTTTATATTCCTTTGCACATCATTAATATCGTTGTAGACTCATCTTAACAATGATAATAATAGTTATAAAACACCAACAACACTCACAATAGGTCTCTCTCTTAGAATTAACTAAGGAGAGTTAACTTAACCACCACATTCCAGATTCATTAATCAAAGGTTTATTAAAAGTAACTAAGAATGGTCCATTATGGTGTGTTTTGAACTTTGAATATTTTGATGATGATAAATACTCTATGCTATAACATGAATGTGCGTAACAGTGATCGTGCTATAATTATTGGATAACTTGAAGATATGGAAGCATAGGTCTAGTATATTAATTTCATGTGTATGCCATATAATTAACGTATTGGAACTTTGTGCTAAAATTAGAAATTTGAAATTAGGATGATTAACTATTTTCGTAGAGTTAAGAAAATAGGTGATTATGTTATTTTCATGTTTGTATGATTAAATAAATAATAAAGGGGAGTTTTTATTAAACAAGGATTTCGAAAATCAGCTTTAAAAAGAAAGTTTTTTTAATTTTCGAAAAACAAGTGATAAAACGGTTTTAAAAGATTTTCGAAAGAAAAAATTGTTTTGTAGAAAAACTAATTTTTTAAGAAAACGTCTTTGATAAAATTTATTTGGAAAATATTGATTTAAAATCTGATTAATAGTTGGCATAAGATATGGAGGAATCCTTATCTATTAAAAGAAGCAAAAATCAGTTTTTATAAAAGATAAACTTTGTTTTTGGAAAGGAAAAAATATTATCCCTTGATTTTAGGAATAAAAGTTATTCAAGAAGATAATCATATCTTGGAGAATAATTCTTATTTAGTTGATAAATTATATAAAGGATACAAATCAGAATAATCTCTCACGCTTTCAGATTTGGTTTTTGATAAGTTTTGAGAGCTGAAAACGAACCCCAGTAGCACAGTGGATAGCACAGAGTTCCAGTGAGTTAATAGCTTGATATTACCATTGTAACGTTCCTCGATCTGCTTGACTAAGAAGCACACCTGTGAGGACTTAATCTTTATGTAATTTTCATCATTATAGAGAGTAGCAACACTTAGGGTTAAGTGTTGGGGAGCACTACTAGAGTTAGTAGTGGGGGAATCATATTGTATCAAGAGTTTGGTATTTTAAGATTCAAATTATAAAAGAGTAGGAAGTGTGTGGACGTAGATCTCAGAGGTGAGATTGAACCACGTTAAATTCTTGTGTCTTATTATTTGATTTCATTGTTTTAGTTTTGATACAACTTTATTTGAGCGAAAAACATTAAAAGCGAGTTTACGAGTGAATAACACAATGTGAGGCACTGTGCCATAAGATTATTTTTGCGAAAATCAAGTAGATTTTGTCACTCAATTCAACCCCCCTTCTTGAGTGTCACCTTGTACTCCAACAAGTGGTATCAGAGTAGGCTATTCTCGAAAGGCCCATCCCTAGAGAATAGAAGTCATGAACATGCAAGATGACTCTCAAGAAAGACACTCAAAGTGTTCGATTTTCAACTGTAAAGACTACGGATTGTGGAAGGCTAGGATGAGTATTTACATCCAAGGATCGGATTATGAATGCTAAAAAATCATAAGAAAAGGACCAATCCTTATCCAAGGAAAAAATGATGAAGGAAAGATGGTCGACAAAGATGAAGACGACTATGTTTCAGTCGACTATGGAAAAGCCGAAAAGAACTTCAAAGCTATGAGTATTCTCCAATATGGAATTGGACCTGATGAATATTCAAGGATCTCCACTTGCACTACAGCAAAAGTGATATGGGACACTCTAGAATTGGCCCACGAAGGTACGAATGAGGTAAAACAATCTCGAATTGATTTACTTGTGCAACAATATGAACTGTTTACTATGAATAAGGAAGAATCAAATAAAGAGATGTTCACTAGATTTACACTAATCACTAAAGAATTGCGTTCTCTAGGCAAAATCTATCCTTCTGAATATTTAGTGAGAAAGGTGTTAAGAAGTTTAACAAATCGTTGGCTCCCTAAAATAACTGTTATTCAAGAAGCTAAAGATTTGACAAAACTCTCACTAGAACAACTTATTGGATCATTAATGACTCATGAACTCGTTTTAGATTCTAAGACTAATGAACCAAAAAAATAAAAGTCTAGCCTTGAGAACTGAATTGGAAATTAAAGATAGTGATAGTGATGATGATGTTGCACTTCTTACTAGGAGATTTCAAAATTTTATCAACAAGAACAAAAATAACAATCCTAAAAAAAGTGAAAATTTCAAAGGTAAGAGCACTACCTCTAACTCTAAGAAAAGTGCTACTAACTCCGGTTGTTTCAAGTGTGGAGAGTTCAATCACAGGATTAAGGAATGTCCCTTATGGGATGATGAGAAGCCTAAAGAAAGAAGGGAGCAATCCAAGAAAGAATTCAAAAAGGCTATGATAGCTGGCGTTTGGGGAGATTCGGATTCTGATGAAGAACAGCCAGAGGCACAGTACCATGAAGCAAAATTATGTCTGAATGCTGTACAGACATCACAGAGAAGGGCACAGTGCTTGGACGACTCTCACTTGTGTCTAATGGCGAAAAGCTCGAACTCTCAAGATGAAACTGAAGACAGTATGGTAAGTCTTATTTCTCTAAAACCTTCAATACATCTTCATTCAAAAAGCCAACTTGTCACTTTGCTTGGAAATGTCATTGATGATTGTCAAGAAATGAATGATAATTTTTCAAACATGAAAAAAGAAGTAAAAAATTTAACTAAGCAAAAGATTGGGTTGGAATTAGAATATAAGAATTTGTTAAAAGAATGTAAAGGACTGATGAAAAAAAAAACATGAACTAAAAAGAAATGTTGAAGAAAAAAATGTTGAGTTAAATTCCTTAAGGTACGAAAAGTGTCTCGCAAAAGAAGTTGTTAACAACACTGTGCCATATACTGTGCTAGAAGCAAAAAACTCGGATCTTGAAAACCAAATTGAATCTTTAAAACATGAGTTAACTGAGTTGAAAGAGTCTAGAAAAACACCCAATTTGTTCCACTTATGCTACCTCATGATGCTAAGTTAAGTGATGAACTTGATAAAGTTAAAAGAGATTTGGAAATTTCGAGAAAAAGAAATAGCGATCTGAACACTTCTGTTGAATTCTTAGAATCACAATTGACTATTACTCAAAAAAATGTATGAAAAATGTTCAGCTGGTCAAAAAGCCCTAGACTATATATCCAGTATAACTAGCAATCGAAACAGAATTAGTTTAGGATATACAGACTAGAGGCACAGTGTAAGGCGTAGTGCCAATAATTTTGAAAGAGACTTTCGTAAAAGAAAATATGTCGATCTACCTGAGTATTTGATTTGCAAATTCTGTGGAAAGAATGGACACCTTATGGATAACTGTAATGTCAAGAAAAAGAGTGTTGCGGAAAATGTAAAGCATGTAAATCAAATATGGGTTAGAAAAGACTTGTTAGAAGCTCAACAAAAGAAAAAGGGACCCAAACAGATTTGGGTTCCTAAAACTAACAAGTGATCTTTTTGTAGGCAAACGTGATAGGAAGCAGCCTATGGTATCTCGACAGTGGCTGCTCAAGACATATGACTGGTGATAAATCTCAATTCCTCTCACTCGTAGCCCACCATGGAAGGTGTGTTACATTTGGTGACAACAAAAAGGGAGAAATAATTGGTATTGAAAACGTTGGCAAATCTCTAACTCACTCCATAGAGAATGTGATGCTGGTAAGCGGTTTGAAACACAATTTGTTGAGCATATCACAATTGTGTGATCGAAGTAATTTTGTTGAATTTCATGCTGATATTTGCAAAATCATTAACAAGGATTCTAGTGAAATGATATTGGAAGGAAAATGGGTAAACAATGTCTACATAACATGTTTAAACAACTTACCTAACAATACCATTTCATGCATGAGTGTGTTACAAGATAATCCTTTACTTTGGCATAAATGACTTGGACATGTGAGCTCTAGATTGCTTAAAAAATTGAGAAAAATGGAATTAGTTGATGGTTTACCTTCCATAAACTTTGATCAGGAAACAATTTGTAAAGCATGTGCTAGATGTAAGCATGTCTGATCCTCTTTTAAGTCAAAAAGATTTGTTAGCACCTCTAAACCTTTAGAGTTAATTTATATGGACCTTTGTGGTCCTATGCGAGTAAGGAGTAGAGGTGGTAGCAAATATGTGTTAGCTCTAGTGGATGATTTTCTTGATTTGTATGGACTCTATTTCTTGGTGGAAAAGATGAAACTTTTGATGTATTTCTATTCCACATTCTTAAAGTCCAAAATCAAACAAATTACAAATTGTTGTCTGTCAGAACTGATCATGGCACTGAGGTTGAAAATACTGATTTTGAAATATTTTGCAATGAAAATGGAATTGATCATAACTTCTCTGCTCCAAGAACTCTACAGCAAAATGGAGTGGTAGAAAGAATGAACAGTACTTTGGAAGACATGTCGCGAACTATGCTCTTACATAGTGGCTTGCCTAGAAATTTTTGGGCCGAGGCCGTAAGTACGGCATGTTACATTTATAATAGGACTAAAGTACGATCCATTTTGAATAAAACTGCTTATGAACTTGTTAAAGGAAGAAAACCAAATATTTCTCACCTTCGATGCTTCGGATGTACTTGTTATTATGTTCATAATAATGGTAAGGATAATTTGGGTAAATTTAATCCTAGGAGTGACGAAGCGGTGTTTATAGGATACTCTCCTCATAGCAAAGCGTATAAAGTGTATAATAAAAGAACAATGCATATGGAAGAGAGTGTCCATGTCATATTTGATGAAACTAACAAAAATTCTAAAGAAGTGCAGGTGGATGATGATGAGGACTTCTCTATTGGACTGATTAGAGAAACATCAGATGCACTAGATGACCGTTATGCTGAAAAATGGTTGGAAACACCTTCAGTAGCACAGTCTGTGGCACAGTCTGGAGAACAACTTGAAAATTCTAACACAAGAGAACTTACTGAAACACTGGAAGAAACTACAGTAGGAGATGAAGAAGGAACAAATACAGAGTCTCCAGCAGGATGTAAAACTCCAAGAATTGAAAATGATCGCAGTAGCACAGAGCATGGCACTGTGTCACAGAACGTGCCCTTCACACCAAAGACGTGGAAACATCAAAGTTCACACCCTAGTGATCTAATTCTAACTGATATTGCAAAGGGGGTACAAACGCGTTCTTCACTTCATAATTTTTGTGCTTTCAATTCTTTTATATCTGAAATTGAACCTCAAAATTATAAAATTGCATTGACTGACCCTGATTGGATTCTTGCTATGTAAAAAGAGCTTGAACAATTTAAAAGAAATGATGTTTGACATTTGGAACCTCGTCCCACTAATCAATTAGTTATTGGAACAAAATGGGGTTTTCGAAATAAATTAGATGATAGTGGGATGATTGTTCGAAATAAAGCTAGACTTGTATGTCAAGGATTCAATCAGCGGGAGGGAATTGATTTTGATGAAACATTTGCTCATGTGGCTCGTTTAGAAACTATTAGAATTTTGATAGCATTTGCTTCTTTGAATAATATTAAGCTCTATCAAATGGATGTTAAGACTGTATTTCTTAATGGCTATTTGAAAGAAATTGTGTATGTAGAGCAGCCCCCCCGGCTTTGTTGATCCTGATTTTCCTAACCATGTTTTAAAACTTGATAAGGCTCTGTATGGTTTAAAACAAGCTCCTAGAGCTTGGTATGAACGCCTATCTATCTTTTTAATGGAAAACGGGTTCAAACGAGGTTCTGTTGATAGGACATTGTTTCTAAAAACTAAGGGGGAAGAATTGTTGATTATCCAAATTTATGTTGACGATTTTTTTTTTAGGGCAACCACCAAATTGTTGTGTCATTATTTTACTGAACTAATGAAAAGTGAATTTGAAATGTGCATGATAGGAGAATTGAGTTTCTTCTTAGGGTTACAAGTCAAACAACTTGAGACAGGAATAATGATGCATCAACAGAAATATGTAAAAGAGCTTTTGGAAAAATATGGAATGGAAGATTCCAAGACTCATTCTACTCCCATACCTACTGCTGCCAAGTTAGATCTTGATGAAAATGGTAAGAAGGTAGATGAGACAGTCTACAGAGGTATGATTGGATCACTTCTCTATTTAACTTCTAGTAGACCGGATATTCTGCATAGTGTGTGCCTCTGTGCCAGGTTTCAGTCATGTCCTAAAGAATCTCATTTTAAAGCTGTGAAAAGGATTCTTCGATACTTAAAAGGGACCACTAATCTATACTTGTGGTATCCTAAAGAAGGAAATTTTGACTTGATTGGTTTTTCATATGCAGATTACGCAGGGTTTCTTGTAGACAGAAAGAGCACCTCAGGAACGGCAACTTTCTTGGGTCCGTGCTTAATATCATGGGCCTCTAGAAAATAAATTTTCGTTGCTCTCTCAACCGCCGAGGCTGAATAAGTTGCAGCTGCCTCATGTTGTGCACAGGTACTATGGGTAAGACAACAACTTCAAGATTACAGAGTTATGATTGATAATGTGCCAATTATGTGTGATAATACTAGTGCTATTAACATTTGAAAAAATCTTGTACAACACTCACGCACCAAGCACTTTTAAATACGATATCATTTTTTGCGTGATCATGTAGAAAAAGGAAATATTGCACTTAAATTTATTTGCACTGATGATCAAATAGCCGATATTTTTACCAAACCACTTGCTCGTGAACGTTTTGAAAAACTTAGAGTGGCACTTGTTGGAGTACAAGGTGACACTCAATAAGGGGGGTTGAATTGAGTTACAAAATCTAATCGATTTTCGCAAAAACAATCTTATGGCACAGTGCCTCACACTGTGTTATTCACTCGTAAACTCGCTTTTAATGTTTTTCACTCAAATAAAGTTGTATCAAAACTATAACAATGAAATCAAATAATAAGACACAGGAATTTAACGTGGTTCAATTTCACCTCTGAGATCTACGTCCACACACTACCTACTCTTTTATTATTTGAATCTTAAAATACCAAACTCTTGATACAATATGATTCCCCCACTACTAACTCTAGTAGTGCTCCCCAACACTTAACCTAAAGATTAAGTCCTCACAGGTGTGCTTCTTAGTCAAGCAGAGCGAGGAACGTTACAATGTTAATATCAAACTATTAACTCTCTGGAACACTGTGCTATCCACTGTGCTGTTGGGGTTCGTTTTCAGCTCTCAAAACTTATCAAAAACCAAATCTGAAAACGTTGAGAGATTATTCAGATTTGTATCCCTTATATAATTTATCAACTAAATAAGAATTATTCGCCAAGATATGATTATCTTCTTGAATAATGTTTATTTCTAAAATCAAGGGATAATATCTTTTCCTTTCCAAAAACAAAGTTTATCTTTTATAAAAACTAATTTTTGCTTCTTTTAAAAGATAAGGATTCCTCCATATCTTATACCAACTATTAATCAGATTTTAAATCAATTTTTTCCAAATAAATTTTATCAAACATGTTTTGTTTAAAAATCAGTTTTTCTACAAAATAATTTTTTCTTTCAAAAATCTTTTAAATCTGTTTTATCAGTTGTTTTTCAAAAATTAAAAAAACTTTCTTTTTAAAGCTGATTTTCGAAATCCTTGTTTTATAAAAACTCCCCTTTATTATTTCTTTAATCATACAAACATGAAAATAACATAATCACCTATTTTCTTAACTCTACGAAAATAGTTAATCATCCTAATTTCATATTTCTAATTTTAGCACAAAGTTCCAATACGTTAATTACATGGCATACACATGAAATTAACATAACTAGACCTATGCTTTCATATCTTCAAGTCATCCAATCTTGATAGCACGATCACTGTTACACACATACATGTTATAACATAGAGTGTTTATCATCATCAAAATATTCAAAGTTCAAAACACAACAAATTCCCCCTTTTTGATGATGACAAACACATAATACTCCCCCCCTCAAATAATGCATCATTAATCATTGTAGAGAGACAAAATCGTAACATCATTCACAACATCATTTGCAATATCGCTCACAATAACCAAATAGCCAAAATACCAAAAGACGTGCACATGAGTTAATTTCATTCAAAATGCGCATATTAGATAATTGTCATTCCTAAGTTTAAGCATTATACCCATCTTCCCCCTTTTGATATTATCAAAAAGGAGAGCAAACACATGGAGCTACACAAAGCGAGATAGTCTTAGCAAAATAAGTCAGTAGCTCAAACAAGTAAGCTAGTGATGCTGGTGCTACAGTCAAACCAATTCATAATTCTCAAAAAATATTCAATAAGCATCCAGAAGACATCACCAAAAAACAGTTTTAGAATTAGTTTGTTAAAAAAAAAAGAGAACCCAAAAAGAAACATCAAGTGTCAAGAGGCATGAAGGAAAAACAGGAGGGTTTAGGAGCATGGTGAGGGCGGTCATAATCGGATGATGCTGCTGTCCTGCCACCTTTTCCCGAGCTCGCTCACGAGCTGGAAGCTGTTGAAGATGCTTGTTGACATTTGAAACCTGCTCTTGCATCTTAAGGCATCCAGCACAAGCCTCTTTGGCCTGAAAACCCAAGAAATCCTTTTTGAGGAGCTCACCACCAAGAAAACACAACTCCATCTTACTCAGAACCCCGTCACTCATAATATCCCGACGACTCACCCCCTTGGAGGTCTCGCCCAGAACTCCATATGCCCTAAACAATTTAGTAAGCCACAATCCATAGGGGAGAAAAGTTGGGGAGGAAGGCAGATGGCGCATGTGATGAAGCATTAGATGAGGGAGGCTAATGGGATGCCCCTGATCAAGTAACCACAACAATACTTGGTCCATTATCAAGCAGTCCCCGCGATTTTCAACGCGAGGGAGGAGAGTTTTAGTGATTAAGTTGCGAGCAAGCTTGTATTTAGCATGGAGAAGGGAAGCACAGAATAATTGGGCATGGGGGAGGGGTTGATCAGAGAGAATACGTGAGATGGTGGTGTTACCTACCCCCGCAAGGAATGGCCAATGTTTGGTGTTATAATCATAGAACCCTGCACAAGGTATGCCTAGAACATGGGCTAGGGCAGTGACATCCACAGACAACGCAACACCATTAACAGTGGAAGAAATACACAGTTCAATATCAATGTTCAAATTTTGGTAAAACTCCCGTACTTCACCCTCAAATACGGCATCATTATAATTTAACAGGGAAACCCAACCTTGCATACTAAGTGAATCAGAGAGAAACGCAAATTCTCCTTGGGACAACCAAGAAGCCGAAAAAATTCGGCCCTGTAGAGGCGTCGGAAATTTTCGGCCTCTTGGTGTTTTTAGAAGTGGAGGGACGAGAAGAGCGTTTACCTTGCAGCGGGGAGCCGGTAAGGCGGCGCTTGCGCTTCGGCGGTGGAATTTTGCGGGCGGATTTCTTAGCTGGGGGTTTGGGGTTTTTCACTTTCACCATTGTTAGGTTCTTGAAAGAGACAGAGGGAGATAAAAAGGGTCAAAGTTGGAAAGAGGTTTGGGGGGGAGTGACGGGTTTTGGGAAAAGGGTGGGCTGATGGGTTTGTGTGGGATTTGGGTTGGGGTGGAAACAATTTTATGGGCAGGAGTTTAATAAGGAGGTGGGTAGGAGGTAAAGAAAATGGGCCGGTTTTTATTGTGGTGTTGGGTGGAGGAGTGAAAGGGAGGGGGGGGGGTGCATACAATAGTTCACCTTAGATGCTTTGGATGTACTTGTTATGTTCATAATATTGGTAAGGATGATTTCGGTAGGTGTACATTCTGAAAATGATGCACAGGTAAGTGAGATGGCTCTTGCGGTAGAGGCCTGTCCACCGACAAACACGAAACACGACCAACAACCACCAACCATCATTTCGCCAACCAACCAACCACCACCAGCGCATCGTTTCGCCAACCAAACACCAACCACGAACAACGAATTTTCTCCCCTCCTCAGCCACGAAGACCAACGCCACCACCCTCAACAACTAAAACTTAAAATGTGATAAATCAATCAGATTCAAAGCTCAAGAAATTCCAGATAAAATCTACTCGCCATCGCCGTCCAAACCACGAACAGCCAAAATGACGAGAAAGGGAGAATGGCATCTAACTCGCTGTTGGTGGGTTTTCTCACTCGCCGTTGCTGGTGAGTAAATCGTTGTCCCCCGCCTCTCACTCGCCGTCAACGAACACCAGCCATCCTCTAGGGTTTGAGTTTTTGGGTTTTTTGAAATAGATTGTAATTTTGGAGCTTTTTAGATCTAGGGTTTCATTTTCGTATTTTAGTTTTCATTTTTGTTTTATTTTTCGTTTTTAAATTCTGCATATAAGTATCATTTTGTATGTTTTTAATTTTATGTATGTGTTTTTCAGTGTTTTTAATTTTCTGTACAATATTTCATTTTTTAATTTTATGTATTAGTTTTTTGGTTGTATGCTGTATATATGTAAAAATTGTTGAAAATATTATATATGAATTTTTTGTATAAAATTGTGTTTTTTAATTATGTGTATGCAAGACTGAAATGTTGCGATTAATGGTGTATAGACTGAATTGTCGCCTGGCAGCTGGATGCTGGCCCATTTTTTTTGGGTTATACGGAAGACAAACTGATCCGGTTATGTGTTAAAACCGGATCAGTTAATCAACTTAACTGGTCCGGTTTTAACGCATAACCGGATCAGTTAATCCTCAACTGATCTGCTTTAAAACCGAATCAGTTGAGTTTTTCTAACCGCTTCTAGTCCATCCGTTCCGGCCCAAAAACGGATCATTAAGCCTTGTTTTGACTGGATCCGATGACTTTTTTCCACTAGTTTTAGACCTTATGTACCTCCAATTCCTTTTCCTTAAAGACTTAAGCAAAATAAAGTGGATAATCAATTTGAGAAATTTCTTAAGATGTTCAAGCAATTGCATGTTAATATTCCTTTTGTTGATGCTTTGATGCAAATTCCCTCTTATTCTAAATTTCGTAAAGAAATCATGTCTAAAAAGAGAAAATTGGAAGACTATGAGACTATTGCTTTGAGTGAGGAGTGCAGTGCTGTAATTCAGAAAAAACCTCCCCCTAAACTAAAAGATCCAGGAATTTTTCTATTCCTTGCACTATGGGTGCTATTAACTTTTCTAAAGCTTTATGTGATTTAGGTGCAAATGTCTCTCTTATGCCATTATCTATTTGCAAAATGCTCGGATTAAATGATCTAAAACCCAATACTGTGTCATTACAACTTGCTGGTAGATCTATTAAATATCCTCTAGGAGTATTGGAAAATGTTTTATTAAAAGTTGATAAATTCATTATTCCTGTTGATTTTATTGTCCTGGATATCGATGAAGATATTGTGGTATCAATTATTCATGGCAGACCTTTCATAGCTACTGCAGGAGCTGTTATTGATTTGATAAATGGTACTCTGACCTTTAAAATTGGTGATGATGAGGTTAAATTAATGTTTTTCAATATTCTAAATATCCTCCTTTTACTGATCATATTTTTCGAGTTAATTTGCATGATGAATTAGATGCCGAAGAGTTTAACAAGGTTAGTTTTAACGATCCCCTTGAGACATGTTCAGTAGGTGTACATTCTGAAAATGATGCACAGGTAAGTGAGATTGCTCTTGCGGTAGAGGCATGTCCACCGACATTTACGAAACACGACCAACAACCACCAGCCATCGTTTCGCCAACTAACCAACCACCACCAGCGGATCGTTTCGCCAACCAAACACCAACCACGAACAACGAATTTTCTCCCCTCCTCAGCCACGAAGACCAACGCCACCACCCTCAACAACTAAAACTAAAAATGTAATGAATAAATCAGATTCAAAGCTCAAGAAATTTAAGATAAAATCTACTCGCCATCGCCGTGCAAACCACGAACAGCCGAAATGACGAGAGAGGAAGAATGTCGTCTAACTCGCCGATGGTGGGTTTTCCCACTCGTCCATGCTGGCGACTAAATCGATGTCCCTCGCCTTTCACTCGCCATCAACGAACACCAGCCATCCTCTAGGGTTTGAGTTTTTGGGTTTTTTGATATAGATTGTCATTTTGGAGCTTTTTAGATCTAGGGTTTCATTTTCGTATTATAGTTTTCATTTTTGTTTTGTTTTTCGTTTTGAAATTCTGTATATAAGTTTCATTTTGTATGTTTTTAATTTTATGTATGTGTTTTTCAGTGTTTTTATTTTCTATATAATATTTCATTTTATAATTTTATGTATTAGTTTTTTTTGTTGTATTCTCTATATATGTAAAAATCGTTGAAAATATTCTATATGATTTTTTTGTATAAAATTGTGTTTTTTGATTATGTGTATGCAAGACTGAAATGTTGCGATTAATGGTGTATAGACTGAATTGTTGCCTGGTAGTTGGATGTTGGCCCATTTTTTTTTGGTCATACTGAAGACAAATTGATTCGGTTATGTGTTAAAACCGGATCAGTTAATCAACTTAATTGGTCCGGTTTTAACGCATAACCGGATCAGTTAATCCTCAACTGATTTGGTTCAAAACCGGATCAGTTGAGTTTTTCTAACCGCTTCTAGTCCATCCGTTCCGCTTTGAGTGAGGAGTGTAGTGCTGTAATTTAGAAAAAATTTCCCCTTAAACTATAAGATCAAGGAAGTTTTTCTATTCCTTGCACTATTGGTGCCATTAACTTTTCTAAAGCTTTATGTGATTTAGGTGCAAGTGTCTTTCTTATGCCATCATCTATTTGCAAAAAGCTAGGATTAAATGATCTAAAATCCACTACTGTGTCATTACAACTTGCTGATAGATCTATTAAATATCCTCTAGGAGTATTGGAAAATGTTTTAATGAAAGTTGATAAATTCATTATTCCTGTTGATTTTATTATCTTGGATATTGATGAAGATATTGAGGTATCACTTATTCTTGGCAGACCTTTCTTAGCTACTGCAGGAGCTGTTATTGATTTGATAAATGGTACTTTAACCTTTAAAATTGGTGATGAGGAGGTTAAATTAATGTTTTTCAATCTTCTAAATATGCTCCTTTTACTGATCATGTATTTCGAGTTAATTTGCATGATGAATTAGATGCCGAAGAGTTTAACAAGGTTACTTTTAACGATCCTCTTGAGACGTGTTCAGTAGGTGTACATTCTGAAAATGATGCACAGGTAAGTGAGATGGTTCTTGCGGTAGAGGCATGTCCACCGACAAACACGAAACACGACCAACAACCACCATCCATAGTTTCGCCAACCAACCAACCACCACCAGCGCATCGTTTCGCCAACCAAACACCAACCACGAACATCGAATTTTCTCCCCTCCTCAGCCACGAAGACCAACGCCACCACCCTCAACAACTAAAACAAAAAATGTGATGAATCAATCAGATTCAAAGCTCAAGAAATTCGAGATAAAATCTACTCGCCATCGCCGTCCAAACCACGAACAGCCAAAATGACGAGAAAGGGAGAATGGCGTCTAACTCGCCGTTGGTGGGTTTTCTCACTCGCCGTTGCTGGTGAGTAAATCGTTGTCTCTCGCCTCTCACTCGCCATCAACGAACACCAGCCATCCTCTAGGGTTTGAGGTTTTGGGTTTTTTGAAATAGATTGTAATTTTAGAGCATTTTAGATCAAGGGTTTCATTTTCGTATTTTAGTTTTCATTTTTGTTTTATTTTTCGTTTTTAAATTCTGCATATAAGTTTCATTTTTTATGTTTTTAATTTTATGTATATGTTTTTCTGTTTTTTTAATTTTCTATACAATATTTCATTTTTTAATTTTATGTATTAGTTTTTTGGTTGTATGCTGTATATATGTAAAAATGGTTGAAAATATTATATATGAATTTTTTGTATAAAATTGTGTTTTTTAATTATGTGTATGCAAGACTGAAAAAAAAGACTGAAATGTTGCGATTAATGGTGTATAGACTGAATTGTCGCCTGGCAGGTGGATGCTGGCCCATTTTTATTAGGTCATACGGAAGACAAACTGATCCGGTTATGTGTTAAAACCGGATCAGTTAATCAACTTAATTGGTCCGGTTTTAACGCATCACCGGATCAGTTAATCCTCAACAGATCTGCTTCAAAACCGAATCAGTTGAGTTTTTCTAACCGCTTCTAGTCCATCCGTTCCGACCCAAAAACGGATCATTAAGCCTTGTTTTGACTGGATCCGATGACTTTTTTCCACTAGTGATAGACCTTATGTACCTCCAATTCCATTTCCTCAAAGACTTAAGCAAAATAAAGTGGATAATCAATTTGAGAAAATTCATAAGATGTTCAAGCAATTGCATGTTAATATTCCTTTTGTTGATGCTTTGATGCAAATTCCCTCTTATTCTAAATTTCTTAAAGAAATCATGTCTAAAAAGAGAAAATTAGAAGACTATGAGACTATTGCTTTGAGTGAGGAGTGCAGTGCTGTAATTCAGAAAAAACTTCCCCCTAATCTAAAATATCCAGGAATTTTTCTATTCCTTGAACTATGGGTGCTATTAACTTTTCTAAAGCTTTATGTGATTTAGGTGCAAGTGTCTCTCTTATGCCATTATCTATTTGCAAAATGCTAGGATTAAATGATCTAAAACCCACTATTGTGTCATTACAACTTGCTGATAGATCTATTAAATATCCTCTAGGAGTATTGGAAAATGTTTTAATGAAAGTTGATAAATTCATTATTCCTATTGATTTTATTGTCTTGGATCTGGATGAAGATATTGAAGTATCAATTATTCTTGGCATACCTTTTTTAGCTACTACAGGAGCTGTTATTGCTTTGATAAATGGTACTTTGACCTTTAATTTTGGTGATGAGGAGGTTAAATTAATGTTTTTCAATCTTCTAAATATCCTCCTTTTACTGATCATGCTTTTCGAGTTAATTTGCATGATGAATTAGATGCCGAAGAGTTTAACAAGGTTACTTTTAACTATCCTCTTGAGACATGTTCAGTAGGTGTACATTCTGAAAATGATCCACATGTAAGTGATATGGCTCTTGCGGTAAAGGCATTTCCACCGACAAACACGAAACACGACCAACAACCACCAGCCATCGTTTCGCCAACCCACCAACCACCACCAGCGCATCATTTCGCCAACCAAACACCAACCACGTACAACGAATGTTCTCCCCTCCTCAGCCACGAAGACCAACGCCACCACCCTCAACAACTAAAACTAAAAATGTAATGAATAAATCAGATTCATAGCTCAAGAAATTCAAGAAAAAATCTACTCGACATCGCCGTGCAAACCACGAACAGCCAAAATGACGAGAGAGGAAGAATATCGTCTAACTCGCCGTTGGTGTGTTTTCTCACTCGTCGTTGCTGGCGACTAAATCGATGTCCCTCGCCTTTCACACGCCATCAACGAACACCAGCCATCCTCTAGGGTTTGAGTTTTTGGGTTTTTTGATATAGATTGTCATTTTAGAGCTTTTTAGATCTAGGGTTTCTGTTTCGTATTTTAGTTTTCATTTTTGTTTTGTTTTTCGTTTTTAAATTCTGTATATAAGTTTCATTTTGTATGTTTTTAATTTTATGTATCTGTTTTTCAATTTTTTTCATTTTCTATATAATATTTCATTTTATATTTTTATGTATTAGTTTTTTTTGTTATATTCTATATATATGTAAAAATTGTTGAAAATATTCAATATGATTTTTTAGTATAAAATTGTGTTTTTTAGTTATGTGTATGCAAGACTGAAATGTTGCGATTAATGGTGTATAGACTGAATTGTTGCCTGACAGTTGGATGTTGGCCCTTTTTTTTGGTCATACTGAAGACAAACTGATCCGGTTATGTGTTAAAACCGGATCAGTTAATCAACTTAATTGGTTCGGTTTTAACGCATAATCGGATCAGTTAATCCTCAACTGATCTGGTTCAAAACCGGATCAGTTGAGTTTTTCTAACCGCTTCTAGTCTATCCGTTCCGGCCCAAAAACGGATCATTAAGCCTTGTTTTGACTGGATCCGATGATTTTGTTCCACTAGTGGTTAGACCTTATGTAGCTCCAATTCCTTTTCCTCAAAGTCTTAAGCAAAATAAAGTGGTTAATCAATTTGAGAAATTTCTTAAGATGTTCAAGCAATTGCATGTAAATATTCCTTTTGTTGATGCTTTGATGCAAATTCCCTCTTATTCTAAATTTCTTAAAGAAATCATGTCTAAAAATGTGATGAATAAATCAGATTAAAAGCTCAAGAAATTGAAAATAAAATGTACTCGCCATCGCCGTGCAAACCACGAACAGTCGAAATGACGAGAGAGGAAGAATGGCGTATAACTCGCCGTTGGTGGGTTTTCTCACTCGTCGTTGCTGGCGACTAAATCGTTGTCCCTCACCTTTCACTCGCCATCAACGAACACCAGCCATCCTCTAGGGTTTGAGTTTTTGGGTTTTTTGTTATAGATTGTAATTTTAGGGTTTTTTAGATCTAGGGTTTCATTTTCGTATTTTAGTTTTCATTTTTGTTTAGTTTTTCGTTTTTAAATTATGTATATATGTTTCATTTTGTATGTTTTTAATTTTATGTATGTGGTTTTCAGCTTTTTTTTTTATTTTCTGTACAATATTTCATTTTATAATTTTATGTATTAGATTTTTTTGTTGTATTCTATATATATGTAAAAATTATTGAAAATATTATATATGAATTTTTTGTATAAAATTGTGTTTTTTAATTATGTGTATGCAAGACTGAAATGTTGCGATTAATGGTGTAGAGACTGAATTGTTGCCTGGCAGCTGGATGCTGGTCCATTTTTTGTTGGTCATATTGATGACAAACTGATCCGGTTATGTGTTAAAACCGGATCGGTTAATCAATTTAACTGGTCCGGTTTTAACGCATAACTGGATCAGTTAATCCTTAACTGATCTAGTTCAAAACCGTATCAGTTGAGTTTTTCTAACCGCTACTAGTCCATCCGTTCCTGCCCAAAAACGGATCAGTAAGCCTTATTTTGGCTGGATCCAATGATTTTTTTCTACTAGTGGTTAGACCTTATGTACCTCCAATTCCTTTTACTCAAAGTCTTAAGCAAAATAAAGTGGATAATCAATTTGAGAAATTTCTTAAGATGTTCAAGCAAATGCATGTTAATATTCCTTTTGTTGATGGTTTGTTGCAAATTCCCTCTTATTCTAAATTTCTTAAAGAAATCATGTCTAAAAAGAGAAAATTGGAAGACTATGAGACTATTGCTTTGCGTGAGGAGTGCAGTGTTGTAATTCAGAAAAAACTTCCCCTTAAACTAAAAGATCCAGGAAGTTTTTGTATTCCTTGCACTATTGGTGCCATTAACTTTTCTAAAGCTTTATGTGATTTAGGTGCAAGTGTCTGTCTTATGCCATTATCTATTTGCAAAAAGCTAGGATTAAATGATCTAAAATCCACTACTGTGTCATTACAACTTGCTGATAGATCTATTAAATATCCTCTAGGAGTATTGGAAAATGTTTTAATGAAAGTTGATAAATTCATTATTCCTGTTGATTTTATTATCTTGGATATTGATGAAGATATTGAGGTATCACTTATTCTTGGCAGACCTTTCTTAGCTACTGCAGGAGCTGTTATTGATTTGATCAATTGTACTTTAACCTTTAAAATTGGTGATGAGGAGGTTAAATTAATGTTTTTCAATCTTCTAAATATCCTCCTTTTACTGATCATGTATTTCGAGTTAATTTGCATGATGAATTAGATGCCGAAGAGTTTAACAAGGTTACTTTTAACGATCATCTTGAAACATGTTCAGTAGGTGTACATTCTGAAAATGATGCACATGTAAGTGAGATGGCTCTTGCGGTAGAGGTATGTCCACCGACAAACACGAAACACGACTAACAACCACCAACCATCGTTTCGCCAACCAACCAACCAACCACCACCAACGCCAACCAAACACCAACCACGAACAACGAATTTTCTCCCCTCCTCAGCCATGAAGACCAACGCCACCACCCTCAACAACTAAAACTAAAAATGTGATGATTAAATCAGATTAAAAGCTCAAGAAATTCAAGATAAAATCTACTCGTCATCGCCGTGCAAACCACGAACAGCCGACGAGAGAGGAAGAATGGTGTCTAACTCGCCGTTGGTGGGTTTTCTCACTCGTCGTTGCTGGTGACTAAATCGCTATCCCTCGCCTTTCACTCGCCATCAACGAACACCAGCCATCCTCTTGGGTTTGAGTTTTTGGGTTTTTTGATATAGGTTGTAATTTTGGAGCTTTTTAGATCTAGGGTTTCATTTTCGTATTTTAGTTTTCATTTTTGTTTTGTTTTTCGTTTTTAAATTCTGTATATAAGTTTCATTTTGTATGTTTTTTATTTTATGTATGTGTTTTTCAGTTGTTTTATTTTCTATACAATATTTCGTTTTTTAATTTTATGTAATATTTTTTTTGTTGTATTCTACATATATGTAAAAATTGTTGAAAATATTATATATGAATTTTTTGTATAAAATTGTGTTTTTTAATTATGTGTATGCAAGACGGAAATGTTGCGATTAAGGGTGTATAGACTGAATTGTTGCCTGGCAGCTGGATGCTGGCCCATTTTTTGTTGGTCCTATTGATGACAAACTGATCCGGTTATGTGTTAAAACCGGATCGGTTAATCAACTTAACTGGTCTGGTTTTAACGCATAACTGGATCAGTTAATCCTCAACTGATCTGGTTCAAAACCGTATCAGTTGAGTTTTTCAAACCACTACTAGTCCATCCGTTCCTGCCCAAAAACGGATCAGTAAGCCTTATATTGACTGGATCCGATGATTTTTTTCCACTAGTGGTTAGACCTTATGTACCTCCAATTCCTTTTACTCAAAGTCTTAAGCAAAATAAAGTGGATAATCAATTTGAGAAATTTCTTAAGATGTTCAAGCAATTGCATGTTAATATTCCTTTTGTTGATGGTTTGTTGCAAATTCCCTCTTATTCTAAATTTCTTAAAGAAATCATGTCTAAAAAGAGAAAATTGGAAGACTATGAGACTATTGCTTTGCGTGAGGAGTGCAGTGTTGTAATTCAGAAAAAACTTCCCCTTAAACAAAAAGATCTAGGAAGTTTTTCTATTCCTTGCACTATTGGTGCCATTAACTTTTCTAAAGCTTTATGTGATTTAGGTGCAAGTGTCTCTCTTATGCCATTATCTATTTGCAAAAAGCTAGGATTAAATGATCTAAAATGCACTACTGTGTCATTATAACTTGCTGATAGATCAATTAAATATCCTCTAGCTAGGAGTATTGGAAATTTTTTTAATGAAAGTTGATAAATTCATTATTTCTGTTGATTTTATTGTCTTGGATATGGATGAAGATATTGAGGTATCAATTATTCTTGGCAGACCTTTCTTAGCTACTGCAGGAGCTGTTATTGATTTGATAAATTGTAATTTAACCTTGAAAATTGGTGATGAGGAGGTTAAATTAATGTTTTTCAATCTTCTAAATATCCTCCTTTTACTGATCATGTATTTCGAGTTAATTTGCATGATGAATTAGATGCCGAAGAGTTTTTTTTTGGTTGCCCACCCGGTTCACCGGAGCTATGCTCCGACTACATCCGAGTCCGACCCGGGACGCACACCTGGCTTTGGTGGGTGAGTCTCCCAACAAGAGTTTTTGCATACGGTGAGGCTCGAACTCGAGACCTCCCTTAAGCGACATCAAGCTGCTTACCACTTGAGCCAACTCTTGTTAACAAGGTTACTTTTAACGATCCTCTGGAAACATGTTCAGTAGGTGTACATTCTGAAAATGATGCACAGGTAAGTGAGATGGCTCTTGCGGTAGAGGTATGTCCACCGACAAACATGAAACACGACCAACAACCACCAGCCATCGTTTCGCCAACCAACCAACCACCACCAGCGCATCGTTTCGCCAACCAAACACCAACCACGAACAACGAATTTTCTCCCCTCCTCAGCCACGAAGACCAATGCCACCACCCTCAATAACTAAAACTAAAAATGTGATGAATAAATCAGATTAAAAGCTCAACAAATTCAAGATAAAATCAACTCGCCATCGCCGTGCAAACCACGAACAACCGAAACGACGAGAGAGGAAGAATGGCGTCTAACTCGCCGTTGGTGGGTTTTCTCACTCGTCGTTTCTGGCGACTAAATCGTTGTCCCTCGCCTTTCACTCGCCATCATCGAACACCAGCCATCCTCTAGGGTTTGTGTTTTTGGGTTTTTTGATATAGATTGTAATTTTGGAGCTTTTTAGATCTAGGGTTTCATTTTCGTATTTTAGTTTTCATTTTTGTTTTATTTTTCATTTTTAAATTCTGTATATAAGTTTCATTTTGTATGTTTTTCATTTTATTTATGTGTTTTTTAGTTTTTTTATGTTCTGTACAATATTTCATTTTTTAATTTTATGTATTAGTTTTTTTAGTTGTATTTTACATATATGTAATAATTGTTGAAAATATTATACTTCCTCCGTTTCTTTTTAAATGCAACAATTTGACTTTTCCACTATTCACACCTATCACTTTGACTAAGATTTGTGATTTGTACATAATGAAAAATACAGTCAAGTGGGATCTTGTAAGATTTGTCTCGTGACCTACTTTCATAATATATAATTTTTATAATTCTTATCTATATGTAATTATAGATATTTATGGTCAAAGTAATGCCTCGTTGCACGTGAAAGTCCAATTGTTGCGTTTTAAAAAGAAACGGAGGAAGTATATGAATTTTTTGTATAAAATTGTGCTTTTTAATTATGTGTATGCAAGACGGAAATGTTGCGATTAATGATGTATAGACTGAATTGTTGCCTGGCAGTTGGATGATGGCCCACTTTTTTTGGTCATATTGAAGACAAACTGATCCGGTTATGTGTTAAAATCGGATCAGTTAATCAACTTAACTGGTTCGATTTTAACGCATAACCGGATCAGTTAATCCTCAACTGATCTGGTTCAAAACCGGATCTGTTGAGTTTTTCTAACCGCTACTAGTCCATCCGTTCTGGCCCAAAAACGGATCAGTAAGCCTTGTTTTGACTAGATCCGATGATTTTTTTCCACTAGTGCTTAGACCTTATGTACCTCCAATTCCTTTTACTCAAAGTCTTAAGCAAATTAAAGTGGATAATCAATTTGATAAATTTCTTTAGATGTTCAAGCAATTGCATGTTAATATTCCTTTTGTTGATGCAAATTCCCTCTTATTCTAAATTTCTTATAGAAATCATGTCTAAAAAGCGAAAATTGGAAGACTATGAGACTATTGCTGTAATTCAGAAAAAACTTCCCCTTAAACTAAAAGATCTAGGAAGTTTTTCTATTCCTTGCACTATTGGTGCCATTAACTTTTCTAAAGCTTTATGTGATTTAGGTGCAAGTGTCTCTCTTATGCCATTATCTATTTGCAAAAAGCTAGTATTAAATGATCTAAAACCCAATACTGTGTCATTACAACTTGCTGATAGATCTGTTAAATATCCTCGAGGAGTATTGGAAAATGTTTTAATGAAAGTTTATAAATTCATTATTCCTGTTGATTTTATTGTCTTGGATATGGATGAAGATATTGAGGTATCAATTATTCTTGGCAGACCTTTCTTAGCTACTGCAGGAGCTGTTGTTGATTTGATAAATTGTACTTTAACCTTTAAAATAGGTGATGAGGAGGTTAAATTAATGTTTTTCAATCTTCTAAATATCCTCATTTTACTGATTATTTCGAGTTAATTTGCAAGATGAATTAGATGCCAAAGAGTTTAACAAGGTTACTTTTAACAATCCTCTTGAAACATGTTGAGTAGGTGTACATTCTGAAAATGATGCACAGGTAAGTGAGATGGCTCTTGCGGTAGAGGTATGTCCACCGACAAACACGAAACACGACCAAAAACCATAAAGCATCGTTTCGCCAACCAACCAACCACCACCAATGCATCGTTTCGCCAACCAAACACCAACCACGAACAATGAATTTTCTCCCCTCCTCAGCCACGAAGACCAATGCCACGCACCACCCTCAACAACTAAAACTAAAAATGTGATGAATAAATCAGATTAAAAGCTCAAGAAATTCAAGATAAAATCTACTCGCCATCGCCGTCCACACTACAAGAAAAATCGCATATAGAGGCTAGGTAGTTTTGCCTCTAAAACCAAAGATGTAGCCTCTAATTGCCTTTTGAAGCAAATTAGTGGTTGCCTCTAATAATTTTGTCGCTAATTAATGGTTGCCTCTAAAAGTCCCTTTTTGAGGCAATATAACTTGTTGCCTCTAAAAGACTCCACATTTAGAGGCAACCATATATTTTTGCCTCAAAATATAATTAGAGGCAACCATATATATTCTTGCCTCAAAATATAATTAGAGGCAACAATATATATTCTTGCCTCAAAATATAATTAGAGGCAATAAAAAACATTGATTCTAAAAACTACATATGTTTAGGGGCAACCATATAATTTTATCTTGCAATATAATTAGAGGCAATATAACGAATTGCTTCTAAAAACCACATATATTTAGGGGCAATCATATGATTGTGCCTCGAGATATAATTAGAGGCAATATAAAAATTTGTTTCTGAAAATTAATATATTTAAGGACAACCACATAATTTTAATTCAAAATATAATTAGAGGTGATGACTTATTTTTTAAATAGTGATATTTGGAAGTCATTTGAGACATATCATGAACGGTGTTTGGATGCACCGAAAACAATCTAGCTTATTATTTTGTACATTTCCAAGCACGATCACCTATAGAAGTAACCTTTATAAAATTGCAAAATTAAACCAATAAATTTCATGGAAATCGAAGTTCTATTAATTCAAAGAAATATTATTAAATAAAAGCAAATATACTATAGTAAAATCTCAAAAATTGTAGTACAATATCAGCCAGATAAAATATCATATGACGTGCAACAACCTGCAAGCCCAAAACTTAGAAAAACTACCAAAGTCAAAATTAGTCATCATCATCAAAAGAACAAAATAGAACAATAGTAGAGTAGATAGCAGAGAACAGCAACAACAGTAACACCTCAGAGTCAACCAAAGTCATACTACTCTTCGTTTGTTTGCATTTCACCACACTCTTTATCCACATCCTCATCCTCATCCTCATTCTCCTCCTCCTCATCATCATCATCATCAACCTACTATTTTAGAATTAGAATGTACTATTAATAATAAATGAAATATTTATATAAATTAAAAATATAATTAACTTATAATGAGTATAAATAACAGATTACCTCATCTACATTAAATGTAGATATATCATAACCCGAGATTTCCAAAAAAATTCTCATGTACCCTTTCATAACTTCCATTTGCTTTTTTAGGCCTTTGATCTTTCTGTTTAGTATTTTATTCTTCACATTAGCTTCCTTTGCCTCTTTTTTAGCCTCGTTTACTTCATTCTTTGCCTCATTAGCTTCATTCTTGGCCTCATTAGCTTCTTTCCGTAATTTTTCTCCTTCATTAAATGATCCATATAGTGATGTAATAGATGGACTTACTCCCTTGCCACGATCACGACCGCGTTTACCAATGGGTTTAACTTTTACATAAATTTATTCATATGTCATATTTACTTCTCCAGCTTCACATTGCACTAAAAGCTCTTTCATTTTTTACTGGAAAAAAAAACTTAAGCATTACATGAAAGGTAAGAAGCACATAATCACTATATAATTATCAATAAAGGTCATATTGGTGTAGCAAAATGAATTTTAATACATGAATAATTTTAATAAACCCTTTGTTTCTATAGAAATTTTAACAGCACTTCCTCTATAATACGACTTATATCCAGATTCAATGAATCCATTTTAACCTGTTTTTCACATATTAAACCAATGATTTTTTTCACTCTCACCATAACAGCACACTACATAATATCATCATGATATTATTATTAACCAATAATTTTAAAGGTACAACACAATAAGAGAATAACAACTTAAGCTTGGCAAGCTAGAGATAAAATTGTAAATGAAGTTCAACTTTGTAAAACTACAACAAGTAAATTAGGCTTTGTGGTTAGTTATCACAACAAGAAAATCAAGTCATCATATCAAGTTTTTCAACTATATTAATAGTTCACAAATAGTTTACAAAGCATTATTTCTTACCATAGTTTCTTTTGCCACTTCAGTAACCGGTGTTTTATCATTTTTTGTATGAGTTTCCTCGTACACCTTCAGCATAGTCGGCATTACTTTGTCACGTTTGAACTAGTATTATAAACAGAAAAAAAATTAGAAATTAGAAATTTTATTTTTATCAATCAAAAAATCTTCGTAATCAAAGAGTATTACCATATCTTCAACTTTTTGAGCAAAACTCTTTGTACCAGCTGTATGTCCAGCATCTAGGCAAGATCGATTATTGATGTTTCTTGTACTCTTATCCTATATTATGTAGAATTTTAAGAAAAGAATAAGATGTAGAAAGTTAGCAGAATGATATTGGAAGAAAATTTAATATTGTATATAGTAGATAGCATATAGTATTATATGTAAGCTATTCAATTACCTTGAATTCGTCTGATCCAAAGTACTTAACAAGCCATTCCCAGTCTTGTTTGTCAATATTTGGTGGTATATTACCTTCTTTGAGCCTCTCATCATCTGTACTTTCAGTATCATAGTAATCAGATTTCAATCTTGCACGATAATTCCTGTATTTTTTATTCAAAGACCCCATGACAAATTTTTTCCTTTCTTTTTTTGTCTTTTCACGTTCCACTTCATCTTCATCATCCTCAAGTCCAATATCAAATTTTTCCTTGCAAAAAGAAGTGCAACTATTAGTAAAATCAAAATATGACAAGAAAAAGATATTCAAATTCTTTATAACTAAACAAGAAAAACTTATACCAGAATAAGATTCCACATCTTCTCCTTATTCTCTTCTGGAATTTCTAAAAATACTTTCAACTCATAAAGTGGAGCATTAAGGGGATCTCTGACAAGGGCACCACAATAACTTGCTAGACAAGCTCTATTTAAACCAATAGGTTGTCCCTTTATGTTGAAATCCCCTTTTTTTTTCACCGGGTCTCATTTTCTCCATTTGAAGATTTCGTGTAGGACCTCTAGGAGTTTTGGTCTTGTAAGTTCTCTTCTTCTTGTTTGCTGTAACACATATATATATATATGTACATCTTTCACTCATTACATACTGCAAATCAAGAATAAATATCAAATTAGGGAGTATAAAACAAGTCATACCAGAATTATTATCTCCCCCCTCCTTGTCAACAAGTGGCTCCTCATCATGGTTTCTCATCATATTTGAAATGATAGTATTTTCTTGATCTTCTAAATCATAGTTTCTTGTCTCGACTGGATTTTGTTCGCCTTCTTGATCTTGTACACCATCATCATCATTCTTCTCACAAAGTTGCCCCTCGTCATGCTCTAAATGAAACATATTTTCATGTTAAGTAGCATAATATGCAAATTTAATACACGTTATGAAATAAATATATGTACAACCAAGAATGAGGTGTATTGGATGATGCAAGTTTGTTGTTATAATATATGTTTCTGCACAAGAACAACTAACATCCGGATATATAGTAGAAAGATAGAAGATAAGTGAAAGATATAGATCTATTGTATTGATGAAAGATAGAGATCTATTGTATTGATGAAAGATAGAAGATGATTATAAATAATTATTAATGAAGAACAATATAACCCTAATTTACCGAAAAGAAAAAGGATAACATATACCTCCATGAAAATGACCATTCTTTTCACCATCCTTTCACACCTTTTGTCGTTGAAGTTCTAGCAAAAGTCAATTACGGATTGGTAAATTCCTAATAAATATTTTCTTTAATCATGTATGAAATAACATGCAATCTCCAATGAGTATATGAGTTGAACCTTTTTGGAAAGTTGCGAGGGCTGCTTTAATTGTTTGCGCTTCTTTTGTTCCATGTGTTGCTTGCTTTTCCTTGTTCGATCTTGGTCTTAATAACTTGGCAACCGACATCAGTGCAATAAATTTGTTTCTTTTTCCTCCTCCGTTAATCTCATTCCTTTTGACCTGTATCATATGCAAGATAGCATGACCGAAAAGGTAGCTTGAATAACTTATTTTCAACTAGATTAAAATATAGAGGGTACAGATTCTTAGTAAAGTAAAAACCAAGCTCCATAACTCATTTACAAAATCGTGACAATGCTAAGTAATATTTTCATACAAAATTTTACAAAATGGGATGGAGCAAATTATCCCCTCCACAAGCAGCAGCCTTAGTGGAATGCTTAGGGAATTATCAATATTATGAACTAAGGATAGGCATGCAACATCCTGCTGTCCAGCGGACACAAAAGAATCACTAGACAAACTAGAAAGCATATCAATCTCTTTATTTCAACCAAAATTATATATAGTTTTATTTGTGCTTGCAGTCACGTGCATAAAGTATTTGGGTTTTCTTGAGTAAATAAGTAACTAATGCGAACAGAGGCTCTTCCATATAACCCAAAAGTAGATAAAGTAGATAAAGCAGATAGCATTAAGAGTAATAACAATATGAGATAAGATCATACCTTTTTATTTGTAGTCACAATATGAGCCTCTTCCTCACAATCATTTTCTTCATTTTCATCCGGTACATAGTCACCATCTTTCTCAAGAGTAGCATCACATTTTTGTTGTCTTTTCTTAGCTTTTGAGCTATCCACTAAACTAGTCATAGAAGCAGCGATGCGTTTTATACCAAAAGTCTGCATTTTGATCTTGTTGGCTTCAATCGTCTTCATTCTTTGTTGTTCATACTCGTTTGGAGTTACATCATGATTAGAACACGTCTTCCCTCCAAATCTGGACATTTTAGTGCTAAGAGGGGGAAAAATTGTAGTCGCAAATGAATATAGAATTATATAAATCAATTTTAAAATAAAATCACAACGTCATATTGGCAAACAAACTCATGAAATGGTACCAGTTACTCTTAATGTTAAAGGCTTATAGTGAAACACAAAAAAAACAATCATTCATGTGTTAAAAAAAACAAGACAAAGAAGCAATATACTAAAAGAAATTTATTCACTGTAAAAGGCTTGAATTAGAACATAATTGAAGTTCATATAACTAATACTATAATAATAGAAAAGGGTTATGAATATGTATCATCCATATAATCAGCTTCGTTTTGCTCATTTAACTCCGAGACATTATAAGAGTTTCTCGGTCTTGTCCTTATTATAACCTTCCAGTTGGGCTTCACAACATCATCGACATAAAATACTTGTTGAGCTTGAGAAGCTAAAATGTAAGGATCATTAGCCAAAACTTTTGATGTATTCACGCTTATGAATGAAAAGCAATCTGTAATGATCCCTCGACCATGACTATGAACATCCCACCAATCACATTTGAACAAAATGACACGATTTCCTCCAATATATTGAACTTCTATGATTTCTTGCAATTGGCCATAATATTCTAGATTTGAAGCTCCACTTTCTCCCTTCACAACCACCCCACTATTTTGTGTTTCCTTCCCCCTTTCACTGTGCTTTGTGCGATACATCGACCCATTAACCATGTATCCATTAACAGACACCACTGCACGATCTGGACCTTGTGCTAATGATATTAGATTACTTGTAGCACTTGGATGTTTATCCTTGGACAATATTACCACCTATGAATAAATATATATAGGTTTTAGAAGATTGCTATAATGTTAAAATAGAACATTAAACAAAGATGTTAGTTATCAAAAATCTTACTTGATCTCTAAACCATTGAATGAATTTTCTTTTATGAGAAGAAACCATCCCTGTGACATTTGTTGCATCACGATTGTACTCACTGTGATAAATATTTCAACAACATTATACAACTTTACTATAAATAGAGGAGTATATAAAATGGACCAAAAAACTATAAGCTTACTCGATGAATGGTTTTACTTCTTCACAATTGTTCAACACATAAAAGTGAATTTCTTCCCATTCCTTTGTAGTAAGTAGACGAGGATCCTCCTTCCCAAATGATCTACCTCTTGTCTCGAATACAGGTAGGCAATCGGGTGAACCCATAATACCATCATCATATATTCTATCTTGCTTATTGAATTTGGTTTCTATATCATCCATATATCTTGAACAAAATGTCAATCACTCCTCTAAAAGATAACCCTCTGCCATTGATCCCTCTGGGTAACCTTTATTACGCACATACCCTTTTAATTTGCTAAGGTACCTGTTAAAGTAAGTACTAGCAGTAGTAAGTATTTTCCTATTATCACCAAGTATTAAAATAATACACAAAAAAATATAAATTTTATACCTTTCAATGGGGTACATCCAACGATAATGAACTGGTCCGACAATCAAAGCTTCACTTGCAAGGTGTATGGGCAAGTGCATCATAATCACAAAAAAAGATGGTGGGAAATTTCTTTCCAGATCACAAAGGGTCACACCAATTTGATTTTCGAGTTTCTCTAACTCGTCAATCTTCAATTCCTTGGAACATAACTCTCTAAAAAATTCGCTCAACTTAATAAGTGGACCAGACAATGATTTAGGCCAACCACGTATAGCAAGAGGCAATAGATGCTCCATGATAATATGATAATCATGGCTCTTCAAACCAGAGAGTTTACGCTCTTTAAGTGAGGAATTTCTTGAAATATTCGAAGCATACCCATCCGGAAATTTGACACTAGTCAAAAAATTACACAAATCCCTCTTTTACTCTAAGGATAACGTATGAGGAGCTGGTGGTCTCACTGTTGGTTTATTATTAGGATCTCTAATAGGATGCAATGACTTTCTAATCTTCATTTCCTCCAAATCTAGACGTGCATTCATATTATCCTTACTTTTCCCTTCAACATCTAGCAATGTCCCAAGTAAAGTTTCACATACATTTTTTTCTATATGCATCACATCCAAATTATGGCGTATTAGAAGACTACTCCAATATGGCAATTCAAAGAAAATGCTCTTCTTTCGCCATAATTGTTTTGGTTTTAGCTCCTTTGTACGTCCCCTCTTCTTTGTACCACGTTTTGATGCAACTTGTTCATCATTAACCTGTTGTAGTAGTTCCTCACCAGACAACTGTTTAGGTTTTGGTCTCAGCTCTTGTTTTCCATCAAAGGTTCTTCCATCATATCTCCATTCATGATCAGAAGGTAAAAATCTACGATGACCCATATAACAATGTTTACCTCCGTTGGACAACCAACAAGACCAAGTATCTTTGTTACAATTTGGACAAGCAACTTCCCCACCGGTTTTCCAGCCAGATAAATCTCCGTAGGCAGGATAATCACTTATGGTCCACAACAAAGAAGCAAACAATCTAAAATTCTCTTTCTTTGAGGCGTCATATGTCTCCACACCAACATCCCAAACAACTTCAATTCATCTATTAAAGGTTGCAAATACACGTCAATCTTATCTTTAGGCCCCTTAGGACCTGGGATAAGCATAGAGAGAATGAAAGATTGTTGTTTCATGCAAAGCCATGGAGGCAAATTATATGGGATAAGAACTACCGGCCATGTACTATGGGGAATATGTCCATTTATAAAGGGGCTAAACCCATCACTTGCTAGACCAAGGCGAACATTTCGAGGCTCTGAGGCAAATGTTGGATATTGTTTATCAAACGATTTCCAGGCTTTGGAGTCCGCTGGATGCCTCATTACTCCTTCAGGATCATCAACACGTTCATCACTATGCCATCTCATACTTGTAGCGGTTTTAGATGACATGAATATTCTTTGAAGCCTAGGAATCAACGGAAAATATCGCATTGTCTTGCTAGCAATCTTCTTAGGTTTAGATTGTGAGGTGGAAGATTCTTTACTTGGTTCATTCTTTTTCCATCTAGAAGCATGACACTTTACACATTCCTCTGCATTTGTATGCTCTTTCCAGAACAACATGCAGTTATCAGGACATGCATCAATCTTGATTGACTCAAGCGATAAGTTCTTTATCATCTTTTGAGCTTCATAATAAGATTTTGGTAAAGTGTTACCCTTAGGTAATGCTTCTTTAAACAAGTCAAGAATCATGGACAAAATTTTGTCGCTTATTCCACCTAAGCACTTTATGTGGAATAACTTAAGCAAGAAGGACAACTTAGAGAATTGCTTACATCCAGGATATAACTCCAATTCAAGATCACCCATCAATTTGTAAAAGGTTTTTACTGCTTCTGTAGGATCTCCACCTTCACTCCCATTAGTTTTCTCTCTCTCGACATCATTTTCCAGAGGTACTCCAAAAGCCTCATGTAGCATATCAAACATTACATCATGGTCATGCTCTAGGAAGTCATTTGACTCGTTTATGATATTGCTATGATCACCGATGTTTTCCCCATGTCGCAACCACCGTGTATAACTCTTAACAATTCCAAATTTAAGCAAATCCAACTCTATTTCGTCTTTACATTTTCTCCTTTCATTGTTGCATTTTACACATGGACAAGGCACAACATCTTTGACATTTTGTTGTGAAAAAGCAAACTCAAGAAACTGTTTTACACCAATCTTGTACCTGGGATCATTTTTTTTATACTGCATCCACTCACGATTATTTGACTCCATAGTGTCCTATTCCATTATAATCACATAAATATGAGCTTAAAAGAAAAAAGAAAAAAAAAGCTAATATAGCACATAAGTGACATATTATATATAAAACAAATGTTTTGCAATTTTTAAAGGAATACTAAATGACACATTTGATAAATAGTTAATACTCAAGTACATTAATATCCTAGCATGAATCAGGCCTCTAAAAGATTTCCAAATAGTCAAATTGGAGGAAGTTAATATATCATAACTTAGAAAAGGTTATTACACATATATTGCTTATAAAATAGGAACTTCAGATCAACTTTTTACCATACTAGAACAACTTAGAAGGTTTTTTACCCTTAAAATATAAGAACTTTAGATCAACTTTTTATAGTAGTCTATGCTATTTTTAAATGGTGAATTCTATGTTCTTATCTTTAAATCAACTTAGAATGGTGAATTTACAAAGACTGAAACCTGGTGGATTGCCCTCCCAACTGTAGATGTCTCAAACCAGAGGGTGGAGGTTTGTTCCTGATTTCCCTGCAAACACCCACCTCTGAATGAACTAAACAAAAATAAAAGGAAAAATCTTGCACAAAAAAAATGCCCAAGCTCTGCTACTGCCTACATCTTTTCCAGTCAGCATTGCCACAACCACCAGGAGCACAGACACCACCATATTGCCATTGTCTGTTGTTTGCGCTCCACCTCTGTGACCCCCGCTGCCGCTAAATCCCCACCATCACGTATAAATTCTTTGATCAATACCTTAGATGGTTGTTTTTCACCTCCTTAATATGCCATTTAGAATTATAGTGGGCAAAATTGACCATTTAAGATACTTTTACAAATGTTTATTTAGAATTATAGTGGGCATAATTACTAGCTTAAGTCCATTAAAAAATCTATATTACATATCAAAATAGCTTCATTCTCATAGCACATTTGTTTCCAAGTAATATTAAACAAACAAACTAGTAATTAACAGGAACTTAAATTAGAACGCACAGATAATTGAAAATAATTCGAGTTCGCAATAATCAATAATTGAACTTCACAAAATTCACAATAATCATTATGAAATTGATGCCCACCGCAATAAGGTAATAGAGTAATCAACATCCCCATGAAATTGAAAAAAAAATTGCGTATTACTCTAAATGATGAAATTCGATGGAAATACCTAATTTAGGATATGTCAGATTCGTGAAGCAAGATTGAATTCCGGGCAGGCGAGGTTGAATTCCGGGCAGGCGAGGTTGAATTCCGTGCAGGTGAGGTTCGACTCAGTGCATGCGAGATTGAATATGCGCCCACGAGATTGAAGACGCCGTTTATGAATATGGAATTCGAAATGAGAATTAGGTTTTCATGAAAAAAGAAGGAAAAATAAACCTGATTCTAATTTCCATATTCAAGTACAGCGGGAATTTTGGGAGGGAATAACTGATTAAGATTTTTTTCATGGGATCTTGAATTGAAGAAGAATATGGGTGTAGTGGGAATTAGCCATCTGCTTCTTACGAACTCTTTCTTTTTTTTGACTCGTTTTTGAGGGGATGCTTCTTATGAACTTTGTTCTGCTTTTTAGGGGACAAGTTGGTTTTAGTTTTCTCCTTTTTTGCTAAAAAAGTTTTTTAAAAAATACTTTAAAGTTTTCTCTCACGTTGGGTTATTGCAAATAACTTTATACTTTGTTTCGGATTGAATTAATGGATCCAGTTCAACTCAGACAAATTCACTTCAGTTCAATACAGTTCAGACAAATTGTGTTAGTTTCCTCTCACAGTTCTAATTCAATTCAGTTCAGTTCAGTCCAAAAGAATAAAGGCTAAGTGCAATAACATAAGATAATTTTACAATGGCTAAAATCCATGATAATTTGTCTAATCAAGACAATTTATATTCAATCTCAAATCTATATCATTCACTTGATTGACTTTTATAATTAAATTAAAACTAAAATTAACAACTATACATTAATAAATTCACAATCAACCGTTCACCTGGTTTTTGGTAAATTTATTGAATGTTTTAAAGGTCAACGAAATCAATAAACAAGACGAGTTACTAAAAATAGAGGGTTGAGATTAAGTAATAGCAGAGGCTATATATAATAAAATTGCAGCCACACAAAAAGTTTCCAATAACTTGTCGATCACTTTAGAATTTTTTGTGCTCTATCTCTCATGTGGCAATGTAAGACCTTGTTGTCGATTCAATTTTGAGTTTGGTTAAATAGTGTTAGGTTTAAAATAGGTCGAATTAAAATGGGTCGAGGTTGATGAGTTTGAAAACTAATAACATGTCAGTTTAGTTATAAACGATTCTAATTCCAATTAAAACAGTAAATTTACTCTAACTTCATAGTTTAATCTCTTGCAATCAGATATGATCAGGTCCATTTAGTTCAATTTTGGTTAGCTAAGTTTAATCAATTCCAATTAATTAAAATAAGAACAAGTTTCTTTCGGCAAAGAGAACGAATGAACACATATTGTTAACGTATATAACTAAGCAAAATTGACTTATTCCATTAATTAATAATGATTTGTTTTATCTAGCTGAATTTGATTGAAATTAACCTATCTAAACAACTTTATTCGAACTTATATGAACTTAATTAAACTTTTTTGAACAGACCACAACTAACATCCACTTATTCAATTAATTATGATGCATGTATCAAATTAGATAATTGATTATCTCAAACAACTTAACAATGATTCAAATAAGTTTAACTGATAATACCAACACTCCCACGGTACAAAAATGGTGGTTTCTCTCTCTCCTATCGTGAAAGGGATAGGAAAAAGTTGTTAAATTCATGAGATGTGAAGTTCTTAATACAGTTATGTAACTTGAATGTAGATATAAATCGTTTTCTTCATTTTTTCTATACATAGACTTGTTCCATTAAGGAACATGAAACAACAGGTAGGATATATAGGCTTACAAGTTGTAGACTTAGGTCTTCAATTTTGATCGAGGCAAAGAAAAAGAAGATGAATCCTCTTAATATAGATATGGCGATGACGAAACCCACTATCTCTAAAGAATATTAGAGAAAGTAAGTGGTGGATTACATTGAAAGATGAGTTGCAACTTGCAAGAAGCGTTAAACTGCCATGAGCTTTCCTTGAAAAGTCTACAGGTCTCAATTCGTCGTGTATTTTCATTATTTTATAAAAACAAATTTGAGTTGGGTACCCTATGACACGACCCGGGAAAACCGGGCACCCGAAATGCGGGTATCTGGTTTTTCAGGTCGGGTCATGGGTCATTTTGTTAAATACGTGGGTGCCCGCATATCCGGGTACCCGATTATGAACACCCCAATTCATATTACTTTTTAGGAAAAATTGTTTTAAATAAGTCAACCTTTGCGTGGTCTTCCAATTTCAAGTCTAACTTTTGATTATTCCTAGTCAAGTCAACTTTGTAGCACCATTAACTTTAATTAGGCTAAATGACCGGTAACCTGATAAATTGGTAAATAAAAAAGCTTACCAATTAACCCACCCAAAAACTGATAACCCACCCATTAACCCACCCAAAACTGAAAACCCACCCATTAACCCACCCAAAAACAGAAAACCCACCCATTAACCCACCCAAAACCACCACCCCCACAACAACCCCGGACCGGCCCCCTTCGAATCCCGCGCCTCCCCCTTCCCCTCCCCGCCGGAAAATCGCTCCCACTCCCCGTCCTCCGTCGAATCCCGCGCCTCCCCTCCTCCCCCCCCCCCCCGCCGGAAAATTGCTCCCCCTCCCCCCACCCCTTCGACCAGCGCCTCCCCCCCCCCCCCCCTTCGAATCGAATCCCGTGCCTCCCCCTTTCCCACCCTCGTTTCGCCCGTAAAGAAACGGAGGAGGCGGCATAGGCCGAGGTGGGCCGGAAAAGGTTACTATATGGAAATCATTCCCAAATGGAGAATCGGAGAAGTCGCCGAGCCGATTTGAAGGACTACGGTGGTCGTCGAGAGGAGAAGCGAGAAGGTCGACGACGCCGGAGATTGAAATTGCGTAGATGCGGGGAGGAGGGGGGTTGCGGGCTCCGGCGAGAGTGAGGGAGGAGGACGGGGGACGAGTGCGCCGGCGAAAGTGAGGGAGGGGAGGCGCAGGGGGGCTGCGTGGGGGGGGGGGGGGGGCTGCGTGGGAGAGGGGGTGCTGGGGGGGAGGGTGGGGGGGGGGGGGGTGCTGCTGGTGGAAACGCAGCAGGGGCAGGGGGGAGGAGGAGGTGGGGTAGGGGGATGCTTTGCCGGTGGGGGTGCAAGGGGGGGGGGGGTGGGGGGGGGTGGGTGTGGGGTGGTCTTAAGGGAAGGGGAAGAGAAAGATTACAGGAGGATATTTAATAGATCTATCAACAAGTTGTAATGACACAGTAGTGGGTTTTAGATCATTTAATCCAAGCTTTTTGCAAATAGATAATGGCATAAGAGAGACACTTGCACCAAAATCACATAAAGCTTTAGAAAAGTTAATGGCACCAATAGTGCAAGGAATTGAAAAACTTCCTGGATCTTTTAGTTTAAGGGGAAGTTTTTTCTGAATTACAGCACTACACTCCTCACTCAAAGCAATAGTCTCATAGTCTTCCAATTTTCTCTTTTTAGACAGGATTTCTTTAAGAAATTTAGAATAAGAGGGAATTTGCATCAAAGCATCAACAAAAGGAATATTAACATGCAATTGCTTGAACATCTTAAGAAATTTCTCAAATTGATTATCCACTTTATTTTGCTTAAGACTTTGAGTAAAAGGAATTGGAGGTAATGTACACCTACTGAACATGTTTCAAGAGGATCGTTAAAAGTAACATTGTTAAACTCTTTGGCATCTAATTCATCATGCAAATTAACTCGAAATACATGATCAGTAAAAGGAGGATATTTAGAAGATTGAAAAACATTAATTTAACCTCCTCATCACCAATTTTAAAGGTTAAACTACAATTTATCAAATCAATAATAGCTCCTGCAGTAGCTAAGAAAGGTCTGCCAAGAATAATTGATACCTCAATATCTTCATCCATATCCAAGACAATAAAATCAACAGGAATAATGAATTTATCAACTTTCATTAAAACATTTTCCAATACTCCTAGCTAGAGGATATTTAATTGATCTATCAGCAAGTTATAATGACACAGTAGTGCATTTTAGATCATTTAATCCTAGCTTTTTGCAAATAGATAATGGCATAAGAGAGACACTTGCACCTAAATCACATAAAGCTTTAGAAAAGTTAATGGCACCAATAGTGCAAGGAATAGAAAAACTTCCTAGATCTTTTTGTTTAAGGGGAAGTTTTTTCTGAATTACAACACTGCACTCCTCACGCAAAGCAATAGTCTCATAGTCTTCCAATTTTCTCTTTTTAGACATGATTTCTTTAAGAAATTTAGAATAAGAGGGAATTTGCAACAAACCATCAACAAAAGGAATATTAACATGCAATTGCTTGAACATCTTAAGAAATTTCTCAAATTGATTATCCACTTTATTTTGCTTAAGACTTTGAGTAAAAGGAATTGGAGGTACATAAGGTCTAACCACTAGTGGAAAAAAATCATCGGATCCAGTCAATATAAGGCTTACTGATCCGTTTTTGGGCAGGAACGGATGGACTAGTAGTGGTTTGAAAAACTCAACTGATACGGTTTTGAACCAGATGAGTTGCAACTTGCAAGAAGCGTTAATCTGCCATGAGCTTTCCTTGAAAAGTCTACAGGTCTCAATTCGTCGTGTATTTTCATTATTTTATAAAAACAAATTTGAGCTGGGTACCCTATGACACGACCCGGGAAAACCGGGCACCCGAAATGCGGGTATCTGGTTTTTCAGGTCGGGTCATGGGTCATTTTGTTAAATACGTGGGTGCCCGCATATCCGGGTACCCGATTATGAACACCCCAATTCATATTACTTTTTAGGAAAAATTGTTTTAAATAAGTCAACCTTTGCGTGGTCTTCCAATTTCAAGTCTAACTTTTGATTATTCCTAGTCAAGTCAACTTTGTAGCACCATTAACTTTAATTAGGCTAAATGACCGGTAACCTGATAAATTGGTAAATAAAAAAGCTTACCAATTAACCCACCCATTAACCCACCCAAAAACTGATAACCCACCCATTAACCCACCCAAAACTGAAAACCCACCCATTAACCCACCCAAAAACAGAAAACCCACCCATTAACCCACCCAAAACCACCACCCCCACAACAACCCCAGACCCGTCCCCCTTCGAATCCCGCGCCTCCCCCTTCCCCTCCCCGCCGGAAAATCGCTCCCACTCCCCGTCCTCCGTCGAATCCCGCGCCTCCCCCTTCCCCCCCCTCCCCCGCCGGAAAATTGCTCCCCCCTCCCCACCCCCTTCGACCGCGCCTCCCCCTCCCCCCCCCCCTCGAATCGAATCCCGTGCCTCCCCCTTTCCCACCCTCGTTTCTACCCGAAAGAAACGGAGGAGGCGGCATAGGCCGAGGTGGGCCTAAAAAAGGTTACTATATGGAAATCATTCCCAAATGGAGAATCGGAGAAGCCGCCGAGCCGATTTGAAGGACTACGGTGGTCGTCGAGAGGAGAAGCGAGAAGGTCGACGACGCCGGAGATTGAAATTGCGTAGATGCGGGGAGGAGGGGGGTTGCGGGCTACCGCGAGAGTGAGGGAGGAGGACGGGGACGAGTGCGCCGGCGAAAGTGAGGGAGGGGAGGCACGGGGGGGCTGCGTGGGGGAGGGGGGAGGGGGGGGGGCTGCGTGGGAGAGGGGGTTGGTGGGGGGGGGTGGGGGGGAGGGGTGGGGGTGCTTCTTGGTGGAAACGCAGCGGGGGGGGGGGGAGGAGTGGGGTAGGGGGGATGCTTTGCCGGGGGGGTGCAAAGGGGAGGGGTGGGGGGGGGGTGTGGGGTGGTCTTAAGGGAAGGGGAAGAGAAAGATTACAGGAGGAGGATTATTCCTACTTTTTAAAAATCAATATAAAAAGTATAATAAGAGATATTGCCCAATTATTTTCCCACGAATTTATATAAATGTTAAATATAAGCTATTGTATTATTTTACAATCTATCATATTATCTCCCAAAAAACAGTAAAAATAAAACCCCGCCACCCCGCGCTTTAGTTTTTTAGAATTTTCACATTTGGCGGACCTCCACTCGAAACCACCGCCCCCTACCTCCAAATTATTTTGGATGTTGTTTGTCTTTATATTGAGAATTCCCTTTGTGTAAAACCACCGCCCACTACCTCCAAATTTAGGTTTACCAATTACACTCAAATCTCAATCCTCCCCTTTCTCGTTTTTTTAAAAAAATTGGCTTGGCTGCAATCTACTCTCCCCCTTAAGTCGATCAATTCCATGGCTTGGAAAGCTCTCTCTCACCTCGCCATTCTAGCCACCGCAGCTGGGTCCCAAAGCCACCGCCGCTGCTGCTTGTTTTGGACGGTGTTGCTGCGTTTCTCGCTGGGGATGCTACAACAGTCTCCTCGCAATTAGAGGTACACACTCTTCTCTCTACTCTCCCTTTCTCTCTCTTCGTCATACTTGATTCACTAAACTAGTTCGTGCGTTTCTCTGGTCATGAAGAACGTCGCATACGATCTGACATATTGTAGCTTGAGCAGCGTCTTCAATCTGTTCTTCTTTTCTCTTTTCCCCCCAATAATCTTCAATTGTGCCTTTCTCTTTGACTTTGGATTTATGCTTCTTGATTGTGGCCGATTATTTTGGAAAATTGAAGATTATTCAAGGAGATTCTATGCTGGCTGTATTGTGTAGTTGCCTTGAGTTTTAACTTATGTCAATCTGATTCTATATTAGGGTTTTTGTTTGATTTTTAGTGGAAGATTTATTTAGGGGTTTCTGGCTGAAATATAGGTAATTTGACCTTAGTAAATACTCTAACAAAGCTAAACAAAAAGCCTCTTTCCGAAGAGCTTGTTTCCGAGAACTAGAGTACTAGCTAGCTGGACCTATAATTCAATCATCCTAATGTTTGTTATCCAACAACCCATTTTTGTTTTCTATATAAACAAATAATCCCCTTTTTGTTAAGCATTCTGGTGTCCTATTTGAAGCATGCTCATTTACTTTGTATATTCCTGCTATTGTGGAATGTCAGTTGTAACAATTTTATGGTTGTGAAGTGCTCAAGTGATAAGCGTTGCAGTTGTAACAATTCTTTTAGTAGACGTTCTTTAATTGTGAAGAACAAATACCTAGATTTGTGCTCTTCCCTCCCTAATACCCATGCTCGTGAGTTTTCGTCTCTCAATTTTCACTCAAATTCACTAAATTTTCATCTCTACCTTTTTCTACAATGATAAGGCCAACTGGAGTTGAACAAGTGGCTGTAAAATACATGTAATGGGCTCTCTAATTCTGCAATCACTATTTAAGTATTCAAGTGTATGTAGCTTTCTTCTGATGCTTTTTCTTCTTACAGCCATTCATAATATGGAGTAAACTTAAAGCACTTGTTAGATGAAATATGTCTCTTGTGCTAGCTGTTAAATGTACCATTTTATTAAGGTTGATCCATGAAATCATGCCACGTGTTCTCGAACACTAAGAATAGCAACCCAGTATATATATCCCATTAAAGTAGGTCTTGGAAATGTTTGGTGTACATAGCCTAATCAGCTAATCTATAACTAATCAAAATATACAAAGAGGTTTTGGAGCAACCCAGTATCAAAATATCAGATGACCTGCCAGTATACTTAAAGAAAACCTTCTTGTTTAGGGATCACGGGCTGAGGTTTTGGAGCAAGAAATCTTGAAATTGCGGAACGATTTGCTTAAGGTTGATTAGAATGAAAAATGGTACTCCGTGAGATTTGGTTTAGTTACTCAAACTAAAATTATGACCAGCCTTTTATAGTGATATATGCCTACGTAGCTTTTGGTGCTAGTATCACATATTTATCTCACTATGATGTGTCACCTTTACTTTGAGGAGTTCAGGTGCTTCCAGAATCATGTTAGTACTATATTTTGAACTTCAGATTCTGTAGAGCATCATCATGTGACCTGGAAAATACTTAAGCAACAATTTCTTTGTCTTTCTAGATTAGATGTGTTGGGCATGGTAGCCAAAATATTTGTGTATCTCCAACTCTGAAAGGAACTTAACACATGATGTATTGTACAGAATGAAGATCAGACGCTTTGGAAGCTCGGCACGTTGCCTCCCGGACTAATTATATCTTATGGTCCTTGAAGCGAGAATTATGCGAGCTTATATCTCGAAGGTCTGGATGGAGGTTACTTGCACCAGAAGGGGCATTCTTGAGTTTCTGGGAGCTGCATATCTCTGTTCCCACATTGTTTATCCTTTAATCTAATTTACTCAAACATGTACTCCATTGTTCTGTATCATTTGTGAAGTTTGAGAGCTATACTGTGTCATCAAATCAGTTAGGAAAGAAGTCTTATTTTGTGCTATGTGATAGTTGGTCTATGATTTAGGACAAAACAGGATCTATTGTATTCTTTGAACATTGCACAATAGATTTGTAGATCTTCTTATCAATGTCTCACCATTATATTTTTTCCTATATTTCTGAACTTGTTTGGACAAGTCTTTGATCATCACCAAGTTTTTCTTGGGCGTATGTGGATTGAAAGTTAAGTTAGTTTGACTTTGCAGCAAACACGCAACAGGTTTTGCATACTGTATATATATGTATATATATACTAACTTATACGGTCAACATCACCTAACCGCATCAGTTAACAATATTAAAGCATGCCCAAATTTATTTATTGATCCGTTTTGAGCTGAAAATCAGATAAGTTACCTACAACAACTGATCCGATTTTCAGCTTGAATCGGATCTGTTAACTTTTATCTGATCCAGTTTAAAACTAGATTAGTTAACTTTTCTCAACTGCTCCGCCTCCACCCGTTCTGATTCGTTTCCGAATTAGTTAAGCTCATTTTGACCGGATCAAAGGGGTGAATTAAACTCCAAATAGTTTTAGAATCGGTAGCTACGGAAACGCCTCTTAGGCGACACTAAAGACAATTTGGAGGCAATCCACAAAGGTGTTTTTGTAGTAATGGATGAGCTTTTAGAGGCCGCACCAATTTCAACAATGCTTAAAAGAACATTTAGAGGGAATCATAATTCAATTGATGCTATAGAAAACATTTAGGGGCGATATGATTTTCATTAATTCTAAAAGTTATTTTTAGGGGCAACCTAGATTTTACTATTGTTAAAATGATGTTTTAGAGGCAACCTGAATTTCACTGATGTGAGAAAAAAGGTTTTAGAGGCAACTATTATTTCATTAATGCTAAAGCTACTTTTAAGGGCAGCATAAATTTCCCTGATGCTAAAAAAAACAGTTTTAAAGGCAACCATTATTTCGTTAATGCTAAAACTACTTTTAGGGGCAGCATAAATTTTCCTGATGCTAAAAAAAAAGTTTTAGAGGCAACCATTATTTCATTAATGCTGAAAACTACTTTTAGAGGCAACATAAATTTTCCTGATGCTAAAAAAACAGTTTTAGAGGCAACCATTATTTCATTGATGCTAAAAAGTACTTTTAGGAGCAACCTAAAATTTATTGATGCTAAAATCAACTTTTAGAGGCAACCAAAATTAACTAATGCTAAAAAGCACTTTTAGAGGCTACAAAAATTTGGTTGCCTCAAGGTGTTGCCTCTATAGGCGAATTTTCTTGTAGTGGCAAACCACGAACAGCCGAAATGACGAGAGAGAGGAAGAATGACGTCTAACTCGTCGTTGGTGGGTTTTCTCACTCGTCGTTGCTGGCGACTAAATCGTTGTCCCTCGCCTTTCACTCGCCATCAACGAACACCAGCCATCCTCTAGGGTTTGAGTTTTTGGGTTTTTTGATATAGATTGTAATTTTGTAGCTTTTTAGATCTAGGGTTTCATTTTCGTATTTTAGTTTTCATTTTTGTTTTGTTTTTCGTTTTTAAATTCTGTATATAAGTTTCATTTTGTATGTTTTTAATTTTATGTATCTGTTTTTCAGTTTTTTTATTTTCTGTACAATATTTCATTTTTTTATTTTATGTATTAGTTTTTTTTGTTGTATTCTACATATATGCAAAAATTGTTGAAAATATTATATATGAATTTTTTGTATAAAATTGTGTTTTTTAATTATGTGTATGCAAGACGGAAATGTTGCGATTAATGGTGTATAGACTGAATTGTTGCCTGGCAGCTGGATGCTGGCACTTTTTTTTTTGTCATACTGAAGACAAACTGATCCGATTATGTGTTAAAACCGGATCAGTTAATCAACCTAACTGGTCCGGTTTTAACGCATAACCGGATCAGTTAATCCTCAACTGCTCTGGTTCAAAACCGGATCAGTTGAGTTTTTCTAACCGCTACTAGTCCATCCGTTCCGGCCCAAAAACTAATCAGTATGCCTTGTTTTGACTGGATCCGATGATTTTTTTCCACTAGTGGTTAGACCTATCTACCTCCAATTCCTTTTACTCAAAGTCTTAAGCAAAATAAAGTGGATAATCAATTTGAGAAATTTCTTAAGATGTTCAAGCAATTGCATGTTAATATTCCTTTTGTTGATGCTTTGATGCAAATTCCCTCTTATTCTAAATTTCTTAAAGAAATCCTGTCTAAAAAGAGAAAATTGGAAGACTATGAGACTATTGCTTTGAGTGAGGAGTGCAGTGCTGTAATTCAGAAAAAACTTCCCCTTAAACTAAAAGATCCAGGAAGTTTTTCAATTCCTTGCACTATTGGTGCCATTAACTTTTCTAAAGCTTTATGTGATTTTGGTGCAAGTGTCTCTCTTATGCCATTATCTATTTGCAAAAAGCTTAGATTAAATGATCTAAAACCCACTACTGTGTCATTACAACTTGCTGATAGATCTATTAAATATCCTCTAAGAGTATTAGAAAATGTTTTAATGAAAGTTGATAAATTCATTATTCCTGTTGATTTTATTGTCTTGGATATGGATGAAGATATTGAGGTATCAATTATTCTTGGCAGACCTTTCTTAGCTACTGCAGGAGATATTATTGATTTGATAAATTGTAGTTTAACCTTTAAAATTGGTGATGAGGAGGTTAAATTAATGTTTTTCAATCTTCTAAATATCCTCCTTTTACTGATCATGTATTTCGAGTTAATTTGCATGATGAATTAGATGCCAAAGAGTTTAACAATGTTACTTTTAACGATCCTCTTGAAACATGTTCAGTAGGTGTACATTACCTCCAATTCCTTTTACTCAAAGTCTTAAGCAAAATAAAGTGGATAATCAATTTGAGAAATTTCTTAAGATGTTCAAGCAATTGCATGTTAATATTCCTTTTGTTGATGCTTTGATGCAAATTCCCTCTTATTCTAAATTTCTTAAAGAAATCCTGTCTAAAAAGAGAAAATTGGAAGACTATGAGACTATTGCTTTGAGTGAGGAGTGTAGTGCTGTAATTCAGAAAAAACTTCCCCTTAAACTAAAAGATCCAGGAAGTTTTTCAATTCCTTGCACTATTGGTGCCATTAACTTTTCTAAAGCTTTATGTGATTTTGGTGCAAGTGTCTCTCTTATGCCATTATCTATTTGCAAAAAGCTTGGATTAAATGATCTAAAACCCACTACTGTGTCATTACAACTTGTTGATAGATCTATTAAATATCCTCTAAGAGTATTAGAAAATGTTTTAATGCTTGGATTAAACGATCCTCTTGAAACATGTTCAGTAGGTGTACATTCTGAAAATGATGCACTGGTAAGTGAGATGGCTCTTGCGGTAGAGGTATGTCCACCGACAAACACGAAACACGACCAACAACCACCAACCATCGTTTCGCCAACCAACCAGCCACCACCAACGCATCGTTTCGCCAACCAAACACCAACCACGAACAACGAATTTTCTCCCCTCCTCAGCCACGAAGACCAACGCCACCACCCTCAACAACTAAAACTAAAAAAGTGATGAATAAATCAGATTAAAAGCTCAAGAAATTCAAGACAAAATCTACTCGCCATCGCCGTCCAAACCACGGACAGCCGAAATGACGAGAGAGGAAGAATGGCGTCTAACTCGCCGTTGGTGGGTTTTCTCACTCGCCGTTGCTGGCGACTAAATCGTTGTCCCTCGCCTTTCACTTGCATCAACGAACACCTGCCATCCTCTAGGGTTTGAGTTTTTGGGTTTTTTTATATAGATTGTAATTTTGGAGCTTTTTAGATCTAGGGTTTCATTTTCGTATTTTAGTTTTCATTTTTGTTTTGTTTTTCGTTTTTAAATTCCGTATATAAGTTTCATTTTGTATGTTTTTAATTTTATGTATGTGTTTTTCAGTTTTTTTATTTTATGTACAATATTTCATTTTTTTATTTTATGTATTAGTTTTTTTTTGTTGTATTCTGTATATATGTAAAAATTGTTGAAAATATTATATATATATCAATTTTTTGTATAAAATTGTGTTTTTTAATTATGTGTATGCAAGACTGAAAAAAAAAGACTGAAATGTTGCGATTAATTGTGTATAGACTGAATTGTTGCATGGCAGCTGGATGCTGGTCCAATTTTTTTTGCTCATACTGAAGACAAACTGATTCGGTTATGTGTTAAAACCGGATCAGTTAATCAACCTAACTGGTCCGGTTTTAACACATAACTGGATTAGTTAATCCTCAACTGATCTGGTTCAAAACCGGATCAGTTGAGTTTTTCTAACCGCTTCTAGTCCATCCGTTCCGGCCCAAAAACGGATTAGTATGCCTTGTTTTGACTGGATCCGATGATGTTTTTTCCACTAGTGGTTAGACCTTATGTACCTCCAATTCCTTTTTCTCAAAGACTTAAGAAAAATAAAGTGGATAATTAATTTGAGAAATTTCTAAAGATGTTCAAGCAATTGCATGTTAATATTCCTTTTGTTGATGCTTTGATGCAAATTCCCTCTTATTCTAAATTTCTTACAGAAATCATGTGTAAAAAGAGAAAATGGGAAGACTATGAGACTATTGCTTTGAGTGAGGAGTGCAGTGCTGTGATTCAGAAAAAACTTCCCCCTAAACTAAAAGATCCAGGAATTTTTTCTATTCCTTGCACTATTGGTGCCATTAACTTTTCTATAGCTTTATATGATTTAGGTGCAAGTGTCTCTCTTATGCCATTATCTATTTGCAAGAAGCTAGGATTAAATGATCTAAAACCCAATACTGTGTCATTACAACTTATTGATAGATCTATTAAATATCCTCTAGGAGTATTGGAAAATGTTTTAATGAAAGTTGATAAATTCATTATTCCTGTTGATTTTATTGTCTTGGATATGGATGAAGATATTGAGGTACCAATTATTCTTGGCAGACCTTTCTTAGCTACTGAAGGAGCTGTTATTGATTTGATAAATGGTACTTTAACCTTTAAAATTGGTGATGAGGAGGTTAAATTTAATGTTTTTCAATCTTCTAAATATCCTCCTTTTACTGATCATGTATTTCGAGTTGATTTGCATGATGAATTAGATGCCGATGAGTTTAATAAGGTTACTTTTAATGATCCTCTTGAGACATGTTCAGTAGGTGTTAATTTTGAAAATGATGCACAGGTAAGTGAGATGGCTCTTGCAGTAGAGGCATGTCCTCCGTGGAAGAGCAAAGGTAATAATTTTGAGGAGCTCGGTAAAGGTAATCCTTTTTCCCCTCCTTCTTTAGTGCAAGCTTCTGTTCTTGAACTAAAACCTCTACTTGCACATCTGAAATATGCATATCTAGGCGTTAATAGTATACAACCAGTAATTGTGAATGAGTCTTTAAGCGATGAGCAATTGAATAAGCTATTGCGTGATTTAAGAGAAAAAAATAGCAGTAGGCTGGAGTATTTCAGATTTAGAGGGAATTAGCCAGTTATAAGCAATTAAGCGAGTTAGAAGAGCTCAAGTTAGGTGCTTATGATAATTCTAAGATTTATAAGGAGAAGACAAAACCTTGGCATGATAAACACATTAACCGTAAGCATTTTGAAGTAGGCCATCAAGTTCTACTCTAAAATTCACGCCTTAAACTATTTCCAGGTAAGTTGCGTTCAAAATAGTATGGTCCTTTTACTATTGTTAAAGTTTATTCTTATGGTTTTGTTGAGTTGCAGGGAAATAATGAAAATTATAAAGTTAACAGTCAGCATGTTAAAGCTTATTTGACTGGTGAGAGGGTGTCTAAAGGAGTGACTTACTCCTTAGAAGATCCTATTGCAATATGAATTTCAAGATAGTCAAGCTCGTGACTTTAAACATGCGCTACTTGGGAGGCAACCCAAGCTCTTCTCCATTTTAATTTCTTTTCTTTCACTATTATTAGTAGTATTATTATCTTGTTTTTCTTTTACTTTTATTTTCACATTTGCAGATCGTTAGAAATATATATATAAATAACGCCAATAAGTCAGATTTCAAGCAACTGAAGATCTCTATTGTGTTCAGCCACTTATAGTCACTACACCAGACAACTATATGGAGAACATTTCTGCAACCTACATACATCAGGTTGCCTCCTTCCTTGTTTCCCCAGTTCTGTTATTCTGTTCTTCTCCCCACTTCTACTTTTAGTTTGATTTTATAACATTGAGGACAATGTTTATAATAAGTGTGGGGGAGAGGCTTAAGCCTTGGATTGTTGGATTTGGTGTAATGCTTAGTGCTGGTATATATTAATTTGTCATATATTAATTGAGGGCAGGTCTAGAAAATGAGAAAATCTAATTGGAATATGTCATATTTTAGGGGAAGTGCTACCAAAATTTGCGCAGAAATTTATAATTTTCATGTCTGGTATTGATTTGAAGGCGGGTTTCGTTAGCTTAATTTGACTGAATGGAAAAAATTAGTTTTTAAATTGAATAAAAAAAACGTTTTCTGCTTTGTTGCAAGACAATGGGTATCTTTTGACCGATTCAGAGAATTGCATAGCATCATTGTGTAAGTGTTTGGTAAGTGGTAAGAATGGTTAGCTAAGATTTGATTGTTATTTACTTGGGGGACATCTATAGCCATTGTGAGACTTTTGAGCCTTTTAATAAACTAAAACATCTATGTTAGTCTCTATTTTTTCATGAGAGTGTGTGTTAGTTCCTGGTGAAGAATAGACTCTTGAATTTGCATTAGTTTCTTCGAGATTACATTGAAGCATGAGCATGCATAAAAATGATCAAGGCATTTGTTCTTTTTGAACCATATTAGCATAAGCCACCTACATTATGATATTCCTTTTAGCCCCTCTGAGCCTCAAGCCTATTTCTTTTGATTAAACCTCATTACAAGCTTATAATCCTAAACACGTGTCCTAACCAAAGCTTTGAGCTAGTGGAATATAATTTGGTGTATGGAGTATTGTTTGTGAAGGGTATAAAAAAATTATTAGTATGGAGGTGGTGTTTTATTATTTTATATCAATGGTTATTATGATATTGTGAAGAAAAAAAAATTTCAAGAAGAATGCTGAAACAAAAAAAAATATGATATGTGATACGAGAAAAAAAAAATTATGAAAAAGGTAATAATAAGTCAAAGGTTATCATTCAAAGCAAATGGTGAATAAGGAGATATATACTGGTTACAAATTATTGGAGTTGGGTTATTTAGTAACATTTTATTAGAGTTGGAATTTATTTGTTGGCTTCTTATCTATTTGCCCAATAGGGTTATTGTTCTTCTACTCCACTAGCTCTTAAGCTTTTGAGCACCAAATCCTAAATACTCCATACTCTCTCACCTTAGCCTTACATTACAACCCTACTAAAGCCCTTTTGATTTTTGTATGCTCTATGTCTTACTAAGTAGTGGAGGATTGAGCGATATGCAAATTTAAAGACGACATAGTTCATTTCAAGTCGACTTCCTAGGTCTTGAGTGATAATTATTACACCCCAAACACATGAGTGATTATAAATTTATTTTTATTTGCACAACTAAAGTGAGGGTTCACCAAGTTCATTACTCGATTACTCAAATCTTGAATGCGGTTGTGGTAAGAGGTAATGGAAACACTAATACATGAAGTACTATGCTTTTTGAAGAGTTGGTTGGTCTTTGGCTCATTGCTTGTGATGTCTAAACAATGTTTTTGAACTAAAATTGTTTCTATAAATCTTATTTGTGGTCTTTGTGAAAACTTTTAGTTGAGTTATAGCTGCTTATACTTGAATTTGCCTGAAAGGTCAGTCAGTTTGGAAGATTTAAAAAAAAAATTACTCTAATCTAGTATCTTATATTGATAGATAGATGTCACATTATATAGTCCTAGTTTGCTCGAGGACTAGCAAACCTTAAGTGTAGGGGAGTTGATAAGGCTATATTTTATACATGGTTTGGCATGTTATATTACGTTTTGGTATAAGTTCTGAGACTTATAATAGGTTTTTTTTATAATATTTTAATGTTATAACAATTGAGTTACTTGAGTAACAAAGTTGATTTAAAATATGAAAAATATACTCAATAAATTACTTGCTTGATTTTACTACTACTTATACATGCTAATTTGGTTTATTTAATATTTATAATAGTAGTATATTTTTACTATGCAAATAATTTTTATTTTAGAGCCCATTTGTTTGTCACTTTATTGTTTTGTTTTATAGGTGAAATTTGCAAAAGAAAACAAAAGTAGAGGAGTCATCAAGGGAAACCCTTCTTGTGGGCCAAAGTATACAGCAAACATAAACCAACAAAAGAAAAGAAATGGACTGGACCTTCTCAAAGAAAATAAGATGGCAGCACACAAAATAGGAAGCCCAATGCTTCCAACAACAGAAACAACATAAGAAAGAAGAGAAGAAAATAAAAAAAAAGAAACAAAAAAACCTAGAGATTAGAGAGTGACGCATACCAGAGAGCACGAGAGAAGAAGAACGCGGCAAACGAGGAAGACAACTAACAGTGGACATAATTTCGACGGGAGTGAACCAATTCATGCATCTAGAGTTTTTCTGTTTCTCTATTCTATTTCAATTACTATGTTTAATTTCAATTACTCTTTGATAATTACTTTGGTTTATTTTGTTTCAATGTCTAGCTAAATTTCCATGTTCTAGGACTAGATGTAGTCTTTTATTTTCTGTCAATGATCTGAATTAAGTTGTTTGGATTGATTTATTATAATTGCAATTTGATAATCTTGATTTGTTTCATATGATTAATCTGGCCAATTGATTGTACGTTTAAGGTATTGAATTATTAGCAGAAGTGAAAGTTCAATATTAGTTCGTGGGGTTATCAAACGTCAAGTAGTATAATTTTAGGATTAGTTATACACTTGGGGTGGTCTTTTATATGAATTTCTTGTTCGTAATGGGTTTATATTAATTGTTATGACCATGGAAGTAGGCGTAAGATTAGTATAAATACACGTTTTCTACCTTGGAAGAGGAGATAATATATCATAGGAAATTCGATCATTGCAATACAATAGTTTCAACCCAACAACTAGTTTTATTTCATTGTAGAAGGTAATTGGCAAAATCTAAGTCCTAGAACTATCTCTCATATTTGGTTTATACCTATTGTCCGACGTTTTTAGTGTCAAAATTATTATAGTTATTATTTTAGTAGTTTAGTTTATCACCACCATTCATTATTTCCGGATCATCTAAATAATATTAGTATCTCTTAATTTGGTAGGTGATTATACCTCATGGTAAACGATACCGTGCTCACCTATACTATTATACTTGACCCATACACTTGCGGAATTGTAGGTATATTTTAGGCCGACCATTATGCGCAAAATACGTTTCGGATTTTCTGTACTGGACAACTTTTAGGAAAAATGTACCTTTAATTTTTATTTATTCGTTCCGACTTGACAAATTTTGTTGAGAATGAAATAATAACCACTTTTGGTGAAAAATTACTAAAAAAATTTTTCCGGGCTGGGAGTTATGCCTAAAATACGTTTCAAGTTTTGTAAAGCACACCACTTTAATGAAAAATTTGACATTATTTTTTTCCGTTTTGACTTGGCAGAGCTGTTGAGAATGAAAGAATAACCACTTTTTGCGAAAGAATTACAAAGAAATCTTTTCCGACTAGGAGTTATTCCCACAATACGTTTCCAGATTCGTGCAGTGTACCACTTTTATAAAAAGTCCGCTTCAATCTTTCCGTTCCGACTTGACAGAGCCGTTGAGAATGAAAAAATAACAACTTTTGTCGAAAGAATTACTCAGATTTGTTTTCCGGGCTAGGAGTTACGCCTAAAATAAGTTTTAGGTTTTGTGCACCGTACCACTTTTAAGAAAAATATGACATTATTTTTTTTCATTTTAACTTGACAGAGCTATTAAGAATGGAAAAATCACCACTTTTGGTGAAAGAATTACTTAGAAATGTATGCCGGAAAAGGAGTTATGACCAAAATAAGTTCAGGGTTATGTGCAGCGCGCAACATTTTGAAAAATCCAACTTTGTTTTTTTACAATTTTAATATTAAGATTGGAAAACTAACCACTTTTGGTGAAAGAATTTCTCTGAAATGTAAGACGGGCTAGGAGTTATGCCCAAAATATATCCCGGGTTTTATGCGCAGCGCACCACTTTTGTGAAAATCCGGACTTTTATTTTATTTCATTCGGACTTGACAGAGCTGTTGAGTATGAACACATTAAGAATTACGTAGAAATGTTTTTCGGGCAAGGAATTATGGCCAAAATAAGTTTCGGTTTTGTGTAGCACACCACTTTTATGAAAAATCCATCTTCATTTTATTCGATTTCGACATGATATAAATGTTGAAAATGAAAAAAATCGACTTTATTTTTTTTCGAACTGATTTGAAAAGGCTATTGAGAATGTAAAAATAACCACTTATGGTGAAACAATAACTCAAATGTATTCTGGGCTAGGAGTTAAGCCCAAAATACGTGTGAAGTGGACAACTTTAATGAATAATGCGACTTTAATTTTTATTCGTTCCGACTTGAGAAAGCTATTGAGAATAAAATAATAACCACTTTTGATGAAAGAAATACTCAGAAATTATTTCTGTGCTAGGAGTTACGCTTTGAATACGTTTCGGGTTTTTTTACAGCGCACCACTTTTATGAAAAATCCGACATCATTTTTTTTTTCGTTCCGACTTGGCAGAGTTGATGAGAATTAAAAAAAACCAATTTTGGCGAAAGAATTAATCGGAAATGTTTTCCAGGCTAGGTGTTATGCCCAAAAAAAGTTTCGGGTTTTGTGCAGCACATAACTTTTATGAAAAAATCCGCCGTTATTTTTTGTTCGATTCGACTTGAAAAAGCTGTTGAGAATGCTAGGAGTTATGGTAAAAATAAGTTTCGGGTCATGTCCATCGTACCACTTTTATGAAAAATCTGACATCATTTTTTTCCCACTCCGACTTCACAGAGCTTTTGAGAAAGAATTACTCAGAAATGTTTTTCGGGCTAGCAGTTATGCCTAAAATAAGTTTGAGGTTTTGTGTAGCGAACAATTTTTATGAAAAATCCGACTTTTTTTTTCCATTTCAACTTGACAAAGCTATTGAGAATGAAAAAATAACAACTTTTGGCGAATAAATGACTCAGAAATGTATTCCAGGCTAGGAGTTATGCCCAAAATACATTTCTGGTTTTGTGGAGCGTAGAACTTTTATGAAATATGCGACTTCAATGATTCCCTCTGTCCCAGAATACTCTTGACTCTTATCAGGGGACGTAGTTTTAGATGATAAGTTGTTGTTTGGTTATCAATTGTTATTTTATTGAAAAGGTAGATGTAATAGGAGTTAGTAGGTAGTAAAAGTAGTATTATTTTATTTGGTGGAGAGAGAGTGTGGGCCAATAGTTAGAGTTGGTAGGTAGTAGGAGTGGTATTATTTTATTTGGACGAGAGGGAGCGTGGGCCAGTGGTTAAAAGGTAGAAAGATTAAAATAATAATGTGTTACACCCTCCGTCCCAAAATACTCTTGACACGTATCAAGGCACGTAGTTTTAGATGATAAGTTGTTGTTTGGTTATCAATTGTTATTTTATTGAAAAGTAGATGTGATAGGAGTTAGTAGTTTGTAAAAGTAGTATAATTTTATTTTAAGGAGAGAGATTGTGGGCCATGGTGAGAGTTGTTATGTAATAGGAGTGGTATTATTTTATTTGGAGGAGAGAGAGTGTGTGCCAATGTTTAAAAGGTAGAAGGATTAATATAATAGTGGGTCATATCCAAAAATAGAAGTGTAAAGAGTATTCTGGGACAGATGAAAAAGGAAAGTGTAAAGAGTATTCTGGGACGGATGGAATATATCCAAAAATAGAAGTGTAAAGAGCATTCTAGGTCAGATGAAATTGGAAAGTGTAAAGAGTATTCTCGGACGGAGGGAGAATTATTTATTCCGACTTGACAGAATTGTTGAGAATGAAAAAATAACCACTTTTGGCGAAAGAATTACTCAGATTTGTTTTCCGGGCTAGGAGTTACGCCTAAAATAAGTTTTGGGTTTTGTGCACCGTACCACGTTTAAGAAAAATATGACATTATTTTTTTTAATTTTAACTTGACAGAGCAATTAAGAATGGAAAAATCACCACTTTTGGCGAAAGAATTACTTAGAAATGTATGCCGGGAAAGGTGTTATGACCAAAATAAGTTCAGGGTTTTGTGCAGCGCGCAACATTTTGAAAAATCCAACTTTGTTTTTTTACAATTCTGATATTAAGATTGGAAAACTAACCACTTTCGATGAAAGAATTTCTCTGAAATGTAAGACGGGCTAGGAGTTATGCCCAAAATATGTCCCGGGTTTTATGCGCAGCGCACCACATTTGTGAAAATCAGGACTTTTATTTTATTTCATTCGGACTTGACAGAGCTGTTGAGTATGAACACATAACCACTTTTGGCGAAAGAATTACGTAGAAATGTTTTTCGGGCAAGGAATTATGGCCAAAATAAGTTTCGGTTTTGTGTAGCGCACCACTTTTATGAAAAAGCCATCTTCATTTTATTCGATTTCGACATGACATAAATTTTGAAAATGAAAAAAATCGACTTTATTTTTTTTCGAACTGACTTGAAAAGGCTATTGAGAATGTAAAAATAACAACTTATGGCGAAACAATAACTCAAATGTATTCCGGGCTACGAGTTAAAACCAAAATACGTGTGAAGTGGACAACTTTAATGAAAAATGCGACTTTAATTTTTATTTGTTCTGACTTGAGAAAGCTATTGAGAATGAAATAATAACCACTTTTGATGAAAGAAATACTCAGAAATTATTTCTGTGCTAGGAGTTACGCTTAGAATAAGTTTCGGGTTTTTTACAGCGCACCACTTTTATGAAAAATCCGACATCACTTTTTTTTTCCGTTCCGACTTGAGAGAGTTGATGAGAATTAAAAAAAAACCAATTTTGGCGAAAGAATTAATCGGAAATGTTTTCCAGGCTAGGTGTTATGCCCAAAAAAAGTTTCGGGTTTTGTGCAGCACATAACTTTTATGAAAAATCCGACTTTATTTTGTGTTCGATTCGACTTGAAAAATTTGTTGAGAATGCTAGGAGTTATGGTAAAAATAAGTTTCGGGTCATGAGCATCGTACCACTTTTATGAAAAATCTGACATCATTTTTTTCCCACTCTGATTTCACAGAGCTTTTGAAAAAGAATTACTTAGAAATGTTTTTCGGGCTAGCAGTTATGCCTACAATAAGTTTGAGGTTTTGTGTAGTGCACAACTTTTATGAAAAATCCGACTTTTTCTCCATTTCAACTTGACAAAGCTATTGAGAATGAAAAAATAACTTTTGGAGAAGAAATTACTCAGAAATGTATTCCAGGCTAGGAGTTATGCCCAAAATACATTTCTGGTTTTGTGGAGCGTAGAACTTTTATTAAATATGCGACTTCAATGATTCCCTCTGTCCCAGAATACTCTTGACTCTTTTCAGGGGACGTAGTTTTAGATGATAAGTTGTTGTTTGGTTATCAATTGTTATTTTATTGAAAAGGTAGATGTAATAGGAGTTAGTAGGTAATAAAAGTAGTAGTATTTTATTTGGTGGAGAGAGAGTGTGGGCCAATAGTTAGAGTTGGTAGGTAGTAGGAGTGTTATTATTTTATTTGGACGAGAGGGAGCGTGGGCTCGTGGTTAAAAGGTAGAAGGATTCAAATAATAGTGTGTCATATCCAAAAATAGAAGTGTAAAGAGCATTCTAGGTCAGATGAAAAAGGAAAGTGTAAAGAGTATTCTGGGACGAAGGGAGTATTAATTATTCCGACTTGACAGAATTGTTGAGAATGAAAAAATAACCACTTTTGGCGAAAGAATTACTCAGAAATATTTTTCGGGCTAGAAATTACGCCTAAAATAAGTTTCGGATTTTGTGCAACGAACCAATCTTATGAAAAACCCGACATATTTTTCCATTTCAAGATGACAGAGCTATTGAGAATGAAAAAATAATCACTTTTGGCAAAAGAATTACTTTGAAATGTTTTCCGGAGTAGGAGTTATGCCCAAAATAAGTTTTGGGTTTTGTGCACCGTACCACTTTTAAGAAAAATATGACATTATTTTTTTTTCATTTTAACTTGACAAAGCTATTAAGAATGGAAAAATCACCACTTTTGGCGAAATAATTACATAGAAATTTATGCCGGACAAGGAGTTATGACCAAAATAAGTTCCGGGTTTTGTGCAGCGCGCAACATTTTGTAAAATCCAACTTTGTTTTTTTACAATTTTGATATTAAGATTGGAAAACAAACCACTTTTGGTGAAAGCATTTCTCTGAAATGTAAGACGGGCTAGGAGTTATGCCCAAAATATGTCCCGGGTTTTATGCACAACGCACCACTTTTGTGAAAATCCGGACTTTTATTTTATTTCATTCGGACTTGACAGAGCTGTTGAGTATGAACACATAACCACTTTTGGCGAAAGAATTACGTAGAAATGTTTTTCGTGCAAGGAATTATGGCCAAAATAAGTTTCGGTTTTGTGTAGCGCACCACTTTTATGAAAAATCCATCTTCATTTTATTCAATTTCGACATGACATAAATGTTGAAAATGAAAAAAATCGACTTAATTTTTTTTCAAACTGACTTGAAAAGGCTATTGAGAATGTAAAAATAACCACTTATGGCGAAACAATAACTCAAATGCATTCCGGGCTAGGAGTTAAGCCCAAAATACGTGTGAAGTGGACAACTTTTATGAAAAATGCGACTTTAATTTTTATTCGTTCCGACTTGAGGAAGCTATTGAGAATGAAATAATAACCACTTTTGATGCAAGAAATACTCAGAAATTATTTCTGTGCTAGGAGTTACGCTTAGAATACGTTTCGGTTTTTTACAGCGCACCACTTTTATGAAAAATCCGACATCATTGTTTTTTCCGTTCCGACTTGACAGAGTTGATGAGAATTAAAAAAAAAAACAATTTTGGCGAAAGAATTATTCGGAAATGTTTTCCAGGCTAGGTGTTATGCCCAAAAAAAGTTTCGGGTTTTGTGCAGCACATAACTTTTATGAAAAATCCGACTTTATTTTTTGTTCGATTCGACTTGAAAAAGCAGTTGAGAATGCTTGGAGTTATGGTAAAAATAAATTTCGGGTCATGTGCATCGTACCACTTTTATGAAAAATCTGACATTATTTTTTTCCCACTCCGACTTCACAGAGCTTTTGAGAAAGACTTACTCAGAAATATTTTTCGGGCTAGCAGTTATGCCTAAAATAAGTTTGAGGTTTTGTGTAGCGCACAACTTTTATGAAAAATCCGACTTTTTTTCCATTTCCACTTGACAAAGCTATTGAGAATGAAGAAATAACTTTTGGCGAAGAAATTACTAAGAAATGTATTCCAGGCTAGGAGTTATGCCCAAAATACATTTCTGGTTTTGTGGAGCATAGAACTTTTATGAAATATGCGACTTAAATGATTCCCTCTGTCCCAGAATACTCTTGACTCTTTTCAGGGGACGTAGTTTTAGATGATAAGTTGTTGTTTGGTTATCAATTGTTATTTTATTGAAAAGGTAGATGTAATAGGAGTTAGTAGGTAGTAAAAGTAGTATTATTTTATTTGGTGGATAGAGAGTGTGGGCCAATAGTTAGAGTTGGTAGGTAGTAGGAGTGGTATTATTTTCTTTGGACGAGAGGGAGCGTGGGCCAGTGGCTAAAAGGTAGAAGGATTAAAATAATAGTGTGTCATATCCAAAAATAGAAGTGTAAAGAGCATTTTAGGTCAGATGAAAGAGGAAAGTGTAAAGAGTATTCTGGGACGGTGGGAGTATTAATTATTCCGACTTTACAGAATTGTTGAGAATGAAAAAATAACCACTTTTGGCGAAAGAATTACTCAGAAATGTTTTCCGGGCTAGGAGTTACGCCTAAAATAAGTTTCGGATTTTGTGCAACGAACCAATCTTATGAAAAACCCGACATCTTTTTCCATTTCAAGATGACAGAGCTATTGAGAATAAAAAAATAATCACTTTTGGCGAAAGAATTACTTAGAAAAGTTTTTCTGGGTAGGAGTTTTGCCCAAAATAAGTTTTGGGTTTTGTGCACCGTACCACTTTTAAGAAAAATATGACATTATTTTTTTTTTATTTTAACTTGACAGGGCAATTAAGAATGGAAAAATCACCATTTTTGGCGAAAGAATTACTTAGAAATGTATTCCAAACAAGGAGTTATGACCAAAATAAGTTCTGGGTTTTGTGCAGCTCGCAATGGTGGGGGAGTCGACACTTAGGGTGTCGTTAAGGCACTAAGGATCCACTCCAAATATAATTTATAAAACACCTCGACACAACCCACTAACAAGTAGCAAGGGCAAGCAAGGGGTCGAACCCAAGGGAGGACCGGTAGTGAACACAAATTTCGGACTATCGGAGAATGAGTCTCAGTTACAACTAGGATTGATGGTTGTATTATACTAGGACACGCAATTAAGTTATACTGAGAATACAATATGATGAAGATAGGTCTTGGGGATAAGGCTCCAATCTAAGTTCATATGAGATAGTCAATGGGGAATTAGTTAATTGAGGTATGAATGTGATGAAAGTGAACTATATGCAATAACTAACCACCTTCTCAAGCAAATTAGTACTATGTTAGACTAAGCAACTCCTACTCTCGTGGTAATTACTCAATTTAACATGCATAAGTACATCAAGTTCACAAAATCTTGACTCAAAGTCCTAATCTCTTAGTGAATTCAAGACAAGCGAGTCTAGTGAGCTACACATCCTAAATTCACCTCTCGATTACTATTAGGAGAGCTTAGAAGAGTTTCAATGGTGATCAAGCAAAGAGACCCACAATCAAATCACACTAAAACTCAATTTTCACATTCACAATCTCATTAACATGCTCCAATCAACTATTCATAGTCACAAAGAGAGGTTTTCACCCCCAAGCCCTAAAATGAGACTACTCACTACTCATGATAAACAACATAGCATACATAGAAACACAAATTACCAACATGCAAGTAGAAATCAAGTAGAGAAATTGGATAAACTAAAGAAACTCAAAATATGCAACTATTTAGATTGAAATCAATTGTAAAGAGTACAAGCTTACTGACTACAAGGAATAACTGTCGAGATTAAATCTTAGAATCAAATAAGAGTGCATAAATTGGTTGAGATCCACAAGAGTTTGAAGTTGTCACCCCTTCTCTCTCTAGTTTCTCTCACTAACTAAGTGCTTGAAAGCTTTAAAACTAAATTAAAATAATGAAGTAGAATGAGCCCCCCCTTTGCATTCTCCGCCCTTTTACTTTTATACGACACTAAAAATAAAACATTAAATCGCGACGAAGAAAATGAAGTTCGGCGAAATCACAAGGGGAGCGCCCGCTCCTCCTCAGAGCGCTCGCTCTAAGGGTCCTGAGGGAGCGGTCGCTCTTAGATGGAGCGGTCGCTCCTGATGCTCTGCAGCCTCTCAACGAATTCTGCCCAAGTTGAGCTGGAGCTCCAGTGAAGAGCGGTAGCTCCTAGCTTGAAGCGACAAGATCAGCGTCCTATTAGCTTCCACAGGTTGAGAGCACGCCAACCAATGCCACGAGCCACCTCGAAAAACCTGTGAAGAAACACAAACAACACCAAAATGCAACGACAAACTACCCTAGGACACTAAAAAGACTCAAAGACACAAAACTACGGAAAATAAGATAAAAACTAACGAAAATGACTCCACCAAAGCTTAAAAGACGCCTAAAAGACGACCTTGAATGAGCACAAAAGCTAATTCATCACGCAACATTTTGAAAAATCCAACTTTGTTTTTTTACAATTTTGATATTAAGATTGGAAAACTAACCACTTTTGGGGAAAGAATTTCTCTGAAATGTAAGCCGGGCTAGGTGTTATGCCCAAAATATGTCCCGGCTTCTATGCGCAGCGCACCACTTTTGTGAAAATCCGGACTCTTATTTTATTTCATTCGGACTTGACAGAGTTGTTGAGAATGAACACCACTTTTGGCGAAAGAATTACGTAGAAATGTTTTTCGGGCAAGGAATTATGGCCAAAATAAGTTTCGGTTTTGTGTAGCGCACCACTTTTATGAAAAATTCGTCTTCATTTTATTCGATTTCGACATGACATAGCTGTTGAAAATGAAAAAAATTCGACTTTATTTTTTTCGAACTGACTTGAAAAGGCTATTGAGAATGTAAAAATAACCACTTATGGCGAAACAATTACTCAAATGTATTCTGGGCTAGGAGTTAAGCCCAAAATACGTGTGAAGTGGACAATTTTTATGAAAAATGCGACTTGAATTTTTATTCGTTCCGACTTGACAAAGCTGTTGAGAATGAAATAATAACCACTTCTGATGAGAGAAATACTCGGAAATTATTTTTGTGCTAGGAGTTACGCTTAAAATACGTTTCGGGTTTTGTACAGCGCACCACTTTTATGAAAAATCCGACATCAATTTTTTTTCCGTTCCGACTTGACAGAGTTGATGAGAATTAAAAAAAACCACTTTGGCGAAAGATTTTTGGGAATTGTTTTCCAGTCTAGGTGTTATGTCCAAAAAAATTTCGGGTTTTGTGCAGCACACAACTTTTATGAAAAATCCGACTTCGTTTTTTGTTCGATTCGACTTGAAAAAACTGTTGAGAATGCTAGGAGTTATGGTAAAAATAAGTTTCGGGTCATGTGCATCGTACCACTTTTATGAAAAATCTGACATCGTTTTTTTCTCATTCCGACTTCAGAGAGCTTTTGAGAAAGAATTACTCAAAAATGTTTTTCGGGCTAGCAATTATGCCTAAAATAAGTTTGAGGTTTTGTGTAGCGCATAACTTTTATGAAAAATCCGACTTTTTTTTCCATTTCAACTTGACAAAGCTATTGAGAATGAAAAAATAACAACTTTTCGCGAAGAAATTACTCATAAATGTATTCTAGGCTAGGAGTTATGCCCAAAATACAATTATGGTTTTGTGGAGTGCAGAACTTTTATGAAGTATGCGATTTCAATGATTCCCTCTGTCCCAGAATACTCTTGACTCTTTTCAGGGGACGTAGTTTTAGATGATAAGTTGTTGTTTGGTTATCAATTGTTATTTTATTGAAAAGGTAGATGTAAGAGGAGTTAGTAGGTAGTAAAAGTAGTATTATTTTATTTGGTGGAGAGAGAGTGTGTGCCAATAGTTAGAGTTGGTAGGTAGTAGGAGTGGTATTATTTTATTTGGACGAGAGCGAGCGTGGGCCAGCGGTTAAAAGGTAGAAGGATTAAAATAATAGTGTGTCATATCCAAAAATAGAAGTGTAAAGCGCATTCTAGGTCAGATTAAAAAGGAAAGTGTAAGTAGTATTCTGGGACGGAGGGAGTATTATTTATTCCGACTTGACATAATAGTTGAGAATAAATAAATAACCACTTTTGGTGAAAGAATTACTCAGAAATGTTTTCTGGGCTAGGAGTTACGACTAAAATAAGTTTCGGATTTTGTGCAACGAACCAATCTTATGAAAAACCCGACATTTTTTTCCATTTCAAGATGACAGAGCTATTGAGAATGAAAAAATAATCACTTTTGGCGAAAGAAATACTTAAAAATGTTTTCCGGGTTAGGAGTTATGCCCAAAATAAGATTTGGGTTTTGTGCACCGTACCACTTTTAAGAAAAATATGACATTATTTTGTTTTTCATTCTAACTTGACAGAGCTATTGAGAATTAAAAAATCAACACTTTTGGCGAAAGAATTACTTAGAAATGTATTCCGGACAAGGAGTTATAACCAAAATAAGTTCCGGGTTTTGTGCAGCGCGCAACATTTTGAAAAATCCAATTTTTTCTTTTACAATTTTGATATTAAGATTGGAAAACTAATCACTTTCGGTGAAAGAATTTCTCTGAAATGTAAGTCGGGCTAGGAGTTATGCCCAAAATATGTCTCCGATTTTATGCGCAGCGCACCACTTTTTGAAAATTCGGACTTTATTTTTTTTCCATTCGGACTTGATAGAGCTGTTGAGAATGAACAAATAACCACTTTTGGCGAAAGAATTACGTAGAAATGTTTTTCGGTCAAGGAATTATGGCCAAAATAAGTTTCGGTTTTGTGTAGCGCACCACTTTTATGAAAAATCCGTCTTCATTTTATTCGATTTCGACATGACATAGCTGTTGAAAATGGAAAAAATTCGACTTTATTTTTTATCGAACTAACTAGAAAAGGCTATTGAGAATGTAAAAATAACTACTTATGGCGAAACAATTACTCAAATGTATTCCGGGCTAGGAGTTATGCCCAAAATACATTGTGAAGTTGACAACTTTTATGAAAAATGCGACTTTAGTTTTTATTCGTTCCGACTTGACAAAGCTATTGAGAATAAAATAATAACCACTTTTGATGAAAGAATTACTCAGAAATTATTTCTGTGCTAGGAGTTACGCTTAAAATACGTTTCGGGTTTTGTGCAGCGCACCACTTTTATGAAAAATCCGACATCATTTTTTCTCCGTTCCGACTTGACAGAGTTGATGAGAATTAAAAAAAACAACGTTTGCCGAAAGAATTAATCGTAAATGTTTTCTAGGCTAGGTGTTATGCCCAAAATAAGTTTCGGGTTTTGTGCTGCAGATAACTTTTATGGAAAATCCGACTTTATTTTTTGTTCGATTCGACTTGAAAAAACTGTTGAGAATGCTAGGAGTTATGGTAAAAAAAGTTTCGGGTCATGTGCATCGTACCAATTTTATGAAAAATCTCACGTCATTTTTTTACATTCCCACTTCACAGAGCTTTTGAGAAAGAATTACTCAGAAATGTTTTTCGGGCATGGAGTTATAAAATAAGTTTGAGACGGAATTACTCATAAATGTATTCTAGGCTAGTAGTTATGCCCAGAATTGAATTCTGGTTTTGTGAAGTGCACAACTTTTATCAAATATATGACTTCAATGATTCCCTCTGTCCCAGAATATTCTTGACTCTTACGAAGGCACATTGTTTTAGATGATAAGTTGTTGTTTGGTTATCAATTGTTATTTTATTGAAAAGGTAGATGTGATAGGAGTTAGTAGGTAGTAAAAGTAGTATTAGTTTATTTGGTGGAGAGAGAGTGTGGGCCAATAGTTAGAGTTGGAAGATATTAGGAGTGGTATTATTTTATTTGGAGGAGAGAGAGAGTGTGGGCCAGTAGTTAAAAGATAGAAGGATTAAAATAATAGTGTGTCATATCGTAAAATTGAAGTGTAAAGCGCATTCTAGGTCAGATGAAAAAGGAAAGTGTAAATAGTATTCTGGCACGGAGGGAGTATTATTTGTTCAGAATAGACGGAATTGTTAAGAATAAAAAATTAACCACTTTTGGCGAAAGAATTACTCAGAAATGTTTTTCGGGCTAGGAGTTACGCCTAAAATAAGTTTCAGATTTTGTACAACGAACCACTCTTATGAAAAACCTGGCATTATTTTCCATTTCAAGATGACAGTGCTAATGAGAATGAACAAATAATCATTCTTGGCGAAAGAATTACATAGAAATGTTTTTCGGGTTAGGAGTTATGCCCAAAATAAGTTTTGGGTTTTGTGCACCGTACCACCTTTAAGAAAAATATGACATTTTTTTTTTCATTTTAACTTGACAGAGCTATTGAGAATGGAAAAATCACCACTTTTGGCGAAAGAATTACTTAGAAATGTATTCCGGACAAGGAGTTATGACCAAAATAAGTTCCAGGTTTTGTGCAGCACGCAACATTTTGAATAATTAAATTGTGTTTTTTTTTACAATTTTGATATTAAGATTGGAAAACAAACCTCTTTTGGCGAAAGAATTTCTCTGAAATGTAAGCCGGGCTAGGAGTTATGCCCAAAAAATGTCTCGGATTTTATGCGCAGCGCACCACATTTATGAAAATTCGGACTTTATTTTTTTTCCATTCGGACTTGATAGAGCTGTTGAGAATAAACAAATAACCAATTTTGGTGAAAGAATTACTTAGAAATGTTTTTTCGGGCAAGGAATTATGGCCAAAATAAGTTTCGATTTTGTGTAGCGCACCACTTTTATGAAACATCCGTCTTCGTTTTATTCGATTTCGACATGACATAGCTGTTGAAAATGAAAAAATTCGACATTTTTTTTTTCGAACTGACTAGAAAAGGCTATTGAGAATGTAAAAATAACTACTTATGGCGAAACAATTACTCAAATGTATTCCGGGCTAGTAGTTATGCCCAAAATACATTGTGAAGTGGACAACTTTTATGAAAAATGCGACTTTTGATTTTATTCGTTCCGACGTGACAAAGCTATTGAGAATAAAATAATAAACACTTTTGATGAAAGAATTACTCAGAAATTATTGCTGTGCTAGGAGTTACGCATAAAATACGTTTCGGGTTTTGTGCAGCGCACCACTTTTAAGAAAAATCCGACATCATTTTTTTTCCGTTCCGACTTGACAGAGTTGATGAGAATTAAAAAAAAAATCACTTTTGGCGAAAGAATTAATCGAAAATGTTTTCCAGGCTAGGTGTTATGCCCAAAATAAGTTTCGGGTTTTGTGCAGCACATAACTTTTATGGAAAATCCGACTTTATTTTTTGTTTGATTCGACTTGAAAAAACTCTTGAGAATGCTAGGAGTTATGGTAAAAAAAAGTTTCGGGTCATGTGCATCGTACCAATTTTATGAAAAATCTAACGTCATTTTTTTACATTCCGACTTCACAGAGCTTTTGAGAAAGAATTACTCAGAAATGTTTTCCGGGGTAGCAGTTATAAAATAAGTTTGAGGTTTTGTGTAGCGCACAACTTTTATGAAAAATCCGACTTTTTTTTTCCATTTCCACTTGACAAGCTATTAGAAATGAAAAAATAACAACTTTCGGCGAAGAAATTACTCAGAAATGTATTCCAGGCTAGTAGTTATGCCAAAAATACAATTCTGGTTTTGTGGAGCGCACAACTTTTATGAAATATGCGACTTCAATGATTCCCTTTGCCCCAGAATACTCTTGACTCTAATGAGGGCACGTAATTTTAGATGATAAGTTGTTGTTTGGTTATCAATTGTTTTTTTTATTGAAAAGGTTGATATGATAGGAGTTAGTAGGTAGTAAAAGTAGTATTACTTTATTTGGTGGAGAGAGAGTGTGGGCCTATAGTTAGAGTTGGAAGATAGGAGTGGTATTATTTTATTTGGAGGAGAGAGAGTGTGGGCCAGTGGTTAAAAGGTAGAAGCATTAAAATAATAGTACGTCATATCCAAAAATAGAAGTGTAAAGAGCATTCTAGGTCAGATGAAAAAGGAAAGTGTAAAGAGTATTTTGGGACGGAGGGAGTATTATTTATTCCGACTTGATAGAATTGTTGAGAATGAAAAAAATAACCACTTTTGGCGCAATAATTACTTAGAAATGTTTTTCGGGCTAGGAGTTACGCCTAAAATAAGTTTCGAATTTTGTGCAACGAACCACTCTTTTGAAAAACCCAACAGTTTTTTTCCATTTCAAGATGACATTGCTATTGCGAATGAAAAAATAATCACTTTTGGGGAAAGAATTACTTAGAAATGTTTTCCGGGTTTGGAGTTATGCCCAAAATAAGTTTTGGGTTTTGTGCACCGAACCACTTTTAAGAAAAATATGACATTTTTTTTTCATTTTAACTTGACAAAGCTATTACTTTGAAATGTATTCCGGACAAGGAGTTATAACCAAAATAAGTTTCGGGTTTGGTGCAGCGCGCAACATTTTGAAAAATCCAATTTTTTTCTTTTACAATTTTGATATTAAGATTGGAAAACTAACCACTTTTGGCGAAAGAATTTCTCTGAAATGTAAGCCGGGCTAGGAGTTATGCCCAAAATATATCTCCAGTTTTATGCGCAGCGCACCAATTTTCTGAAAATTCGGATTTTATTTTTTTTCCATTCGGACTTGATAGAGCTGTTGAGAATGAACAAATAACAACTTTTGGGGAAAGAATTACGTAGAAATGTTTTTCGGGCAAGGAATTATGGCAAAAATAAGTTTCGATTTTGTGTAGCGCACCACTTTTATGAAAAATCCGTCTTCATTTTATTCGATTTCGACATGACATAGTTGTTGAAAATGAAAAAAATTCGACATGATTTTTTTTCGAACTTACTAGAAAAGGCTATTGAGAATGTAAAAATAACTACTTATGGCGAAACAATTACTCAAATGTATTCCGGGCTAGGAGTTATGCCCAAAATACATTGTGAAGTGGACAACTTTTATGAAAAATGTGACTTTAGTTTTTATTCGTTCCGACTTGACAAAGCTATTGAGAATAAAATAATAACCACTTTTGATAAAAGAATTACTCATAAATTATTTATGTGCTAGGAGTTACGCTTAAAATATGTTTCGGGTTTTGTGCAGCGCACCACTTTTATGAAAAATCCGACATCATTTTTTTTCCGTTCCGACTTGGCAGAGTTGATGAGAATTAAAAAAAAACCACTTTTGGCAAAATAATTAATCGGAAATGTTTTCCAGCCTAGGTGTTATGCCCAAAATAAGTTTCGGGTTTTGTGCAGCACATAACTTTTATGGAAAATCCGACTTTATTTTTTGTTTGATTCGACTTGAAAAAAATGTTAAGAATGCTAGGAGTTATGGTAAAAATAAGTTTCGGGTCATGTGCATCGTACCAATTTTATGAAAAATCTGACGTCATTTTTTTACATTCCGACTTCACAGAGCTTTTGAGAAAGAATTACTCAGAAATATATTCCGGGCTAGCAGTTATAAAAAAAGTTTGAGGTTTTGTGTAGCGCACAACATTTATGAAAAATTCGACATTTTTTTTTCCATTTCCACTTGACAAGCTATTAGGAATGAAAAAATAACAACTTTTGGCGAAGAAATTACTCAGAAATGTATTTCAGGCTAGTAGTTATACCAAAAATACAATTCTGGTTTTGTGGAGCGCACAACTTTTATCAAATATGTGACTTTAATCATTCCCTCTGTCCCAGAATACTCTTACTTGACTCTTACGAAGGCACATAGTTTTAGATGATAAGTTGTTGTTTGGTTATCAATTGTTATTTTATTGAAAAGGTAGATGTGATAGGAGTTAGTAGGTAGTAAAAGTAGTATTATTTTATTTGGTGGAGAGAGAGTGTGGGCCAATAGTTAGAGTTGGAAGATAGTAGGAGTGGTATTTTTTTATTTGGAGGAGAGAGAGTGTGGGCCAGTGGTTAAAAGATAGAAGGATTAAAATAATAGTGTGTCATATCGAAAAATAGGAGTGTAAAGCGCATTCTTGGTCAGATGAAAAAGGAAAGTGTAAATAGTATTATGGGACGGAGGGAGTATTATTTATTCCGAATAGATGGAATTGTTGAGAATAAAAAAATAACCACTTTTTGCGAAAGAATTACTCAGAAATGTTTTCCGGGCTAGGAGTTACACCTAAAATAAGTTTCAGATTTTGTACAACGAACCACTCTTATGAAAAACACGACTTTATTTTCCATTTCAAGATGACAGTGCTATTGAGAATGAACAAATAATCACTTTTGGCGAAAGAATTACTTAGAAATGTTATTCGGGTTAGGAGTTATGCCCAAAATAAATTTTGGGTTTTGTGCACCGTACCACCTTTAAGAAAAATATGACATTTTTTTTTCATTTTAACTTGACAGTGCTATTGAGAATGGAAAAATCACCACTTTTGGCGAAAGAATTACTTAGAAATGTATTCCGGACAAGGAGTTATTACCAAAATAAGTTCCAGATTTTGTGCAGCGCACAACATTTTGAAAAATTAAATTTTGTTTTTTTACAATTTTGATATTAAGATTGGAAAACTAACCACTTTTGGCGAAAGAATTTCTCTGAAATGTAAGTCGGGCTAGGAGTTATGCCCAAAATATGTCTCGGGTTTTATGCGCAGCGCACCACTTTTATGAAAATCCGGACTTTATTTTTTTTCCATTCGGACTTGATAGAGCTGTTGAGAAGAAACAAATAACCAATTTTGGCGAAAGAATTACATAGAAATGTTTTTCGGGCAAGGAATTATGGCCAAAATAAGTTTCGATTTTGTGTAGCGCATCACTTTTATGAAAAATCCGTCTTCATTTTATTCGATTTCGACATGACATAACTGTTGAAAATGAAAAAATTCGACATTTTTTTTTCGAACTGACTAGAAAAGGCTATTGAGAATGAAAAAATAACTACTTATAGCGAAACAATTACTCAAATGTATTCCGGGCTAGGACTTATGCCCAAAATACATTATGAAGTGGACAACTTTTATGAAAAATGCGACTTTAGTTTTTATTCGTTCCGACGTGACAGAGTTGATGAGAATTAAAAAAAAAACCACCTTTGGCGAAAGAATTAATCGGAAATGTTTTCCTGGCTAGGTGTTATGCCCAAAATAAGTTTCGGGTTTTGTGCAACACATAACTTTTATGGAAAATCCGACTCTATTTTTTGTTCGATTCGACTTGAAAAAACTGTTGAGAATGCTAGGAGTTATGGTAAAAAAAGTTTCGGGTCATGTGCATCATACCAATTTTATGAAAAATCTGACGTCATTTTTTTACATTCCGACTTCACAGAGCTTTTGAGAAAGAATTACTCAGAAATGTTTTCTGGGCTAGCAGTTATAAAATAAGTTTGAGGTTTTGTGTAGCGCACAACTTTTATGAAACTCCGACTTTTTTTTTCCATTTCAACTTGACAAGCTATTAGGAATGAAAATATAACAACTTTTGGCGAAGAAATTACTTAGAAATGTATTCCATGCTAGGAGTTATGCCAAAAATACAATTCTGCTTTTGTGGATCGCACAACTTTTATGAAATATGCGACTTCAATGATTTTCTTTGCCCCAGAATACTCTTGACTCTAATGAGGGCACGTAATTATAGATGATAAGTTGTTTTTTGGTTATCAATTGTTTTTTTTATTGAAAAGGTAGATGTGATAGGAGTTAGTAGGTAGTAAAAGTAGTATTATTTTATTTGGTGGAGAGAGAGTGTGGACCAATAGTTAGAGTTGGAAGATAGTAGGAGTGATATTATTTTATTTGGAGGAGAGAGAGTGTGGGCTAGTGGTTAAAAGGTGGAAGCATTAAAATAATAGTGCGTCATATCCAAAGATAGAAGTGTAAAGAGCATTCTAGGTCAGATGAAAAAGGAAAGTGTAAAGAGTATTTTGGGACGGAGGGAGTATTATTTATTCCGACTTGACATAATTGTTGAGAATGAAAAAAATAACCACTTTTGGCGCAATAATTACTCAGAAATGTTTTTCGGGCTAGGAGTTACGCCTAAAATAAGTTTCGGATTTTGTGCAACGAACCACTCTTTTGAAAAACCCGACAGTTTTTTTCCATTTCAAGATGACAGTGCTATTGCGAATGAAAAAATAATCACTTTTGGGGAAAGAATTACTTAGAAATGTTTTCCGGGTTAGGAGTTATGCCCAAAATAAGTTTTGGGTTTTGTGCACCGTACCACTTTTAATAAAAATATGACATTTTTTTTTCATTCTAACTTGACAGAGCTATTGAGAAGGGAAAATTTACCACTTTTGGCAAAAGAATTACTTAGAAATGTATTCCGGACAAGGAGTTATAACCAAAATAAGTTTCGAGGTTTTGTCCAGCGCGCAACATTTTGTAAAATCCAATTTTGTTCTTTTACAATTTTGATATTAAGATTGGAAAACTAACCACTTTTGGCGAAAGAATTTCTCTGAAATGTAACCGGGCTAGGATTTATGCCCAAAATATGTCTCCGGTTTTATGCGCAGCGCACCAGTTTTATGAAAATTCGGAATTTATTTTTTTCCCATTCGGACTTGATAGAGCTGTTGAGAATGAACAAATAACCACTTTTGGCGAAAGAATTACGTAGAAATGTTTTTCGGGCTAGGAATTATGGCCAAAATAAGTTTCGATTTTGTGTAGCGCACCACTTTTATGAAAAATCCGTCTTCATTCTATTCGATTTCGACATGACATAGCTGTTGAAAATGAAAAAATTCGACATGATTTTTTTTCGAACTGACTAGAAAAGGCTATTAAGAATGTAAAAATAACTACTTATGGCGAAACAATTACTCAAATGTATTCCGGGCTAGGAGTTATGCCCAAAATACATTGTGAAGTGGACAACTTTTATGAAAAATGCGACTTTAGTTTTTATTCGTTCCGACTTGACAAAAGCTATTGAGAATAAAATAATAACCACTTTTGATAAAAGAATTACTCAGAATATATTTCTGTGCTAGGAGTTACGCTTAAAATACGTTTCGGGTTTAGTGCAGCGCACCACTTTTATGAAAAATCAGACATTATTTTTTTTCCGTTCCTACTAGACAGAGTTGATGAGTATTAAAAAAACCACTTTTGGGTAAACAATTAAATGGAAATGTTTTCCAGGCTAGGTGTTATGCCCAAAATAAGTTTCGGGTTTTGTGCAGCACATAACTTTTATGGAAAATCTGACGTTCGATTCGACTTGAATAAAATGTTGAGAATGCTAGGAGTTATGGTAAAAATAAGTTTCGGGTCATGTGCATCGTACCAATTTTATGAAAAATCTGACGTCATTTTTTTACATTCCGACTTCACAGAGCTTTTGAGAAAGAATTACTCAGAAATCTTTTCCGGGCTAGCAGTTATAAAATAAGTTTGTGGTTTTGTGTAGCGCACAACTTTTATGAAAAATCCGACTTTTTTTTTCCATTTCCACTTGACAAGCTATTAGGAATGAAAAAATATCAACTTTTGGCGAAGAAATTACTCAGAAATGTATTCCATGCTAGGAGTTATGCCAAAAATACAATTCTGGTTTTGTGGAGCACACAACTTTTATGAAATATGCGACTTCAATGATTCCCTTTGCCCCAGAATACTCTTGACTCTAATGAGGGCATGTAATTTTAGATGATAACACTAGGGGAAAAAAAAGGAAGGGCTGCGCTGGAAGGGCTGCGTTTTTACTGAAGGATTGCGGTTTTAAGGCTAACCGCAACCCTATTAATGTAGGGCTGCGGTTAGCCCAGAAACCGCAACCCTTCATACACGAAGGGCTACGTTTTCTGGGATAACCTCTGCCCTTCACATCCCGCCCAAGCCTTTAGTTTTGCGCGTAACACACAGTACACACTCACTCGCAAATTTCCCTCGCTCCCTTATTGGAAAAATTTTCCCCCACCCTTCTCCCTCACACTCACTCGCACAGCCCTAACGCCAATCACCGGAGCACCGACACATCGCTGGAGCACCGTCATTGACGTACTGACGCCGGAAACATTGCCTGAGCAACGCACCATCGCCTGAGCTCCTTCTTCTTCTCTTCTCACAGCGCACCTTGACGCCATCACCACCACCACTGCTGCATTGTCGGTAATTCCCCTCTCACTCTCTCTCCTCTTTTTCATTTCTCTAATTAATTTGTTTTATTTCATTTCTCTTCTATATTGTGTTGTAAAATGTGATTGTAGGGGGTGGGGGAGGGCTTGGGGAGGGTGGGTAGGGGATGGGGGAGGCTGGGGAGGCGGGCGGGGAGGGTGGGGGTGGGGCGGGCGGGGGGGTGGGGAGGGTTGGGGAGGCCGGGACGGGGGGTGGGGGAGGGCCGGCAATGGGTGGGGGAGGGCGGGCGGGGGTGGGGAGGGGGTGGGGCCTTTGGGCGGGGGTGGGGGAGGACTTAGGTATAATGTAACTGTTGTGTAGATTTTTAGGCTTCCATCTGTTGTTGGTTGAATTTCGGAAACGAAAATTAAAGGTCATTTTACGCCTACATGGCAATGAGGGAGTGCAAGTGGGGGCGAGAGTGGCGGTGGTGGTGGGGTCATTGTAAATGTGGAGAGTCGGGTCACATGGCAATCGAAAGCCCATCCCAGTGCTCTCCACATTTATAACGGTTTCAACTCCGCCGCTACCGGTCGATGGGCATTCCATTGCCATGTGACCTGATTCTCGGGTCATTTTAGGCCTATTTTCGCCTTTCGTGTCCAATTCGTACTAGCTGATGGGAATTTCAGAGGGTTTGTGTAATGTATGTATATTTCTTGATATGAGATTGTATGAAAACGCAATGTAATTTAGCTATGAAATCTACAAGTTGTTTGAATCGTCATCATATGCCTAGATACCCGTTCAAGACTTACTCATTAGGAGTAAGTCTTGAATAGTCCCCCTTTGGGATCGTTCTTGGACGTTTGATCTCACTTAGGTGGTGAATGTGTGTCTTCTTTTCAATTCGAGGAAATTCTTGGCTTATCGTTTCTCTACATTGTTCTCTCGGGTACATATGTAGATAAGCAATTATCTACATTGTGTACTTGGAGAACTCGTAGGGAAATGTCGCCTGGATTTTCCTTAGAATTGAAAAGTTGGCATATATTCACTAGTGAGATTAGACGTCCAAGGATGGGTTAGGTTGGAGTGATAAGGACCTTCGGCTGCATGCATACAATTGAACATGTCACTATCTTAGCTTGCTCTATACGTGTGTGATTTGAATATGTGAGTGGATGTACTTAAATAATGATTATTGATGCATTATAATGAATGGTTGTGTTTAATTATTAGAGGTCTTCTTGAATGAGATGGATCGTACTTGGATGTATGGTAGTCGTGAATCGATTGAGTTTGTGAAAGGGGTCTCAGAATTCTGTACAACTGCATTACAATATCAAACATCCTCTGGAGCAGTCGACTTTTATTGTCCTTGTTTCGATTGTTGAAATGTGAGCAAGGTAAGTAGTATACATATGGTTAGGGAGCATGTCTTTCGCCGTGGGTTTAGGCCTCAATACCACGTATGGGTTTGGCATGGTGAGCAGGGGAAGTATATAGGAAGCTCTAGAGTAATGAACGATGTATGTGAAGAAAAGAAGGATTTAGAGAATTGGGATGATGAGTTCGGGGATGAGAATTGGGATGATGAGTTTGCAGATGATGATAGGGATCGGGTAGACGAGATGATACACGAGGTTGAAGATCAGTCGTGTAAACGACGTTGTATTTTTGAGTCTATGTCTGAGGCTGCTGAAAAGCCATTGTATCCAGGTTGTACAAAGTACACCAAACTTTCCGCGGTGATAACACTGTTCAACATTAAGTCGAAAGCTGGTTGGACGGACTCTAGTTTCACATCGTTGTTGGAAGTTTTAGCTGATATGCTCCCTGATGGAAATGAACTGCCAAAGTCGTACTATTATGCGAAGAAACTGATGTGTCCTTTCGGTTTAGAGTACGAGCGGATACATGTTTATCCTAACGATTGTGTGCTTTATCGTAATGAGTATGAGCATTTACATGAGTGTCCACGTTGTGGATTATCGAGGTACAAGCGTGAAGGAGCTGGAGGTAGTGAAGGACCACCAGCTAAGGTGTTGTGGTATCTACCCATAATACCTAGATTTAAGCGCATGTTCTCAATTAAAGGAGATGCGAAGAATTTGAGGTGGCATGCAGATCGTAGGAAGAAAGACGGTCTGCTCAAGCATCCGACTGATTCACCTGAGTGGAAAAGTATCAACAGGGTGCATAAGGCATTTGGTAATGAGGATAGGAATCTGAGGCTTGGATTATGTACGGATGGCATGAACCCTTTTGGCAATCTCAGTTCGCAGCATAGTACATGACCAGTAGTTTTAGTGGTTTATAACTTGCCTCCTTGGTTGTGCATGAAACGCAAGTACATGATGCTGTCGCTTCTTATATCGGGGCCCAAACAACCTGGAAATGACATTGATGTGTACCTCCAGCCGCTTGTTGAAGATTTACAGAAGATGTGGAACGAAGGAGTGTTAGTATTTGATGCGTATGCTAATGAGATGTTCACTCTGCGTGCCATGCTTTTTTGTACTATGAACGATTATCCAGCTTATGGGAACTTATCTGGGTAGAAGACTAGAGGATAACAACCCTGCCCGATTTGTGTAGATGACATGAAATCTACACACCTTAAGGGCTGCAACATGTGTATATGCGCACACGAAGGCTCCTCAGACGCGACCATCCCTATCGGTTTAAGAAGAAGGCATTCGATGGGAAGGTTGAAGAAGAAGTTACTCATAGACCATTAACTGGTACTGAAGTTTATAATCAGGTGAAGGGCATTGAAACAATCTTTGGTAAACCTGCTAGTGAGGTTGATCGACCTACAGGATTATGGAAAAAGGAGTCCATTTTTTGGAAACTCCCATATTGGAAAGATCTAAAGGTCAGACATTGTTTGGATGTCATGCACATAGAGAAGAATGTTTGTGAAGCTATTCTTGCGACACTTATGAATATTCCGGGCAAGACAAAAGATGTTAAGGCGTCACGACTTTACTTGGAAAAACAGGGGCTTCGACCAGAGTTGTGGGCTCAGAAAAGGGACGGAATGAAGAAGAAAGTAGTGGAGGAAAGGGTTGATGATGAAACTCAGAAAAGTAAAAAGAAGGTGGAGGATTCGGAGAATAATTATTTGCCACCAGCTTGCTACACGATGTCGCGTGCAGAGAAACAGATTTTTTGCGAGTCATTGTATGGCATTAAGGTCCCAACTGGCTACTCATCGAATATGAAGCGATTTGTTACCTTAAATGGTGAGTTGAAGTTATCGAGTATGAAATCTCACGATTGTCATGTCATGATGCAAGTATTCTTACCGATTGCAATTCGTGGGATACTTCCAAAGCATGTGAGGCACACCATTACAGAACTTTGTTCATTTTTCCATACAATATGCAGCAATGTTTCTATGACAAAGAATCCACTTATTATCGAGCCAGAGGTGGTACGAGTCCTTAGTATTCCATGCTATTGGTTACATGAGTGCGCTAGCGATTTACCCGATCATAGTACAATTGAGGTTCCTTTGGGGGAGCAACAATTCCACTACTTTGAGGAGTCATCGACATTCATTTCTAAGGTCGATATTAAAGAATTCTTATGTGGGGTAGAGTTGAATGTTTCCATGATACAAACATTCATGAGGTAATACATAAGTATATAAATTAAATATACATATACATATGCCTTAAGTAGTTTTCAATTCAACTTCCATAATAAGTAAGTTTTCTTTTAATCAATATGATTTCTCAGGTTATTATACAATGAATTGATTGCAACATCTAGTGATGAGTCAATGTTTGGTTGGTTATGTCCAAACATAATACGAGATGACAATTGCTTACAAAACAAAGCCGAAGTGAAAGAGTATCTCGATATGAGTTTCAAAGCATCATCTCGTTTTGGATATCATCAGATCATTCTTGTTCCTTATATTGAAAAGTATGCTTGTTAAACTCGTTTTACTTTTATTATTCGATAATTAAATTGACCTATTAATTGTTCTACGATTAATAATAACTATATTTTCTTGTTGTAGGGCTCATTGGACACTGCTTGCGATATGTTTGTCACGTAACGAAGTCTACCATTTTGATTCTTTGCGTCGACAACCACCACGGTCCTTACTAATCTAATCATTGTTAAATAGGTAGCCTAATCGAAACTCAATATATGCGCACTTATTAATATTACACATTATTCATCATCTTTATATATATAAACAGTTAGTACATCTAATCTTATAATAATGTATTGATGTAGTGTGATGAAGCATATTAGTGCAACAGGACTTCGAGCACCAAAAGCTCCTGTTTGGATATCAGTCGAGGTAACATGACTAATTTATTTGTCCTTATATAGAAACACTTTTAGCCACATACTACACATCTAACATGAATGTCATTGGATGCATCCTTTGGTGAACATTTAGTGTCCGCAACAAGATGATGGACTTGCATGTGGCTATTACGTGCTGAGGTACATGTTCGATATCGTCAACCATTGCACTAACGTCGATGATCTTCAAAAGGTATGTAACTTATTAGTATATGTTAGTTTAGATTAGATCGATTGGTAATAGGTATTAATTGGTTTAGAAACCAAAGTAGCACATGCATATTTTTGGGAACGAAAATGTCATTTTTAGGCCTATTTTTGCCTTTTACGCTTCCAAATCGTATTTATCGAGTTATTTAACCCCAAATTCATTTTGAACATGATAATATGAGGCATAATGTAACTATTGTGTAGATTTTTAGGCTTGCAATTGTTGTAGGTTGAATTTTGGGAACGAATAGGGCATTTTAGGCCTATTTTTGCCTTTTCGCGTCCAATTCGTACTTATCGCGTCATTTAACCCCAATTTCATATTGAACATGATAATATGAGGTATAATGTAACTATTGTGTAGATTCTTAGGCATGCATTTGTTGTTGGTTGTATATCGGGAACATAAATGTGATTTTAGGCCTATTTTTGCCTTTTCGCGTCCAATTCCTGTTTCTCGAGTTATTTAACTCCATTTTCTTTTTGAATATGATAATATGAGGTATAATATAACTATTGTGTAGAGTTTTAGGCTTGCATTTGTTTTTGATTGAATTTCGGGAAGGTATATGTCATTTTTAGAACTACTAACTACGGTAAATGATTGAATTCTTATATTATGTGTTTATTCCTTGGTAATTTTGCAAGCTTTATATGAATAACACACCAAGTTTGAGGGCCTTCACCACAGACGAATTACATGAAGTTCGGGATAAGTTGGCGTCCCACCTTTGTGATGATTGCTTATGATACATTTTGGTGGAATTCGTGATATAATTAGCTACATCTACTAGTTTGTATCAATTCTATGTACACTTTTTACATTATTAAATATACATATTTAAATTTAATTATTACGTTCAAAAACATGTCATATATTATTGCAATTTGATCGATTTTTTTTTGTGTCGAAGGGAGGTTTTGGGTGGGGGGTGGGGGTGGGGGGCGCCATGGTGGGTCGGGCTATGGGGTCGGGTTGGGTCTTTGGGGTGGTCGCGGTAATGGGTGGAGGGGCGGGCGAGAGGGTGGACTGGGGTGGGGGGTGTGCGGGGAGTGAAGGGGGTGGGGTGGGGTGGGGGGCGGGCGGGGGGGGATTGCGGGGGTGGGGGGTGGGGCGGGGCTTGGGGGGAGTGCGGGGGGGTGGGCGGGGCTTAGGGGGGGAGTGCGGGGGGGGGGGGGCGGGTGGGGGCGGGGGGTGGACCTGGGGGTGGGAGGGGGTACGGGGGGGGCGGGGGTGGGGTGGGGGTGGGCGGGGCTTGGGGGGAGTGCGGGGGGTGGGGGCGGGGCGGGGGCGGGCAGGGGGTGGGGTGGGGGGTGGGCGGGGGTGCGTGCGGGGCGGATTTTTTTTTTTTTTTAAAAAAAAGGAATTTGAAGGGCTGCGGTAAAACCGCAGCCCTTCACTTAAAGAAGGGCTGCGTTTTCGCCTTAAAACCGCATCCCTTCACCTAAAGAAGGGCTGCGGTTTAAGGCGAAAACGCAGCCCATCGAGTTAAGAAGGGCTGCGTTTTTGGCCTGAACCGCAGCCCTTCGTTGTGAAGGGCTGCGGTTAAAAACCGCAGCCCTTCTTTTCTATTGAAGGGTTGCTATGGAAAGGGCTGCTGGCCAAAAACGCAGCCCTTAGGGCTGTTTTGACCGCAACCCTTCCTTATTTTTCCACTTGTGTAAGTTGTTGTTTGGTTATCAATTGTTTTTTTTATTGAAAAGGTAGATGTGATAGGAGTTAGTAGGTAGTAAAAGTAGTATTATTTTATTTGGTGGAGAGAGAGTGTGGGCCAATAGTTAGAGTTGGAAGATAGTAGGAGTGGTAATATTTTATTTGGAGGAGAGAGAGTGTGGGCCAGTGGTTAAAAGGTAGAAGCATAAAAATAATAGTGCGTCATATCCAAAAATAGAAGTGTAAAGAGCATTCTAGGTCAGATAAAAAAGGAAAGTATAAAGAGTATTTTGGGACGGAGGGAGTATTATTTATTCCGACTTGACATAATTGTTGAGAATGAAAAAAATAACCACTTTTGGCGCAATAATTACTCAGAAATATTTTCCGGGCTAGGAGTTTAGCCTAAAATAAGTTTCGGATTTTGTGCAACGAACCACTCTTTTGAAAAACCCGACAGTTTTTTTCCATTTCAAGATGATAGTGCTATTGCGAATGAAAAAATAATCACTTTTGGGGAAAGAATTATTTAGAAATGTTTTCGGGGTTAGGAGTTATGCCCAAGATAAGTTTTGGGTTTTGTGCACCGTACCACTTTTAAGAAAAATATGACATTTTTTTTTCATTCTAACTTGACAGAGCAAGGGAAAATTCACCACTTTTGGCGAAGGAATTACTTAGAAATGTATTCCGGACAAGGAGTTATGACCAAAATAAATTCCGGATTTTGTGCAGCGCGCAACATTTTGAAAAATCCAATTTTGTTTTTTTACAATTTTGATATTAAGATTGGAAAACTAACCACTTTTGGCGAAAGAGGTTCTCTGAAATGTAAGTCGGGCTAGGAGTTATGCCCAAAATATGTCACGAGTTTTATGTGCAGCGCACCACTTTTATGAAAATCCGGACTTTATTTTTTTTCCATTCGGACTTGACAAAGCTGTTGAGAATGAACAAATAACAACTTTTGGCGAAAGAATTACGTAGAAATGTTTTTCGGGCAAGGAATTATGGCCAAAATAAGTTTCGGTTTTGTGTAGCGCACCACTTTTATGAAAAATCCGTCTTCATTTTATTCGATTTCGACATGACATAGCTGTTGAAAATGAAAAAATTCGACTTTATTTTTTTTCGAACTGACTACAAAAGGCTATTGAGAATGTAAAAATAACCACTTATTGCGAAACAATTACTCAAATGTATTACGGGCTAGGAGTTATGCCCAAAATACATTGTGAAGTGGACAACTTTTATGAAAAATGCGAATTTTAATTTTTCTTCGTTCGGACTTGACAAAACTATTGAATATAAAATAATAACCACTTTTGATGAAAGAATTACTCTGAAATTATTGCTGTGCTAGGAGTTACGCTTAAAATACATTTCGGGTTTTGTGCAGCGCACCACTTTTATGAAAAATCCGACATTATTTTTTTTCGGTTCGACTTGACAGAGTTGACGAGTATTAAAAAAAACTACTTTTGGCGAAAGAATTAACCGGAAATGTTTTCCAGGCTAGGTGTTATGCCCAAAATAAGTTTCGGGTTTTGTGCAGCACATAACTTTTATGAAAAATCCGACTTTATTTTTTGTTCGATTCGACTTGAAAAAGCTGTTGAGAATGCTAGGATTTATGGTAAAAATAAGTTTCGGGTTATGTGCATCGTACCAATTTTATGAAAAATCTGACTTCATTTTTTTCCATTCCGACTTCACAGAGCTTTTGAGAAAGAATTACTCAGAATTGTTTTTCGGGCTAGCAGTTATAAAATAAGTTTGAGGTTTTGTGTCGCGCACAACTTTGATGAAAAATCCGACTTTTTTTCCATTTCAACTTGACAAGCTATTAGGAATGAAAAAATAACAACTTTTGGCGAAGAAATTACTGAGAAATGTATTCTAGGCTAGGTGTTATGCCCAAAATACAATTATGGTTTTGTGGAGCGCACAACTTTTATGAAATATGCGACTTCATTGATTCCCTCTGTCCCAGAATACTCTTGACTCTTATGAGGGTACGTAGTTTTAGATGATAAGTTGTTGTTTTGTTATGAATTGTTATTTTATTGAAAAAGGTAGATGTGATAGGAGTTAGTAGGTAGTAAAAGTAGTATTATTTTATTTGGTGGAGAGAGAGTGTGGGCCAATAGTTAGAGTTGGAAGATAGTAAGAGTGGTATTATTTTATTTGGAGTAGAGAGAGTATGGGCCAGTGGTGTAACAGCCCGCACTTCCGAGCTAATAGCTAATTACACTTAAGACACACAAATCTCAATTAAAACTTAATAAACCTCAACTTACATTATCTTGCAGCGGAAACGTATCCTATAAAACGATCCTGGACCTTTGGGTAAGGTCCACAATACAACATCCCAAAATAAAGATACAATGAATTGATCTAAAACAAGACTCCAAGATGATACAATAATATCTCAACTAAAATATACAATCTCCAATGTTGCTCATCCGAAAATCATTTCATATAACACTTATGATCCACTGACCAATCCGGAGTTTTCACAATACCTGTAAATTCACTAACTATGAACACTGCCCCCACCAGGACAGGTTCCAAGAACAAAATCAACGAAGCTGAGTACACATTGTCCAATCAGAAAATCTTTTTAGTGGCTTAAAGCATATTTACAGATTTATTTTCATCATACGAGACCATTTGAAATCAAGAAATCAAGATACAGAATACTCATAATGAAAGAATTATATAACAAATACTTATAGACAATTTTTAATGTCACTCGTTTTAAATAATAATAAGAGTATCTCACAAAATGAATAATATACACTTTCAATTAGAGAGACCACATAAGGATTCCATAGGATCTAATACGATATTCCAAAATCCATTCTATCTGACATACTCTATGACATAACAATGTTTCCCACTTCTGTGTTTCAAAAAGAATAACCTCTAATCCAAATATGTGCAACATATCTAATTCCTTTCATAAATTACTAACGAGTTTCTTAGTAATTCATTCCCATATTCCGCACATGGATTCCATAAAATTGGGTGAGTAAAACATTACTCTGGAAATAAAGTTAACTTTCCACGAAACCACTTGCATGTTCAAATGCATATTCTATTTTCTTTCAGAAATCATATTATACTGGGGAAGAGAACACGAATAGAGTTGCCTTCCTGGCAAATTCTCTAAACTTTTACAAGGGACGTCTCCCTCTTCCGTTGTGTACTGCTTGCAAGACTTTTTAGGACATGTCCATAGAATACAGATTATACATAATACAGAATGATGTTCAGCACTGCTCTAACAGCTTCGTCCCCCTTACAAAAATGGAATAAAAATATATCATTCAATCAAAATGCATAAATCATAATTCAGTATTCTCTGAAGCTTTTATCAATAGTTTTCTGAGTCAAATATATAAAAATTTCATAACATAATCGCATTTTGGGAAATTCATATACAACTCAAATTATTTGTTAAAAACAGTATGAGTTTCCAATAACTTAGTATAATTCAATCCTTTATAAAATCCATTTGCTAAAAACAACTCAAATAGGACTTTAAAGAAATTATGGTCCAATTCTATAGGCTTACAGAAAGCTCAAAATAGAATTTAAATCTTATATAAACTTCATATCTTAGTTACAAAAGTTTTCTATTAAGAAACATCTTTCCATTTAATATTATTTAACTACCTATAAAGCTTGTAAGCTGAGCAAATACCGATGTTTATACTTATGTTAATCATATTAAATACTTCATCCGTTTCTTAATAAGTGCAACATAGAGAAAGTGGGGGAATACCAAGGAATGTAGAGAGAGAAAGTTGGGACCACAATAAAGTAGAGTAATAAGTGATCAAACAAAAAAGTTGTGGTCCCCTCTTTCTTTTTGGTGGCATATTTGTAATAGTATTGAACTTTTTTAACCATTTTGAGCTTGTTTGCACTTATTGTGACTATTCCAAATAAGGAAAGTGTTGCACTTATTAAGAAACAGAGGTAGTATAATACTCTTGCCATATCCCAAGTAGAACTCATATTATTCTTTGTGAATACTCTCTTGGATTTCAAAATGTAATCATACTAGTTAATTGTACATTTCTTGTATCTATAGATTTCAAAGTTCAGATCATATATACTTAAACCTTATGATTAATCGCATATCTCTGAACCTAACTTTTGTAATTTAGATACATGAAAACTTAGCACTTCTAGAATTCAAATTTATATTTATAATTATCACTGCTTCCTCCAATGACTTGATGGTTAATCCCACATCTTAATGACTTAACACTTCATACTTGAACTTTCGATCTTCTAGTAACTCAATTTCTATGATATTTGGAAACAACTGTATTACGTCCACTTATTTGTGTCCCCAACTTATTCCTTTTTCATGCATGTTTCGGTCATTTGTTTGAACTTTATAATTCCAATTAACCTTACATATATATCCAAATTAACCTTACATTTATATCCCCACCATTATTAACTCATATCACTAGCTCCCAACACTCCATTAGACAAGATCTATATATACTCCCTTGACCTTTCTTTTTATATATTTTTCCCCTTTCAATGAGAAAGTAAAATATATAGCCTTTGCAATTTAACCTAGTTTGATACTCATAGTATAAAAGTCCTAGCTCGGATATAGTTTCTCATAACTTAGTATTATAACTTTCTTATACTGTTTGCTACTCCTTCGGTTCATTACTCCTTTCCTGAGTTATTATATTCCTAACATAACCTTCACATGTTAAACTCCTACTTTACTTCCGAGCTGCTAGCTAATCATACTTAACATTCACAAATCTCTATTATCATTTAATAAACCACAATCAGACTTTACTTGCAGCGAAAATATAAACTCAAATACAATCCTCAAAACAAACCTCTAAGTGCTCTTAAAACAAGTTTATCTTATACTAGATCTCCAGAGTATACGATATGAGAACATAAGAATCATTCTTCATTGACCACCATATTCTCCCGGGCGTCTCACTTATGACTTTACCTTTTCATGCTCCTGTCCTTGAATCACTCTTGTCAAATCCTTATACCTGCAAAGTCACTTAATTATGAACTCTGCCCCCACCAAGACAGGTTCCATGCACAAAATCAGTGAAACTGAGTACACATTGTCTAACCAGAAAATCTTTTTGGTGGCTTGAAACATATTTACAGAGTTAAGTTTATCTTACGGAATATTAGAAATCAAGATGTAGAAAAATCACAATGAAAGAATAATATAACAAATACATATAGACAATTTTCAATGTTACTCGTTTTAAATAATAAAAAAAATTTCACAAAATGAATAATATACACTTCCAATTAGAGAGACCTCATAAGGATTCCATAGGATCTAATACGATATTTTAAAATCAATTCTATATGACATACTCTATGACATAACAATATTTCTCACTTCTATGTTTAAAAAAGAATAACCTCTAATCCAAATACGTGCAACATAGCTAATTCCTTTCAAACATTCCTAACGAGTCTCTTAGTAATTCATTTCCATATTGAGCACATGAATTCCATAAAATTGGGTGAGTAAGACATTACTTCGGAAATAAAGTTTAACTTTACACGAAACCACTTGCATATTCAAATACATTTTCTATTTTCTTTCAGAAATCATATTATACCGGGGAAGAGAATACGAATAGAGTTGCCATCCAAGCAAAGTCTCTAAGCTTTTACAAGGGACGTCTCCCTCTTCCGTTATGTATTGCTTGCAAGACTTTTCAGGACATGTCCCCAGAATACAGAATACATAATACAAAAAATACTGAATACATAATGTTGTTCATCACTGCTCTAGCAGCTTCTTCCCCTTTACGAAAACAGAATCAAAACATATCATTCTAACAGAATACATAATTCATAATCCAATATTATCTGAAGCTCTCATCCATAGTTATCTAATCAAATATATCAAATTTTCATAACATAATCGCATTTGGGTAATTCATATACAAACTCAAATCGTTTTAAAAACACAATATACACGAGTTTCCAATAACTTAGTATAATTCAATCCTTTATTAAATTCATTTGCTAAAAACAACTCAAATAGGACTTTAAATAAATTATGGTCCAGTTCTATAGGCTTTCCAAAAGATCAAAATAGAATTTAAATCTTATATAAACTTTACATGGTCAAAATGTTATAACATTAAGCCTTCATCGCTCATATCCATCCTAGGACATATATTTGTAACTTAAGTGAAAAACTTGTGAAGTCAGGTTTTATATATTAGAATTATAATCAACTCTTCTATTAACATAATCTGATGTTTAACACTCGCTTCTCTCAATTATTTAGAACTCTCTTACTTGAACTTAACTTTTAGTAGCCCAAATGACAAAGAATCTTATAAAATAGTTGAACTGACATCTCATAGTTAAACTAACACCTCATTACTTTAACCTTAGTATCATAAGATAGTTATTAGTATTTTTGACTTTCTTGCCTCAATACTTTATACATCCATGTCCATATTCTACCATATTTTATAATCTACAACTATTATTAAAGTGTTAATAAATTTTATTATCAAACTCATAGCCCATATTAGTTTTAAATCTACAACTCATAACAACATTTCTCAAATATTAAAACTCAATGTTCATATTAATCTTAACTCTATATTTATTCCATTATCAGATAATCTCACTAGTTCTCAAGCGTTCCATTATACAAGATTCATATCTTCCCCACTTTCCATTCTTAACCTTACTATTTCAATTAGAGGATGACATCTCTAAATATTTTATTTGTCCCCACTCCATATTATGGGATTCTGATTGATAAACTATGTTTTAGGCTTTAATTATAATAAAGTCATAGAATTGGACTATATTTCTGTCAAAGTCTGTATTTAAGTAATCTTTGTCAAATAAATTTTATAAAAGGTTGATTTATGTTAAGTTATTGGAAACTCTAGTATACTATGTTTATCAAGTAACCTAAGTTTTGTTATGAAATACCAGAATGCAATTCTATTATGAGATTTGGGTATATCGCATTTGCGAATTATGAATATGAATTTCAGAAAATATAAAATTATTAATTATGTATTTTGAATTTATTTCTGTATGGGGAAGAAGCCGCTGGAGCGGTGATGAACAACCTTCTGTAATCTGTATTCTGTATATTCTGGGGACATGTCCTGAAAAGTCTTGCAAGCAGTACATAACGGAAGAGGGAGACGTCCCTTGTAAAAGCTTAGAGAATGCGCCTCGACGACAACTCTATTCGTGTTCTCTTCCCCAGTATAATATGATGATTTCTGAAAGAAAATAGAATATGTATTAGAATATGCAAGTGGTTTCGTGGAAGTTATTTCGAACTTTATTTGCAAAGTAACTCTCCCAAGTTTATGGAATTCTTGGGACGAATATGGGAATGTATTACTAAGGAACTCGTTAGGAATTTATGAAGGAGTTAGCTATGTTACGCATATTTAGATTAAAGGTTATTAAGTTTGAAATACAGAAGCGAGAGATATTATTATGTATTAGAATATAATTAGAGTTGGGAATTACATCGACAATTCTTACTTACATACTTATAATCAGATATCCATAACTATCATATAATATATCTGAGAATGTGGATCATCGATTAAATTAGACTATTAGGTCTCAGAAATCAAAATATCTTTCAATACCAAGCAAGATTAACTCAGTATAGCATAAGTTGATATCATTGGGTATCATCTCCTTCAAAATTTTGAATAAAACATAAAACTATCTTCCATAGCCAAAACTTATAAATATATCTCAAATCATTATTAGGAAATCAATGCTATCTTTATATAATCACACAGTTGGCGTTAAATCATATGCTAAGGAAAATCAGAAAAACTTTGTACTTAAGAATCACACTTTTCAAACAAGCGGAACTTTATAATTATACATCCACAACAAGTTTAGGTCAGAACTCTAGTTTCTTTTAATAAAATCATGAAATCCATACAACTTGCCGTTGTGCAGACAAGTTTAGTTATAAGGTGGAGGGACAATGTGTACCTTTTTTTCCAATAATACTGACTATTCACCATAACCTTGTTCGACCTCTGATAATGCTTGAATTCCATAGTCTAATCCTCGAGATTCATTTCATAACAATAAAAAAGATATTAATACCCATTTCCACAAACACTCAAATAATGACCTTGCATTGATAGGACTTCCTTTATATAAATTCTTCCATTAGTCCAATTCAACCTTTTTAAATCAAAGCTAAACCTTTGCATAATTGATTTCTTTTCTACTCGTTACTTGCATCAAGACCTGACAGATGATTATAACCCACTAACAACATTAATAGATCACAATTTTCCTCAACTTAAGCCCATCAAAGGATAATTTCAACCAAATTCTTTTGAATCAGACCATATATTATATAAGAAATCATATTTTCAACAATCTGACATAATAATACATTCTCAATTCCAAGTATAATTCTTTACAAAAAGTTCAGTTTAGCCGAAGGAAAACACATAGTATGGTCAAGCTCATAAACTACTCAATTTCTTAAAACAAGGTTCAAAAACTGATTTGGTACAAATGCCAAAAACTGAAATTCAATTTCAGTAAATTCTCATAAACTCAAGAAAATTTAACAATATTAAGCTAAGTTTACATTAATCTTTTTTGAATTGGTAATTTCAGAGAAAGAACATAAATTCCAAAGTTCATACCTTGATAGAAATTAGATGAAACTGATGTTGGGTTTCTTTAAAACCACAAACACATCATCCTACACTTATGAGGAGGATTTGCTGGAGCTAGAGACTAGGTGCGGCGGTGGCGGAAGAACCACCAACACATGACACGAGGTGGCAGCAACAACCACGAAGCAGAGGGAGGGAAGTCGAGTAGCAGCCAGGTGTCGAGCAGAGAGAAACTCGGTCAGCGCCACGATGAAGCAAGTGCGGCAACGGCGGCGGCAGCGCCAGCCATGGTAGCCAAGAAAGTCAGGCGAGGAAGGGGAGGGTTTGCTACGAGAGAGAAGAGAGATGTGGAAAGATTGGGGTTTTAGTTCAATGAGGATGCTTTAAATGGCTTATAGGTTGTTTCTTCTTAAATCTAGAGAGTTCTTCTAACTTATTCTTATTTTCTTTTTTTTTTCTTTTTATTCCAATTTCATAAGGGATTTTTGTAATTTCATTATTAAGCTAAAAATCGAACTTTGATTTCAATAAGAATTTCAAGAGTTCAATAAACTCAATCATAGTAAAGCAGATTTTAAAACATTAATTAAACTAATGGTCATAATTACTTATTTTTTTGGTATCATAAAGACAAGAAATTTATTAAATTACATTATTTAGAGGTATCTTTGAAGAATCTTTGAAATTGGGTTTTATAAGATTAAAATCTATGTAGAAATGGTCGTAGGATAAGTTGCTTGTTGAAGAATCCTACTCCATAATGTAAATTTTTGTCTGAAAAAGTCAAGTTGGACAATTAAGGTTGTAGTTGAAAAGTAAGTTTCGGAGTTTAAATGTCAATTAGTAGATTAAAAGAATTTGTTTCAAGAACTTCATGGGTCGTTAAACCAAGTATAAATCAAGTATAGAGATGTAAATTGAATATGTGAGGTTTATATTAGTAATAAATAGCTCAAGAGATGAGTGATAGATTGAAGGAGTAGAATAATAGTATAATGAGTTGTAGCATCTAAGTCGGGAGAAACTATATTTAAATTGGGAACCTTCTACATACTATGAGTATTGAACAGGGACAAATAAAAAGTGTTCAGAGACGTTATCCTGTAATTGTAAGAATAAGTTGAAGAATGGAAAAGTTGGGGACATATAAAGCTTAGCTAATGTGGGAATTAGTGATATGATTTAATAATGAAATAAATATGATCTTAATATTAATATGAACATTGAGTTAAATGTTTGTGAAGTGTTGTTATGAGTTATAGAATTAAATTTAATATAGGCTATGAGTTTAAGTTAGATGATAAAATTTCAAACAGAAAGCTGAAGCATAGTACATCTATTCATGACACAGAAAGATGAAAGAAGATGTTTTAACTTACAATAATAATTGTAGATTACAAAGTACTCCCTCTGTTTTTTTATCATTCTCACTTTCTTGTGCGCGCATCCCTAGGCACATCTTTGAACTTAAATATCTTTCATTATATATTAGTAAAAAATTTAATGATTGAATATTAATAAATTACTATTTGAGACAAATCAAACAAGACCCCACATGACTATATTTTTTCTTATAAATTAAGAAAAATTGAGAAGATTTTCTCTAAGTATGAATAGTGTCAAGATTTCAAGTGAGAAAGATAAAAAAAACAGAGTGATTATGGTATAATATGGTCTTAGAAGTATGAAGTATTGTGGCAAGAAAGTTGGGAACAATAATAACAATCTTATGATACTAAGGTTAAAGAAATCAGGTGAGAGTTCAATTATGAGATGTAAGTTCAACTATTTAAGATGATTTGTCCATTGGACTACTAGAAGTTGAAAGTTTAAGTAAGAGAGTTTCGAATAATTGGGAGAAGGGGGTGTTAAAGGCCAAATTATATTAATGGAAAAGTTAATTATAATTATAATACAAGCACTAGTGGAAAAATTGTTATATGTCACAACACAACCGGATTAGTTTACCTCTTCCTTTTCCTAACATCAACCCATCAGCCCATCAGCCCACATTGAATAGAGGCGAAATGTTTTCTTAATATCAGCCCAAATTCCTATTTCATCTATCTCTCTCAACCGTGATATTTCCTCTCCCTTTTCTCTCTCTGTATCCTTGTTGAAACCCTAACGTTGTTTCTTCTTCGATTTTCTGCAACTTTTCTCTCTTCAATTCGATTTTTTGTGTTTTAATTATTGTGGTTGTTGATTTTGTTGTTGTTGTTATTGTAGATTAAAACAGGCGAAAAACCAAGCAAGGAGCCACTTGATCTTATACGTCATGGGAAAATAAAGGGCGCAACTCGGTCTCTGTAATTTTTTTTTTCTCTCACGCCTATTTTTCTCGGTGTAGGATAAGAGACCTGCGCTGTGGCCATGGCAGGGAAATCCAAGGTGAAATCGAAGAAAAATCATGGCAAATCTGGTAGTCAATCGAAGCAGAAAGGACCTGTGAGCCCAATTTCGGGACAAAAGCACAAATCTCTGGCAGAACTTCATGGTGATTCAAACCCCTGAGTGTGTGGCGCCATTATCACCTGAGAGTTCGTTGAAAGATTTACAGAATCAATCAAGGGAAAAGGCGCAATTATCTGAGTGGCTTACTATAATGAAGAAGACGTAATCTCGCCTATTGATGGACGTAATGTTCAAACTCGTAATTTCATGCTTGAGTTTGAGGAAATGCATTTGAATGTTCCAATTCAATGTGAAAAACAAGGGGTTGTTATGTGTTGGGGGCTAACCCACCAATTCCGGTTATGGATGGTTTCTTGAGACGAATTTGGGCAAAACAAGGGGTAGAAAAGATTGTTGCTGTACAAAAAGGCATTTTCGTTAGATTTTATAATGTTGAATGGTGAATGTTAATTTTTTGATCGTAAACCTCTCATTGTGAAGAAGTGGAATTCTGAGTTAGATATACAGAAAGAAGATGTCAAAACTGTACCCATGTGGATTCAATTGCCATCCCTTGATTTGAAATACTAGGGTGAGAAATGCTTATTCAAGTTGGTGGCAGGAATTGGTAAACCACTAAAACTAGACCAAGCAACCATTAAGAAAGATAGGCTGCAACTTAATTTGCTAGAATAATGCTTGAATCTAGGATGAATCAGGATTTTCCAGATTACATTACTTTTGAGAACGAGAAAGGAAAGATGGTGACACAAGCAGTGAAGTATGAATGGAAACCAATTTAGTGTGAGAGTTGCAAAGGAATTGGTCATTCAACTGGGGACTGTAAGATGAAGCAGAAAAGAGGTGTAAGCAGGAAATTGGTTCCAAAAGAGAAGTAGAATGGGGTGGATAAGAATGGGTTTTTGATGGTTAGAAGCAAGAAAGTTAAGGTTCAGATTGATAAGCAGCCTGTAATTGTTGACAATGCCTTTGCAGCCTTGGCAGAGGAGGGCAATGTAGAAACTGATGAAGTAGAGGAAGTGGTGGAGGATTGGTTCATGGTGAGGGGGGGGAGCCCCCAACCATGGATGGATAATATAATAACATGGAATGTAAGGGGACTAAATAACAAGAGAAAACAAGCTGAGGTGAGGAATTTTTTAATAACTCACAATATCAGGTTATTTAGTCTCCTTGAAACTAAGATAAAATCTCCCTCTTTAGGTGCTTTTTATCTTAATGTGTGTCCAGGATGGTGTATAACAACAAATAATCAATGGCATGGCAATGGAAGAATAGTGTTGGGGTGGCTTCCTAGTGCTTTCCATGTTAATGTGTTAATGTGTACTAGTCAGATAATACACACAGAAGTGGAAGTGATTAATGGTGGGAAGAAATTTAAATGCACTTTTGCTTATGGTCTGAATGAAAGAGTAGGCAGAGAGGAAATGTGGAGGGATATTAGGAGTTTTGCTGTGAATGATGACCCTTGGATAATTCTTAGTGATTTTAATGCCTTGATGTGTATGGAAGATAGAATTGGTCAAACTGTGAGAGAAAGAGAAATTGTAGACATGAATAATTATATGGAGTATTGTGGTATGATAAATGTCAAGGCTTGTGGCCAGTATTATACTTGGAATAATAAGCAAGATGGCAGAGATAGGGTGTTTTGCAAGCTGGATAGGGTGCTTGGGAATGAAAGTTGGATCACTGATTGGTCTAACACTGAAGTTACAATCCTCCCTGAAGGAGAATTTGATCACTGCCCTCTGGTTATTAGATCTTTTGTGAATGATTCTAAAAGGAAACCTTTTAGATTCTTTAACATGTGGTGTAAGGCTGATAAGTTTCTTGAAATTGTTGCTCATTGCTGGCAGCAGACAATTCAGGGTACTAAGATGTATCAGATTATAGGGAAATTGAAGTGTCTAAAAAAAGAGTTTAAAGTGTTAAATGCTTCCCAGTTTGGAGATGTTTCTGAGCAGAATGCAGTTAAGTACAACAAGATGCTTTCTATTCAGCAAGAAATGCATAGCAATCCTGACAGTTTGGAGCCGAGAGAGCAGGAAAAGGCGACAAGGGAAGATTATATGGTTGCCCACAGGAATTATGTGCAATTTCTGGGGCAAAAAGCAAAAGTTAGATGGCTTAATGAAGGGGATGACAATACTAAACTTTTTATCAAAGTGTGAAGCTGAGAAGAATCCAAAATAGGATTAATACTATCAGAAAAGAGGATGGTACATGGGCAACTAATTCTAGTGAAGTGGGAACTGCTCTTCTAGAGTTATACCATGGTTTACTTGGGACTGAAGGTCAGGTTAGGAGGGTGGAGGATGCAATTGTAGCCAAAGGGCAAATTCTGAATGAGATTCAGAAGCAAGCTTTATCACTCAATTTCAGTGCTGAAGATATTAAAAGTGCTCTCTTTTCAATACCTGATGACAAGTCACCAGGTTTAGATGGATATTCCAGTTGTTTTTTTAAACAAACTTGGGATATTATTGGTAGAGATCTGATTGCAGCTGTGCAAGACTTCTTTAGAAGTGGTAAACTTCTTATGAAAATCAATGTTATTGCCATAACTTTGATTCCTAAGAATACCTGTCCTGCTTCAGTGGGTGATTTTAGGCCCATAGTATGCTGCTCAGTTTTGTACAAAGTCATAACAAAGTTGATCTGTTCAAGGTTGAGTGGTATCCACCCAGGTATTGTTTCTCCAACTCAGGGGGCAATTATTACTGGCAGGCATATAATTAGCAATATTTTACTATGCGAGGACCTAGTGAAGAGGTTTGGGAGAAATAATAACCAAGTAAATGGGTTACTCATGAAAGTAGACTTAAAAAAAGCTTATAACTCTGTTGAGTGGAGTTTTGTGCATGATTTACTAGTTTCTTTGCAGTTTCCTGAACATTTTATAAAATGTGTAATGGAGTGTATTACAACTCCTAAATTTACACTACTTATAAATGGGAGCACTGAGGGGTTTTTTTGCAGTAAAAAGGGGTCTCAGACAAGGAGACCCCATGTCTCCATTGATCTTTGTACTATGTATGGATTACTTAACTAGAATCCTAGCATACATAGGTGAGTTAGATGAGTTCAATTTTTTTACTGGGTGTAAGAGCTTAAAGGTGAATCATTTGAGTTTTGCTGATGACCTGCTGCTGTTCTGTAAAGGAGAGGCTAAATCAGCTTACCTCTTACTGCAAGGGCTTAAGTTATTCTCTGAAACCTCAGGTTTGCAAGCTAATAATAGTAAGTCTGCTATGTATTGTATTGCCATGGATGAAAGAGAAGTTAATAGAGTTGTGCAGTTTTCTGGGTTCAAGGGAGAAGATCTTCCTTTTAGGTATCTAGGAGTGCCTATAAGTTCAAGGAAACTAAAAGCAGCTGATTGTGAATTACTTGTGGATAAGATGACTAGCAAAATAAGAACGTGGAGCACCAGAAATATCTCTTATGCTGGTAGGGCTAAACTTATTAATGCTGTCTTGCTTAGTGTTCATAGTTACTGGGCCCAAATTTTTTTACTCCCTGATGCTGTTATGAGGAAGATTAACTCAATTTGTAGGAATTACCTTTGGGCTGGCTCTGCAAATGGCGATAAATGTGGGAATATTAAATGGGATCATGTGTGTAGGCATAAAAAAGATGGTGGATTGGTCTTTAGGAACATTGTTCTATGGAACAAGGCAGCCATTGGTAAGCTCGTTTGGCATATTGGTTGTCAGAAAGATGACATGTGGGTTAAACGGGTGCACGAAATTTATGTGAAGAATGGGAACTGGTGGTAATTTCAGGCCCCATCAAGTGCTAGTTGGGTGATCAAGTATCTTTGTAAGGTGAAAAATGAACTGGTTCAAGTGGGTATGGCACAATGGAATATGTCTCACATTTATTCCATTAAAAAGATTCATGATTCTCTGGTGGAAGAGAGACCTGCTGTACAATGGATTCAAGGGGTTTGGAATAGAATGAATATTCCTAAACACAAGTTCATTGTTTGGATGGGAGTTCATAATAGATTGAGAACAAAAGATCAGCAGTATAGGTTCAATGTTTGTCCTGACAACTTATGCTGTTTGTGTGGAAGTGCAGAAGAAATTCATGAGCATATCTTCTTTGATTGTGCTTTTAGCAAACAGATCTTAAGCAAATTGCTGGATTGGATTGGTGTAAATTTCAGAAGCAGAAATTTAACTCAATGGATCTGCTGGATTAGAAGAAGCTACTCTGGGACTAAGATGAGAAAGCAAGTGATATATGCTGTTCTGGCTGCTGCTGTCTATCAAATATGGATAGCTAGGAATGAAGCCTACTGGCATGCTAAAGTCAGTAGAATTGATTGTGTAATTAAGAGTACAAAATGTATAGTAAAGCATAGGATTCAATTTTGTTCTTCATATAAATGGAATAGAAGGGACTGTGAATGGGTAGAGAGTTTGTAAAGGTGTGTTAGGTAGTGTTGTTTGGCCTGTTGGCCTGTATGTGTTCTCTGTCCTCTCTTTAGGACTTAGGTTGTATGAGTTTTTTTTGGATGCAATATACTTACTTACTTACCCAAAAAAAAAAAACTCAGTCTCTGTCCGAGTCAAATCGCCGGCTCTCTTCGTCTCCGTCTTTCTTTTCCTCTACAATTTACCCCTCTCTAAATTCTTTTTCTTTTAGCTTCTTTCGCAATTTAGGTTTTTTTTTAATAATAACACCCAATTATACAAATTATAACTTGATCAGTAATTTTGAGTTCCTTTGTTTTTTCACTCAATTATCGTAAGTTTCTTTTTCTTCCATTGTATTTTTGTCTAAATTTTTAGTCGACTTTTAGGATTATTGTTGTTATTATTATGTGAATTGAAAATATTGGTGTTATGCGTTTTGTTTTTATTTTTTCAATTTAGAAACGTTTAAATTGTAGAATTTATGAGATTTAGGGTTCTAATCTCTTCTTTTAATTCTATATTTATGTCTTTATGTGTTGAAATTTCGTGGGTTTTATGGTTTTTAGGTTATGAATTAGGTTTTGATGAGTAATTACAATTGAAATTGCAAAATTTAGGGATTTAGGGTTTAAATGGGGTATAATCTTGTATATATGTTGCTTGTAGATATATTAAGAGATTGTGTATTGAGTAGTATAATATTTTTCTTTCCCGAAATTTTTCTGCTTTGATTGACATGATTGTTGATTTTTCTACTGTAATTTGTCGGCAGTTTGTGCTACATTAAGTCATGAGAGTTAATGAATTATTTATATTGCTGATTATATATGCTCTTAAGCTTTGCAAAGTTGTTGAAGATTAGGGTACAAATCTAGGATGGAATATGTTCTTCCAAATGGAAAGCATTTTCTTCTGTGTTTTTACTTTCCTTGTACTCTCTTCTTACATTTAGCCTCTCTTTTCTATTCTCATCAAATCTTCTTATTCTAACTAATCTGTTGGAACCAAATAAAAGAAATCTAATCTACAATTCTGTTCTCCTTGGAAATTTATTATTGTCCATCAAAAATATTCTACGCCCAACTAAATAGACCCTAAAATTAAATAGCACAACTTTATAATAAGAAATCTGAATATGCTGGTTTGGAATGTTCTCCTAGCTCTCAGAAAGATCCTTTCTAGCTTTGAAGAGGTTACTGCCTCTCTGCAACTTCTGGATTTGTGCTTTGCGAGTATCACTGGTTATTAAGATGGAAGATGTTATTAATGAAAACTATGTGTGATATGAGTAGTGACTTTAACAGATATATATTGATTAGCAGGTTAAAGTAATCTTTTCAGCTCTCGAATGAATAGTCATATTTGCTGGTGCAATTTCCTTTATATTGATAGCATAGTATCTGAAAATTATCATTGGCTTCTCACTTAATGATTAATAATTTAACCTTCATTATGTGTAGCTGAAAATTGGAGCAGGCTGAGAACCAAATGGCCCATACCCCGCTTTGGGTCCATAATCACACTTCACAAAGAAAGAGGTAAGTTCTGGTTTTATATTTCCTAGGAATTGAATGGGATTCTAGATTTTCTGCTTGGTTTTCATAGTAATGCTCATTAGTTTGATCTCCAACTATGTTCTTAACTTCAATTTCTTTGGTTTGGGGGTGGGTGGGTGGGATGGGGAATTCATACGTGGAATTTATCAATGATTGTGTTGTGCACTGGCCTCCTTTCTTGTCTTCATATACAAATATATGAAATCTTACATAGGTTTTTAGTTCAAATGAATAAAACCAACATGTTACTCTTGTCAAGTCATCTTGTGTTTGTTAACTCTTGTTCAATATCCTAAGGCATGGAGCTAATAATCCTCAAATCATTTAATACTCAAAGACAGTAAGAGTTCAGCATGATGTGACATTGAAACTAATTAAACTTCGTTTCTTGTCTTCATCAAATTGTCTTTTCCTCCCTCTTATACCATCTCCATCCCCCAAATAGATACTCCGTTTCTTATATCCCCACCCCCTATCCCTATCCCACCCTGCTTATGCCCCTAATTAATTTGGAAAAATAGGTTTTAACATGTTTTATATTATGAGACTTATGATTTTAAATCTAGAGATGTGAGTGATGTGGAAGTTGATGTTATTACATTTTGACTACATAAAGTTTATATAAGATTAAATTCTATTTTGGGATTCTAATATTTTGGGCTGCTGTGTTTGTCTGAATATAATTCAAATATGATAAGCTCGTAGAAATGAGACTATATTTATTTTAAAGTCCGTATTTGAGTAGTTTTCATCAAATGGATTTTATGAAAGGTTGATTTACATTAAGTCGTTGGAAAATAGAGCATATTGCATTTAAGAAACAATTTAAGTTTTGTATATGGAATACTCTAATGCAATTATGTTATGAGATTCTAATATATTGGACTCAAGAAGTATGATTTGAGTTTCAGAAAATATTTCGAATTATGAGTTATGTATTTTAATTCTGCTTTGAGGGGAAGAAGCTGCCATAGCAGTGATGAACAACATTCTGTATTCTGTATATTCTGGATTCTGGGGGCATGTCCTGAAAAGTCTTGCAAGCAGTACATAACGGAAGAGGGATATGTCCCTTGAAACAGTTTAGAGAATATGCTGGGATGGCAATTCTATTCGTGTTCTCTTCCCCAATGTAATATGATTTCTGATGATTTATGAAAGAAAATAAAAATGTATTTCAATACGTAATTGGTTTCGTGGAAACATAGTTCAAACTTTATTTCGGAGGTAATGTTTTACTCGCCCAAGTTTATGGAATCCATTCGCTGAAAATGAGAATAATTTACTAAGAAGCTCGTTAGGAATTTATGAAAGGTTTTAGCTATGTTATACATATTTGGATTAAAGATTATTATATTTGAAGTACAGAAGTGGGAGATATTGTTATGCCTTGGCATTTCAGATTAGAGTTGATTTTAGGAGATCATATTAGATTCTAGGAAATTCTTATGGTTCCTCGAATTGATGTGTACACTATTTATTTTGTGAGATACTCGTATTATTATTTCGAACAAATAACATTATAAACGGTGTTCAAGTATTTGTTATATAATTCTTTCATTATGACTCTTCTGTACCTTGATTTCAAATGTCTCGTAAGATAAACTTAAATCTGTAAATACGTTTTAAGCCACCACAAAGTTTTTTTGGTTGGACAGTTTGCACTCAGTTTCACTGATTTTGTTCTTGGAACCTGTCCTATGGTGGAGGCAGTGTTGTTGCTAGTGATTTTACAGGTATTGTAAGAACTCCGGGATGAATAGTGGAAATGGACATAAGTGTTATATGAAATGACTTCGGAATGAGCCATGGTGGAGATTATATAGTTTAGCTAAGAAATTTTTTATGGTATATTATTACATAGTTTTGGAGACTTGTTTTAGTCGCAGCTAACGAGGCATACAAGACAACCACCACGAGGAATAAGAGGGGATGTGAGAGATTTAAGATTCCTTAATGTTGGATTTTAAGAAATCAATAGGAGATATTTGCTTGATAATTTTCTAGAATGACTTCCTTCCCCTAAACATTGTTGCGTCTTACTATTTATAAAAGAGAATGAAGATGGTGGTTTCTTCTAGAGAAACCCACGAAAAATAAGAAGGAAACACATGTTTCTCTTTTCTCTCTTTTTTTTAACATGGGTAAAGTTGTAAATGTATATTTGAGGTTCCAAAAATCAGATTTTTGATCTTTCAATTTCCTTAAAACTTTTTTTTTAAGGAAAAAAGTTGCTAAAATAATTTCATAATTATAAAAGCAATCTCATATTTTTAAAAGTCATACAAACATTATTGTATAATCGAGTATAATAAAATATAATTGATTCTTAATTAAACCTGCTTACAAGTATGGGCTATTACATACTACCACCCTTAAAATTAATTTCATCCTCGAAATTTGAAGACATAAAACTTTGATAATTTTGAAAAAGGGTACATCAATACATTTCACAAAAATCAAAACATAGCTAAATTCTTATATCTCAAAAGATGAATTGCTTCCCAAACAAATAATCACTAATCTCGAATCCAAATTCTCCACAATTCCTAGAACATAATTTCCCCAAAATCATTACTAAGCTATAAGCTAAAATCTCAATACAACTTTCACTTGTCAAACTTTAATTCTCATACTCAACCTTCAATTTCTCAATTTCTATTCCTCGATTTTTTGTAACTGACCCAAATTGATTTCAGATAATCCGAAGAATCTTTTACCCCCGCTAGATGGCTAACTCGGCACACGGTTGCAGGGTTGCTCTGGTACCACCTAAATTATAAAAAAATATGTCCTATGAAGTTTTATATTATGAGAATTGGATAGATGTGATGTGATTTATAAATCTAGAGATATGAACAATGTGGAATTTGATATTACTACATTGTGACTACTTAAAGTTTATGTAAGATTTAAGTTCTATTATGGGATTATAATCTTTCGGGAAGCTGTGTTTTGTTGAGTTCAGTTATGATAAATGATAATCTCGTAGAGTTGAGACCACATTTCTTTTAGAGTCCGCATTTGAGTAGTTTTCATCAAATAAATTTTATAAAAGGTTGTTTATACTAAGTTGTCGGAAACTAGAGCATATATCAAGCAAATTTAAGTTTTGTATGTAAAATGCCTAAGTGCAATTGTGTTATAAGATTTTAATATATCTGATTCGAGAATCCTGAATTTGAGTTTTGGAAATTATTGAATTACGAATTTTGATTTTGTTTCTGTGAGGGGAAGAAGCTGCTAGAGCAGTGATGAACAACATTCTGTATTATGTATTCTGAGGACATGTCCTGAAAAGTCTTGCAAGCAGTACATGGAAGAGGGAGACGTCCCTTGTAAAAGTTTAGAGAATGCGCCAGGATGGCAACTCTATTCGTGTTCTCTTCCCCAATGAAATATGATTTATGAAAGAAAATAGAATATGTATTTGAGTATTCAAGTGGTTTCATGAAAAGTTATTTCAAACTCTATTTACGAAGTGGCGTCTTACTCACCCAAGTTATGGAATTCATGCGCCGATTATGGAAATGATTTACCAAGAAACTCGTTAGGAATTTATGAAAGGAGTCAACTGTGATATACATATTGGATTAAAGGTTTTTGATCTGAAACACATAAGTGGGAGATAATTATTGACTTAAAGTTGTTAGAGTTGATTTCGGAAGATCGTATTAGTTCTATAAAATTCTCATGGTTCTGTCAATTGAAGTATATACTATTTACATTATAAGAGATTCATATTATTATCTAAAAAAAGAAGTAACATTATAAATTGCGTTCAGGTAATTAATGTATAATTCTTTTATTATGACTTCTCTGTATCTTGATTTCAAATGTCTCGTAAGATAAACTTAAATCTGTAAATACGTTTTAAGCCACTAATTAGATTTTCTAGTAGGACAATGTGTACTCAGTTTTGCTGATTTTGTTCTTGGAACCTATCCTGGTGGGTGCAGAGTTCATTATTAAGTGACTTTGCAGGTATAAGGATTTGGCAAGAATAGTTCCAGGACCAGGAGCATAAGAGGGAAGGACCTTGAGAATGTGATGGTTAATGAAGTAATGATTCTTATGTTCTCTTATCGTGTACTCTGGAGAATTAGTAAAAGATAAATTGTTTCGACAGCATCTAGAGACTTTTTGTTTTGTGGATTATATTTGAGTTTATATTTTCGCTGTAAGTGAATGTCTAATCGTGGTTTATTAAATGATAATTGAGATTTATGACTGTTAAGTATGATTAGCTAGCAGCTCGAAAGTGCGGGCTGTTGCAGGTGGTATTACAATATCTTAAGAGTATTCAGAAATTAGTGTTGATTATGGGAAATTGTATTAGATTCTATGGACTTTTAATGATTCCCCAATTGAAAGTATTTAGTACTTATTTTGTGAGATATTCATATTATTATTTTAAACAAGTAACATGGTAAATTGTGTTTAAGTATTTGTTATATAATTCTTTCATTATGACTTTTCTATATCAATATTTCAAATGTCTTGTACGATAAACTTATCTACACGTGAATATGTGTTCAGCCACCAAAAGATTTTCTGGTTGGACAGTGTGTACTTAGATTGCTGATTTTGTTCTTGGAACCTGTCCTGGTGTGGGCAGAGATCATGTTAGTGATTTTTGCAAGAAATGTTGAAGCTGGTTTGAGTGTGGTTAAAGGATCATAGGTGATTTAAGAGATAATTTTTGTTTGAGCTATGATGGATATTATATAATTGAGAGAGAAATTCTTATAGTGTATTATTGTATTATTTCGGAGATTCGGTTTGATCATTTCATGTAATTGTATTTAAATTTTGGTTTGTTGTTGTGGGCCCATGACCCTTAAGTCCAGGATCGTATGAAAGGTTATGTTTCCACTGCAACAAGATGTAATTTGAGGTTTATTAAATGTAAATTGAGATTTGTGAATGCTAAGTGTGATTTGCTAGCAGCTCGAAAGTGCGGGGATGTTACAGGTGCTCTGATACCACCTCTAACAGCCCGCACTTTCCGACCTGATAGCTAATCACACTTAAGATTCACTAATCTCAACTAACACTTAATAAACCTCAAATTACATTATCTTGTAGCGGAAACATAACCTTATCATACGTCCTGCACCCCCAAAATATAAATACGTTTACATGAATTGATCAAATCAAACCTCCGATAATACAATAATGCACCATAAGAATTATTTTCAATTAAAATATATAATCTCCACCATAGCTTATTCAAAAATCATCTCTTATAATACTCATGATCCTTTGACCACACCAGATCTAGCTTCAACATTTCCAGCAAAAATCACTAACATGGAGCGCTGCCCCGACCAGGACAGGTTCCAAGAACAAAATCAGCGAAACTGAGTACACACTGTCCAACCAGAAAATATTTTTGGTGGCTTAAAACATGATTACAGATTTAAGTTTATCTTACGAAATATTAGAAATCAAGATATAGAGACATCATAACGAAAGAATAATATAACAAATACTTATAGACAATTTTCAATGTTACTCGTTTTAATAAGTGTATCTCACGAAACGAATAATATACACTTTCAATTAGAAAGACCTCATAAGGATTCCATAGGACCTAATACGATATCACAATATCCATTCAATCTGACATACTCTATGACATAATAATATTTCCCACTTCTGTGTTTCAAAAAGAATAGCCTCGAATCCAAATATGTGCAACATAACTAATTCCTTTTAGAAATTTCTAACGAGATTCTTAGTAATTCATTCCTATATTTTGCACATGAATTCCATAAAATTTGGTGAGTAAATCATTACTTCGGAAATAAATAAACCACTTGCATATTCAAATGCATATTCTTTTTTCTTTCAGAAATCATATTATACTGGGGAAGAGAACACAAATAGAGTTGCCTTCCAGGCGAATTCTCTAAACTTGTACAAGGGACGTCTCCCTCTTCCGTTATGTACTGTTTGCAAGACTTATCAGGACATGTCCCCAGAATTCAGAATACAGAAGGTTGTTCATCACTGCTATGGCAGCTTGTTCCCCTTACAAAAATGGAATCAAAATACATAGCTCAGAGTTCAATATTTTCTGAAACTAAATTATTATTCTTGAGTCAAACATATCAAAATCTCGTAACATAATCGCATAAGAGTATTTCATACACAAACTCTATTTATAACATAAATCAACCTTTTATGAAATTCATTTGACGAAAATTACTTAAATACAGACTTTGGCAGAAATACAGTCCAATTCTATGAGTTTAATATAATTAAAGCCTAAAATATAGTTTATCAATTAGAATTCTAAAATAGAATGTAAGTTTGATATAAACTTTATATCTTAGTTGCAAAAGTTCTTTACTCAGAAATATCTTCTCATTTAATCTTATTCAACAATCCATACAACACATAACTTAGTATACCTATCACTAGTGGAAAAAACGCTATATGTCACAACACAACCGCTGCGGTCCCTAAGAGAACCAAAGCGGTAAATCCTCAAAATTTTAGGAGGGAAATTGGGCAACATTAACCGTTGCGGTTCTTAGAGAACCGGAGCGGTTAACAAGAAACCGATCCGATTTTATGTTAACCGTTGCGGTTCTCCCAACCGCAGCGGTTAATGTTGCCCAATTTCATTTTGTAACCTGCGTTGGGGCCATATATTGCCTCACTTAGGCCATATGATTTTGTTTGGGCCTGTCATTTTTTCTCCAATTCCCTTCCTGATATCCTCACTTCTCTTCCCATCCTGGCATCCCCTACCTCTCTCTTCCCTCCTGATCTCCTCAAACCAACCACAATCACCACTGCTCTCTCTCTCCTTCTCTCCATCTTCACCGGCAATTCTCCCCACCCCTCTCTCTTTTCGCTATTGCGAAGACCAAACGCCACCATCAGCAAAGACCCACAACTCTGCTGGAAAAAACATCGCGTTCATCAGCGAATACCAACAACTCTCTCCCTCGCTCGATTCTCGATCCTCGAACTGAAATCCTCCGCATTTGTCCGCAGCCAAAACCCTAATTTTTCCAAACTCTCTCATCTCCTCAATCACCCACGAAAATCCTAATTTTTTCATGAAATTTTTCTGGGTTTCGATTATCATTAGGTTTCCGGCGAAAAGAGAGCAACAAAGAAGGGAGTGCGTCTACTAAGGGAGGACGAGGAAAACCTAAATCGGTATCTGAACTTTCTCTTTCTTTGCTCAGTTTCTCATACATCGATTTTTGATAAATTTGGAGATTTTTTTTAACTTTTTGATTAATTGAGTTTTCAAGAAGCTAAGTTTGGTACATTGCTTTTCATGTGAAGTAATTTCGTTAAATTTTGGTTGATTGTTCGGATTTCTAGCGTTTTAAGTTTCAAATCCGCTTGCTTTCTACTTATTGTTGTTTTTATTAATTAAATTGATATGCATAAAGAGCTTACTTATAGTCCTTGACTGGTTTTTTGAAAATGGAGTTTGTTCTCTTACTTTCTACTTAATGAGGACGATTTTACAGCGAATTTCAGGTGATTTTGATCACTTAGTTGTGCTAAGTAGTTCATATTGATCTCGATTTGATTGTAATCATAATTTCGGTTAATTAATGCAGTGTACACTGGATTTACTGAATTCGCAATCAATTGAGAGTTGCTGCTTGCTCAGTTGGTCAAAATGGTTTGTTGGAGATTAATGAAAGAAAATGTGGGCAACATTTTGCTTTTTCTTGAGTTTGGAAACATCGACTTACTTTCTCTTACTGTTCTTCAATACTTTTTGATTGTAGGTAACTTGAATGTGTTAATTTTCAAATTCAGTGGAGTTATTTGTTCGATCGTGGTGCTTCAATCTGCTTTTCGCATTCAATAGCTTTCAATCTGCTTTGAATTGCATTAGGTATTCTTAGTTTTCAGTTAATTTCTGGTTATGCTTAGTGTTCTGCTTTCAGTGTTAATATTCTTGAAGACGAAAGGGATTAATTTGATCTGCTTTTTTATTTTCATGTCTATTGTAGTACTTTTTCTTGGTTTCTAACAATTATGATTATTTTTCTTAACTTTTGTATTAGGTATGACTTCATTTACATAAGAATTGGACGATCCCCTAATGTTTGCCTCTATTGTGAACATTGAACCTCTGCACCAATATGGTTCATATGGAGAATTAGATAGCCAAGGAGCCTGGCTTGCTTGCTATTCATTTGCCTTTGCTTTTAACTCTTAATTGATGTTTGAATGTTATTTAATATGGTTCAAATGGAGAATTGACCTATGCAGTTGCTGCTTTATAATTCTGTGTTAGATACTATGTTTAGTTTTTATTTTTATGTTTGATTTTTTTTAGGTGCTGTCTTCATTGTATTAGCCTTTAGCTGGGGGAATTTGCTAGTTAATCTCTACTGATCGTTCATTGTTAACCAAACAAAAAATATGACAAATGTTCCCCTGCACCACCCTTCCCTTGCAGACCCCCCCTGCACTCCCCCCTGCTTCACTGTGTGATCTCCTTGTCATGCTAAATGAAATTCAATTGCGTGTGGATGAGTCTGAGGTAGGTTTCAGCTTTAAGAAGATGCTAGTATATGGTAAAATTGAAGTCAATTGCATTTTCTAGTTGTTTTTGGTGAATTTAGAATATGTGTTCTAATTATAGGATTGAGGAGATTACCAATGTTGTATGCTTCACTGTGTGATCTCATTTTTGTGATAAATGAAATTTGATTACGTGTGGACGAGTCTGAGGTAGGTTTCAGCTTTAAGAAGATGCTAGTATATGGTAAAACTGAATTCAATTGCGTTTTTTAGTTGTTTTGGTGAATTCGGGATTTTTGTATTTCTTTCAATCATGTGGTTTGAGTTTAGTATCAATGTTATATGCTTCATTGTGTGATGTGTCGTGCCAAGTGAATTTCTGCATCAAGTCGTTAAATTGGATGATAGTGTAATGATTAGTAATTAGAAAAATGGGAGAAGAAATTAAGATAAGAAGCCAATGGGACATATCTGGAATGGAATTAAGAAGTTTGAATATGTTTAGTGAAGTGTGATTTATGGACTTCTTGTGATATTAACAATTTCATCAGACTTTATCAATCTTTTTTTGGTCAGTAATGGATGTGAGACACACATACTCCACAAAGGCATCAAGTAGAATTAAGATGCTTCCTACAATATTGTTCTTGGGATTATGGTCAGCCCAAGTACCGAAACGTCTTTACTCATTACTTGGGAGCATCAATCATACTATGTTTGAATGCTTTGTTCAAGTTCTCTGTTTAGTTTTGACCTCTTGCGTATTGTTAGCTTTTGGAAATGGATTTTGAAGCTGAACTATGCTGAAAGAATTTTGTAATTTTGAGCAAAGACACCAGAAAAGAATTTAACATATACCATAAACAATAGCATGATCAACAAGAAGAAGAAATGTCCAGTACATGAGGAGATTACACAACTGGTTCTGATTTTGTTCAGGCAAAAGTGTCCCCTTCTAGGACGGGTTCGACAGGGAATCCCATCGTTATAAGTCTTTTACGACGGGCTTACGACGGGATTTCCCGTCATTAATAAGTCATTTTCTAGTAGTGGGAGTGTTTTTTTTTTGTCACTATTATCAACTGAATATGATTGGTTCACATAATCTGGACCGTGTATTTCTGCATGTTTAGAGCAGCTTTTTGATGTGCGTACATTTGATGCTAATGTATGCTGCATTATGGTTACATTACTAGTTATTATATCATGATCACAAAGCTATAGGCTGATTTGATTTGCGAGCCAGTGCTGTATTTTTACCTGATGCTTATAGCGTATGGTTTTTTCTTGCATTTTTCGGGTTTCTTATTTCCATCTTTCAATTGATGTATAGGTTGATCTGATACTTGATGAATTCATCCTTGCCGGAGAGCTTTAAGGTATTCTATCTTTTTAACCAAAAGCATGAAATAACATATTGCATTAAATGACAACTTTTTTTTGCATTAAATGATAACCTAAAGCTTGTGTAAGTTGTAGCAGTGGATTAGGCTTGCTGCTGTCCACAAGAATAAAACCACAAACTTGATATATATATATATATATATATATATATATATATATATATATATATATATATATATATATATATATATATATATATATATATATATATATATATATATATATATATATATATATATATATATATATATATAACATATACACATATACATATACATATATATATATATATATATATATATATATATATATATATACACATATACATATACATATATATATATACATATACATATATATATATATACATATATAAAATTTAATATCTTGTGAAGACTGAAAACATAGCCTATGTACATCTCGTACTTGAGTTCTTTTTTTTCTCAAACATGCAGATTGATTGCTTATGCAACTTGCTACTAAATTTAATATCTTGTGAAGACTGAAAACATAGCCTATGCACATCTCGTACTTGAGTTCTTTTTTTTCTCAAACATGCAGATTGATTGCTTATGCAACTTGCTACTCACTTTTTCCTGAAACTAATTTTAGTCCAACTAGCTAATTAGTCTCTATGTGAACTAGTTTTTTGAAAATGAAGCTTTTCTTATATTTCCGGAAACCTAAAACTGTTGTTTTTAATGCTGTTAATTCATAATGTTGTTTGATCGAGTAGTATTATTTTATTTAATTAACTGGAATTTTTGTTTTGAATTACATAGAACTTGCTATCGATGAGCGGCAACTCATTTATATTTTGCTCTTGTGAGTTGGTTCTGTTAATTTTCTGTTCTGCCACTACTTCTTCCTTGTGTTTGTTTAGTGTTGTTACTGTCATTTGCCGTTGTTTTTGGTGATGTTGGCCAGTGGCATTGATGCCACAAGTTTTTTTTTAGTTGCTCGTGTTCTCCAAAGACCATTTTGGAGACATTTGCATCAAGATGCCTGAGTTATAAGTTGATCGATAAGATGTTATACCACAAGTTTTCACAGGTAGACTTTTATTTCTTTCGAATTTTTCTTAAGAAAAAACATTATATATTTGGAATTTTATGTAATTCTAACATAGCAAAGTACTTAGTTTAGTCAGTTAGGCGCAACTAATAATACAAGTACCTCGACAAACTGGACCTGATATCCTCAAGCTTATTCTGTCCCAGTTTTTAGTTTGACACTTTGACTGATATCTGTTAATTTTCTGTTGCAGAGTAGACAAGTATTTGGCACTCAAACATAAGAACAATATGAATGTCAAACAAGGTGATAGAAGGAACTCTAAATTTCCTATGAAGTCAAAGTTTTATAAGTTAGAAGTTTGTGGCAAAATATGTCAAATTCTATTGGCGTGCAGAGTCTGCACTTTAGTTGGTTTTTTATTGTTAATCTTGCGTTGTAATTGGGCTCCTTAAAATACTGAGGGTTTTGTGCTTGATAACTAAATTCATCACATACATTTGGCATATATACTGGTCTCATACTATATTGCTACAGCCTACAGATGGCAGCTACATTTTCCTAAAAAAAAAGAAACAAAGAGTACTGCAGACTGCAAATTGCAAATTTTGTTTTTTGGATTTTATTTTAATATAATGCTCCCAACTGATGCAGTCATTAAACAAAACCGCATCAGTTAATGTTGCTATGCATTGGCGGCAATTTAAAAACTGATGCGGTTTTCATTTTTCCATGAAAACCGCATCAGTTTTTGCTTAACTGATGCGGCCCAAAACCGCATCAGTTAATATATGGGTACCGCTGCGTGTCCAACCGCTGCGGCCCGAAACCGCTGCGGTAAGCCCGGTTTTGACCGCAGCGGTTGAACTTTTTTCCACTAGTGTATATATTTATACTTATGTTAATCATACTAAATATATTATTCTTCTTATATACCAAATATAACTTCTATTATTCTTTTGAATGCCTCGTCCAATAGTCATAATGTAATAATACAGATAAACCGTACATCACTCATAACCATTGATCTTAATGTTTATATCACTATACTTAAATCTTATATTATAAAAAACATACTCCTGTAATTTAGGTAAAACTTGTAACTTATAGAGTTCACCATTATATTCCATAATTATAGCTAACACTTTCTCTATTCAAGATTTGGTGGTTAACTCTACCTCTTCATGATTTGGATCCTTAATAAGTGAAATTCCAATCTTTTATTAACCCAACTGGTTTCAAATCCTCATCATATACATGTCTAAGTATTATTAGCATCAAATCTCATAACTTCAAACCTAATATAAGAACAAAGATAACTATCTCCAATTATCATGAATCCAGAATCTATTACTTGTATTCCATGTTAAGAACTAATATATAACTACTCAATTATTCGCTTAATCTTTGCAATTTCATCTATATCTTTAAACTTTCGTCCATCTTAGCCTTAAGTCTATGTTGCCTTAATATTAAACAACGACTCTAATTCCAATGCTTCATTATGCAATATCTATATTTCTCCGATCTTCCATTTTTAAACATTTCACAAAAGTTATAAGATGATATCTCCAAACTCTTCTATTTATTCTAATTTAATATTCATAGTAGAAGATTTACTACTAATGGTTTATAGTCCCTCATAATTTAATTATTACAAATTCATAATATTGTTTTGCTACTCCTTCAATGTATCACTCATTTCTTGAGCTCTTATATTATTATTATAACCTCACATATCTGATTTACTTCTTCGTACTTGATTTATTTCATCCACAATTTAGCACTACTATACCCAGCTTACTTTGAGGACATGTGAAATTCTTGTAACATATTCCATTAATCTACTCTTAAATCATAACCGTAACTGCCCAACTTAACTTTCTCACGTAACAACTTACATTCCTAAATAGAATTCCTCAACAACTAATTTATCCTACAACCATTCCGACATATATGTATCCAAATATAACTTTTAGTCTAAGCTTCTCCTTCCTCCCAAAAACAGAACCAGAATGCTTACCTTATAACTTTACGATTCACACTCAACCTAATTTTCCAAAAGATTTATTGCTAGCTCCAATAGTTATCATAAAATTTCCAACGCATAACCTAAGTTTCTCAAATCATAATTTGCACAATACTTTACATCTTTAACAATAGTTGACTTGGAAATCTCTAACCTCAACCTCTTTATAATCTAGATAATCTCAAATATACAAAACTCTTAATAGGATATATCCAGAATCTTATAGTATAATCAGAACTTTCAAACTCTATCTTCCAAAACTAAGATCTATGTTTCTCAAGATTGATCAATAAATATATTCAAATACTTGTGCCGTAATTATATCTCGGAATTTATATAAGATACTTGAATCACAAAACACTTGTATCACAATATACTTGAAGTCCTAATAACTCTGTAGAAATCAAACTCTCTCTAAACTTCATATATTTGCAACGATATTTATACGAATATTAGTGAGCACATAATTGAACTTCATAAGCTTATCAATCCCATTGGATTAAAGTCGACCACTTATTGCAAATCATACGGAATTGCTGATAATATCTTACTTATGGTTGCATTGAGACTATATCGACCACTCTTACTTATGATTTTTATAATTACACATCCATAACTTTCACATATTATCTTAAGATATGGACCATTGGCTAACTTATACTATAAGGATTCAGAAAACAAAATATACTTGGATACGAAAAAAGATTGGCTTAGTGTAGCATAAGTTGATATTGTTGGATGACTTTTATTTACTTCAAAATACTCGAACAAAACTAGCTTTCCTAGCCAAATCTTATGAATATAACTCAAATCATAATTAGGAAATCAATACTAGACTTGATATAATCAATCACTTGGCGTAAAATCAAATATTCCAGAAATCAGACGAACTTAATTCGTACTTAAGAATCACACCTTCAACAAGTTGAACTTTATGAACATAAAAAAAACAATTTCAAGTAATTTCTTTTAGGAAAATCATGAATTCCATACAACTTGCAATTATGCAAACACAATTGAGTTATAAGGTCGAAGGACAATGTGTACCTTCATACTATATCGAAACATAGCTTCGAGTTCATAATTAGTCTCTAGGAATCCATATTCTTGAGCACTAAAATACTTGAAGTCCGAATAATTCACCTCACAAACATAAACACTGATTAGTAACCATTTTCACTTGTCATAAATAATCATAACTTGCCATAACCTCGACAACTTATATCTTATACCCAATCTCATAAATTAGTCCATTTTTAATCTTGTACTTTATGAACCAACTGAATTTTCCTATTTCAAACAAGAATGATGGGTAAAACCAATTATTCCAAATCTGAATTTTAATCAGGATAAGAGTTAAAACTAAACCTTGAAGGATAAAGTTCAATACATACTTCGACTAATTTCATTTGCGATTTACAATTTGGGTATATAGGATATGAACCTTGAAATCTATGGATATGAGCGATTTACAATTTGGTACTGGTACATTTTAACTTTATGATGATTATTCAAAAGGATAATGTTCTACTAAAATATGACAAGAATATTATATTTAGTCTGACACACAAGTATCAATATCAAGGTTTGCTCAGGTTATGAGTTGTGTAGGTTGTTTAATCAGGTTAAAGGGAAAGATAAATCTTGATACGAAACCTTTGTAACAAAAGTATATATAAAGTATATAAGACATACCTTCCAAATTGGTACTCTGATTGGTAAGCTATATTTTGGACAATAATTATAAGAAACTTATAGAATTGAATTGAATTTCTTTTAAAGAATGTATTTAATTAATTTTTGTCAAATGGATTTTATAAAATGTTGATTTATATTAAGTTACTAGAAACTCTGGTACACTATGTTTATCAATTAATCTAAGTTTTGTTATGAAATATCATAATGCAATTGCGTTATGAGATTTGGGTATATCATATTTGAGAATTATGAATTTGAATTTCGGAAAATATAAAATTATAAATTATGTATTTTGATTTTGTTTCTGTAAGGGGGAGAAGCCGTTGGAGCGGTGATGAACAAGCTTCTGTAATCTGTATTCTGTAAATTCTGGGGACATGTCCTGAAAAGCCTTGCAAGCATTACATAATGGAAGAGGGAGACGTCCCTTGTAAAAGCTTAGAGAATGCGCCTAGATGGCAACTCTATTCATGTTCTCTTCCCCAGAATAATATGATGATTTCTGAAAGAAAATGGAATATGTGTTTAAACTTTCTTTCCGAAGTAACTCTCCCAAGTTTATGGAATTCCTCGGACGAATATGGGATTGAATTACTAAGGAACTCGTTAGGAATTTATGAATAAGTTAAATATGTTACGCATATTTGGATTAAAGGTTATTAAATTCGAAATACATAAGCAAGAGATATTACTATGTCTTAGAATATAATAAGAGTTGATTTTGGAAATCATATTATTCTATGGAATGGTTATGGTTCCCCTAATTGAAAGTAAATACTATTTATTTCGTGAGACATTCTTATTAATATTTTAGATCAATTCACTGTATCTGTATATTGGGATGCTGTATTGTGGACCCTATCTAGAGGTCGAGGATCGTTTTATAGATTATGTTTCCGCTGCAAGATAATGTAATTTGAGGTTTATTAAGTGTTAATCAGGTTTTGTGAATGCTGAGCATGATTAGCTAGCAGCTCGGAAGTGGAAGTTATTTCGAACTGTATTTCCAAAGTAACTCTCCCAAGTTTATGGAATTCTTAGGACGAATATGGGAATGTATTACTAAGAAACTCGTTAGGAATTTATGAAGGAGTTACCTATGTTACGCATATTTGGATTAAAGGTTATTAAATTTGAAATACAGAAGCGAGAGATATTATTATGTCTTAGAATATAATTAGAGTTGATTTGGAAATCGTATTATTCTATGGAATTGTTATGGTTCCTCAAAGTGAAAGTAAATACTATTTATCTCGTGAGACATTCATATTATTATTTTAAGCAAGTATCATTGTAAATTGTGTAAAGTAATTGTTATATGATTATTTCATTATGACCTTTCTATATCTTGATTTCAAATGTCTCGTAAGATAAGCTTAACTTTGTAAATACATTTTATGCCACAGAAATGATTTTCTGGTTGGACAGTGTGTACTAAGTTTCACTGATTTTGTTCTTGGAACCTGTCCTAGTGGGGGCAGAGTTCATTGTTAGAAATTTTTGCAGGTAACTGCGCTCTAGAGGGGATTATTGATCGTAAGTTGTGATAAAAGAGATGTCTAGTTTAACCTAAGATGGAAATTATATTATTGTCGTAGACATATTCTTATGATGTATTGTTGTATCCATTTGGGGATGTTATTACTGAAGTTGTGTATACTATTTTAGGTTGATGTATTGTGGACCATAAAAGGACTACAATCGCGTTTTGATTTATGTTCCGCTGCAGGTGATTTGTAATTGACGTTATTTAATGATAATTGTGATTTATGTATGTTAAGTGTGATTAGCTAGCAACGCGGGTGTGCAGGCTTTTCCAGGATACATAAATCTCATGTTTCGCTGATTTTGTAAATACTTTTTAAGCCACCAAAGAGATTTTCTAGGTGGACAGTGTGTACTCAGTTTACCTGATTTTGTTCTTGGAACCTGTCCTGGTGGGGGCAGTGTTCATTGTAGTTAATTTGCAGGTATTGTGCAAGCTCTGGATTGGACAGTGGGGTATAAGTGTTATATGAAATAATTTTCGGATGAGCAACAGTGGAGATTATATAGTTTACTTGAGATATTATTGTATCGTCTTAAAATCTTATTTTAGATCAATTCATTGTATCTATATTTTGGGATGCTGTATTGTGGACCTTATCTAGAGGTCCAGGATCGTTTTATAGATTATGTTTCCGCTGCAAGATAATGTAATTTGAGGTTAATTAAGTGTTAATCAGGTTTTGTGATTGCTAAGCATGATTAGCTAGCAGCTCGGAAGTGTGGGGAAGAGAACACGAATAGAGTTGCCATCTCGGCATATTCTCTAAACTGTTACAAGGGACGTCTCCCTCTTCCGTTATGTACAACTTACAAGACTTTTCAGGACATGCCCCCAGAATCCAGAATATACAAAATATAGAATGTTGTTCATCACTGCTATGGCAGCTTCTTCCCCTCAAAGCAGAATTAAAATACATAATTCATAATTCAAAATATTTTCTGAAACTCAAATCATACTTCTCGAGTCCAATATATCAGAATCTCATAACATAATCGCATTAGAGTATTATATATATATAACTTAAATTGCTTCTTAAATGCAATATGCTCTATTTTCCAACGACTTAATGTAAATCAACCTTTCATAAAATCCATTTGATGAAAACTACTCAAATACGGACTTTAAAATAAATATAGTCTCATTTCTACGAGCTTATCATATTTGAATTATATTCAGACAAACACAGCAGCCCGAAATATTAGAATCCCAAAATAGAATATAATCTTATATAAACTTTTTGTAGTCAAAATGTAATAACATTAACATCCACATCACTCATATCTCTAGATTTAAAATCATAAGTCTCATAATATAAAACATGTTAAGACCTATTTTTCCAATTTAATTGGGAACTTGTATTATAGTTATAATTAACTTTTCCATTAATATAATTTGGCCTTTAACATCCCCTTCTCCTAATTATTCGAAACTCTTTTACTTGAATTTTCTAGTAGTATAATGGATAAATAATCTTAAATAGTTGAAATTACATCTCATAAATGAACTCTCACCTCATTTCTTTAACCTTAGTATCGTAAGATTGTTATTTTTGTTCCCGACTTTTTTGCCACAATACTTCATACTTCTATGACCATATTATACCATACTTTATAATCTACAATTATTATTGTAAGTTAAAACATCTTATTTCATCTTTCTGTGTCATAAATAGATGTACTATGCTTCAGCTATCCGTTTGAAATTTTATCATCTAACTTAAACTCATAGCCTATATAAATTTTAATTCTATAACTCATAACAACACTTCACAAACATTTAACTCAAAGTTCATATTAATCTTAACACCATATTTATTTCATTATTAAATCATATCACTAATTCCCACATTAGCTAAGGTTTATATGTCCCCAACTTTCCCATTCTTCAACTTATTCTTACAATTACAGGATGACATCTCCGAATCCTTTTATTTATCCCTGTTCAATACTCATAGTATGTAGAAGGTTCCCAATACGGATATAGATTATCTCGACTTAGATGCTACAACTCATTACTCTATTATTCTACTCCTTCAATCTATCACTCATCTCTTGAGCTATTTATTACTAATATAAACCTCACATATTCAATTCACTTCTCCATGCTTGATTTATACTTGGTTTAACGACCCATGAAGTTTTTGAAACCAATTCTTTTAATCTACAAATTGACATTTTAACTCCGAAACTTACTTTCCAACTACAACCTTAATTGTCCAACTTGGCTTTTTCAAACTTACATTATGGAGTAGTATTATTTAACAAGCAACTTATCCTACGACCATTTCGACATAGATTTTAATCTTATAAAACCCAATTTCAAAGATTCTTCAAAGATACCTCTAAATAATGTAATTTAATAAACTTCTTGTCTTTATGATAACAAAAACAGAAAGCTTACTTTATAACTTTATCAATTCACCCTCCATCTAAAATCTCAAAGGACCAGTAATTATCATAAATCCAAAGATATAGCTAAATCTTCCACAAGTCATAATTTGCACTATACCTAACATCTCCAAACACTAGTTTACTTTCAAACTCTCAACCCTCAAACTTTTCATGACCCAAATAATCCCATGCACTCGAAACTCATAATAAGTTATATCTCAAAATCATGTATTATAGTTAGATTTTCAAACTCATATCCTCCAAATGTGAAGTACATATTCCTCAAAGTGATAACCAATATATATGTAAAATCTTTTGTATCATGAACATAATTCGGAATTTACATAGCAAGCTTGAATCAGAAACACTTGACTATTATAATATGTTCAAATTCTCAATAACATTCTATAAATGAAACTATAGGTCCCATAAACTTATCAATCCCATTGACTTAAGTCTATTACTCATTGCAAAGTGTACGAAATCGCTCACAACATCTTAGTTATGAGTATATTGAGATTTATATCATAAATTCTTACTCAAATAGTTATAATCAACATACGTACGTAATCTTCATATAATACCTTCAAATGTGGGTCATTGCTTAACTAATACTTTAGGTCTCAAAAACCAAAATATTCTTCAATACGAAACAATGTTGACTTAGTATAACAAAAGTCGATATCACTGGGTAGCCTTTACTTCAAAATAAAACTAATTCACAAAGCCAAAACTTATAAGTATATCTCAAGTCACAATTAGGAAATCAATGCAGAACTCTATATAATCCAACACTCGACGTCAAATCATATACTCCAGAAAAATCACAAAACTTAGCATTTTAAAATCACATTTCCAAACAATCTGAACTTTATAATTAATTTCCAAACAATCTGAACTTTATAATTATAAAACCATAACAAGTTTAAGTCAGAACTATAACTCCTTTAGGAAAAAATCATGAAATTCATACAACTTTCAGTTGCGCAAGTAAGTTTAGTTATAAGGTGGAGGGACAATGTGTACCTTTTCTAAATTCCAAATAATGCTTCAACTCGAGAATCAACCTCAAATAATCTTTTACTGTTAGGTGTCAACCCATATAATGACTTCATAATAATTCACCTCACAAGGCACTAATAGTCTATTTTCAATAGCCATAAACTTGCTCAATTAAATAATATATCATCCCATGATCATCCTCCATATTTACGCTAACAATAACATAAATTGATATTTCTAACTATTCACCATACTAATCTGGTAAGGCATATCTTCTTTAATTCCATTGAACCATTTGTAAGTACTTGCACTGCTTACCCACCAATAACTTCATAACACATTATTAACTCTCCCATAAAATGATATCAATCATAAATCCACCTAGTTCCCATCTTAAAAATTCTCATTGAACTAAATCATCTTAGTCCTTTCATACCCTCTACCCTTTAGTTAGAAAATAAAACATCTAACACTAGGGGAAAAAAAAGGAAGGGCTGCGCAAGAAGGGCTGCGGTTTCCAAGGAAACCGCAGCCCTTTTAGTGAAGGGCTGCGGTTAACAAGAAACCGCAGCCCTTCATGCAGTATGAAGGGCTGCGGTTTTGAGGCTAACCGCAGCCCTACTAATGAAGGGCTGCGGTTAGCCCAAAAACCGCAGCCCTTCATAAACGAAGGGCTGCGTTTTCTGGACTAACCGCAGCCCTTCACATTCCATCCCATATTTCCAGTTTTGCGCGCACATACACACAGTAGGTAGACATCTTTTCTAAATTTCCCTCCCTTAGACGCATTTGACGAGCGAAAAACCCCTCCCTCCCTCTCACTCACTCGCACATTAACCCTAATGCCCCATCACCGGAGCCCTGACGCCGGAGCACCTACCCATCGCCGGAGCACCCACATTGCTTCACCACCACAACCCTTCTCTTTCTTCACTTCTCTTCTCTTCTCTTAGCTTCTCTTCTCTTCTCTTCTCTTCTCCACCATTTGAGTGGGTTTAGGGTGTGGAGCTCCTCCACCACTACGCAGCGCCACCACCCACAAGCGGCAGTAACAACTACCACCACCACTGCCCTACTCTTTCTTCATTATATTGCTCTTGGCCTGGGTTTAGCCAATTTTTTGCTTAGTTAAGTATGAATTAATCTTGTTTTTAAGTTAGTTTTGTTTTTCTTAATTGAATTAAATGATTAATGTGCAATGTGGGTTTTGTTAATTGTAGGAAGAAGAGGCTTAGGAAGGCAAATAAAGTTCCAACTATCTCTACTCTCTTCATTGCTTATCATTGGTGTTAAGAGGTAACTAGTTTAATTTCGTTGTCTTTTTTGTTTGATTTAATTTGTTGATGAGACAAAGCTATCATGTGATTCAATTTGATTAAGTTATGATAATTTATTGATATATATATGTATTTCTTATAATGTATGTATATTTCTTGATATGAGATTGTATGAAAACGCAATGTAATTTAGCTATGAAATCTACAAGTTGTTTGAATTGTCATCATATGCCTAGATACCCGTTCAAGACTTGCTCATTAGGAGTAAGTCTTGAATAGTCCCCGATTTGGGACTGTTCTTGGACGTTTGATCTCACTTAGGTGGTGAATGTGTGTCTTCTTTTCAATTCTGAGGAAATTCTTGGCTCATCATTTCTCTACATTATTCTCTGGGTACATATGTAGATAAGCAATTATCTACATTGTGTACTTGGAGAACTGTAGGGAAATGCTGCCGGATTTTCCTTAGAATTGAAAAGTTGGCACACATTCACTAGTGAGATTAGACGTCCAAGGATGGGTTAGGTTGGAGTGATAAGGACCTTCGGCTGCATGCATACAATTGAACATGCCACTATCTTAGATTGCTCTATACGTGTGTGATATGAATATGTGAGTGTATGTACTTAAATAATGATTGATGCATTATAATGAATGGTTGTGTTTAATTATTAGAGGTCTTCTTGAATGAGATGGATCGTACTTGGATGTATGGTAGTCGTGAATCGATTGAGTTTGTGAAAGGGGTCTCGGAATTCTGTACAACTGCATTACAATATCAAGCATCCTCTGGAGCAGTCGACTTTTATTGTCCTTGTTTCGATTGTAGAAATATGAGCAAGGTTAGTAGTATACATGTGGTTAGGGAGCATGTCTTTCGCCGTGGGTTTAGGCCTCAATACCACGTATGGGTTTGGCATGGTGAGCAGGGGAAGTATATAGGAAGCTCTAGAGTAATGAACGATGTATGTGAAGAAAAGAAGGATGATGAGTTCGGGGATGAGAATTTGGATGATGAGTTTGCAGATGATGATAGGGATCGGGTAGACGAGATGATACACGAGGTTGAAGATCAGTCGTGTAAACGACCTCGTATTTTTGAGTCTATGTCTGAGGCTGCTGAAAAGTCGTTGTATCCAGGTTGTACAAAGTACACCAAACTTTCCGCGGTGATAACACTGTTCAACATTAAGTTGAAAGCTGGTTGGACGGACTCTAGTTTCACATCGTTGTTGGAAGTTTTAGCTGATATGCTCCCTGATGGAAATGAACTGCCAAAGTCGTACTATTATGCGAAGAAACTGATGTGTGTCCTTTCGGTTTAGAATACGAGCGGATACATGCTTGTCCTAACGATTGTGTGCTATATCGTAATGAGTATGAGCATTTACATGAGTGTCCACGTTGTGGATTGTCGAGGTACAAGCGTGAAGGAGCTGGAGGTAGTGAAGGACCACCAGCTAAGGTGTTGTGGTAATTACCCATAATACCTAGATTTAAGCGCATGTTCTCAATTAAAGGAGATGCGAAGAATTTGAGGTGGCACGCAGATCGTAGGAAGAAAGACGGTCTGCTCAAGCATCCGACTGATTCGCCTGAGTGGAAAAGTATCAACAGGGTGCATAAGGCATTTGGTAATGAGGATAGGAATATGAGGCTTGGATTATGTACGGATGGCATGAACCCTTTTGGCAATCTCAGTTCGCAGCATAGTACATGGCCAGTAGTCTTAGTGGTTTATAACTTGCCTCCTTGGTTGTGCATGAAACGCAAGTACATGATGATGTCGCTTCTTATATCGGGGCCCAAACAACCTGGAAATGACATTGATGTATACCTCCAGCCGCTTGTTGAAGATTTACAGAAGATGTGGAACGAAGGAGTGTTAGTATTTGATGCGTATGCTAATGAGATGTTCACTCTGCGTGCCATGCTTTTTTGTACTATGAACGATTATCCAGCTTATGGGAACTTATCTGGGTATAAGACGAGAGGAAAACAACCCTGCCCGATTTGTGTAGATGACATGAAATCTACACACCTTAAGGGATGCAAACATGTGTATATGCGCACACGAAGGCTCCTCAGACGCGACCATCCCTATCGGTTTAAGAAGAAGGCATTCGATGGGACGGTTGAAGAAGAAGTTGCTCATAGACCATTAACTGGTACTGAAGTTTATAATCAGGTGAAGGGAATTGAAACAATCTTTGGTAAACCTGCTAGTGAGGTTGATCGACCTACGGGATTATGGAAAAAGGAGTCCATTTTTTGGAAACTCCCATATTGGAAAGATCTAAAGGTCAGACATTGTTTGGATGTCATGCACATAGAGAAGAATGTTTGTGAAGCTATTCTTGCGACACTTATGAATATTCCGGGCAAGACAAAAGATGTTAAGGCATCACGACTTTACTTGGAAAAACAGGGGCTTCGACCAGAGTTGTGGGCTCAGAAAAGGGACGGAAGGAAGAAGAAAGTAGTGGAGGAAAGGGTTGATGATGAAACTCAGAAAAGTAAAAAGAAGGTGGAGGATTCGGAGAAGAATTATTTACCACCAGCTTGCTACACGATGTCACGTGTAGAGAAACGGATTTTTTGCGAGTCATTGTATGGCATTAAGGTCCCAACTGGCTACTCATCGAATATGAAGCGGTTTGTTACCTTAAATGGTGAATTGAAGTTATCGAGTATGAAATCTCACGATTGTCATGTCATGATGCAAGTATTCTTACCGATTGCAATTCGTGGGATACTTCCAAAGCATGTGAGGCAGACCATTACAGAACTTTGTTCATTTTTCCATACAATATGCAGCAAAGTCCTAGAACCGTCGACCCTCGATTCCTTGCAGGCCAGAGTAGTTGAAACTCTATGCAAATTTGAGATGTTTTTTCCCCCCGCATTCTTTGACATTATGGTTCATCTCATTGTCCATCTAGTTCGAGAAATTAAGCTGTGTGGTCCAGTGTTTTTGAGGTGGTGCTATCCTTTTGAGAGATATATGGGCACTTTGAAGGATAAAGTTCGGAATCCTGCACAACCATAAGGTAGTATAATTCAAGGGGTTGTGGGTGAAGAGATCAGTAATTTTATGGCTGAGTATTTTGCTAGTGTTGATCCTGTTGGACTTCCGACATCCCGACACGAGGGCAGACTTGAGGGCAAGGGCACAATTGGTTCAAAATTGATCACACCTTCCGTAGAAAAGCGTAAACAAGCTCACTTATTTGTATTGCATCACGTAGCAGCTGTCCATCCTTATTTAAATGAACATATGGAGGAATTACGTGTTAGTAATCCTGGAAAAGGAGTTAGGGCATTGACGCAAATGCATAACAAGACTTTCATTGATTGGTTTCATAAACGACTAGTGAATGATTTGGATGAAAGTGTTTCGCGAAACAGTCAAGTGGTTAGCATTTGGTCCTCGTGAAGCTGTACGCTCTTATGAGGGTTATGATATTAATGTGTATACGTTTTGGAATGAACGTCAAGATCTGAAGTCAACATCGCAACAAAATAGTGGTGTTTCACTTGTGGCGTCAGCTACACAATACGCAAGCTCGAAGGATAAGTCGCCTGTACATGCTGAAAGCAATTATTATGGGCGAATAGAAGAAATATGGGAGCTGGACTACTGTACTTTTAATATTTGCCTCTTGTGTTGCAAGTGGGTTGACGATAATCGACGTTGCGTAAGAAAAGATGATCCTTGCGGATTCACTCTTGTTGACCTTAGTCGTCTACGTGAAACTGAGGAGCCATTTGTAATTGCATCACAAGTTAAGCAAGTTTTTTTTGTAACTGATCCTGCTGATAATAAGTGGTCAATTATTATACCTGGTAAAAGGAGTATCCTCGGTATTGGTGATGTTGATAATGAGGAAGAATATGATGCATTTGAGGACCTCCCCCCTTTTACCTATCCTGAAAATAGTGTGGAAGATGATGTGAATATGTCGGAGAACTATATGCGTGTAGATCACACGGAAGGGATACATGTACTTGAGGATCCTAAGAAACGGCGGAAGGTCAATAAATCATGAGACATAAACTCAGGTCTGTGTAATTTCTCCAATTTTGCATTTTCGCTTCCAAATCGTACTTATCGAGTCATTTAACCCCAAATGCATTTTGAACATGATAATATGAGGCATAATGTAACTATTGTGTAGATTTTTAGGTTTGCAATTGTTGTAGGTTGAATTTTGGGAACGAAAAGGGCATTTTAGCCCTATTTTTGCCTTTTCGCGTCCAATTCGTATTATCGCTTCATTTAACCCCAATTTCATTTTGAACATGATAATATGAGCTATAATGTAACTATTATGTAGATTCTTAGGCTTGCATTTGTTGTTGGTTGTATATCGGGAACATAAATGTGATTTTAGCCATATTTTTGCCTTTTCGCCTCCAATTCATGTTTCTCGAGTCATTTAACTCCATGTTTGGTATCACTACTATCTTTCATTTTCTTTTTTTTTTTATAATGTAACTATGTAGATTTTTAGGCTTCGGAAACGAAAATCAAAGGTCATTTTATGCCTACATGGCAATGAGGGAGTGCAGTGGGGGGCAGTAGTGGCGGGGGTGGTGGGACTGTGTTACAAATGTGGAGAGTGAGGTCACATGGCAATGGAATGCTCTCCACATTTGTAACACTTCTCACTATCTCCGCCGCTACCAGCTGATGGGCATTCCATTGCCATGTGACCTGATTCTCGGGTCATTTTAGGCCTAATTTAGCCTTTTCGCTTCCGAATCGTACTTATCGAGTCATTTAACCCCAAATTCTTTGTGAACATGATTATATGAGGTATAATGTAACTATTGTGTAGAGTTTTAGGCTTGCATTTGTTGTTGGTGGCATTTCGGGAACGAAAAGGTCATGTTTGGCCTAGTTTTGCCTTTTCGCTTCCAAATCGTACTTATCGGGGGTGGGGGTGCTGGGCAGGGGATGGGGGAGGGCTTAGGTATAATGTAACTATTGAGTAGATTTTTAGGCTTCCATCTGTTCTTGGTTGAATTTCGGAAACGAAAATCAAAGGTCATTTAACGCCTACATGGCAATGAGGGAGTGCAGTGGGGGGCAGTAGTGGCGGGGGTGGTGGGACTGTGTTACAAATGTGGAGAGTGAGGTCACATGGAAATGGAATGCTCTCCATATTTGTAACACTTCTCACTATCTCCACCGCTACCAGCTGATGGGCATTCCATTGCCATGTGACTTGATTCTCGGGTCATTTTAGGCCTAGTTTTGCCTTTTCGCTTCTAAATCGTACTTATCGAGTCATTTAACCCCAAATTCTTTTTGAACATGATTATATGAGGTATAATGTAACTATTGTGTAGATTTTTAGGCTTGCATTTGTTGTTGGTTGCATTTCGGGAACGAAAAGGTCATTTTAGGCCTAATTTTGCCTTTTCGCTTCCAAATCGTACTTATCGAGTCATTTAACCCCAAATTCTTTTTGAACATGATTATATGAGGTATAATGTAACTATTGTGTAGTTTTTTCGTTTGCAATTGTTGTAGGTTGAATTTTGGGAACAAAAATGTCATTTTTAGGCCTAATTTTGCCTTTTACGCTTCCAAATCGTATTTATCGAGTCATTTAACCCCAAATTCATTTTCAACATGATAATATGAGGCATAATGTAACTATTGTGTAGATTTTTAGGTTTGCAATTGTTGTAGGTTGAATTTTGGGAACGAAAAGGGCATTTTAGGCCTATTTTTGCCTTTTCGCGTCCAATTCGTACTTATCGCTTCATTTAACTCCATTTTATATTTTAAATATGATAATATAAGGTATAATATAACTAGTGTGTAGAGTTTTAGGCTTGCATTTGTTTTTGATTGAATTTCGGGAAGGTATATGTCATTTTTAGAACTACTAACTACGGTAAATGATTGAATTCTTATATTATGTGTTTATTCCTTGGTTGTTTTGCAAGGTTTATATGAATAACACACCACGTTTGAGGGCCTTCACCACAGACGAATTACATGAAGTTCGGGATAAGTTGGCGTCCCACATTTGCGATGATTGCTTATGATACATCTACTAGTTTGTATCAATTCTATGTACACTTTTTACATTATTAAATATATACATATTTAAAGTTAATTATTATATTACGTTCAAAAACTTGTCATATATTATTATTGCAATTTGATCGATTTTTTTTTTTTGTGTCGAAGGGAGGTTTTGGGTGGGGGGTGGGGTGGGGGGACCGCCATGGTGGGTCATTGGGGTGGGGCAATGGGGCTGGTTGGGTCTTTGGGGTGGTGGCAGCAATGGGTGGAGGAGGTGGCGAGAGGGTGGTGGGGGGGGGGGTGCGGGGGAGTGAAGGGGGTGGGGGGGGGGGGGGGGGGGGGGGGCGGGCGGGAGGAGCCGGGGAGTGCGGGTGGTGGGCGGGGGGGGGGTGGGGGGGGGGCAGGGGTGGGAGTGCGGGGGGTGGGCGGGGGGTGGGGGTGAGGGGGGCCGGGGGTGGGGGTGAGGGGGCGGCAGGGGGGGGGTGTCTTGGGGTGGGCGGGGGGGTGGGGTGTCTTGGGGCCGGGGGGGGGGGGGCGGGCGTGGGGGGGTCTTTGGGGTGGGCGGGGGTGGGGTGTGTCTTTGGGGCGGCGGGGGTGGGGGTGCAATTTATTTATTTTTTTAAAAAAAATTGAATGTGAAGAGCTGCGGTTTTAAGCCTAAACCGCAGCCCTTCACTTATATAGGGCTGCGGTTTAGGCTTAAAACCGCAGCCCTTCATTTAGAGAAGGGCTGCGGTTTAAGCCAAAAACGCAGCCCTTCCAGCTTAGAAGGGCTACGTTTTTGGCCTGAACCGCAGCCCTTTGTTGTGAAGGACTGCGGTTAAAAACCGCAGCCCTTCTTATTTATTAACGGGGTTGCTATGGAAAGGGCTGCTGGCCAAAAACGCAGCCCTTCCTTGTTTTTCCACTAGTGTAACCTTTTTAATTTAACTAGTTTGATACTCATAGTATAATATTCCTAGCACGGATAGAGTTGTTCAACTTATCCTTTTCACATGGCAACTTACAATCATAAAAGAACCCTTTTAAACAATCTGTCCTACAATCATTCCAACATAAATTTCCAATCTTATAAAATCCAATTCTAAAGATTTTTCGAGAATACCTTTTGAATAACATATATAATTTAACTTTTCAATTATGAACCTTTCTCCCTCACAAAATTAGTTGCAGGTTGCTTACTTTATACCATTGCAATTTCACACTCAATCTAAGAACCAAAAAGGTTTATTTCTATATCCAATAGTTATCGTTAAATACCCTGCATATAACTAACGTTTCCTCAAACCATAATTTATATAATACTAAACCTCTCAAAGTAATAGTTTACTTCTGAAATCTCCAGCTCTAACCTTTTCACGACCCAATAATTTCAAGCATATAAACTTATAATATAATATATTTCAGAATCTTATATTATAATCAGAACATTTAAACTCATATTCTTCAAAAGTCAAATTCGTATTTCCCAAAGTTAATAAACAATTGTATTTAAAACTTTGTATCGTAATGATATTTCCGAATATATATATAAAATATTTAGAATCAGAAAACACTTGACTATCATTATATGCTCAGTTTCCTAGGAAGTCTTATAAATCAGACTCTCTACAGAATTCATATAATTGCAACTTTTTATATACATATTAGTGAAAGCACAGTTGTATTTCATGGCTTATCAATTCCATTGACTTAAGTCTACCACTTATAGCAAAGCATACGAAATCGCTCAGAACATCTTACTTATAAACACAATGAGAATTATATCGACAATTCTTACTTAAATACTTATAATTAAACATCCATAGCTTTAATGTAATCTCTTAAGACATGTTACATTGATTAACGTATACTATTAAGCCTCACAAACAAAATTATTCTTCAATACGAAACAAGATTGACTTAGTGTATCAATAGTTGATATCATTGGATGATCTTTACTTACTTCGAAATTTGCGTATAAAACTATCTTCCATAGCCAAAACATATATCTCAAGTCATAATCAGGAAATTAATGCAGAACTCTATATAATCAAACACTCGACGTCAAATCATATACTCCGAAAAATCACAAAACTTAGCATTTTGAAATCACACTTTCAAACAATCTGAACTTTATAATTATAAAACCATAACATGTTTAAGTCAGAACTATAATTCCTTTAAGAAAAATCATGAAGTTCACACAACTTTCTGTTGCACAAGTAAGCTTAGTTATAAGGTGGAGGGACAATGTGTACCTTTCTTAATCTCCAAATATCGCTCAACCCCAAAATCAATCTTCAATAATTCATGAATCTGGATCACCAACCAATGCAAGAACTCCGAAGCAATTTCCTCAACAACAACACCAACTATTAAAAACCATTCTCAAATTATCAAATTCGACTAAACATCCATAAACCATTCTCCCTAATAGATAAATGAGATCTAATATACCTTCATATTCCTCCTTAAGAACAAATTTGGACAACAAATTTTATTAGTGAAACTGAGTGTATAGTTCATCATGACTTAGTATTTGAGTTTATATTTTCACTGCAAGCTTGCTAATATATAGTTCCTTGTAAAAGGTTAGAGAATGTGTCTGGACGACAACTCTATTCGTGTTCTCTTCCCCATTATAATATGATGATTTCTGAAAGAAAATATAATATATATTTGAATATGCAAGTGGTTTCGTGGAATTTATTTCGAACTTTATTTCCAATGTAACTCTCCCAAGTTTATGGAATTCTTGGGACAAATATGGGAATGTTTTACTAAGGAACTCGTTCGGAATTTATGAAGGAGTTAGCTATGTTACGCATATTTGGATTAAAGGTTATTAAATTTGAAATACAGAAGCGAGAGATATTATTATATCTTAGAATATAATTAGAGTTGATTTGGAAATCATATTATTCTATGGAATTGTTATGGTTCCTCTAAGTGAAAGTAAATACTATTTATTTCGTGAGAGATTCGTATTATTATTTTAAGCAAGTACTCCCTCCGTCCCTAAATAGAGTGACCATTTCTTTTGGGCACATGTATTAAGAAGAAATCATGTGTAAGACCTTAGTTGTATTAAATCATAATTAAATATAGAAGTTGGTACACTTTTTATGAATTATTTATTAAGGAGAGATAATGTCGGTCATATGGGGAAGTGGGTGATATTACTAAAATTGAAAGCAAAATAATATTTTAATTGGTGGACCCATACCAAATAAGGAAATGGGAAATCTATTTGGGACAAACATAAATGGAAAAATGGGCACTCTATTTAGGGACGGAGGGAGTATCTTTGTAAATTGTGTAAAGTAATTGTTATATGATTATTTCATTATGACTTTTCTATATCTTGATTTCAAATGTCTCGTAAGATAAGCTTAACTTTGTAAATATGTTTTAAGTCACCGAAATGATTTTCTGGTTGGACAGTGTGTACTCAGTTTCACTGATTTTGTTCTTGGAACCTGTCCTGGTGGGGGAAGAGTTCATTGTTAGAAATTTTTGCAGGTAACTGCGCTCTAGAGGGGATTATTGATCATAAGTTGTGATATAAGAGATGTCTGGTTTAACCTAAGATGGAGATTATATTATTGTCGTAGACATATTCTTATGATGTATTATTGTATCCATTTGGGGATGTTATTACTGAAGTTGCATATACTATTTTAGGTTGATGTATTGTGGACCATATAAAAGGACTAGAATCGCGTTTTGATTTATGTTCCGCAGCAGGTGATTTGTAATTGAGGTTATTTAATGATAATTGTGATTTATGAATGTTAAGTGTGATTAGCTAGCAGCTCGGGTGTGCGCTAGCTAATCATACTTAACAGTCTAAAATCTCAATTATCATTTAATAAACCACAATTCGACATTCACTTACAGCGAAAATATAAACTCAAATACAATCCTCAAAACAAAAAGTCTCTAGATGCTCTCGAAACAATTTATCTTATACTAATTCTCTGGAGTATACGATCAAAGCACATAAGAATCATTACTTCATTAACCATCACATTCTCAAGGTCCTTTACCCCTCTTATGCTCCTCGTTTTTGAACTATTCTTGCCAAATCCTTATACCTGCAAAGTCACTTAATAATGAACTCTGCCCCGACCAGGACAGGTTCCAAGAACAAAATCAGCAAAACTGAGTATACACTGTCCAACCAGAAAATCTAATTGGTGGCTTAAAACGTATTTACAGATTTAAGTTTATCTTATGAGACATTTGAAATCAAGATACAGAGAAGTCATAATAAAAGAATTATATATCAATTACCTGAACGCAATTTATAATGTTACTTCTTTTTTAAAATAATAATACGAATATCTTATAACGTAAATAGTATATACTTCAATTGACAGAACCATGAGAATTTTATAGAACTAATACGATCTTCCGAAATCAACTCTAACAACTTTTAGTCAATAAGTATCTCCCACTTCTGTGTTTCAAATCAAAAACCTTAAATCCAATATGTATATCGCAGTTAACTCCTTTCATAAATTCCTAACGAGTTTCTTGGTAAATCATTTCCATAATCGGCGCATGAATTCCATAACTTGCGAGGACAAATTTTTGGCAAAATTAATATAGGCTATGAGTTTAAGTTAGATGATAAAATTTCAAACGGATAGTTGAAGCATATTACGATGTTTTTACTTACAATAATAATTGTATATTATAAAGTATGGTATAATATGGTCATAGAAGTATGAAGTATTGTGGCAAGAAAGTGGGGAACAAAAATAACAATCTTATGATACTAAGGTTAAAGAAATGAGGTGAGAGTTCATTTATGAGATGTAAGTTCAACTATTTAAGATTATTTGTCCATTAGACTACTAGAAAGTTCAAGTAAGAGAGTTTCGAATAATTGGGAGAAGGGGGTGTTAAAGGCCAAATTATATTAATGGAAAAGTTAATTATAACTATAATACAAGTTCCCAATTAAATTGGAAAAATAGGTCTTAACATGTTTTATATTATGAGACTTATGATTTTAAATCTAGAGATGTGAGTGATGTGGAAGTTGATGTTATTACATTTTGACTACATAAAGTTTATATAAGATTAAATTCTATTTTGGGATTCTAATATTTCGGGCTGCTGTGTTTGTCTGAATATAATTCAAATATGATAAGCTCGTAGAAATGAGACTATATTTATTTTAAAGTCCGTATTTGAGTAGTTTTCATCAAATGGATTTTATGAAAGGTTGATTTACATTAAGTCGTTGGAAAATAGTGCATATTGCATTTAAGAAACAATTTAAGTTTTGTATATTGAATACTCTAATGCGATTATGTTATGAGATTCTGATATATTGGACTCGAGAAGTATCATTTGAGTTTCAGAAAATATTTCGAATTATGAATTATGTATTTTAATTCTGCTTTGAGGGGAAGAAGCTGCCATAGCAGTGATGAAAAACATTCTGTATTTTATATTCTGTATATTCTGGATTCTGGGGGCATGTCCAGAAAAGTCTTGCAAGCAATACATAACGAAACAGGGAGACGTCCCTTGTAACAGTTTAGAGAATATGCCGGGATGGCTATTCTATTCGTGTTCTCTTCCCCAGTATAATCTGATTTCGTATCATTTCTGAAAGAAAATAGAATATGTATTTGAATACGTTAATTGGTTTCGTGGAAACATAGTTCAATCTTTTTTCCGGAGGTAATGTTTTACTCGCCCAAGTTAATGGAATTCATGCACTGAAAATGAGAATAATTTACTAACAAACTCCTGAGGAATTTATGAAAGGTTTTAGCTATGTTATACATATTTGGATTAAAGATGATTATATTTGAAGTACAAAAGTGGGAGATATCGTTATGCCTTGGCATTTCAGATTAAAGTTGATTTTGGGAGATCATATTAGATTCTAGGAAATTCTTATGGTTCCTCGAATTGAAGTGTATACTATATATTTTGTGAGATATTCGTATTATTATTTCGAACAAATAACATTATAAATGGTGTTCAAGTATTTGTTATATAATTCTTTCATTATGACTTTTTCGTACCTTGATTTCAAATGTCGCGTAAGATAAACTTAAATCTATAAATGCGTTTTAAGCCACCAAAAAGATTTTCTGGTTCGACAGTGTGTACTCAGTTTCACTGATTTTGTTCTTGGAACTTGTCCTATGGTGGGGGCAGTGTTCATTGCTAGTGATTTTGCAGGTATTATAAGAACTTCGGGATGGATAGTGGAAATGGACATAAGTGTTATATGAAATGACTTTCGGATGAGCAATGGTGGAGATTATATAGTTTAGCTAAGAAAATTTTTATGGTATATTATTACATAGTTTTGGAGACTTGTTTTAGATTAATTCATTGTATATACATTTTAGAATGTTATATTGTGGGCCTTGACCCAGGTCCAGGATCATTTTATAAGTTAAAGTAACTCTTCCATTAAAATAATTTGGCGTTTAACATTCCTCCTTCTTTCAATTATTTTGACCTCTCATACTTAAACTCCAACTTCTAGTAGCCATTGACAAAGAATCTAAAATGATTAAATTCCACCCCATAGTTGAACTGACACCTCATTACTTTAGCCTTAGTATCATAATATAGTTGTTTGGGTTCCCCACTTTATTGCCTCGATACTTTATACTTCCATAACCATTAATATATTATACCATATTTTATAATATACAATTATTATTATAACTCAACAACATCTTATTTCATCTTTCCATGTCATAAATAGTTATACCATTACTCAGCTATCCGTTTATAATTTTTATTATCACTCCAAATACTTAAACTCATTTATAATTCATAACAATATTTCTTAAATATTTGAACTCAATGTTCATATCAATCTTGACTCCTTTATTTTATTATTAAAGCCTATCACCACTGCCCATTTTACATAATATTTATACTTCTCCCACTTTCCATTATTTAACTTACTCTTTCCGTTAGAGGATGGTATCTCTAAACCCTTTTATTTATCCTTGTCCAATACTCATAGTAGAAGATTTTCCAATTTGGGTATAGTCCTTCACAATTTAACTATTGCAATTTCATTATATTATTTTGCTACTCCTTCAATCCGTCACTCACTTCTTGAGCTCTTATATAACTATTATAGTCCTCACATATCTGATTTACTTCTCAATATTTGATTTATGTCATCCACAATTTATCACTACTTTACCCAGCTTGCTTTAATGACCCGTGAAGTTCTCATATCATATTCCATTAATCTACTTTCAAATTACAATCGTTGTTGCCCAACTTTAGCTTCTCACATAACAACTTGCCTCCCGAAATAGAGCTCTTCAAACAACCATTTTATTCTTCAACCATTTCAACATAAATATCCAATCTTATAAACCCAATTCCAAAGATTCTTTAAGGATACCTTTGTAATATAATTTAACTTGTAACTTTAAACTTCACTTTCTCCCGAAAACAGAATCAGAAAAGCTTACTTGATAACTTTACAAATTCATCCTCAATCTAATTCCCCAAAAGATTTTATTGCTAGCTCCAATAGTTATCACAGACTCTCCAGCGTATAACTAAAGTTTCCTCATATCATAATTTTCACAATTTTTAACATCTTGAAATAATAGTTCACTTTTGAAATCTCTAATTACAACCTTCTCATGATCCAGAGAATCTCAAACATACAAAACTCATAATAGGATTCAGAATCTTACATTATCATCAGAACTTCAAACTCCTATTTCCCGAAAGTCAATTTTGTATTCCTCAATGTTGATATAAAATTATCTTTAAAACCTTGTATCTTATATTTCAGATTATATATAAGAAACTTGAAGCGGAAGCCTCTTGACTATCACAATATACTTAGATTTCTAGTAACCTTGTATGAATCAACTCTTTGTATATTTCACATATTTACAACTATATATACATATACGAATATTAGTACAAACATAGTTGAGTTTCATAAGCTTATCAACCTTATCGAATTAAGTTAATTACATATCGCAAAGCATACGAGATCGGACAATATATTTTACTTATAGATCCATTGAGAAATATAACGACTAACTCTACTTAAATGATTGTAATCCAACATCCATACTTTCATATCATGTCTAGAACGTGGGTTGCTCAACAATGATTATGATTCAAAAATCAAAATATACTTCAATTCCAAACACGATTGGCTTAGTATAACTTAAACTGGTGTTGTTGGATAACTCTTACTTACTTTCAAATATCCGAACAGACTATCGTCCATAACCGAAACTTATAAAGATATCTCAAATCATGATTATATATCAAATGCTAAACTCAATATAATCTAATACCTGATGTCAAATCATATAATTGTTGCGCATCAATTAGCTATGTTGCACATATTTGCACATTTAATTGTTATGTTAAAACAAGATAACCTATACACACAAATCTCAATCATTTCCATAATCGGCACATGAATTCCATATTATCAATTTATGTTGGAGAATAATTGTAGATTTACTAATTTATCCTCAATTTTTTCTTAAAATAATAAAGTAAAATATGAATGAACAAAAATGGGTCAAAAGCTTCTTATTTCTCTCCCTCTTCGGCATGCAGTTGGTTGCCTAAATTCAATAACTCGAAGAGATCTACAATTTAATACAACATATATGCCCAACGACCAACTGCATGCCAAAGATTTTGAGCAAAGAAACATGGCAGAAACTTTAGGACCAACAAAATCAGAGGAGAGAGAAAGATAGAGCTTCACAACGACAATCAATGAACAACATCAATGTTAAACTGAAAATCAAAACCAAAGGCCAACCAAGAGCTATCGAATTTGACAATGAGGATAGTGTGAGAGAGGGAAGGAGAATGGGGTTTTTATGTTGAGTTAATGGCATGGAATGTTGACAACTATTTGATGTTGTGGTTTTTCTTCCTAATGCCACGCAAGAGAGGGAAGGTAAATGGGTTTTTACTTTTTTTTTTAAATAAAATCTAGACTAATAGAAATTATAGCTTAAAATAAGAATTTAGTTCAATAAGCCCAAACATTATTTATCCTGCAACTCAGGGAAAATTAATTATTACATAAGAAATACTCAAATTTACTTTAACGATAAAACACAAGGTTTGTCAAAACGATTCCAGAAAAACTATTAGTAACTTAATTAAGCTAGTAAACATAGTTAGCTTTTAATTAAAGCTGCTTAAAATTTGGGCAATTACACTCTACCACCCTTAAAATAAATTTCGTCCTCGAAATTTGAAAATCTTAAACTTCAAAAAATTCCAAAACGAATAAGACCACATAAAATCATTTCATATAAATCAAATGAAAAGAGTTTACAGCTTAACTCTTATATCCAAAGGATCGACTACTCGAGCCAACCATCACTAAACTCAATCTAGTTCTCCACAATCGGAAACCGACAAAACTCATGTCTCTCAGATCACAATTCACAATGTAGGCCAAAATCCCAAATGAACTTTTCACTTTTTTTTCTCAAACCGTTTCAATATTTTTAATTTCTATTTCTCGCTTCTTAATTACTAATAACCCAAATCAATTTCAAACAATCCCAAAAATCTTTCTTGAACTCATATGCCATGATATGAAGATCACGACAACTCTAAAACAACCATGCTCTGATACGACCTGTAACAGCCCACACATCCGAGCTGCTAGCTAATCATACTTAACATTCATAAATCTCAATTATCATTCATAAACCTCAAATTAACTTATCTTGCAACGGAAACATAACTTATAAAATGATCCTGGACCTGGGTCAAGGCCCACAATATAACATTCCAAAATGTATATACAAAGAATTAATCTAAAACAAGTCTCCAAAACTATGTAATGATATACCATAAAAAATTTCTTAGCTAAACTATATAATCTCCACCATTGCTCATCCGGAAGTCATTTCATATAACACTTATGTCCATTTCCCCTATCCATCCCGGAGTTCTTACAATACCTGCAAAATCACTTGCAATTAACACTTCCCCCACCATATGACAGGTTCCAAGAACAAAATCAGTGAAGCTGAGTACACACTGTCCAACCAGAAAATCTTTGTGGTGGCTTAAAACGTATTCACATATTTAAGTTTATCTTACGAGACATTTGAAATCAAGGTACAGAAAAGTCATAATGAAAGAATTATATAACATATACTTGAACATCATTTATAATGTTATTTGTTCAAAATAATAATACGAATATCTCACAAAATAAATAGTATACACTTCAATTCGAGGAACCATAAGAATTTCCTAGAATCTAATATGATCTGCCAAAATCAACTCTAATCTGAAATGCCAAGGCATAACGATATCTCCCACTTCTGTACTTCAAATATAATAATCTTTAATCCAAATAAGTATAACATAGCTAAAACCTTTCATAAATTCCTAACGAGTTTCTTAGTAAATTATTCTCATTTTCAGCAAACGAATTCCATAAACTTGGGCGAGTAAAACATTACCTCCGAAATAAAGTTGGAACAATGTTTCCATGAAACCAATTACGTATTCAAATACATATTCTATTTTCTTTCAGAAATCATAAAAAAACAGATTACACTGGGAAGAGAACACGAAAAAAATTGCCATCCCGGCATATTCTCTAAACTGTTTCAAGGGACGTCTCCCTCTTTCGTTATGTATTGCTTGCAAGACTTTTCAGGACATGCCCCCATAATCCAGAATATACAGAATACATAATGTTGTTCATCACTGCTATGGCAACTTCTTCCCCTCAAAGCAGAATTAAAATACATAATTCATAATTCGAAATATTTTCTGAAACTCAAATCATACTTCTCGAGTCCAACACATTAGATTCTCATAACATAATCGCATTAGAGTATTCTATATACAAAACTTAAATTGTTTCTTAAATGCAATATGCTTTCTTTTCCAACGACTTAATGTAAATCAACCTTTAATAAAATCCATTTGATGAATACTACTCAAATACGGACTTTAAAATAAATATAGTCTCATTTCTACGAGCTTATCATATTTGAATTATATTCAGACAAACACAGCAGCCCGAAATATTAGAATCCCAAAATAGAATTTAATCTTATATAAACTTTATGTTGTCAAAATGTAATAACATCAACTTCCACATCACTCACATCTCTAGATTTAAAATCATAAGTCTCATAATATAAAACATGTTAAGACCTATTTTTCCAATTTAATTGGGGGCATAAGCAGGGTGGGATAGTGATAGGGGGGTGGGGATATAAGAAACGGAGTATCTATTTGGGGGATGGAGATGATATATGAGGGAGGAAAGGGAATTTTATGTAGACAAGAAACGGAGTTTAATTAGTTTCAATGTCACATCATGCTGAACTCTTACTCTCTTTGAGTATTAAATGATTGAGGATTATTAGCTACATGCACTAGGATATTGAACAAGAGTTAACAAACACAAGACGACTTGACAAGAGTAACCTATTGGTTTTATTCATTTGAACTAAAAACCTATGTAAGATTTCATATATTAGTATATGAAGACAAGAAAGGAGGCCAGTGCACAGCACAATCATTGATAAATCCCACGTATGAATTCCCCATCCCACCCACCCACCCCCAAACCAAAGAAATTGAAGTTAAGAACATAGTTGGAGATCAAACTAATGAGCATTACTATGAAAACCAAGCAGAAAATATGGAACCCCATTCAATTCCTAGGAAATATAAAACCAGAATTGACCTCTTTCTTTCTTTGTGAGGTGTAATTATGGACCCAAAGCGGGTATGGTCCATTTGGTTCTCAGCCTGCTCTAATTTTCAGCTACATAATGAAGGTTAAATTATTGATCATTAAGTGAGAAGCCAATGACAATTTTCAGATACTATGCTATCAATATAAAGGAAATTGCACCAGCAAATATGGCTATTCATTCGAGAGCTGAAAAGATTACTTTGACCAGCTAATCAATATATATCTGTTAAAGTCACTACTCAGATCACACATAGTTTTCATTAATAACATCTTCCATCTTAATAACCAGTGATACTCGCAAAGCACAAATCCAGAAGTTGCAGAGAGGCAGTAACCTCTTCAAAGATAGAAAGGATCTTTCTGAGAGCTATAGCTAGGAGAACATTCCGAACCAGCATATTCAGATTTCTTATTATAAAGTTGTGCTATTTAATTTTAAGGTCTATTTGGTTGGGCATAGAACATTTTTGATGGACAATAATAAATTTCCAAGGAGAACAGAATTGTAGATCAGATTTCTTTTATTTGGTTCCAACAGATTAGTTAGAATAAGAAGATTTGATGAGAATAGAAAAGAGAGGCTAAATGCAAGAAGAGAGTACAAGGAAAGTAAAAACAAAGAAGAAAATGCTTTCCATCTGGAAGAACATATTCCATCCTAGATTTGTTCCCTGATCTTCAACAACTTTGCAAAGCTTAACAACATATATAATCAACAACATAAATAATTCACTAACTCTCCTGACTTAATGTAGCACAAACTGCCGACAAATTACAGTAGAAAAATCAACAATCATGTCAATAAAAGCGGAAAAATTTCAGGCAAGAAAAATATTTATACTACTCAATACACAATCTCTTAATATATCTAAAACAATATATATACAAGATTATACCCCATTTAAACCCTAACTCTCCAAATTTTGCATTTTCAATTGTAATTACTCATCAAAACCTAATTCATAACCTAAAAACCATAAAACCCACGAAATTTCAACACATGAAGACATAAATATAGAATTAAAAGAAGAGATTAGAACCCTAAATCTCATAAATTCTACAATTTAAATGTTTCTAAATTGAAAAAATAAAAACAAAACGCATAACACCAATATTTTCAATTCACATAATAATAACAACAGTAATCCTAAAAGTCGACTAAAAATTTAGACAAAAAACCAAACAAAAATACAATGGAAGAAAAGAAACTTACGATAATTGAGTGAAAAAAAAGAAACTCAAAATTATTGATTAAGTTATAATTTGTATAATTGGGTGTTATTATTAAAAAAAATAAAAACCTAAATTGCGAAAGAAGCTAAAAGAAAAAGAATTTAGAGAGGTTTAAAATGTAGAAGAAAAGAAAGACGAAGACGAAGAGAGCCGATGATTTGACTCGGACAGAGACCGAGTTGCGCCCTTTATTTTCCCACGACGTATAAGATCGAGGGGCTCCTTGCTTGGTTTTTCGCCTCTTCTAATCTGCAATAACAACAACAACAAAATCAACAACCACAACAATAAAAACACAAAAAATCGAATTGAAGAGAGAAAAGTTGCAGGAAATCGAAGAAGAAACAACGTTAGGGTTTCAATAAGGAGACACAGAGAGAAAAGGGAGAGGAAATATAACGGTTGAGAGAGAGAGGAAAAAGGAATTTGGGCTGATGTTGGAAAAACATTTCGCCTCTATTTTATGCGGGTTGATGGGCTGATGTTAGGAAAAGGGAGAGGTAAACTAATCCGATTCTATGGACCAACGAATCAGTTTTTTTTTGCACGTGAGGTTCGGCCCAACTGAACGAAATATAGGGGTTTTGAGGCTGATTAACCGATCCGGTTATAGATACGGAGCCGTTAATGGAAAACCGGATCAGTTTTCTATTAACTGATCTGGTTCTCTTAAAAATCGGAATGGTTAATTTCCCATATTTCCCACCTATATTTTCGAAGATTTACCGATCCGGTTCTCTTAAGGACCGCAGCGGTTGTGTTGTGACATATAACGTTTTTTCCACTAGTGCTTGTATTATAATTATAATTAACTTTTCCATTAATATAATTTGGCCTTTAACACCCCCCTTCTCCCAATTATTCGAAACTCTCTTACTTGAACTTTCAACTTCTAGTAGTCCAATGGACAAATAATCTTAAATAGTTGAACTTACATCTCATAATTGAACTCTCACCTCATTTCTTTAACCTTAGTATCATAAGATTGTTATTATTGTTCCCGACTTTCTTGCCACAATACTTCATACTTCTATGACCATATTATACCATACTTTGTAATCTACAATTATTATTGTAAGTTAAAACATCTTATTTCATCTTTCTGTGTCATGAATAGATGTACTATGCTTCAGCTTTCTTTTGAAATTTTATCATCTAACTTAAACTCATAGCCTATATTAAATTTAATTCTATAACTCATAACAACACTTCGCAAACATTTAACTCAATGTTCATATTAATCTTAACATCATACTTATTTCATTGTTAAATCATATCACTAATTCCCACATTAGCTAAGGTTTATATGTCCCCAACTTTTCCATTCTTCAACGTATTCTTACAATTACAGGATGACGTCTCTAAACCCTTTTTATTTGTCCCTGTTCAATACTCATAGTATGTAGAAGGTTCCCAATTCAAATATAGTTTCTCACGACTTAGATGCTACAACTCATTATACTATTATTCTACTCCTTCAATCTATCACTCATCTCTTGAGCTATTTATTACTAATATAATCCTCACATATTCAATTTACTTCTTCATACTTGATTTATACTTGGTTCAACGACCCATGAAGTTTTTGAAACAAATTCTTTTAATCTACTAATCGACACTTAAATTCTGAAACTTACTTTCCAACTACAACCTTAATTGTCCAACTTGACTTTTTCATACAACAATTTACATCATGGAGTAGGATTCTTCAACAAGCAACTTATCCTACGACCATTCCTACATAGATTTTAATCTTATAAAACCCAATTTCAAAGATTCTTCAAAGATACCTCTAAATAATGTAATTTAATAAACTTCTTGTCTTTATAATAACAAAAACATAAAGCTTACTTTATAACTTTATCAATTCACCCTCCATTTAATATCTCAAAGGACCAGTAATTATCATAAATCCAAAGATATAGCTAAATCTTCCACAAGTCATAATTGGCACTATACCTAACATCTCCAAACACTAGTTTACTTTCAAAATCTCAACCCTTGAACTTTTCATGACCCAGATAATCCCATGCACGCGATATATTGCTTATGCTTGGAACCCAAATTGTTCCTTCAGTTTACTTCGTGTTTTGCTTAAATAATGGATTTGATTTTCAAGGGAGGATTAATTGTGATAGTTATGGTGGACTGAGGTTTTATAGTTGCCTAAAGATTGGTCAAGATATCATGTTTAGTTGTTAGTAATAATTTAAAAACAGTTGTGTTAACGAGATTGTTGAGAATAAGAGATGGTTGATTTGAGATTTTACTAAAAGAGAAAGGTTTTCAGTTTGTTAATGAAGGAATTAATTTTCTTTAAGGAGGATAATTTAGATAAATTGCTGGAATTGACATTTATCAAGGAAATTTTTGAATTATTGTTGTTCTTGTAAGGTGTCGTTTATGGAATTCAAGCATTTTTGGAGGAATGAGGTTATGCATTCTTGGAAAAGGATTGTAGAGTTGCAGGCGATATTTCGAGAATGAGTAAAGGTACACATTGTCCTTCCATCTTGTAAACTCAATAATGTTTCTACAATTGTGAGTTGTATGGATTTCATGTTTTGTCAAATAAAAATTAGTTCCAGATTTGAATTTGTTGAGGTTTTATATACCTAAGTTCAGTATTGTTTGAAAAAGTGATTCTTAATTATAATTCTGTACGATTTCTTGAGTATGTTAGTTCATGCCAAGTGTTTCAGTTATATTTGAGATCAACGTTGATTTCCTAATTTTGAACTGAAGTATGTCTATAAGTTTTGAGCGATGAAATATAGTTTTATTCGAATATTTTGAAGTAATCAACTTATGTATACTAAGTCAATCTTGTTTTTGAATTCAAGTATATTTTAGTCGATAAGACTTAGGCCCTGTTCTTTTGAACTTATTTTGGCTGAACTGAACTGAACTTATTTTATTTTTGCTGAACTGAACTTATTTTTGCTGAACTGAACTTATTTTTGCTGAATTGAACTTATTTTTACTTATTTTTGCTGAACTCAACTTATTTTTGCTGAACTGAACTTATTTTTGCTAAAGAAAAATAAATAATAATAATAATAATAATAATAAATAATAAATAATAATAATAATAATAATAAATAATAAATAATAAATAATAATAATACTAATAATAAATAATAAATAATAATAATAATAATAATAAATAATAAAAAATAAATAATAATAATAATAAATAATAAATAATAAATAATAAATAATAAATAATAATAATACTAATAATAAATAATAAATAATAAATAATAATAAATAATAAATAATAAATAATAATAAATAATAAATAATAATAATAACAAATAATAATAATAATAATAATAATAATAATAATAATAAATAATAATAAATAATAAATAATAATAATAAATAATAATAAATAATAATAATAATAAATAATAAATAATAAATAATAAATAATAAATAATAAATAATAAATAATAAATAATAAATAATAAATAATAAATAATAAATAAATAATAATAATAATAAATAATAATAATAATAATAAATAAATAAATAAAATATTAAAATAAAAAAATAAAATAAAATATAAAAATGTAAAAATATAAAAAAATATAAAAATATAAAAATATAAAAAAATAAAAAAATAAAAAAAAATAAAAAAATAAAAAAATAAAAAAAAAAATAAAAAATTTAAAAATAATTACAAATTCATCGTTATTATAATATTAATAATAATAACAATATTAATAGTAATATTGAAAACAAATATAATAATTACAACATTATAGTATACTAAACTTATTTTTGCTGAACTGAACTTATTTTTGCTGAACTGAACTTATTTTTGCTGAACTGAACTTATTTTTACTTATTTTTGCTGAACTGAACTTATTTTTACTTATTTTTGCTGAAAATAAGTCCAAAAGAACAGGGCCTTAATAGTATAAGTTATTCAGTGTCTTAAATTTTAAGATATTATATACGAGTTTTAAGGAAGTGTTCTCGATATATAAATCCTAATGTTATTATAAGCGTGGTTTTTGAATTGAGCGACTTTGTACAACTATGTAATAGATGATCATCTAAATTTTAAAGAATTCGATTAAGTCTAATGAGATACGATTAAATACAGTTTCAAGTTTATGGAGTTTCAGTGTTATAGTTTACTTTCAGTTAATGAGATTTCAAGAATACTATTTTGGCAAGCGATCTCTGAACTAAAGAGTTGTATAGAGATTTTGGAAATGTAATTATAAACTTCATGGAGGAGAATTATTAGAAGTAGTATAGTATAGTAAGTCATAGCTTAATTGGGTATTATAAAAGGGTAAATTATACCACTTAGAGTTTTTAATGTGTTTATTATTATACTCATAATTATGAAAAACTCGAAGGAGTAATTCAGTAAGTTTGATATAACTAGTGAGCTCTACTTTAGAATCATTGAAAATGGTATGGGACATGGTAGTATCTGCACCTAAATTTGTACTTTAAGCATTTCGGGGATACGAAGAGTTTGTCCTGCCCCAAGTTATTGGGAATTCGAGTAAATTGTGGGTGACAAGAGGTTATTAAGATCTTATATCTATTTCAAGGATATGAGTATGGAATAAGATCTTAGATGTAATTATTAAAAACATTGAGATATATGGATTTGACATTGGAAGATACGAGTTTGAGAAGTTATCAACGAAGTATAACAATTTTCTTCATGTGGGGAAAAGATTCAGATTAGAAGTCCAATTAAATCAATTAGAGATATCGTCCAAGGAACCTTGAGGAAGTTAGGTTTTATATATGTTAAAGTAATTGAGGAATGAATTGGTTGTTGAAGAGTTCAACAAGGGATATAAATTATTGTGTGAGATAGTTGAGTTGACGATTAAAGTTGTAATACGGAAACGAGTTCTAGAGTTTAAGTACCTCATAATGGGTTAATAAGAAAATTGTATGAGAAATTCATGAGTCTAAAAGATGAGATGACTATTATTGGTATGCCATGAATAACAAGCATCGAGTTAAGTAATGTTAAAGATGAGAATATCATAATGGTAATATAAGAATTCAATATTTGGGTGTTGAAGGAGTATCAAATAGTAATTCGATATTGTATTGTCGGTGTCATAAGAGTTAGTATGATTTCTTGTGTTTGACATATTGTATAATTAGTGACATGATATAATAATGAAGGGAATGCATATATAAGATTAATATGGATTTAAGTTTAATTAATTGGAGATTACAAAGTTCAAACAAATAACTAGTAAAAAGGGAATTAAGTGGGGAGTTCATATAACATTTGTGTGATATTGAATTCGAGGTAATAAAGTTGTTTCTACTTGGGTTACTCGAAAAATCAGAAGTTCAAGTATGAGGGGGTCAAAATCATTAAGATGTAGGATTAACCATCGAGTCACGTTAAAGGAAGTATTAACTGTACCTATAGGATACTATACCTATGGGATATAAGTCTGAACTTTACAAGTTACAAGCTTTCACCTACAAAAATGGGTCTGAAGATGTTTTACATCAAGAGCTTTGAGTATATGGGATATGAACCTTGAAAACTATGGATATGAGCGATTTACAATTTGGTATTATTATATTTTAACTTTATGATAATTATTCAAAAGGATAATGTTCTACTAAAATATGACAAGAGTATTATATTTAGTCTAACACATAAGTATGAATATTGAGGTTTACTCAGGTTATGAGCTGTATGGGTTGTTTAATCAGGTTAAAGGGAAAGATAATTCTTGATACGGAACCTTTGTAACAAAAGTTTAAAGTATATAAGACTTACATTGGTACTCTGATTGGTAAGCTATATTTTGGACTATAATATAAGAGACTTATAGAATTGGATTGTATTTCTTTTAAAGTCTGTATTTAAGTAATTTTTGTAAAATGGATTTTATAAAATGTTGATTTATATTAAGTTACTAGAAACTCTAGTATGCTATGTTTATCAAGTAATCTAAGTTTTGTTATGAAATATCAGAATGCAATTGCGTTATGAGATTTGGGTATATCGTATTTGAGAATAATGAATTTGAATTTCAGAAAATATGAAATTATAAATAATGTATTTTGATTTTGTTTCTGTAAGGGGAAGAAGCCGCTGGAGCGGGGATGAACAACCTTCTGTAATCTGTATTCTGTATATTATGGGGACATATCCTGAAAAGTCTTTCAAGCAGTACACAATGGAACAGGGAGACGTCCCTTGTAAAAGCTTAGAGAATGCGCCTAGATGTCAACTCTATTCGTGTTCTCTTCCCTAGTATAATATGGTGATTTCTGGAAAAAGAAAAAAAAAATAGAAAATGTGTTTGAATATGCAAGTGGAAGTTATTTCAAACTTTCTTGCCGAAGTAACTCTCCCAAGTTTATGGAATTCCTGGGACGAATATGGCAATGAATTAATAAGGAACTCGTTAGGAATTTATGAAGAAGTTAGCTATGTTAAGCATATTTGGATTAAAGGTTATTAAATTTGAAATACAGAAGCGAGAGATATCACTATGTCTTAGAATATAATTATTAGAGTTGATTTTGGAAATCATATTATTCTATGGAATTGTTATAGTTCTTTTAGTTGAAAGTAAATACTATTTATTTCGTGAGACATTCGTATTAATATTTTAAGCAAGTATCATTGTAATTTGTGTAAAGTATTTGTTGTATGACTCTTCCATTATGACTTTTCTATATCTTGATTTCAAATGTCTCATGAGATGTTCGTTCGTTTTTCTGGATGGACAGTGCGTGTGTACTCAGTTTCACTGATTTTGTTCTTGGAACCTGTCCTGGTGGGGGCAGAGTTCATTATTAGTGGTTTTACAGGTGTTGTAAAAGCTCTGGATTACTTTGGATCATAAGTGTGATATGAAATGGTCGTGAGATGAGCAATTGTGGAAATTATATAGTTTAGTTGAGAGGTTTTCTTATGATACAATATTGTATCGTCTTGGAGTCTTGTTTTAGATTAATTTATTGTATTTATATTTCGGGGTGTTGTATTGTGGATCTTACCCACAAATCGAGGTTCGTATAAAAGGTTGTATTTCCGCTGCAAGAAAATGTAAATTCAGGTTTATTAAGTATTAATTGAGATTTGTGTATCTCAAGTGTGAGTAGCTAGCAGCTTGGAAGTGCGGGTTGATACAAGTGGTATCCCTATAACATCCCGCACACCCGAGCTGGTAGCTAATCACACTTAACATTCATAAATCACAATTATCATTAAATAACCTCAATTACAAGTCACCTGCAGCGGAACATAAATCAAAACGCGATTCTAGTCCTTTTATGGTCCACAATACATCAACCTAAAATAGTATATACAACTTCAGTAATAACATCCCCAAATGGATACAATAATACATCATAAGAATATGTCTACGACAATAATATAATCTCCATCTTGGGTTAAACCAGACATCTCTTATATCACAACTTACGATCAATAATCCCCTCTAGAGCGCAGTTGCCTGCAAAAATTTCTAACAATCAACTCTGCCCCCCACCAGGACAGGTTCTATGAATAAAATCAGTGAAACTGAGTACACACTGTCCAACCAGAAAATCATTTCGGTGGCTAAAAACGTATTTACAAAGTTAAGCTTATCTTACGAGACATTTGAAATCAAGATATAGAAAAGTCATAATGAAATAATCATACAATTACTTTACACAATTTACAATGATACTTGCTTAAAATAATAATACGAATGTCTCACGAGATAAAAAGTATTTACATTCACTTAGAGGAACCATAAGAATTCCATAGAATAATACGATTTCCAAATCAACTCTAATTTAATAACTCTAAAACATAATAATATCTCTCGCTTCTGTATTTCAAATTTAATAACCTTTAATCCAAATATGCGTAACATAACTAACTCCTTCATAAATTCCTAACGATTTCCTTAGTAATACATTCCCATATTCTGTTAGAACATTTATAGTTAAATGTATACGTTGATAATATGTGATGTTTGCGTTTTGATGTTGTGGTGTAATGAAACGTAGTTAGTTAGAAGGAAATAATGAAAAGGCATTGTAGAGCGCTCGCTTTGTTTTGGAGCGTCCGCACAAAATAGGCAGAGATCTGGAATTCCGTTCCAACAGGCCAGGAGCGCACGCTCCCCCTTGGAGCACCCGCTCCACTAAGGAGCGCCCCCTCCAAAGAGGAGCGCTAGCCCCAGTTCGTCAGTTTTCTGACGAATCAATTCCTTTCGCGAATTGATGCTTGTCTTTTCGTATGAATGGTTGTTTTCTTTCAGGCTTTTCTTCTGTAAATCTTCCAAGGTATATATAGGGAGATGTCATATATTGCAATGGGTTAGATTCATTCACAAACTTGCCTTAGGAGATTCATTTCTAGATTTCTCTCCTTGTTCAAACTAAAGCACATCCTTCAATCACATTGTAGTGAATGTAGTTTGTCATCAACCAAACTTCATTGATTCTTCTTCGTATCTCACAGGAGTTTACCGTGAACCTCGTTGATCATAGTGGATCGGTAAAATTCTTGTAGGAAAGCGTATAGTTACGTGCTTGGAAGTACCATCCGGTTTCCCACAATATACTCATCCTAGTTACACATATAACAATCTACAAGAATTTTAACCTTTGAGTGATGGCTTCCTTGAAAGATATGACTACAAATTTCCAGAAATTGGAGAAGTTTGAAGGGATTGGATATTGCCGTTGGCAAAAGAAGATGCATTTTCTGTTGACCACATTAAATGTGGTCTATGTTCTTAGCACCCCAATGCCACCATTGCCGGAATAAGGGAAAACTGAAACTCTGGAGGAAACTCGTGCAAGAACAAAGTGGGAGAATGATGATTACATTTGCCGGGGCCATATCTTGAACACGATGTCGGACACCTTGGTCGATCTTTATCAATATGTAGAGAGCGCCAAGGAACTGTGGGATGCTCTTGAAGCAAAGTACATCGCGTAGGACGCATCAAGTAAGAAATTTTTAGTTAGCAATTTTAATTCTTACAAAATGATTGATGGTCGTTCCGTTATGGAACAATTTCATGAGGTTCAACATATGTTGAACCAAATTAGATAACAAAGAATGGTGATGGATGAATCATTCTCGGTTGCATCCATCATTGACAAATTACCCCCATCTTGGAAGGACATTAGGAATTCATTGAAACATAAGAAGGAGACCATGTCCTTGGTAGATTTGGGTACCCATCTCTGAATTGAGGAGGGCATCCGGTCTCAAGATGTCTCTAAGGACCCAAAAAGTGGTACGGTTTCTTCTATCAACATGATGGAAGAAGGGCAATCAAGTGGAACTAAAACGTCTAAGAAACGCCCATGGAAGTCCAACAAAAATCACCCCGGGAATGATAAGAAAAAGGGCAAGGCTATGTCTTGTTGGGGGTGTGGTGGTTCTCACATGAAGAGGAATTGTCCCTCTTTGGCTATGAAGAACAAGGATCAACCTAAGGTTGATCCCCATCAAGGTCAGTTTGCACATGATGTTTCTTTAAATGAAGAAATGAATTTTATTGCAATGATTTCTGAAATCAATGTGGTGCAGGATGATGATTCTTGGTGGGTGGACTCCGGGGCATCAAGGCATGTGTGTAAAGATCGTCACTTCTTCAATATATATCAAGCTTTGGATGATGGACCGGTCTTGTACATGGGAAATGACTCTACGGTAAAGGCAAAAGGAATAGGCCAAGTGGAGTTGCTCCTCACTTCCGGGAAGACTTTGACTTTGAGAGAAGTTGTGTATGTACCCGAAGTTAGGAAAAACTTGATGTTCGGAGGTTTACTAAATAAGTACGGCTTCAAAATGGTGTTTGAGGCCGATAAGTTTATTTTAAGTAATGGTGGTGTATTTGTAGGACAAGGATACTTTTGTAATAATATGTTTAAACTTTCAATTGATAATAAAAGTGTGAATTCTATTTACATGGTGGATGTTTCTTCTCTATGACACAATCGTTTATGTCATGTTAATTATCGTAGATTATATGATATGTCTAAAGATGGTTTGATTCCTAAAGTTGACATGAATGTAGAGAAGTGTAAAACATGCATGTTAAACAAAATTACAAGAAATCCTTTTCTTAGTGTTCAAAGGCAATCAAACAAGCTAGAATTGGTGCATAGTGATTTGTGTGATTTTCATAGCACACCATCTTTGGGAAATAAGAAGTATTTAATAACCTTAATTGATGATTTTTCTCGATATTGTTATGTGTACTTATTGTTTTTTAAAGATGAGGCACTTGATAAGTTTAAGATTTATAAGACCGAAGTTGAATTACAATCTAATTTGTTGCTTAAGCGATTTCGGACAGATAAGGGTGGGGAATATTATGATCCAACTTATTTTTCATCAATTGGAGTCATTAATGAAACAACCGCTCCGTACTCACCACAACAAAATGGGATTGCGGAACGGAAAAATAGGACCTTAAAGGAAATGGTTAATTCCATGTTATCTAACTCGGGTTTGAGTAACGGGTTTTGGGGTGAAGCCATGCTAACGGCTTGCTATATTTTGAATAGGGTTCCAAATAAAAGGAACAAGGTTACCCCATATGAACTTTGGTTTGGTAGGAGGTCTACTCTCAATTACCTTCGGGTTTGGGGTTGTAGGGCAATTGTAAGGTTACCATAACCTAAAAGGAAAGCCTTGGGTGAGAAAGGAATTGATTGCATATTCATAGGTTATGCAGAGCATAGTAAATCCTATAAGTTTTATGTCTTAGAGCATAATGATTTTGTCTCAATACACTCGGTGATTGAGTCAAGGGATGCAATCTTTGATGAGAATCGTTTTTCATCAATTCCTAGACTAAGGGACTTACCAAGCACAAGTTCAATCGTTGATATTGATCTTCCTAGTACATCAAATCCTATTCCTTCAAATGAAGTTATTGATGCTAGTGAAGATCATGAAGCTCCTTCTATTCCTGAAATTAGGAGAAGTAAGAGAACAAGGAAAGAGAAAGACTTTGGCCCGGATTTCCAACTTTATTTAGTGGAAGGATCAAGGGAATCTCTTTATTCTCAAACACTTTATTGTTTTAGTGTTGAGGAGGATCTTAAAACGTTTGGTGAGGCTATGAAGTCTCATGATTCGGCTTTTTGGAAAGAGGCTGTGAATGATGAAATGGACTCAATAATGGGAAATAATACATGGGTTTTGGCTAATTTACCGCTCGGTTGCACACCACTCGGTTGTAAGTGGATTTTCAAAAGGAAAATGAGAATCGATGGAACCGTTGAAAAGTATAAGGCAAGACTTGTAGTCCAAGGCTTTAAACAAACTTACGCTGTCGATTACTTTGATACATATGCTCCGGTGGCAAGAATTACCACCATTAGGTTGTTAGTGGCCTTAGCGGCCATTCATAATCTAGTAATTCACCAAATGGATGTCAAAACAGCATTCCTTAATGGTGAATTGGAGGAAGAAGTGTATATGAAACAACCGGAGGGCTTTGTTGTCCAAGGACAATAAAAGAAGGTGTGTAAGCTTATTAAATCTTTGTATGGACTTAAACAGGCACTAAAACAATGGCATCAAAAGTTTGATGATGTTGTCTTGGCTAACGGTTTTAAAATAAATCAATCCGATAAGTGTGTATATAGCAAATTTGATAATAATGGTAAAGGTGTTATGATTTGTCTATATGTGGATGACATGCTTATCTTTGGGACTGATTTGGAGCAAGTCATTAAGACTAAGAAGTTTCTCTCTTCAAGTTTCTCCATGAAAAATATGGGAGAGGCGGATGTTATTCTTGGTATTAGAATAAGGAGACAGAATGGCTCAGTTTATTTGTCACACTCTGATTATCTTGAGAAGGTGATTGAGAGGTTTAATGGATCAAAGAGTGCTCCATGTGCTACTCCGATGGAACCAAGTATCAAGTTGGTTCGGAATAGTGGTAATCCAGTTTCTCAATTGAATTATGCTAGTTTAATTGGATGCTTGATGTATGCTATGACAAGTACTCGGCCGGATATAGCATTCGCGGTTGGCAAGTTAAGTAGGTATACCAGTAATCCTAGTATGGAACATTGACAAGCCTTAAGGCGAGTATTGAGATACTTGAATAAAACTATTCACTTTAGTTTGACATTCAAGGGAGATCCTTCGATGTTAGAAGGTTACTCGGATGCTAGCTGGATAACCAACAAGGAAGACTATTCGTCTACTAGTGGTTGGGTGTTTCTTCTTGGAGGAGGTGCCATATCTTAGGCATCTAAGAAGCAAACATGTATTACCAATTGAACTATGGCATTGGAATTCATAGCATTAGCCTCGGCTTGTAAAGAGGCGGAATGGCTAAGGAATTTGATGAGTGAGGTGGATCTATGTCCTAAACCCATGCCTCCTATTGCAATTCATTGTGATAGTGCTTCCACCATTTCAAAGGCTTATAGCCAAGTTTATAACGGCAAATCTCGACACATTGGTGTGTGGCACAGTTATGTGCGTGAGATGATCCATGATGGAGTCGTTACTATTGATTTTGTACGGTCTAATGTGAACCTAGCGGATCCGTTCACTAAACCATTGCCAAGGGAAATGGTGTACAAAACGTCAAGAGGGATGGGAATGAAGCCCATGCATAAGTCACAAGTGGAGAAAACTCAATTCACGTCTTGTACAACGCAAGATCTTGAATTCAATGAGGATCAAACTTGATTTGTGGCATGTAGCACTCAAAGAGTCACATCCCAAGGTGAGTGCTTGTTTCTACAATGTTTAAGGATGATTTTAATATCTTAATAAACCTTTGACTAGTTGCTCATGTTGTAGGAGCATGTTTCATTAAGGTTTACCTATGTGAGTAAGAAGTTTGGCCGCTTCACCAAGTTCGGGGTTTGGCTTGGAACACTCATGAATCGGATATGGACTCAAGGCCTTCAAAGGAGTTGTTATTTACATGTGTATTTGTGTAAGGTTATGTGTGTAGCTTCTTCAATATTTCGTATGATTGGGTGATTCAATGCTTAGTCAATCACTTCAATCGAAAGCTTGTAAAGAATGCTATAATAAGTGGAAATTCAATCTTAAAGATATTTTCATTTATGCATAAGTTTAGTTGTTTTATATTGTTTGCAAGTGGACGAACTTAAAGCATTTATACTATAAATGGAGGAGGATTGTTAGAACTTTTATAGTTAAATGTATTCGTTGATAATATGTGATGTTTGCGTTTTGAAGTTGTGGTGTAATGAAACGTAGTTAGTTAGAAGGAAATAACGAAAAGGCATTGTAGAGCGCTCGCTTTGTTTTGGAGCGTCCGCACAAAATAGGCAGAGATCTGGAATTCCGTCCCAGCAGGCCAGGAGCGCACGCTCCCCCTTGGAGCGCCCGCTCCACTGAGGAGCGCCCACTCCAAAGAGGAGCGCTAGCTCTAGTTCGTCAGTTTTCTGACGAATCAATTCCTTTCGCGAATTGATGATTGTCTTTTCTTCTGAATGGTTGTGTACTTTCAGGCTTTTCTTCTGCAAATCTTCCAAGGTATATATAGGGAGATGTCACATATTGGAATGGGTTAGATTCATTCACAAACTTGCCTTAGGAGATTCATTTCTAGATTTCTCTCCTTGTTCAAACTAAAGCACATCCTTCAAACACATTGTAGTGAATGTAGTTTGTCATCAACCAAACTTCATTGATTCTTCTTCGTATCTCACAAGAGTTTACCGTGAACCTCGTTGATCATAGTGGGTCGGTAAAATTCTTGTAGGAAAGCGTATAGTTACGTGCTTGGAAGTACCATCCGGTTTCCCACAATATACTCATCCTAGTTACACATATAACATATTCGTCCCAAGAATTCCATAAACTTGGGAAAGTTACTTTGGAAATAAAGTTCGAAATAACTTCCACGAAACCACTTGCATATTCAAATACGTATTCTATTTTCTTTCAGAAATCATCATATTATACTGGGGAAGAGAACACGAATAGAGTTGCCGTCCAGGCGCATTCTCTAAGCTTTTACAAGGGACGTCTCCCTCTTCTGTTATGTACTGCTTGCAAGACTTTTCAGGACATGTCCCCAGAATATACAAAATATAGATTACAGAAGGTTGTTCATCAACACTCCAGCGGCTTCTTCCCCTTACAGAAACAAAATCAAAATACATCATTTATAATTTCATATTTTCTTAAATTCAGATTCATAATTCGCAAATGCAATATACTCAAATCTCATAATACGATTGCATTCTGGTATTTCATAATAAAACTTAGGTTACTTGATAAACATAGTATACTAGAGTTTCCAATAACTTAACATAAATCAACCTTTAATAGAATTTAATTGAAAAAAATTACTTAATACAGACTTTGACATAGTTTATCAATCAGAATCCCATAATAGAATATAAGTCTTACATAAAATTTATATCTTAGTTACAAAAATTCTCTACTCAGAAATATCGTCCCATTTAATCTTATGTAACAACCTATACATCATATGACTTAAGTAAAACTCGAAGTTTATACTTATTTTAATCATACTAAATATAGTATTCTTGTCAGATCCCAATAGAACTTTTATTATCCTTTTTAAATACTCGTTCTATAGTCAAATAAGTTTGTATTGCATATACATACATAAAGCTCATGATGTAAAACGTCCAATATTTTATTCCTGTAATTTAAATACACAAAAACATATAACTTCTAGAGTTTTGACTTATGCTTATAATGATAGTTGATGCTTCCTCCAACATTAATCCGACATCTTAATGATTGAACCCTTCAAACTTGAATTTCCGATCTTCTAGTAACTCAACTAGTATAATAACTGGAAATAAACTTTATTACCTCAAGTTCAATATTACCCAAATCTTGTTTGTATTCCAACCTTATTTCTTATCATGTCTCAATTACTTGTTTAAACTTTCTAATTCCAATTATATAAACTTATATCCAAATTAACCTTAGATCAATATTTTCATCATCATTAAATCATATCCCTAGTTCCCAACACTACATTGCACAAGATCTATATTTCTCCGACTTTCCATTCTTTAACCTTTCTCTTTTAGTTAGAAAATGATATCTCGAAACTCTTTTATTTATCCTAGTTTGATACTCATAGCGTGAGATTCCTAACTTGAATATAATTCGTCACAACTTAAGTAATATATACTGTTCGGTTTTTTCACCATATACCCCCGACAAATTAAAAAATTCACCATATACCCTCAATGTTTCAAAAATTCACCATATACCCTTGAGTTTTTGAAAACGTTCACCAAATGCCCTTTTTCTAACTTCCGTTAACTCACCGTTAGGTTTATTTACGATTTTGCCATCATTAAGCCCTAACCCTAATTCTAATCTAACCCTAACCCTAATCTAACCCTAACCCTTACCCTAACCCTAATCTAAACCCTAATCTAACCCAACCTCCACCCCACCCCAACCCCCACCCCCCCCCCTCCACCCCACCCCCTCCACCCCCCACCCCCTCCCCTCTACTCCACCTGGCGGCCCCCCCCCCCCCCCCCCCCCGTCGATTCCCCCACTCCCTTCCCCCTCCCCAGTCGATTCCCCCCCCCCCTCTCCGTCGATTACCCCACCCCCCCCCCCTCCCCGTCGAATTCCCCTAACCCCACCCTTCCCTCTCCCCCCGTCGAATTCCCCTAACCCCACCCCCTCCCCTCTCCCCTCGTCGATTTCCCCCACCCCACCCCCTTCCCACTAGAATTTTTGGAACAAATGAGATGCTGATGCACCGCTTCTCTCTCTCCCCTTGGCGGTGAAAATTCAACCCGGATCCGAGCAACCCGGATCGAAGGAGCGAAGAGGAAGACGAAATCATTCGAGGGTGGGTATAGGGTGGGGCGCGCGCTGCGAGGGGGGAAGCCGATGGCTGCAGCCCATGTGCGGTGGAGGGGAGGGGGAGGGGATGCGGCGGTGGAGGGGATGAGGGAGGGTGGGGGGGGCTTTCGAATTTACGGGCTACGCGGGTTGCGGGGCTGCGGGAGAGAGTGGGGGGGGGGCTGCGGCGGAGGGAGAGGGAGGGAGGGGGGATGCGGCGGTGGAAGGGGGAGAGGGATGCGGCGGTGGAGGGGGGGAGGGGGTGGGGGGGTTGGGCCGGGGGTGGAGGGGTGGTGGGCCGGGTGGGTTAGGGTTTAGTGTAAGGGTAAGGGTTTAGGTTTAGGATTAGGGTAAGGGTTAGATTAGAATTAGGGTTTAGGGTTAGTAATGGCAAAATCGTAAATAAAGCTAACGGAGAGTTAACGGAAGTTAGAAAAAGGGCATTTCATGAACGTTTTCGAAAACTCAAGGGTATATGGTGAATTTTTGGAACATTGAGGGTATATGGTGAATTTTTTAATTTGTCGGGGGTATATGGTGAAAAAACCGTATACTGTTTTTCTTCTCCTTTGATCCATTTTTCCTTCCTAAGCTGTTATCCGGCCTGCTATAAACTTCATATTCAGTTTTACTTCCATATTACAGCCCTAATTGCCTGACTTACCTTTCTAACATGGCAACTTACATTTTAAAATAGAACCCCTCAAATAAACAATTTATCTTACAACCATTCCAACTTAGATATCCAGATTTATAAAACCTAATTCCAAAAATTCTTCGACGATACCTCTAAATGATATAATTTAACTTTTGGTATAAACGTCTTTTCTTTATTAAAAAAACATAAAATCCAAAATCTTACTTTATAACTTTATCAATTTACACTCCATCTAATACCCCAAAAGATTTATGGCTAATTCTAGTAATTATCATATATCCAAACATATAACGACATGCCATAATTTGTATCATACCTAACATCTCCAAACAATAGTTCACTTTGAAATCTCTATCCTCGAACTTTTCATGACCCAAATAGTCCCAAGTCCGCAAAACTCATAACAAGACATATTCCGAAATCCTGTATTACAGTCAGACTTTCAAACTCAAAGTCGAGTCCACACTCCTCAGAGTTGATAACCAATATATTTAAATTCTTTGTATCGTGAACATATTTTGGAATTTCTATAACGAACTTGAATCACGAAACACTCGACAATTATAATATACCCAGGTTCTCAATAAAATTCTATCAATTAACTCTTGATATATATATATACATACCAAAGAACTATATATAGACGAATTTCAACAAAAACCTGATTAGGTTCCATAAACTTATAAATCTCATTAACTTAAGTTTATCCCTTGTTGCTAAGTATACGAAATCCCTCAGAATATCATACTTATAATCACATTGGGAATTACATCGACAATTCTTACTTACATACTTATAATCAGATATCCATAACTTTCATATAATATCTGAGAATGTGGATCATCGATTAACTTATACTATTACGTCTCAGATATCAAAATATCTTTCAATACCAAACAAGATTAACTCAGTGTAGGATAAGTTGATATCATTGGGTATCATCTCCTTCAAAATTTTGAAAAAAACATAAAACTATCTTCCATAGCCAAAACTTATAAATATATCTCAAATCATTATTAGGAAATCAATGCTATCTTTATATAATCACACAGTTGGTGTTAAATCATATGCTAAGGAAAATCAGAAAAACCTTGTACTTAAGAATCACACTTTTCAAACAAGCGGAACTCCACAACAAGTTTAGGTCAGAACTCTAGTTTCTTTTAATAAAATCATGAAATCCATACAACTTGTCGTTGTGCAGACACGTTTAGTTATAAGGTGGAGGGACAATGTGTACCTTTTTTTCCAATAGTACTGACTATTCACCATAACCTTGTTCGACCTCCGATAATGCTTGAATTCCATTGTCTAATCCTCGAGATTCATTTCATAACAATAAAAAAAAGATATTAATACCCATTTCCACAAACACTCAAATAATGACCTTACATTGATAGGACTTCCTTTATATAAATTATTCCATTAGTCCAATTCAACCTTTTTAAATCAAAACTAAACCTTTGACATAATATATAAGAAATTCTTTCAACCAAACCTTTTTAAATCACAGTTTTCCTCAACTTAAGCCCATCAAAGGATAATTTCAACCAAATTCTTTTCAATCAGACCATTCATTATATAAGAAATCATATTTTCAACAATCTGACATAATAATACATTCTCAATTCCAAGTTTAATTCTTTACAAAAAGATCAGTTTATCCGAAGGAAAATAATAGTATGGTCAAGCTCATAAACTACTCAATTTCTTAAAACAATGTTCAAAAACTGATTTGTTACTAATGCCAAAAACTGAAATTCAATTTCAGTAAATTCTTATAAACTCAAGCAAATTGAACAATATTAATCTAAGTTTACATTAATCTTATTTGAATTGGTAATTTCAGAGAAAGAACATAAATTCCAAAGTTCATACCTTGATAGAAATTAGATGAAACTGATATTGGGTTTCTTTAAAACCACAAACACATCATCCTATACTTATGAGGAGGATTTACTGGAGCTAGAGACTAGGTGCGGTGATGGCGGAAGAACCACCAACACATGACACGAGGTGGCAGCAACAACCACGAAGCAGAGGAAGGGAAGTCGAGCAGCAGCCAGGTGTCGAGCAGAGAGAAACTCGGCCAGCGCCACGAAGAAGCAAGCGCGGCAACGGCGGCAACACCAGCCATGGTAGCCAAGAAATTCAGGCGAGGAAGGGGAGGGTTTGCCACGAGAGAGAAGAGAGATGATGAAAGATTGGGGTTTTAGTTCAATGACGATGTTTTAAATGGCTTATAGGTTGTTTCTTCTTAAATCTAGAGAGTTCTTTTAACTTATTTTCTATTTTTTTTTTTCTTTTTTTCCAATTTCAATAGGGCATTTTTGTAATTTCATTATTAAGCTAAAAACGAACTTTGATTTCAATAAGAATTTTTAAGAGTTCAATAAACTCAATCATAGTAAAGCAGATTTTAAAACATTAATTAAACTAATGGTCATAATTACCAATTAAGAAAGCTGCTTAAAATCTTAGGTTGTTACATACTACCACCCTTAAAAGAAATTTCGTCCTCGAAATTTAAAAAAAACACCAAAGCTGTTAGTTTGTCCAAACGAATAGATCACATAAAACGTTTTAAGCAAAATCCAGAAGCAGACAAGCTCATAACTTACTTTATTACCTCAAAAGATTGATGGCTTCCCAAACTAATAATCACTGTACCTCAATTTAAATTCTCCATAACTCCCAGAACATAGTTTCCTCAATCATCACTTATAGTATAAGCTAAAATCCCAATAGATCTTTTCACTTTTCCAAAATCTCATTTCTCTATACTCAATCTTGAACTTCCTCTATTTTCTATTCCTCAATTCTTGACCACCAATAATCCAAATCAATTTCAAACAATCCCAAAAATCTTTCTTGAACTTATATGCCATGATATGAAGATCACGACAACTCTAAAACAACCATGCTCTAATACCACCTGTAACAGCCCGCACACCCGAGCTGCAAGCTAATCACACTTAACATTCATAAATCACAATTATCCTTAAATAACCTCAATTACAAATCACCTGCAGCGGAACATAAATCAAAACGCGATTCTAGTCCTTTTATGGTCCACAATACATCAACCTAAAATAGTATATACAAATTCAGTAATAACATCCCCAAATGGATACAATAATACATCATAAGAATATGTCTACGACAATAAAATAATCCATGTAACAGCCCGCACTTTCGAGCTGCTAGCTAATCATACTTAACATTCAAAAATTTCTATTATCATTTAATAAACCACAATCAGACATTACTTGCAGCGAAAATATAAACTCAAATACAATCCTCAAAACAAAACCTCTAAGTGGTCTTAAAACAATTTTATCTTATACTAGATCTCCAGAGTATAAGATATGAGAACATAAGAATCCTTCTTCATTGACCACCATATTCTCCCGAGTGTCTCACTTATGACTTTACCTTTTCATGCTCCTGTCCTTGAATCACTCTTGTCAAATCCTTATACATGCAAAGTCACTTAATTATGAACTCTGCCCCCACCAGGACAGGTTCCATGCACAAAATCAGCGAAACTGAGAACACATTGTCGAACCAGAAAATCTTTTTGGTGGCTTGAAACATATTTACAGAGTTATGTTTATCTTACGGAATATTAGAAATCAAGATGTAGAAAAATCACAATGAAAGAATCATATAACAAATACATATAGACAATTTTCAATGTTACTCGTTTTAAATAATAATAAAAGATTTCACAAAATGAATAATATACACTTCCAATTAGAGAGACCTCATAAGGATTCCATAGTATCTAATACGATCTACCAAAATCAATTCTATATGACATACTCTATGACATAACAATATTTCTCACTTCTGTATTTCAAAAAGAATAACCTCTAATCCAAATATGTGCAACATAACTAATTCCTTTCAAACATTCCTAACGAGTCTCTTAGTAATTCATTCCCATATTGAGCACATGAATTCCATAAAATTGGGTGAGTAAGACATTACTTCGGAAATAAAGTTTAACTTTACATGAAACCACTTGCATATTCAAATACGTTTTCTATTTTCTTTCAGAAATCATATTATACCGGGGAAGAGAACACGAATAGAGTTGCCATCCAGGCGAAGTCTCTAAGCTTTTACAAGGGACGTCTCCCTCTTCCGTTATGTACTGCTTGCAAGACTTTTCAGTACATGTCCCCCAGAATACAGAATACATAATACAAAAAATACTGAATACATAATGTTGTTCATTACTGCTCTAGCACCTTCTTCCCCTTTACGAAAACCGAATCAAAATATATCATTCAAACAGAATACATAATTCATAATCCAATACCCTAAGTCAACCTAATTAACCCTAAGTCAACCTAACTTTCTCCCTAACCCACCCACAAACCCAACCCCACCAGCCCCACCACCCCCCTCCCAACAACCCTAGTTCCACCAGCCCCAAGCCCACAAGCCCCCAGCCCACCACACCCCAACAACTCCAGCCCTCCTCCCCCCCGCCGCGCTCCACCTCCCCACCACCACCGGCCCCCGACACGCCTTCCCCTTCCCACCACCCCAAGCCCGCATCCCCCTCCCGCATTCCCCCTCCTCTTCGAAACAATACAGAAGCCGATCTCCCCCCCCTCCCCGTCGAAACTTGACCGCCCGCCCCTTCGAAACTTGGGCCACCCCACGCAGCCGCCCCTTCGAAACTTCAAGCCACCATTATTGACGAAGAAATCCGAGCCATTGGGGAGCGAATGAGTTCTCGGGGAGGGAGGGGGGAGTGGCTCGAGTTCGCGGTGGAGGGGGAGCGACCGAGTTCGCGGGGGAGGGAGAGGAAGGGTGGCGACCGAGTTCGCGGGGGAAGGTGGGGATGCGGGCCGGGGGTGGTGGAAAGGTGGTGGCAACCGAGTTCGCATGGGTGGGAAGGGGGGGGCGCGGCGGCCGGGGGGGTGGGGGTGGGGGAGGCGCGACTGGCGAGGAAGGGGAGGGGGGTGGCTGCATGGGGCTTGCGTGGGAAGGGGAGGGGGATGGGGGGCTGGTGGGGTTAGAGGTGGGTTAGGGAGAGAGAGAGAGAGTTGGGTTGACTTAGGTTAATTGGGTTGACTTAGGATTTTTTAGGGTTTTTAGGGTTAATTAGGGTTTTTTAGGGTTAATTAGGGTTAATGACTAACGGAGTTAACCACCGTTAGTCATTAAGGGTATTTTGGGTAATTTTTTTAAAGGTCAGGGGAATCTAGTGAATTTTTCTAAAGGTCAGGGGTATCTGTTGAATTTTGAAAAAAGTGGGGGTATTTGGTGAATAATTTTTTTTGTCAGGGGTATTTGGTGAAAAATCCGTTTATACTTCCATGTCCATATTCTACCATATTTTATAATCTACAACTATTATTAAAAATATTTATTCCATCTTTTCGTGTCAATAAATCTTATTATCTCACTCATAGCCCATATTAGTTTTAAATCTATAACTCATAACCACATTTCTCAAATATTTCAACTCAATGTTCATATTAATCTTAACTCTATATTTATTCCATTATCAAATCATCTCACTAGTTCCCAAGCGTTCTATTATACAAGATTCATATCTTCCCCACTTTCCATTCTTAACCTTACTATTTCAATTAGAGGATGACATCTCTGAATCTTTTATTTGTTCCCACTCCATATTCATAGTAGAAAACTCCTGATTTGGATATAGTTCTTCACAACTTAGGTACTACGACTCATTTACTGTTTCTCTACTCCTTCGATCTATTATATTACTGATATAAACATCACATATTCAATTTACTTCCCAATACTTGATTTATGTTTACAACTACTTTACTCAGCATGCTTAAAGGACCCATGAAATTCCTGTAACAAGTTCCTTTACTCTACTAAACATTTAAACTTCGAAAGTTACTTCCAAATTTGCAACCTTAATTGTTCAACGTAACTTTCTCATATAACAACTTACATTCTAAAGTAGAACTTTTCAAACAAGCAACTTATTGTACAACCACTCCAACATAGATTTTCAATCTTATAGAACCCAATTCCCAAGATTCTTCAAACATACCTCTAAATAATATAATATGCCTTTTGATATAAATTTCTTTTATTCGCAAAAACAGAATCTTAAAACTTACTTTATAAATTCACCAATTTACACTCCATCTAATATCCCAAAGGATTTATGGCTAACTCTAGTAATTATCATATATCCAAACATATAGCTAAATCTTCCACAAGTCATAATTTGTACTATACTTAACATCTCCAAATAATAGTTTACTTTTGAAATCTCTATCTTTGGACTTTTCATGACCCAAATAATCCTAAGGACGCAAAACTCAAAATAACACATATATATCCTGAAATCTTGTATTATAGGCAAACTTTCCAAACTCATATCTTCCAAACGTCAAGTCTGCATTCCTCGACGTTGATAACCAATATCTTAAAAACTTAGTATTGTGAACGTATTTCGGGATTTGTATAACGAGCTTGAATCAGGAAGCACTTGACAATTACTCGTTACTCGGTCACTCAATAGCATTCTATTGATGAAACTTTTGGTACGTTTATACACCATAGAACTATATACAACCGAATTTTAGCGAACACCTAATTTAGTTCTATAAACTTATCATCCCATTAACTTAATTACATCCTTGATTGCAAAGCATACGAAATCCCCATGAATATTATACTTATAAAGACCTGGGGAATTATATCGAAAATTCTTACTTAAATACTTATAATCAAATATCCATAGCTTTCATATAATATCTTAAAACATGGGTCATCGATTAACTTATACTATCAGATCTCAGAAACCAGAATATTCTTCAATACGGAACAAGATTGACTTAGTGTAGCAGAACTTGGTATCCATGGATAACCTTTACTTACATAGCCAAAACTTACAAAACTATATCTCAATTCAAAAATAGGAAATCAACGCTAAACTCTATATACTCAAACACTTGGCGTCAAATCACATGCTCCGGAAAATCCAAAAAACATAGTATTTATGAATCACACCTTCAAGCACGCTGAACTTTATAATCATAAAGTCATAACAAGTTCAAGTCAGATCTAATTGCTCTTAATAAAATCATGAAATTCATAAAACTTGTAGTTGCACAGACAATGGTAGTTATAAGGTGGAGGGACAATGTGTACTTTTTTTTAATAGTACAAACACCAGGAATCCAAAACCTTGATTTCCTTATTTGCTTGATCTCTGGAGCACAAACTTAAAGATTTCCCTCAACAATACAGATAACGAAGAATAAGCACTAATTTTTACTCACTCTAAAATGCACTACTTGATCAAATTTTCTTAGCATAAATTGCTCTATTACTCGAATTCAGTTCCTCGAAAAATCTAATATATAACTTATATATGAAATCCCCACAATTATCTCCATGTAACCTTCCTCCATTTATAGTCCTCTAAACAACATTAATATAACTTGTAAGTAACACTAATTATATTTCATTTCCGCAAACTAGTTCTGAAAAATATAGAGATTTAGAACTAAACCAATAGTGAGTCATCATACAACTAGACCCATGTAAATATGAGTTTCTAGACTTATAAATCAAGAATATAGAAGTAGGAGCTAGGTTTTATACCTGTATAGAAAAGGGAAGAGATTGGAAAACATCAGCACCATCAATCACCACCACTAATGGCAACACAACACACGAGAAAGAAGAGCAACAGTGGTACAGGTACACGTACAGCAGCTGAGTAGAAAAGGATGAAGTAGCACACACCCACATGAGGTGAAATAATAATGGTGGTGAGCAAAACCATCAGCGATACAACGCCGGCGTCAAATGCGTGGCAACAGCAGTGGCCAAGAAAAACATAGCAAGAATCAACATCAATTAATCATGCATGATAGAAGAGAGAGAAAACACTTGGGTCTTTGGGGGTTTTTTCCCCCTATTTGAAGCTAGAACATAAATTAATGAACTTGGGATGCTAAAGATTGAATCTTTGATAGATAATCCTTTTATTTTTGAAAGAGAGAAATATCAGATTTAGCATTTGCTCGAGAAGAAACAAAATGGAAGAAGTAAAAGGAGCATACAACCTTGAGGTATGCAAGACCACAACAACACCGGAATGCCGGCTTACGGTGGCCAGCTAAATGACGCAGCTCACGAGGCATATAGGACAACCACCACGAGGAATAAGAGGGGATGTGAGAGATTTAAGATTCCTTAATGTTGGATTTTAAGAAATCAGTAGGAGATATTTGCTTGATAATTTTCTAGAATGACTTCCTTCCCCTAAAAATTGTTGTTTCTTAGTACTATTTATAAAAGAGAATGAAGATGGTGGTTTCTTCTAGAGAAACCCACGAAAAATAAGAAGGAAACACATGTTTTTCTTTTCTCTCTTTTTTTTTAACAAGGGCAAAGTTGTAAATGTATATTTGAGGTTTCAAAAATCAGATTTTTCATCTTTCAATTTCCTTAAAACATTTTTTTTTGAAGCACAAAAGTTACTAAAATCATTTCATAATTATAAAAGCAATCTCATATTTCTAAAAGTCATACAAACATTATCGTATAATCGAGTATAATAAAATATAATTGATTCTTAGTTAAACCTGCTTACAAGTATGGGCTATTACATACTACCACCCTTAAAATAAATTTCATCCTCGAAATTTGAAAATATAAAACTTAGATAATTTTGAAAAAGGGTACATCAATACATTTCACAAAAATCAAAACATAGCTAAATTCTAATATCTCAAAAGATGAATTGCTTCCCAAATAAATAATCACTAATCTCGAATCCAAATTCTCCACAATTCCTAGAACATAATTTCCCCAAAATCATTACTCAAGCTATAAGCTAAAATCTCAATACAACTTTCACTTCTCAAACTTTAATTCTCATACTCAACCTTCAATTTCTCAATTTCTATTCCTCGATTTTTAGTAACTGACCCAAATTGATTTTAGATAATCCGAAGAATCATTTACCCCCGCTAGATGGCTAACTCGGCACACGGTCACAGGGTTGCTCTGATACCACCTGTAACAGCCCGCACTTTCGAGCTGCTTGCTAATCATACTTAACATTCACAAATCTCTATTATCATTTAATAAACCACAATCAGACTTTACATGCAGCGAAAATATAAACTCAAACACAATCCTCAAAACAAAACCTCTAAGTGATCTTAAAACAATTTAATCTTATACTAGATCTCAAGAGTATACGATATGAGAACATTAGAATCATTCATCATTGACCACCATATTCTCCCGGGCGTCTCACTTATGACTTTACCTTTTCATGCTCCTGTCCTTGAATCACTCTTGTCAAATCCTTATACCTGCAAAGTCACTTAATTATGAACTCTGCCCCCAGTAGGACAGGTTCCATGCACAAAATCAGCGAAACTGAGTACACATTGTCCAACCAGAAAATCTTTTTGGTGGCTTGAAACATATTTACAGAGTTAAGTTTATCTTACGGAATATTAGAAATCAAGATGTAGAAAAATCACAATGAAAGAATAATATAACGAATACATATAGACAATTTTCAATGTTACTCGTTTTAAATAATAATAAAAGATTTCACAAAATGTTAAATATACACTTCCAATTAGAGAGACCTCATAAGGATTCCAAAGGATCTATTACGATATTCCATAATCAATTCTATATGATATACTCTATGACATAACAATATTTCTCACTTCTGTGTTTCAAAAAGAATAACCTCTCATCCAAATATGTGCAACATATCTAATTCCTTTGAAACATTCCTAACGAGTCTCTTAGTAATTCATTCCCATATTAAGCACATGAATTCCATAAAATTGGGTGAGTAAGATATTACTTCGGACATAAAGTTTAACTTTACATGAAACCACTTGCATATTCAAATACGTTTTCTATTTTCTTTCAGAATTCATATACCGGAGAAGAGAACACGCATAGAATTGCCATCCAGGCGAGGTCTCTAAGCTTTTACAAGGGATGTCTCCCTCTTCCGTTATGTACTGCTTGCAAGACTTTTCAGGATATGTCCCCTGAATACATAATACATAATACAAAAAATACTGAATACATAATGTTGTTCATCACAGCTCTAGCAGCTTCTTCCCCTTTACGAAAACGGAATCAAAATATATCATTCAAACATAATACATAATTCATAATCCAATATTATATGAAGCTCTCATCCATAGTTTTCGAATCAAATATAATCGCATAACATAATCGCATTTGGGTAATTCGTATACAAACTCAAATCGTTTGAAAAACATTGTATACACGAGTTTCCAATAACTTAGTATAATTCAATCCTTTATAAAATTCATTTGCTAAAAATAACTCAAATAGGACTTTCAATAAATTATGGTCCAGTTCTATAGGCTTACCAAAAGATCAAAATAAAATTTAAATCTTATATAAACTTTACATAGTCAACATGTTATAACATTAAGCCTTCATCGCTCATATCCCTAGCTACATTTAGAATTGCAGATCACATCTACTTGAGTCTCATAATATAAAACATCCTAGGACATAAATTTGTAACTTAAGTGAAAAACTTTTGAAGTCAAGACTTATATATTAGAATTATAATTAACTCTTCCATTAACATAATCTGATGTTTAACACTCGCTTCTCTCAACTATTTAGAAGTCTCTTACTTGAACTGCCAACTTTTAGTAGCCCAAATGACAAAGAATCTTATAAAATAGTTGAACTGACATCTCATAGTAAAACTAACACCTCATTACTTTAACCTTAGTATCATACGGTAATTATTAGTATTTTCGACTTTCTTGCCTCAATACTTTATACTTCGGTTTTTTCACCAAATACCCCTGACAAAAAAATTTATTCACCAAATACCCCCACTTTTTTCAAAATTCACCAGATTCCCTTTTGTTGACGGACGTTAGTCCTCCGTTAGCGTTTATTTATAAGTTTGCCCTAAGTCAACCTAATTAGCCCTAAGTCATCCTAATTAGTCCTAAGTCAACCTAATTAGCCCTAAGTCAACCTAATTAGCCCTAAGTCAACCTAATTAACCCTAAGTCAGCCTAACTCTCTCACTAACCCACCCCCAAACCCAACCCCACCAGCCCCACCACCCCCTCCCGACAACCCCGGCCCACCGGCCCCAAGTCCACCGGCCCCCACCACCACCCCCACAACCCAAGCCCCCTACCCCTCCCCGCCGCGCGCCTCCCCCTCCCCACCACCACCGGCCCTGCGCCTCCCCCTTCCCAACACCCCCGGCCCGCATCCCCCTCCCGCATCCCCCTCCCCTTCAAAACAATACAGAAGCCGATCTCCTCCCCTCCCCATCGAAATTTCGACCCCGCCCCATCGAAAATTCGGGCCGCCCCACGCAACTCCCCTTCGAAACTTCGGGCCGCCATTATTGTCGAAGAAATCCGTGCCATTGCGGAACGAATGAGTTCGCGGGGGGGGAGGGGGAGGGAGGGGGAGTGACTTAGTTCGCGGGGGAAGGGGGGGGAGGGGAGGGGGGAGCGACCGAGTTTGCGGGGGGGGGGGAGAGCGATTTCGCGGGGGAAGGGGGGGCAACCGAGTTCGCGGGGGAAGGCGGGATGCGGGCGGGGGTGGTGGAAAGGTGGAAAGGTGGTGGCAACCGAGTTCGCGGAGGTGGGAAGGGGGAGGCGCGGCGGGCGGGGGTGGTTGGGAGGAGGGAGCGCGGCGGCGAGGAAGGGGGAGGGGGGCTGCGGGGGGTGCGTGGGAAGGGGAAGGGGAAGGGGAGGGGAGGGCGGGGTGGGGGGGTGGGTGGGGGGGGGTGGGGTTGGGGGTGGGTTAGGGAGAGAGAGAGAGAGAGAGAGAGAGAGAGAGTTAGGTTGACTTAGGTTAATTGGGTTGACTTAGGATTTTTTAGGGTTTTTAGGGTTAATTAGCGTTTTTTAGGGTTAATTAGGGTTAATGACTAACGGAGTTAACCGCCGTTAGTCATTAAGGGTATTTTGGGTAATGTTTTTAAAGATCAGGGAATTTTTTTAAAGGTCAGGAGTATCTGGTGAATTTTGAAAAAAGTTGGGGTATTTGGTGAATAAATTTTTTTGTCAGGGGTATTTGGTGAAAAAACCGTTTATACTTCCATGTCCATATTCTACCATTTATTATAATCTACAACTATTGTTAAAAATATTTATTCCATCTTTCCGTGTCAATAAATCTTATTATCTAACTCATAGCCCATATTAGTTTTAAATCTATAACTCATAACAACATTTCTCAAATATTTAAACTCAATGTTCATATTAATCTTAACTCTATATTTATTCCATTATCAGATCATCTCACTAGTTCCCAAGCGTTCTATTATACAAGATTCATATCTTCCCGACTTTCCATTCTTAACCTTACTATTTCAATTAGAGGATGACATCTCTAAATCTTTTATTTGTCCCCACTCCATATTCATAGTAGAAAACTCCTGATTTGGATATAGTTCTTCACAACTTAGGTACTACGATTCATTTTACTGTTTCTCTATTCCTTCGATCCATCACTCATCTCTTGAGTTATTATATTACTGATATAAACATCACATATTCAATTTACTTCCCAATACTTGATTTATGTTTACAACTACTTTACTCAGCATGCTTAGAGGACCCATGAAATTCCTGTAACAAGTTCCTTTACTCTACTAAACATTTAAACTCCGAAAGTTACTTCCTAATTTGCAACCTTAATTGTGTAACTTAACTTTCTCAGATGACAACTTACATTCTAAAGTAGAACTTTTCAAACAAGCAACTTATTCTACAACCACTCCAACATTGATTTTCAATCTTATAGATCCCAATTCCCAAGATTCTTCAAACATACCTCTAAATAATATAATATGACTTTTGATATAAATTTCTATTATTCGCAAAAACAGAATCTTAAAACTTACTTTATAAATTCACCAATTTACACTCCATCTAATATCCCAAAGGATTTATGGCTAACTCTAGTAATTATCATATATCCAAACATATAGCTAAATCTTCCACAAGTCATAATTTGTACTATACTTAACATCTCCAAATAATAGTTTACTTTTGAAATCTCTATCTTTGGACTTTTCATGACCCAAATAATCCCAAGCACGCAAAACTCAAAATAACACATATATATCCTGAAATCTTGTATTATAGGCAAACTTTCCAAACGCCAAGTCTGCATTCCTCGACGTTGATAACCAATATCTTAAAAATCTTAGTATTGTGAACGTATTTCGGGATTTGTATAACGAGCTTGAATCAGGAAGCACTTGACAATTACTAGTTACTCAGTCACTCAATAGCATTCTATAGATGAAACTTTTGGTACATTTATACACCATAGAACTATATACAACCGAATTTTAGGGAACACCTAATTTAGTTCTATAAGCTAATCATCCCATTGACTTAATTACATCCTTGATTGCAAAGCATACGAAATCCCCTTGAATATTATACTTATAAAGACCTGGGAATTATATCAAAAATTCTTACTTAAATACTTATAATCAAATATCCATAGCTTTCATATAATATCTTAAAACATGGGTCATCGATTAACTTATACTATCAGATCTCATAAACCAAAATATTCTTCAATACTGAACAAGATTGACTTAGTGTAGCAGAACTTGGTATCCTTGGATAACCTTTACTTACATAGCCAAAACTTACAAAACTATATCTCAATTCAAAACTAGAAAATCAACGCTAAACTCTATATACTCAAACACTTGGCGTTAAATCACATGCTCCGGAAATCCAAAAAACATAGTATTTAAGAATCACACCTTCAAGCACGCTGAACTTTATAATCATAAATTCATAACAAGTTCAAGTCAGATCTAATTTCTCTTAATAAAATCATAAAATTCATAAAACTTGCAGTTGCACAGACAAGTGTAGTTATAAGGTGGAGGGACAATGTGTACCTTTTTTTTAATAGTACAAACACCAGGAATCTAAAACCTTGATTTCATTATTTGCTTGATCTCTGGAGCACAAACTTAAAGATTTCCCTCAACAATACAGATAACGAAGAATTAGCACTCAGTTCTACTCATTCTAAAATGCACTACTTGATCAAATTTTCTTAGCACAAATTGTTCTATTACTTGAATTCAATTCCTCGAAAAAGCTAATATATAACTTATAAATGAAATCCCCATAATTATCTCCATGTAACCTTCCTCCATTTATATTCCTCTAAACAACATTAATATAACTTGTAAGTAACAGTAATTATATTTCATTTCGCAAACTAGTTCTGAAAAATATAGAGATTTAGAACTAAACCAATAGTGAGTCATCATACAACTAGACCCATATAAATATGAGTTTCTAGACTTATAAATCAAGAATATAGAAGAAGGAGCTAGATTTTATACCTGTATAGAAAAGGGAAGAGATTGGAAAACATAAGCACCATCAATCACCACCACTAATGACAACGCAACACACGAGAAAGAAGAGCAACAGTGGTGCAAGTACACGTATATCAGCTGAGTAGAAAAGGATGAAGTAGCACACACCCACATGAGGTGAAATAATAACGGTGGTGAGCAAAACCACCAGCGATACAACGCCGGCGTCAAATGCGTGGCAACAGCAGTGGCCAGGCCCGGCCCGAGCAAGTCCAAAATGGGACTCAGAACGGGGCCTCCCTTTTAGAGGGGCCTCAAGTTTAAAAAAATTAAAGAAGAAGCCCAATATGGCAAGGCCCAGCGTTGAGCCAAAGTACCGAGCACGCTGCACCGTAAGTCACAACAATTAACAACTCAGCAAGATATCTTCTCTCTCCTCACTCATTCTCTCTCTTTCCCTCTCCTCGATTTTCTCAGACTGACAGACTCCATTGTTAACCGCTGGGTCTTAGTACTTCTCCCTATCTACTTTCTCTCTTGTTACCCGAAAAATCTGGATATGGGGGCTTCCTGATGGAAAATATTTTCACTCTGAAGATCCCAAAGGTAGGTTTTGACATTACTTCTACTGGTTTTCCTGTAGCTGATGATATCAAATCTTTGTAGACTGTAGTTTGATACTTGATACTGGAAACTGATCCATCTCTTAAGGGTAAGGATTTAGTTGATAATTTTTTTCAGGTATCAGCTCTAGCCTTGTCGTATTTGAGGAGTTAAGTTTCCTTAATCTAAGTCATGAGTATATGATGGGGAAGGATATAGAATTGGACTGTATGCTCATGCTAATTATCTATTGAAAGATTTGGAACCTTTTGACATACTTTTTGAATTCTACTGTAATAAATGGACTTTTGGATCTATAATACCAATATATCATGAAGCAATATTGTCTGCTTTAGAAACATTGAAGTTTTAACCAAGCATATAGCTTTTGCAGGCCTCCATATCGTTCGGGCCGGGGCTGATTTTAGCTTTCAGCACAGGGCCTCCATATCGTTCGGACCGGGGCTGGCAGTGGCCAAGAAAAACAGAGCAAGAATCAACATCAATTAATCATGCATGATAGAAGAGAGAGAAAACACTTGGGTCTTTGGAGTTTTTTCCCCCTATTTGAAGCTAGAACACAAATTAATGAACTTGGGATGCTAAAGATTGAATCTTTGATAGATAATCCTTTTATTTTTGAAAGAGAGAAATATCAGATTCATCATTTGCTCGAGAAGAAACAAAATGGAAAAAGTGAAAGGAGCATACAACCTTGAGGTAAGCAACACCACAACAATACCGGAACGCCGGCTTACGGTGGCCGGCTAAATGACGCAGCTCACGAGGCATACAGGACAACCACCACGAGGAATAAGAGGGGATGTGAGAGATTTAAGATTCCTTAATGTTGGATTTTAAGAAATCAGTAGGAGATATTTGCTTGATAATTTTCTAGAATGACTTCCTTCCCCTAAACATTGTGTTTTCTTACTATTTATAAAAGAGAATGAAGATGGTGGTTTCTTGTAGACAACCCACGAAAAATAAGAAGGAAACACATGTTTTTCTTTTCTCTCTTTTTTTTAACAAGGGCAAAGTTGTAAATGTATATTTGAGGTTTCAAAAATTAGATTTTTCATCTTTCAATTTTCTTAAAACATTTATTTTTGAAGCACAAAAGTTACTAAAATCATTTCATAATTATAAAAGTACTCTCATATTTCTAAAAGTCATACAAACATTATCGTATAATCGAGTATAATAAAATATAATTGATTCTTAGTTAAACCTGCTTACAAGTATGGTCTATTACATGATACCACATGTAACAACCCGCACTTCCGAGCTGATAGCTAATTACACTTAAGACACACAAATCTCAATTAAAACTTATTGATCTAAAACAAGACTCCAAAACGATACAATAATATCTCAACTAAATTATACAATCTCCACTTTTGCTCATCCGAAAATCATTTACTATAACACTTATGATCCACTGACCAATCCAGAGCTTTCACAATACCTACAAATTCACTAACAATGAGCACTGCCCCCACCAGGACAGGTTCCAAGAACAAAATCTGCGAAGCTGAGTACACACTGTCCAACAAGAAAATCTTTTTAGTGGCTTAAAGCATATTTACAGATTTAAGTTCATCATACGAGACCGTTTGAAATCAAGAATTCAAGATACATAATACTCATAATGAAAGAATTATATAACAAATACTTATAGACAATTTTTTATGTCACTCGTTTTAAATAATAATAAGAGTATCTCACAAAATGATCAATAATATACACTTTCAATTGGAGAGACCACATAAAAATTCCATAGGATCTAATACGATATTCCAAAGTCCATTATATCTGACATACTCTATGACATAACAATGTTTCCCACTTCTTTGTTTCAAAAAGAATAACCTCTAATCCAAATATGTGCAACATATTTAATTCCTTTCATAAATTCCTAACGAGTTTCTTAATTAGTAATTCATTCCCATATTCCGCACATAGATTCCATAAAATTGGGTGAGTAAAACATTACTTCGGAAATAAACTTAACTTTCCACGAAATCACTTGCATGTTCAAATGCATATTCTATTTTCTTTCAGAAATCATATTATACTGGGGAAGAGAACACGAATAGAGTTGCCTTCCAGGCGAATTCTCTAAACTTTTACAAGGGACGTCTCCCTCTTTCGTTATCTACTACTTGTAAGACTTTTTAGGACATGTCCACATAATACATAATCCAGAATGATGTTCATCACTGCTCTAGCAGCTTCTTCCCCCTTACAAAAACGGAATAAAAATATATATCATTCAATCAAAACGCATAAATCATAATTCAGTATTCTCTGAAGCTTTTATCAATAGTTTTCTGAGTCAAATATATCAAAATTTCATAACATAATCGCATTTTGGGAAATTCATATACAACTCAAATTGTTTGTTAAACACAGTATGAGTTTCCAATAACTTAGTATAATTCATTCCTTTATAAAATCCATTTGCTAAAAATAACTCAAATAGGACTTTAAAGAAATCATGGTCCAATTCTATAGGCTTACGGAAATATCAAAATAGAATTTAAATCTTACATAAACTTCATATCTTAGTTACAAAAGTTTTTTATTAAGAAACATCCTTCCTTTTAATATTATTTAACTACCTATAAAGCTTGTAAGCTGAGCAAATATCGATGTTTATACTTATGTTAATCATATTAAATATAATACTCTTGTCATATCCCAAGTAGAACTCATATTATTCTTTGTGAATACTCTCTTGGATGTCAAAATGTAATCATAGTAGTTAATTGTACATTTCTTCTATCTATAGATTTCAAAGTTCATATCACATATACTTAAACCTTATGATACATAATATCTCGGGACCTAACCTTTGTAATTTAGATACATGAAAACTTAAGACTTCTATAATTCAGATTTATATTTATAATTATCGCTGCTTCCTCCAATGACTTGATGGTTAATCCCACATCTTATTGATTTAACACTTCATACTTGAACTTTCTATTTTCTAGTAACTCAATTTCTATGATATTTCTGGAAACAATTGTATTACCTCCACTTATTTGTGTCCCTAACTTATTCCTTTTTCTTATTTCGGTCATTTATTTGAACTTTATAATCCCAATTATATAAATTTACATCCAAATTAACCTTACATTTATATCCCCGCCATTATTAACTCATATCACTAGCTCCCAAGACTCCATTAGACAAGATCTATATATACTCCCTCGACCTTCCTTTTTATATATTTTTCCCCTTTCAATGAGAAAGTAAAATATATAGCCTTTGCAATTTAACCTAGTTTGATACTTATAGTATAAAAGTCCTAGATCGGATATAGTTTCTCATAACTTAGTATTATAACTTTCTTATACGGTTTGCTACTCCTTCGATTCATTACTCCTTTTCTGAGTTATTATATTCCTAACATAACCTTCACATGTTAAACTCCTACTTTTATATTATAACCCTAGTTGCCCATCTTATCTTCCTCACATGCCATCTTATATTCCAAAATAAAATTCCTCAAACTGGCTATTTATCCTACACCCATTTCAGCATAGATTATCAATCTTAGAAACCCAATTTCAAAGATTCCTCAAAGATACCATAATTTAACTTTTAGTATGAACTTCTCCTCATTACTAAGTTAGAATCAAAAGCTTAATAACTTTACCAATTTAAACTATATCTAACCTCCCATAGGATTTATTGCTAACTAGAATAATTATCAAAAATTCCAAGCGTGTAGCTAAATCTTTCACAAACGTAATTTATACTATAACGAACATCTCCAAACAATAATTTACTTTTGAAATCCTCAATTTCACACTTTCCATGCCCCAAATAATCCCAATCCCAAGTACGCCAAGCTTATATAAGATATATTCTGAAATCTTGTATTATAATTAGAACTTTTAAACCCATAATTCCCAAAAACCAAATCTATATTCCTCAAAGTTGATAGACAATTATCTTCAAAATCTTGTATCTTATTTTTCACATAATAGATATGATACTTGAAATGGAAGACACTTGATTATCACAATATACTCAAATTTCTAGTAACTTTGTATGAATCAACTCTTTTTATACTTTATATATTTACAGCTATATATATACGAATAATAGTAAAACATAGTAGAGTCTCATAAGCTTATCGACCTCATCGAATCAAAGTCAATTACTTCTTGTAAAGCATACGATATTGCGCATAATATTTTACTTATAGATACATTCAAAAATATATCGACAACTCTTACTTAGGTACTTATAATCCAACATCCATATCTTCCATATCATATCTTAGAATGTGGGTCACTGAACCACTTATACTATTAAGATTCAGAAGCCAAAATATACTTTAGTTTGAAACACGATTGGCTTAGTATAACATGAGTTGATACCACTAGGCAACCTTTACTTCAAAATCCTTGAATAAAACTAATTTCCAAAGCTAAAACTTATAAATATATCTCAAATCATAGTTAGGAAATCAATGTTAAACTCTATATAATCAAACACTTGTGTTTAATCATGTACTCTAGTTAATCAGAAAACTTAGTACTTAAGAATCGCACTTTCTAACAAACTTGACTTTATGATCATAAAACCATAACAAGTCTAACTTTAATTCCTTTTAATAAAATCATGAAATTCATACAACTTACAGTTGCGCAGACAAGTTTAGTTATAAGGTGGAGGGACAATGTGTACCTTATTCGATCTCCGAAAATAGCTTTATATCCTTAACCAAGCTCCCAATACTCCATTATTCTTCAACCTCATACTAATTCTTCATAATTAACCTCAATAACAATAACAATGGTCAATAAATTTCTAAAAGAACTTCAAGTTCAACAATTAACACAAATAATTAACTCGAGCCCCATAGCTATCTATAACAAAATGACTACCTTCTCAATACTAAATATATCTACTAATCCATACAGACCAACTATGATAGAATAGATAATAATTTCTTACTCTCATAAGACCAACATGATATTCTTACGACTCATATAATTATAAAGCAATACATAAATTGATTTATTTGCAATTTAGGAAAATTGAAACTAAGCTAAGAATATGAACTCAAAAATAACTCTTTGGTAATCAAAATTCTGGATTTTTGCTTTCATATAATTCACTTTCATTTTGAGAATCATTCACAAACAAAATTTTGATATCTTAATTTGAAATCAGAATGTTTACTTCTAAATTCATAAACTAACATGCTTGCGTAAACAAACTTAAAAAAAAGAATAAATCATTAACAATCTTTCCCAACATAAAGAATTGAACAATTTAGTTAGATTTGCTAAAAGAACTCATAATTGTTGATGGACAGCTTATACCTCCAATTCAACTTGATTTAGTCCTCTTATCAGGGAAAAAAATGTGGTCGCGGTCGCGTTTGCGGAAATGGTCGCGTTGTCGCTGGAACGGCTTGTAACGGGGAAATAGAACGTTTCGCGGCTGACGCGGTGTGAATTTTTTTAAAAAATTCACATAAATATGTTCTAACCTTATTTTCTTTGTTTTAGTTTATGAAGCATTATTACAACATAATATAATCAAATCTATCAGAATATCATGTTTCATTAGCTATATAATTAAATCGTAAAATATTTTTGGCCAATATTTGAAAAGAACGGATGTAACGGGGATAAAACCATTCTAACGCGACGAGTTCGTGTTACAGAACGGACAACGCGGCAAGAAATATGTAATTTTTATTATGGCGTTCCGTAACGGGATTTCGCGGAACGGTAAATCCAAAATCCGTTACAGAATGGTCGTTCTGTAACGGAACGGGAGAGTTTTAATTCCATGCCTCTTATCAAACAAAGAGAGGAAAGGAAGCTGTGGCGGCGTAAGATGAAGCCAACCACCGCCAGCAGAACTAATGCAGGGAGAGGGTGACTGGACGTGGCTGCGCGTGACGGTGGCAGCAACCTTGACAGAGCAACAACAGCAACGCACAACAGAGGTGAGAGGTAGCAACACCGCAAACTACTAGGAGAAGAAGGACGATGAAGAAGCATATGGTGGGAGCACCACTACGCGAACAACGGGAGCAGTGCTGCGGTGGTTCCAGCGAGTTTTCAACAAGAGCACAAGAAGGGGAATGAGTGAGGTATGAGAGAGAAAAAGATGAATTGGGGTTTGTTCTTCTCATGAGTCATAAGAATATACAGGGGAAAGAATGAAAGTGCTAGGAAGTCTCTAGAAATTACAAGAGAAGGGAGATATAAATAAGATTTTCCTCTTAAAAAAAATAATATATAAATACTAAGTCATGATGAACTATACACCCATGATTAATAAAATAATTTCTTTTAATTACGTTAATAAAACATTATTTATCTTCAATCACAGGTGCTTAAAATATAGGCTATTACAAGTGGTTAAAAGGTAGAAGGATTAAAATAATAGTGTGTCATATCCAAAAATAGAACTTAAAGTGCATTTTAGGACAGATGAAAAAGGTAAGTGTAAAGAGTATTCTTGGACGCGAGGAGTATTATTTATTGCGACAGAATTGAGAATGAAAAAATAACCACTTTTGGAGAAAGAATTACTCATGAATGTTTTCCGGGCTAGGAGTTACGCCTAAAATAAGTTTCGGATTTTGTGCACTAGTGGAAAAAAGTTCAACCGCTCTGGTCAAAATAGGCCTTACAGATCCGGTTTTTTGTCCGAAGCGGTTGAGCTCGGAGCGGTTATCAAAAGTCAACTGCTGCAGTCGAAAACCGGATCAGTTTCCGCATTAGCTGATCAGGTTTTCGCAAAAACCGGATTAGTTAACCCATTAATTGATCCCGTTTTAGGTAAAAACCAGATCAATTATTAACAATCAGTTTTGGCAAAAGAATTACTTAGACATGTTTTTCGACTTGACAAAGCTATTGAGAATGAGATTATAACCACTAGGGGTGTTAACGAGCCTAACCGAGACCGAACATGGTCAGGCTCGGCTCGGCTCGGCTCGGCTCGGCTTGAGAAAGGGAAGGACCGAGCTCGGCTCGAGCTCGAAAAAAAAATTCGGCTCGGCTCGAGAAGGTTCACGAACTATTTGGCTCGAAAAAGCTCGAGAACGTTTTCTAGCATTTCAACAGCCCTGCTTTGTGCAATGCAATATAATTCCAAATTCCAGCTTTATACAATAAACAAAATGCATACTTTGCACTTAAAAAAAAAAGTTCCCAACAAATTTAACAAAGTTCACGAGTCACAACTTTAACAAAGTTTTACACAAATATCTCATTTGATATTTAAACACACAATCTTTATCTTCTTCCTTTGACGTTCATTTCCAAGTCCAAGCCATTCTCCATAGTTCTTTTTCTCTCGTAACACCTAAAAAATATGTTTAACACATTAATTAAAACAATATTTACAAAGATATTAGTTTATAAAATCATAACTTATTCATTTAATTCATAGAAAGTATAAGATTAGAGAAGAGTGGGAAAATAACCTCATAGAAGAACACAATTTATGGAATGGGAATCATGATTTCTTTTGGTTCATCTTCATCAACAAACTACAAATATGAAATTATAATTAGCCATAAAAACCATATCTATAAACATAAAACAACAAAAATAAATTAACAGATAGTTCTGCAAAAGGAAGATGAAAATCACTAATCTGGGACTACATAGCATCCTCCCAGTGCTTCACAATGTGCATAAATGTCTTCTTTTTCCATCTAATTTTGTTAAATATGTGTTGTGATGATTTTAAACCACATGTTACTGTCAACATGATTCACAGTATGTTTGCAGAACAAATTCAAAATCAGTTAGAAAACCAGCTCACCTAATGGAACAACCTTATTTTAATTTTCTGAATATATCGAAATCTAGAATTTAGGCAAAATTAACTAGCTCTTTGAAGCAATGTGCTTAAACAATCAATCACAATAAAAAATTAAACAAAAAAATTAACAGTTAGTTCAACAGAAATTCAGATGAAACAAATGAAAAATTCAGAGTTAGATAATAAACAGTAAAATTGAAAAATAGTATGCTGCTCAAAAAAATAATACGAAAAAAACGAAAAATCAATGTATACTAAAAATCTAGATAAAATCGAAAAAGAAAACTAAAAGAACGAGAAAGAGAAAGAATACCACGTTGCTTTTATTAACCGCCGAAGAAGACTCTGCTAGCCGCCGAAGACCACGCTGGCCGCCAAAGAGTCGAAGACCAAGTTAATCGCCGTCAAGTGTGTGAAGCTGGACTTGGGAGATTTAGAGTTTTCCGAAAACCCTTGTTCTTGAACGGCTAGGAATTAAAGTATGCGTCATTCATTCTTTATGGAGTTCTCTATTTTGTTTGCATTTTTTAATTGGGCTAAAACTTTTATCTGGTTTACATTTTTGAAGTGGGCTTGAATAGGGCCTTATGTTGTTTTTTTTTTGGAAATCCAAGTTGGATTAAAAATCAATGTATAAAAAATTGTACTTTAAAATTTTTCGAACATGTTTGCGAGCTTTCGAGCCGAATTCCACTAGGCTCATGCTCGGCTCGTTAAAGTCTCGAGCCGATCCCGAACTCGAGTCGAGCCCTCTCGAGCCGAGCTTTGACCCAGCCGAGCTCGAACAGTTTGCGAGCTACCCTGGCTCATTAGCACCCCTAATAACCACTGATCCGATCCTCTTCCTCAGTTATCACTTTTTCTCTCAGCACCTTGATCTCTTTTTCTTGTTCCTCAAGACGAGAGTTCATCATTTGGAGCTGAGCCATGATTGCATTAAGTTGTTCATAAGTGTTTCCCATCTCAAATGATGATTCAGATGTTTTGGAAGATTCGTCTAAAAAGGTGAGAATTCGTTTGACAAGTCTGGGAGTAGGCTGACCTTTTTTCCTCTCTGCCGGACGTTCCCAAGTTCTAATCTCACGACCTGTCCTGAACAGAAATCAAATGGATCTCGTAAATTATAAGAAATGATATTTTGAAATGAGAGATGAAAATGGAAAATGGGAAATGGGAAATGGAAATGATAGACGTAAATGGAAAATGAGAATGGAAATGGGAAATGAAAATGGAAATGGAAAATGGGAAATGGAAATGATAGAAAGAAATGGGAAAAGGTATGGGCTTTGGCGTAGTATGGGCCTAATTGTATGCAAATGCTTTTATGGACTAGACTGGACTGGACTATGCAAGCAGACTGGAGACTGGGGTTTGGTGTTGATAGGAGAGACTAGACTTTGAATTTAGGGGTGAGTAAGTAGGCTACAGTTTAAGGAAGGCTGGAAAATAAGGGAGACTAGACTCTTAACTTAAGGCAAGCGGGCTAGACAACTAGACGTTGAATATACGGGTGAGCAAGCAAGCTAGCCAACTAGACTATGGAACTTACATTAGACTAAGCAAGCTAGACTAAAAAATTGCCTATGTGGACTTAGGGAATGCTAGTTTCGCTAGACTTAGGAGTCGCTGTTATGGTCCTAAGGGATGAGTAGCCTGGCTAAACTCAAAGGGTGCCTTTATGGTCTTAGGGATGACTAGCTTCGCTAGGTCAAAAGGCGCCGTTATGGTCTTAAGGATGACTAGCTTCGCTAGGTCAAAGTGTGTCGTTATGGTCATTAAGATGACTAGCTTCGCTAGGTCAAAGGGTGTCGTTTTGGTCTTAGGGTGCCGTTATGGTCTTATAGATGACTAGCTTCGCTAGGTCAAAGGGTGTTGTTATGGTCTTTAGGGGTGAGTAGTTTCGCTAAACTCAAAGGGTGCCATTATGGTCTTAAGGGTGACTAGCTTCGCTAGGTCAAAGGGTGTCATTATGGTCTTAAGGATGAGTAGCTTCGCTAAACTCAGGATTTACCTATGTGGTCTTTAATAATGTTAGCTTCGCTAGACTTAATGGTTTTGACTTCGTCCGGTATGGGTTTGGAAATGGACATGGCTAGACTTAGAATATCAAATGGGCCTTATGTGGACCTGATTTAGGACTTAGTCCAATATTGGTTTGAAGTTAGACTTGGAGATGCACATGGGCTTGACATTGGAAATGGACTAGCATTGGACATAGATTGGAATGAACTGGGATTAGACTTGGACTGGGCTTGACATAGACGACTACAGTTCACATAAAGATGCAAATGGGCCAAGATTTTCACATGAACTTAAACTTATATGGGCCTAAAATCGACTAATGCTAGTGGGCCTGATATGAATGCACGGACTCAAATTTAGATGGGCTTAGGATGAATGCAAAATGGACTCTAATGCACATGGGCCTAAAATGAATGCAAGGACTCAAACTCAGATGGGCCTAGGATGAACGCAAATGAATTGGGTTTGGGTTGATTGGATGGGATTATAGGTATTTGGACTAGGCTTTAGAATTTTCGGAATTCGTTTTTTGAAAGGGACTTCTTGTTTTTATCTTTTATTGGGAAAAGATAATGGACTAATTTTTATTTTTATTTTTGAATAGGTAATATGATGATGATTATTAAACATTTTCGAAAAAGGTAGAATGGAAGAGGGTTTAGGATTGATTTTGAAATAGATATGTTTTTAAAGGAGATGGAATACGATAGGGTAAGTATGATAAGGAAGATTTGCTTGAGATGGGATGAGATGGAACGAGGTAGACATGTATGATGACTCTAACTCTACCATGATCAATTTTCTAGATGCATTTTTTAGGACAGACTCGACGCGAATGCAGGCGAAAAGAACACAGGAGTGACCACTGCGACGACTAAATCGACAGAAACATGAGATGCACAGGATGCGTGCCATGCAACAACGTTGTGCGCGGAGCTAAGCCTCTGCGTTTGGCGCGACAACGGTGCGCCAGGCGCAATTTAATTCGTTCGGCGCACGACTCCCCGACATGCTTTTTGGCGATTTAGGCGAGGTTTTAGCCAATTACGCGTAATTTCAGGTTGCGACGACATTCTTGACAGATTTATTAATAACGTTTTGGCCTTGAACGATAGTCGAATTGCCAATAGCATGAGGTATAATAAGTTTCAGGTTTTTTTAAGCGCGCAACTTGATAAAGCTGTTGGGAATGAAAAGATAATCACTTTAAGCAAAAGAGTTACTCAGAAATGTTTTCCAGGCTAGGAATTATGCTCAAAACAAGTTTCGGGTTTTTTGAAGCGCACAACTTTTGTGAAAAATGCGACTTTATTTTTTTCCACTTCGACTTGAAAAAGTTACTGAGAATGAAAAGATAACCACTTCCGCGAAAGAATTACTTAGAAATATATTCCAAGCTAGGAGTTATGCCCATAATACGTTTCGGGTTTTGGGGAGCGTACCACTTATAAGAAAAATCTGAATTTATTTTTTTCGATCCGACTTCACAGAGCTGTTGAGATTGAAAAAAAACCAGTTTTGGCAAAAGAATTACTCAGAATTGCTTTCCGATCTTGGAATTATGCCCAAAATACGTTTTAGGTTTTGTGCAGCGTACCACTTTTATGAAAAATCCGACATTATTTTTTTCTTTTCCAATTGGACTGAGCTGTTGAGAATGAAAAAAGATCACTTTTGGCCAAAGAATTACTCAGAAGTTTTAACCGGGCTAACGAGTTATGCGAAAAATAAAGTCGGGCTAACGTGACAGAGCATTTTAGAATGAAAAAATAATCACATTTGGGGAAAAAATAACTCATAAATGTTTTCAGAGCTAGGAAATATGCCCATAATATGTTTTGGGTATTGTGCAGCGCACAACTTTATGAAAAATCCGACTTTTTTTTCCATTTCGACATGATAGAGCTATTGAGAATGCAAAAATAACCACTTTCGGCGGAAGCATTACTCAAAAGTGTATTTCGGGCTAGGAGTTATGCCCAAAATACGTTTTAGGTTTTGTGTAGCGCACAACTTTTATGAAAAATCCAATTTTTTTTTTATCCATTCTGACTTGACCGAGCTGTGGAGAATGAAAAATAACCACTTTTGCTGAAAGAATTACTCAGTATACTTGAAAAATGAAGATTGGTGGTCTTATCTACCTAATTCAGGGGCCAGCAGGTACTGGAGGAAGGTATGTGCAATCAAAGAACAACTCAAGTTAGTTTTCTCTCAAAATGAGTTTTGCACCATGACTGACTATTCTGTGAAGTATATATATGATAAGCTTCTTGAAGAGAAGCCTGGTGTATCATGGGATGTTGTAGTATGGAACAGACTATGTCTTCCAAGCATAGATTTATCAACTGGCTTACAGTGCAAAACAAGCTTCAAACTACTGAAAAGCTTGCTCAATTTGGAATCTGTCCAAATGATTTATGTCTGATTTGTGGGAGGCACACTGAAAGTGATCAGCATCTATTTTTTGAGTGTGAATATAGTGCTAGATGTTTGAGGAGGATTAAAGAATGGTTTTAATTTAACTGTGCTACAACAACACTGCTTCAGCTGATTAGAAGAGTGCAGCATAGTAGAAGAACCAAGTACCAAAAGCATGTTATACTAGCTGGGATAAATGCACTAGTATATGTGGTATGGCAAGGAAGAAATTCAGTGCACTGGAATCAGCATGTTCCTAGTGTAGATGCTAGTGTTAAACAGATCAAGAGTATTATCAGAGCAAGGGTATTAGTAGTTTTGCCTAAGAAAACATCTAGAAAAGATTACAATTGGTTTACAAGCTTGTAAGTAGCTAGCATGTGGCTTTGGCCAGTGTTGGAAGCCTTGCCTTAGTGAAGGGAGTCCAACCTAGTTGGTTTGCCTTCCTAAGGTGAGTGTTAGGTTGTAAAATGATGTTTGTTTAATCTACTTACTTAATTAGCAAAAAAAAAATTATTTCTCTTAACAATCAGGAACAGTTGGATACTCAGTTGTTTCCTAACAGCCTAGAACCACCTGTAATAACAACTGTTCCCTGCAGCTGTTTGTCATTATTCAAAACCTAGGGAACTCAACAATAAGACCACAAAGGCACCCTATGAGTTTAGCAAAGCTACTAACCTTTTAAAACCATAATGGCACCCTTTGACCTAGGTAAGCTAGTCATCCCTAAGACTATAACGGCACCCTTTGAGTTTAGCAAGGCTACTCACTTTTTAAGACCATAATGACATCCTTTAGACCTAGAGAAGCTAGTCACCCCTTAGACTATAAAGGCACCCTCCGAGTTTAGCGAAGCTACTCCTACCTTACATCTATAGCAGCCCAAATCCTCGAGTCTAGGGAAGCTAATATGCCCTAAGTCCATAATGGCGCAAAAACTTTTGAGTCTAGCAAAGCTAGTCCATCTTAGATCCATAAAACCCTAAATCATCAAGACTGGCGAAGCCAATCACCTATAAAGTCCATAAAGGCAACCCATTAAGTCTAGTGAAACTAGCATTCTTTATCATTATAAAAACCCAAATCACTGAGTCCAGGCTGCTTGTATAGTCCAGTCCAGTCCAGTCCAGTCCATATTCGTATATGCATATAGTTAGGCCCATGTCAGCATCATGATCAAGCCCATACCTTTCCCATTTCTCTCTATCATTTTCATTGCCCATTTTCCATTATTCATTTCCCATTTCCATTCTCATTTTCCATTTACATTTCCACCCTTTCCATTCCTCACTTCCAATTCTCATTTCGAAATTCATTTCTTAAAATTTACGAGGTTCATTTAGGTCGTGAGAATATAACTTGGGAACGTCCTACAGAGAGGAAACAAGGTCAACCTACTCCTAGACTTGTCAAACGAGTTCTCACTTTTTCAGACGAATCTTCCGAAATTTCTGAAACATCATCTGAGATGGGAGACACTTCAGAACAACTGAATGCAATCATGGCTCAGCTCCAACTGATGAACTCTCGTCTTGAGGGACAAGACAAAGAGATCAAGGCGTGGAGAGAAAAGTTGATAACTGAGGAAGAAGAACATGATGACACTCCACCGCCACCACCTCCTATCAAGTCCAAGACATATTTGAGGTTCTAAAAACTCAAGCAATTGATCCAGTCAATTCCTGCATTCGAGGGTCAGACTCATGGCCATGACATCATTGATCCTGAACTGAGGGAAAAGCTTCCTAAAAAGGTAGCATTGGGTGACCTCCCAAAATTCAAGGGGGTCGAAGACCCAGACTATCACTTGAGAGCCTTCTCCATTTCTATGGCTCTCAATGGCATGAGCTTGGACCTATTTGCTTATGTCTTTCCCTTAACATTGGATGCACATCCATGCAAGTGGGTCAGATCACTGCACAAAACTAAGCTGAACGATTGAGACTACATCAAAGAAGAGTTCTGCAAGCAATATATATACAACGCTCAGCTTACTATTGGTCTTCGCGAGTTGGAATTAACTAAACAGAATTTCAACGAAGATTTTATCACCTTCCTTAAACCGATTGAGAGAAAAGGCCGCACAAATGACTAACAGGACATCTGAAGAGGACCAAGTCCGAATGGTGATCCGTAACCTGCAGTCTATATACGGAGAACATATTAAATTCCAACCTATAGAGTCTTTCACGAAGCTCTACAAAGTTGGTCTACTGATTGAGGAAGAGGTGCAAGCCTCTAAGAATAGAAGTGGTAATAATAATAGCTCTTTCAAGAAGAGTAACAATAATCCTTCTAGCTCCAAAAGCAATGACATCAATGCCCTAACTACTGAAAAGAGAGGTTATCAAAAGCCTCAAAGAACATTCACTCCTCTAGGCATGTCTCTAGAAGAAGCCTTCTCTAGGCTTCATGCAAAGGGAGCACTTCAGCCTCTAGGTCCTACACTAGACCCTGCTCTTGAGAATAGATACAGGAAGTGGAATCCTAATGCCTACTACAAGTACCACCAAGGAAACGGGCATGCGACATCACACTGCTGGACTTTGAAGCACGCTCTACTAGACATGGTCGAAGATGGTAGACTACCAGTTCCGTTTGCAGCAAAAGTCAGCAACAATAGCAAACCCTTAGGCAATGCTTAAATGATGTCAGGGCATAGTCATTTGATGCTAGTTTTCTAGGTCGAGTCGGACAGTCCCTCCCATAGCTTCTTCATTTCCTTTCCCATCGAGTCTATGTCATTTAGGACTTTGATATTTATCAACCTTGTTCTATTCATTTCTAATAAATAAAATAATCGCATTTTCTTTTCATTTTCATTGGCCTTCCATCATTTTTATATGCTGCTACTTCAATGATGAAACTTAAATCACCTAAAAGACCTTGCTTAATAAAAGATAATGAAATACAAAAAAATAAAAAAATAAAAAATAAAAAATGTACATACTTTGGATTAAGAGTTTCTTCCCTCTTCCCCCCATTATTTCAAAAGGCCATCATCCATGAGCCATCTCCATGCAATCCAAAATATAATCCATTAAACCATTATCTCCATTAGCCAAATAATCCCTTCAAAATCAAAGCTCCACGAATAACCTTCAAAGCCTTCCAATACCCTAAACCACAAAAAACTTGTGTGTAAGCCTTGTACATAAAAAAAGAAATCAGTGCCAGTCAAAAATAAAAAAGGTGAAAAGACGATCAAAGTGCGAAAAAAGGGAAAAGCAAAAGAAAACGCACAGGACAAAAACAAAAAAATGCAAAAAAGAAGGCAAAGAAATAAAAAGTCAAGCTAGGGGGCTTGCACACAAGTTATATCCCTCATTCAAATTTTTTCAATCCGTCAAAACCTTAACCCATATATCCAAATCTATGATCCTACCTTAGCCCAGCCAACTAAACCTTCATCAAAACCTAAAACCTCAATCCTTAAAACCTTTCAACCTTTCATATCCAACCCTAACTCCTGTTTCATGGTAGGTCCAAGCCCACTAGGTTGAAAACCCGAAAGGGCGGCCTAGGCAAAAGTTAGGGCACAACAAAAAAAGAAGAGAAAGTAATCAGATTTAGAACTACGAATGGTCTGATTCCGCAAGGATAAGTAGGAATCGTCATCTCGAGGTCCGACCGCTTCAATAAAATAAATTAATCAAGGTCTAATGATTTGACTTTTTAGAGTTCAGAAGCATACTTTTTCTGGATCCCGACATCTCAAGTCTGAACCTAGCCACGTCAAAGCCTTTTCCCACCTACATCTATATGAGTCACAAAATTTAAACTTTTTATTTTACAATCTAAGCTCTCATTTTTCCTGAAGGACTCTCTGACAATTCCATGATCTCTGGTGATATTTGACTTTGCCGATATCCACTCCCAAAGAAGAATCCCTAGTCAGGAACTTTAAATGCTCAATATAAATCAAGTACGTTCTAATCTAGGCTCAAAATGCCTAATTCAGGACAAGCTTACCCAAAGTGGGGGCTTCCTATATACGTGGTGGTTCCTCCAAATCCAACTCTCGAAGAGTTGTAATATGCGAATCTCACTTGCGGACCCTGATTATTTACCAAAATAATTTTCGAAAATCAATCTATTTCTTCTAGATCTCCTAACCTTGCAAAATCTTGACCTTGCATTGTATTTCATATCTCCTAATCTCGCATAACCCTGACCTTTGCGTAACATTTCACCTTTATTATACTTGCATAACCCCGACCTTGCATGACGTTTCATCTTCCTTAGCTTTGCATAACCTTAATCCTTGCATAGCGTCTCATGCATCCTTAGAGAGTAAGTTTGCATCTTCGCATCATTATGTGCATTGTTATGTAAGTTGTTTGCATCTATCTGCTAACATCTACTTTTGTAGGTAATCAGATTTCTTGTAGTTATTGTCCTGCATACTAACTTTATTTTGAAGGGACCGACGATTATAGATCAGTTCTAAACTGTAGAGAGTTTAGAATCGTTCTCCGCCCCGACACTGTGTACTTTGACTATCGGTTTCCTGAACATCAGTCAAAGTGGGGGCTTCTGTAGACAGATAATCGTGTCTCCCCATTTAAGGGCCCAATGATGAAATATAATGCGGTCTTAACTGTTCAGATCCAAGGGGAGAGCAGTCCGAAAAGCCAGGCCCAAAATTATTTTTAAAAGTGTTAAAGTTTATTTTAATGATCCAAAATCCTATTTTAAAGCCCAATTAATATTCCTAATAATTAATTGTATTTTGAGCCCATAAAATAATATTTTGAGCCCAATCCTTTCAAAAGCCCATTTAATTATTCATGATAATTAATAGTTTTCAAAGATATTTTTATAATTAAAATCGTATTTTATCCCGTAAAATTGATTTTCGGATTTAAAGGATAAAAGAAAATCGTTCAAAACGCGTTTTATAAAAAGGCTGTCAAAGTGTGTCAGAAGCAAGGCGGTGCGTCTGGCATACCACGGGTGCCAAGCGCACATGTTAAGCCGCGTCAGGCGCACCAATCTGCGCCTGACACGTGGCTCTATGCGTCACACAGAGACGTGCGCCTGGCGCTTTCCCTGCGTGATGCGCAGACTGCTTTTCTATCTTTTTTTCAATGTTTTCTTATAAATACGTTGCGGTTTTCCGAATAAAAAAAACATTTCGAATATACACTTTTATGAATACACTTTGACGAACTCTCTACTTACAAAGTTTCTCATTCTTTCATATCTTCAAATATAAACAAACACATACATAAATACATGTTCATCTTTTTAGGCTTCACGATTGCTCTTCCCGAAGGTCGTTATTCTCTCATACCCAAGCCACGGTATACTCCTGAGTGTCGTTGAATAAATTTATTATTTTTATTGACGTTACTAATGATTTCTTTCATGATGTAGATCTATAATATAAAAATCGTTCCTTTGTACATTCTAACCTTCTTTCCTTCTTTTTATTTATTATGTACATTGTTATGATTGTCCTGCTTGCCTTTTCATCACCCATATGTTATTATTGCTAATCAAGACCTAAGGAACTATTCTAATATTAATCAGATAATTTGGACAACCTGATAGGTTCCCTGTAATTTTGATTGCTGAATAACATATCACTAAAAAATAGTTTTATGTGTTTCATGATCCAACTTCGATTAATATTTTTTACGGTGCTTGAAAACGCTATCTCATTGTTCTTTTGCATAAATCTTGACATAAATCGATATTTAGTAGAGGCCAACAATGGGCGAACGCAGTTTATTATGACCGTGTTCGTACCCTCACCCCCAAACTCAATCCATGGTTCATTGACCATTAATGGAGTCATGACTGGGAAATCTACATTGGATAAGTCCCACAGTTGTCCCTTTGATTTCCCAATATCCAATTAGGTTTATGAGTCTTCCTTTAAAGACTTATTGACGACTTCAAAATGTTTTCAATAAAATCTTTACAATGAGGTAGTCAAATACGCGCTCACACCACGTAGGTGAAGTAAAATCACGCCTACAAGTGCACAACTTTAATGAAAAATCTGACTTTTTTTTTTTTCCATTTCGACTTTATAAAGCTATTGGGAATGGAAAAATAACCACTTTTGGTAGAAGAATTACTCAGATTTGTATTCCTGACTGGAAGTTATGCCCAAAATACGGTTCGGGTTTTTCTGCAGTGCACAGGTTTTATGAAAATTGCGACTTCATTTTTTATCCATTTCGACTAGTTAGGGCTGTTGAGAATGAAAAAATAACCACTTTTAGCGAAAGAATTACTCAGAAATGTTTTCCGGAATAGGAATTATGCCCAACATAAGTTACTAGTTTTATGTTTGAATGCTTTTAATATTTCTAGTCTTTCTATTTTATATTTCTTTTGTATATATTATTCATATGCTTTAAATACATTCTTATCCCTGTTATGTGTTTGAATGCTTTCATCGACCTACATTCTATTTTTGCTAATCAAAGACTAAAATAAATGTTCTAATGCTAAATTAAGATAATTTAGACAACTGGATTAGGTTCCTGTAATTTGATTTAACATATCGACAGAAATTAGTCTTTTGTGTTTAATCAACCAGCCAAGAATAATTTTTATACTGCATCAACATATTATTTGGTTATCTATTTGCATAAATATAAACATGAATCGTATTAAGTAGAGGCCAACAATAGGCGAATTTGACTCCTGATCATTTTCGTACCTCACCCTCGAACTCTATCTTTCATCCATCGATCAATTATGAAGCCATGACGAGGAAATCTACATCGGATAAGTCCAGTGGCAGATCTAAGATTATAAGTATGGTTGGTCACTCCACCAACCATATTACAACTGTTCAAAGTAACAAATATCCATATTAAATCCAATGAAACAAATGGTAGTTAGAAATTATTATATTCCTCAAGACGACTTTTATAGAAAAACTTGAAATATCTTGTGTATCTTTTCTTTTCCTTATGAAATTTAAATAGCAATTTGAATTAGATTAAACAAGCAATTTTGCAAACTATAAGATTTGATAAATGATAATTATCAAAGATTCAATAAATTTGTATATCAAATACAATACTATAATACTAAATCTTGTCATTTGTTACTAATAAACAATGATAGTATTTAAAAGAACTGCAATCCTCATTTTCAAACAATTTGATACTAATTACAACATTCATTCGAGAGCCTAATTATGTACAACAAATAATAGATTTCAAACATCTTTAAATTATAATTCATATAGAATAAAATTGATGAATTCACCAAACAATCAATTAAACCGAATAATCAATTACTGAACAACAAGCAATTACTAGAAAATTTTGAACCTTAAATTAGAATTAGGTTACCTAAAAAAGACTTCAGAATAGGCAGCAAAGGCCAAAGGTTACCTAAAAAAGAATTCAACAACAAGCAATTTTCGAATCAAAATCATCTCATTTCAAAAATTACTCAAAAATCAAACCCTAACTTAAAAACCTGCGGAAAATAGGAGATTCAAGATGACGATTCGAAGAAGAAGAATTTTGCCGAGTTTCACCATAGTTACGACTCTTGAACAACAAGCTTTCCCTATTCTCAACTTCTTCTTCTTCGATCTGAAGAATTGCGTGTTTTGGTTCGATCTGAAGAATTTCAATCCAAGAAGTCAGTGCCTTTGAAGCATTCTCTATCTCAATGATAATCTTTCGATTTTGAATCACCAACGACACACGAGTTTTTCCCCAAATTTTTTATCTCTGAAAACGCTAAAACGGATATCAATCGGTAAATCAAGGCGAGATAATAATTTTAGTTGAAGATTAAAAAAAAAAAAAGAATTTTAGTTGAGGACCTTGAGGTTAAACGAGAGAGGAAGAGACATGAAGACTATGAGAGAGGAAGAGTTGGGGTTTGTTTTGTCAATCAAGGAGAGAGAGGGAGAATTGAAATTTTGTTTTCCCTAAATTAATGGTTGGTCACGTGATCAACTGGGAACATGCCTAGTTCTGTCACTGGATAAGTCCTAGGATGTCCCTATGGTTTCCCAAAAATCAAAAAATGTTTATGAGTCATCCTTTAAAGACTTGTTGGCAACTACTTCATTTCAAAACTTTTTCAAAACTAAAACCCTTTACAATGAGGCAGTCAAATACGCGCTCATCCCGCGTAGGCGTTAAAAATAAGCCTGTAAAGCAGATCCGCTCCGTGCAACCCTGACGTGCGCCGCACATGACTTACTACGTCAAGCGCAACATGCCTGTGCGTAGTGCATCCTCAAGATTTATTCGGCCGTTTTCCCTATAATTAGAACTCATTTTAACCCGATTTTGGAACAAACTTTCCTACGGATTTTCCTAGAGTTCCAACTACGAAAATCACTCCAAATACTCTCAAAATACATCAAACATATAATTAAACTCAAACTCCATTAATTTCACATTTCAAGGTTCAAGATTGCACCTCGTGCGTACCGTCGTTATTCAAGATCCATGCGACAAAGGTATAATTGCTGAGGGTCAATACCAATTTAATTCTTGATTTACTAACAATCTACTTTTCATGATGTAGATCCTAACAGGAATTCATGTACTTCTATATTTTTCTCTAATATTTCTATTTTATATTTCCTTTATATATATTATTCTTATGCTTTTAATATATTCATATGGATGTTATGTGTTTTAATGTTTTCATCACCTCACATATTTATTTTCGCGAATCCAATACCTAAATAAATGTTCTAATGCTAAATTCAGAGAATTTGGACAATTGGATTACGTTCCCTGTAATTTGATTGCATAATAACATATCGCCAAAAATTAGTCTTTTGTGTTTAGTGTACCAACCTAGATTAATTTTTATATTGCATGAACTTATTCTTTGGCTATTTAATTGCATAAATATAGATATGAATCGTATTAAAAAGATGCCAACAACGGGTAAATTTGATTCCTAATCATATTCGTACCCTCACCCCCGAACTCTATCTTTGGTTCATTGACTAATTATGATATCATGACGGGGAAATCTACATTGGATGAGTCTCCGAGATGTCCCTATCGTTTCCCAAAAATCCAATAGGTTTATGAGTCTTCTTTTAAGACTTGTTGGCGACTTCTTTATTTCAAAACAAAAATCCTTTGCAATGAGGCAGAAAAATATGCGTTCATCCCGCCTAGGCCGATAGAAAAACGACAACAAAGAACATGCGCTCCGCTCGACCCTGATGCGCGTCGTGCATAGCTGATGCGTCAAGTACAACAAGCCTGTGCGTCCTGCATCCTGAAAATTTTCTTTCTTCCGTTCTCCCTATAAATAGACCAATTTCTCACCTGATTTTGGAACAGACTTTGCTACGGACTTTCTTACACTTCCAACTAAGAAAATCTTACAAAATACTCTTAAAACTCTTCAAAAATATAACAAACACTCAAACACCATTAATTTGATAATTCAAGCTTTAACATTGCTCCTTCTACGGACAGTTGCTCAAGACCCGGGCGACAAAGCAATAATTCCTGAGGGTCAATTTTAATTTAATTTGTAATTTACTAACAATCTAATTTTCATGATGTAGATCCTTAAACGAATTTTTGCTCTTCTATATTATTTCGTAATCTTTCTATTTTATATTTCTTTTATATATTTTATTCATACGCTTTTAATATTTTCATATGCACGTGTAGGCGTGTTTTTTTTATTGCATACGTGGGATGAGCGCGTATTTGTCTATCTCACTGTAAAGGTCTTATTGAAAATATTTCAAAGTCGCCAAACAAGTGTCTAAAGAAAGACTCATAAACCTAATTGGATATTGGGAAATCATAGGGACAACTTTGGGACTTATCCAATGTAGATTTCCCCGTAATGACTCCATAAATTGTCAATGAACCAAAGATTGAGTTCGGAGGTGAAGGTACGAATATGATCAGGAATCAAATTCACCCATTGATGGCATCTACTTAATATGGGTTGATATCTATATTTATGCAATTAAATAACCACATAATATGTTAAATGTAATCTAAACATAAACTACGTCGGTTCATTAAACACAAGCAAGACTAGTTTTTGGTGACATGTTATTATGCATTCAAATTACGGGGAACTTAATCCAATAGTCCAAATTATCTGAATTTAACGTTGGAACATTTATTCAGGTCTTTGATTAACATGAAATAAACATGTGAGGTGATGAAAGTATTAAAACATACAATAATTCATAATTTGAGAAGAATGTACAAGAGAGCTTTAATTCCTTTGAGGTCTACATAGTAACAAGTAAATTGTTAGTAAAACAAGAGATTAATTGGAATTGACCCTCATGAATTATACCTTTGTCGCCTGAGTCTTATGTAACGATCTGTAGGACAAGCAATCTTGAAGCTTGAATATGAAATTCGAATGTATGAATGTGTTTGAATGTGTGTTTGAGTGTATGACTGTGTTTTAATGTGAGCTATTAAAATATTGTTAAAGATGTACATTATATAGGAAGAGTATCAAAACCGTTCAAAGAAACGTAAGTTATAAATAGGGAAAGGAAACAGAAAACGATGAGAGAGAAGATAACACAAAACTGTGCGCTAGACTAGAATTTAAGGGGTCTTTATTTGTTTTATTTTTATTTATATGGAGAGAAAGAGATTAAGGGGTCTTTGGAGATGAATATGGCAGCGGCTACGCTGGAGTTTGAAACTTGGACTATTGATGTGGATTTTCTTTGGTTCGACTCGGACATTTGTATGATTATGAAACTCGACTTGTTTATGGTATTATTGTGGACGAAATTTGTAACAAAGGATATGAACAATTCAACTAACTCAGTTAAATTGAACTAGGTTTGAAAAATAAAGCTATCTCGGCTAAATTCAACGATGTTATTTTGCTATCTCGGCAAAAACAACGATAATTCACAAGGAATAATTTCAACTCAAAAACAACCGATTATATTAATGAATTCAAAGGCCTTATATAGACGTGCAAACAAAGCAAAACAAAGCAACCCTAGTCCTACTTAGGCTAGGAAACTAAGAACAAGATAACAAAGAAATAACACACTCCTAATTCAAGTAGAACAAGCTCAACTTGGCGCCTACCAACTAGACTCCTAATAGTACTATAACACTACTCCCATTAGAATCCTAATCCAACTAGGATTTTGATTTCTAACTCAACTTGAATTACAAACAAACTAAAACTTTTAGACTCCTAACAAAACTAGGAGTTCTAATCCTACTAGGATTAGGATTTCAAGAGTCCTATTCCTACTAGAATTAGGAAAACAAACAAATCCTAACAGAACTAGGACTTGTTCTAGGGAAGCCATCCATGTCCACATCATACTCCCCCTCTTAAAACGATCTTGTCCTCAAGTTCCATCAAGTAAGCCACGAAATCATCCATATCAAGCGGACATCAATATACTCAACTATCATTTTCATTCGATCAAGAACATCCTTTCCTCCACGAAAATTTAATCTATGCGTGCTCCGTGTTATCATTAGATGTAAATTATCCCTCCTAAAAGAAACAATATTTATGACCTTTGGAACAACAATATCATCAGCAACCCTTAGAACCAATGGAAACGAAACATTAACTATAGGCACGGTTTCCTTTGTATCAATGCTAGGTATCACTTCTTCATCATGAGAAACTGTATAAATCAAATCTTCATCCTTTGAACAAGATAAAGCTTCGATCTTTTCTTTATCCTCAACAATAGGAAGTTGTTGTGAACGTTCATCAGCTTTTCTTCATGCTGTTTCGCATTTAGTTGTTGAACCAAATCTTGAAGCTTCGCAAAACTCCTTTGAATGCGTGCTAATATTTCTTCAAGTGTTGGTGGACGCTTAAGATCTTGTTGAACTCTTTCAAGTCTTACACAAACCTATTGAAACTCTTGCCTCAATCCACTTGAACTCATAGATTTTAAACTGACAGAAAAATGCCCGCAATTATCATCGAATGTTCAGAAGTCAAAACCGAATCAAAAGTACACGAAATATTATGAAATTTTATCAGAGGGTAGCCCTATGTGTCTACAACACTCGACCCAAGTTTCATCAAAAATACCCAGCGAAGTGGTTGCAGTTTTAATTCTCCCGAAACTGGTCCAGAATAGTTCGGTTTTGATCAATTATCAAAAACGTGTTCCACTAAATAGCAAAGGTTCTTCAAAATTTATGAAACTTTCCAGACTTAAACTAGACCAAAATTAGTCCAATTTGAAGCCAAGAAACACTCAATAATTTGTTGTATGCTAGGAGAACCAATTTCCCAAAGTTTACCTGAAAACTGCTCGAACCTTTCCAAAGAACCAAAAAAATCACGATTTGGACATGGAACGCACCCTCACGCGCCGTCTCAATGACCCTGCTTTGATACCACTTGATGTGGATTTTCTTTGGTTTGACTCAGACGTTTGTATGATTATGAAACTCGACTTGTTTATGGTATTATTGTGGACGGAATTTGTAACAAAGGACATGAATAATTCAACTATCTCGGTTAAATTGAACTAGGTTTGAAGAATAAAGCTATCTCGACTAAATTCAACGATGTTATTTTGCTATCTCAATAAAAATAACGATAATTCACAAGGAATAATTTCAACTCAAAAACAACTGATTATATTAATGAATTCAATGGCCTTATATAGGCGTGCAAACAAAGTAAAACAAAGCAACCCTAGTCCTACTTAGGCTAGGAAACTAAGAACAAGATAACAAAGAAATAACACACTCCTAATCCAAGTAGAACAATCTCAACTTGGCGCCTACCAACTAGACTCCTAATACTACTATAACTCTACTCCAATTAGAATCCTAATCCAACTAGGATTTGGATTTCTAACTCAACTAGAATTACAAACAAACTAAAACTTTTAGACTCCTAACAGATCTAGGAGTTCTAATCCTACTAGGATTAGGATTTCAAGAGTCCTATTCCTACTAAAATTAGGAAAACAAACAAATCCTAACAGAACTAGGACTTGTTCTAGGGAAGCCATCCATGTCCACATCAACTATTTGTTCAAATGTCATGTTAATATCAACGTGACATAAAGCTGAAGCTAGTGATGGGTGCTAAAAATAAATTACAAAAGCAGTTTAGAAATATAAGTCGTGCTTGGTTATTAATATCTTAGTATCTCGGCATTTTCATGTCTGTTTCCAAGTGACAATGCTGCTTAATGAAATTTGACTAACACATATTCATTTTTGCAATGTGCTGATGGATTGCGTTGGGTGTGAGAAGTGTAGATTATGGGGAAAAGTACAAGTTCTTGGTCTTGGCACATCATTAAAGATCCTATTTTCAGTTGAGGGTGACAACCACTTTAATCAACTTGAGAGTACCTACATTGTTAGGATTTTGAGTTGGCATGCATGTCATTTCCTTTGGTTACAACTAGAGCTTGCATCAATATCTCAATTTCAATTCAAACACCTTACAAATCCTAATTATTTGGTTATTGTTCCTACTATAATGTTAATGTATTATCTTTAATTTGTTGTAGTTAGCTTTTAGCATTACTTAATTAAGCATATACTGAGTGTTAGACTCTCCGTAACTGCTGCTTTTTTGTTGTTGACGATACGTGATATAAAGAAACTATTAAGCACGTCAAGTCTGGATTTTAAATTCAATGGTCTGGTGACTTGGGCTCTTATATGGTCAATTTTTTGCAGACTTATAATTATGATACAGCTGTAAGTGATACAAGAGACATGCCCTACAATTGGAGAACAAAAGCAATATGTGACTGGTGATGGTTCCTGGCAATGATGAGCCAGCAAATCCTCATCCACCACCCGCTACGAGTATTCAACCGCAATCGAAGCTGGAACGTGCTGCTCATGCAGTTGCAGTTCTATTGCACAAGCATGCACAACAACAGCAGAAACAACAGCCACAACAACATCAGCAACAGCAGCAACAACAAAAGTAAAACATCGACAACAGTAACAACAACAACAGCATGCAGCACAACCTCAAAGAAGAGATGGTGCCCATCTGCTCAATGACACTGCTAAGAGTTGGTAGAAAACAGCCCTCTTGCTCGACAAAATTTGGGCACTGCGAATGCTGTAATATAACTTACTATGTTACTTTTTTTTAATAGGAATATCTAGCATGTTGTTTGAGTTTGATATTGAATATTAGAATTGGTAACAATTTTTATGTATAGGTGATTATTTACGCCTCAATAAAACGAGTATCGGTACTATTTTCCCACCACAATTGTTTTTGTATCAATTAAGAACAAAAAAATGAAAAAAAAATGTGGGTGCTTAACTGGTTCGGTAGTTAATCAAGTTAACTGATCCTGTTTTCTTGCAAAACCAGATCAGTTAGTGATCAACTTACCCAGTTTTGGACCGGATCAGTTGATCACTCCTAGCTCCTCCGGGCCCACCGGATCCGGACCAAAAAATGGATCTGTTAGCCCGGTTTTGACCGGATCCGATGGGCTTTTTTCCACTAGTATGGGTTTGGGTTGATTGGCACTAGTGGAAAAAAACCCATCGGATCCGGTCAAAACCGGGCTTATAGATCCAATTTTGGTCTAGATCGGGTGGACCCGGAGCGGCTGGCAAAAAGTAGTTGATCCGGATGAAAATCGGATCAGTTCACCGGTCAACTGATCCGGTTTTCATCAAAACCGGATCAGTTCACCAGTCAACCGATCCGATTTTAGTCGAAAACCGGATCTGCCGTCAACAGATCCGGTTTTTGACTAAAACCGGATCAGTTGAGTTTGAATGAACAAAAAAAAACCAGATTTGCAGAACGAAGGATAACGAAAATTGACAAAGAATACCAGTTCAACAATGAACGACGAACTCGTTAAACGAAAATTATAAAAAACCAGTTCAATAATTACTAAAGAATGAAAAAAAACGATGAAAGGTTTGGAATTTCAGAACGAAAAAATGAAAATGAACGAAAATTACAAAAAAAAAACGAACTAGATCTAATAAAAAAACGAAAATTACAGAAAATGAAAGAAAAATGAACGACGAACAAAATTACAGAAAATGAAAGAAAAATGAACGACGAACAAAAATTCTAAAACGAAATCTACCTACATCTGAAATGACAATGAAGATTTGCAAAATTATAAAAAAACAAAAATTACAACCGAAATATACAAAAACGAAATCTAACTACAAAACAAAAAAAACTAGATCTGGAATTACAAACGAACGACGAATGAAACCTAACTACAAAACTAGATCTGGAATTACAAACGAACGACGAACAACGAATGACGAACGAAACATAACTACAAAACAAACGAACTCGATCTGGAATTACAAACCTACTAAAACAAAGGCTCTAACTCGTTGAACGACGAACGAAAATTGAGAGAGGAGAATTGAGGCAAGCGACGAAAGGACGACGAAAATTGTTTGTGAATCGCCTCACCTTGCGACGAACGAAGGAGATTGTTGACGGCGACGACGACGACGACGACGTCCCGTTTAGGGTTTCACCTTGCGATGCGCGAGAAAAGGAGGAGATGTTCCTGGGGTGAGAAAAATGGGAGGGAAATCACCTTGATGTACGTTGAGGGTTTGGGGAAATCACAGAGGAGGGAGGAGATGTTCGTGGGGTGAGAAAGAAGATAGGAGAGAGAAGATGGGAGAAATTTAGGGTTTCAAGGGAATGGGGTGAATGTGGTGAATGGGGTGAGAAATTTAGGGTTTGGAAAATAAAAGGGGGAGTGAGCGAGCTGGGCTGCGTGATGGGAAATAGTGATATGGGCGGCGTGATTGGAAATAGTTATCTGGGTCGTGTTCCTTATATGGACCAAGGGGATTAACTGATCCGGTCATGTGAACCGGATCAGTTAACGGAAAATCGGATTAGTTTTCTGTTAACTGATCAGGATCAGTTTCTTTGCCCAGCTTTCCCTCCCAATTTTTTACGGATTTTCGGATCCGATTTTGTAAAAATCGGATCAGTTACTAAGTGACATATATGGTTTTTTCCACTAGTGTGGATTCGATTATAGGTATTTGGACTGGCTTTAGAATTTTCGAAAATCGTTTTTGTAATCCCTTGTAATATTATGAATTTTATAAATGCATTTTAATGTATATTTATATATATAATAGTATATTTTAGTATTTAAATGATTTATTTCTTAAAAGGTTAACTATTTAAAAGTCAAAGGAATTAGTTAATGGTTTTAAATAGTCATAACATTTTATTTAGTCATACTTTGAAAATTATTTAAATAGCTTAAAATACCTTTTGGTTTAGTAAAAAGGATTTTAAATTGGGTTAGAGGAACCCAACTACACAAATCACCCAACCATTAAATATTATTAAAGCCCAAACACCTTTTCCTAAGCCTAAAAGGGGATAACTATATAAAACCCAATACCCTAAATATTTTCCACACTCTATTTTCTTTCTCTTCCTCTTCCCTAATCTTTCGACCCTCCTCTTTCTTTTTCTCTCTTTTTCTTTTCTCTCTTCTCTCGGTTCTCCCTCCTCCTTCGGACGGCAGCCGACGCCACCGCCAACCACCGCTGCCGTGCTGCGCCGCCTCTCCCCTTCGGCGTCCTTTTCCTTCCCCCTTTTTCTTTGGTTATTTTCTTCCTCCTCAAATTTTATTTAATGCAAAGTTTATATTTTTAAGGATTGTTTTAATATGTTTATGTTTAAAGTTATAGTTGATGATTTAAATATAATCTAAGATTATGTAGTTTATGTAATGAAGTAATTAAAATTTCAGAATTAATAGTTATGTTTAAACTAGGGTTTTAAGTATCAAAGCATGAATTTTTATGGTTTTATGAGTTGGAAAATCATAGTAGTATATTATAGTTTATGAAATTGAGTATTCTTATGATTTTAATTATGTTTAAGCATGTTTAAAAAGGGTTTATTTACATTATAAGTTGCTGGAAATATTATAAGTATGCTTATGATGGAGTTTTATGATCAAAGTAAGAGTTTTTAAGGGTTTTTAACAACTAGTATAGTAGTACTATACTAGGGGGTGTTAATAATTGAAGTTTTAATGATGGAAAAGGTTTTTGAACAATTTTAAAAAGGGTTTAAAGTATTTTAATATTGCTGGAAATTTTTAGAGAATTGATTTGTGGTTATGTTGATTATTGTTAGGCGTAGAATTCTCTCTATGCGACTTTTAAGCTTGTTAAAGTGGCCTCAAACTTTGTCTACACAAGGTACGTACATACCTATGTGTGGGTTGGATTGGTATCATGTCCTAAGGATGGGATTTATGTAGTATCATGTATAGGGAACTATTTCTAGTTCATATGTGATTTATATTCAAATTGAATTTGCATGGTTTATGCCGTTGTGTGAAGCATGTTGGTTATGATGATGATCTTATCTTTGTATGGATGATTGATTCAAGCATATGGGATTGGGAACTTTATTTATTAATTCACATGAGGGATTAATATTTATGTTGGTATTGGATCATTGATTGGATCATGTTGTTCCCTTTGGATTATTTAACTACTTTATGAGGACCGAGGACCTTATTTGGTAAGTTGGTTATTTCACCTATGAAAGGTTGGTTGGTTGTTGACTTCGTTCAACAAATAAATAAAGGTTATGGATTTAATATTGGAATTATATATTCTTGGATTGTTAAGTTGATGATCACCTTATCTAATTCTATGATAAAAATGGAAGTTTATGTATCTTTGATGATTATATTATTTGTCCTACTTGTGAGTCATAACAAGTGAATAAATTATTAATCATGTAAAATGAAACGTGAATAGCAATAGCTTTAGACTTGTGCACGTCTAAAGTGTTGGACTAGTATGAGTTGGAGTACATGGTGGTAGTCCATGGCTTTTCTTGGGACCGGGTTGATCACCGTGTCCTATTTTTATTTAAAGGTTCCTCGATATCGTAGGTTAGGGGAGTACGGAGTCGCTCCCTTACTTCGTCTTCTAATTTGAAGACTAGTTTGGTTTGGACAACTCTTTCCATTGTCAATTCAATCTAAATTAAATTAACTTGTTAGTTATGGAGTTTAGTTCAGTAAAGTAGTCTGCTATGTTATTATATTATTATTTCTTCCTGCTTAATGTTTATTAGTATCATGTTAGGTTTAATATTAATTTACTATATAGTACTCAGCTTTGCTGATTACGTGCTTTGTGTGTATGTGTTGATCATGGATATTCCTTATTGATCCTGTGATGACCCATTTGGTGAGCAGTCTCTCGGGATCAATAGAGCATCGTCGATTACAGGTTTGAAGATGATGCATCATGGGTTCGGGAAGTGGAGAGCTTGTGTTGACTTTTATTATTTCATAGTTGACTTTGACTTTTGTGGATGACTTTTACATTTGAGGTTGACTTTTGACTTTATGTTGGTTTGACTTTTGGAGTTGACTAAGTTTTATTTTCAAAGTTATTTATCGTATTTCCGCTGCAAAATTCTAAATAAGCCGATACGTTATCACACGGGCGATAATACTTTGATAATCTCTAAGTTTTATATTAAAAGGTATTTCCGGAAAATAGAGAATTGTCGGGGTGTTACAAAGTGGTATCAGAGCTTTAGGATTTTATTGGCCTTTCGTGCCAACTTTAAATTTTTAGGCGCCTAGCGAGCTAGTTACTTAAAATGAATTTCATAGAAATCGAGCTCCTACTTATTCGTTGTGTTCAAATCACTTTTCGAAACATTTTTCCAAGGTTTCAAGATTTCAAGATTTTAAATATTTTATTTTATTTCAGTTCGAATTTCTTTTTAGGGTCCGAAATTATTTTATTTTATTTTATTTTGTTCGAAAATTTCAAAATTCGTTATTTTAATCTTTATTTTTTCGGTTCCTCTTATAAATTCGAAAATTATTAAATATTATTTATTAATTATTTATTTTAATACTTCTAGTTTATTTTGATTACTTTATTAATTTTGTGAGAGATGGGTAGTATAGTAATGGGCATATAAGATAGAAATCTTATATGTCTGCATTAAATAGTTAGTTCAGTATGTTTATATTTTTCTTCCCTGCTAACTATTTTATGTTATTCCTATGCTTTAAATTATTGTTATTCTTGCTTATTGTTTATTATTGGGAACATATGCTAAGTGAGAGTAACAATTGCTTATAGATGTCGTATTTATCTGTTATAGGATCTCTAGTCATGTCTGATAGAGAAGCTACTAGAGTAGGAAGCTACTACAATCCGATTGTGTTGAGTGATGATTAGAATGATGGAGGATCTGAGTCTGATGCTGATGGTGATAACTACACTAGAGTAGAATTGGAGATGCGTCGTGTTTTGAAGGTTAGCAGTCCAGATAGTGATGATGAGGTCATTCGAGAGTTTGACCGTGCTGGGAGTCAAACTCGGAAGGATATCTACTATGCTGTGATGAGGAGTGTTTTTGGTGAGCCAAGATTTTCTGTAGCAAATGAGGATGAGGATGAGGATGATGAAGACTTGGAGGATGAGACTGATGATGTATCTCCTTAGATTATGTATTTATGCTTAAAGAATAAATGTTGGATAAGTAGTCAAGCAATGGTTTAAATTTATTTCTTTAGTACCTTTATTTGTTAAGGAAAAGTATAGTCGTTATGGATTGGAAAAAGTATTAGTATCATCATTTTGAGGAATATATAAAAGTAAAGATTTAGTTACCCAAGTGAGCAAGAATTTATTTTGGCACGTGAATGGAAATATTTTATTTTATTTTATTGTTGTGATTGAATTTTATTTGATCCTCACACGTGTTTATTATTGATGTGAATATTATCCATGAATGATTATATGATTGAAGATGATGTATTCTATGGTATTATTATAACTTCATGAGAATTGTATGTTGATGCGATCTTTATGGTCACATCAAGTGTTGCCTTCGTTGGGTTCAATTAGTCAGGAAATCAAGGTTCGAAACCTATAGGGTCGCAGAACAACCAAGGAAGCTACAGTAAGCCTGCTAGTGAGAGCAACAACAACCAGAATAAGGCTCCGGGTAAACTGTTCGTGATGAGTCGCAATGAAGCTGAACGTTCAGCCGACGTAGTTTCTGGTACTTTCTCTATTAACTTCGTTCTTGTTAAAGCGTTGTTTGATTCTGGGGCGACTTATTCGTTTATTTCGTCGTCCGTTATTAAAAGTCTAGGGGTTGTAGATTTCGAGGTAATTGATTTGCCTATTAGTATACCTACTGGAGAGGTCATAAGGTGTACCAAGTTGTTTAAAGATTTGCCTCTGAAGATAGGAGACTGTGTATTTCCTTCTAATTTGATAGATGTCAATCTGGGAGACCTAGATGTTATTCTTGGAATGAATTGGTTAGGTTTATATAAGGCCAAAATAGACTGTGAAGCTTAGAAAGTAGTGTTGAGAAGCCCTTTGGGGAAGTTAACTTCGTACCGACGTTTTGGGAAGCCTAAGAGCTTTGGGGTCATTTCTGCTATGCAAGTGAAGAAGTTGATGAAGAAGGGATGTGAGTTGTTTTTCTGTAGTGTGCAAGATGTAAGTAAAGAGGTTGGATTGAAGATTGAGGACGTGCCAATTGTGAATGAGTTTATGGATGTGTTTCCAGGTGAGATTTCTGGTATGCTGCCTGCAAGAGCCGTTGAGTTCACCATAGACTTAGTTCATGGCACTGCACCTATTTCTAAAGCACCTTATAGAATGGCACCTCCTTAGATGAGTGAGTTGAAGACGCAGTTGCAAGAGCTGTTGGATAAGGGTTATATTAGGCCTAGTGCGTCACCTTGGGGAGCTCTTGTGTTGTTTCTGAAGAAGAAAGATGGGAGTATGAGATTGTGCATTGACTATAGGGAGTTAAACAACGTGACTATTAAGAACAAGTATCCTTTGCCTAGGATAGATGACCTGTTTGATCAGTTGAATGGAGCGAGTATGTTTTCAAAGATTGATTTGCGTTCGGGGTATCACCAGGTGAGGGTAGCTGAGAAGGATATACCTAAGACTGCGTTCAGGACGCGTTATGGTCATTATGAGTTTACTGTGATGCCGTTTGGATTGACCAATGCTCCGGCGATATTTATGGATTTGATTAATAGGATTTTCCATGAGTTCTTAGATAAGTTCGTGGTGGTATTCATTGATGATATTTTGATCTATTCAAAGAGTGAATAAGAGCATGATAAGCACTGGAGACGCTTAGGAAGAATCGATTGTATGCCAAGTTCTCTAAGGGTGAGTTTCGTTTGGAGAAAGTAGCATTTTTGGGTCATTATGTGTCAAAAGAAGGAGTCTATGTGGATCCTGCAATGATTCAAGCTGTTAGTGAGTGGCCTACCCCAAAGAATGTGTCAGATATTAGGAGTTTTCTGAGATTAGCTGGCTATTATAGGAGATTTGTGAAAGATTTCTCGAAGATAGCGAGGCCAATGACCAATTTGATGAAGAAAGAGTCAAAATTTGAGTCGAGTGAGAAGTGCGAGGAGGCTTTCCAGATTTTGAAGGAGCGTTTAACCTCTGAACCCATTTTAACCCTGCCTGATGGAAATGAGGGATTTGAGGTGTATAGTGATGCTTCAAAGAATGGTTTGGGATGTGTTCTGCAGCAGAATGGGAAGGTGATCGCGTATGCATCACGTCAGTAGAAACCGTATGAGGTTAATTATCCTACCCATGATCTAGAGTAAGCTGCTATTGTTTTTGCCTTAAAGACTTGGAGACATTACCTATATGGAGTGACTTGTAAGATCTTTACTGACCATAAGAGTTTGAAGTACATTTTCACTCAAAAGGATCTTAATATGAGGCAGAGAAGGTGGTTAGAATTGATCAAGGATTATGACCTAGATATCCAGTATCATGAAGGGAAGGCGAATGTAGTAGCTGATGCTTTGAGTAGGAAGTCGAGCCTGCATGAATGCGTTGGTAGTTCCTGAGGAATTGTGTCGAGATATGCAAAGGCTTAGCCTAGAAATTCTAAATCCTGGGGAGATCGAGGCAAGATTGAGTGCTTTATCATTAGGGTTGTCAATTTTCGATGAGATCAAAGAGGGTCAAGTTGGAGACGATGACCTAGATAAGATTAAGGAGAAGATGAAGCAAGGTAAGGAAGTCGACTTTAAGATTCATGATGATGGAAGCTTGAGGTTCAAGGGAAGGTGGTGTGTACCACAAAAATGTGAAGGGCTTAAGAGGAAGCTTATGAATGAGGGGCATAATACTCCATATTCTGGGGGTGACAAGTTGTATAAGGATCTTAAAGAGATCTATTGGTGGCCGAATATGAAACGTGAGGTCGCTGAGTTCGTGTCAAAGTATCTAACCTGTGAGAAAGTAAAGATAGACCATAAGAGACCAATGGGGAAAGTTCAATCCTTAGAGGTTCCTGGATGGAAGTGGGATTCCATATCGATGAATTTTGTGACTGCTTTGTCGAAGTCGAGGAACGGCAATGATACTATTTGGGTTACTGTGGACCATTTGACGATGTCCGCCGTGTTTGTTCCAATTAAAGAGACGTGGAAGAAGGAGCAACTTGCGAAGACGTATATCAAGCATGTAGTGAGATTGCATGGGGTACCAACATATATTATTTCAAATCGCGATTGGAGATTCCTCTCGAAATTTTGGCAGAAGGTTCAGTTGAATCTTGGGACAACGTTGAAGATGAGCACTGCTTTTCACCCTGCAACCGATGGTCAGACTGAAAGGACCAACCAGACAATGGAAGATATGTTGAGAGCGTGCACAATTGATTTTGAAGGTAGTTGGGAAGATCACTTAGACTTGATTGAGTATTCGTATAACAATAGTTATCATGCGAGCATCAAGATGGCTCCTTTTGAGGCATTATATGGAAGGAAATGTAGAAGTCCCATTTCCTGGAATGATTTTAGTGAGAATATAGTATTGGGGACAGAATTTATTAAGGAGACTGTTAAGAATGTCAAGTTGATTCAGGCTAGAATTCAAGCTGCCCAAGATAGGCAGAAGAGTTATGCTGATTTAAAGCGAAGAGAAGATGAATTCGTAGTGGGTGACAAAGTGTTTTTGAAAGTGTCACCAACTAAAGGACTGATGAGATTTGGGAAAAAGGGCAAATTAAGTGCTAAATATGTTGGCCCATATGAGATTTTGCAAAGAATTGGGAAGGTAGCTTATAAGTTGGCTTTGCCAATGGAATTTGTGAAAATGCATAATGTGTTTTATATTTCCCAACTCAATAAATATATCCCTGATGAGAATCATGTTTTGGAGCCTGAAAGAATCCAAATTGATAGTAGCCTCACGTATGAGGAAAGGCCTATGAAAATCTTGGATAAAAAGGTGCGTAGTACACGCAATAAGGATGTGAATATTGTTAAAGTGTTTTGGTTTAACCATGAGTCTGAAGAGGCAACGTGGGAAGTCGAAGATGAAATGAAGAAAAAGTATCCTGAGTTATTCCTTGAGGTGAGTTACGAGGGCGTAACTCGTTTTCTTTAAGGGGGGTAGAATGCGATAGAATTTCGCGCTTTATGCCTTATTTTATGGTATTTTTATGCTTATTTTGGCGATTTGCACATATTGGTGCAAAATAAATTGGTTCTCCGCATGGAAAATGTGTTCATGAGTAACACAAGTGATTTTTTTAAAAGTTGGTAAAAGTGTGCACATATGTGACACAAGTATTTTTCAAAGGAAAGTTGAGTCAAAAACTTTGAAAATGAGTGAGTTTTCGTGCCAAGTTTCGGGGCGAAACTTCTTTTAAGAAGGGTAGACTGTAATCCCCCGTAATTTTATGAATTATATAAATGCATTTTAATGTATATTTATATATATTTTAGTATATTTTAGTATTTAAATGATTTATTTCTTAAAAGGTTGACTATTTAAAAGTCAAAGAAATTAGTTAATGGTTTTAAATAGTCAAACATTTTATTTAGTCATACTTTGAAAATTATTTAAATAGCTTAAAATAACATTTGGTTTAGTAAAAAGGATTTTAAATTGGGTTAGAGGAACCCAACTACACAAATCACCCAACCATTAAATATTATTAAATCCCAAATACCTTTTTCTAAGCCCAAAAGGGGATAACTATATTAAACCCAAAATTCCAAAAAATTTCCCACACTCTATTTTCTCTCTCTTCCTCTTCCCTAATCTTTCGGCCCTCCTCTTTCTTTTTCTCTCTTTTTCTTCTCTCTCTTCTCTCGGTTCTCCCTCCTCCTTCGGACGACAGCTGACGCCACCGCCAACCACCGCCACTGTGCTGCGCCGCCTCTCCCCGCCAGCATCCCTTTCCTTTCTCCTTTTTCTTTGGTTATTTTCTTCCTCCTCAAGTTTTATTTAATGCAAAGTTTATATTTTTAAAGATTGTTTTAATATGTTTATGTTTAAAGTTATAGTTGAAAATTTAAATATAAATCTAAGATTATGTTGTTTATGTAATGAAGTAATTTAAATTTCAGATTTAATAGTTATGTTTAAACAAGGGTTTTAAGTATCAAAGCATGGATTTTTAGGGTTTTATGAGTTGGAAAATCATAGTAGTATATTATAGTTTATGAAATTGAGTATTCTTATGATTTTAATTATGTTTAAGTATGTTTAAAAAGGGTTTATTTACATTATAAGTTGCTGGAAATTTTTATAAGTATGCTTATGATGGAGTTTTATGATCAAAGCATGAGTTTTTAAGGGTTTTTAACAACTAGTATAGTAGTACTATACTAGAGGGTGTTAATAATTGAAGTTTTAATGATGGGAAAGGTTTTTGAACAATTTTAAAAAGGGTTTGAAGTATTTTTATATTGCTGGACATTTTTAAAGAATGATTTGTGGTTATGTTGATTATTGGTAGGCAGAGAATTCTCTCTATGCGACTTTTAAGCTTGTTAAAGTGGCCTCAAACTTTGTCTACACAAGGTACGTACATACCTATGTGTGGGTTGGATTAGTATCATGTCCTAAGGATGGGATTTATATAGTATCATGTATAGGGAACTATTTCTAGTTCATATGTGATTTATATTCAAATTGAATTTGCATGTTTTATGCCGTTGTGTGAAGTATGTTGGTTATGATGATGATCTTATGTTTGTATGGATGATTGATGCAAGTATATGGGATTGGGAACTTTATTTATTAATTCACATGAGGGATTAATATTTATGTTGGTATTGGATCATTGATTGGATCATGTTGTTCCTTTTGGATTATTTAACTACTTTAGAGGACCGAGGGCCATATTTGGTAAGTTGGTTATTTCACCTATTAAAGGTTGGTTGGTTGTTGACTTGGTTCAACAAATAAATAAAGGTTATGGATTTAATATTGGAATTATTCTTGGATTATTAAGTTGATGATCACCTTATCTAATCCTAAGATAAAAATGGAAGTTTATGTATCTTTGATGATTATATTATTTGTCCTACTTGTGAGTCATAACAAGTGAATAAATTATTAATCATGTAAAGTGAAACGTGAATAGCAATAGCTTTAGACTTGTGCACGTCTGAAGTGTTGGACTAGTATGAGTTGGAGTACATGGTGGTAGCCCATGGCTTTTCTTGGGACCGGATTGATCACCCTGTCCTATTTTTTGTTAAAGGTTCCTCGATATCGTAGGTCAGGGGATTACGGAGTCACGCACGTACTTCGTCTTCTAATTTGAAGACTGGTTTGGTATGGACAACTCTTTCCATTGCTTATTCCATCTAAATTGTTAGTTGTGAGTTTAGTTCAATAAAGTAGTTTGCTATGTGATTATATTAATATTTATCCCTGCTTAATGTTTATTAGTATCATGTTAGTTTTTATATTTATTTACTTTGTAGTACCCAGCTTTGCTGATTACGTGCTTTGTGTGTATGTGTTGATCATGGCTATTCCTTATTGATCCTGTGATGACCCATTTGGTGAGCAGTCTCTCAGTATCAATAGAGCATCGTCGATTACAGGTTTTTATTCGCCTACGCGGGATGAGCACGTATTTGACTAGCTCATTGATTCCTGGTCTTATTCATACCCTCACCCCCTGAACTCAATTTATGGTTTATTGACCATTTATGGAGTTATGACGGGGAAATCTACATTGGATAAGTCCATAAGTTGTACGTCCCTACTATTTTCCAATATCCAATTAGGTTTATGAGTCTTCCTTTAAAGACTTGTTGGCGACTTCAAAACATTTTTCAATAAACCCTTACAATGAGGTAGTCAAATACGCGCTCATCCCGCGCAGGCGAATAAAAACACGCCTACAGTAGCAGTGAGAAAAAGAGACATTCCCAAAGTGAAGCAAATCTGCACCTGCATCACACACCAAATGATCAATCTCCGAGGGGGACTTTCCAGGTCTTCCGGAGAGAATTAATAACAACTAGATTATCTCTATCAACACACAATTTCTTAATACCAAGAGCTAAAGCAGCACGGACACCTTCTGTCATGCCCTAAGCTTCCGCCACTAAAATAGAAATATTCTTATGAAGAGAAAGAGCACCTATAATACTTACATTACCAACCGAATCTCTACTACTAAAACCACAAGATACCCTACCATCTTGAAGTTTAGACCCATAAAAAATTCATCTAAAAATAATTTGGAGTAGGCTCGACCCACCAAACATCGCGAGGCACACTCACAACCTTATCAGTCCTACTAATCGAATCTGGAACAGATGACTGGTAGTATCTTTCTCACCCTCCAGAATCACCCTCCAATCTCTAGCAAATTGTCTAATAAGAGAAATAAATGTAAAACTTGAAACACCCTCTCCTTGAAAAGTAATTTTATTCCTGGTTGTTAACTCGGAAGGAACACTACAAGAGGGGGGATGAAATGTAGTGTGGAACTTATTGCCCAAATAATGCGGAATTTAAAACATAAGCAATAAGGAACTCAAAGTGCAAGAGAGATTTTTACGTGGAAACTTCTTGTTTTAATACAAGAAGAAAAAACCACGACCTCCTCAGGATTTAAACTCTTCACTATAATAGGGAACCTCCTCTGTTTCAACCTATTACATACGCAAGTTCCACTCGGAACTCCAACTCTCTCACAAGTTCCACTAGGAACTCTAACTCCTTCACAAGTTCCACTAGGAACTCTAGACTTAACTCAAAGTCTCTCAAGAGTTTCCACAACTCTTTACAACGGTTTACTCAAACCCTTTACTCCTGGATAGACTTCACCCTAAGTCTACGCATAAACAACAAGAACTTACTCAAGTTCCTAGCTCGAACTTGATACAAGAATTCACTCAAACTCTTCACCAAGTTTCCATTACAAGAGTTCACTCAAACCCTTTAACTCCAAACTCAGATACAGACGCTTGATAATTTGGTTTAACTCTAGTATATAGAAACTGAAAAACAATAAAGGGACATGACACTCGTAGGAACTTGGAACTCACAGGAACTAACTCAAAACAAGGAATAGAAAATATGATTCTTTTTGTAACGCTATTCCTTAAGCTAAACCTTATGGAATGACATAAGTCAGACTCTAATGGAATGACTAAAGTAAGTCAGAATTTTATGGAATGACTAAAGTAAGTCAGACTCTTATGGAATGACTAAAGTAAGTCACACAATTTGGAAAGAAGACTTAAGCCTCTATTTATAGCATGCACAAGACTTGAGCACCACTTCCACTTATATCTCCACTAACCCATGATCAGTTAGTTGGAAGAAACTTGGGGAAGAAGCAATCAACTTCTTAGGCACAACTTATGTCACGTTTACAGTAAAGCAGTTAGAGTAAAAAGAGGAAAAAAAAATTGGAGAAAATCAACGTTTTATCAAAATATAATCCAAGAGATATTTTTCCAAAACTCACTTTTTAATTATTTTCTTATGCAGAAATATTTTACTGAATTTTTTTTCATAAACCTAACATAAATACATGAGTTCCTGTTCGTACAGGAACTCGCGTCTACAAGTTCATGCACTCACAGAAACTTATTATACGTATTATAAATCTAGGCTTTTTATTTTCCAAAAACTGATATGATAAAATTAAAAAAATTAAAATCAGAATCCTAAATTAAAACTGATTTTATTTATAAAACTATTTTATTTAAAACTTATCTTTTTTATTTAAAAACTAAATCTTATCCTAAAACAACTAATGCATATTATCCAAATATAATTAACCAAGTAGAGATTTATTAAGAAATAAAAACTAAACAAATCCTACATATTAAGATAATAATATGCATCAGACTTATTGACTCATAAATACTTTTGACTTTAAGGTCCACGAGTTCCTTTTGACCTTACGAGTTCCTTTTGACCTTGTTCCATTACCATTGACGTTTCCACATACTTATATGAATCCTAGAAAATAAACTCATACTTCATGTCTTCATGCTCCATGCTGCTCCAACTCAAGAACCGCATGTTGATAGCTCCACCTCTGGAACTTCGACGTGCTAGTTCCTTTAAGGAACTTCGCACCTATAGTTCTTGCTCAGGAACCGCTTGTTTCAACTCTGAAACTTCATCTTGATGCTCCCATTTAGGAACTTCAACTCTGTGTCATTTATCTTGAGCTTTGGTTCCAGCTTAGGAACTTGCATAAAGTCTAGCAGCATATTTGTAGAATCTCTCTTTGGATTTCTTCCTCATGAACTTCACTTATTGGAATTCCTTCATGAGGTGATATATTCAACCTTCCATGACTTGTTCTATGTTAATGTAATATGCACATCTCAAATACACATGTTAGTTAGATAATCACCATATGTTTACAATCATCAAAACACTACATGACTCAACAATATTCCCCCTTTTTGATGATGACAAACAAATGATGCTTATCACAAATTAAACAATAAACGATGTACATTACCCCTTAACTAACAAGTCATGCATGTGTACAAATATATTTTTTTTTTCTCAAACCCTGGCCTCCCCTACCCCTTCTTCATCAATTAGGGGCTGCCATGGATGATTTCATCCATGGTAAGCCCCTTTTCCCCTTTTATTTTCAGTTTTTAGTTCATTTTCTTATTTTGTTTAATAAATTAGTCTCTCTTTATGAGATTTTCTCAAACCCTGTTATGGGGTTTTTAGTTTCTGTTTTGGAAATCTCCTTCTCCCCTATGGGAGTTGTGAGTATGGTTCTTTTGTTTTTAGGTATGAGAAATTATTCTCATTGGTTGAAGTTCGAGACTCAACACGAAGGTATTGGAATCTCGGATGCGGTCAACCTGACTCGATCAAGAATGTTCTTCCCAAACTATATCAGAATGATAGACTTCCTCATCAATAGCTGCTTGATTCAGCAAATACAAGGGGGTTGCGCTGTATTGCTCGATCTGGTTCATTGTAGTTTCTTCGAAGATGAATTTGATTTAGTCTTGTTTAATTGTATCTTGTTTTTCTTTAATACCTATTGTAGATGTCGTTTGGCCTTCAATTAATGAAATTTGTCTTTCAAAAAAAAAAACAAGTCATGCATGTATATGAAGGAAATATCAACAAACACATTATACAAAGAACTTTCATTATATAAGGATTTAGACTTAACTATATTTGATCATATGCATCATACATATTCTTCCCCCTTTTGTCATTATCGAAAAGGATCATCTTACACACATATGCTTTAGGTAATCATTTACACATAGTGTTATATGCTACACTTACCACCATAAAGGTTAAAAACCTGTTAGTCCACAAAGCCTCGAGAATCTCAATTTTTCAAACTTCGGATGCATGTGCTACACGAATTTCCAACTTATAATCCAAAGACCCAACTTCAAAAGCCATGGAAGGAACTTGACAAATAAGAAAATAAAAGTCAAGCAAAAATCGGATTTGAAAGTCAAGAATGGATCAAGAGATAGGGACATTGTAATATCCGGCTCAAAGAAATATGAAAGAAGTTTATGGGAAAATTTAAGTAGAGGGAACTTGAGATATATTGTGTGCTCTATGGTTTAGACTTTTAATAAGAGGTTCTCAACAATAATTAGAGTTGATCACTTCACTTCACACTTCTGAAATCTCTACCAAACCCCACACACAATCACCTTGATATGATCAATCAAGTTCACTTTTACTGAACCAACCAACCAATCGTGAGAAACTCATTGCACGAAGAAACTTGAACAATTTCATTTTTATAATCAAGTTCCTCCAATCTTTCGCTTATATTCCTCTTCTAAAATCATCAAATCCATGAGTAAGCATCTTCACAACCATATCAAATATTGACTACTAGGAAATGATAAAGATTTGATCACCCATTGTTTGCCTTTTTTCGTTTTCTTTTTTCCTTTTTTTAAACAAGGGTGTCATTACAAGTTGTTGAATTATTCCTAGAACATCACATTGACCTACAGCAAATAATTAAATGCTTACTCAAACGTACTTGAAATCCACCACCAAGAATGAAAACATATATACCGATTCCTTCCTTATTCCCCCTGAGTTCCTTACCATTCCTATCATTAGGAACTTATATGATTAGTTCCATCTAATAATATATCCTTTTGAGCATCAATTGATAAATCATAAAATACTTGCTTCTCGCTTCTTCCACAACTTCCCCCTCAAAACGTATTTACCGTTTATCACTCTTTATGCATCGTTGAACCATAAAAAGTCATGAATATTAAATTAGAGCACATGGGAATTAGGAGAATTGAAGTGATAGGATATGAATGGAATGAGGAATTAATTAATCAAAGGGTATTTGAAGAAATGTGGTGTGAACGGATGATAGTTGGCTAAGAATAGGTTTGTTCGCTCTAAAAGTTATATGAAATATATTATGGGAATTTACCTGTCTTGTTCCATCAAGGTTTCTTTCATTGTACCTTTGGCAACTTAGGACTTTCATGTTTGACAGCATCCACAGTTCTATTATGAGACCTCTAACACTCTTAGGCAAGTGAGTATGCCTTTGCGACACAAAGATTAAGTGTAACATATTTACGCTAGTGTGTATATAATCACTTCAATTTTAATATGTGTAAGAGCCCAATTCGACAAAACTTTTGGAAAAGAACATGTTTATACTCAAGTCGTACTTCATTAAGTCTTGTTCCTCTAAACAGTCCATGAATAGGTGAAATTATAAAGAACGTATTTTCACATAATTTAAAGCAAGACTTATAAAAGTTATGCATTCATATTAATAATTTAACGATGTAATTTATTAATTGTGATACAATGTGAATAGGAACATCGCAACTTAAGTCACATTTCACCATGAATATAAAATTACCTCAAGTGTTGGACTGATTTTGATGACTTACTTTTGAGTTCCTGAACTGCTAGTTCCATCATTTTGATATTTTCACATCTGATGGAAACTTTCATTTCAACTCGACTCATACTCATCATTCTTTAAAAGTTCATTGACATGTTTTTGTCCTTACATCATTATATTCTAAAAGAGTAGTTGTGTTCCCTTATCATGCTCACATACACATTTGCTTATAAGGTTAGCAAAAACCTTTGCATAAAATAGTTAGTTGTACCAAAAATATTATCCATATAACTATGTACAACTACTAAGTCAATTCCTCTTGAAAACAAAAATTATTGTCAATTTTGAAATCATTTTTCAAGAAGAAACTTGATGTTGTTCCTCATAGATTTCCAGCAAAAAAAATTATTTTGAACACATTGAAAATCTATTTGGAACAATCTAAATCCCATGTAAGCAACAAGCAAAAAAAAAAATACAATTATCTCATGACCTAGCTACATGAATAAAAGTTTCCTCAAAGTCAATACCTTTGTTTAGTTGTTTTTCTTAACAACTAACCTGTATAGAATTCCTTAGTCAATGTCATTGTGACAAGAATACTTCTTATCTTCCAGTTAGAGGCAATGGACTCGATTACTAGAAGTATGGAACTGCATGTTACTACTAATTGCATAGGAACTCGCTTCCACATATTGATTGAGTTCAACTTCTATTTCATAAATTTGAACTTAATCATCATATTCTACGCTCTTCTCCATGAGGTCATTTAGCTGGCTATTGTTGATTTTGAGAGTGACATATTTCATGTTAGGAACTCATTGCTCCATAGGAACTTGTGAGTTCAACAGAAAAACCATCTTTAACCTGTTTACTGGGAACAAACAAGTTAGTTTCAATCAAAATAATATGCTCACTCATTACTATGCACATTGCTTTCTCAGTTGTAAACTTGGTATGCTTTGCAATTGAAGGCGTATCATAGGAACATCGCCTTTTCACTTATGTCATCAATGTTTCCTAGTAGAATCTTCTAACTTTTTGAGTTCGTAGGGCGTCTTGTTGATCAAAGATGTAACCATATCCTTGTTGATGATTAAGAAGCAGTATTGACGACTTTTGTCCAGAAGTTCCTTTCTGGTTATAATTTTCTTCACTTTGAAAGCTTGTAGTCAGTACATTGTTTCCTGCAGAATCATCAAACTTGTTCGGAACTTGGTTCCATGGTTAGATCTCAAATATAATATTTAATGACCACTTAAACTTTTACTCTTCTTAGCAATGAGTACACATTCTATGGAATATTCATCTTTGCTATTAAAGAAAAGAATCAAGTGTTCCTTAAATAACCATCAACTATAATCAAGACAAATCTCTTTCAAAATTCTAATCTAAACACTTAAGATGCCACAAAAATTCTCATGAAAAAGTTCTAAAGAATTTATGGGTGCACACCAAATTTTATAATTTTGAAAGAAGATAAGATCACATACTTTCTTCATGCACATGGTTTACAAACTCTATCATTTAGGAACTAGATATGAGATAGACCTATAATCAAGTTCCTTGGCCTAAGTTTGTCAACCACGATGAAGTTAGAATATCATTTTGAGAGACATAAGTAAAATCATCTTTAATAACAACTAGTCATGTCATGTTGTTGTTAGGAACCAAATTGAGATCCACAAAGTATGTGTTCCCTTTTTTATTCCCTTCAAGTATGACATTTCTATTGTAATTTATGATGCAATTTAATTGCAAAACAACCAGAGTTAGTGAACTTTTAAAAACTTTAAACAAAATGTGCTTCATGAACTCGACAATAAAAATATATACAATGGAACAGGAACTTAACTTACCAACATTTGATTATGCATTAATTTTACCTTGTTGTTGTCTTGTAAATTTATAGTTCCTCCATTGTGAGCTTATGAAGAAATAAGTATTGATATGTTTCTTTTCATACGTTAGAAACACTCGTTGTCGAGATACCACGAGTTGTTCCCCCTCACTAGGAATTGCCTCTTCTTTCATGTTTGAATGAAATTTGAATAACTAGAACATATTCCTCTAGTCTACATGACCATTATTCATCATTATAGGTTCATCCATATATATGTATCTTATCAATACATGACCAGACAATCAAAACCCATGGAGTTCCTTTGTGCAGTTTTAAGGTTAGTAGATTAGTCAAAGAGAGGTAATTAAAAATACAGCATAAAAGAAATAAACATAAAGTTCCTTAGAAGAATACTTCCTTTTGAATATTCTTCTATCTTTAAGTCCAGTAATGAGTAAACTTTTATACTTCATCATTTATGTTCAACATTCTGTAACTGGAGTAGTCAACAACTTGTGTGTTCCTCTTGGGAACTCGGATTAATAGGAACTGGAACTGGAACTTGTGCTTTTATATATCACATCACCTTGTGAAAACATTTAGTTGTTCCTGTACCGTTGGTTCATTTCAGCATTCTTGGAACACTCTTAATTCCCCCAAATCAAAGTTTGAGTTCCTTGATCCGAAACTAATATTTATGCTTTTGATATTTTAGTTACCTCAATTGTCAAACCTACAAAATAAACATTAATAACCCGCACAACATATAAAGAGAAGATAATGTATATAACTTCTCTTTTCAACCTTTCACAAATTTGCATTAGTGACAAGGAACATCAAGATGCAAATAAACTTGTGAAAGATATATACATATTATATAAATGACCAAGATATGCAAGATGATGTAAAGGTGTCTTACCCATTTACTTAAACAAATGTATCATCTTCTACATACCTCATTTAAAGGCTTTTATTGGGAGGAACTCATATACTTGTCCAAGTACACAAATAACCATTTTGTCATCATTTATTGGTTATCTCCTCTCACATAGCCTTCAAAATCAGTTACTTCTTGGTCTTTGGTACCCAGTATATATTGGGTCCTTTCTTATTAGTAAGATAAGACAAAAATCTATACTTCTACCGGTAAAGATTGTATGACTATCTCTACTACTAAGAACAAACATGCATCCATATAATAAATGTTCAATATACTCAAAATGTATGAAAAACTATTCTTTGGCAAATAAATGAAATAACAATAAATTACACTACCTAAAGAATAAAGTTCCCTTTCATAGGGAAACCAAGTTCCAAGAGTGACAATATACATTGTTCCATATGACTTGTTCCTTGAACCATTTCTAGCATACTGATTCTTTGATATTTGAAAACAATTTGCAAATCAGAATTTTATCTTTAAAAATAGTTTTAATTAAAGTTGTCCAAAATTGCAAAAAACAAAACATCAAAGCCATATAGAATGATTTACTAGAAATAATATATGGAACAAGTTCCAATTTAATGTATGCATATAAAGAATACCTTAAGGAAGAGATACTTACATCAATAGGGTCGTTGATAATCCTTGAGTGACTTTTAATTCATAATAAAAAGTCAGCTTCCAATTTTTCTTTGAATGACGTAGGGTGTAGTTTCTTTCTCGTAAGGGTTCCTTCTTCTTGCAGGAAACTAACTCAATAGGGTTGCCTTCTTATCACTGAGTTCCGGCTCTGATACCAATTGTTAACTCGGAAGGAACACTACAAGAGGGGGGTGAATTGTAGTGTGGAACTTATTACCCAAATAATGCGAAATTTAAAACATAAGCAATAAGGAACTGAAAGTGCAAGAGAGATTTTTACGTGGAAACTTTTTGTCTTCATACAAGAACAAAAACCACGACCTACTCAAGATTTAAACTCTTCACTATAATAGAAAACCTCCTCTGTTTCAACCTATTACATACGCAAGTTCCACTCGGAACTCCAACTCTCTCACAAGTTCCACTAGGATCTCTAACTCCTTCACAAGTTCCACTAGGAACTCTTGACTTAACTCAAAGTCTCTTAAGAGTTTCCACAACTCTTTACAACGGTTTACTCAAACCCTTTACTCCTGGATAAACTTCACCCCAAGTCTACGCATAACAAGAACTTACTCAAGTTCCTAGCTCGAACTTGATACAAGAATTCACTCAGACTCTTCACCAAGTTCCCATTACAAGAGTTCACTCAAACCCTTTAACTCCAAACTCAGATACAGACGCTTGATAATTTGGTTTAACTCTAGTATATAGAAACTGAAAAACTATAAAGGGACATGACACTCGTAGGAACTTGGAACTCACAGGAACTAACTCAAAACAAGGAATAGAAAATATGATTCTTTTTGTAACGCTATTCCTTAAGCTAAACCTTATGGAATGACATAAGTCAGACTCTAATGGAATGACTAAAGTAAGTCAGACTCTTATGGAATGACTAAAGTAAGTCAGACTCTTATGGAATGACTAAAGTAAGTCAGACTCTTATGGAATGACTAAAGTAAGTCACACAATTTGGAATGAAGACTTAAGCCTCTATTTATAGCATGCACAAGACTTGAGCACCACTTCCACTTATTTCTCCACTAACCCATAATCAGTTAGTTGGGAGAAACTTGGGGAAGAAGCAGTCAACTTCTTGAGCACAACTTATATCATGTTTACAGTAAAGCAGTTAGAGTAAAAATAGAAAACCAAAATTGGAGAAAAAGCAACGTTTTATTAAAATATAATCCAAGAGATATTTTTCCAAAACTCACTTTTTATTTATTTCCTTATGCAAAAATATTTTACTGAAAACGTTTTTCATAAACCTGGCATTAATACATGAGTTCCTGTTCGTACAGGAACTCGCGTCTACAAGTTCCTCCACTCACATAAACTCATTATACGTATTATAAATCTTGGCTTTTATTTTCCAAAAACTGATAAGATAAAATTAAATAAATTAAAATTAGAATCCTAAATTAAAACTGATTTTATTTATAAAATAATTTCATTTAAAACTTATATTTGTTATTTAAAAACTAAATCTTATTCTAAAACAACTAATGCATATTATCCAAAAATAATTAACCAAGTAGAGATTTATTAAGGAACAAACTCTAAATAAATCCTACATATTAAGATAATAATATGCATCAGACTTATTGACTCATAAATACTTTTGACTCTAAATTCCACGAGTTCCTTTTGAACATACGAGTTCCTTTTGGCCTTGTTCCATTACCTTTCACGTTTCCACATACTTATATGAATCCTAGAAAATAAACTCAAACTTCTTGTCTTCATGCTCCATGTTGCTCCAACTCAAGAACCGCATGTTGATAGCTCCACCTCTGGAACTTCGACGTGCTAGTTCCTTTAAGGAACTTCGCACATATAGTTCCTGCTCAGGAACTGCTTGTTTCAACTCTGAAACTTCATCTTGCTGCTCCCACTTTGGAACTGTTCCGGAACTTCATATTCAATGTTCCTCTTAGGATATACCTATGTACTGCTCTGTTTGTGTTCCTTCTAGGAACTCTTCAAGGAACACTTCTAGGAACTTTGTTGCTGCTTGCTTCTGTGTCATTTATCTTGAGCTTTGGTTCCAGCTTAGGAACTTGCATAAAGTCTAGTAGCATATTTGTAGAATCTCTCTTTGGATTCTTCCTCAGGAACTTCATTTATTGGAATTCCTTCATGAGGTGATATATTCAACCTTTACATGACTTGTAGTATCTTAATGTAATATGCACATCTCAAACACACATATGTTAGTTAGATAATCATCATTTGTTTACAATCATCAAAACACTACGTGACTCAACACTGGCAAACTAAATATGCCACCAAATAATGGCAATTTGACAAAATTCTTCCACATTAATATGATCTCGAGTAGAAGAGAAAATATCAGCAATATTGCAATTACTATTCACTTTTGGCACTAGGGGCCATCCATCTGATTGAGAAAAAGCAAACGCAACATTATGAGTAAAAGGGCAATCAAACATAATATGATGAGAATCCTCCAAATGAAACCCACACATAACACAATCCTGAGGCATATAAACATGACTCTTTTCCAAACGAGCTTTAGAAGGGAGATTATCAATACAAACCTTCCACTAGAAAATTTAAACTTTGGAGGACATTAAAATGCCCAATCCAATTAAAACCAACCTTTCAAGGAATAAGATTCTCCAATCTCTGTAAAAGTTTCGCACCCGACTTCACCGAATACAAACCATTTGGATTAAGCCCCCAAACTAATTTATCTCGACGACCATTAGAAGGAATTAAAACCTCCATAATGTCAACCACAATTGAAGGGGGAAGGATTTCATAAAGAAAATCTACATTCCATCTCTTGTCAAGAGTCAAACAATCACTAACAAGCATATAATCAAAACTATGCGGGCCAAACACCAACGACGCAATGGGAACAGAGTAAACCCAACTATCATGCCAAAAATAAATATCTACACAATCTCCAAACTGCCAATGTAAACCATTCTTTGAAAACTGGTCAAAGACGCAAAAGACTTCTCTAGTGCCAAGAAGAATTCAAAGGTGGAGAATAAGACCAAAGGGAAGTACCTCTCAAATATTTCTTTTGAATTAAATCTACCCAAATCTTTTCCGGATTAGAGATTGTTCTCCAAAGTAATTTCATTTGGAAAGCCATATTAGTAATTTTAGCCTTTCTAAGCCCTAGTCCACCAAAACACTTTGGTTGACAAATTGAATTCAACCCTATAAGATTAGCAGCACCACCAGATGGATCTTTATTCCAAAAAAAAAATTGATTGGTTTTATCCAAGTCCTTAGAATAGCAGAAGGAAGTGAAAAGCTCCGCATTTGAAAACTCGCTTTAGAATAAGCTAAGTTAGACTAAATTAGAACTGTATGACCAGCCTGAGAAAGTGAATTCGCTTTTCATTTAGCAAGCTGTTTAATAGACTTATCGACTACATCACCAAAAGTGTTCTTAGACACTCTAGCATCTATAATCGGACATCCTAAGTAACTTCGTAGGGAGAAATCATTATCCAAAAGAAGAATCTCTATAAAAGCTAAGCACTCCTCTAGAGAAACATTCTTTTTTTTTTTGCTAAGTAAGAAAGAAGTATATTAATCACCAAACCATAAACAACCTAAACATACCTTGGATGAGGCAAACCAACTAGGTTAGACTCCCTCAAACACCAAAGCATGAAATCCAAAAACAAACTAGTTACAAATCGGCATATCAACGGTTAGCTCTCTTAACCAATTTCTATCTCCTCTTGTGACTTTTTTAGGAAGGACACTATAAACTCTATCTATACAAACTCTCTGTATTCTATTTACATGACTATAGACTCTATCCACTTTACCATTCCAAAGAGCATCATTTCTAGCTAGCCAAATCTAGTAGACAGTGGCACTCAGCATTGTGAGCTGAACATTTTTTTTGAAATCTAGAGCTTCTACCTTGTTTTATCTTTTGAATACTATTCACAACAGTATCACCAAAACAGTCCATTTTTATCCATCTTGTTATCACAGATATCACAGCCTTGCTGAAGTCACATTCAAAAAATAAATGACATTGGCTTTCCTCACTAGATCCACACAATTTGCACATAAGATCCTCTGCAACTCCAATTTTAAAAATCCACTTAGTTGTGTGCAATCTCTCATGCAACACAGGCCAATAAATAAATTTGTGTTTGGGTACAGCTAACCTGTTCCACACAAAACTCCTCCAGCTTACTCTGGGTGTATCTCCCACCAGGATCTTGTAAAAGTATTGAATTGAATAATTCTGCAAAGTGCTCATCTGTAGTTCAGTTGTAATAGGCTTCATTAACTCCTTCACCTCACAAATTTTCCTCCAGTACCAGCTGCTATCCTAGGGAGGGACATAGGACCACCAGTTCTCATCATGGATGTACACAGCATTGATCCATCTAAGCCAAAGACTATCTTTCTTTGCAGCCACAGCCCAAACATATCTCCCTAATGCAGCATTATTCCATTGCATGATCTTCCTCACACCTAAACCACCAGACTCCTTAGGTGTACACACCTTATCCCACTGAATGTTGCCTGGTTTTTTGCTGTAATAATTCCCACTCCATAGGTATGCTCTGCAGATGTTATTGATCTCTTCATAACTTGCTTAGGGATCACCATTAACTGGGCCCAGTAAAGATGAAGACTCATCAAAACATAATTGATGAGCACTAACCTCCCCTGGTAAGAGAGATGTCTGTTACTCCAACACCTAATTGGCTAATTCTATCAGTGATTTCTTCAGTCAAACTTCCACATTCCTTAGCAGATATTTTCTTATAGCATATAGGGACACCTAGGTACTTAAATGGCAGAGTACTGACGGGTCGTTGTATACTCGCCAAATATAACCTAATTTATCCAATATAGGATAAGTATAGGGTCGAAATCCACAAGGAAGTAGGGTTAAGTCAAGAGTTAATTAGCTAACTACAATGAGCTAAATCAATTTTTGGGTTTTGATTGAAAGTTTAGCAATGATTCTAAATTCTAATTAAACTAGAAGATTTGCAAAGTAAATCAACGAACAATTAAAGGAGATAAGACAAGGGTAAAGAAACTAGGGGATTAGGGGGATTCACCAACACTCAATCCAAGAATCCAATCATCAAAGCCAAGGGGAAAACAAATGGGGGATCACAAGGGGAAAATCACGAACATATGAACTCTAATTACTCTCTCGAGCTAATTAGAGGAGCTTGATTAGTCACTCATGACCTATTCTCATGGCATGAGCAACTAATCTAGCCAAATTAAGCACAACATGATTAATCAAGCTTCCCTAAACTAGAAAATACCTATTTTCATGGAAATCCTCATCTAGCAACCAAACTTAGTTTATTCCTAGCTTCATCTCTCAATCCTTCACTAGGAACTCCAAATATGTAAGTTAAGTGGTGATCAAGCACCCAACAAACCAAGTAAAACAAGTTTGATCAACAAGTTCAACCTCAAAAGTTAACCCCCTAACTTAGATCTAAGATCCAAAGAGTAAATGAAGGCTACATCCCTTCCCCTAGTAAGGAGCTACTCACACATTATGGAAATAACACAAAACAAAGCTTAAAGTAACTTAATCACCATAACCATGGAGGAAAAGAGGAAAAATGCAAATAATCAACTAATAAAGTAAGATCTAAACAAACCAAGCATGTAATAAGCAAGATCAATGGAAGAAAAGAAGATAAATAAACAAAAATTACCAACTTTAAGCTTTCATAAATGAAGAATGGAGATCCAAAAGCTTCAAACCTTCACTTTCTCTCTCCTAGGGTTTTGTTCTAGAGTTTGAATGCTAAAACAATATTTAATCTCCCTCTAATCTCTAGTAATAATTGCCTAAGTTAAAATAAGAGGAGTCCCTCTTTTATAGTCATAAGAAATAAATCAGAAAATTACAAAACAGCCCCCGCATTAAAACAAACAAAGTCGCAAAAGCGTTTCCGGAAAAATGACCCGACCCGGGTGGGTGGAATGACCCGAGCTCTCGGGTGACAAGACCCGAGCCCTCGGGTCACATAACCCGGGCGGGTCCAAATGGCAGGAATATTTTTGGTTTCCCAATCAAAGCGACACGGGCGGGTCTGTGAACCCGAGCCCTCGGGTTGGAAGACCCGAGCCCTCGGGTCACCAGACCCGGGCGGGTCTGCTGAAAGAAAGCCATTGTGTTTGTCTGGCTGGGCTGACCCGGGCGGGTCCACACACCCGGGCCCTCGGGTCAGCCACTTCTTCTCCTTCTTCTCTTCTTTCGAGCTCCTTGGTGCTCCATTTCTTCAACACTTTGCCTCGGGCTTGTGCATAGACCCTCCAAACGTTCTCCCAAGTCCTGAAATGTAAACAAACACCCAAAGAAAGAGAGCATGGGAGAAAAAATGCGCAAAAAGAAAGAAAAGGAATGAACTTAGCCTAAATTAGCCTAAAAACTATCACAAAAACTATTAAAAACTAAGCATAATTCAAGCATATAAACCAATCATCAAACTCCCCCAAGCTAGATCTTTGCTTGTCCTCAAGCAAAATAGATTAAAACACAAGTAGGAGAATGAAAACTTATTTGAAAGCAAAATGAAGAAGAAAGATGAGAGAAAAGAAAATGAAAAAGGAAGGAAGGAAAAAGAATTTACACTAACTCATTTTCGTAGTGATCACGATTGCATTTAGCATATGCAACAAGCTCTTTAAACCCCTAGCTCGCTCTAAAGGGCGAGTGAGATCTCGCGAGGGTTTCCAAAGAGTTTTCAAACCCACAACTCTAGTTTTCATCAATAATTTATTCAATCAAATTCAAGAGTAATGCCCAAGTCAACTATCAATGAAATGGTTCACAAGTAAGAATAGAGAGCAACTTTCAAAACAACTAATTTCCAAGTGTACTCATAGGTTATGGGTAGAGAAAGCAACTAATCAAGATTGCAAAAGGACACCTAATTAGACTTTTTACTCGCTCATTAGAGAACACCTAGCTATCCAAAAGATTTAGAGCCCTTCAAGTGTTATAGAAGCTCAAATTACTAGTCCACCATCCCTAGACACACAAACATGCCTTAGACTCCCCTCTACTCAAAACTTTAGAAAAATAGTACTAAGTGTGGGAGGCATCCACAAATTGACCTCTTTTATTGGAATTCTTCTATTCTTTTTGCTTTTCGTTTTTTTTTAACCCTTTTTTTTCATTTTTCACGCCTTTTTTGACTGTTTTTGGCTTTTTCTTTTTCCCTTATTACGGGAATTTTTGCTATACAAATAAGGAGTAACTACTCACTTAAAGAGAAACATGAGAACTTGTGGCTTTTTGTACCACTTATTACAAACGAAAAGAAGTAAAAACTAAGCTTTTTGTAGAGTTCTGTTTGGGGACATGATGAGCATATCTAGGGACACTAGGGACCGTAAATTTGAAGCTAAATTTATTCAAGCATGAGCAACATAGTCAAGAATCAAGACTAGACATCCAATTGAGCATTCATTGGTTTCACTTTGGTTGATTCTAATGCAATCAAGATTAATCACCTCCTAAAACACCACAACCCAAGTTCACACTCTTCCAAAAGGAGCCTCTAAACATACACTCAAAATCCAAGCAAGGAATCCACAAATATCATCAACTAGAATCTTCCTTGGGCAAGGAAATCAAAACTTTATTCAAAGCTAAAATTTCTTTTTGTTTTTCTTTGTTTTTCAGATTTTTTTGCTATTTTTTCTCTTTTTCAATTTTTTTTTATTTTTATTTTTTTTAGAACTAAAAACAAAGATTGAAAAAGAGGGGAAAGAAAAGGAAAGGAAAGGAAAGAAAGCTAAAACAAAGAAAGAAAACTGTTTTTGGATTTTTTTAAAAATATACGATTTTTTTTCTTTTTTTCTGAAAATGAGTAAAAAATATATAAATATTTCCCCCAAGCTAGCGGATAATTACTCCCCCAAGCTAGAAGAAAGCATTGTCCTCAATGCATGAACAAGAGAATCAAAAGGGGGGGGAAGGGAAAGGGGAAGGTTAACCAACAAACCAACATGCCAAACGAGGGTCAAAGTACGCAAATGAGTACATACAACCAAACTAAAATCAAATAAAAGCTATCAAAATAAAGAAAATTATAAGAAAGAAAGAAAATAAAAGCAATAAATACGGGTTACCTCTCGAGAGTGCTCTTTTTAAGGTCGATAGCTCGACCATGTGTGAGGTCATCATGGAGGGCGGAAAGAGTAGTCCTCAAAGTTGTTGGGTGAAAATCTTTGAAGTAGTAAGCCATGAGTTTCATTAGTTGATCTTTTTTCATCTTTCACAGCTTGCATTGAATCACACAAAGGGTCATGCCATCCATCATAAACCCAATCATGCACATCCCAAGTCTTGAGGCTCACCACTTCATGACTACATACATCTATGTGGTCCACATTCTTCATGAGTGGAGTCCAATTGGTTTTCTTGGATGCAAACTCCATTTTTTCATTGCAAGTGGGAGGAAGCTTATTACTCTTCTTCTTCTTCAATGGGGCTTCGAGTACCTTAAACTTTGCTTCTTTCGGATGATAGATGGAAACTTTATTCACGACTTTCTTGAGGTTGCAAACTTCACCTCCCCTTTCTTGTTTCTTCCTTGATATCACATCGTGAAAGGGGTCCCTTACCTCATTCAAGGCCTTAAGACTTGATAGATCTTGCTCAAGAGTGTCCATCCGATGCACTTCTTCCATGATGGGGGCTTTCACACTTTTGTTGAATGCAAATTCCATTTTTTCATCTCCGACCGTCAAAGTCATGATATCTCTCTTCATATCCACAAGCACCCCGGCCGTTTTCAAGAAGGGTCTTCCCAAGATGAGAGGCACTTGAGAGTCCTCTTCCATCTCCATCACAACAAAATCACAAGGGATAAAGACTCTCCCTACTTGCACATCCATGAATGTCATTATCCCAAGCATTCCTTACCTTCTCCTGCACACAACAATCTCAGTATGAACTTTGGTCAAAATGGGGGAGTGATCAAAGATTCCTTCAGTCATAAACAAAGCTTCAGTAGTTGGGTACTTCTCTCTCCAGCTGTCATTCCCCAAGGCTTTATCCAACTTAGAAAAGACCCTATCAGACCCCTGCTGCTTGTTATTTCAGGTGAAAAAATAACCTGTGAATTTTATGTCCTTCAGCTTACACTGCATTACACATCTTCTAAAAGGGACCATCTCACTATCTCTTACATGATTCCCAATCCTCTTTTCACTATACAGCACACAATTAAAATCACCACTCACAATCCATGGCTGATCCTCCACAGCAAGCATCATTAAATCCTCCCACAAGGACTCCCTCTCCCCTGCACTATTAAATGCATAAACAATAGTGCAAAAGAAACCTGAATCATTTCCATTTGGTTTCACAAAGCAATGAATAAGTTGTGCACTTATCCATTTAATGTCAACTTGAAAACTCACAAGGTTCTACGCCAAAATAATCCTTCCACCAGGGTGGTAGGAGGAATTTGAGCTAAAACACCATCCAGAAAAGAGCTTTTGATACATCCTGCCCATATTTTTTGCTTTAACTTTAGTCTCTATGAGACTAATCAATCCAAGGGATCTTTTATTAATAGTTTTCTTGACTTCTAATTGCTTAGCTAAGCAATTGATCCCCCAAACATTCCATATAAGCATACTATCCATGCTTGTCAGGAGAGTCCCCTCTCCTGCTTCCATATCCTATCTCTTGAGCATATGGAACTGTACCTACCATCACCTGTTCATCCATAAATTCCAGGGCAATGAAAGAATTTGTGACAGCGATTGAAGTTGATGTCTGTTCAGTTCTTCTAGCCTTCTAAGTCACTTCCTCAAATTCTTGTGCATTGTCAGTGTTCACAACCTCCTTCTCCTGGACAGGTTGTTGAACACTCTTCTTTGCTCTCCATTCCTGTCTCTGAACTGCTTTCTTACAAGCATCAGCAGGATGTCCTAATTTCTTACATATAGTGCAAATGACAGGTTTCCATTCATAAGAAACCTCAATTACCACTTCTATGCCCTTCTTATTGATAAAACTCAGCTGATCAGGGAAATCCTGATCCATCTTTACTTCAATTAAGGCCCTAGCATACTGCAATTTCTCTCTTTTGGCAGTGGCTCCATCAACCTTCAAAAATCTTCCAACAGGAGACAACCATTTTGCCAAACACCTATCACTCCAGTACTTAAAATCCAATCTAAGTTGGATCTAAGTAGGAATTACATCAAACTGATCCGTAGTGATATCCATATCCTGTTCCCAAGCTCTAACAATCATAGGCTTATTATCAAAAAAAGGACTAGCCTCAAATAACACCAAATCCTTTTTCTCCATTGTTCGAAATCTAACAATGTAAACACCACTCTTCAACATAGCCACCTTATCAACATCATGAGACCTCCAAATTTGCCTAATATAACCTTCCATAACATATGGTGGAGGATTAGCTCCAACCACGTAGCAAATTACAGAGGATTTCCAGAATTCTACCTCCGATTGAACATCATCCATCTCAATTATCACAATATTCTGCACTTTATTATTATCTACTTCATGATCAGATGATTCAGACATTACCTCTATATCAGACATTTGCAAAATTGGAATAAGATCAATCGCACGTACACTTCGGTCCATTTCACCACTCTTCCTTCCTTGTTGCACTTTCTCAGTTGACGAGTGAATTGATGAAATTCATTCGGAAAAGAATCGATGTGTTTGTAGGCTATTCTGAACAGCTCGAATCTCATTTTCCTCCGATAGTTGCTCAGTTTGAAAATCCATTGCTGAAACTCCAAGTAATTCATCCATTGATTTAGTCTTCTTTGCATTTGAATTCGAACTCGGTCCAGTTGGTTTGTGATTGCCAGCTTTTATTGTCTTCTGCACTTTTGAATTTCTCGCCATTGCAGAGAGAATTCTAGAGTGAGAAACTCTCTAGCTTGTTAATTAGAGAAACATTCTTAGTACACTAAAAAGCAGACTTATGAAAGTTTTCTAACTGGCCAGACATACTATCATACTTGTCCAAAATATTCTTGATAACCTGACAACTTTCAGAATTAGCTTTAGCAAATAACATTGTATCACCTGCAAATGTCAAAAAAAGGACCTTTAACTCTGACCTACCCAGTTTGACACCCAATAATTTAGAATTACCAAAGCTATGATTGTGAATTTGACGAGCCAAAAGTTCAGCACAAAGAATAAACAGATAAAGAGATAGAGGGTCACCTTGACATAATCCTCTAGAAGGAAAGAAACGGTATGCATGCCTTAATCCAATTAATCCACTTATGACGAAAACCAAGTCTTTCCAACGTAATATAATATAGTTGTAACCGCCCGCACTTTCGAGCTGCTAACTAATCACACTTAAGATACACAAAACATAATCAACACTTAACAAACCTCGAATTTACATTTATTCGCAGCGGAAACAAAACCTATAAAAACGATCCTGGATCTGTGGGTCAGGGGCCCACAACAGAACAACTTGAAAACCAAATATCAAATTACATAATACTTCCAAACAAGGCATCTAACTAACACCTCAGCCCACCATTTTATAACATAAAAATCTTCTTCTTGCTCACTAAACATATTCCAAGTCCTCGACATCAACCCTGCAAAATCACTAACAATGAACTTTGCCCCCACCAGGACAGGTTCCAAGAACAAAATCAGAAAAACTGAGTACACACATTGTCCAACCAGAAATTCATTTTAGTGGCTTAAAATATAGTTGCGCAGTTTATTACTCACTGTGGAACAACCCCAAAATTTAAAGCATCATAATAGCCTTAGGGCGCGTTGCGGAAACATACATTAGTCATCCGGAGTTGTTACGTGGCATAAGTGTTAAGTTGTAATCAAAATACTTAAAATCAAATAATTAGAAATGTTTTTATTACAACACCTGCAACCCTTAACTAGAAAGTCCGATAAAGAGTACACATACATCTACTACAGATAATAAGCATCCTTCCATAAGGACAAAGTTCAACAACAGTTGAATACATAAGTTCACCCCTAAAATTCATTTTTGGTGGCTTAAGACCATTCACATACAATTCATGCTAGAATTCAGTATGCTTCACAAGTAAGGTGCTTGTTTAAAATTTCAGGATTACTATCCTTGCACAATCGCATCAAAGTAAGAATTTATATCATGAAGATCACCACTTAGATCATTCAAAAACCCTTTAGGGCTAAAGCGTTTAATTACATGGGTAAAGCGAACACGAATAAGAGGGGCTCCTTACACAAGGAACCGACAGTCTCTAGACTAATGGAGGTCGTCACCCCACCGTTTAAATAATTATGCTTGCAAGCCTTAACCAGGACATGTCCCATTTTAATATCTGCTGGACTTCACCCACCCAGCTAGGGTTCGGAAGGAGATCACCCATCCTCCAAGGGTTGTTGTTCATACCGTACCCTATTTGGTATCGGCCTTTACCCATTTGTATCCATATTTTATTTACATAAATAGTTTTAATGTACAGTTTGTCAATACCACACATGTTCTAAAGAAAACATATTCATCCATGGAGAGGAAAAAGAATCACAACTACTATAGTATTGCTAATGATTGCAAGACTTGAATCTTCTTTTGAAATCTTTTATTTTACGTTAATAATTTCACATATTAGTTAGGTAAAAAGATATAAGGAAATAATTAATTCTTTACAACTTTTAAAAGTCATATAGGCACTTGGTGGGCTCATTTAAATTTATTAAAAGGGTTGAGTTAACTTGAACATGTGAAACTTTTGTCAAAATAATTGCAGCAAAAACATTGAACTTAAAATGAACATAACTTCCTGCTCGGTACTCCGAATTAGGAATTTCCGAAGCTTAACCTCAAGAACTTTTAGGTCATGACCCTACTCAAAGGAACAATACCCGCTCCATCACACATATTGAGCAACTCGCTCCACAAATGTTGTTTACTTTCCCCATAAAACAATAACTAAATCATAATACTTATTTTCTCAATAACACAAACTTATATTTTTCAAAACTTATACTCTTGTTCTCAATTCGTATCGCATATTCAATTCCAAAGTGTATCAACGACTTAAACTTCCGTCCGTAAATTAATATAAAATATAACAAAGTTGAAATGTAATTAACATATCCAAAATACCTGAACCTCAATAATTTTATTATAACTCAAACTCAAATCTCAAAATAATCTTACTTACCTCAAATATTTTTTTAAAGGAAGTAATATACATAAAACGTATTCGAAATCAAATGTCTTTCGGCAGTCGAACCCATAACATAATCAAAATGAAAAATTTGTTTCTCAAAGACTTATAAGACACTTAACTATTATCGAGACCCAACTCTAAGCTCGTACAATTGACCTGTAATATTTTACTTGTAGACTATAAGATATCCTCTAACACGTTTTGGCAATTCCCTTCATCGTAATAGTTTCTCTTTATACTTGGACTTCCGTCTTTAACTTATAGCAACAAAACTTTAGCATTCCAAAATTCTCATGATATGAATTTCCCCTTAAAGGTTTTATTATCCCCAATACATGAACTCTCATTGCCAGAATATAACCTTATTACATTATCATAAATTACCTAAAATTACTATGGCAAGTCAAAATATCTCACTCCATATTTCCATGTCATAATTAAATAATCTATGATGCAATTTTCCATCTGAACTTTAGTACTTCCCAATGCTCAAACTCGTTGTCTTGATCCTTCTTAAATTTATAATTCACAACCATACGTCCCATGTATTTGTACTGAAAGCTCATATTAGTCTTAACACCATATGCATAGTATTGTCATTATATAACTTTAATTACCAAGCTCTCTATCATCTAGATTTATTATTTATTTTTCCCAACTTCCATTTATATAATCTTACTCATCTAATAAAAGAAATGATGCTCCAAACTCTTTTACTTGACCCTTTTGCGGATATGATCTATTATTACATAAGTATTGTAAATTATATTTCTCTAACCGGTACTCCTCTAAACCACCACCAAGATATGGATCCTTTATTTCACTAATACGACATTCATATCTCAAATCCTACTCCTCAATATTTAATATCTCCTATCTCTAATACTTATTTTGGCTACGCATCCTCTGAACTCACAAAATTCTCGTAATAACTCCATTAACTCATAAATCAATATTTGACCTTTGAAATTCACATCCAAGTTACTATTCCCTAACTATCTAATCTAAGTCCATCACACAACATCTTCATTCTTAGTTAGAACCTCCTAACAATTACTTTGTCCTTCAATTATGACATCATAGATCTTCATTCTTATATAACCAAACTCCATAGTATTTTCGGAGATATCTTCGGGTGATACCATTCAGCCTTGTTTATACGCCATAAGTAAATCTTAGGATAGTTGTCTACTTCTAATAATACTCTCAAAGCGACAATTGTATTTCTTAAACAGAACTTCACAAGTACCCATCTCACACCAAACTCATTCTAACTTAGATTCCAAACTCCATAAAACATAATTCATCTATGATATTCTGTAAAGATATAACTTATTTCACAAGACTTACGTGTTTCCAAACTTAAATCTGAAAATAATGTTCATTAAATTGACCCAAATTTGAGAGACTTTTTCTATAAGAACTTCTTCATAAAAATTTAAGTAGGAGTAAAGATCCTCCCCGTCATTAATAGAACTAGAAAAACCTGATTTATAATTTCGAGTCCATGTTTGCTCATAACTCAAATTCATAATTTTCAAAGTTCATGATCATATATATACTCAAAATCTCAAACCATAATAAAGAGTCTTTCATACTCTCATAATTCCATATAAAACTTATATCGCAAATATTTTGACAATTGTCTTATACCTGAAATTATAACTCAACATCTTTGATCATATACCAAAGATCCTTGCTTCAATTCTCATAGCTACAATTTCATTTAAAAGATCAACTTACAAAGCATAAGAAAATCGATTATAAAATCGATGTGGAAAAACAAGTACATTTAATAATATCACACATTTACATTCTCAAAGGATTCAACTACCTCCAATCAGTTCTTCATACCCAAAAGTTCACTCAATAAAACTCATCACATATTTAGCTTTTGCTCATAGCTTAAAACCAGACATGTAGTCAACAATTCTTATAAACACACAAATAACACTTTGAATCATTCTGTATTTATATAAAAGGCTTATTAAGTTCAACACATGAAATCACATGAAACACGGATATAGGTTCGAAGGTGGAAGGACATGTGTGTACCTTGAAACGATTTCCAATAATTCGACATTCTGGATCACCAACTGTAGCTCGAACTTTAGAAATTATCTCCATACACATACTCCCACAACGACCTCAAAACAATAACAACAATTAATATCCATCCTCACAACAATTCAGATAAGGAAACTAACTTCTTATAGTTTCTAAATTCTTTCATGAACAAATTGGAAACTCATATATTTTAAAACCATTCCTCTAAACTAACTCGCGCCATCAATTTCGCATTCTAATTCATTAACCCCAAGATTTATTCATACAGAATATTATCAAACATACACTAGAGGAAAAAAGTCCAAGGGCTGCGGTCAAAACGGGCCCAAGGGCTGCGTTTTTTTACCGCAGCCATTGGACTAGCAGCCCTTGGCATCTAGGTAGGGCTGCGGTTTTTTAACCGCAGCCCTTAGTTCGTTAAGGGCTGCGGTCTGGGCAAAACCGCAGCCCTTAGTGGATTAAGGGCTGCGGTTAAAGGGAAAAGCCGCAGCCCTTGGCGAGTTAAGGGCTGCGGTTTTGGCCCTCAACCGCAGCCCTTAAGTCACCAAGGGCTGCGGTTTTTCCCTGACCGCAGCCCTTGTGACCCAAAAAAAAATAATAAAATTTTTTTTTTTAAAAAAATTTTTAGTCCTAAATGATCCAAAAACAGTTACATATATATACAAGTATCAATTTTCATTGCAATTCATGTTATTCATACAAATATAAAGAAAATATTGATCGAGTTACATTATGAAGATGAGATACAACAAGAAATGGGTGCATTCCATCCCTTAAAATCCTATAGATTTTTCTTCAACATTCCAAAGCTGTAAATTGCCTTCTTGGCTCCCAAAAATAACCTCGACATAAATAGATCTGCAAAGCGTTCAATAATATTAAGACATGAGAAACAGCAATAAGGTCTTTAAATAAAAGTAGGGGAAAATTTGCCTTCCAGAAAGATATGGTTAAGTGGCTCTAATGGTAAACGAGCATGGCAGGGGTGTGCAGCACGGGCGGTCGGTGCATGGGGGTGGTGTGCGGGGGGGGTAGGGGGGGGGGGGCTGTGGAGCAAGGGGGTTGTGCATGGGAGGGGGTGTGTACGGGGTTGTGTGGGGGGGTGTGTGGGGGTGTGCGGCAGGGGGGTCTCGCATAGGGGTGGTGTCTTTGTGTAGGGGACGGGGGGCTACAGCAGTAGGGGGCTTTGGAGCGGGGGGGGTCTATGCATGGCGGGGGTGTGTGCATGGCGGGGGTGTAATTGCAGGGCTGTGGGAGAAGGAGCTGTGGGAAGGGGGGGATGTGCAGGGGGGTGGGAGGGGGGTGTTTGATTTTGACTATTGGCCTTTTCATTATATGAACGATTGTTTTGGCCAAAAACATGTGATATCCCATTATCCCATACTATTATGCATATATGAGTTGTTTCATGTTAGAGAATAGGATAGGAAATACTTAGCTCATTAGTACTGAAAAACTATATATCATTTGACCAAATCTTATGATTTATTTTGGTATCCATATATATGTGACATACAGTTTTCTATGCATATCGCATATGCTGATATATATGAGTGCCATAAAAACCTCATCATGTAGTTGGATGATCAGTTTTGCGAAATAAAAGAAATCAAATCAAACAATTGTTTGTAGTTTAATAATTTTTAGAAAATCAAACCGTATTAGCATTAACAAGTGCAAAAGTCAAATTATTTAGAGAATGGCTTGGTATTGTTTGATTTACAGTTTAGCCATAATCTTCATGTTCATATGTTTTAGATAGATGATCAAGTAAATAAAGTCTAAAAAACAATCACTTAACCATGGATCAAACAATTAAAGCCCTAAAACAATCACTTAGATGCATATTAGGCCAAGAAATCCCACAAATATCAATAACTAACTAAATTTACCAAACTTTAAGAATGAAGCAAGCAATAACGGCCAAAAACAATTGAACAAAACCAGCACCATGATCCCAAAGGGGGCTACAATGCCCATACTAATTCCTCGAACAATCATCTTCAACTAAGGGGGAAAAGGGGGATAAATAAGGTTCATCCTCGAACAATCAACTTCGGATAAATGGGTTCTAATTTCTAAAATATAACTCAATAAAAAATAGATAAGAGTGAAAATAAGACATACCTTTTCTCATACTCCAAATATACATTACAAGTTAATATGTAACGCCGAACAACGCCTGCACCGTAACCAGCCCCAATATTCAATCACTTCAGTTTAATTCAACAGAAAGAACATGTATTGACAAAAAAAAGACATCATATCAGTACAGGCACAATGCACATTACAAGGGGTGTATTCAACTGGAAAAATAATAGCCACACCTCTAAGTAGAATTAAATCACGGAAGTTGAGAGAAGAGAGCAAGCATAATAACAGTAGCTAGGTTATACAAATAGACAATTACAATCCTCAAAAATGAAAATATAGAGAGACTAATAGCCTCTTCAACAACACCGAGAGATATTGCACTCATAATTCTCCAGGTGAAAACAAACGAGAAACAATCTCTCACCTTTATTTCTGCTATTTCTTGCTCGCGCTTGGCAAACATCACAATGAATGCAACTTCTTTCTTCTTTGCTTTTTCTAGCTGATTAGAAGAAATGACAATTTAATTGCAATCCATAAAGTAAGCTGATAAGATATAGAGAAAGACACACAAAACCTGCTCTTTGAATGACTTTTCTGATGACCTCAAGGTCCGGATATAGTTAACCACCAATTTAGGTTCTATTGGAACAATAAAAACTCATGGCATCAAGATGAATAGTTGCTACAGGATACAATGGAAAGAAATTACAAAAGCAGCAGAAGTATAAACTAAGAAACTGACCTAGAATAGTAGCTGGGGATACAAAGGACTCGTTTTGAAATGAAGAATGCCACTTCTGAATTTCGGACTTTGCAGATTCCAGCTCCATCTAAAATAAAAGCAGCCAGAACTAAGTACCCCATGAACAAAATATAAAATCCATAAATTTTACAAGTAAGATTCAAACTTAGCATCAATCATTATGCATCTCACAACAAGATCCAAACAGCTTCTAACTATAGGAAGAATTGAACTTCTACCTCAAAATTGGCAGAAAAAAAATTTAGTACTAGTGAAACATAATCCACTTACATTTGGCAAATATTTAGCATAAAAGGGCATAATTCAGGAGACTACCTCAATCATATGCACTCACACATCCAATAGTTGAATCCAGCTAAATGTGTTATAATGAAGATTCATGGTACATAACTCTAAAACAATGGTATTTCCCAAGACAGATTCCTAAACCTATAAAGATATTCACTTTCACTTCAATTGATCAAGATTGCAGTGCATACCATCACATTATATCATGCAACAAAAGAAGCTCTGCACTCGAAATTCTGCCAGAAATTCATGGCAAAGCCGCGTCACACAGTTAGGACATACTTAATTTCTATCCATGGAAATACTACTAAATATATATAGCTCATTTTCACTTCAACATTCTCTGATTACTCTTCAATTCACTGAATCTACATACAGAATTCTCAAACAAATTTCATTCTTCATAATTTAACAAATGCCGAATTAAACCTAATAACATCAAAAAAAATGAAAATGCACCTTGCCGAAATTGGAGACAAGATGAGAAACAAAAGACGGTGTATGCTGATAACAGTACGTTTAAGGAGAATATTATCATCATGAGTCATCTTAACGGCGTGGATGTAGCCGAAAGAGGCGTCTGGTTCGATGATTCGGTGTTTTAGGGTTTCGATCTCGTGAAGAACGATGCGGTCTTCTTCAGCCCTAGATCGATCTTCGCCGATTGATTTTACGAGATCTAGGAATTCTTTCGATTGACCGAAACCGCCTTGGGAGCCCAATGCGAGCTCTCTTCCTAGATAAAAAAAAAACCTAAATCACAATATAAACACAAATCATTTGTTTCACTTTCAAAAAAAAGAATCGTGGAAATTAATAAGAGCTAGGTTAAAATCAAAGTTTGAGAAACAAAAAAAGAGGGGAGAATTACTTGACTTTCATACGAGCAAGACGATCGGCAAAAAAAGAGTGTAGCTTGATAATGGGTATACTGCCACCACCGACGACGCCGCCACCATTTTTATGTCCTCAGCCGGCGATATGTTTTTCACTCCAGTGGGCGAACGACAGCGGAGGGGTGAGGAGAGCTGCGAAGAGAGAGAAGGGCTGGGGAGATGAGCTGCGAAGAAAGAGGGGGTTTGATGAGGTGAGGGAGGGAAAAATCGGGGACTGGGGAGAGAGGGGGAAAAGTTAGGGTTTCAGTATTTGGGGGAAACGCGCGTAAGTGAAAAGGCCTGCGGTTTTAATATGGACCGCAGCCCTTCACAAAAGGGATGCGGTTAAACCCAAAATCGCAGCCCTTTATTACTTAGGAAAAATTGACAAGAGCAGGCCCAACTATGGCCACCCTTCCATAATAGATCCCAACTTTCGATTATTCCACACCAGTCCCAACTTTGGGGGATGCTTTACATTAATGGTCCTAGCAAGTCACCTAACCTGCTACAACAGGTAAACATTTGAAACCACCACCCTTGCCACCTCTGCCACCCTCTCCCCTGCACTGCCACCTCTTCCCCCGCCATTGTGACTCCTCCCCTGCACAACAACAACAATTCCACCCCCTCTCTCTCTACGACTCTACCCCCACCCCCACCACCTCCGGCAACCCCATGCCCAGCCACCACCTCCACCTCACCCTCTCCCTCTCCCTCTTCCTCGCCGGCAACCGAACCCCCTTCCCCGTCGTCGACCCTAACTCAACACTGCAGCAGCCCAGCCCCACCCCGACCCTTTCCCCAATCTCCACCACCCCAATTTCCACCACCCTCCAGCCCTCCGATTCCCTCCCCTCTCTCATCTTCTTCCATGGAGTTCCGATCTAATATTCAATGGCGAAGAACAGGTTGCAATTTAGGGTGTATGGGTGGTGGAAATGATGTGGGTGGTGGGTTTCGGTTTTGTCGAGAGGAGAGAGGAGGAGGTGCGGCGGTTGGTCGAGGTGGGGGGAATGAGGGTCGGGGAGGGTTCATACTGAAAATCGGAGGGCTGGAGGTTGGGGGTCTGAAATGGTGTGGGTGGTGGGTTTCGGTTTTGACAGAGGAGAGAGAGTGAGGTGCGGTGGTTGGTCGAGGTGGGGGGAAAGAGGGTCGGGGAGGGTTCATGGATCCTGGGTTACGGTCGGCGGTAGGGGAGGAAGCCTTGGCGCCGGCGGAGAGGGTGGTCCGGCGCCGGCAGTGAAGGTGGAAGGGGGTGATGGTGGTCAGCGTGGTTTGGAGGTGGTGGTGTGGGTGGTCGGTTGGTGGTTTTGTGGCCGGGAAAGGAGATGGAAAGACCGAAAAAGGAGGAAGGAAATGGGTTGAATTTTTTTTTTTACAGGTTAAGCAGGTCACCCTTCCACTTGGACCGTTTTCGTAAAAGACCCTCCAAAGTTGGGACTGGTGTGGAATAATCGAAAGTTGGGATCTATTATGGAAGGGTGGCCATAGTTGGGCCTGCTCTTGTCAATTTTTCCTATTACTTAAGGGCTGCGGTTTTATGCTAACCGCAGCCCTTCACTCTTAAGGGCTGCGGTTTGCAATAAACCGCAGCCCTTGCGTTTTTTTCCACTAGTGATAATTTATAAAAATCAGATTTTATAAACTAACTTAAAAGGATCAATATATATATTGTAACTTTCAATCCATTAAATTACAAGGGAAAAATTCAATCTTTTACTAAAACATACTACCACAAACTGATTTTACAATTGAACTAAACGAAATAGGAAGTGAAATCAATATCGATTTCAAAAATAAGTTTCAATCTAATAATTCGACAAAAGTTCTAATCTTTAAGCTCAATAACCCAAATACTACTAATTTCAATCCCATAAATTGATTTTGCATATCAATAACAAATTCAATTATACTTGTGAAAATCATAACTAAATTTTATACCTGCCAATGAATTTCAAAACTAAGCAAAGCTCAACAACAACAACACAACCACCAGCAGCGGCGGCGCCGGAACGCCGGCAAGGAGCAGCAGCAACGCAACACCACACAACCGCAGCAGCACGGTGGCTGCAGACCACATGAACTAGAGATGGAAATATCCAGTGGATCACCCGATCATCCGCTCCACCCGGTTTATTAAGTGGGTGAAAAACCCGGTTTAAACGGATGACATCCGAGTGACGGATAACCGGGTGACGGATGCGGGTCGGGTTCGGGTGAAATTTTTTCATCCATCCCCCGACCCATCACCCGTTTACCACCCGACCCGTCACCCGTTTAAAGTAAAAAAAATATTTTATTTTTTTTATTTTTGGCTTTTTTCATTTTTACAGCTTCATTAATCCACTGTCAAAACCCAATGGTCCAAAGGCCCAAACTAAGCAAATTTAACCCTAGCACTAGCAGCCTCCTCTCAGTTCTTCTCACTCTCACGGTCGCACTCTTATCTCACTCTCTCCTGCTTTCATTACTGCCACAGTGTTGTGCAACTTTTTCTATGAGAAAACACTCTTTCTTCCCAGCTGCTCTTGCTACCAACAAGTCAACAACACCACCCTTTCCACCTCCAAGGTATCATCTTTTTTTGATATAGTTAATTATTTCATAATTTCATATCAATTGCTAAGTTTTATGGAATGGGTAATTTCTGTTTTTGGGTTTTATGCAAGTTTTCTGGAATTCAATAATTTTCTATTAAAGTGTTTTTGTGTTGTTTTAATGTTAAGAATGCTGCATTTTTTGGATGGTAGGTGAAGGGGTCACATGAGGCTGCTAGACTTATGCCGTAAGGGTTCAAACTCAAATGTATAATTAATTGAAGTTTGGATGTTTAAATTGAGCGTTTGACCCTTAAACTTGTATTGTGTGTTGTGTCTAAAAATCATTCAGATACTTCGACAGGTTGATATTTCGATGAAGCTTATGATGTACTGATTTTATGTATTTTTTATTTTTTTTATTTTAACATAGTTCATCCGATTATCACCCGATCCACCAGTTTCACCCGTGGGTGATGGATGGATGGATTCAGGTGGATATTTGACCGGGTGATGGATGGATCGGGTGGGGTGGATGGAGGCGGGTGATGGATGCGGGTGATGGTCCACCCGCCCCGAACCCGATCCATTTCCATCTCTAATAGGAACGGTGGCAGTAGCGCACCACAAAGTACAGCAACGGTGCTGAACTTGCGAGGGGCGTAACTCATAGCTCCGAACTCCGAATTGGGCGATTTTTGTGCCCAAATTCATTAACTCGAAGAGATCTACAACTTTGATGCAGCAACAAAGAGCAAAATTGGATTGCATGTTGTAGATAATTGAGGTACCAGATTGTCGAAAAAAAAACAGAGGAGAGAGAAATGAAGGCAGCAACACCAAACTTGCAAAGGCCATAACTCATAGCTCCGAACTCCGATTAAAGCAATTTTTGAGCCTAAATTCAATAACTCGAAGAGATCTACGACTTTCATGCAACATATATTCCCAAAAACCAACTGCATGCTGAAGATTTTGAGCAGATAATTCGGCAGCAACTTTAGGACCAAGAAAATCAGAGGAGAGAGAAAATGGGGCGGAAGAACCACCCACAGCAACAACATCGGTGGTGGCAGCACCACTGGTTCACAAAGAAATGGGATTCGAAGAGAGAGAAATGGAGGTGGCTCCAACAAGGAGGACCGAGCTTGAGAGAAAATGGAGAAACGGTGAAATGGGTCTTGAGTGAAGAAGGGAGTTGGGGTTTCAATTTGTCAAAGAAGACACAATAAATTGACAAGTAAACACATTTGTGTCTACTCCTTATTAAGCCACGAAAGACAAGAAGGAAATGGGTTTTCTTTTTCTTTTAAAAAAAAATCTGATTTTAGACTATCAAATTTTCAAAACATTTTTAATTCATAAATTTCCACAACACAAATAAGAATATAATAATATAATTCTCAAATGATCTCTCATTGATATTAAAGCTTAATTAGACTAATAAACATAATTAACTTTGCCTAAACATGCTTTAAAAATATGGGCTATTACAATCTACCACCCTTAGAAGGAGTTTCGTCCTCGAAACTTGAAAACACAATACTTTTGAACATCTCAAAACGAACAAGATCACACAGAACAAATTTTTTTAACGGAAATCAAATCAAAGAGCTTCTTAACTTAATTCCAATACCTTGAAAGATTTGCTTCCCAATAATCACTTCTCGAATCTAGATTTTTCCAAAATCCCTCATCAATAATTTCATATTTCCTCAAATCATCACACACTACAATCCAAAACCTCAATTCACTTTTCCACATTTCTCTTCTAAAACTCAACTTTCAATTTCCTTAATTTCTATTCCCCGATTCTTGACTACTCATAACCCAAATCGATTTCAGGCAATCCCAAATATATTTCTTAAACTCATATGCCATGATATGAAGATCACGACAACTCTAAAACAACCATGCTCTGATACCACCTGTAACCGCCCGCACTTCCGAGCTGCTAACTAATCACACTTAAGATACACAAAACACAATCAACACTTAACAAACCTCGAATTTACATTTATTCGCAGCGGAAACAAAACCTATAAAAACGATCCTGGATCTGTGGGTCAGGGGCCCACAACAGAACAACTTGAAAACCAAATATCAAATTACATAATACTTCCAAACAAGGCATCTAACTAACACCTCAGCCCACCATTTTATAACATAAAAATCTTCTTCTTGCTCACTAAACATATTCCAAGTCATCGACATCAACCCTGTAAAATCACTGACAATGAACTCTGCCCCCACCAGGACAGGTTCCAAGAACAAAATCAGAAAAATTGAGTACACACATTGTCCAACCAGAAATTCATTTTAGTGGCTTAAAATATAGTTGCGCAGTTTATTACTCATTGTGGAACAACCCCAAAATTCAAAGCATCATAATAGCCTTAGGGCGCGTTGCGGAAACATACATTAGTCATCCGGAGCTGTTACGTGGCATAAGTGTTAAGTTGTAATCAAAATACTTAAAATCAAATAATTAGAAATATTTTTATTACAACACCAGCAACCCTTAACTAGAAAGTCCGATAAAGAGTACACATACATCTACTACAGATAATAAGTTTCCTTCCATAAGGACAAAGTTCAACAACAGTTGAATACATAAGTTCACCCCTAAAATTCATTTTTGGTGGCTTAAGACCATTCACATACAATTCATGCTAGAATTCAGTATCCTTCACAAGTAAGGTGCTTGTTTAAAATTTCAGGATTACTATCCTTGCACAATTGCATTAAAGCAAGAATTTATATCATGAAGATCACCACTTAGATCATTCAAAAACCCTTTAGGGCTAAAGCGTTTAATTACATGGGTAAAGCGAACACGAATAGAGAGGGGCTCCTTACACAAGGAACCGACTGTGTAACACCACGGATTTTCGCTCATAATTTCTTCGACTTATTTTACGCTTCATTATTATTTTCCGTTAAAATTATAATATTTTACTTCTTAAAAATATTATATCTTATATTATTTGTTTTTCAACTTAAAATGTTATATTTATAAAATTTATTTGATTACAAATTATATATTTTCTAGTATTTAGAATTTCGCGCGTTTAAGCTAGTATTTTATTATATTGATGTTTTAGCTCGTTTCGACCGTTTTATAACACGAGCATTGTCCGACTTGCGACTTTTTTTTTTTTTTTGCTGGCCGAAGATCTCCTATTTTGGGGGAATTAATTTTCAGAATTTGGAAGGATTGTAACCGCCCCTTATCATTTTTTTTTTATTATTATTGGCCTTTAATGCCACAAGTCCATGATTCCTTATTTCTACCTTTTGTAACCCCCCTCTGTACGCTTCATCTTAACACATTTTATAACCAGAAAAATTTGTCTTGATTCCTATCATTTTCAGCCGACTACTTGAGGGAAAAGAAGAGAGAAATCATCTCTTGTTCTTCACACAAAATTCCACCATTTTTTTTTTGTTCCACAATTCCTAAGCCAAAATTCATATCCTTTCCTAATGTATCGCTTGGATTATTAAGTATGTTTTTCGGTCACTAGGAGAGACGCCGCGAAGGACGAGGTCGCGCGAGAAGGACAAAGCTAGACCAGCGTTCTACACTCCTCCAGTTGGCCCAGGTAACTAGCGGCGATCCTAGATCGGTTAGAATTCGTATAGGGATTATATTAGTTTTAATACTTAAGTTTGTGTGAGAATAATTGAGTGTTATAGGTTGTTTTCATAGGCTCCATGAATTATGTGTTTAATGTAAAACTTGTGAATTTGAGATGATGGATTGTTATACTTATTTAGAATTATAGTATTGTTATGCAAGATTATTTACGTGAAGTTATGTATCTTCTTCTTGGTTGTTTTGTTTAGTATAATTATCACATATTATGAGAGAGATAGGCTGTTTATTATTGCTCACATTAACCATTGAAAGGGGTGTATGAAAATGTAGTAAGGGGTGGAGGTATGCATAAACATGGTTTACTAAAGGGCGGAGTTGTGGTGTTGTTGCTGTCGGATTTTTGGGCTGCCGACGTAGTTCAGTTGTCGCAGGTTGTTTCGGTGGGTCTTGTAATTCATGTCGTTCTTGCTCTTGTTGGAGCATGATGATGGTTGCTTGCTTTGACTACACTTTATTTCTCTCTCATGGATTTTGTTGCAGTTTATGCAAACTCTATTTCTTTGGATCTTTATTTATTGCATGATGTAGGTTAGCTTAGCTTGGTGGGTGTTGATTTATTTTATTTGGTTCTTTTTCTTCTTGTTTGTTTTGTTATGGGTTATGTTTAAGTGTGTAAAGCATGCTGTGGGTTGAAATTATGTTTTATAAGTACGTTATACTAAGTTCAGTTCCATAATTTTATAATGTGAGTTCATATCATTAATTTTATTTTATTTTATTTACTATTAAGTTATAATAAGCTTATTGTGAATAATGTGGTAATTTATCTTATGGCATTATTTGAAAGAGTTCAAAAGTATTTATATATTTTTTTGGTTTTATGAAGTAATTAAACCTTACTTTGGAGATAATAATACTACTATCGTTTTTTGAGAAGAATATTAATTTTAATTGAAATTCTTGGGTTGCGATCCTAGATTTCTGCTGATTTGGTGTAAGGCCTTAAGGGCATCCGTGTAATTTGATAATTGAGTATTATTTTATTATTATTATTGTTTGAGGGCAAGATTATCCGGAGGGACGTAATCCCGAGGTGAAGAACATGCAAACCATAGGACGTAATCCTAGATATACCTTGGTTTTGTTGTCGTCCGAGAGGTCGGTGGGGACGTAATCCTACACCGCATCGGGAGTATGGCCATTCTTAGACACAGGCTGTAGGGAACGTAACCCATAGGCTGTCTGGAGGTTGTCTCGCATTACCATAGGAAGTGGGTTGTCCACTAGCGTTCGGCTCTCTCTCAAACTAATTATATTATTTTTATTACTTTAAACTTTGAAGGTTTATGGTATTTATACTTGAGTTTATATATATAAGTTGTTTATTCATTTTGTTTATTTTGTTATCTTTACTCTATTTATATTTAAGCATGTTGTATTATCTTTGTTTAAGTGTTTTATTTGATTATCTGAAGTTTACTATTGAGATGTCTTTGTGTGACTTAATTATTAAGGCTTTTATAACTCTTATATGGATCCTAATTGGGCTGGGGGAGCTGTTAGTTACTCCCCACTGATTGTGGATATTTGTTGTTATGTTTTGCAGGTATTAATGAAGAGTAGTTCTTTTATATATTGTGGGCTGTGAAGAAAGACTTATTAGGCTTTTGAGACTTTATATTTTATTTTAATTTATGTTGGTTAAACTGGGTTTATGAGGTTGTTTTGCCTCCATTTGGATAATTTTGGATTAATTAAATTTGGGATTTAAATTTCAAGTTTGACTAGTTTATTTTGAACCGTAGAGTGACATCTCCGTCTTGACGATATTTCCGCTATCGTCTCTCCTTCAGTAAGTTGTTCTATTTTCTTTAAATTATGTCTATAATCGGACGGAGTGTTACGGTTGGTATCAGAGCAAATGATCCAAAAACTCTCATTGAGTTGCTACATATTCCATGAGAAATGTGTAGTTGTTGCATCTAGGATTATTAGAATCTTAGGCTTCAAGAAAAGTACTTAGTGAGAGTTACTTGGGTAGGAAGAAAGCCTTGTGAACTATTTTGTTATATAACGTGCTATGTGCCTTTATTGATTGTGATTGTAAGAAATAACCATTTTTCTTCCTTGTAGGATGCCTCCCCGTCGTATTTTGAGTGCTCGTAAGGAAGCTGCACGACGTAGGCGTCAGGCATTGGAGAATGCCATCATATCGTTAGCTAGCAATATTGTTGCCCCTTCTAATGGGCAATCAGTTTTTGATCGGTTTGACCGTCATCGGCCGCCGACTTATACGGGTGTTGCTGATCCCGTCATTTTAGAGAGTTGGCACAGGGAGATGGAGAAGTTATTTGCTGCTACAGGTTGTCCAGCTAGAGAGATGGTGCCCATTGGTACCTACTACTTGAAAATGGAGGCCGATAATTGGTGGAGCACTGTTCGAGAAAGTTGTGTTGCTACACCTGGTTTTGGATGGGCCCAGTTTGCTGCCAAACTGAAGGAGAGGTTTTATCCTGATGAGCTTCGTTGGCAGAAACAGGAGGAGTTCCTTACTCTATCTCAGGGGTCTATGTCGATTCAGGAGTACACAAACAAGTTTACAGAGTTGTCCCGATTTGCTGCTACTGTTATACCTACCGAGGCTGAAAGGGTGAAGAGGTACATCAAGAAGATGGATCCAAAAGTTCGGACCCATGTGTTGAGTTCTGGAGCTACTACATTCCAGGGAGCGTATGAGATCGCTCTGAGTATTCCTGCTTCTATCAAGGAGGAAGAAGCTGTGAGGGATGTGACTGTTAAGAAGCTTGCAGTGACTTATGCGCAGAATGAGGCCAAGAAGCCAAAGTATGATTCTGGTAACGTTCATGAGAAATATGGGTTTAAGCAAACCTATGATCCGTCAAAGTGTCGGAAATGTGAGAAGACACTTCATCCTGATAAGAATTGTGATGGCACTACGTTCGCTTGTTATTACTGTAGAGAGGTGGGGCACAAGGTTTCCCAGTGTCCAAAGAATCCTAATGTCATGACAGCCATCTCTAAGGTTGCTAAGCCGTCTGGATCCTCTACTCCTGCAAAGAATCGAATCTACGTGATGACTCGTGCGAGGGCGGATGTGGATTATGGTACTTTTCTCGTAAATCTCATTTGTTCTTTCTTTCAGAAAAAAAAATTTCGTTATTTCAAGTTTCGAGGACGAAACTTTCTTAAGGGGGAGTGATTGTAACACCACGGATTTTCGCTCATAATTTCTTCGACTTATTTTACGCTTCATTATTATTTTCCGTTAAAATTATAATATTTTACTTCTTAAAAATATTATATCTTATATTATTTGTTTTTCAACTTAAAATGTTATATTTATAAAATTTATTTGATTACAAATTATATATTTTCTAGTATTTAGAATTTCACGCGTTTAAGCTAGTATTTTATTATATTGATGTTTTAGCTCGTTTCGACCGTTTTATAACACGAGCATTGTCCGACTTGCGACATTTTTTTTTTTTTTTTTTTTTTGGCCGAAGATCCCCTATTTTGGGGGAATTAATTTTCAGAATTTGGAAGGATTGTAACCGCCCCTTATCATTTTTTTTTTATTATTATTGGCCTTTAATGCCACAAGTCCATGATTCCTTATTTCTACCTTTTGTAACCCCCCTCTATACGCTTCATCTTAACACATTTTATAACCAGAAAAATTTGTCTTGATTCCTATCATTTTCAGCCGACTACTTGAGGGAAAAGAAGAGAGAAATCATCTCTTGTTCTTCACACAAAATTCCACCATTTTTTTTTTGTTCCACAATTCCTAAACCAAAATTCATATCCTTTCCTAATGTATCGCTTGGATTTTTAAGTATGTTTTCGGTCACTAGGAGAGACGCCGCGAAGGACGAGGTCGCGCGAGAAGGACAAAGCTAGACCAGCGTTCTACACTCCTCCAGTTGGCCCAGATAACTAGCGGCGATCCTAGATCGGTTTGAATTCGTATAGGGATTATATTAGTTTTAATACTTAAGTTTGTGTGAGAATAATTGAGTGTTATAGGTTGTTTTCATAGGCTCCATGAATTATGTGTTTAATGTAAAACTTGTGAATTTGAGATGATGGATTGTTATACTTATTTAGAATTATAGTATTGTTATGCAAGATTATTTACGTGAAGTTATGTATCTTCTTCTTGGTTGTTTTGTTTAGTATAATTATCACATATTATGAGAGAGATAGGCTGTTTATTATTGCTCACATTAACCATTGAAAGGGGTGTATGAAAGTGTAGTAAGGGGTGGAGGTATGCATAAACATGGTTTACTAAAGGGCGGAGTTGTGGTGTTGTTGCTGTCGGATTTTTGGGCTGCCGACGTAGTTCAGTTGTCGCAGGTTGTTTCGGTGGGTCTTGTAGTTCATGTCGTTCTTGCTCTTGTTGGAGCATGATGATGGTTGCTTGCTTTGACTACACTTTATTTCTCTCTCATGGATTTTGTTGCAGTTTATGCAAACTCTATTTCTTTGGATCTTTATTTATTGCATGATGTAGGTTAGCTTAGCTTGGTGGGTGTTGATTTATTTTATTTGGTTCTTTTTCTTCTTGTTTGTTTTGTTATGGGTTATGTTTAAGTGTGTAAAGCATGCTGTGGGTTGAAATTATGTTTTATAAGTACGTTATACTAAGTTCAGTTCCATAATTTTATAATGTGAGTTCGTATCATTAATTTTATTTTATTTTATTTACTATTAAGTTATAATAAGCTTATTGTGAATAATGTGGTAATTTATCTTATGGCATTATTTGAAAGAGTTCAAAAGTATTTATATATTTTTTTGGTTTTATGAAGTAATTAAACCTTACTTTGGAGATAATAATACTACTATCGTTTTTTGAGAAGAATATTAATTTTAATTGAAATTCTTGGGTTGCGATCCTAGATTTCTGCTGATTTGGTGTAAGGCCTTAAGGGCATCCGTGTAATTTGATGATTGAGTATTATTTTATTATTATTATTGTTTGAGGGCAAGATTATCCGGAGGGACGTAATCCCGAGGTGAAGAACATGCAAACCATAGGACGTAATCCTAGGTATACCTTGGTTTTGTTGTCGTCCGAGAGGTCGGTGGGGACGTAATCCTACACCGCATCGGGAGTATGGCCATTCTTAGACACAGGCTGTAGGGAACGTAACCCATAGGCTGTCTGGAGGTTGTCTCGCATTACCATAGGAAGTGGGTTGTCCACTAGCGTTCAGCTCTCTCTCTCAAACTAATTATATTATTTTTATTACTTTAAACTTTGAAGGTTTATGGTATTTATACTTGAGTTTATATATATAAGTTGTTTATTCATTTTGTTTATTTTGTTATCTTTACTCTATTTATATTTAAGCATGTTGTATTATCTTTGTTTAAGTGTTTTATTTGATTATCTGAAGTTTACTATTGAGATGTCTTTGTGTGACTTAATTATTAAGGCTTTTATAACTCTTATATGGATCCTAATTGGGCTGGGGGAGCTGTTAGTTACTCCCCACTGATTGTTGATATTTGTTGTTATGTTTTGCAGGTATTAATGAAGAGTAGTTCTTTTATATATTGTGGGCTGTGAAGAAAGACTTATTAGGCTTTTGAGACTTTATATTTTATTTTAATTTATGTTGGTTAAACTGGGTTTATGAGGTTGTTTTGCCTCCATTTGGATAATTTTGGATTAATTAAATTTGGGATTTAAATTTCAAGTTTGACTAGTTTATTTTGAACCGTAGAGTGACATCTCCGTCTTGACGATATTTCCGCTATCGTCTCTCCTTCAGTAAGTTGTTCTATTTTCTTTAATTTATGTCTATAATCGGACGGAGTGTTACAGACTGTCTCTAGACTAATGGAGGTCGTCACCCCACCGTTTAAATAATTATGCTTGCAAGCCTTAACCAGGACATGTCCCATTTTAATATCTGCTGGACTTCACCCACCCAGCTAGGGCTCGGAAGGAGATCACCCATCCTCCAAGGGTTGTTGTTCATACCGTACCCTATTTAGTATCGGCCTTTACCCACTTGTATCCACAGTTTATTTACATAAATAGTTTAAATGTACAGTTTGTCAATACCACACATGTTCCAAAGAAAATATATTCATCCATGGAGAGGAAAAAGAATCACAACTACTATAGTACTGCTAATGATTGCAAGACTTGAATCTTCTTTTGAAATCTTTTGTTTTACGTTAACAATTTCACATATTAGTTAGGTATAAAGATATAAGGAAATAATCAATTCTTTACTGCTTGTAAAAGTCATATAGACACTTGGTGGGCTCATTTAAACTTTATTAAAAGGGTTGAGTTAACTTGAACATGTGAAACTTTTGTCAAAATAATTGCAGCAAAAACATTGAACTTAAAATGAACATAACTTCCTGCTCGGTACTCCGAATTAGGAATTTCCGAAGCTTAAACTCAAGAACTTTTAGGTCATGACCCTACTCAAAGGAACAATACCCACTCCATCACACATATTGAGCAACTCGCTCCACAAATGTTGTTTACTTTCCCCATAAAACAATAACTAAATCATAATACTTATTTTCTCAATAACACAAACTTATATTTTTCAAAACTTATACTCTTGTTCTCAATTCGTATCGCATATTCAATTCCAAAGTGTATCAACGACTTAAACTTCCGTCCGTAAATTAATATAAAATAAAACAAAGTTGAAATGTAATTAACATATCCAAAATACCTGAACCTCAATAATTTTATTATAACTCAAACTCAAATCTCAAAATAATCTTACTTACCTCAAATATTTTTTTAAAGGAAGTAATATACATAAAACGTATTCGAAATCAAATGTCTTTCAGCAGTCGAACCCATAACATAATCAAAATGTAAAATATGTTTCTCAAAGACTTATAAGATACTTAACTATTATCGAGACCCAACTCTAAGCTCGTACAATTGACCTGTAATATTTTACTTGTAGACTATAAGATATTATCTAACACGTTTTGGCAATTCCCTTAATCGTGACAGTTTCTCTTTATACTTGGACTTCCTTCTTTAACTTATAGCAACTAAACTATTGCATTCCAAAATTCTCATGATATGAATTTCCCCTTAAAGGGGTTTTCTTATCCCCAATACATGAACTCTCATTGCCAGAATATAACCTTATTACATTATCATAAATTACCTAAAATTACTATGGCAAGTCAAAATATCTCACTCCATATTTCCATGTCATAATTAAATAATCTATGATGCAATTTTCCATCTGAATTTTAGTACTTCCCAAAACTCAAACTCGTTGTCTTGATTCTTCTTAAATTTATAATTCACAACCATACGTCCCATGTATTTGTATTGAAAGCTCATATTAGTCTTAACACCATATGCATAGTATTGTCATTATATAACTTTAATTACCAAGCTCTCTATTATCTAGATTTTTTTTTTTTTCCAACTTCCATTTATATAATCTTACTCATCTAATAAAAGAAATGATGCTCCAAACTCTTTTACTTGACCCTTTTGCGGATATGATCTATTATTACATAAGTATTGTAAATTATATTTCTCTAACCGGTACTCCTCTAAACCACCACCAAGATATGGATCCTTTATTTCACTAATACGACATTTATATCTCAAATCCTACTCCTCAATATTTAATATCTCCTATCTCTAATACTTATTTTGGCTACGCATCCTCTGAACTCACAAACCTCTCGTAACAACTCCATTAACTCATAAATCAATATTTGACCTTTGAAATTCACATCCAAGTTACTATTCCCTAACTATCTAATCTAAGTCCATCACACAACATCTTCATTCTTAGTTAGAACCTCCCAACAATTACTTTGTCCTTCAATTATGACATCATAGATCTTCATTCTTATATAACCAAGCTCCATAGTATTTTCAGAGATATCTTCGGGTGATACCATTCAGCCTTGTTTATACGCCATAAGTAAATCTTAGGATAGTTGTCTACTTCTAATAATACTCTCAAAGCGACAATTGTATTTCTTAAACATAACTTCACAAGTACCCATCTCACACCAAACTCATTCTAACTTAGATTCCAAACTCCATAAAACATAATTCATCTATGATATTCTGTAAAGATATAACTTATTTCACAAGACTTACGTGTTTCCAAACTTAAATCTAAAAATAATGTTCATTAAATTGACCCAAATTTGAGAGACTTTTTCTATAAGAACTTCTTCATAAAAATTTAAGTAGGAGTAAAGATCCTCCCCGTCATTAATAGAACTAGAAAAACCTGATTTATAATTTCGAGTCCATTTTTGCTCATAACTCAAATTCATAATTTTCAAAGTTCATGATCATATATATACTCAAAATCTCAAACCATAATAAAGAGTCTTTCATACTCTCAGAATTCCATATAAAACTTATATCGCAAATATTTTGACAATTGTCTTATACCTGAAATTATAACTCAACATCTTTGATCATATACCAAAGATCCTTGCTTCAATTCTCATAGCTACAATTTCATTTAAAAGATCAACTTACAAAGCATAAGAAAATCGATTATAAAATCGATGTGGAAAAACAAGTAGATTTAATAATATCACACATTTACATTCTCAAAGGATTCAACTACCTCCAATCAGTTATTCATACCCAAAAGTTCACTCAATAAAACTCATCACATATTTAGCTTTTGCTCATAGCTTAAAACCAGACATGTAGTCAACAATTCTTATAAACACACAAATAACACTTTGAATCATTCTGTATTTATATAAAAGGCTTATTAATTTCAACACATGAAATCACATGAAACACGGATATAGGTTCGAAGGTGGAAGGACATGTGTGTACCTTGAAATGATTCCCAATAATTCGACATTCTAGATCACCAACTATAGCTCGAACTTTAGAAATTATCTCCATACACATACTCCCACAACGACCTCAAAACAATAACAACAATTAATATCCATCCTCACAACAATTCAGATAAGGAAACTAACTTCTTATAGTTTCTAAATTCTTTCATGAACAAATTGAAAACTCATATATATTAAAACCAATCCTCTAAACTAACTCGCGCCATCAATTTCGCATTCTAATTCATTAACCCCAAGATTTGTTCATACAGAATATTATCAAACATAATTTATAAAAATCAGATTTTATAAACTAACTTAAAAGGATCAATATATATATTGTAACTTTCAATCCATTAAATTACAAGGGAAAAATTCAATCTTCTACTAAAACATACTACCACAAACTGATTTTGCAATTGAACTAAACGAAATAGGAAGTGAAATCAATATCGATTTCAAAAATAAGTTTCAATCTAATAATTCGACAAAAGTTCTAATCTTTAAGCTTAATAACCCAAATACAACTAATTTCAATCCCATAAACTGATTTTTCAAATCAATAACAAATTCAATTATACTTGTGAAAATCATAACTAAATTTTATACCTGCCAATGAACTTCAAAACTAAGCAAAGCTCAACAACAACAACACAACCACCAGCAGCAGCGGCGCCGGAACGCCGGCAAGGAGCAGCAGCAACGCAACACCACACAACCGCAGCAGCACGGTGGCAGCAGACCATAGGAACGGTGGCTGTAGCACACCACAAAGTACAGCAACGGTGCTGAACTTGCAAGGGGCGTAACTCATAGCTCCGAACTCCGAGTTGGGCGATTTTTGTGCCCAAATTCATTAACTCGAAGAGATCTACAACTTTGATGCAGCAACAAACAGCAAAATTGGATTGCATGTTGTAGATAATTGAGGTAACAGATTGTCGAAAAAAAACAGAGGAGAGAGAAATGAAGGCAGCAACACCAAATTTGCAAAGGCCATAACTCATAGCTCCGAACTTCGATTGAAGCAATTTTTGAGCCTAAATTCAATAACTCGAAGAGATCTACGACTTTCATGCAACATATATTCCCAAAAAACAACTACATGCTGAAGATTTTGAGCAGATAATTCGGCAGCAACTTTAGGACCAAGAAAATCAGAGTAGAGAGAAAATGGGGCAGAAGAACCACCAACAGCAACAACACCGGTGGCGGCAGCACCACTGGTTCACAAAGAAATGGTATTCGAAGAGAGAGAAATGGAGGTGGCTCCAACGAGGAGGACCGAGTTTGAGAGAAAATGGAGGAACGGTGAAATGGATCTTGAGTGAAGAAGGGAGTTGGGGTTTCAATTTGTCAAGGAAGACACAATAAATTGACAAGTAAACACATTTGTGTCTACTCCTTATTAAGCCACGAAAGACAAGAATGAAATGGGTTTTCTTTTTCTTTTAAAAAAAAATCTGATTTTAGACTATCAAATTTTCAAAATATTTTTAATTCATAAATTTCCACAACACAAATAAGAATATAATAATATAATTCTCAAATGATCTCTCATTGATATTAAAGCTTAATTAGACTAATAAACATAATTAACTTTGCCTAAACATGCTTTAAAAATATGGGCTATTACAATAGTTCCATTCAAGACGATCATAAGTTTTTTCCATATCCAGATTAATAGCAAGCGAACCTTCCTTACCTCCTTTATTCCTAAAAGAGTGGGAAACTTCATGAGCTATAAGAATTTTGTCTTGAATCAACCTATTTGGAATAAATGCCCCCTAAAGAGGATGAATAATCTTTCCATGAAAGGTTTGGTGGCGATTAGACAAAAATTTTGAAATAATTTTATAGATAGTAGATCATAAACTAATAGGACGAAAAATGATTAGCTGAATCAGGTTGATCAATTTTTGGAATTAACATAATAAAGGTATAATTAATTTTATTTAACATTCTAACTGCTCTACAAACAGTTCCACCAACAAATGTCCAATACTTATGAAAAAACAAGGAGGGTACCCATCAGGCCGAGGCGTTTTATCCGGAGCAAGATCAAATACCGCAGATTTAATTTCATCACTTGAAATTTCTTGAATAAGCGACTCATTATCCTGATCCGAAATAATTGGGGAACAAGATTAAAATCAATTAACGAATCAAAAGAACATTTTGGATTTGCAGTAAATCGTCTAATAAATTCGAGTGTAATCTTCCATTCAATGAGCACCGGATTAGTAATGTTCGCACCTGAACTAGCAAAAAAGCTTTTAACTTGATTACGATTGCGTTTAATATTAGCTGAGGCATGAAAGTACGACGTATTAGGTAGAGTCCCCTTTAAGCCAAAAGTTTTCTTTGCTCTTATGGTTCCAGAAAGCAACTTGATATGAAAATAATTTTGATCTTTTAAGTAATAGGTGATCTTGAAAAGATTGAAAATAAACGTTATTCGATTGTAAAAGTAACTTAGATTGAATAGTACTAAGCTTTAAATCAACTTCTTGAACTTGCCGAAAAATATTACCAAACTTGACATTGTTCCAATTCTTAATCTTGCCTTTAAGAGATAGCTTTTATCTTATTGATTATGGGTAGATATGGTGAATGACGAAAATTGTGGATTTCAACGACTATGGGCTTTAAGATAATATGTTTGAATACATATAAAAAAAATGAAATTTCTAATATTGAATTTTTTTTTTTGAAACTATAATATGAGATGTAACTCAGGTAACACACGTGCTTGAAAACTAGTAAAATATAAGCAAAAATTATGAAAGTGTTGCATTGATTCTTATTATTATGACATTTATATTATGCACGATGTAATTACAGTGACTACATCTATAAAGTATATTACAAGCAAAAGATAATAACTAATACCAAGTAGCACACAAGCTCTATAGTGAAATTCATATTATTTTTAGCCACTTTTTAATAAAAATTGTAGGCTGTCAGGTGTCATAAGCGTTTTTCTAGGGATGGGAGACAAGAAATTCCTAATTCCTAATTCCTCTCAGGGAGGAACATATAACGTTCCTCCCATGACATTTTTAAAAATAAATAACGTGAGTTTTTTGTAAAAATAGAAATGAAAGAAAAATAGAACATAATATAAACGTTCTAATATGGCCATGTTGTATGATAAATGACACATAATCAATTTACTATAGTAATGTTTTTCTTTGTAAACCAATCTCTATATCTTCTTATCCTAAACTTGACTTTTAGACTCTACTTTATGTATTAGTTATATGATATGATACGTATTAGATTAGTAATTTTTTAATACAATATTTATTCATTGTTATATGACATTGATAATTTCATACGATGGTATTTTCCATTGATAAAAATGTTTTTGCATGAGAGATTAATTATTTTATACTGAAAATGTTTTACGTCCAACTCAACGGAGCCTAAGTATTCTCACCTTTTGTTTCTATGCCATGTTTTCATTCTATGGAAAAATCATATTAATATGTCATTAGGTCGTGTTATGTAATATATAATATATCTTATTAAATAATCCATTTTTGGTTATACATTTTTTTGTTTTTGAGACTTTTTTTGTTTTATCTTCTTTTGTTTTCCCTCCCACATATCATATTCGTGTTACTCATCACCTTACTATTAATTTGCCTAATTATGTATGCATGTGAAAATTAACAAAAGTACTCCCTATCCCCCATCAAATGTACTTTTTCCCCCTAATTACTCAAAATTCGTTTGAGAAGGCTTTTATCTAGTTTTTTTTATTACCATATGGATAATTCCTATTTAATTATTGTGAATAAAAATATTTTGACTATATTACTCATCTTGTACGTTTTTGAGATACTTTGACTACATTACTCATTTTGTCCGTTTTGAGATATTTTGACTACATTACTATTTGTCCGTTTGACTACATTACTATTTAATTATTGTAAATAGAAATATTTCGACTACATAAGCTTCTACATTACTCATTTTGTCTGTTTGAGATACTTCAGATATACTATCTCATACTTTTTTACGATTAAGACCACGTATAAAATTACCCATTATCCCTATCACATCTACTTATTATTCTTATCTTCTTGATTACTTAATCACATATTCTTTTTCGAGATGTCCCAAATTACTTGTTACATAGTTTTTTTTGGTAAGTTTCTCTCTTTATTTCTCTAATGTCATTTGAAATGGAAAAATATGTGTGCTAGGAGTTTGTTGAATATTTTTATATAGAAGATGACTTGTTGGTCTTTTATTTTTTGGGATGAGGGAGTAGGGTAAATTATATATATAGCGTCCCAATATTAGTGAGTATCCTCTGTCTCATTTTGTGCTCCAGCCCTTTTCTTTTCAATATATGACCAGAAATTGATGATGTGTTAGAAGAAGAAGGAGTTGAGATATAAAATGGTATATAAAATGGGACAGAGAATCTCTAATTTCTCAATATACTTGTCCCATTTCTTGAATATGGGATGAATTGGATCTTACTAAAATTGAAAGTCTTCAAATTAACATGTGATAAATGAAAAAGGGAAGTATTCAAACTAATCATGAGAAAAACAAAATGTTAGATAAGTATATGAAATATGGATCTCATTGTAAAATTGGACTACTTAATTTGACGTATTAGGATTATATTTAGTTGTTTATTTTAAAAAAATTATATCAAAAATTTATCCTAAAATCTCCCTACACTTTTTCAAATTAATTTATTATTATCTTAAATCTTATTCGCCGAATTAGCTTAAGTATCATTTTAATATTTTAAATTAATTAATTATCTTAAATCTCATTTGCCAAATTTACCTAGTGGAGCTAGAATTTAAATCTTAAATAAATTACTTATCTTTGATCCTGTTGTTTGAAAATGGGTGTTTGCTTATATAACACTCCCAATGCTCCCGAAAAAAGCCTCCTTTATATATATACATACTAGTATTGAGACCCGGACAAATGCCCAAACTCTTCGTGAAGAAGATGTAGACTTTTGAAATATTCACATACCCCATTTCATTGTATTTTTGTCTAACATACAACAACAAAAGTTATAGGGAAATTTCCTGAGGGTTTAGCGTAATTCTCAAAATACCCCTCTTATTTTAGAAATCCCCCATATACTCCTGAGGTTCGACACATTGCTTAAATTACCCTTATTATAGATAGAGATTCAAGTGCATTAATTTCCTGAGATACCATTGAAATTTAATCTTCGAACTTCAAAATTCAATAAGGGTGTTTTGAGAATTATGCCAAACCTCAAGGGTATCTCAAAAAAATTCTCAAAGTTATAATGTAATATGTTATTGGATTTTTCTATATGTATATTAATAATATAACCTTTATAAGTTTCTTAGGAAATACAAAATCAAAGATATTAATGTCTAGAGTTTTTCGATGTCAAGCATTATAGTGAAAGTGGTGCAACTATTTTAAATAAAAGAAGTATTTCATATTATTTATACTCAATGTGCAAAGTTGACCACTTAGAATCTAGTATATATAACTTTGGATCTTCTAATTCTAACATGGAAGGGGCTTGTAGAAAAGTTGGAGTTGAAAACACATCCTTAATTCTAATTGCAGTTGTTTACTTTAGTAAGTAACTATAGTAAATATTTCTTTTTATCCGTCTCTTTTTTTTTAGGAAATCTTCTTGTACATCTTATAATTCTGACATGATGAATAGAATTTGTAGAAAAGGTGGAGTTGAAAACACATCCCTAATTCTAGTTGTTGTAAGGTTACTTTAATACGTTACTATAGTAATTATTTCTTATTATACGTTACTTTAACATAAAGTTGAAAAATATTATAAATGAATCTAAATTAATTTTCGATTATTTGGTTCATTGCACGAAAAAATTGAACAGAAAAGGAAGAATACTAAGAATGAAAAAGGAGGATAAATGGGAGAAAGCAAAGAGTGAGGTGAGATTAGGGTGAAAAATGTGTTTTTCATTTCATTAAGAAGGAAAAAAAAATTCATTATTGGAAAATTATTTCCCACTATTTGGAAAACTGTTTTCCACCCTCTATCAACCAAATAAAGAAAAATCAAAAACTACTTTTCTCTGGGAATATTGCGCCCAACCAAATACCATCGTTAGTCATATAATATTTATATTGTCATACTTAATAACAATTGGTTTTAGTTTTAATATACTAAAAAGAACTCGTGCATCGCACGAGTCCCAAAACTAGAAAATTCGGTGAATAAGATTTTAGATTATAAACTTAGTTATTAAAAAAAAATATGGAGATTTTTGGATAAGTTTTTGATAGATTTTTTTTTATTAAAGATAATTTCACTATGTAAATAATACAAAATAACAGTCATAATAATTGTGTTATATATATTAATAAACCATTTATTTACAAAAATTATACTTTTAAACAAATCTAAATCTCTATTATATAAATGAAGGGGTAGGATGTGTTGTAGCCTATAATCTACGGTCCCTTTGAAGACACTTGGGCTCATCTGAGCCGTACACGTGTCCTCCCCCAAGTTAATATAGAAAGAAGACTTAATCTCTGGGCTATACTCAGTTGGGTTAAAAGGTTTATTTTCTGGCCCAACAGTCAGAACCCAGCACTGTAAGGTGGCTGCAGGAGAGTGGTTAATAAATCTTCACAAATCATGGCCTGCCACGTGTCATGTTTTGATTCCCCAACCAATCAGGAGCCACCATTCTAGGTCAGATTTTAAGGATAGCTGTCATCTTGCTATCACTATAAATACCCCTGAAATCAGGAGAAAGATCATTCAATGCAAACAGTGCAAAGTTACTCTGTAAAGCTACTCTCTCACTTTCTCTCTCTATCTCTACTTTCTCTTAAAAACTCCTGATATCTGACTTAAGTATCGGAGGGGAAACCACCACCCAAACCTCCAGGGTGGGTCCCTTTTTGCAGGTTCGGGAGTGAAGCTCAGGCTTGGACTAGGTTAATTCAGACGTTTGTTGCACAAGTCTCCAAGGAAGAACATCTAAGGGATACTAGTTTACTTGCTAGACAAGAAAGCTCAATCTACAGCTTACTTGTTGGACAAGGAGACAAAACATTTGGCGCCGTCTGTGGGGAGACGCAACGATGACTGATTGTCAATCGTCCAACCTTGCCAGAAACCGAAGTCTTCAGGTTAATGTCGAAGACACAGTAGAACACGAGAGACCGCCTCGAGGAAGGGATAGACCCCCGTCCATCGTCCAAGTTACTGGACCAAGCCAGCAACCTGTCATTCAAGAGAATCTTGAACGTCCAGTGACTGCCGCCCATCTAGAGAATGCCTTGAATGATTTCCAGGTAAAGATGGCTACAGTCGTCTAGGAACAGATCAAGAGCAACATGCAGTTTTTCCGGCTTAACCCTGAGCCAGCCGCTAACAATCTAGTTCCTCTCAAGGGGCGTTCCCAAGAAGATCGTCCGGGTCCTAGTCGACCTATTCGTCAGGAACCCTCTAGGAGGATGGCCAGAGGAAAGCAGCCAGAAGGCAGTGAACAGCGGAGGAAGATGGACTGGAATCTGGTGGTTAGGACCCAGGATCAGGCTCGCCCAAGTGGGCATCGAATGAAAACAGATGCCAGAGAATACCTAGAGGCAAAGAGGGCTGCAACTCTACAACGGTCGGCCACGGGGTCTACCCCGTATTTGAGAGACCCTCCTTTAAGGATGCCATCCAGAACGGAAGGAAGAAGTCTGGGAACTTCCCTTGTTCGTCCAAGACAAGAGAAGACAGTAGTTCAACCAATGGTCCATAAGCGACCAGTACCAGCAAATACTTCATCTAATCCTGTGTTGAAAGAATATCGCAAGGAGTTCATACCCATTGAGGGACAGTTGGGAGCCCTCCGGATCAATTGGCCTACTCCGTTCTCGGTCAGGATCATGGAGGCGCCCCCCTTCCCAAAGGTAAAACTTCCAACGATAGAGCCTTTTGATGGAACAACTGATCCTGATGATCCCTTGTCCGCTTACAAACATCAGATGTACGTCCAAGGAGTAGATGATGCTACTTGGTGTAAGAATTTCCCGGCTACCCTGAAGGGTGTAGCTCAGAAGTGGTTTAACAACCTTCCATCCAATTCAGTCAACAATTTTACTGAGCTCAGTTTCTTATTTACTAGTCACTTTGTTGCTAATAAGCAAGAGCAAAAAACAACCATGCACTTGGGAAAGATCGTCCAAGGACCTAAAGAAGCTCTTAGAAGCTTTGTTAAGAGATTCAATCTAGAAGCCCTTCAGATTCAAAATCTTAATGCCGGGGTGGCCTTTGACGCCTTTATCAGAGGACTAAGGCCATGAAGTTTTAAGTTTGATCTTGTCAAGAAGAAAATCACCACTCTTGCCGAAGCTTTAAAGGAAGCTGAAGCTTTTATACATGCTACTGAAGTATGTGCCGAGGCCAAGCACCCCGACTCTAAGAAGCCTGAAGAGGTTGCCCAGCCAAGAAAGGGCAACCCCAAAAAGGCCGAGACTTAGGCCATAGCCTCTACCACCACTTCGTCTAGAAGAAGCAAAAGGAAAGCATCTGAGCCTTCTTCATCCAACCCAATTGAATTCAGCAAGGACCAATACTCCATTCTCATGGAGATAAAAGATCAATATGAGCTGAAAGCTCCAGCCGAGATGAAGACTCCTTACAGAAATAGAGACAAGAGCAAGTATTGTCACTTTCACAAGGACTGCGGCCATGAAACCAATGAATGTAAACACCTTAAGAGGGCTTTGGAAGATCTAGCCCGTAAAGGAAAGATGAACTCATACTTACCCCAAAGGGGAAAGAAGTTTCAGAGGAGAGACAATTGGTAGACTAAGAAGAAGGAGAGTGAGCACAGACGAGGATGTTGTTCTCGTAATTTCCGGAGGATTTGCTGCTGGAGGACCAACCAATAGAGGGTGCAAAAACTACCTTAGGGAGCTTGGCCAAGTCTTGTTGGCTGATCAGGCAAAGGCTGAGCCCTTCCCAAAGGTGGTGGTCAGTGAGCAAGATCGGGGCAAGCTGAGGACTCCCCATGATGATCCTTTGGTTGTGGAAATGAAGATAGCAAACCTAAGGGTAAGAAGAATTCTAATTAATACTGGAAGCTCGACGGACATCATTAGTGCTGATTGTTTGTCCAGATTAAAGTTCGACGAAAAGAACTTGGTTCCCGTCCACCATCCCATCATAGGGTTTGGGGGAGGAGTTATCCATCCCATGGGAACAGTCACGTTGCCTGTCCGGGTTGGAGAGAAGGAGGCTTCGTGGACTTTGTTTGTCAAGTTCTTGGTCGTCCGAGATTTGACAGCCTATAATGTCATTCTTGGACGGCCTACGCTGAACCGCGTAAAAGCAGTAATAGTAACTCATTTGATGCTTATGAAGTATGAGTGTGATGACGGCAAAATTGGCTCCTTGTATGGAGACCAGCAGGTGGCTAGGGAATGTTATCTAACTACCCTTAAGTCGTCATCATGGAAAGCATGTGATGAAGAGCAGACGAAGATCGGTGGCAAACAGAATGCGTCTGAAATTGGGAAAGATAAGACGAAGGTGGCTGGAGAAAGGAAGGCGTCTGAGAATGAAAGGGAGCCTAGGAGGACAATTGAGAGTCCTCAGACGCCCCTCGCCCCCTCAAGGAAAACGTCTGAACCTCTCCCAAGCAAGAAAAGGAAGTATGAGCCCGTCAAGGAAGAACCTCCCTCGTCTGAGGAAGTGATGGCCATCATGGGACTAGCACTAGAACGTCCCGAGAGCCGTGGAGGTCCCTGAAGATATCTGTTTGGATGAGGCTCGTCCGAAAGAATTTTGAAGATTGGGTCCTCACTCTCTCCTGAGTTGAGGGGCCTTTTAATCAGCTTGCTGAAAGAATTTCAAGACGTGTTCGCTTATTGTGTTGAAGAAATGCCTGGAATTGATCCAGAAATAGCCGTCCATCGGATGAATGTTGATCCAAATTTAAAACCTATTCGTCAGAAGAAAAGGCATTTAGGACCGGCCAGGAATCAGGCGGTCGACCAGGAAGTTCAGAAGTTGTTGGAGTCGAAATTCATCAAAGAAACCCATTATCCAGAATGGATAGCAAATGTGGTCATGGTGCCAAAGCCTAATGGCACTTGGAGGATGTGTGTGGACTACACCGATCTAAACAAGGCATGTCCCAAGGACAGCTTTCCTTTGCCTAACTTGGATCGTCTAGTCGACTCCACCGCCGGCCACGCTTTATTAAGCTTCATGGACGCTTATTCAGGTTTTCATCAAATCCCTATGTGGTCAGAGGATCAGGACAAAACATCCTTCATAACTGAGAAAGGCTTGTATGGCTAGCTAAGGATGCCTTTTGGCCTCCGTAATGCCCCGGCCACCTTTCAAAGATTGATCAATACAGTCTTTCAGCCACAGTTGGGAAGAAACATGGAAGCCTATATTGATGATATGATAGTCAAGAGCTGGAAAGAAGAGAGTCATGTTGGTGATTTGAGAGAAACTTTCGAAACTCTCAGGAAATACAAGTTAAAGCTGAACCCCAGCAAATGTGTCTTTGGGGTTTTGTCAGGGAAGTTCTTAGGGTTCTTGGTAGATCAGAGGGGAATAGAAGCCAACCCAGAGAAGATCCAAGCCATTTTAGACATGAAGTCTCCGTCAAAGATAAAGGAAGTCCAGCGATTGACGGGTTGCTTGGCTGCCCTTGGACGTTTCTTGTCCAAGTCAAGTGACAAGTGCCATCACTTCTTCGCCACGATAAAGAAAAAGGCCAAGTTTGAATGGACAGCAGAGGCAGAGCAAGCCCTTCAGCAGGTCAAAGATCACCTTCGGCAGCTGCCTAGGTTGGTCAGTCCAGCTGAGGGGGAGAAACTGTTTGTATACCTGGTTGTGTCCACTCAGGCTGTGAGTGCCGTCCTATTGGCTGAAAGAGAGTCCGTCCAAGTCCCCATATACTTTGTGAGCCATGTGCTCAAGGATGCGGAAAATAGGTATACTCCAGTTGAGAAGTTTGGATTGGCCCTCGTCATGGCGAGCAGAAAGTTAAGGCCCTATTTCTTGGCGCACAGTATACTCATCTACACTGATCAACCCTTGAAGCAAGTTCTGCAGAAGATGGAAGCCGCCGGACGAATGCTAAAATGGGCTGTTGAGCTTAACATGTTCGATATCATTTGAACCAAGGAAAGCCATTAAGGGGCAAGCCTTGGCAGATTTTATAGTTGAGCTCACTCGGCCAGCCATTGAGCCAATCTCTGATCCAGCTGAAGGAAGGAAGCATTGGACGCTCATGGTTGATGGGTCGTCAACAGTTAATGGATGCGGGGCAGGAATCATTTGTCAATCTCCGGAAGGAGACAAATTTGAATATGCGCTAAGATTCCAATTCCAAGCGTCCAATAACGAAGCTGAATATGAAGCACTTCTGGCTGGAATCAAAATGTGTAAAGCGGCAGGAGCCCTGGAAATTGAGGCCAAATCAGACTCCCTCTTGGTTGTCAGTCAAGTCAACGGAGATTTTGAATGTAAAGAAGCATCGATGAGCAAATATATGCGTCTGATTAAAGATGAGGTGGAGCCTTTGAAACGATTTGTTCTCGACCAAGTGCCAAGGTCAGAAAATCATCAAGCGGATGCTCTCTCAAAATTGGCCAGCTCGGCTGAAGGTGATGCGCCAAGAACAGTTTTTTGGGAAGTAAAACCCAAAAAGAGTATTGACCAAGAGCAAATCATGTTCCTTAGCCGAGGAGCAGTATGGATGGAGCCCATAATAGAATACAAGAAAACAGGACGGCTGCCATCAGATCTTGTGGAGGCCAAGTATGTGAAGGCTCGAGATAAGTGGTTTGAATTATGGGATGAGACCCTTTACAAGAAGTCATTCAACCGCCCCCTCCTCAAGTGCATCACCAGAGAAGATGGTCTAGAGGTTCTGAAGGAACTCCATGAAGGAGCTTGTGCATCTCACATTGGGGGAAGAGCATTGGGTGAAAAGGCTTTAAGGACGGGGTACTACTGGCCGACCTTAAAGGAGGATGCCCTCGTCTATGCAAAGAAGTGTGATAGTTGTCAGAAACATGGGAACCTGCATCAGAAGCCGTCCAACTATCTATCTCCTATCTTGTTTCCTCTGCCTTTTGCCAAATGGGGCATGGATATTCTAGGACCTTTCCCCATGGCCGCTGGGCAAAAGAAGTTTGTGATAGTTGCAGTGGACTATTTCACTAAATGGATAGAAGCTGAAACCATGCGAGGAATAACTACAAACGATGTCAAGAGCTTCATTTGGAAGAGTATTATAACTCGTTTTGGCATACCACAATCCATCGTCTTTGATAATGGCCCTCAGTTTGAAACACCTAAACTGAGAGATTGGTTGGCAGAATGAGAAATCAAGGCTCACTTTACTGCTGTTGCCCATCCACAGGCCAATAGGCAAGTGGAGTCCTTCAACAAGATTCTATCTAATGGAATCAAAAGGAAGTTGGATAATGCCAAAGGACAATGGGTTGAAGAACTGCAGCTAGTGTTATGGTCCATCAGAACAACTGCCAAAAATTCTACAGGGGAGACACCCTTCATGTTAGTTTATGGCACTGAAGCCGTCTTGCCCATTGAGATTGAAGAACCCACCCTACGAGTTATGTTGTACACAGAAGATGCCAACTGGGCTGCATTGCGCACGGCTTTGGATCAAGTCCCAGAAGTCCGGGGCAATGCCTTGCTAAGAATGCAATTGTACAAGTTGCGCATGGCTTGGGAATTTAACAAGAGAGTCACAAGACGACAACTCAAGGTGGGCGATCTTGGTCTTAGGAAGATGGAGGCTGTTGGACGAGCCAAGGAGATGGGAAAGCTAACTCCAAATTGGGAAGGATCTTATCTGATTATAGAAGAGCTGCGTAGTGGCACCTTTCGTCTCCAAGATCTGGATGGACGGATTATACAGCGCACTTGGAACTCAGATAATCTGAAGAAGTACCACGTTTAACTCCATCATCGTCAGGAATCTAGCGAAAAGTTGTAGTCAGTCCAAAGTGCCACGGCACAGACAAGAAAAAAGAATTGTATACATGTATCTTGGCACTTAGTCAAGCAAAATTCATATAATACAATTCCTACTATCTTATCGTCTGTTTTCTCATGATTATTTTCACCAAGTTGGTTCACTTTGGGGCATTAAATCAGTTACTAGTCTAAAAGTGACAATAACTTGGAACAAAAAATACTCATTTCTATGCCGAACATCACTCCCTCGAAGAGACCGGCCAAAAGTATAACGACCTAAAGGTTGATAACATACATTGGCAATCAATTTGACAAAATCTCTAGTAAGAGAAACGTCGAAGTCTCTTAGAGAAAGCTGACCAGAAATAAGCCCTTGGTAAAGGAAACTTATTTTCAAATATACGGGCAGCTTAGTAGTAAAGACCCTAGTAAGGGATCGCTACTTTCGAACGAGTGTTGCTCCCTCAAGGAAGGCGGCTAGGAAATTCTTAGACCATGTCTCTAAAGCTCGTCCTTAGCAAATTCAGCCGGCTTGGCCAAGCATGGCCGCTCTCCTTCTTGGACTATGACTCGTCCATCATTTATGGTGGAGCTTAGCCCACGAAGGGGGGGATGAGACAAGCCTATAGGACGAGCTAAGGAGAGAAGGTCGTCTAAAACCAGGACAAATCAGAAATGCCTTTGAGATATTTTGATACTACAGGACGAGTGTTACCAACTCGAGAAAAACGGCTAAAGTATGGCTCGTCCAGTGGGCCATTATGTATTGGCCGCTTTCCCAATTGGGGCAAGACTCGTCTAAAAGGAGAAAACGATCTAGAGTTCCAGGACGATCCTCTATAAGCACTCGCACTTTTTGGGAAGATTTGTAATCGTCCAAGGACAAAGAAGGCAATCTCTTTCAATATGTGCACTGCAAATCGTCCAAGGGCAAGGATCAGATGTGGCAAGCGTAATTCATTCAAATTGCGTAGACCGTCCAAAAAGTTCAGGACGGGTCTCTTCATTGCATGTCTTTTGGAAAGATTGACGGTCGTCTGAAGGCAAGCACGTTGCTTTTTCGTTAAACATCTGTGCTGATCGTCCAACGTTCAGGACGAAGCTTATTCTATACTTAGTCAAATTGGAATTCAGAAAAATAAAAGACAAGCAATTGGCAAAAAAAATCTTTCATATATATCATTGGCAAAAGATTTACAGCTTAAGACTGAAGAGTTAAGGCCATAACGGCAGACCACTAGTGGAAAAAAACGCAAGGGCTACAGTGCAAGGGCTGCGGTTAATGCAAAAATCGCAACCCTTAAATTAAGGGCTGCGGTTTTTAGGCTAACCGCAGCCCTAATTGATAAAAGGGCTGCGGTTAATTAAAAAACCGCAGCCCTTAAATTAAGGGCTGCAGTTTTTGGGCTAACCGCAGCCCTTCAACAACCCAAAAATGAAATAAAACCCCACCCATTCCCATTTTCCCCCGTGTTACTCCCTTTTGCAGCCGCTGAACACTATTTCTCTTTCCTCCTAATTCCCCTTAACCCATCCCCCCTCTTCTCACCGCATCATCTCTCTCCTTTCACTCTTCTTCGCCGGCGAGGGTTTACAACGTTTGGTGGTTCGCCGGCGAGGGTTAACGACGTTTGGTGGTTCGCTAGTGAGGGGTCTTCTTCATTCTCTCTCTTCGTGAATCTTCACCAACAACCACACAAAACCAAACCAGCGGTGGTGGAGGTGTAGTGGTCGACGTCGTTGTTAAAGATCTGCAAGAGTGTGCGCGGTTCAAGAAATTTTCTCTCTTCAGTTCTGTCGGTGGTGCGCCACTCTTACTGGTACTGCCTCAGCATCTGCTTGGCGGTACTCCACCGCCGCGGTTCCGTTGGTGCTCATCTCACTGCTGCACGTTGTGCGAATGTTGGTTGTCGCCATTGTGCACCCAAATCAATTTGAGGCATTCTTATCAAGGTTTAAGCTCCCTAATCTCTCTCTTTTCATTCTGAATTTGTATGGGTACTTGCTTGAATCCTCAAACCCATTTCTGAATCTTTGGTATAATAGCAAAATCAGTTTGTTGAGTTAAGTTAAATTATAAAATCCGATCACTTTGTTTAGGGGTTCTGTTTTTTTCAATGCAAACTCTACAAAGTTGTATCAATCTGAGGTTCGAATTGAGTTAATAGTGTAAGTGGTGGTTCCTTATATAATTATTCAAGTTCTTTTCAACTCCATTACTTGATTTGTTTTCTGCTGCAACTAGTGCTCTTACAGTTTCCACAACCTCTACTGCAACTAGTGCTATTACAGATCTCCTTCAGTGATGAAGTTCATTCAGTTTAGTTTGGTAATAAAATGGAACTTGTAAGAAGTACTCTGCTTTCTAGAGAAGAATGTGGAGAAAATTGTGGTATTACTAATTGCTTACTGGTAGTTGGGTCTTGTGAGCCTAATGCACAATATTGGGAGTGTATTCTTTAATAGGAAGGTAATCAAGATGGATTAATGGCTTCTTTTTTTTTTTTTTTTTTTTGGTAGAAGAGGGTAGAAACTTAAGGGAGGGCCCCGGGGGGGGGGGATATTATCTTCCAGGTTGATAATTATTAATGTGGTTTAAAGGCTTCTGCATATGAACATAATGCTATCTCTAGAATAGTTGGAAATGGAAAGAGCTTTACAAGGTTACTTCTTCTATGTGGTCTACTGGTCTACACTTGTGGATATGAACAAAATCAGCTTTCTAGAACTCTCGACCGATCTTGCAGGGGCTGCTGTGGCTCACATTCAGCTTATAGTGGTTTCAAAGTAAGCAACTACCTTCATTCTTTTGTTGTTTGCCAAATATTTTATTTATTATTGTACCTGCATATGTGAGATACCAGAAAACCGTCCTTATTGCATATTAATATTTCAGGATAGTATTGATCTTTTACATAGATAACCAGATAAAGTTATGATTATAAATCCGTGGTGCATTTAGGAGTAAATAGTGCTACCCGATTTGCCATCGAGAAAGGTCTGACTCTAGGAAGCTGCAATATTCTCGAGACTGCAGGGCACGGGGCAGTTGTGCCTCTTTACCAGACGCTACAGTCTGCCATTAACGGGAATGATTCAGTATTACCAAATTCTGGGAAAGTTATCTGGGTCAGTTTCTTTATATTTTCTTCTTCATGGTTTGTCAAATACTGTTTGAGTTCTCACTTTTGTTCATCATATATGTGAAAAATTGTTAAGAGTTGTCATGAGTATGTGGAAGTTCATCCTTTTTGCTCCAGTAGAATTTCAATCTTTTGATGCTATTATAAAGTGTTGGGAAAAAATTCAAGATCCTTGATGCTATCTTTGAGTCTGACCTTGATCTTGTTATGAGTGATATCATGTCCTTGAGTACTAGTTTTAACAATGTTGTTTGGCATCATGTTAAACGCGAGGGCAACTTTGTTGCTCACCACCTCGCACAATTGATCCCCTTTGCTTAACCTTTTATTCTTCAATGTGTTCTGACTTCTGGTGGGGTATATTGTTACTAAGAGTTATATATATGGGCAGATTTAAAAGGAGGTAGCCTACTATTGGCAATATGATTTGTTCTTAAAATAGTTAGTTATATCTGATTGTGAAATGGATGTGAAGCTCACCTTGACACCTTGTCAATCTGAATAAAATGGTTGAAATGGAACTGAAAATGTTCTCCTCTTTACTATTGCCATATTTTGCTATGGAAAGGGGAAGCTGGTTAAATACTTAGACCATACAATGAGACATTATGCAGCCTATAAGAATGAAAACCAAATCACCCTAGGATGAGTTGGATCTTAGTGTATATCCCTTAAGTTTAGATGCATTACTCACTTACTGTGGCTAACTTTATTCTCATGGGAGTCATCCTTTAGAATGTAGATCTCTGATTGTCGCATATCTCTCCACCCCTCCTCCCCACCCTTACAGAAAGAAAGAATGAAAGGAAGGGCCCTGTTAGAAGTCTTTTATGGCGCATTAAAATATTTTGATTTTTGTCTTAACAGGTGCATTTAGGAGTAAATAGTGGTGCTACCCGATTTGCCATCGAGAATCAGGCTTTCAACGAAGCCACTTTTCGTTGCCCTGATGAGATGGGATGGAAACCTCAGGTTATATGGATTTCCTCTGATTATGTTCCTTTATTATGGCATTAATTGTTGTTTCTCCAGAGCCTAAATCTTTTTCTGATTACTTGCAGAAAGTCCATATTATCACTGCAGATGGAGAGATCTCTAGAACAAGAAAGGTAAATTGGTTCATTCATCCTTCCATTACTATGTCCGTGATCAATTTTCATATTTATTCTTTAGTGCTGAAAACCACCTCAAGGTTTTGAATGATTGAGTTCTGTTTCTGGAAGTTAAATTTTTTTTCGGACTAATTTGTTGTGCATTTGAATGATCCTTGATGCTATCTTTGAGTCGGACTAATTTGCTGTGCAAGAATTCACTATTGTGTTATGATTTATTCTGTGCATTTTTGTTCTGTGTATTGTCTACATATCATGGTTGTGCATATATTTCTTGTCGATTGTGTTATGAGATGTAAGAATTCACACACTTTTTATTTTCATTTGACTTGCAGGCATTGTGGGCTTTGGGAAATGTTGCTAGTGACTCTCCAAGTTGTAGGGATCTAGTATTGAGTCATGGCACTCTATATTTGTATTAAAAACATAATTTGTAATGAAAAATGATAGTCTTATATATATATAACTATTTGTGAGCATTTGGGACAAAAATGCAAAAAAAAAAAAAAAAAATTTTTAATTTTTTTGGGTCACAAGGGCTGCGGTTTTTAGTAAAACCGCAGCCCTTTATCCATAGTTAAGGGCTGCGGTTTTGAGAGATAACCGCAGCCCTTAATAATTAAGGGCTGCGGCCAACAACCGCAGCCCTTCCAAAATGCTAAGGGCTGCTAGGCCAATGGCTGCGGTCAAAAAACGCAGCCCTTAGGCCACTTTTGACCGCAGCCCTTGGCCTTTTTTCCTCTAGTGGACAAGCCCAGAAACTTAGAAAAATAAACCTAAAGTTAGGTATCATCTTCAGCACGAGTTTCTTGGTCGTCTTCAGGGTTCTTCTCCTCAGCTGCAGCTTCGTTGTCGGAGTCAAGAAACTCTGGAGGTTCCTCGGCACATACCATAGCCTGATGGGCGCTCTGTTGATACTCCAGACGACGAACGAAGCTGGGGACCTCAGATTCCTCAGCCAGCATCTCAAAGGCTTTGATGGCCCAACCCTTAGACGTTTCAACGACTTGAGCCAATCCTTCCTTGGCATCGTCAAAAGCCTGGGCTGCCTCCCTTTCCAGACGGGCAGTCTTCGCCCTTAGGAGAATGTTCTCCCGTCTCAGTTCAACGGCGGCAAGGAGAGCCACATCTCTCTCACCCTTCAGATCAGCAGAGACATCATTAATAATCATCTTCAGACGATCCAGCTCCTTGTACAGATCGTTGATGGTAACAAGATAATTCTTGTTTTCTGATTCAAGGAGGGCTGATCTCTTCTCCAAAGCCTCCAGAGATTGACGATGAAGGGTGTTGGCCATCTCAATGTCATGGATGGCCTTGTCGCCTGCCGTTGTCGCCAGGTGGACGAGCTGCTTATTCTCCTTTCTCAGCTCTCTGGCCCAATCTTCAGTAAGTATGCTGCGAGCAAAAAGCTGGAGCAATGAAAATAAAACGAGTCATTAGACGAGAGACAAGCACTAATTTTACGAGTATAGAACAAAACCAGCAGGAAATTATACCTCAGCAGCAAGCTGGGACATATAGCCAACATGCCCGGCAGACGCTCCCCTTAATCCATTGATGTAGGATTCAGGGTAGCATTTGAAGAGCTCCTGTTTAAGCCGATCCTTTTCTGCCTTTGACATTTTGGCAAAAGCAGGAGAAGACTCCTCGTCCGAGTCTAAGGTGGGAGGAGCTGAGGGTAGAGCTGGGCCTTTGCCCTTATCTGAAAGAGGGGGAGAGTCAGTTATCTAGATGGGAAAGACGATGGCTTGTCTATTGGACGGACTCATAGACTGTCCGCCGACCCGCATCGTCCTAACTCTATTTGAGTAAAACGACTCACCAGACGAGATGGATGCCGTCCGTACAGCAAGGGGCATCTGGGAGACCAGCTTCGCTACCGAGCCGCTGAAGCCCGGATAGTTCTCGACAGCCGTCTCCTGCCCCGGCACCACCAAAGCCAAGGCTGACTCTGGTCTGACTTCGGCCGAGTCTGGTCTGACTTTGGCCGAGTCAGAAGGCAAAACGTCCAACTGACCAGCAAGGTCAGAATTTTCTCCCACTCCCCCACTCGGAGCGGCAACAGAAGGCCCCTCCTTAAGAGCTTTATCTTTAGGGGGAAGCATGGTCTTTTCTTCCACTCCCCCACTCGGAGTAGCTTTCTCTGTCTTCTTTCTTAAAAAGCCCTTAGGCTTTTTGGCTTGAGGCTGGTCCGTGGCCGTTGTAGGCCTCTTCTTGGACGAACATGACTTCCCATGAGGGAGTTTGTTTGTAGGAGCATTTTTCTGCAAGAAAACAATCAAGTTAAAATGACGGACGTCCACAGATCAAAATCTAAATCAAATTGCAAGGCTTCAGACGAAAATCACCCAAAGAAGGAAGGCGTCTTAAAATGAACACCTCCTCTCCTAAGGGAACCTCGTCCGAACAAAATTCTGAATACAGACGAAGTTGATGCAAAGAAGGAAGCCGTCCCAAAATTAGACGGACTAACATGACCCCATCCAAGGATAGGAAATCAACTTTTCCTCCAGCTTCAGAACTCAAAACCTCTCAGACGAGTATGGCCCCAAGAAGGTGGCCGTCCTAGCATGGACGCTTTCCTTCCTCGGGCTATCCTCGTCCAAGGAAAGGTACTATAACTTGGACGAGTCCAAATGGTACTCGTCCAAAGACTACAAAATCTCTCAGACGAGTATGGCCCCAAGAAGGTGGTCGTCCTAGTATGGACGCTTTCCTTCTTCGGGCTATCCTCGTCCAGAGAAAGTTACGATTACTTGGACGAGTCCGAATGGTACTCGTCCAAAGACTTTAAAAATCTCAGACGAGTGGGACCCCATGAAGGTGGTCGTCCTAGCATGGACGCTTTTCTTCGGGCTATCCTCGTCCAGAGAAAGTTACGATTACTTGGACGAGTCCGAATGGTACTCGTCCAAAGACTTTAAAAATCTCAGACGAGAATGTCCCAAAGGTGAACGTCCATGCTTGGACGTTTTCCTTCTTTGGGTGATTCTCGTCCAAAGATTGGATGCCAATTCCGGACGAGCCAGAATGATCCTCGTCTTAAAAAAAAAAAATTTATATAATTTACCAGTGTCTCAGCCCTCTTTTCGGCACTGGTTTTGGCATATTCCTTCCATAGATTGTCTGTGAATTTAGACATGCTTATGTCTCCCGTCCAAGAAGCCTTGAGACGTGTTCTAGCCGAGTCTGCGGCAAAAGGACAAAAAATTGGTTAGTCTAATGAATTATGGACGAAGAGTTTTACTTGGGGATTTGAATGGATACCTTTATCATCGGCTAACCGCAAGCCGGCGGCAACCAAGAAGTCGTCATTATAAAACATTTCCTTAAAGGGTATCCAGTTAGCTGGCCCTTTAAAGGATTTCTGGCCGGGGCTGGAGTACTTCTTTATTCTAAAGTACTCCACTACCTCCTCGTCATACTTGTCCTCCAGCTCCAGCCAGGACTGCTTTCGTCCAGTATTTGTGACGGCTCGGTTATAGAAACGGTAGCTCACCGTGGCCGAGTCGTTGGCCGCCCTTAGATATATAAAGTCGGCCTTCCATTCATGCATCTTTGACGGTTTGCCCCAGGCTGTTAGAAAGCCAGGACGGTTGCAGATGCTGAGCCATGTTCCATCCACGGCACCAGGAATTTTGGCCGCATAATGAATGTGGGTAAAGGCTTGAATAGAGAGGGCCAGGCCGCGCAACTCGCAGACGGCTATGAACGTCAAGACGTTGTGCCAGGCGTTGGGAGCTAGTTGGTTGTGGCCGATGTTGTAATAACGAAGCACTTGCTCTATAAACTCATGGAGGGGGAATCTTAACCCCGCGTCCAGAGCCAGCTTGTAGACAGTAAAATGATTTTTGGGAGTGCTCAAAATAGTGGCCTCCTTATTAGGGATGACGAAGGAAAAGCCCGGCATGGGCATGAAGTTGGATAAATAGCTAGGGTCCGGCCCTATTTTCTCTAACCATTTGCGATTGGCTAAAATAAATGCGGGGTCAGAGAGGGAACCTAATCGTTTTCTAATCTCAGACGAAGTAGTGGAGGCTTCGTCTGACTCATCGGCATCACCAGAATCCCTGCTGTTATCGTCTTCACCAGTTTCCTCCATCTCAGTGTCCCGGCCAGAAGGACTGGCTTCAGGGTTTATTTGGGACTCCTCAAAGCTGCGGCTAGGGGAAAGGGGGCCGCCTAAAGGCCCATCACTTTGGACCTCCCTCGTCTCATCTGGAACTCGTCCAGTAGATTCCTCCATATCCGAACTATTTGAGGGAATTATTACCTTTCGTCTTAGACGGGCCGTTTGCTTGACGCGCGCCAGATTACCCTGCACAGGTAAAGACTGGGTCGTCTGACTTTCTCGGCCAAAACCATAAAAAAATATATACTTGGCCAAAAGAGACCCAACTCTAGAATGTGCCGAAGAAGAAGTATCAGTTCTAGGGTCAAGACAAGCTCTTGGACGGCCAGGATTATTTGATGAAGATGATTCCATTTTATTGATTTTCTAAGAAAGAATAAAGAATAAAGAAGAGTAAAGAGAACAAAGAATAGATACCTGTTAAAGCGCCTGGACGAGTTGGTGAAGAAAGCTGAGGACGGGCAATCACTATCTCTCTAGAAAAATTAGCAGAGCTTCTCTCTCTAGAAAAATTCGCTCAAGGTGTGAAATGATTTAATGTTCTTACCCCAATGTTATTTATAGGCGGGGTAAGAAACTCCGAGAAAGCAGTCAAGGATGACCGAAAGAAGGCTAAAACGGTCGATTATGACCGGTAAAACCCAGGAAAAGGCGCGTCATTTCCTTCATTTCAAATAAAGCTGCCTTGGGTAAAAGGGCCTTAACCGTCAGAAGGGCCTATTGAAGCTACCTTGGGTAAAAGGGCCTTAACCGTCAGATGGGCCAACAGTGAAAACCCTTTTAGGGGCAAATGTTGTAGCCTATAATCTAGGGTCCCTTTGAAGACACTTGGGCTCATCTGAGCCGTACACGTGTCCTCCCCCAAGTTAATATAGAAAGAAGACTTAATCTATGGGCTATACTCAGTTGGGTTAAAAGGTTTATTTTCTGGCCCAACAGTCAGAACCCAGCACTGTAAGGTGGCTGCAGGAGAGTGGTTAATAAATCTTCACAAATCATGGCCTGCCACGTGTCATGTTCTGATTCCCCAACCAATCAGGAGCCACCATTCTAGGTCAGATTTTAAGGATAGCTGTCATCTTGCTATCACTATAAATACCCCTGAAATCAGGAGAAAGATCATTCAATGCAAACAGTGCAAAGTTACTCTGTAAAGCTACTCTCTCACTTTCTCTCTCTATCTCTACTTTCTCTTACAACTCCTGATATATGACTTAAGCATCGGAGGGGGAACCACCACCCAAACCTCCAGGGTGGGTCCCTTTTTGCAGGTTCGGGAGTGAAGCTCAGGCTTGGACTAGGTTGATTCAGACGTTTGTTGCACAAGTCTCCAAGGAAGAACATCTAAGGGATACTAGTTTACTTGCTAGACAAGAAAGCTCAATCTACAGCTTACTTGTTGGACAAGGAGACAAAACAGGATGATGGTGTCCCCTTACAAAAAGTCTGATATACCTTTAATGAATTTAAATTGCCATATATATTAAATAATCTTTTCTTCTTCTTACTTGCCATATATCTTGAACAAGTTAACAATGTAATTGAATTTGAAATTTCAATTAAATATTAAATTAATGAGAATGATCTCCTCTTCTTACATATGTGTGAAAAACTCTAATAAAAAATTAAATTGACAATATAACTTGATTGACACAATAAGAAGAAAAAAAATAAAAACCTAAATATCATATTAATAATTATACTGATAATATTTTAAAACCTAAATGTTCATTATTTTTCGGTAATCTCTATTATATAACTCAAACTCTTCCATTCAACGATTGAACCTGATACACAAATTTTTCCATTTTATTTGAGCATAAGCTTTCTTCTGCTTTATATATCATTCTCTCAATACTATATTTGAATAATGATGAATAAATAACTAAAAAAACCAACGAAACATTAATTTAAGAAAAACATATTTTAAAAATTAAAAATAATCATAAATGTCTGTTCGAATCAAATTTTTTATAACACATGGCTTGTAAAAAATGGTAGGTTATACTAGAAAATGTAAAATTTTATTATCTCTATTATATATGGGAACTCCTGACCTTTTGGTGTCCACCCTTTTTACCCAAAATACCCCTAACAACCAAACAAAATTAATCATTGCATTCTCTCATTTTTTTTAAAAAAAAAGGAAAAAAAAGATCTCTACAACTGCGAAGCAGTTACATCTTACATCTGCACTAGTAAAAACAAAAAATAGAACAATATGACAATTAAAATAAAACTTCTACAAAATCACTTGTACAAGATGCGTGCAACATATATATACTAGTAAAGAAGAAGTTTCTCTCGTCTCTCGTCTCTCGTCTCTCGTCTCTCGTCTCTCCACCTCCTCCCTATTTCCTAACTGCAGCCATGGATGCGGTGGAAAGGGTGGTAGCGCAAATCCAAGGTCTTTCTGGTAGCGTTGCAGATTTGAATAACCTCCATGTCCTCCTCAAACAATCTGAAGATTCCCTTCGTGCCAATTCCTCTCGCTTGCCTTATTTCCTCCTTCAGCTTGACACCTCCGCTCACTCTCTCGGATATCTCTACTTCTTGTAAGCCCCCTTTTTGGTGCTTATTGTTTCAATTCCTATTTACCAATTATTATCCATTTATATATAATTTTGCAATTAGTTTTAAGGATTGCATTGTGTTTTGGGGGTGCGATTAGGGTTTTATTGCACTTTTAGGTGTTAATGGGAAAGAAGATGATGGTAAATATTTCCGTAGATTTTGGTAGAGTTGATTGAGATTATAATTGTAATTTTTTGGCGAGTAATTGCTGATATGTAATTACCAGATGATTTATGAATTAATTCTATGTACGTTTTATTAATATGCTGAGTTGTTTAAGAGTTTAAGTAATGGTCAATGTTTAGGCGAAAAATCTCCCAAGGGACAATCTTTGGCTGGGAGATCGATAACTAGATTAAAACAAGATAAATAAAGGACGGAATTTAAGTAACAAAAATATAGAAAGAGAAGACAAGAAATTGTGACGCGGAAAACCCCAATGAAGATGGGTAAAAACGGCTTGTGGCTTGCAAGTCCACCAATCCACTATGATCAGTGGCGGATCCAGGAATTTAAGAATAGTTGGTCACTACCGACTAGGTTGCACAGAGACGGATACGGGTACGGGTACGGGTTCGAATACGAGGAGAAGGTGGAGGAGATGGAGGAGGAGATGGAGGAGGAGAAGGTGGAGGAGAAGGTGGAGGTGCATTTTGAATTGGCGTTCTTTTAACAAAAAAACTTGAAATATCCTTCGTTTTTTTCCTTTTCATTCTAAAAATTAAATTAATAATTTGAATGAGATTAAAAGGTCAACACAATACAATCAAGTACATAATACATGATACATCATTCAAAAATGATTTCTAAAACATTCTAATTTCTAACCTTAGTAACATAATTCCTAAATCACAAATTCACAACACAATCATTTGTCAATTTCGCATCCTAATCTAATTCCTAAATCACAACACAATTGTAATGAAATCCAATTGACAAAAATACACAAATACACAATCATTTGTCAATTTCGCATCCTAATATAACTCCCAAATCACAACACAAATACACAATCGTTATGAAATCCAATTGACAAAAATACATACATACACAATCATTTGTCAATTTGGCATCCTAATCTAATTCCCAAATCACAAGTTCACAACACAATCGTAATGAAATCCTAATGAAATTCAATTGACATCCTAGCGATTAAGCGAAGATTAAGAAGGTTGAATTAGAAGAATACCTGTCACCTGAAGTTTGGCGCCGCTCCCGCTGCCGTGTCGTCGCTCCGCCCACTGCCGTCTGCCGCCTATAATCAGACATGAAGAAGTGAAGATGTAAGATTCAACCACAAACATCATCACCAATCTGCGACCCTCCGCCAAAATTAATCAACCTAAATAGATCTCAAGTTCCTCAAGTTCGAACCTAAATTCGACCTAAATAATCAACCTAAATAATCAACCACAAAGAACCTTTAAATCAACCTAAATTCGAACCATGAGTCCATGACCTCAAGTTCCTCTTCAACGACCTTCGAATAGATCGACCACAATTCCACAAAGAACCACAAAGAACCTAAATCAACCTAAATAGATCGAAGTCGAACATTGAAGTGATTGAACAAAACCCTAACAAAATCTCACCTAGAACAAAAATGATAAAAAAGCGAAAGAATTTTAAACTCACCGATCACGGTCACCGGCGAGTCGGCGACGAGTCGCAAGTGTGAGGTTTAGTGTCTCCGCCACTGGCGACACTTCGCGACTTCGCAACGTCGCCTGAGGCCCTGAAGTGTGAAGTGCGACTTCGCAACGACACTGGTGAGGGACTGAGGGTGTGAAGAATGAAGATCTCCGTCGAGGCGTCGACCGTCGACCGTCGCCGTCGCCGTCGCCTGAAGACTGAAGACTGAAGACTGAGGGCGTTCGCGAAGGAGAACGAGAGAAAGAGAAACTGGTGAGGAATGAGGGTTAGGGTTCGCGTGTGAGAGAGGGAAATGAAATTTTTTTTTTTTTTTTTTTTTTTTCAGGAATAGTTGGTCACGTGACCTATAGGGACCACTAATAGATCCGCCACTGACTATGATATGTACATTGGATGTTTATACGATGCTAATCATTGATAATCCAAAGTATTTGAGTAAGAGAAGAGTTATACAAGAGTATCTTTGAGAAAATATAATTACTTCTGATGATCGTGGATTGTGAAGTGTTTAAGTGAGGATGACCTTTAATGATGTATCTTTTGGAGGTTGTCTAATCTCAATGAGTGTTGAATAATTTTGAGTTGTTATCCTTTTATAGCTCTTCGAGCGGTTGCAAATGGTTGGCTAAAGACACACATCATAGTGGTTGTACCCATGACTTAGTCCTCTTGCTGTTCGTGGACTACTCCAAGTAGTATACATTGTTTTGACTCATTCTAGGGTAATAGTAAGTGCTTCCTTGATTATAGGGACTGCTGCAACAACTTCGTCCGGTCTATTGCTCCTTCTCGTCGGTTGACTGCATCCGTCGCGTCGATCAACTGGCTTCACATAGAGTATAAATCGGTTATAAATGTCCTGGATTGACTCCTTGATTATCTCCAACTATTTTGACCTTGGTTGCCAAGTAATCCTTTATCCCATGTGTCATTGGAATAGTCAAGTGAGTGGAATTAAGGATCCCACAAATATAGGAACAACTTTTAACATCCTTTTGATGTTGGTAATTGCCTCCTAGAATTTAGGAATTTCTTGTGAGTTTGTTATATTGCTGGGCGTCAACTGCAGGTATTTGGGCGTCGCAACGCCACTCACCTTTCGTCGCGACGCCACTCACCTTTCGTCGCGACGCCACTCACCTTTCGTCGCGACGCCACTCACCTTTCGTCGCGACGCCACTCACCTTTCGTCGCGACGCCACTCAACTTTCGTCGCGACGCCACTCAACTTTCGTCGCGACGCCACTTCGTTGGCGACGCGACGTCACTTCCTTGGCGTCACGACTTTGCTCGTCCGTCGTCGAGACTTTACTAACCAGTCTTCCAGACGTCATTCATATGTCATCCAGACGTTACTTTCCAGGCGTCACGACGTTACTAATCTGTCGTGTGGCTCTTTGATTATGAGAATAAGTTGAGTCGGGCCTTAACAATTGTTGAAGCATGAGTGGACCTCTTAGGCTCTTTACTAGGAGGAAAAAATGTTTATATAGAACCTAATGGCTTGATTTGTTGCTGTTAATAGCCCTATTAGCACCTAAAACTTTTGAAGACCTTGATGTGATCAAAGGTTATATTTGGGTATTGCTGTCTTTACTACTTTCGAGGGTCCAATGGAGTTTACTTTACTCTAAGTGCTTGTTTGGTTCAAGCTATGGAACGGAAAGTTGAATTGGGCTTTGGCTAGGAAGTGGACAAAGTGTGTGTCGAGAAAAAAGAAATGAGAATTCATGTAACCTCCGAAAAGGGAATAGGATCAAAAAAGGAGGGGAATGGTAAACAAAAAGTGTTACCTTTATTAGGTGTTTTGTTCAAGACATGGAATGGAAAGGGAATGGTAGCCATTACCACGAAGAGATAGATTTTATTACTTGAGGGGGGAGAGAAGGTACAAAGTTGGGGAGTCTCGTACCACCAAGTAATGGTTATGGATTGAGGGGGAGTTGAACCAAACAAGAAGAAAGAGAGTAGCTAAATGATTCCGTTTCTTCTTGGAGCCAAAAAATGTTGAACCAAACATGTTGTTAAAGTGAATGCTTTCATTATGCAAGTAAAGCTTGTTGAGGAAAGTTTGTTAGAGTTGTTACTGGTTCTAACTCAGAGAAGAGTTTACACTATTCTTTGTTTACTTACAACTGCGTTTTGCTTTCCTAATGTCATAGGTTTTGAGGTCATTTTTTGGAAGTGTTATTTAAGGCCTTTTTGCTGATTATTGCTAACGTAAGTGTTTGATTAATGATATTGGAACTTTTTCCGTAATTCCTTTTTAGTGTGACTTCAAAACTAATAAAACCTTCTTAATTTGGTGAGTTGAATCGTATTAAAGACCTTTGTTTTTGGTGTTTGAGTCCTAGACCAAGCTAGATTGATTTTGCTAGTGAGTGAAGCTTATACAATCAGCCTAAATCCCCTAATCCATATCTTAGGTTAATGCAACCGTGAATTCGAGTTAGAACCCTTAGCTTTCTTTTAATCGAGTTGTGATGTGTGAGAAACTAAGTTTGGTCTAGGACCTTTTGTATTATTTTTGTTTTTCTTTGGACATGTCTAATTTACACGTGACACGTCTAACCTTACTTTGTGATCGACAGGGATGCTTACACGGCTTCCGTATCAAGAGATGAAACAAATGAGGCCGTTCTATTAGTGGCTAGATTTATCAGTTCTTGCCTTGCTGAACAGATTGGTCTTGCACATCATAAATGTATGTATGTTTTGAAGGATGGGGATATAGTTAGAACTTATAGCTGTAATCTGACTATTTGATGTTTTCCTGTGGCAGTTATATGTGTTTGCAAGAGGTTCAAGGACCAACTTATAGTGCTTTCAGCTCCCATGAGGGGTGTTGCTCCGATGCTGACTGCCATCCATAAAATCCGGCCTTCTTCTGAACATTTGACTACTCTGCATCCTGACTTTCTTTCTCTTTGTGTATTGGCAAAATGCTACAAGACTGGTATATCCGTGCTAGAGGATGATGTATTTGAGGTTGACCAGCCAAAGGACCTTTTTCTTTACTGTTACTATGGGTGAGTTGTTATTGTTATTGCTTTTGATTTTCTCTACCAAGGCTCATCCTTTCTATACTCGAATAATGATCGGCCTTGTTTCTTATCATGAAGCATAATGTTTATGACTTAAATTTGAAAGTTAAAAGATGTAATTACTCATAACCTTTTATAAATTGATTGTCAGATACTATTTTTTAGAAGCAAAAACCACATCACTTTATTTTTTTGATAAACCAGTCGATTCAATGAAGTATATGGCTGACAAACAACCTGATGACTTATGTGTTGTCATGCTAATGATTTAATTAGGGGAGGTCCCCACCTGAAGGTGAGTAAGTGACCAAAGGTTGTTTTGGCATGCAAGTATGCACTTCTCTTATGTTTTCTTCTTCACTAATATTTCTGTGGTGAACTACATCTAATATTTGTTACGGTCGTTCACTGTGACAAAAGTACATCTAATCCAGGGCTACCAGAAGGGGGCTTCACTTATTGAAAACTATTATACTAACTGTAATTTGAGGTAGTTTTCGTGTAGTTTTTTTTAGATCTCTGATATTATTGTGTTCATTGTTAATGTGGTTTTAGTGATGAAAATAACAAAGGTTGCTTTCAGTTAAGTCTTTCAACTTGACCAGGAACTTCTGTGTGTAGTTGTGTACCCTCACTTGAAAGTTAAAATTGCACTTTCAGCTTTATTGCTAACAAGTGTTCATTTTTATCTTTGGCATTTATGAAGCTGATATGAATTTATCCTCTTTCAGTATGAATGTGCAGAATTCTCTACTCATCTTAACTGCTCTTTCTTGCTCAACGCTTTGAAGTTTGTAATCTAAATTACTGATTGTTTTGACTTCAAAATTCAAATGATAGGGCACTGATTTACATTGGACTAAAGAAGTTTGAGAAAGCATTGGAGCTTCTTCACAACGTAAGTCTAATTCTTGCTGTGACTTAGAGACCTATTTGTCCAGTTTATGGTGAATGTTCTGTTTTAATTCTCTACGTTAAAAATGAGTTATAATGATATAACGCATAGTCTACGGCAATCATAAGTTCCATAATTCCATGTAATTTTATGCAATCCACTTCTTCTGGTCTCTTACTTATCAATAATCACGTTCCTCCCTGCCCCTTTGGTGTTTGTGTTTCATACTAGGATAATGTGAAATAGATGGATTACTGGCTAAGTCCTTGTCGTGACCATTTTACTATTTCCATCTTTCTTGCAGGTTGTTACTGCTCCTATGTCTACTTTAAATGCAATAGCTGTTGAAGCATACAAAAAGTACATATTGGTTTCATTAATTCACCATGGGCAGGTCTTTGTTTATCTCTGTATACTTTTGTATGTTGGGTGGTTTGCTTGTCGTTCTTTGATATCCAATATATATCTATTTTATAAGGTGCAAGCTCTGACTATGATATGTCTGGTGGCAGTTCTCCACTCATTTTCCAAAGTATACTTCTTCAGTTTGTCAGAGGAGTTTGAAGAATTTTACTCAGGTAAAATGTTGCTTGTGGAAGCAGTCTAAAACTCGTTTCTTTGACAGGGTTTCATGTCCATGGGTTGTGGGGAAGGGCGATGTGAGCTTAATTTGTTTTTTTAGCTCCTGCTATCCTTTTTTATATTTTTCTGTGTTTTTCAATGAATTTTTGTCCTAACAAGGACATATTAGTGACATAGAACCTCCTCTTCTACAGAGATTTTCCAGAAACTGATTTTGCTTCCTTGTGTAGTTTCAGACACAAGTCTTTGTTCTTCCACCTTAATTTTATTTTTTGTACTTTTCTGAACCTACTACAACTTACTTAAACTTAATTGCACTTGTATGAACTTACTAGAACTTTTTGTGGGCTATAAATGGTTATTTTTAGCCCTTTCCCGAAGGCTGAACTTATTGGCTTTCATCCGAACTTACTTATATGACCTTATTGTTTTTTTTATTTATGTGAAATGAAGAAGGCCTTTATTTATATTAAAAAAACCTCACCAACTATGATGACTTCCGAAAAATGAAAGTCATATAAAGTCTTATTGAGGTGCAAAAGTTGCTATGGAAACAAATTTCAATTCCTATGGCATGTCTTAATGAAGCCCAATAAGGAAAGAGATAGCCAAGAGTAAAGTAGATTCTTTTCGTGCAGATATTGTTTCTTGAACTTAGGGGGCGTTTGGTTGGGGGGTCTCAAGAAAGGGTAAGGGAAAGAGCCTTAATGAAACCCTTTTATGTTGTTTGTTTCACCACTTTAATAAAACCCTTTACCCTTTTTTCCTATTAGCTTACCCCCAAAGTCCTCTAGTTTGATTACCCCACCCCCCCAAGGGTTTTGAAAACCCTTACCCCAGCTGATTACCCAGCTCTCTCTCTCTCCTCTTGTGGACTGCCCCCTTCAACATCACGTGCCTGCCGACGTGCCTGAACCTACGGTTGCTGACCTGACCAACGCCGACATCGGACCACCGCACCGACTTGGGACCACCGCGCCAACTCCCACGACTCCAGATTCCGGCGAGATATCTAAGTACGACTCGTTTTTGCTCTGTTTTTGCTTTCTTCTCCGGTGAGATATGGTTTTGCTCTGCTTTTGCTTTCTTCTCCGACGAGATGTAATTTTGCTGCACTTCTACTTTTTTTAAAAAAAAAAAATTGCAATGAAGGATTTGAGCACTGTAATTTTGCTGCACTTCTACTTTCTTTTAAAAAAAAAATTTGCAATGAACGGAGCACTGTAATTTGAGCACTGTTATTCGTGATTTACTTTTGTTGCACTGTTTTTATGGTGAGCACATAACTGAATAGTTCTTCATATATGGAAGGATTCATTTTCGTTTAGCAAAGTTCAGATCCACTTCCTCCACTTTTTGGCTTGAGTTCTTCATAACTTTTAATAAAAATAATGAGAATATGATATTGTTAAGTCAATTCAAGGTGAAACAAATATGAATGGTCATCTGAGAAGGAAATGGCTCGTATCTGAGAAGGAAATGCCCATTATTTATAGGTCAAAACAACTATAATCTACTCAAGGAAATGGTATTTTGAACTTCAAGTTGTAAAACAGGTTCAATGAGTACAATCATAGGTCAAAACAACTATAATCTAATAAACTGGTTGATTCCCTTTCTTTAAAAACCAAACAATCACAAAGGGAAACACGGAGTATACGATTCCCTTTCAAGGTTGGAACCAAACAGACTGGGGAATTCAGGGTCATTCCTTTCCTTTCTCCTTGTAACCCTTTCTGGTTTCCTTTCCCTTACCCCTGCGCGAACCAAACGCCCCCTTAGCTTTTGGAGCTCTTTATTGCCATGTGCATCAGTCTCCCCTTCTTAGGGAACTCTTCCTTAATGATTGAAGAAGGGATGAGTGGCTTCACTAGCAGCATGATCAAAGCGAAATGGAAGCATAATCATTTTGGGTATAATAAATGAAGAATGAATAGAATAGTCATCAAAGGGGGTGTTTTTCATGATACCTATAGTAATTGGACATTTATTTTGATCAATTCCTTGCTACTTTAAGTTGATACTTTCCGACATATCACATTTAGGCATTTGGTGCATGTGGACCGCCAGTTCTCCAAATTGATTTCTTGAGTCCCTAAGAGATGACTTCTCCAGTGCATAAAAAAGTTGTGCCTGAGGTGCAAGGCATTCTGGGTCAAGTGCTTTTTTTTGAACTGAGCGAAGCGATTTTAATGAGTTGCACTTGAGGCGCAAAAAGCGCTTCGAGGAACAAGAAGGCGCACTGAGGCACACCAAAAAGCTCACTGAGGTGCACCTAAGGCCATTATCTAATTATTCTACATCAGATCTTTTTTGTTGCGCCTCACTTCAATAAGGCGCATTAGTATCCTTATCGCCTCAATGCGCCTTGAGATTTTTTATGTCACTCTATTTCTTGCATTTTATATCAACCTTAGTTTCATCTAGATCTTCTTGGAATCCATCGATTGGTGCTGAAAGGCCTTTTGTTCTCCAATTGACATGCTCCAGGTTGATACAAGTACACAAATAGTATATATTAGAAAGTTGCTATCACCTAGAGAAGGACTAAGGAATAATGGTGCACTCATTAGACTTGACTAAGGGTCCATTGTCAGAAGGGTGGTCAAGGGTCCACCCAAACATAGAACCCAGTCCGTTCCACTCTATTTCAATCAACCCCGATTAAGCTCCTTTGTAGACCTAGGTAGTGATTTCGGATACAAATACATGCGTAGGGGTTAGACATGTCCATTTTATGGTCATTTTCTACTTCATTCTTTTTCTATTGCAACATATGTTTTCATGGTCAAACTTGACAAACTTTGACCGTATATTTATTTAAATGTTATCATAATAAATTATCAAGTGAGATCTTATTGGATTCGTCTCAATGTGTATTTTCCAAATATCAACTTTTTTATAATTTTACTTATACGTAATTGACAATATTAATGGTCAAAGTTGGCATTGGACTCCGTGAAAAAGATGTTTGAAAAAGAATGAAGTACTTTTTTTTTATTCTTGGTCCAAAACGAAGCATCGCCAAGTGTCCACACCTAAGTTCGAAGTGCCGTCAAGTATACAGGTAGATAAGGTGAGATGAATAGTAAAGTCACGGAGCTTAGATGTAGCAGCTTTAAACACTTAATACTAAAAAAGGCGATTGCCTATCGTTGGGCTTAAGTGTCACTGCATCACTTTAATATGCTTGAATTAAAATGCATTCCTTGAACACTAAAGAATGAAAATTGAAGTTCCTTTTTGTCATTAAGTAATTGTTCACTTGTATTATGTTTTTGGTAATGGTACTTACCATAAACTTCCACTTTTAGTCAAGCGCTGCTTGTCATTGTTGCTTGACATCCAATGAAGTCTTAATCAAATGTTGTCTGTTGGACAAGGGTAACATAGAATATATGCAGATATGATGGGTTACGTATCTGTTTGTAATTTTTTGTGTAGTTGTCATGCCATTGATATGACCCATCTTTTCGTGAATAGAGGTGAGTATGGTAATTGTTTAGTGTTGGACTATGATTGATGAACCAAAATATTGAAGTTATATGCAACTTTACTTTTTTTATTTTTTTATTTATTTTGCAGCTGATTAATCACTTCTCAGCTTCTAAAACGAAATTTTTTAAGCTGCTTCTACTAACACCCCTCTCCCCCAATGGCCTTAGGCAGTGGTGTTATATGATTTAGTATTTCTTTTTAGATCACGTCTATTAGGGTTTTGGTTGACTGAGGTTAAATCCCTAAAATTCTTCGTGAACCCTAATTTATTGAGTTCTTTAGAAGTTATATGATTTAGTATTTCTTTTTAGATCACGTCTATTAGGGTTTTGGTTGACTGAGGTTAAATCCCTAAAATTCTTCGTGAACCCTAATTTATTGAGTTCTTTAGAAGACTGAGATTTTAGGTTTAAATTCCTTGCCAAACTTACCAGTTAAATTGATGACTCTGCCTTTGTGCTCTGCCTAGGTTCTTGCCTGTATTGGTGGGTATGAAAATTGCTTGGGCTGCATCCTTTATTCACTTGAATTAAAACAATAAGCAATTTGTAGAGGTCGGTTGACTGTTAGAACACTTACAGTGTTAATACTATAATTGCAGAATCCTATTGGAAAGTCTCTTTGGGCCTGCCTTGAGACCCAAAAAACCGAGTTCATGTATGGTTATCTAGTGATTCATGTCAGCTTTTACTAGATTTGAGTAAATATTAGCTGTTCTATTTTACATGTTTCAACTTTTTTTTCATGGCCTATATTTTTGGTCTTATAGCTTTTGATCGGAGAATGATCACTCGTCTGTCACATATCTTTCTACCAAAACACTAGTCCTCAGTGCACCATTGGCCCTTTTTGTTTAAAGATGCCGTTTTCTTACCAGCAGTGGTCAGATCTGTAATCTGGGGCTCATGGGGCATGTTCTTTCTGCGTGTGTTTTTTGCATTTGCAAATTCTAGTTTTGCCTTTTGTAACTTCAATGGAATTCATTGCTTTTGATCTAAATTGCAGACCTACCTTGAACTTGCTAATTGCTATAGCAACGGGAAAATTGTTGAATTAGAGACGTTTCTACAAGTGAACAAGGACAAGTTTGAAGTGGTGAGCTATTTAACTTGGGAATAATGCTGTTCTTTCTGTTGTGATTGCTTTGTTGGAAAGTGGGCAAACCTTTACAAACCTTTCTGTTTTCATTTTCCAGGATAACAATCTGGGATTGACGAAGCAGGTTGTTTCATCGATATATAAGAGAAATATCCAGAGATTGACTCAAACATACTTGACTTTGTCCCTTCAGGATATAGCCACTGCAGTGCAATTAAACAGCCCCAAGGAAGCAGAGATGCATGTACTTCAAATGGTAAATACTAATGTGGACATCTTTCTCCTTTTTCCTTCTTTGGTTTTTGGTTTTTTAAGGGGTAGGACATCTTTATCTATGCTAGAGCCATTCGGATTATGGTTATTTCTTTTCTATTACACTGTTAGCAATTGTGACGCTACGCTTATTTATAACATCTTAGACTTTTATTCTCTCTTGCAATTAGAATACAACTCTTTAAAGTCTGCTATTTCGTAGCTTAATCAATGAGACATTTCTGGCTTCATTCAAATATAACTAATATGGCTCTATTACTGTCTCCTGCTCGCAGATTCAAGATGGTCATATATATGCTACAATTAACCAGAAAGATGGAATGGTTCGATTCCTGGAGGACCCAGAACAGTATAAGACGTGTGAGATGATTGAGCATATAGACTGCTCCATTCAGAGGTACTTTCCTGAAATTAAATTATGTTCTCATCCGAGGTCACGGTTGGCTGAGGTGGCACTACTCAAAACAATGATGGACTATAGCCTTTTTTTTTTTGGGGTATAACTGCATCTAAACCAACCATAATACTTGCTTTGTTCACTTTTACTTGCAAGACTTCCCTTTTATGGCAATATCAAATTACTTGCAACACACTACTTCACTTTTGGCATTGAGTTTTCTCTCTCTTCTTCACATGAGTCCCTTCTCTCACTCTCCTTTGTTCCTATGCCTCCTCAATCCTCTCCCCATGTTGCAAGTAAAAAGCTAGCTAACACCGATACGGATATGGGTACGGATATAGGGACGGGTACGGGTACGGAAAACGGCAAAATCAATATTTCTGAAAACGGGTACGGCTTGGATTCGGAAAAAAATAATAAAATAATAAAATAAATAAATAAATATAATACTTTTAATGAATATTACCTTAAATTTTAGTATTCGTAAATTAAATGGAAATTATGAGCTTATTAATTTATAGTATTTCAGTCACAATTGAAATTAGATTATCAAAGAATAACGTTTCATACTTATGATTCAACAAATTTTACTCTTAAATAAAGAGACTAGATTTTTTCCCCTAATAGAAAGACTACAAAGATTAATTTGTCATCTTTACTTTATTATTAAGTAGATGACAACCTATGTTACATGGACTCGGCTAGGAGTGTCTGGTATGGGTACGGATCCGAATTTTGGACACGGGTACGGGTATGGCGAAATTAATATTTTAAAATATAAAATTTAATAATTAATCCGGTAATTAAGATTTTATAACTGTCTATTTGTAATATATTAATAAAATTAAGGTTTTTTTTAAAGAACAACAACTAAGAAGAGCAAAAATGATTAAAAAAAAGGAGAAGCGCATAATAGAAGGAAAGGTGAGAAGGAAAAAGATAAAGAAAAAAGAAAAGAAAAGGCAACAAGTCACGTGGTGGAAATGCTGGAATCATGAAGCCATAAAGGACAAAAAAAAAAAAAAAGATGAGAAGGTGAGAAACTGCTAGAAGATTGAAGAGAGAGAAGAAGAGAAGTGAAGAACGATAGAGAAAAACTTACCGGCGAGTTCGAAGCTTCGGCCGGCGAGTCGAGGTGAGTTATCCTCTTCTCCTCTTCTCCTCTTCTCCTCTTCTTCTCCTTTTCACATTCGAATTGTAGGGTCTGAACATCGAGGGTTTTGCGCCGCCGTGTTTGAGTGAAAGTTGTCGAATGTGGCACGTATTTCGTACCCGTGCCGGTGTCGTGTCGTACCGACAACGGTATTTGACAAATTTTGCCGAGTTCGGGTAACAAAGATGACAGCTATATTCCCCCCCCCAAAAAAAAAAAACAGAAGAAAAGAAAAAAGGTGGATGACACTTGTAAACAACATACTTCTACTAAATGAAACATGAATTGCATGCGTGAGGTCTGAGGAGTGATGTTTTCTTCTTCCTCTCTCTACGAGATCCCTTCCCCCCTCTCCTCTATGTGGCTCCTTCCTGAATAGATTTGTGATCGACGTTCTGCTTCCTCCGGCGCTTCTTCATGAATTAGGATTCCAAGTTGGCTTTTCTTTTGGGTTAATGCTAGAGAAATTATGTCGAAAACCTAGATCTGATTTCATGTTTTCTTTCTTTAATTTTTTTTCCTGAAATTTCATGAACCATATGGGTACATTTCTTTCGCCCCAAATTCATATTCAATACGTACCCAATCTTCAATCCAGCCGTCCCGTGAGAAGCCCATGTACCCACCATCTCAGGTACGGGTTGGGTACGAATCCACCCCGTATCCGTACCGTACCCAAATCGTACCCGTACCAGGTACGGGATACGACACTCAAGAGGCTTACCCGTGCTTCATAGGTAAAAAGTGAACAAAGGAAATATCTCCTAAAAATACGCCCTCACTTTTTTCGGGTTTTGTCACAGCTAACATATATGATTTTATATATATAGAGAGAGGTTACATGACTTACATCTGCTGAAGCCAAACTTAGGCTTAAATCTATAAACACAAGTACACTTAGCGGGTAAATGGTACATTTTAAATTTGGAAAAATTGTCATAAATAACCTTTAAGCTGCTAAAAATAAGTCATTCTTCTGATTATCTCTGAATAAATCTAGCTTTAATACCAATATGTTTTTAACAAGTCATCACCTGTTGTTAACTTTTTAACCACTTAGATGTACCACATGCGACTCTTTTGTTGGTTATTATAATTTCTTATTTTCTTTTTCTTTTCTTTTTTATGGTTATAGTTTCTAATTTAATTTTTTTTACGATACACCTTCCTCCCTCCTCCCTTCTCCCTCCCCGCCACCAGTGCCGCTCTTCTCTCTCTTCTTTTCTTTTTTTCTCTCCTCCTCCTTCCCCTGTACGACCCACCAGTGGCCACCACCACCTAAATCATTGTCGCTCCTTTTTTTCACTTTATTCATCTTTCCTCTCCACTACCACCTACTCCAACACCACCATCTCCTTCGCCAGTGCCTAAAACCCTTTCAACATGACCACCTGCAACCCCTTCAATACTGTCCAATTTAGTAATCAGTCCAGCAACAAAATGTGGAAACATCAATGTTCCACATACTCATTTCAGCAAAAAAGTTCGCAATTCTTCAATTTAACCAATCTTATCAAAGAAAGTGAGAACATCAAGGCCTAAAACCTGCCATATCTCAGGTTCAACTAAAAGTCAAGGCCTAGAATCATTAATCACCAAAATCAGGCAAAATTAAACACAAAAAATCATCATCAATTCGTTAATCGACACAAAATTCGAACTCAATCACATAAAATCAAATTCAGTCAAAAGAATCGGTAAAAAGTAAAGATAAATCAAACACTGAATTGTATAATTATCGATCATCATTAGTTCATATATATTAAAGAAAAAAGATGAAATGAAGGACAAACTCGAGCAAGGAAGGGAAGAGAAGGCGGCGAAGCAAAAGGCGGTGGAGAAGAGCGGAGGGCAGAGAAGAAGGGAAGCGTTGAAGAGATCGCCGCTGCATCTGCCATTTTTCAACGGCTTCTATGCTCTTTCTGGTGGGGCCAGGGTGTTCGGTGGTGGTGTGGAGGATGAAAAAGAGAGGCTGGGTGAGAGAAGGGTGGAGAAGGTCGCGGTGGTGGTAGTGTGTGGTCTAATGGTGGTGGGTTAGAAGGCGAAAAAGGAAAAAGAACATTTAAAAATATTATATAAATACAAAAATAAAAAGATACAAAACAATAAAAACAATAATACACAAACCCTTATCATGTCTCTTTAAAAAATGAGAAAAAGAGGTAGAAAAAGAACATTTAAATTTTTAAAAAAATCAAAAAGAACTTACACATCAAACCGGTTACTGGTCACTTGACTTGTTTAAAACAGATGTGTATTAAAGTTAGACTTATTCAGAAATAATCAAAAGAATGACTTACTATTAGCGGATGGTGTATTAAACTTAGAATGTAAAGAGATACAAGTTAATCTTAAATTAGGCAAAGTGGTGTGACGCATAACACAATCTTTTACGAAAAAACTTCGTAATAAATCTATGAATCTCAATCCATAAACCGAAGGAACACTTTCTTTTTGTAAAACACTAAGCAATGGCTGGAAGTTTCTACAACGTACCTCTTACTAACCCAACTGTACATATATATATACATATATATATACAAATACATATATATATAAATACATATATATATATAAATACATATATATATACATATATATATATATATAAATACATATATATATAAATACATATATAAATACATATATAAATACATATATATATATATATACATATATATATACATATATATATACATATATACATATATATATACATATATACATATATATATACATATATACATATATATATATATATATATACATATATACATATACATATATACATATACATATATATATATATATATACATACTAGTCTTCTATGCACGCGATGCGTGCGTGGATTATTTTGGCGATTATTATAAGAAATTAGAGTACTGTTGCTTTCAGATAGTTTACACTAATAAACAATTTTATAAGCGTGCATAAAGAGAGAGATATATAAAACAATAAAAGATTATAGAACCAACTTTAGAGTAGTAAGATAAATCTAAGTCAACCAACTATCATGTAGCATAACAATTTTAAGTCAATTAGCACTATCAATTAGCATTACAATTTTAAGTCAATAAGCGTGCATAACAATTAGCAATTTTAAGTCAAAGCTCTAAACATCCCCATGTGTCCCATGACAAAAAGAGACAAATATATTGCACTCATCTTTCTCTCTCTTCAATTCTTAGCTACCGTGCCTATTGACTACCCCAATTAATGCGAATTGCAAACCTTTTTTTCCCCAAATCAAACCTTTTTTTTCTGCTACAAATCTCCCTCTCCAACACCTACACCTACACCAACCCTCGATCTCTTGACATGCGAATTGCAAAATGCCTCTAAAACCACGAGAGCCAAGGAGAGTTGGTCCCCAAATCAAACCACTACTCCCCCAATTCAATTGAACATCATCTTCATCAATTTCCCCCATATCAAACAACTACTCCCCCAATTCCCAAACCTATATTTCTGAATTTCACGCAATATTTTCCTCTCTATTCAATTGAACATCATCTTCATCAATTTCCCCCAAATCAAACCACACAATCGATTTTTTCTCTCTCTATTCAATTGAGATCGTCGATTATTAGCTGAGGATTATCTCAAGCAAGTAGCGAAGTTGGCTTTGGCGGTTATGACAATTGACTTTCGCTCAGCCCGTCATGGATCGCCAAGCTTGCTTGCGGTCCTGGCGCAAGCTCTACAGTTTATGTTGAAATTCGATTTCCTCCAAATTAAGTTATATGTTGAAATTCGATTATGGGCACAATTTTTTGATTTTAATATATGGGTGTCAGTATTTTTTTCTCAAATTCTTAATTATGAAAATCAATCGTTGTCATCGGTTCGAAATGGGGCAAAGTGATGATTAGGCCCCTTAGGTTTGCTCATGTTTGCACGAATCTTTTGCACAAACCTTTTTTTGTTACAAACATGTACTGATATCGATACTACAATCAAACATGCATCCGAACATAATTGCTAATTTTTTTCAACTAATTTGAAATAACTTGCAAGATTAAAAGAATTATGTATCTTTTTGGAAGTTTGCAAATCGCCAATGGACGAATGTGTGATATCTACGTCGAAATCGTATGTTTTTCTCAGTTTTCAATTTATATTGACGTTGTAGTGTATTGGTAGTTTTTGTGAGTATGTAATTGTGAATGGTTCTTGAGAACAGAGTGATTTGTAAGTGAATTTTTGTGAATGTTTTTGTATGTATTGACGTTGTAGTGTATTGATTGTAGTTTGTAAGTGAATTTTTTAGGTTTGTAAGTGAATTTTTTAGGTTTGTAAGTGAAATTTTTAGTTTTTGTAAAGTTTATTCATTTGAGTGATTTGTATATTGTGAATTATGCAATTCTATGATTTTTGAGTGATTGTTATAAGTTTATTTCCGGTATTTTTTTTGAAACCCAGCTTTGGTTTTGAAATTGGTTTTGTAATTTAGAAAGGGAAGGGGGGTAAAATAGTCTCTTTATTTAGGGACACCATAGCTCCCTCCTTCCCTTATATAATAGAGATAAACCCAAAAAAAAGATTGTGGTCTCACTTGAAGGTTAAGTATAGTGAAAATCAATATTAGTTTATGCTGCGATTTCATTTTTTTTTTTTGGTTTTTCTCCTAAGGTCACTGTTGAAAACAGGCATAAATATATATGAAACTGGTATCTAGTTGATTAATTCTCGTCTTAATACTTTTTGAAATTTTTCTGAAGGATAATGTCTCTGTCAAAGAAACTAGCTTCTGTAGATGAACTGATCTCATGCGATCCACTGTACTTGACAAAGGTAAGCCTGCCTATTATTTAAGTTAAATATGTTCAATGTTCAGTTCATCATTGCAACAAATGTGATATATATATATATATATATATATATATATATATATATATATATATATATATATATATATATATATATAATATGATTTGCCTTTTATACTACAGGTTGGGAAAGAACGACAGCGTTTTGACTTTGATGATTATGATAGTAGTGTGCCTCAGAAATTCACCATTTGAGTCCAAGAATCCACTATACATGGCGAAAAGCTCGATCCTACTTCAGTTTCCGATACGTTCATTTAGTGCAGAGAATATAACTATCTAGTAGGACCTTTAAAATGTACATACCTTCTGAATCGTTGTGCTTTGAATCTGATGCTGAAAAAAGTTCATCTACTTTTCTTTCCGTATAGTCCTTTCTGGCATAAAGTAAATTACCCGGGTGTTTCATTAATGATAACCAATTATGTAAGCGGCCATCTACGTACTTCCAGTTTCCAGAATTTTATTCATAAAATGGGGTCAAGTAACTCTGAATCATTTGACTGCTTGTTTAGTTAGTGGTCATATATGGTAGTAATGGTAATGCATTTGTAGTATAAATTTGTTAAAAAATATCTCATGTTATTAACTATGGTAATGCTATCTCATTCCCAAAGATCTATTTTCTTCTGAGAATTTCATTATCATTCATTACTACATGAGAATGTGGTATTGGATAGCAATGGAAATTTGTCATGTCTTGTGATGAAATCTCATTACCATGGGTATTGATATTAGAATTTCTTTATAAATTTACACTAAATTTACATTACCACACTTTATAATCACTAACTAAACATATCGTGAACAATTGCTCATGAAATGAAGTATAATTGATTGAGGTTTTGTGATTACATCAGCATTGGACCCATAAGGTTAAGACATCTTGGAAAAGTTGAGGTTTGAAAAGATTCTGTAACACAATCTGAGATTGAAGGAGCTGAAAATATGTGAAAGGTTTGATGTAATTCGATGCAAATCTATTTTTCGAAAAAGGAAAAGCACAATTAGATATCACACCATAAGCTGTAGAATGCTTATGAAGTATTGTGCTTTAAGGAGGATATTAGGTCTTTGAAATTTGGATTTGTGTTGGGTTATCTTGGCTTTTGGTTTGGTTGCGTGCATTCAGGTTTAGGTGGAGTTCGATCGATAGTTTTCTAATCGGTCGTATTTTAGTTGGGTTAATATTGTTAGATAAAAAAAAATTTATTATGTAATGACTAAACCCAATTTTCTCTTTCTAACAGTCTCATCACTGGAGGTTCTCCTACATCCATTAGCATTGTAGGGTCTGGGAGTGTGCGGTTGGATCGGAAAGTCCTCAGGTTATTTTATTTTTAGTAGGATCCAGTTAGTGTTCCAAGCCCTTAGGTAGCGTTCAGTTGAGCTTAATGCCTTGAGTTTAATATTCAAGTCAAGCTAAATTGGAAATGACTTCTCAGGAAGTGGATTTACTACCCAGATATATTGCAAAACTTGATAATTCTACTACAATGATGATGGTTGAAGATCTGGCCCTTATGGAGGATCAAGGAAAAGGATTAGAGGTTGACAATAGCAATCTTGATCAGAATCATCCTATGGAAATAGTGGAAATAAGTAAAACTGAAAGGAAGGATGAAAAGAACAATATGGTTAATTTGTCGAATCCTTCATCCAAGCAAAGATATTAGCAGCTGTCCTTCAGGCAACTGGTGGCAGGATCATCTCAATATGTTGATAAAGCTAAGGAAAATAATCAAAACTTCTCTAGAAGGGGAGGAAGAGAATACCCCCTAGACTCCAATCTGGTGGTGCAATGCCCCAAAGAAACATTAATCAAATTGAGAAACCCATGGCAGCTCACCTGATGCGGATCCAAAGGCAACTACTCAAGATGAGCCAATTACACTTCTCATGGAACATATGGGGTTCACTTTGATGGCTCAAAGGCAAGCATTTGTGATTTGTGTTACTTGGATTGAAGATGAAGTTACTTAGCATTTTAATTAAGTGTCATAATTAGTTAAAATGTTAGTTAAAGTATTTGAGTTTCAATAAGTCCGAAAATATCTAGTATATTCGGTGCATTAGAGAGTCTAGTTGTCATGGCTTGTAATTTAGAAAAGTTCCCTTATCTTTGAGTTGTAAGTGAAGTGCAAGGATCTTTCCTTGGAGCCGTGTGGTTCTAGAGTATTTTTGGGAGGTTTTGAGCATCTTTATGTTTGAATTTAGGCTTTAATTTAGGGGAAACTTTCCTTATTTCATTGTTGTTAGCGGTGGCATGTTGTGTCCTTGGGGAGCAAGATTTTCTTGCTTCTTCTTCTATAAATAATGGCGCCTAACCATTGAAACTTTAGAGTGAGTTTTACATAAAAATTGTGTTTAGTTTATGAGTCTTTCATAAACCTTAATACGTCCATTAATTAGATTTTCAGGAGTGTTAATGTTGTTAATGTTAAACAACTTAATTCCAAGAGTGGTTTGAGTGTGTTTAAGATTCTTAGTGAGTGTTCCGGAGTGATCATTCATCAAAGAAATATCCTTGTTTACTTGTTCTTATTTTCGGATTTCTTAGTTGTTCTTGCTTCAACTTGACATTTCTCTAGAGTGTTTAGCTACTCTAGCTAAGCATTCATATCAAGTGGTATCAGATTTTCCAGGATGGTGAGGATAGAAGGGATTCTACTCTTCAAAGATCCAAGGTAAACTCGTTGTTTTTCTTTCAAAGTTTCAATCTTTGCGTGGGGCTAAGTGGTGTTAGGGTACTCTTGTGCTTCCTAGTTTGTTGTGTTGTTAGTATGGTTGCTGCTAGTAGTTGGTGTTATTTGTCGTGGTTAGTTATCATGTCAAGTGATATGGAAAAATTAGCTAAGGCTGTAGAGGATTTAGCTAAACTACAATTTGATTTTCAAGTAAAATATACTGCTAATTCAAGTCATGTTAGTAGACTTGAGACAAGAATGAATGCTATAACTTCTATTATCACTAAGAAGTTAGATAAAAATAGTGTTGATTACATTGGACACTCGGATGAGAAGGATGATGTGAGGATTGTTAAACCTAATATCAATGATGATTGGGGGTTAAAGTTAGATAATTTCACGGGGGATTCTAGTCCGGATGATTTGCTTGAGTGGATTAGACAACTTGAGAAGGTGTGTGACTATAGAGGATTTGATGATCAAAGGAGGTTCAAGATAGCTTCGGTTAGATTGACCAAGTATGCTGGAATTTGGCTTGAAAACTTGAAAGGAAATCGTACAAGAAAAGGGAAAGACAAGCTTAGTAGTTGGACTAAGTTGAAAGAGAAGCTCAAAGAGAAATTTTTGCCGAGTGATTATGAGCAAAAACAATACCTTAAGTTGACTACTTTGTGTCAAGATACGTTGAGTATGCATGAGTACACTATGGAATTTGATAAGTTGTGCCTTATTTGTGATTTGGAGGAGAAAGAGGCACTGCAGATTGCACGTTTCATTAAAGGGTTGAATCGTTCCATTACAAAGAAAGTGGAGGTTTCAAGCTACAACACTTTTGATGATGTGTGTAGATTAGCTCTCAAGTTTGAATCCCATGAGAAGGAGGAAAGACCGAAATCTACCTATGCTAAATCAGGTAATTCTTTCACAAAACCTTCTTCATCTTATACTTCTTATTCATCTTCTAATAAGAACTATGAGGACTTTAAGAAAGATAATTCATCAAAAGAAGAGAAAAAGGATGGAAAAGCAAAAGGTGTTCGTACCAAAAGAGAAGTTTGAATAGAATAGAAAGTGCTATAAATGTCAATGCAGGGGTCACATAGCAAGCAATTGTCCATCCAAGAAAGCTCTTACTGTGAGGCAATACATAGCCTTGAAATGACGAAGAAGAGTTGTATGAGTTCGTGCCACAAGATGAACATGGTGAGAGTAGTGAAGAAGATGCTTTTGCTGAGAATGATAATAAACTCATTGGGGTTGTTAGGAGGGTTTTACACGTTGATTGCCTTCCGAACAAAGAGCAAAGAGATAACTTATTCCATACTCGTTGCAAAGTAGGAGAAAACACTTGTAACATGATCATTGATAGTGGTTCTTGCACTAATGTAGTGGCGGCAGATTTGGTGAGTAAACTAAGTCTTGTTGTTAGGGATCATCCACACCCTTACAAATTGAGTTGTCTTGATGATAATATGGGGCTTAGAGTAAAAAAACAAGCATTACTTTCCTTCTCCATTGGAAGCTACAAAGATGAGTTATGGTGTGATGTGCTTCCTATGAGTGCTTGTCTTGTTTTACTTGATAGGCGATGGCAATTTGATAGAAAAGTGATTCAAGAGGGTGATTCAAATGTGTATTCTGTTTTGGTTGGTTCAAAGCGGATTAGATTGCATCCTTTAGCTCCTAGTGCCCTGGTTCAGAAGAAAGAAGAGAAGAAAGCTAGTTTGTTTCTCTCATCCAAAGAGTTGGAAAAAGAGATTGAGTTGGAGGGTTTGAGTAATGCATTATTTGTGAGGCATGCTGCTACTTGTGAGAAAGTGACAACTAATCCACAAGTTGAGTCACTTATGGAAGAATTTAAAGATGTGTTTCCGGAAGAACTACCACAAGGGCTGCCACCTTTAAGAGGAATTGAACATGCTATTGATCTAGTTCTGGGGGCTCCTTTGCCTAACAAACCAGCTTATAGGTGTGATCCAAGTGCTGCCAGGGAGTTACAAAGACAAATTGTAGAGTTGATTGAAAGGGGATATGTGAGAGAGAGAGAGAGAATGAGTCCTTGTACGGTTCCAGCTTTACTTGTGCCTAAGAAAGATGGTACATGGAGGATGTGTATTGATAGTAGGGCCGTGAATAACATAACTGTGAAGTATAGGTTCCTTATGCCTAGATTGGAGGATATGCTTGATGAACTTAATGGAGCTTCGGTTCATTCGAAGATAAATCTTAGAAGTGTTTATCATTAAATGAGAATTAGAGAAGGGGATGAGTGGAAACACAACATTCAAGACTAAGCAAGGCCTTTATGAGTGGATGGTGATGCCCTTTGGCCTATGCAACGCCCCTAGGTCTTTCATGAGACTTATGAATGAGGTACTTCTTTCCTTCTTAAAGAAGTTTGTTGTTGTTTACTTAGATGATATCCTTGTTTATAGTAAAAATGTTGATGATCACTTGATACATCTAAGGAGTTTGTTTGAGAAACTTAGGGAACAAAAATTATTTGGCAAGATGGAAAAATGTGAGTTTCTTGTTTCTAGCATTGCGTTCCTTGGCTATATTGTTTCAAAAGAAGGAGTTCATGTTGATCCATCTAAAGTGAAAGCCATCTCTTCATGGTTGGCTCCTACTAGTGCTCATGAGTATCGAAGCTTTCATGGTTTTGTCTTCCTTCTATAGAAGATTTATCAATAACTTCTCTATTATGGCTCCTAATACTGCATTGTCGAAGAAAGGAGAGTTTGAAATGTCTCCTTACTCAAAAGGCGTTTGAAGAGGTGACAGAGACGTTGTGTAGTGCTCCTATACTTGCTTTGCCGGATTTCAACAAGTTATTTGAAGTAGAGTGTGATGCTAGTGATTTGGGAATTGGTGTTGTTCTAGTTCAAGAGAAGAGACCTATTTACTATTTTAGTGAAAAGCTTAGTGGTGCCAAGTTGAATTACTCCAACTATGATTGTGAGTTTTTTTGGATCATTGGTCACACTATTTGAAGCCTAAACCATTCATTCTTCATTCGGATCATGAGGCTCTCAAACACATTCATGGACCACTAGTGGAAAAATATTGAATTGCGGCGGTCATTAAGTGGCATATTGATGCGGTTTTGGCCGCGCAGTAATTAAAGGCGCAACAATAGGTAATTACCCAAAACTGCAGCAACAAGCCTTTTTTTAATTAAAAAAGTGAAGCCTATTGATGCGGTTGTCCCACAAACCCGCAGCAACAGATGGTGCAGGTAAAATTTTTTTTTTTCATTTTTAAAAATTTAAATTTTCTAATAATTCTCTACAAAAAATTACAACACACAAATAACTACCACAAACAAATTATTTATTGCAGATTGATTTCATACATTTAATAAAAATATAATTTTAACAAATCCTAAATACAAATAATATAATAAGCAAAAGGAAAAACTAAAAAATAAAACCTAGCCACAAATACATAGCATCAGATTCTAAATTACATCACGTTAATTTGGAAAAAAAAGGCGAAAAAATAATTTTAAAAAATGAAAATCACTGCAGCTGAAATCACGAACCACTGTCGTCGACCATGAAGTGAACCACGATTCACGAACCACCGGAAAAAGGCGCCGACAATGAACCACGAACCACTGTAGATGGATCTCGACTCACGACTTTGCAACGAATCACCACAATCAATTTCGATGACCACTGCAGTAGAAGTAGTCGCGTTCGAATTTTTTTTAGGAGAAGAGAGAGGTCTGCTGGGTGACGGCGACGTGCGAGATCGAGCAGATCTCGAGACGCGCCAACGCCGAGATCGAGCAGATCTCTAGACGAGCCAACACCGAGCAGATCTCGATTCTTTGAAGATACCGGACGAGATGAGGTGCGAAGGAAATGAGAGATGAGGAGGTGATATTCGTTGTTGGTGGTCGTCGTTGTGCGAAGGAGGAGCGCAGCAGTTGTGCGAAGGAGGAGCACGTAGGAGGATCACTTGTGGTCTATTGATAAGTCCGACGAAGAGAGAGACGACGAAACTCCGGGAGATCTCGGCGTTGGTCTATTTATTATCGGCGAGGAGTTAAAGGAGAGAGAGGATAGAGAGGAGATGGGAGAGGAGAGTGAGAGTGAGAGGAGAGTGAGAGTGAGAGGAGAGTGAGGAGAGAAAGAGGATAGAGAGGAGGTGGGAGAAAACGGTTAAGGAGTTAAAAGGAGAAAGAGGAACAAAATCCTAATTGGGCCGCGCATTTTATTTTTATTTAAAACAGTCTATTACTGTCGTTTTTTGTAGGAACCGCAACAATAGGATCAAATATTAATAAAAAAGTAATATTTTAATCTATTGCTGCGGTTATTGGAAGAAACCGCAGCAATAGATTTCGTCAGACCTTGTCAAAGACAATTTGAAATGTTACCGTTGAGGTATATTGCCGCGGTTTCCACCCAAAATCGCAGCAATAGATTAATTTTCGAATTTTTCTTTATTTTTTCACGGTTTATTGCTGCGTATGGGTAAAACCGCCGCAATTTAACCGCCGCAATTAACAACTATTCTACTGGTGGACAGCAAAAACTCAATCATAGGCACGCCAAGTGGGTTGAGTTTCTTCAATCTTTTACTTTCTCATCCAAGTACAAAGAAGGTAAAAGCAATATTGTGGCGGATGCACTCTCTAGGAGATACTTTTTAGCCATGGAGGATGCAAGGGTGATGGGTTTCAAGCACTTAAAGGAACTTTACAAAGATGATGTTGAGTTTAGTTCGATTTTTTAGACTCCTATTGGCTTATTTGTGGTTCAAGAGGGTTTTCTTTTCAAAGAAAACAAGTTGTGTGTTACAAAGTGTTGTGTGCGTGAGCTCTTGGTTCGTGAAGTACATTGTGGAGGCATTGCTGTTCATTTTAGCATGCAAAAGACTCTTGATACATTGAGTGAACACGTCTTTCACCTAACATGATTAAAGATGTTCATATGGTGGTGAGCAAGTGTGCAACTTGTCAAAGATCCAAAAGCACCTTTCATAAGGGGCTTTACTCTCCTTGACCAGTTCCGGATCATCCAGGGGGATAGAGTAAGTGTAGATCTCATTGTTGGCTTGCCTAGAACTCAAAGAGGAAATGATGCTATTATGGTGGTTGTGGATAATTTTTCAAAGATGGCTCATTTAATCCCTATGCACAGGACGGATGAAGCTTCTCATGTTGCTGATTTGTACTTCAAAGAGATCATTAGACTCCACGGCATACCTAGGAGTATTGTTTCGAATAGGGACTTTAAGTTCCTTAGTCATTTTTGGAGGTGTTTGTGGAAGATGGTGGGAACAAAGCTCTTGTTTAGCACTAGTCATCATCCTCAAACTGATGGCCAAACTGAAGTCACAAATAGAACTCTTGGTTCTTTGTTGCGTGGACTTGTGAGTAAGACTCAAAAGGATTGGGATGTGAAGCTTGCACATGTGGAATTTGCTTACAATAGATCTCATTCATCCACTACTTTGCGTTCTCCATTTGAGGTAGTGTATGGTGTTAATCCCTTTCTTCCTATTGATCTTGTTTATATTCCTAAAAATGAGATACATGCGGATTCAAAGAAGAGGTTGGAGGCTTTTAACCAGACTTGTGTTCAACTGAAAGCTCAAATTGAGAAGATGAATGCACAATACAAGGAGAGAGCTAATAAACATAGGCGTTAACCTAAATTCAAATAAGGTGACTTGGTGTGGATTAATTTGAGAAAGGAGAGGTTTTCAAGTAGGAGGAAGAATAAACTTATGCCTAGGGCAGATGGATCATTTGAGGTCATTGGGGTGATTGGTGGTGGAGCTTACAAGATAGACTTACCTAGTGACTATGGTGGGGTAAGTGCTACTTTCAATGTTGGTGATTTATCTCCCTATTATGATGATGATAATTTGAGGGCAAATTCTTTTAAAGAAGGGGAGAATGATGCGGATCCAAAGGCAACTACTCAAGATGAGCCAATTACACTTCTCATGGAACATATGGGGTTCACTTTGATGGCGCAAAGGCAAGCAATTCTGACTTGTGTTCTTGGATTGAAGATGAAAAAACTTAGCAATTTAAATAAGTGTCATCATTAGTTAAAATGTTAGTTAAAGTAGTTGAGTTGTTTTAGCTTCAATAAGTCAGAAAATATCTAGTATATTCGGTGCATTAGAGAGTCTAGTTATCATGGCTTGTATTTTAGGATAGTTCCCATATCTTTGAGTTGTAAGTAGCATGCAATGATCTTTCCTTGGAGCCGTGTGGGTCAAGAGTATTTTAGGGAAGTTTTGAGCATCTTTCCTTATGTTTGAGTTTCCTTAAGTTCTAGCAAGATTCTAGGCTTTAATTTAGGGGAAATTTTCCTTATTTTCTTGTTGCGTGGAGAATTCTTATCGTTATAAGTCTTTTGATATTTTCTTGTTGGTTCTGATTTTGTTCAGGCAAAACTGCCCCCTTCTAGGACGGGTTCGCGACGGGGAATCCCATCGTTATAAGTCTTTTGCGACGGGCTTATGACGGGATTTCCCGTTGTTAATAAGTCCTTTTCTAGTAGTGGGAGTGTATTTTTTTCTCTTTATTATCAACTGAATATAAGTGGTTCACATAATCTGGACCGTGTATTTCTGCATGTTTAGAGCAGCTTTTTGATGTGCGTACATTTGATGCTAATTTATGCTGCATTATAGTTACATTACTAGTTATTATATCATGATCACAAAGCTATATGCTGATTTGATTTGCGAGCCAGTGCTGTATTTTTACCTGATGCTTATAGCGTATGGTTTTTTCTTGCATTTTTCGGGTTTCTTAATTCCATCTTTCAATTGATGTATAGGTTGATCTGATACTTGATGAATTCATCCTTGCCGGAGAGCTTTAAGGTATTCTATCTTTTTAACCTAAAGCATGAAACAACATATTGCATTAAATGACAACTTTTTTTTGCATTAAATGATAACCTAAAGCTTGTGTAAGTAGTAGGAGTAGATTAGGCTTGCTGCTGTCCACAAGAATAAAACTACAAACTTGATATATATATATATATATATATATATATATATATATATATATATATATATATATATATATATATATATATATATATATATATATATATATATATATATATATATATATATATATATATAATATCTTGTGAAGACTGAAAACATAGCCTATGTACATCTCGTACTTGAGTTCTTTTTTTTCTCAAACCTGCAGATTGATTGCTTATGCAGCTTGCTACTCACTTTTTCCTGAAACTAATTTCAGTCCAACTAGCTAATTAGTCTCTATGTGAAATAGTTTTGTGAAAATGAAGCTTTTCTTATATTTCCTCAAACCTAAAACTGTTGTTTTTAATGCTGTTAATTCATAATGTTGTTTGATTGAGTAGTATTATTTTCTTTAATTAACTAGAATTTTTGTTTTGAATTACATAGAAATTGCTATCGATGAGCGGCAATTCATTTATATTTTGCTCTTGTGAGTTGGTTCTGCTAATTTTCTATTCTGCCACTACTTCTTCCTTGTGTTTGTTTAGTGTTTTTGCTGTCATTTGCTGTTGTTTTTAGTGATGTTGGGCAGTGGCATTGATGCCACAAGTTTTTTTCAGTTGCTCGTGTTCTCCGGAGACCATTTTAGAGACATTTGCTTCAAGATGCCTGAGTTATAAGTTGATCGATAAGATGTTATACCACAAGTTTTCACATGTAGACTTTTGTTTCTTTCGAATTTTTCTTAAGAAAAAACATTATATATCTGGAATTTTATGTAATTCAAACACAGCCATAGTACTTAGTTTAGTCAGTTAGGCGCAACTAATAATACAAGTACATCGACAAACTGGACCTGATATCTTCAAGCTTATTCTGTCCCAGTTTTTAGTTTGACACGTTGACTGATATCTATTCATACTCTGTTGTAGAGTAGACAAGTATTAGGCACTCAAACAAAAGAACAATATGAATGGCAAACAAGGTGATAGAAGGAACTCTAAATTTCCGATGAAGTCAAAGTTTTATAAGTTAGAAGTTTGTGGCAAAATATGTCAAATTCTATTGGTGTGCAGAGTCTGCACTTTAGTTGGTTTTTAATTGTTAATCTTGCGTTGTAATTGGACTCTTTAAAATACTGAGGGTTTTGTGCTTGACAACTAAATTCATCACATACATTTGGCATATATACTGGTCTCATACTATATTGCTACAACCAACAGATGGCAGCTACATTTTCCTAAAAAAAAAAACAAAGAGTACTGCAGATTGCAAAATTGTTTTTGGATTTTTTTTTAAAATTAAATGCTCCCAACTGATGCGGTCATTAAACAAAACCGCATCAGTTAATGTTGCTATGCATTGGCGGCAATTTGAAAACTGATAAACCGCAGTCGTTATTCTCATTAACCGCTGCGGTTTTCCATGAAAACCGCATCAGTTTTTGCTTAACTGAAGCGGCCCAAAACCGCATCAGTTAATATATGGGTACTGCTGCGTGTCCAACCGCTACGGCCCGAAACCGCAGCAGTAAGCCCGATTTTGACCGCAGCGGTTGAACTTTTTTCCACTAGTGATGTGTAGAAATCTCTCTGGAAAGTCCTCTTGCCATAAGACTTTGGGTTGCCTCAGCTTGGCAAGATGTAGAATATGAGAATATCAAAATGTTGTGTTTTCATTATGGTATAATTGGCCATAACAAGGATCAATATAAAATCAAGCAATAAGAGATGGGGATTCAAAACGAAAAAAGATTGTGATCTTTTGCATGCAAATGATGATGGGGGTAAACGAGAAGGAAATCCAACAAAGGGAAGATTTGGTGAGTCGGACTCAGAAGGACAATGATGCAGTGATTATAAGTGAAGTTCAGAAGAAAACTGCAGGGGTTGGTATAGGAGGTAGTAATGATCATGGCCCTTGGCTAAAAGTGAAAAACGACAGGGAAAAAATTCAAAAAAGGGTTGGGAAACAGGAGCGATAGGGGATATTAATAGGGCTAGGTTTAATGAGAAGGATACGCAATATATTCCCAAGAAAAAAATTAATGAGGGATATGGGAAGCCAATCAGGGAAAAAGAAAAAAACACACATGAAAACCGAAGCTGAATGGGATATTATTGTCGAGGAAAAAGATTTAGAGCAGAAGGCGAAGCTACTGCACCTCTGAAAGAAAAATATGGAAGCGGATTAGACGAAAAAATGATGAGGGTTAGGTTGCAAGAATTGGAAAAACCCAAAAAATCTTCTAAAGCTCACATGTTTAGAATTTCTAGCTGCACATGAAAGAAACTAAAGAATCCTATTAAAGGGACTGATAATAGAAGTGGAGAGACAAGTTTATTCAAGGAAAAAAAATCCTAAAGTGAAAACTGATTACATGAAAAAATTAGGAAGGAAGGATGGAAAAGCAACAAATAACCCCCAGCCAGGTTTCAAGCTCCACGAAATCACTAGTCACTCTTATGGTGACAAAATCCCAACCCAGCCCTGTAGACATATAATCGTGTCTTCCCATTTAGTACCCTATGATGACCAATACCCTGCTCCAATTGATCCGGATCGAAGAAAGAATAAAGAACGAGTCTAAAATAAAATATTTTAAGCCCAAATCCATTTTCTAACACTTTTTATTAACTCATTTCCGAACACCTTTTTTTATAAATGACTTTATAAAAGCCCATTTTCTTAAACGTTTTAAAATAACCTTTTAAAGGCCCATCTTTGAAAACCTTTTAAAAAATCGTTTTTATGAAAGCCCAAATTTATAAAATCCCTTTTCTAGCCCAATTTAATTAATAGGATTAATTAATTATATTGATTAGTTTTATTAATAAAAATATCTTTTTATAAAAAATCATCTTTTTCCAAAGTGTTTTCAAATATCTTTTATCTAACTCTTTTCTAAAATCTTTTTAATAAAAATCTTTCAGAGACCTACTAACTTTCGCAAACCTATTGCAACTCAATACTTAAACCACCCTAAACCTATATAATACCTCAATTTCATAAATCTCATGACGGTTTCACACATAAAAAACCCACGGCCAAGCAACAACACAAATACTCCGCCTCATACTCTCTAATTCCCTCGGCACAACTCACACCACAGCTAATCTCCCTCATAAAAAATACGGTTATTTCACCAAATACCCCTGACAAATAAATTTATTCACCAAATACCCCCACTTTTTTCAAAATTCACCAAATACCCCTGACCTTTAAAAAAATTCACCACGTACCCTTTTGTTGACGGACGTTAGTCTTCCGTTAGCATTTATTTACAAGTTTGCCCTAAGTCAACCCAATTAGCCCTAAGTCGACCTAATCAGCCCTAATTAGCCCTAATTAACCCTAACTAACCCTAACCCACTCTCTCTCCCCTAACCTACCGGCCCCACCCCCCTCCCCAACAACCCCGGGCCCACCACGGCCCCTAGCCCACCACCGCCCCCAACAATCCCAGCCCCACCAGCTCCCCCCTCTCCCTCCCCCCCTCCCTCTCCCCCTCCCACGCAACCCCCCCTCCCACACTGACCCCACCTCCCCCCCCCCCCCCCCCCCAGCCCGCAGCCGCGCGCCTCCCCCCCCCCCCCCCCCGCCCCCGCAAAACCACCCTCCCCCTCCCACGCAACTCCCCCTCTCCCCCCCCCCCTCCCCCCTCCCACGCAACCCCCCTCCCACGCAGCCCACCTCCCCCCTCCCACGCAGCCCACCTCCCCCCCCCCCCCGCCGCCGCAGCCAGCCGCCACCCCTCCCCCCCGCAGCCGCGCCGCCCTCACCCCTCCCCCCCGGCCGCGCAGCCGCGCCTCACCCCCCCCCACCCCCCCCCCCGCAAAACCCCCTAAAATTAATTGCAATTCGTTGTGCGTCTTGGCCCCTCGTTTTCACAAAAATCAATTGCAACCCCGAAAATTTTCAAGAGAAGCTCATGGTCGGTGGTGCAACCGATAGTGGGTGGTGGTGTCGCCGGTTGCTTGTGCGAAGAGAGAGAAGGGGAGAGATGGATATTGACAATGGGTGAGTGACGAGAAAGGGAGGGGGTGTGGATTCGGGCGGTGGGGGGGATACGAAGGGGGAGGGGGGCTGCGGGCCGCGGGGGAGGGACAAGGGGGATGCGGGGGGGGGGGATACGAAGGGGAGGGGGGTGATGGGGAGGGGGGGTGCGGGATACGAAGGGGAGGGGGAGGGGGAGCGTTTTGGCGGCGGGGGATGGGGAGGGGGCCCTGCGGGGGGCCGTGGGGGAGGGGGAGGGGGCCGGGGTTGGGGTTTGGGGAGGCGGAGTGGGGCCGGAGGTGGGTGGGGGGGGATAGTGGGTCGGGGGTTGGTTAGGAGAGAGAGTGTCTTAGGGTTTTAGGGTTAGTTAGAGTTTTAGGGTTTAATTAGGATTTAATTAGGGTTTTTTAGGTTAATTAGTTAATTAATTAACGGAGTACTAACGCCCGTTAGTCAAAAAGGGCATTTTTGGTATTTTTTGAAATGTCAGGGGTACCTGGTGAATTTTTTTAAAGGTCAGGGGTATTTGGTGAATTTTGAAAAAAGTGGGGGTATTTGGTGAATAAATTTATTTGTCAGGGGTATTTGGTGAAAAAACCGTAAAAAATACCTTGCCATCTCGCACTCCATAATACTCTTACCTATTAGTCATCATCACTCCACGTATAATCACCAGTACCTACACTCCATCTCACCAAATTAATTCTCTTACTTCATAAAACACTATCACCGAATCATCATCATCACCTTGATATTAATTTGCTGCATCCTATTAGAAGACATACATATTTTCTTCATACAATATTCAACGTACACATTAAATCTCACACCTAATAACAATACATCAACACAACAATAGTTTTTATAAGACTCGTTCAACTTTCGATCCATGATCCATATAAATCAACGACTCCGGACGGTGGTATAATTTCTGAGGGTCAACTAAATTAACAAACTTTATTTTATTTCTTTATTTATTTTTATTATTTTCTTGAAGTTACTAACCTTCTATTCATGATGTAGATTGTTAACTTGTCCATGCGATTGTAAGTATGGTACATATTATACTAACTCCCTGCAGAGTATTTTATTTTCATATTTTTATTTATTTTTATAAACATATTATTTTTCATGCCTGATTGCAATATTTATCACCTCGTATTTATTGTTAATCAAGACCTAAATAAATGTTCTAACTAATTCAGATAACATGGACAACCTGCTAGGAACCCATTAATATTGATTGTCTAATAACATACCACTAAAAATTAGTCTTTTATGTGTTTCCTGAATCTACATAAACTAAATATTTTTAGGGTGTATTAAAACGTTATATGATTGTTCTTTTGCATAAAATATGTTGTGAATCGTTATTTAGTAGAAGCCAGCAATGGGCAATATAGTTCCTGACAATATTGTACCCTCACCCCCAAACTCACTTTTTGGTTCCTGACCATCTATGGAGTCATGACGGGGAAATCTACATTGGATAAGTTCCTAAGATGTCCCTTCCGTTTCAATGTCCAATTAGGTTTATGATTCTTCCTCTAAAGAATTGTTGGCGACTTCAAAACGTATTTTTAATAAAACCTTAACAATGGGGTGGTCAAATAAACGCGCTCACACCGCGTGTAGGCATTTAAAGGAATTGAAAAATCCACGCCTACAATTTGGCGACTTCACTGGGGAGGATTTTAAAAAATTAATTTTTTTAAATGAGTGGGTGAAACTTAAAAAATATGATTCACTCTTATTTTTATGCCTTAGAATAATATAATGTTTTGCATGTGCATGGCTACTGTTCAGCCACCATAAGGACAATCTACCTTGCCTCATTAGCACATGTTCTATGTGCGAGGTCACCCCCGCGTCCAGCGCCTTTCCTAGCGTGTCGCGCATATCGTTATCAGCGTACCGCGCATCAGTTAGCCTCACGCATTTTATATTCCGCGCGCTGTGCCTGGTTTGGCGTGAAGCGCACCTTATCACTCGTGGCCTTCATGTTTTTTTTTAATTTGTTTCACATTCCTAATCTCTTTCTTACGCCAAGAAGCAAGATCATATCTTCCCATAATTTTTTTTTACTTTCTTTTTTTAATCCCTCTCAAATCTCCATCCTTTTTTTATCCACATCAATCTATCTCAAATATATCTCATGTCATTTTGAAAATCCATATTCATCTTTTTTTAAAATTATCTCCCATCTTTTAAAAAAAAAAAATTATATCCATATCTTTTACTAAAAATTCTATCCATATCTTTTACCAAACTATATCTCCCATTTTTTTTAAAAAAAATAATCTCCCATCCTTTTTGAAAATTCATCCTCATCTTTTTTTCGAAAATTGTTCTCCTATCTTTTTGAAAATTTCATCCCATCTTCTACCTCCTATCTTTTTCAAAAAATTCATCCTTTCATGTATATTATCCATCCTTTAGTTGCACATCATTTAGGATTCCTTTTTAGTGTCCATCTTGTTGTAAAAGTCTCATCCGCTTAGGAATTCTAACTGCACTAGAAGTCCGTCTGACCCAAATGTCGAGATTCATCCAGTTTCATTCCATTTAGAGTTCTTAACCCCGTCTAACTCTGTCCATGTGTAGGAGTCTTCACTCGCATGAGTCCCATCCATCTTAGAAGTCTATAATCCATAGAAAGTCCATGCATAATAGGAGTCTAAAACCATTAGAATTATGTCAATCTTAGGAGTCTAAATCCATTAGAATTCCATTCACTTTATTAGGAGTCTAGGTCCACTAGAGTTTCATGCACATTAGGAGTCTAGCATCCAAATCTAGAATTCTAACATCATTAGAAGTCTTTCAAGTCTAGGATTCTGAAGTCATTAGAGTTTCATGTCAATTAAGACAACATTCATACTAGAGTCCCTCTGCATTGCATAGTCCATCATTCATACACTTCATGCATAACTAGAGTTATTAGACATTTAGGAGTCTCATTGCATCCATACTCTCCATTTCATTTCATGCATTCCGCATTTAGTAGTCCTGAACTACAAGCGATCTGATTCCCTCTTTTGGGATATGTAGGCAGCCTTTACAGGTTCGAACGCATAGAAAGAGTCATGCATACATGCATTAGGTCTAGGTGCATCCAAAAGAGTCATGCACACATATAGGTCTAGGTGCATCAAAAAAAAAAATCCAAAAAAAATCATCATGCATTTAGGATATTCTGATTCGTTCCTAGAAGCTCAACTCTTTTAAAACAAACATACATTCTCCCATTCCATTTCCCTCTCTCCATCATATCCATCTATAATCTCCTATACTGGATGATCCATTGTAGGAAATACACAATATGTCAAGAACACTTCAAGAACAAATTGATGAGTTGAAGAGAATACTTGTAGATCTTGTAGCACGTGTCGTCAGACTAGCGGTACACTACCCTGTTATTCAAGAGAATCGTAATGCAAATATACAATAAGATGCCTACTGCAAATACCATAGAGGCAATGGACATAAGACTGCTTCTTGCTACAAGTTAAAACAGCTTATCCAAGATATGATAGACGATAGGAGGCTCACAATATCTACTGCTGCAAAAATGTCGAAGACAATGACCTCAATGCCATAGAAATAAGCCCAATCGCTCATTAAAACATTTGGACTCGCTTAGGTCCAATCAGCACGAAAAAAATACACTTCTTCTCTTTTCATGTAGAAAGAGACCTCATGAAGATCGAAACAATGAAGTTGTCTCGTCACGTGACGTAGGAGTCTAGACTTATGATTTCATTTTCTGTTTCATTTCTCTTATTTTTCCCAGTCTAATACATGATTTTCCCTTTCATTGCATGTACTCATAATTTTCAATTAATAAAAGAGTATTTCTTTGCTAACCTTGCACTAATGAGCATCAACGGAAATCACGATAGTCGCCTTAAAAGAAAGGAATTTCTAATTCTCAGGACAATTCTAATAAAGGCAATGAACAACTGGCATATATAAAAGAGGCATTCCTCCCCTTCCCCACAAATATTCCTCCATTTTAACCTAAATACATAACACCCCTCTCCCTTAACCTACCTCATCGGAAGTACACTTAACAACAATTCAATGTAAAGGGCAAGTAAAAAAAAAGAGCAATAAAACAAAAGAAACAAAAAAAAAGAAGCAAAAAAATGAAACAAAAAGTGCAAAATATAAATAAAAAAAAGAGAAGTGTTGCAAATAAGCCCATCAATAGCTTTGTCAAAGGTATTTCCTTCAAAACCTTAAACCTGCGATTCTAAACCTCCAACTTCAAATCTTCTGTGATAAACCTTCTTAACAACCATGCACATTGCGTCCCAACAAGCCATAAAAGACAAACCAAAGCCCGCTAGGTCGAAAACCCATAAGGGCGACTTAGGCAAAAGTCAGGGCACCTTCTTATTCATTAGGCTGAATTACGAATGGTCTGATTCTGCTAAAGATACGTAGGAAACCTCACCCTGAGGTCCGACCGCTTTAAACCAAACCAAACCTACATCATTATCCACCCTTGCCAAAGACCTCTTCTAAATCAATGATTAATTCAATGCTTAATTCATTGCAAATGGCTCCAAAGCAAAATGCTCGGCCACCAATTAAAATGTTAAGAGCTACGACTGGCCTGATTCCATCATGGATACTTACGCAACCTCTTTTGAGGCCCGGCCGTTTTAATTCACAACATTTCTATAAGGCTCGTCTAGGCCCATGAGAAAAGCGCGATCGCCCAAAAAGATCATGAATTTTAAATGCTCATCCCTACCCTTAGAACTAGACTGGGATTTGAACCTGTATTATTGGCCTACCTCATTTCGTGAGTCGATTCATTATGACTCCGCCTCTTCTTATTCTAATCACTTCCGTTTTCTAAGCCACATTATCGCTTCTAAGCCAACCTTAGCATAACCTTCCAACACTCAGCGCTATGACCGTGCCACATCTTTTGAGTGTTCCTTTATCTTGGCTTTTCTTGTCTTCTCACCTTATGAACCCTATATGGAATCTTTGGTCGAAACTTCCGCTAAGCGTGACGAGATATCTTCAAAATCAAGCAATCAAGCTGAGTACTTCATCAAATCCATCTTACTGGGGGCTTCATCACTAGTCTATCCGGAAAAATCACAGGCTCCAAGTCCAGACCTATTGTAATAAGGACTTCATTACGAGTCCATGCACGACATCTTATCTTGGGTTTTAAAACCCACACTGATACAAGATCGAACCTACTCTATGGGCTCACTTAGGCCCTTGGCATACAAAACTCGAAGCATATACAACTCAAGCGCTACAAAAGCTTGTTCTATAACGTATTCCAAATCGAACATATAATCCATTGACAGCATAGAAGATCATTAGGCTCCATGTGTACCTTGACAAGGATTTCATTACGAGTCCATACAAAGTATTGTGGGTTCCAGACACATACGCAATCCTAACAGTTTTATGGGCTCACTCAGGTCCGTAACAGCTACAACACACTTCGAATCAAACATAACCTACGTGGATCATCCTCGGGGGGGTTCCCATTCCTCCTTTTTTTTATTAAAAAAAAACAATTTTCTAAACGAAAATTTGAGCTTCTAATGGAACGATCAAATCATCAAATCATATCATCTGCATCAAAATCATATATTTGCATTAGTGTCACATCTCTGCATTTGCATTACACATCTGCATCATCCAAACATTGTGTCAAGCATTGCTTGCTTCCTTCGTCCTTAACTATAGGATTCTAGCATCAATCATCGAGTCGCACACACATACACATACACATACATGCCTGCACACACGATAGCACATGCAAGTCGAGTCAAGTCAAGTCAAGCTAAAGTCTAGTCAAGGCAAGTCGAGTCAAATCAAGTCAAGTCATATCCTATCCATACACTAGCACCCACATCACGGGACACATGCATGTCCCCTAGGTGTTTGTTTGTACATCTGTGTGTTATTTGTATTTGCAGGTACCTAATATTAAACGACTCTATAAGAGTTATACTCTGCCAAGGGCTGCGGACCATTACAAATTAGCAACAAGCGCTATATATATGGTGCGTCCAGCGCATTGACAACATTGTGCCACATGCAGCAAGCTGGGATCAGCGCAACATACCACGCCAAGCGCGGGCCTATGCGTCTGGCGCACAGTCCTGTACAACACGCTTGGGGGCTTCTTAGCCAGGTAGAGCCTACATGCTCAACTATATGTGAATTCCAATGTTCGTTACGACATTACGCGCGATAATTCAACTAACTTTCAAAAGTTGGCAAAAATGCAACCATGCCACTCTACGAATCAACTACAACGATTGCCTTGGAATAGGACAAACATTCCACAACGATTGCCTTGGAATAGGACAAACATTCCACAACGATTGCCTTGGAATAGGACAAACATTCCACAACCACTACCTTGGAATAGGACAAACATTCCACAACGAATGCCTTGGAATAAGACAAACATTCCGCAACAACTACCTTGGAATAGGACAAACATTCCGCCACAATTGCCTTGGAATAGGACAAACATTCCACAACGATTGCCTTGGAATAGGACAAACATTCCACAACGATTGCATTGGAAGAGGACAAACATTCCACAACGAGTGCCATGGAATAGGACAAACATTCCGCAAGAACTGCCTTGAAATAGGACAAACATTCCGCAACAACTGCCTTGGAATAGGACAAACATTCCGCAACAATGGCCATGGATGCCAAACATTCCGCAACAATTGTCTTGAAGGATGCCAAAAACTCTACCCCGACATAAGCCGGATCATAATAGCTCATGATTCTTTTTCCCATATATTATTTCATTTTTGCAAATTTACAATTATTTTGCGAATATGTTTCACCCATGTCTATTCCTAAAGTTTTGCTTGTTTTGCAGGTACCGGCGCAAAAGAGTGATTTTGGATTGCAGAGCATCTAGAATTATTCTCCGTCCCGACACGTATACTTTGACTTTCGGTTTTGCAAACCTCAGTCAAAGTGGGGGGTTTCTGTAGACACATAATCGTGTCTCCCCATTTAGTACCCTATGATGACCAATACCCTGCTCCAATTGGTCCGGATCGAGGAAAGAATAAAGAACGAATCTAAAATAAAATATTTTAAGCCCAAATCCATTTTCTAACACTTTTTATTAACTCATTTCCGAACACCTTTTTTATAAATAACTTTATAAAAGCCCATTTTCTAAAACGTTGTAAAATAACCTTTTAAAGGCCCATCTTTGAAAACCTTTAAAAAAATCGTTTTTATGAAAGCCCAATTTTATAAAACTCCTTTTCTAGCCCAATTTAATTAATTATATTGATTAGTTTTATTGATAAAAATATCTTTTTATAAAAAATCATCTTTTTCCAAAGTGTTTTCAAATATCTTTTATCTAACTCTTTTCTAAAATCTTTTTAATAAAAATCTTTCAGAGACCTACTAACTTTCGCAAACCTATTGCAACTCAATACTTAAACCACCCTAAACCTATATAATACCTCAATTTCATAAATCTCATGACGGTTTCACACATAAAAAACCCACGGCCAAGCAACAACACAAATACTCCGCCTCATACTCTCTAATTCCCTCGGCACAACTCACACCACAGCTAATCTCCCTCATAAAAAATACGGTTATTTCACCAAATACCCCTGACAAATAAATTTATTCACCAAATACCCCCACTTTTTTCAAAATTCACCAAATACCCCTGACCTTTAAAAAAATTCACCACGTACCCTTTTGTTGACGGACGTTAGTCTTCCGTTAGCATTTATTTACAAGTTTGCCCTAAGTCAACCCAATTAGCCCTAAGTCGACCTAATCAGCCCTAATTAGCCCTAATTAACCCTAACTAACCCTAACCCACTCTCTCTCCCCTAACCTACCAGCCCCCACCCCCCCTCCCCAACAACCCCAGGCCCACCACAGCCCCTAGCCCACCACCGCCCCCAACAATCCCAGCCCCACCAGCCCCCCTCTCCTCCTCCCCCCCCCTCCCCCTCCCACGCAACCCCCCTCCCACACCCCCCCACCTCCCCCCCCCCCCCCCCAGCCCGCAGCCGCGCTCCCCCCCCCCCCCCCCGCCCCCACAAAACCCCCTCCCCCACAAAACCCCCCTCCCCCCCCACGCAGCTCCCCCTCCTCCCCCCCCCCTCCCCCTCCCACGCACCCCCCCCCCCACGCAGCCCCACCTCCCCCCTCCCCACAGCTCACCTCCCCCTCCCCCCCCGCAGCCGCAGCCAGCCACCCTCCCCCCCGCAGCCGCAAGCCAGGCCACCCTCCCCCCCCCCGCCCCCGCAAAAACCCCCTAAAATTAATTGCAATTCGTTGTGCGTCTTGGCCCCTGTTTTCACAAAAATCAATTGCAACCCCCGAAAATTTTCAAGAGAAGCTCATGGCCGGTGGTGCAACCGATAGTGGTCGGTGGTGTCGCCGGTTGCTTGTGCGAAGAGAGAGAAGGGGAGAGATGGATATTGACAATGGGTGAGTGACGAGAAAGGGAGGGGGTTGTGGATTCGGGCGGTGGGGGGATACGAAGGGGAGGGGGCATGGGGGCTGCGGGGAGGGGACAAGGGGGATGCGGGGGGGGGGGATACGAAGGGGAGGGGGAGTGATGGGGAGGGGGCATGCGGGATACGAAGGGGAGGGGGAGGGGGAGCGTTTTTGCGGCAGGGGATGGGGAGGGGGGCCCTGCGTGGGGGGTGTGGGGGAGGGGGAGGGGGCCGGGGTTGGGGTTTGGGGAGGCGGGTGGGCCGGGAGGTGGGTGGGGGGGGGATAGTGGGTCGGGGGTTGGTTAGGAGAGAGAGTGTCTTAGGGTTTTAGGGTTAGTTAGAGTTTTAGGGTTTAATTAGGATTTAATTAGGGTTTTTTAGGTTAATTAGTTAATTAATTAACGGAGTACTAACGCCCGTTAGTCAAAAAGGGCATTTTTGGTATTTTTTGAAATGTCAGGGGTACCTGGTGAATTTTTTTAAAGGTCAGGGGTATTTGGTGAATTTTGAAAAAAGTGGGGGTATTTGGTGAATAAATTTATTTGTAAGGGGTATTTGGTGAAAAAACCGTAAAAAATACCTTGCCATCTCGCACTCCATAATACTCTTACCTATTAGTCATCATCACTCCACGTATAATCACCAGTACCTACACTCCATCTCACCAAATTAATTCTCTTACTTCATAAAACACTATCACCGAATCATCATCATCACCTTGATATTAATTTGCTGCATCCTATTAGAAGACATACATATTTTCTTCATACAATATTCAACGTACACATTAAATCTCACACCTAATAACAATACATCAACACAACAATAGTTTTTATAAGACTCGTTCAACTTTCGATCCATGATCCATATAAATCAACGACTCCGGACGGTGGTATAATTTCTGAGGGTCAACTAAATTAACAAACTTTATTTTATTTCTTTATTTATTTTTATTATTTTCTTGAAGTTACTAACCTTCTATTCATGATGTAGATTGTTAACTTGTCCATGCGACTGTAAGTATGGTACATATTATACTAACTCCCTGCAGTATTTTATTTTCATATTTTTATTTATTTTTATAAACATATTATTTTTCATGCCGGATTGCAATATTTATCACCTCGTATTTATTGTTAATCAAGACCTAAATAAATGTTCTAACTAATTCAGATAACATGGACAACCTGCTAGGAACCCATTAATATTGATTGTCTAATAACATACCACTAAAAATTAGTCTTTTATGTGTTTCCTGAATCTACATAAACTAAATATTTTTAGGGTGTATTAAAACGTTATATGATTGTTCTTTTGCATAAAATATGTTGTGAATCGTTATTTAGTAGAAGCCAGCAATGGGCAATATAGTTCCTGACAATATTGTACCCTCACCCCCAAACTCACTTTTTGGTTCCTGACCATCTATGGAGTCATGACGGGGAAATCTACATTGGATAAGTTCCTAAGATGTCCCTTCCGTTTCAATGTCCAATTAGGTTTATGATTCTTCCTCTAAAGAATTGTTGGCGACTTCAAAACGTATTTTTAATAAAACCTTAACAATGGGGTGGTCAAATAAACGCGCTCACACCGCGTGTAGGCATTTAAAGGAATTGAAAAATCCACGCCTACAATTTGGCGACTTCACTGGGGAGGATTTTAAAAAATTAATTTTTTTAAATGAGTGGGTGAAACTTAAAAAATATGATTCACTCTTATTTTTATGCCTTAGAATAATATAATGTTTTGCATGTGCATGGCTACTGTTCAGCCACCATAAGGACAATCTACCTTGCCTCATTAGCACATGTTCTATGTGCGAGGTCACCCCCGCGTCCAGCGCCTTTCCTAGCGTGTCGCGCATATCGTTATCAGCGTACCGCGCATCAGTTAGCCTCACGCATTTTATATTCCGCGCGCTGTGCCTGGTTTGGCGTGAAGCGCACCTTATCACTCGTGGCCTTCATGTTTTTTTTTTAATTTGTTTCACATTCCTAATCTCTTTCTTACGCCAAGAAGCAAGATCATATCTTCCCATAATTTTTTTTTACTTTCTTTTTTTAATCCCTCTCAAATCTCCATCCTTTTTTTTATCCAAATCAATCTATCTCAAATATATCTCATGTCATTTTGAAAATCCATATTCATCTTTTTTTAAAATTATCTCCCATCTTATAAAAAAAAAAAATTATATCCATATCTTTTACTAAAAATTCTATCCATATCTTTTACCAAACTATATCTCCCATTTTTTTTTAAAAAAATAATCTCCCATCCTTTTTGAAAATTCATCCTCATCTTTTTTTCGAAAATTGTTCTCCTATCTTTTTGAAAATTTCATCCCATCTTCTACCTCCTATCTTTTTCAAAAAATTCATCCTTTCATGTATATTATCCATCCTTTAGTTGCACATCATTTAGGATTCCTTTTTAGTGTCCATCTTGTTGTAAAAGTCTCATCCGCTTAGGAATTCTAACTGCACTAGAAGTCCGTCTGACCCAAATGTCGAGATTCATCCAGTTTCATTCCATTTAGAGTTCTTAACCCCGTCTAACTCTGTCCATGTGTAGGAGTCTTCACTCGCATGAGTCCCATCCATCTTAGAAGTCTATAATCCATAGAAAGTCCATGCATAATAGGAGTCTAAAACCATTAGAATTATGTCAATCTTAGGAGTCTAAATCCATTAGAATTCCATTCACTTTATTAGGAGTCTAGGTCCACTAGAGTTTCATGCACATTAGGAGTCTAGCATCCAAATCTAGAATTCTAACATCATTAGAAGTCTTTCAAGTCTAGGATTCTGAAGTCATTAGAGTTTCATGTCAATTAAGATAACATTCATACTAGAGTCCCTCTGCATTGCATAGTCCATCATTCATACACTTCATGCATAACTAGAGTTATTAGACATTTAGGAGTCTCATTGCATCCATACTCTCCATTTCATTTCATGCATTCCGCATTTAGTAGTCCTGAACTACAAGCGATCTGATTCCCTCTTTTGGGATATGTAGGCAGCCTTTACAGGTTCGAACGCATAGAAAGAGTCATGCATACATGCATTAGGTCTAGGTGCATCCAAAAGAGTCATGCACACATATAGGTCTAGGTGCATCAAAAAAAAAAATCCAAAAAAAATCATCATGCATTTAGGATATTCTGATTCGTTCCTAGAAGCTCAACTCTTTTAAAACAAACATACATTCTCCCATTCCATTTCCCTCTCTCCATCATATCCATCTATAATCTCCTATACTGGATGATCCATTGTAGGAAATACACAATATGTCAAGAACACTTCAAGAACAAATTGATGAGTTGAAGAGAATACTTGTAGATCTTGTAGCACGTGTCGTCAGACTAGCGGTACACTACCCTGTTATTCAAGAGAATCGTAATGCAAATATACAATAAGATGCCTACTGCAAATACCATAGAGGCAATGGACATAAGACTGCTTCTTGTTACAAGTTAAAACAGCTTATCCAAGATATGATAGACGATAGGAGGCTCACAGTATCTACTGCTGCAAAAATGTCGAAGACAATGACCTCAATGCCATAGAAATAAGCCCAATCGCTCATTAAAACATTTGGACTCGCTTAGGTCCAATCAGCACGAAAAAAATACACTTCTTCTCTTTTCATGTAGAAAGAGACCTCATGAAGATCGAAACAATGAAGTTGTCTCGTCACGTGACGTAGGAGTCTAGACTTATGATTTCATTTTCTGTTTCATTTCTCTTATTTTTCCCAGTCTAATACATGATTTTCCCTTTCATTGCATGTACTCATAATTTTCAATTAATAAAAGAGTATTTCTTTGCTAACCTTGCACTAATGAGCATCAACGGAAATCACGATAGTCGCCTTAAAAGAAAGGAATTTCTAATTCTCAGGACAATTCTAATAAAGGCAATGAACAACTGGCATATATAAAAGAGGCATTCCTCCCCTTCCCCACAAATATTCCTCCATTTTAACCTAAATACATAACACCCCTCTCCCTTAACCTACCTCATCGGAAGTACACTTAACAACAATTCAATGTAAAGGGCAAGTAAAAAAAAAGAGCAATAAAACAAAAGAAACAAAAAAAAAGAAGCAAAAAAATGAAACAAAAAGTGCAAAATATAAATAAAAAAAAGAGAAGTGTTGCAAATAAGCCCATCAATAGCTTTGTCAAAGGTATTTCCTTCAAAACCTTAAACCTGCGATTCTAAACCTCCAACTTCAAATCTTCTATGATAAACCTTCTTAACAACCATGCACATTACGTCCCAACAAGCCATAAAAGACAAACCAAAGCCCGCTAGGTCGAAAACCCATAAGGGCGACTTAGGCAAAAGTCAGGGCACCTTCTTATTCATTAGGCTGAATTACGAATGGTCTGATTCTGCTAAAGATACGTAGGAAACCTCACCCTGAGGTCCGACCGCTTTAAACCAAACCAAACCTACATCATTATCCACCCTTGCCAAAGACCTCTTCTAAATCAATGATTAATTCAATGCTTAATTCATTGCAAATGGCTCCAAAGCAAAATGCTCGGCCACCAATTAAAATGTTAAGAGCTACGACTGGCCTGATTCCATCATGGATACTTACGCAACCTCTTTTGAGGCCCGGCCGTTTTAATTCACAACATTTCTATAAGGCTCGTCTAGGCCCATGAGAAAAGCGCGATCGCCCAAAAAGATCATGAATTTTAAATGCTCATCCCTACCCTTAGAACTAGACTGGGATTTGAACCTGTATTATTGGCCTACCTCATTTCGTGAGTCGATTCATTATGACTCCGCCTCTTCTTATTCTAATCACTTCCGTTTTCTAAGCCACATTATCGCTTCTAAGCCAACCTTAGCATAACCTTCCAACACTCAGCGCTATGACCGTGCCACATCTTTTGAGTGTTCCTTTATCTTGGCTTTTCTTGTCTTCTCACCTTATGAACCCTATATGGAATCTTTGGTCGAAACTTCCGCTAAGCGTGACGAGATATCTTCAAAATCAAGCAATCAAGCTGAGTACTTCATCAAATCCATCTTACTGGGGGCTTCATCACTAGTCTATCCAGAAAATCACAGGCTCCAAGTCCAGACCTATTGTAATAAGGACTTCATTACGAGTCCATGCACGACATCTTATCTTGGGTTTTAAAACCCACACTGATACAAGATCGAACCTACTCTATGGGCTCACTTAGGCCCTTGGCATACAAAACTCGAAGCATATACAACTCAAGCGCTACAAAAGCTTGTTCTATAAAGTATTCCAAATCGAACATATAATCCATTGACTGCATAGAAGATCATTAGGCTCCATGTGTACCTTGACAAGGATTTCATTACGAGTCCATACAAAGTATTGTGGGTTCCAGACACATACGCAATCCTAACAGTTTTATGGGCTCACTCAGGTCCGTAACAGCTACAACACACTTCGAATCAAACATAACCTACGTGGATCATCCTCGGGGGGGTTCCCATTCCTCCTTTTTTTTATTAAAAAAAAACAATTTTCTAAACGAAAATTTGAGCTTCTAATGGAACGATCAAATCATCAAATCATATCATCTGCATCAAAATCATATATTTGCATTAGTGTCACATCTCTGCATTTGCATTACACATCTGCATCATCCAAACATTGTGTCAAGCATTGCTTGCTTCCTTCGTCCTTAACTATAGGATTCTAGCATCAATCATCGAGTCGCACACACATACACATACACATACATGCCTGCACACACGATAGCACATGCAAGTCGAGTCAAGTCAAGTCAAGCTAAAGTCTAGTCAAGGCAAGTCGAGTCAAATCAAGTCAAGTCATATCCTATCCATACACTAGCACCCACATCACGGGACACATGCATGTCCCCTAGGTGTTTGTTTGTACATCTGTGTGTTATTTGTATTTGCAGGTACCTAATATTAAACGACTCTATAAGAGTTATACTCTGCCAAGGGCTGCGGACCATTACAAATTAGCAACAAGCGCTATATATATGGTGCGTCCAGCGCACCGACAACATTGTGCCACATGCGAACAAGCCGGGATCGCCGCAACATACCACGCCAAGCGCGGGCCTATGCGTCTGGCGCACAGTCCTGTACAACACGCTTGGGGGCTTCTTAGCCAGGTAGAGCCTACATGCTCAACTATATGTGAATTCCAATGTTCGTTACGACATTACGCGCGATAATTCAACTAACTTTCAAAAGTTGGCAAAAATGCAACCATGCCACTCTACGAATCAACTACAACGATTGCCTTGGAATAGGACAAACATTCCACAACGATTGCCTTGGAATAGGACAAACATTCCACAACGATTGCCTTGGAATAGGACAAACATTCCACAACCACTACCTTGGAATAGGACAAACATTCCACAACGAATGCCTTGGAATAAGACAAACATTCCGCAACAACTACCTTGGAATAGGACAAACATTCCGCCACAATTGCCTTGGAATAGGACAAACATTCCACAACGATTGCCTTGGAATAGGACAAACATTCCACAACGATTGCATTGGAAGAGGACAAACATTCCACAACGAGTGCCATGGAATAGGACAAACATTCCGCAAGAACTGCCTTGAAATAGGACAAAAATTCCGCAACAACTGCCTTGGAATAGGACAAACATTCCGCAACAATGGCCATGGATGCCAAACATTCCGCAACAATTGTCTTGAAGGATGCCAAAAACTCTACCCCGACATAAGCCGGATCATAATAGCTCATGATTCTTTTTCCCATATATTATTTCATTTTTGCAAATTTACAATTATTTTGCGAATATGTTTCACCCATGTCTATTCCTAAAGTTTTGCTTGTTTTGCAGGTACCGGCGCAAAAGAGTGATTTTGGATTGCAGAGCATCTAGAATTATTCTCCGTCCCGACACGTATACTTTGACTTTCGGTTTTGCAAACCTCAGTCAAAGTGGGGGGTTTCTGTAGACACATAATCGTGTCTCCCCATTTAGTACCCTATGATGACCAATACCCTGCTCCAATTGGTCCGGATCGAGGAAAGAATAAAGAACGAATCTAAAATAAAATATTTTAAGCCCAAATCCATTTTCTAACACTTTTTATTAACTCATTTCCGAACACCTTTTTTATAAATAACTTTATAAAAGCCCATTTTCTAAAACGTTGTAAAATAACCTTTTAAAGGCCCATCTTTGAAAACCTTTTAAAAAATCGTTTTTATGAAAGCCCAATTTTATAAAACCCCTTTTCTAGCCCAATTTAATTAATTATATTGATTAGTTTTATTGATAAAAATATCTTTTTATAAAAAATATCTTTTTCCAAAGTGTTTTCAAATATCTTTTATCTAACTCTTTTCTAAAATCTTTTTAATAAAAATCTTTTAGAGACCTACTAACTTTCGCAAACCTATTGCAACTCAATTACCTAAACCACCCTAAACCTATATAATACCTCACCTTCATAAATCTCACGACGGTTTCACACATAAAAAACCCACGGCCAAGCAACAACACAAACACTCCGCCTCATACTCTCTAATTCCCTCGGCACAACTCACAGCACAGCTAATCTCCCTCATAAAAAATACCTCGCCATCTCGCACTCCATAATACTCTTACCTATTAGTCATCATCACTCCACGTATAATCACCAGTACCTACACTCCATCTCACCAAATTAATTCTCTTACTTCATAAAACACCATCACATAATCATCATCATCTCACGATTATCATCATCACCTTGATATTAATTTGCTGCATCCTATTACAAGACATACATATTTTCTTCATACAATATTCAACGTACACATTAAATCTCACACCTAATAACAATACATCAACACAACAATCGTTTTTATAAGACTCGTTCAACTTTCGATCCATGATCCGTACAAATCAACGACCCCGGACGGTGGTATAATTTCTGAGGGTCAACTAAATTAACAAACTTTATTTTATTTCTTTATTTATTTTTATTATTTTCTTGAAGTTACTAACCTTCTATTCATGATGTAGATTGTTAACTCGTCCCTGCGACTGTAAGTATTGTACATATTATACTAACTCCCTGTAGTATTTTATTTTCATATTTTTATTTATTTTTATAAACATATTATTTTTCATGCCTGATTGCAATATTTATCACCTTGTATTTATTATTAATCAAGACCTAAATAAATGTTCTAACTAATTCAGATAACATGGACAACCTGCTAGGAACCCATTATATTGATTGTCTAATAACATACCACTAAAAATTAGTCTTTTATGTGTTTCCTGAATCTACATAGACTAAATATTTTTAGGGTGTATTAAAACGTTATATGATTGTTCTTTTGCATAAAATATGTTGTGAATCGTTATTTAGTAGAAGCCAGTAATGGGCAATATAGTTCCTGACTATATTGTACCCTCACCCTCGAACTCACTTTTTGGTTCTTGAACATCTATGGAGTCATGACGGGGAAATCTACATTGGATAAGTTCCTAAGATGTCCCTTCCGTTTCAATGTCCAATTAGGTTTATGATTCTTCCTCTAAAGAATTGTTGGCGACTTCAAAACGTATTTTTAATAAAACCTTAACAATGGGGTGGTCAAATAAACGCGCTCACACCGCGTGTAGGCATTTAAAGAAATTGAAAAATCCACGCCTACAGCCCCTGATTCAAGATTAGACCTTTACCCCTCTTCTCCAAGGATTTCAAATCCTTCCCAGCAAGAAGACCCATTGTTGTCTCCCTCTAGAGGCTTCAAACCAACCACATTGAAACCACAAATACCTCCACAAAAAGGCCTGAGCCTAACCCCTCCATCATCCAAACCCAAACGAGACCGAGAGCAATGCATGCACCACCATCATCTCATCTATGGTTTATGGATCATCATTATCTTAACTCATCTCACCAAATTCCAGTAATCCTGAATTTATTTCCAACTTTTTCCACATTGAGGCTGTGGCCACTCCCCACCTCTCATCTAGTCCCAAGGGAGAGGATATCGCTTCTGAAAGCCTCAATCGAGTTCCTAATGAAGCACCAACAATTCTTAATCAGAGGAAGAATTGGTACAAAAAGCAAACCTCCCAACCAAACTGATATTTCCACAACCAAACCTTCCGTTTTTTTGCACGCAATTACGAAGCGAATGTCTGGACGTCGCTTAATTCCAAAATCTGCTATCGATATTCCATTTGATCAACAAGCAAGTGTGTGAGCAGATAGAAGCAAGATATGCGGGGGCGAAGAATGTAGCATAAGAGATAATATCAATGGTTGCTCCATAGCAAATTTAAGGCATCTGGGCTTTGGGGAGAATGGAGGAGTGGAAAGAATGGAAGACAAACCCATACAAGGTAATTCCGAGGGAGATGCAGGATAAAAGGTTGGATCTAATATATATGAATTTTTTCCTTCAATAATGCTAAAATGGGTATTAATTCCTGAAATATGCCGAAGTTTAAATTAATTCCCTGGGTACCGTCCACGTAGGACGGCACGCGAGAATTTTGTTTTTTTTAACAAAACCGCTACTCCAAGTAGCGGTTAATACCAATAATGTAAAGTTGACCGCTACTTCAAATAGCGGTTATATGATGTCCTTAAGACAAGTTATAAAAGGCATGCATATAAACCGCTACTTCAAGTAGCGGTTAATACCAATAATGTAAAGTTGACCGCTACTTCAAATAGCGGTTATATGATGTCCCTGAGACAAGTTATAAAGGGGATGCATATAAACCGCTACTTGAAGTAGCGGTTTACTATGAAACAAAAACAAAAAAAAAAAAAAAAAATTTTTTTTTTTTTTTTTTTTTGTTCCACAGTAAACCGCTACTTCAAGTAGCGATTTTGCCTAGTAAACCGCTACTTCAAGTAGCGGTTTTACCCCATATACTGTTTTCAAATAACTTGAAGTTAACCGCTACTCTGAGTAGCGATTTGCTTTGAAAAAACAAATTTCTGGCGCGCCGTCCTACGTGGACGGTATCCATGAAATTAATTTGAACTTGGGCACATTTCAGGAATTAATACTCATTTTAGCATTATTGAAGGAAAAAATTCTAATATATATGGTCCCAAAGTATTGAGAAATAATAGTGCTGATGTGGAATATTAGAGGAGCTGGTATTACCGAATTTATTCCACATTTGTGGAGTCTGGTTCAGATCTACAAACTTGCAATTATTGTCTTATTAGAAACTAAAGCGGGTGAGCAACGTGCGAAATTCATCATTAAGCAAATAGGGTTTGAAGATTGTAGGGTTATTATTCCTTTCGGTAAAAAAGGTGGTATTTGGCTTATTTGGACCAATATTATGCAGATAATAGAATAGGTGAGCCCTTTGATAGGTATTTCCACGCCATGCTCAAGTTTAACCCTAATGATATGGAAATGGAAAATTGAATGGAGGAAGCCCAACTGCTTGACTGAAATATCATGGGGCCAATTATACCTCGAATTATTGTAGAGAAGGCATTAATCTTATTAGGAACACTTGGATAGGGCTCTGGCAAATTCTGAATGGATCTATGTTTATCCCAACAGTCAGGTTATTCATGTAACAGCCCGCACTTCCGAGCTTCTAGCTAATCACAATTAAGATTCACTAATCACAATCAATACTTAATAAACCTCGAATTATATTTACACGCAGCGAAAACATAACCTTACAAAACGATCATGGACCTGTGGGTCAGGGACCACAACATAACAACTTCAAAACCAAATATCAGAGTACTTTACTCGACTCCCAAAACAATAAAATACTTAATTCTCATATAAGCACTTGAGTACTAACATCTTGATATTATAAGATACAACTTCACAACCACTAATTTAATTAGAATTAATAACCAAACTCCTGCTTTTGATCCACTCCGATCCTCCAACATAAACCTGCAAATTTCAGAAGAAAAATACAAACAAACACAAAACTAAAATGAGCGGAAAACTCAGTAACTTTACTTCACCCCATTAAAACGGTTTTAGTTCGAAAATGTTTTTCATAGCATAAACAAACTTAGTTATTGTTCGGAAAAGAATTTATCCTTTAAAATCTATCGCTGGCCTAACTCAATCACTTTACACAAATTGCTGGCAAATACAGGTTTTGGCATAAACATAACATAACACAACACAACACAATATCCAACCTTATCTGATCTTAACTCAGATGTAATCATTTTCCTCCACTTGTACCTTGCTCACTTCTCATCTCAGTTCATAAGCTAAGCCAGCTAAAACAAATACAAAATCCTTTTTACGTTATCATACTAAAATCATATCTTAAGAAACATAAATATTTCCGAACAATTTCAATAACAGAACAAAGGTATTCTTTTATGAGCATTCAATAGCAATTCACAACTATAAACAATATACAATATTAAAAGCGCACACACACGAGCATATAAATACATTTTACTGAACATAAACGTTACCTCACACGCGATATAATTTTCTAATAATAACTTATAAGATCGTAGATACTTGTTCACCAATCCACAGGAGAATATATCCCATGATATTTCACCTCAATAACAATAAGAAATAATCAATATACTTCTAATCAAAATATAAACTAATGTGATTGCCTTTTTAATCACAATCTCCTGCACCACTATTGATACCCTGACACAGAGAACCAATAGCGTGCGTTACAACTCACTAATTTATTTCAAATGTCAATTCCAGTGAGCTCCATAACTATAACAACTAAGAACTCTCTCATCAATACTATAGATAATGGCTAACTATAATCACTAATACCAACAAAACTAATCTGTAATACGCAATGAAAACTATTTTGCTGAATTACTAAACTTGAAACAGAGTTTCAATAAAGCTAATTAAATGAGTTTAAAATAATAACAATTGTTAACACCTACAATATCAATACATGAAATAATTTTGCGAACTAATAGAAATCAAGACTAAACCCACAACAACAATTTTTAAAAACAATTTTCAATCCATTAGATGAGTAAAGTTATAATCTTTGGTTTCAAGAACCCTCAAAAGTATAAATTTCTACTTCAATCACTTGAAAACGAGATGAAAAGAAGTGCAACTCATCATACCTCGAATAAAATTAATACCAAAGCTAACTTGGGTTTCCATTAAAAATCAAAGAAAAAGCAGAGCAAGAAATCAAGCATTAACCACCGGAAACCGAGATGCAACGACAACACCGACAACCAGCAACGCCGATGGTGACAACTATTAACCGTGCTTCACAGCGACAGATGCCCGTTCGCAGCGGCGTGCTAGGCCACCGAATCGAGGAGAGAGAAAATCCGCCAGCACCGCTGAAGAAGTAGGTGCAGCAACAGCGGCAGCAGCGGTGGCGATGAGGAGGTCCGAAGCTGATAGAACAAAGGAAGGAGGAAAGATGAACGTGAATGAAAGAAATTGGGGTTTTAGGTCTCTTTTATCTTTGTTGAAGCTTAGTGACAATTGGACAAGAAATTGTGGTTGTGGCTCTTCCTCCTAATGCCACGAAAAGAGGAAAAATAAATGGCTTTTCGATTGTTTTTTCATCTATACAAATATATTAAAAGACGTTCCTATGAAAGGAACGGTGGCACATGGCACTAATCGAACCCATGACCTTTGAAATAAAAGGTGAGAGTTTAACCATCAATCCACTACAATTTTAATGTTTAATGTTTCAAAGTAAAACATCATAAAGTATTATAATTATATGTAACTATAAGGACATAGACAAGTTTTTTGATCTCTAACACTTTTATTAAGGTAATAACATTATCTTACCCCAATTCCATTGAAATTGTTGTTTTTATCCCTAATTATTTAGAAGTTTTTTTTTAAAACAACTTATCATGCCATAATGTCCATTTTTCAATTTTGCACTAGATAGAAAATTACGAAAAACTAATAAAATTAATTAAAAAATATATGATAATAATATAATTGATAATTGTAACTGACCCGAGGCATCGTCCGGGGCAAAATTCTAGTTTTAAAATGAAATCTAGACTAAGAGCAAATGATAGCTTACAATAAGAATTTGGTATAGTAAGCCCAAACTTTTTTTATATCTGAAAATTATTTATTACATAAGAAATAATCAAATTTACTTTAACAATAAAACACAAGGTTTTTTAAAACGATTCCAGAAAAACTATTAGTAGCTCAATTAAGCTAGTAAACATAATTAGCTTTTAATTAAAGCTGCTTAAATTTTGGGCTATAACAATTCACTTACATAGAACCTTTTTAGAACACTGTCTATTAAGTTTACTGAGAATAGTATGAAAGACAATTACTCGTTCAGATGTAGGGAAGGTTGGATTTTTCAATCTTTTATATTTCCATTATTTCTTTAGCAATTCTTGAGGTGAGGGCAATGACAATTTATTAGAAGGAAGAAAAGCTTTTCACAAGAATATTGGTCATTGAGTTAAATAGGATTCTAATGCTTTTATTAACATTATAAAAAATTATTGCTAGAACTAATGGTGTTCTAAAAGCTTTGTATACAAAAATTTCCCCCTTTCTATATAATCAAGAAAAGGATCTAATGATTGACTTTAAAGAAATTATTAAATTGGAGAGGATAATGTTGGCTTAAAAAAAGGATAAAAGTTGGAGAAAATATAGTGACTTGAACACATAATATTTCCACATTATTGCCAAAGTTGAAAAAAAGGTCAAAAATTATAATTCATAAAAATGATGAAGGGGAGTGGATCACTAACCAAAATAGGTTAAAGAATATGGTTAGTTCCTACTTCCAGAACTTTTTCAAAACTACTCATATGAGCCATAGCATGATTCATACAATAAGTTTGCATGAGGGTATTAGGGAGAAAGAAAGTTTTATCTCTGAAAAAGGAGGTCTGCATGAAAGATATTTGGAATGTTGTTAGGTTTATGGAGCCTATGAAAAGCACTGGCCGTGTTGAAATCCAATCATTCTTTTACCAATCCTTATGAAAGGAGGTTGGTCCTTCAATCATGAATCTAGTTAAGGATTGCTTTAATCCGGGGAAAGTTGTTTAGGAAATAAATGACTCGTATATTGCCCTTATTCCTAAATTAGACAATCCTTTGGAAGTTAAAGATTTTCATAACCCAAACGATTGGTATTGAGCATGTTCTTCCTCTTTTAATCACTCTTGTTCAATCTAGTTTTATTCTAGGAAGATGTTTTTTGGATAATATGCTTGTTATTAAGGAACTTTCTCACATTTTTGAAAAAGCTAGAGAAGAAACAAAATTAATGGCTTTTAAAATCGATCTCTCAAAGGCTTATGATAGTTTGGAGAACGGTTTCATCAAGGATACTCTTGCTTACTTCTATTTCTCTACTTTTCTTGTTAGCCTTATTATTAATTATACTACACCCCAAAAATTACAATTCTTTGGAATCGTCAAATTACCGATTCTTTCCTTCCTTCTAGAGGCATTAGATAGGGGGACCCTTTGTCCTCCTACATCTTTTTCCTTTGTCTCAAAAGACTTCCCGGATTTAATTGAAAATAAAATCCAAAACAAGAAGTGAGTTCCTATTAATATTGTCAAAGACCTAAAGATCTTTCGTCTCTTTATGGGGATGATGTTTTCCTCTTTGGCAAAGCCTCAAGTGAAAATGAAGTCAATATTCTGAAGACCCTTGAGGAGCATGAAAGGAGTTTGGTCTCTTCCTTAGCCCTTACAAATTAAAAATTATTTTCCAAAAAAACATTAGAGTTGCTTATAGAAGGCTTGTTAGGTCTACGGCTAATATTCGAGGTACTACCCACTTTGGTAAATACCTTGGAGTTGTTATTCATCCTAATAAGTTAAAGAAGGTTGATTATGAGGAGATGGTGGAAAACATGAAAGACGTGACAAGTTAAAAAGCTGGCAAGCCAAGCTTATTAACTTGGCTTGGAAGCACATTGATTAAATCTATTATCGATTTTTATCGCGCGTATGCAATGCAATCCTCAATTCTTCCAATATCAATTGTGAATTAAATGGAGAGAAAAAATGTAAAAAGTTCCTTTGGAATAAAATGGAAAAAACAGAATGCTTATTTGCAAGTGTAAAGCCACTGACTCCCCTCTGTGGAGGGACATTGTTAAAGGAAATGAAATTCTAGAGAAGGGTATTGTCAAGAAGATAAGAAATCGTGTCGGACTTCTTTATGGTTTGATTATTGGATAGGAGAGGGAGCCTTGCATAAATACGTTATTAGTTCTAGCCAAAATTGTCAACAACTACCTAATATATATCACTTTTCATAAACAACTACCTAATATAAACTTTTTCTTATACAACTACCTAAGTTAACAATTCCGTCAACGTAACACTACCAAAGACGTTAATTTATGAAATTTCCGTCACATGGGGCCCACCTTTTCTAATTTCCCACCAATTTTACTGCATTTCTACTTTCCTCACATGGCTTTTCACATTCTAACTGTAATTCTTCCATTTCTCACTCATCATCTTCAATTCTCACCCACCTTACTGTAATTCTTTCATCATCAATCACCATCTTCCTGAAAAAGGCTTCCCATTGTCGTTTCCGCTTCTGTCAACATCTTCCTTTTTTAGAAGTACCTTTGTGGTCCAAAGAGCAGAATAAATGGGAAGAAAGAAGGGGGAAATTGCAAATAAAGCATCAACTGGAGGTGTAGAAAGGTATCTCACTGTTCTCTCACTCTTACTGTATATGTAAAAAGTTGTGGTAATTGTTTATTTGCATTGAAATTTGAGTAACCCTAGTTGAATGATTAACCCAGAAATATATTGAATTAGTTTAGTTTTTGCTTGCTAATGCGATGTTTAATGGGCCCTGTTTATATTAAAATAATTCTAGGGTTTGCAATTGCAATGTGAACTGTGTAAATGTGTTTTTTTAATTTTTGTCTTGAATTTGGGGATGCTGAAATTGAGTGAATCTTTTAATTTTTAGGGTACCACCACTGTATGTTGATATGAATATCTGGTTTGGGGGAAAATTTGTAGAAATTAATGGGGAAACTCAGTATGCGCCGGTGGAAATTAATGGGGTTAAGAGGATTCCTATTCAGGGAATGAAACTTCAATATTGGACTTCAACCATAACAATTGACAGTTTAAGAGAAGTTGTAGTGAAGCAAATGCAATATGCAGGGCAACATTTGGCCAATTTCAGTGTATGGTTTATGCTGAAGGGAAAGACATTGAGTGATGGGAGAGTGAAGATTGAAGGGGAGAGGGAAATTAATTTGCTGGTTGATAGTGCAGATAGATGGAATAGGGTTACTGTTTGGGTTTTGGAGGAGCCCATTGTGTTAACAGGGCCAAAAACAAGGAGCAAATATGTGAGTTGGGCTCCAACTAGAAGGCAGGTTCAAGTACCAGGCTTAGTACCTCCAACAAAGAGCCTAAGCATAACAAAGTTGAAGGAGCCAAAGACTGAGGTAGTTTTAAGCCCTATAAGAAGATCAACTAGGCTTAAATCAAGTAGCCCAACTAAAAGTGATGAGGGGGTTTTGCCTATAACCAAAGCCCAATTTTATTCTAAGGTGACTAAATCAAAATCACCCCCAAGATTCCCTTCCTAAGTAACTGGTTCTTCTGCCATCATCTCAACATCTTCTCCAAAACCTAAACATTCATCTAATCCCTCATCATCAACTGTTGCCTTAGCATTAACTCCCCCAAAACTTACAACTTCAAGTTCATCCTCCCCTCTAAAAAGAAACACACCTAGAGTCAAGACAGTTGCAAGTAAGGGTAGATTGGCCTTGGGAAAAACTGAGAAAAAGTCAGGTCCAAAAAAGAAAAAAGTGGTCAAACTTAAACAGAAAAAGAGAACTTTATCAGATGAGGAAGGGGAAGGCTCTAGTGATAGTGAGTTCTCAGATTTAGATGTCCAGTTTGAACCTGAAGAAGAGGATGAGGATGTTGGGCAGGTGTTCACAGCAGCACTAGGTGGTAATATCACTAAGGAAGTTGCAGCAGCAGTAGGTGGTGTTAAGACAAGAAGTCAAGCGTGTTTGGAAACGAAAAGTCCAAGGAGAAGTCACCTGTTGATAGGGGTGCTGTTGGGGGTAAGGCTATTGAGGAAGAGTGTGACATAGACTTAATTGAGGAGCATGAGTATGATTCTGATGAGCTGAGGAGTTTACAAGGGTAGTTCCTTTTTTAGCCTAATGTTGTTACTTTATATATTTTGCTGACCTATTTCTAACTTATTGTTGCAAGGGATTAATTGATGCTGTTGAAACAGTTTGCCCAAATGCTGAGGTCAGATTTTGTGTAAGACACATTTGGGCAAACTTCAAGCTTCAATTTTCTGGTACAGCATTCAAAGAGTCATTTTGGAGAGCAGCTAGGACAAGTTTAAGGAGTCTTTATGTGTTAAGTGTAGTTCATAGTATATTTATTCTTAATAATTGTATTGATTAAGTTATTTGTTGGTTGAATGTTGTTGGTTTTTGGTTGTTGTTAGTTTACTTTCACAGCTGAAATGGAGGCTATCAAGTTCCTCTCCCAAGATGCATATAACTACTTAGCTGCAATTCCTCCCAAATATTGGGCTAGACATGCCTTCCTTACTAGGTCAAAGTCCAATTTGTTGCTTAACAACCTTTGTGAGACTTTCAACTCAGTAATCAAGGAAGCAAGGGACAAACCAATCATCACATGCCTTGAATGGATAAGAAGGTATGTGATGAAGAGAAATACAGAGAAATGGGATGGGGTTCAAAGCTATAATGGGAGGTTTATGCCTTTTGTTGAAAAGGTTTTCAGTTGGGTGAAAGAAGAAGCTAAGCAGTGTGTTATGGTGCCTTCTAGAGTGGGGGAGTGGGAAGTTGATTACCAGCATGATAGATTTGTAGTTAACTTAAGAGATAGGTCTTGTTCATGTAACAAGTGGGATATGACAGGGATTCCCTTCATACATGCATATGATTGCATACTCAGAATTAGGGGGAAACCAGAGGACTATGTAGACCCCTTTTATAGCAGAGAGAAGTATATGCAAGCATATGGTCCATATATAAAACCTATGCCTGGAATGAAGCAATGGGAAGCCACTGAATTCCCTCATCCATTACCTCCACCAATCAGGAAGATGCCAGGCAGACCTTCTCTTAAGAAAAGAAAAAAAGAAGCAAATGAAAAACAAGACAAGCAAAGCACTTATGTTAAGAGGCCTAAGAGACAGAACCAATGTGGTAATTGTGGTCAGTTGGGCCACTACAGGACCAAGTGCAACAACCCTCCAGCTCCTCCAAAGGAAAAATCTAAGGGAGGTAGACCATTAACATGGATCCTTGGACAGTTGCTCAAAGGGGTAGAAAGGAGGCCAGAGTAACAAGGAAGGTAATGTATTTACCATAGATTTTGTTTATATTATTGTTTTCTGAACATGAATGTGTTTGATATGTTTATGTATTGTGTTAGGCTTATGAAGCTGAATGCATTAGTAACCCCATGGGCATGGAACATCAAGGTGGCCCAAGTAGCCCAGTTCAACCAAACACCAACTCCATCCCACCTTGGACACAAAGCAGTCAAGGATCAAATCAACTACAAGCTGGACATCAGATGTGGAAGAAGCAGCCAAGTAAAGAGAAGCAACAAGAGGAAAAATGCTCACAAGTTGCTGCCAAAAAGGGACCTGTCAAGAAGCCTAAACTTGAAAAATTTGTAAAGGGGCCTGCTAAAAAGCCTGCTTGGCAAGTGTAATTTGATTTTTGTAAAAGAATGTTAAGTAGTTCCTAATGTTTTGGCATAGATTACTGAAACAGTTTAGTAGGTACACCATTTGTTTTGTGCCAAATATGTTTTGCCATCTTGTTGGATTAAGAACATAACTTAATGTAATGTATGTTAGCCTCTACAGTTAGAGCAATTTTTAGCATTAACAGGCTCATGATCCTATTGTGTTGTTGGTTTTCTTTGAGAGTAATGTACACAAAAATGCAAATTCACAATTAAAGCTTTTCACACCAACTACTTAGTTGTTTTCATTGAAGACAAAGAAACCATTACATGCTTACAACAACAACAACAAAGTAACCCTTCCAGGTTCACAAAAGTTGATAACATGCCTACTACTTGATTAACCCTACCTAATTTGCTACATCTTATGCATCAAACTTCTTCATCATAATCCATACCAAATTACAGAAAACAAAGCAAACAAATCCATAGAAAATGTAAATCCTTCCACCCTCACTTCCTCTGTTCTCCCTACCTGCCTTCAGTTTCTTCACCAATCTCTCATTCTCCTTAGCAAGCTTCATCCTTTGTTGTTCCAGTTTATGAACCTCAACTTTCAGTACTTGAACATCACTACCAAGCAGCTTCTTCTCCAACAACAGTTGATTATTCAGCACCCTTTGCCATTCCTCTTGATGTTCATCAACCCACTCCCACACATCACAGCCATGCCTGATCTTTCTAATGCGGTCATAAAACTTGCAAGTTATAAATTTCCTCCCAGGATTATCACTGGTCCATGATGTCAGAGTTGCCACACCAATCTTACATTTGCAAATTTTAGGAAGAACTCGATTGGACGGATCTGTTGATGTGCTACCCATTCTTTGAATCCAACAAATTCAAAAATAATTAGCCAAAAAAATAGAAATTTATCATAATTAACAAATCCCCCAATTTATAGAAAACCCTAATTTCAAATAAAATCAGAAGAATTCCCCAATTAGATCACCAGTGACATTAAATTTTTTACCAAAAACACTATTCTATAAACCCTAATATCAAAAGGTGAAGGAAGGGGAACTTACCTGAAGAATTTAAAACCTTCAGTGAATATTTCGACCTAAGTATTGACAATGTAAGATTTTCGAGGGTTTTATAATGCCTTAGATAGTTTTTAGAAGAGAAATGCAGTAAAATTGGTGGGAAATTAGAAAAGGTGGGCCCCATGTGACGGAAATTTCATAAATTAACGTCTTTGGTAGTGTTACGTTGACGGAATTGTTAACTTAGGTAGTTGTATAAGAAAAAGTTTATATTAGGTAGTTGTTTATGAAAAGTGATATATATTAGGTAGTTGTTGACAATTTTGGCTTAGTTCTATAACACATTTAAGAACATTGGAGGGTGGATAGAAGTATTCGTAATGGCTCATGGAATCTGGTTAAAATAAAGCATCTTCTTTCCTTACAAAAATGATCAATGAGATTCATCAAATTCCTTTATCCTTTATTCCCAATGCTAATGCTAATGCTAATGTAGTGTTTAGTATGTCATCCCTATGTCACATCTGGAAATTAAGAAATGAAGCAATCTTTGAAGGAAATATGAAACATACCACTATCATCTTTAATATATTATCTGCAGATATAGTGGCAAATACTATATTGCTTTTCATGACAAAGGAAAAGAAATAGCACATGAGAGAGAAAAGGTTGATTGGAAGCTGCCTTAAGTTGGATTCTACAAAATCAACTCGGATGGTAGATAGAAAGAATTCAACAAGGCAAGTAAAGGGGAGTGATTAGGAAGGGGGATTGTAGCTGGTTTGTGGGTTACTCTTTAGAAGTATGGGCGAGGGATTCTGCTCATGCAGAGTTGCTAGCAGTAAAACAGGGAATGAATTGGCCAAGGACTTTGGTCTGAAGAATGTGGAAGTGGAAACGGATGCAAGGATCATTTTCCAAATGCTCAATGAAGGGAAAACAATAAGCTTCACAACTTAGGGGTTCTAATCTTGGAGGTTGCTAACTTGATGAAAAATAATTTTGAAGCAATGCTAATGCATACAAGAAGGAAGACAAAACACAATGTCTTACATCCTAGTTAGCCAAAATGGGAATGGAGATGAAGGAGGACAAGAAAATTCATGTAGTTATTCCTGATTTTGCGAAGGAGGCAATGAAAAACGATATGCAAGGACTTACTAATGGAGAAGAAACAACTAGCTAAATATCCGAGGGAATATTAGTAGTATGATTAAGCTGTATTTTGCTCTCAAAAACAGTAATCATTGGGCATGTATTGTCACAATGAGTTTATGGCATGTAAGGGTCCACTAATGACCTAATATATTCTCTTTATGCCATAAAAAAATATTGTTAGATAAAATGATAAAAGAAATAAAAAAATTATTAGATTACAAAAGTAAACTACTACTTGCGTCCTAAAATATAATATTAAATTCTATTTTTTCTTGGGATTAAGGTAAGTAGAATTTAAGAGCAATGTAAAGAGTATTTGTTTCTTAAATAAATCTTGTGGGGAAAAAACTGATTTTAGGAGAAAGAATGGAGAATAATTGGTGAAAGAGCATTAAATGTATGATTAGTTCAACCCTTGGGTAGGGCTGGCAATGAGTTGGAGATGGGCCGGGTGGACATCAAACTGACCCATCACCCGCAAAACAAATCCCCATCTACACCATCCAATATCCATCACCCGTAAAAAGTTCCATCCAAATCTGCCCCCGTCCATCAACCGCAGATGGAGCGGGTAGGGTGATAAGTCCATATTTCATGTACTTATCGCGTCCTTCAATTACGATTTTCTCTGTGTTTTAATGAGTTCTTGTGCTTTATTGTTAAATTATAAATTCTTAAATACAAGTGAATTAAGTGAAAAAAAAAGTTAATCATATTTATTATGTCATTATTTTTTATTCTGTAATGGTTTACCTTATTGTAATTTCTTTTATTTGGTCATTTGTGAAGGTGTAAAATGACGTAGCAAGAAGCATGCACTCTAACATTAGCAGCACTTGCAACATCCCAAGCCCATAATTATTTTTATTTGGTGCATAATAACAAGAGGAGAAGGTGGACTTCATTGAGAAAACCCAACACACATAACGGAAACCCAAGCAGACTAAGGAAATAGGAAAACAAAGTAAACCTAACCTAAGATACAAAAGACAAAAAAGAAAATTAAAAAGGAGGCAGCAGCCAAACGTAAAAGGGGGACGAGAAATATATTTGCAGAGAGGACGAGAAAGAGCGCGAACAAGAAAGACAACTAGCAGTGGACAAAATTTCGACGGGAGTCAACCAATTTATCCATCTAGAGTTCTTCTGTTTCCATATTCTATTTTAATTACTATGTTCATTAGTAGAATAATTGTTAATTACGACAGTTTTACCCATACGCAGCAATAAACCGCGTCAAAATAAAAAAAGATAGAAAATCAATCTATTGCTGCAGTTTTGGGTGGTAACCGCAGCAATATACCTCAACGGTAATATTTCAAACTGTGTTGACCAGGTCTGACGAAATCTATTGTTGCGGTTCCTACAAAAAATCGCAGGAATAATCTATTGTTGCGGTTCCTGCAAAAAACCACAGCAATAGATTAAAATATTTTTTTTAAATAATATTTGAACCTATTGCTGCGGTTCCTACAAAAAACCGCAGCAATAGACTTTTTAAATTAATAATAGAAGGCGGTCAGCTAGAGTTTCCTTGTTAAGTTGGTGGGTGGGCGCCGTTCTCATCTTCTCTTCATACTTAGTTCTCTCTCCTCACTCCTTCAAATTCGTTCATCAGTTCATCTCCTTCATTCTATCTCCTTCCTCTCTCCTCCTCAAATGTCCTAAACTCCTTCCTCTCTCCTACTCTCCATCATCTTCGAATTTGCTCGTCGTGAAATATCCTCGTTGGCATCTACTCGCCGTGAATTTACTCGAAATTTACTCTCCATCATATTCGTCCGTTCGTTCTTCTTCTTGTTGTTCGTCTGATCGGCATTGATTGTTGGCCGATCTTTTTTTATTTAGTTTTTTTTTTCATTTTTGTATGTAATTAGTTTCAATTCATCTTTTAGTTCTAGTTTTATTTTCTCATTAGGTTATATGATTTTTTTTATTTTATATTTTAGATATTGTAATTTTTTATTTTCATATTTTGATTTTCTACTCAACGCATGAATTCAATATATTGTACTAGTTCGTTTTAGTTACTTTTGGTTTTAATTGCATTTTAAGGTTGAAAATAGTATGAAAATTTAATTTTTTAAAATTTTTTTATAAAAAAAGGTGCACCTATTGCTGCGGTTTCAACCCAAAACCGCAACAATAGATTTACTTATTGCTGCGCCCTTAATTGTGGCGCGGTGAAATTCGCAGCAATACCCCACTTAAAAACCGCAACAATATTATAATATTCTACTAGATGTTTAATTTCAATTACTCTTTGATAATTACTTTGGTTTATTTAGTTTCAATGTCTAGCTAAATTTCTATGTTCTAGGACTAGATGAAGTCTTTTATATTTCTATCAATGATTTGAATTTGTTGTTTGGGTTTGATTTATTATAATTGCGATTTGATAATCTTGATTTGTTTCATACTATTTATCTGGCCAAATGATTGTGTGTTTAAGGTTTTGAATTATTAGCGGAAGTGAAAGTTCAATATCAGTTCGTGGGGTTATCAAACGTCAAGTAGTATAATTTTTGGAATAGTTATACACTTGGGGTGGTCTTTTATATGAATTTCTTGTTTGTAATGGGTTTATATTAATTGTTATGACCACGGAAGTAGGCGTAAGTATAACACCCCTGAATTTCGAGTTACTATCTTAATTAAATAATATTAAAATTCTATAGAAAAATCGGCAAAGCTCCGTCTGAAATATGGACTGCCTAAAATTTAATTTAGGACTCGTGTCCATTTATAAACCTCTTTCAATAAAACCAGCAATCCAAATTCTCAATAATCCTCATCCAGCTCAAAAGAATCCACATCCATGCATAATTATCGAAAATTCCAAAAGTGTTATTCCACGATTATTGCGAGAATAACCGTTAAGGATAACCTATGTAGACTGAATCTAAGTCAAAGCAAAACTTAACTAAACTATTACAGTCCAGACAAGTAAAGATTTAGGTGAATTAATATTTACAACCTTAAATCCCAAAATGATAATATATATACATATATAGTGCAGCGGATAAAGAACTACTATAACTTTAACTAGCAAAGCTGGTGGAACGTTGCTCTCAGCCCACACCCCACACCCCACTTGTAAGATCTTCATGTACCTGCATATATCGGCATGTAGTATCAGCCAAACTGGCTTAGCAAGATTCATACTATAAAGCCAAACATATATGCAGGTAGGATAATAATATTTCATACAAATCATCTTCATTTGAATCAAAATTATAAGTAGCAAGCTTTATAAAACCTTTTCTTGTATTCCTTTTTTAAATCAAATCCTTTCTTTGTTTTCCTTACAACAAATCCTTTCTTCCTTTTACTTTTACAAAGAGAGAGTGATAAACTTATGAAATGGAACAAACTTCCCTTGCCTTTGGGCTAGCTAGGCCCTCCAGATAACTTATAGACAAAGACCCTTAGTGTGCACACCCCACAAATGGCCAAATCGTAGCAGAAGATCTAAGTCCGAGGCACTAATCAACGTTCCCCCCAACTAATCTGTAATGTCGAGAAAAACCCGGTAAAGTTTCATTTTCCTTGAGATACTACTCAGGTAATCTCAACCATTTTGAAATCAAAAAATTATTTCTTCGAGATACCACATAGGCAATCTCAACAACTTGAAAATACAAAACCTATTGTAACTCCTTGTATTTGTGGTTCATAAACCAAACTTTCTACCTTGGAGTAACTTCTTCTCATTCAAACCAATCTTAACCAAAATGATATACATACCTTTTAAAACTTTTCTCATAGCTATAGAATGTTTTAGTAAGAATCTTACCTTTTCGAAACGCACAGTAAAGTGATTATCTTAATCAGTACATCTCCTCAATGAAGCCGAAATCTACAATATAAACATATATGTATTCAATAAATAATAATGGACTTGGCTTAACTGGTTAATGAGCTTTTATTAACTCTGGCTTTTAAAATATCAACCTCTTACTTCAAATAACATAACAGACTAATACTAACAATACTAAAACTCTCTTAGTTTATATAAAATCAACATTAAGATTTATATTAATGTATATATATATATATATATATATATATATATATATATATATATATATATATATATATATATATATATATATATATATATATATATATATATATATGATCGGGAAAGAAAACTTAGGAAGACCCCTCAATCAGGAGGCCAACCTAAAACATCCTTGCTGACGAAAAGAGAGAAATCAATATCAAAGGGAGGGTAGGTATAAAGAAGATTCGAGAAATAATGCCCACGATGCGCCATAAGATACGCAACCTTGTTTGCTTCCCGGAAACAATGTTGCACCTGAAAAGCATCAAACTTAAGCAAATTAGAGTTAATATCCATAATAATATTATTAATTTCCGAAGGGACTTTCTAGATTTTCCGAACAACATTAATAACAGCGAGATTGTCGCCTTCAATCACCAGCTTAGTGATATTAATCGACAGAGCCGCTAGAATGCCTTCTTTGAGACCCCAAGCTTCAGCTTGAAGAATAGAAATGTTAGTACCTAAAGAACGGGCCCTAGCCACAAGAGCATCACATGTAGAATCCCGAATAACAAAACCCAGTGAAAAACTGCCATTAATTAATTTGGAGCCATCAAAATTAAGCTTACAGAACCCGGGAGGAGGGGGGACCAAGACGAACCAGGACCTGAGCGAGGGATTTTACCCTTGTTGCTCACTCCTAGGGTAGACTTAGAGCTCATTTCTTCCAAAAAAAGAGCTTTAGACCACGAGGCAACATAATTACTAATAATAAAACTAGCCTTCCTGGAGGAAACCACTTCATCATTAAAAATGAGCTTATTCCTGAAAAACCACACAAACCACCACACAAAGGAGAATTTCGTAATATCTGTTTTAGAAGACAAAGAATGGCATGCTTCCAAAACAGAACGAAAGGACGAAAGGTCTATGGACGCTAAACAGGAAGGGGGACTAGGCCAATCAAAAGAAGCCTTTAGATGAGAAAAGATATATGAGGTAAAAGGGCAGGCAAAACAAAGATGGCCTATAGACTCACCTGCATTATTACAGAACGCACATTGTTGTGGCAAAAAAATATGGCTTTTCTCAAGCCGAATTTTAGTAGGAATGCCATCATTACAAGCTTTCCAAATATTTTTTTTTTATTTTCGGAGGGACATTAAGCTTCCAAATCCAATTAAATTCAACCTTTTCTAAAGAAGAGGGAAGAAGCCCTTGAGCAAGAAGAGCCCCACTCTTAACAGAATATTCACCATCGGCCGTGAGGCCCAAGATAAGCTTGTTCGGTTGGGACTCAGTAGGGATATAAATAGAACAAATCTGAGAAACAATATGAGGAGGAACAAGGGCAAGAAGCATTTGAGAATCCCATTGACCCAAGGGCATTATACAATTATTAACAACCAGGAGTAATGATGGACTTTAAAGGATATTGGAAAATCCAATTATCCGTCCAAAAATTAATACTTTTACCATCACTAATTTGCCAACGCAAACCTTTTTTAAACATATCACGTAAACTAAGAAGGTTACGCCATTGCCACGACACCGACTTAGAAGCTCTAATAGAAAAAAGATTATTATTTTTAATATATCTTTTTCTGACTAATTTGACCAACAAATTATTATCATTCTTAACAATCCTCCACAAAAGCTTCATTTGGAGAGCTTGATTATTAGCTTCGGCTTTACGAAAACCTAAACCACCAGCAGATTTTGGTTTGCAAATCTGATCCCAACCAATAAGGTTAGGAGAGTTATTAGAGGTATCCTTGTTCCAAAAAAAATCCTATATGTTTTGTCCAGATTAACCAGAATAGATTTAGGCAAAAGAAAACTTTCCATTTGATAACTAGCCTTAGCAGCAAGATTTGATTGGAGTCCTTCCTGCTTGGGAAATAGCATTGGCTTTCCATTTAGGGAGCTGACTAATAGTTTTACTTATAACGGAGCTAAAGGTTTCTTTCGTAACCTTAGAATTAATTATAGGGCAGCCCAAATAGTCTCCTAAGTCAGAAGTTTCCTGCATTTATAATGTACATTTGAATACTCAAAATCTCATGTTAAAATATATATAAAGTCTAGAGTTTTACCCCAACTGATTCCACATGAAAATAAACATGCATTATATTTAATTTCAGCAGAAACTTAAAATAGGAATATCTTTCTCCTATGAACTCCAAATGAGACGTTTCTTAAGCCTATCGTAGGTGAAATTTCGATACGAATAACTTTTGTGAAATAGTATTTTGGCTAAAAACGCCCATAAACTGTCGAAAAACACCAATTACGAATCTGACCTGTAATTCCTACGAGTTACAATTCTTGTTGATAAACTTATTATTAATATGCAAAATTCCATTCAATCAAGCTACACCCAACACTCAGAATCAAAAACCCCCAATTCAATTTCAATCTAAAAACCCTAACTTCATAGACTTTGAGAAAACTAAATTTAAATTCAGATTACAACTTACACACTACTATGGAAGATTATGGATGAAGAAAACTTGTGAAATCGCCCATGAAAACGTACCTTAAACCCCAAATCGCACCTAAAACTCGACCTTCTTGCTGCCCCTCCTCCTCACGGTGCCGTGCGGTGGTTCTGTTGCATTGTGGTTGTAGCGCAAACTAGAAAGGTTAAAGGTGATGGAGTTTTTTGAGGATGAAGGTTGAAGGATCTTGAGAGAAGGAGATGGAGATGGAGATGGAGATGGAGATGGAGGAAGAACGTGATATATGTCTATACTTGCTTTCTTTCCTTTTTGTTTTAATTTTCCCTTTACCCTTTTTTTTATACATAAAATTACTCCTTCCCTCTTTACAAATAACTCTATATATAAAACCTTTCTTATTATTACTAGTAGTAGTACTTAAACCATTAACTAATCTTGACCCACTAAGTTCATAAAAGTTTTTTTTTTAAAATTAATTTCTATGAAGATATTAAATATGAAATGAGCTTAAAAAAAAATTGGGGTGTTACAATCTACCACCCTTAAAATAAGTTCCGTCCTCGAAACTTGAAACTATTCTTAAACTCGTAGAGAAAATCCTATCACTTATCAAAAGTTTAGCTCATTAACTTTATATGTTTGGCCAACTATCTATTATTAAAGTAAGAAAGATAATACCTATATATCATCAAACTTCCACATAAACTATCACACTAGCATGCTTTCAACATGCCACTAATTGAAGTAAAAACAAACACTTAATACAAGTCAAAACATGTCTTTAAATACTAAGAAATGGAATCATACTAATTCCACCCTCCCTAAAAGATTAGTTACGTCCTCGTAACTGAAAGGGTACCTATTGAAATAAGTGGGGATATTGAGCGCGCATCGCATCCTCGGATTCCCAACTAAGCTCATCATCCTTGTGGTTTGACCACAATACTTTCACCAGTTTAACTTCCCCATTCTGAGTTGCTCGAACTTTACTATCAAGGATTTTCTCTGGAACCTCAATATATGACAAGTTATCCTCTAAGTGTAATTCCTCAGGTTTCAGTACATGTGAAGGGTCACTAATGGACTGGCGAAGCTGAGAGATGTGAAAGACATTATGAACTCGAGCTATCTCCAGAGGCAATGCCAACTTGTAAGCAACTTCACCTACCCTCTCCAGAATCTCATACGGTCCAATAAACTTAGGACTTAACTTGCCCTTCATCCCGAACCGCATCACTCCCTTCATAGGAGAGACTTTCAGGAGAACTTTTTCACCGACTTCAAACTCGACATGTCGTCGGTATTCATCAGCATAACATTTCTGTCTGTCTTGTGCCGCTTTCATTTTCTATTGTATCAATTTCACTTGTTCCATAGTTTCTTGGATCATCTCAGGACCAAGAACACAAACTTCACTAATGTCATTCCTACATAGAGGACTACGACACTTCCGACCATACAAGGCTTCATATGGGGCCGTCCCAATTGAAGAATGATAGTTGTTGTTATACGAGAACTCTATCAAGTTAAGCCTATCTTCCCACGAGCCTTGGAACTCTAAGGCACACGCCCTTAACATGTCCTCAAGCGCCTGGATTGTCCGTTCTGTCTGACCATCCGTAGCAGGATGAAAAGCGGTACTCATTTTCAATTGTGTTCCTAAAGCTTCCTGAAGCTTCTGCCAGAAGTTAGATAATAATCTACTATCTCTATGGGAAATAATATCCTTCGGCACACCATGTAATCTCAACACATTCTTCCTGTAAGCATCTACTAGCTTTTGGTGTTTCCGTGTATCTTTCATCGGTATAAAGTGCGCAAACTTGGTGAGGCGGTCCACAATGACCCAAATCATGTTATTACCATTGGGCTTTCTCGGAAGTCCCGAGATAAAGTCCATGGAAATTGAGTCCCACTTCCACTCTAGGATCTCCAAGGGTTGAATCTTGCCTTGGGGTCTCTTGTGTTCAAACTTGACCTTTGGACAAGTCAAGCACTTGGAAACATACTCGGCGACCTGTTGTTTCATGTGAGTCCACCAAAAGGTGAGTTTGAGGTCCTTGTATAACATGTCGCCTCTTGGATGTACCGAATACGGAGTCATATGAGCTCCATCTAAGATCCTCTTTGTAGACACATAATCGTGTCTCCCCATTTAGTACCCTATGATGACTAATACCGCGCTCCAATTGGTCCGGATCGAGGAAAGAATAAAGAACGAGTCTAAAATAAAATGTTTTAAGCCCAAAACCATTTTCAAACTCTTTTTATTAACCCATGTCCAAAAACCTTTTTTATAAATAGTTTTACTAAGCCCATTTCCTAAAACGTTTTATTATAACTTTTTAAAAGCCCATTTTTCGAAAACCTTTTAAAATTAGTTTTTTGTGAAAGCCTAATTTTTTAAAACCCCTTTTCTAGCCCAATTTAATTAATAGAATTAATTAATTTTATTGATTAGTTTTATTAATAAAAATATCTTTTTATAAAAGATAATCTTCGCCAAGTTGTTTTCAATTATCTCTTTTCTGAAATCTTTTTTAATAAAAAAATCTTTTAGAGACCTTCTATCTTTCGAAAACCTATTGCAACCCAACTACCTAAACCACCCAAAACCTATATATAATCCTCACTCCAAAAATCACTCGGCCAGACACATCTCCTTAGCTTCTCACGAGTCACGACACACAAAGAACAATACACACGACCTCACTCATCTCTCGAGAAATGATAAACAACTTTTTGCTAGATGTTTAAAAACATCTAGCAGGGAATAAACAATAATAAAAGGCTGAAAAGGAGTAGTTGTGGGTCCCAGACAATAGAAGAGGAAAGCAGAGAAAGGAAAGGGTGCAACGGATAGTAAACGTCGTCCATAAAGTTAGATTTGTCAACACTTTTTAATTGTAACAGTACAATTGTCATAAAGTAGGAATTTTCATAATATTTTATTGTAACACTTTATGAATTTCTTTCTGTTGAACTCTATCTCTCCTATTTTCTCCTTCTTCTACATTGTTAAAATTTGTATTAAGGGTTGAAGAAAACTGTATAATAATGTCAGTGCATTTTGCAAGTGGAACGAATCTCATAGCAGAATAATCGAAGAAGGAAGTCAAAATAAAGTCATTGTTTTTAGGGCGATGGATACGAATAATATTGTGCAGCTGAATTCAGATGTTCAGATGAATGAGGTAATATTGAATTATACATGTGTGATTGATATTAATTGTAAATAGTTGCATTGATGTTGTGTTTTTTTCATTTGGTTTGTCATAAATGTGGGAGAATGTAATTTGTTTAATTGTCGTAATTGCACTTGTTTCTATTGCAATAAATTTTAGTTATGCAATAAATGAACTTCTGCAATAAAAATGGGTTGCTGAAAGTTTATGGGTTATATATTGCAATTTCGACTATGTGGCATTGAATTTAAAAATTGTGTTCATATCTACTGTAACAGGACTTGAATTTATGTATCACTGATGATGAGAGGGTAGTAGGGGGAGTTGAGACAGTGGTTGGGGGAGTTGAGACACCGGATCCTTTAAGTTGTAGCAGTGCAGTTGGGTCAAACAATGTGGTTCCACCACCTGCAGTAGGTATGATATTTGGGACATGGGACTTTGCTGATGAATATTTTAGGAAATATGGGAAGCAGGAAGGGTTTGGTGTGGTTATGGCAGCTGGTGCGCACAAGAAAGGCGAAGGTAATAAAGTTGAAAAGGGTTGGAGGAATTATACATGGAAATGCGAATGTAATGGTAAACTGGACGTGAAACGAACATTGAAGGGTAGGGTTGCTGTTGGAGGTAAGGGTGTTCAAGTGCCAACAAGGAAGTCTAAGAAATGCAATTGCCCTGTCATGATGTATGCTTGTTGCAAGGAAGAAGGTGAGTGGGAAGTGAAGAAAGTTATTTTGGATCATGTCAACCATGTTGTTGGTATGAGGATCTCACATATTCATAATCCAACGCCAAGCAAGTTGAAGTTCATTAGCATGTTTCGGAAGGAGGAGGTTACATGTGCTGTTAGGAGACGGTTGTTCAATGATCATGTTGTTGGTATGAGGATCTCACATATTCATAGTAGCTTAGCGCGGGATAGGAATGGGTTGGACAATATGGCTATAACAGAAAGAGATCTTAGGAATATGATTGCGAAAGAGAGGAAACTGAAGCTTGGGCCTGGTGATGCAAATGCAATGATGAAGTATTTTAACAAGATGGCAGAGGACAACCAATGTTCTTTCAGTCGTCGACTAGACGATGAAGGGTACTTGAAGGATGTGTTATGGGTTGATGCTAGGTCACGAGTGGCTTTTGAGGAATTTTGTGATGTGGTTGCTTTTGATGCGACATATTTGACAAATGACTATGAACTCCCGTTCGCAAACTTTGTTGGAGTCAACCACCATGGACAAACCATATTGCTTGGATGTGCCTTAGTATCGCACGAGGATGCAGAGACATATGAATGGGTATTTAGCACATGGTTGCTTTGCATGGGGGGTAAAGCACCCATTGGTATATTGACTGACCAAGACGCGGCGATGAGAAAGGCACTCCATAATGCTATGCTGCAATCTGTGCACCGATGGTGTATATGGCACATCATGATGAAATTTGGGAAGAATCTAGGTTCGTATGAAAATTACAAAGATTTGAAGGAAGCGTTAACAAAGTCCATGTATGAAAGTACAAGTCCTGATGTGTTTGACAGAACTTGGGTGGCTGCCATAGAGAAGTATTGTAATAGCCCATATTTCTAAGCATGATTAAATAGAGTTTAATTATTTTATTAGCTAAATTAGACTATTCATTTGAAAACACATGGATTTTAAGTAGATATTATTATGGGTCTTATGAGCATTGTGGTGAAATGTTTTAGAATTTTGATGAGTTAAAATCAGATTGTTGACTAAAAAAAAATTGATGAAGACCATTTATCTTTCCTCTCTTTCGTGGCATTAGGAGGAAGAGCCACAACCACAATTTGTTGTCAAATTTGCATGCCTATTTACCAAAATTAAAAACCCCATTCTTCTTCCATCTTCACACGATCCTCTTCCTCCCTACATTACTTGCTCTCCTGCCACCGCGGCTGGTGTTCGTCGCTGCCGTTGATGTGGGTCACGAGCGCTGCCGCCAGCTGGGCTACTGCCCCTTCTTTCTTTCCCTTCTGTTCTGTCGGTGCTGCTGTCCTGATTCATTCTACCGACGCCGTCTGGCCGAAATTCTACTGCCACCATGAGTTGATTGGTGTCACTCGTGCTGCCACCATGAGATGTTATGTGTTGTTGGCCTGGTACTCCTCTAGGTGAGAGGTGTAAGCTAAGTTTTCTTCCTCCTCTTGTTTGATTCAAGCAATTCAAGTCCCTGCAAATGGGTTTTATTTTCTGATTTCTTAAATAAATTCAATTTTGAATCTTATTGTTGTTGAATAGAAAAATCAGTCATGTTAAGAATTTGTCATACTTAAAGATTGAATCTTTTGTCTTTATTTAATTGATTGAGGCTTATAATATGAATTGGTCCTTCTTAAGTAAGTTTATAAAATCTGATTTTTATAAATTATGTTGTTTGATCATATTCTCTATGAATTAGACTTGGGGTTAATTAGAGCAATCTTGTGAGATTGATAATGCGAGTCGGATTAATAGAACAGTTAGCATATAAGGTTTGTATTTAATTCAATGAAGAGCTTATAAGGTATTAGCAAGCCAATTTATTTATCTGAATTGCTAAGAGGAATGATATAAGAGTTGTCGGTTATTCATAAATTGAGGATGGCTATTATTTAAATTGAGTGAGTATATGGAGATAATTTTGTCAGTAAGTATATGTTAGTTAATTGTAACTAGTTCAATGACTTAAGCTCGGGTAATGGAGGAAATTATGTTAAGAAAGTTAGATCAAGTCGTGCATATAAGAGTTAGTAGGAATGAGTGCTAATTCTTTATTATCTACATTATTGAGGTAAATCTTTAAGAATGTGCTATGGAGACCACGCAAGATAAGGGATTCTTGGAGGTAGATTATGGAGTTGAAGCGGTATTTGGAGATCTTGTAAAGGTACACATTGTCCTACCACCTTCCAACTCGGAATTAATGTTTTATACACTTTTATAAACATTATGATTTACATGAAAGACTTGGTTTTCCGACATGAGGTTATTATATTATTGTGCTTAATAAGTTTGGAAATATTTGAAAGCATAATTTGAATATTTGTGACTCTGATTAAATTCATGATAATATATTCTAAGTGTTATATCATTTGAAGACCAAGTTTTGTTAAGTAGATTTATCATTCTATTGATTATGAGTCGGTATAAGTATATCTTGTTTATTGGACCCGAGAGTGTAAGCCATTTGATGGCCCATGTTTCAAATTCATGGAAGTAATTATGGATATTTTGTTATAAATGATCAGAGAAAAAATTTGGATATAATTTTCAATATCTGTATGAGTATTATATTTCGAAACTGAGGAACTAAGTATACTTCAGTTAAGCGATGAGCCCATGAGTTTATGGAGTTTGATTACGTAATTCACTAAAATTCGTGTATATAAAGGTTAAAGCGTATGAAATTATAAAGAGTCGATTCATACAAGTTAGTGATCAGAGCTTGAGTATATGATGTTAGGTAAGTAAATTCTAATTCGAATTCATATATGAATTTTAAAATGTGGTAATGATATAATAGCTTAAGTTATCAAGTTTGAGAAATATGAATTTGAGTTTTGAAAATTATGAATGTGAAAGTTTTGGATACAATAGAAGAACTCGGATTATATCCTACTGTGAGGTTGTAAGCTTGATATATTATGGGTCATGAGAACTGGGAAGGTTAAGGTTATGGATTTCGGAAGTAAGTTATTATTTGGAGATGGTAAGTATATTACAATTTATGATACAAGGATAATGTAGATATATATACTTGGAATTCTATGATAACTATCGAAGATGGCAATGAATCTTTTGAGATATTAGATGGAATGTGAATTGGTGAAGTTGTAAAGTAAGTTTTATAGATATGCTTTCATAAGGAAGGAAAGGTCATACTAAGAAGTAAAAGTATATTATTTAGAGGTATCTTTGGAGAATTTTTGGAATTTGATTTTATAAATCTGGAAATCTAAGTTGGAACGGTTGTAGGTTAAATTGTTTATTTGAGGAGTTTTATTTTGAAATGTAAGTTGTCATGTTAGAAAGGTAAGTCGGGTAATTTGGGGTTGTAATATGGAAGTAAAAATTAAATGTGTGAAGTTTATAGCAGGGATATAATAGCTTAGGAAAGGAGTAATGGATCAAAGCAGTAGTAAAACATTATAATAAAATTATATTACTTAAGCTGTGAGGAACTATACTCGAGTTAGGAATCTTATGCTATGAGTATTAAAATAGCCTAAGTCGAAAAGGCTAGAGTCTTATTATCTAGCTGGAATAGAAAAGGATATAGAATGGAAGGTCGGGGGCGTATAAATCTTGTGAAATAGAGTGTTGGGAACTAGATATATGATTTAATAATGATGGAAATATAGATCTAAGGTTAATTTGGATATAAGTTTATATAATTGGGATTCCAAAGTTCAAACAAGTAATTGAGTCGGGAAAAAGGAATAAGGTTGGGAATACAAACAATAATGGGTGATATTGGACTTCAGGTAATAAAGTTTGTTTCCAGATATTATACTAGTTGAATTACAAGAAGATCGGGAGTTCAAATATTAAAGGGTTTAATCATTAAGATGTGGGATTAACCAGTAAGTCATCTTGGAGGAAGCATAAACTATTATTATAACTATAAGATAAAACTCTAGAAGTTATATGTTTTTGTGTATCTAAATTACAAGAATAGAATATGAGACGTTTTTATATCATGAGATTTAAGTATATGTGATACAACTTTGAAATCAATGGTTATGAGCGATGTAAAATTTATTAGTATTATTACATTTTGACTATAGGACGAGTATTCAAAATGAATAATAAATGATTTACTTGGGATATAACAAGAGAATATTATATTTATTATGATTAAGATAAGTTCAAACATCGATATCTACTCAGGTTATAAGCTATATAGGTTGTTAAATAAGATTAAGGTTTTTTTGATTTTTACCACCTTTTAAAATCACCATTTTTAAGATAACCACCTTATAAGTTAATTTTTTTAAATAACCACCTTATATGACCTAAATCTCTTTAAATACATACCAATTGACAGATTTCGTCCAAGAAATCGGTCTTAAATAAGGGTTTAAACCTTAAATACATTCTAGTGAATAAAGGTGGAGGTGATGAAATCGTTCTTAAACCCTTTTTGAGGATGATTTCCTTGATGAAATCTGTTGATTGGTAGGTATTTAAAAGGATTTAGGTCATATAAGGTGGTTATTTAAAACAATGAACATATAAGGTGGTTATTTTGAAAAACATGATTTTATAAGGTGGTTAAAGTCAAAAAATCCTAAGATTAAATGGAAGATATTTATGAATAAAGGACTTTTGTAACTAAGCTGTAAAGTTTATGTAGAACTTACATTCTATTTTGGGATTCTGATTGATAAACTATGTTTTAGGCTTTAATTATGTTAAGATTATAGAATTGGACTATATTTCCTTTAAAGCCGTATCTGATTGGGTTTTAGCAAATGAATTTTGTAAAGGATTGAATTATACTCAGTTATTGGACTTCAAGTATATATTGTGTTAGCAAACAATTTGAGTTTGTATATGAAATGCCCAAATGCGATTATGTTACGAGATTTTGATATATCTGACTCGATAAGTATGAATTTGAGTTTTAGGAAAATATTGAATTGTGAATTATGTATTTTGATTCTGCATCTGTGAGGGGAAGAAGCTGCTAGAGCAGTGATGAACAACATTCTGTATTCTGTATGTCTGTATTCTGGGGACATGTCCTGAAAAGTCTTGCAAGCAGTACATAACGGAAGAGGGAGACGTCCCTTGTAAAAGCTTCGAAACTTCACCTGGATGGCAACTCTATTCGTGTTCTCTTCCCCAATATAATATGATTTCTATGATTTCTGAAAGAAAATAGAATATGTATTTGAATATGCAAATGGTTTCGTGGAAAGTTATTTCGAACTTTATTTCTGAAGTAATGTTTTACTCTCCCAAGTCTATGAGGATCATGTACCGAATATGGGAATGATTTACAAGAAACTCATTAGAAATATAAGAAAGGAGTTAGTTATGCTACATATACTTGGATTAAAGGTTATTATAAATAAAGCAGAGAAGCATGATATATTACTATATCTTAAGATTATGTCAGAATTAGAGTTGATTATAGGAGATCGTATTATATTCTTATGGTATATTATTGTATCGTCTTGAGGACTTAATTGTAAATATTTTAGGATGTTGTATTATGGGCCTTAACCCCAGGATCATGTTTGTAGATTATGTTTCCGCTGCAAGATAATATATTTTTCAGGTTTATTAAATGTAAATTGAGATTTGTGTATCTTAAGTGTGATTAGCTAGCAGCTCGGAAGTGCGGGCTATTACAAGTATGGTCTAGGTGATGATGAATGGTTTGAAGGTATGTGAGGTTATTGATGTTATTACCTAATTTAGTAATTATAGTTTGTTCATTTGTGGTGAAACAATATGTGGGTTTATGCATTGGTCAAAGATATTAGTTACTCTTAGATATTTACTATAAGTTAATATAAGTTAGTTATTATAAGTTACTTGAACTTAGTTAGTATAATTTAGTGTAAGTTAGTTAGTGTAAGTTAGTTATTATAAGTTACTTGAACATAGTTAGTATAATTTACTGTAAGTTAGTTAGTATAAGTAAGTTATTATAAGTTACTTGAACTTAGTTAGTATAAGTTATTTAATATAAGGAACTATAAGTTTAGTACTGTACTCATGTAGATACTGATGTAAGTTAGTTAATATAATGTTGTAAGTTAATTTATGTTAGTTAATATAATGGTGATTGATTTAATAATAAAAAGGTTGATAGGTATTGGACTGTAATGATGCAAATTATGGGTATATATGCATGAGTATAATATTTTAGTTATTGAAAAGTACCAGTTATATTTTTACAGGGTTATATCGTGAAAGGCACATGTGGGTCCCCGCTTACATGAAACATCTATTTTGGGCGGGTATGAAAACAACCCAAAGGTTGGAGAGTATTAATAGTTTTTTTGATGGTTATGTTCACAAAACGACGAAATTGTGTGAGTTTGCATAGCAGTACTGTAACACGATGGAAGCTAGAGCAAATGCGGAGAAGGAAGCAGATGCGAATAGCACTAGGTACCTCCGTCTTACTATTACAACCTTCAAGCCTGAACTTGTATTTCAAAAGTTGTACACTGATGCTTAATTTAATGAGATACAAAATGAATGTTTGAAGGTGCTTTACCTTCAGTGGAGTGGAAAAAATGAAATTGGAGATGATGTTGTCGAACACTTGTTCGAGGATAGGGTGTGGGTGATGTGCAAGGAGACGAGGAAAGAGGTGCCTTTGGAGAGGACATGTGAGTATGTTGTTCGTATAGACATGGAGACGACCGAGGCTAGTTGTGATTGCAAGATGTTTGAGTCTGCGGGAAAAATGTGTAGGCACATTATCTCGTTGTATGTTAAGTTGAAAATTAAGGAGATTCCTGAAAAGTACATATTGAGGCGTTGGCGGAAAGATGTATTTAGAAAGCACACAATGGTGAAGGTAGCTTATCATGACCCCTCAAAGACAGATGAAGTGCAAAACTATGATAGGATGATGGTAGTATTTGACCCAATTTGCTTGAAGGCTGCTAACTATGGTTATGTTCACACAGTGTTGGAGACTCTCCAACTACTAAACATACGTCTTGATGAGCGGGCATGCTATGAAATTAGCTGGTATGAGTACGAAGCATTGTACCCCGACATCAGTTGGTAATAGGCAGTTGGTGCCAAATTCAGCAGGGATTGGTAGTTCGAATTGGTTGGAGAAAACCCCAAGTGAAGTGGTTGGGTGTGAAGTGGTTGGGTGTGAAATGGAAGGGGAAGGGAGTCGTGTAGACGTAGGCCATGTGAGTCGTGTTGATGTTGTCGACGTAGGCCCTTTAAAAGACCCCCCAAGGAAAAAAACTAAGAGGGCTGCTAGACTGCTTTCCTGTATTGAGAAGAATGTGAAGAAGCAAACAGCGAATGCGAAGAAGTAAGAAGCAACGAAGAAGAAAGAAGCATCCAAGAATCCACGAGGGAAAGGAGTTAAAAGAAAGGATGTTGGAAATGATGGTGATGAGGTATTATGCTTTTAAATACGTACATACGATGGTTGAACATTATAAAAAGTACATTACTTATACATTAATATTGGAGCAGGCTAATACTTAAAATTAGTGTAGTTGAACATACGATGGTTGAATGTAATGTGATGTGATTCATTTAGCAGGCACATCCAGATTTGGAGCTGGAGCTGTGGCCCTCTAATCCTCCTAATGAACCTGAGGTACTTGTGTTGCATCATTTTGTGTTGAACCTGAGGCAACACTTATATTATGCTTAACACCTTATATTATGTTTAACAGGGGTATCAATTTATGGAATTCAACACACACGGCTGAAGGAGAGATGGAACGACTACACTTAGAAGTAATGGAAATGCATAATTATAAACTGATGGAGTTGTACAATAATGTTCTGCACTAGTTAGACATTAACGCATTAAGTAGTTAGACATCTGGTAGGTAGATGCAATACATTGACAATGTAATTATCTAAATGACATCTTCTATCCCACTTGGTGAAATTTGAAATATAACGTTGTCATCTGCTAGGTAGGAGGAAAGTATGATGCGCATGGAACGTAATTTATGACCATTCATAATGGCTATTTGTAAGAAGAAGCGGTTGTTGATGCAGTTGGACCAAGAGAGTCCTAGAGCAGGTTCAACTCTGAGTGCTAGATGAAAGTAGAGTAATGTTGTTGGTTTTGTGGTTGGAGTTGTTGCCTATACATTGGCTGACTTCGTTAGTGCAAACGATTGCGACATTGAAATTGTAGGCTATTTCACGTAGGGTAGCAGAAACTTTGAATAGGAGTTTGCAGCGGGCCGTCATATCGATTTTATTGTTGTCGAATGAACATTGGAATATTGAAGCAATTGAATCTACGACGATAAGCCGAACGTTGCGGGAAGAGTGTTAGGCTACCTGACAAATTTTTGTAATTTCTTTCATCGCGTTTAGTAGTGTATAGGGGTCATCCACTCGCTTTATAGTTATGTTACGAAGGTCGACATACTCCGCATTGTTTCCGTACTTATCCTTCACGTATCCACAAAGTTGTGTAAGACGTGTTTATGGGAACTTGGAGTTCGAGTGTATGTAAATGGATGATCCAAAGAGACCACCACATTCTGGTGGGAGTTGGGTTGTCAATGCTAATTGTAAGCAAAGTTGTGTCTTACCTGAACTGCTCTCCCCACAAAGCTCGCTGATGATACCGGTAGGAAAGCCTCCTCGTAAGATGGTGTCGATTCCTTAGCATCCTACTCCTATTTTTTGTTGGAACCTTCTAAGGGTGGCTAAGTTTATTGGTTCCTTAAGTTGGTTTGAAGGTTGATTAGTGGATGAAGATGGAGTTGTGGTATGTGTTATGGATTTGTTATTAGGTAATTGGGCCCGGGGATCCATTATGGGTTTGCAGTGAAATGGATTTCGATGGTTTGGTATTTATATCGGAAACGTTTAGACTCTTGTGGACCGTAGCCTTGTGGACCGTAGGCTTAGCTGTTGCAAACCCACAAAGTGTGAAAAGCAGACCTCACACCATAAAGCTGTACCAAGGCCTACTACGCGTTTGTGACTGCAACACACAAAAAATATTATTCTGCCCCATATTAATGATGCAACACGCAAAAAATATTGTTCTGCCCCATATTAATGATGCAGCACCGTACTCATCCTTACTTTTTGTCAGCCTTACTTTATGTCACCTGTCATACTACTAATAATAAAATATTTGAAAAACCACATACACAATAATATTAAAACCATACTACTAATAATAAAATCGTTGATAATGGTTACAAATACGAAACTACTAATATCCTTCATAATAAAAATACATAATAATATTAATCATCCTTATACCAGACTACTAATAATATAAAACATAATCATTGACTACAAAATAGTAGTTCATGTAGTAAATATTACAAATACTATAAATATTAAGTTACAAAATAGTAGTTCAGCTACTAAATATTAAACCACAACGACGATGATTTCCTTAACCCATTTTCTTCACGTTGTTCCTGCGAATAGCCTCTTCCTCAAGAAGGAGTTCCGTTTGGACTACAAAAGTGTGCAATAATAATTACATTTACAAGAAAGTAAAGTGAAAATTTGAGTGTGTGGCTTATTTTATACAACAAAATAAAAATAAGTGATTACAAAAGTTTAGTATATTACAAAAGTTTCACACTAAACATAATTATGCTTCAAACAATTAACATTATACAGTTAGACAATTGTAAAAAGTGTGGACCCTAAAGTAATGAATTACATTAATGATATTAAAAAGATTACCAGTTAAATCACATTTTGTAGTAGTACTGAAGTGAACGTTAATAAATGATATTTAAAAGATTACCAGTTACATAATATTACTAAATTCAACGTTAATAAAAAATAAAGTATTATGAAACGTACCCTGACTTCAGTCACGAATTCAGCCTGGGCGCCACCCTGAGCCCTGCGGACATCCACATCGACATCGTTTGCACACCACATTACAACCATCCCCCCACAAATGCCAACGCTCTCCACATAGGCAAACTTCATGGAGGTTCCAAGTAGTGCATGAACCTCCCCAAACTCTTCTCCGATGACCCTTGTTTCTAGTAGAACCATTACCGCCGGTTGATGAACACTGAAGATAGTCCAGAAATGAGAAACGAAAGAAGGCCTTGCACAATCCCTCACACTCCATATTAAAATAGGGGTGTGTGGTGGTAAAGGATTAAGCTGACTGATGCCCCCTCTTAGTCAGACCATAGTGAATCGCCACTCCTCCTCTCTCCTTACTCGAGTAAGAGAACACATGGTCAGCCTTACGTGTGACATTGGTGCCATGACGTGCATGAAATGAAGATCGTGGACGTAACTGGCCATCATAACTTGTACGACATCAGTTCTCATCAAGTATATGAAACCGGAATCAGGAACGGTGACTTTTGGGTCCAAAATGTACCTAGCAAAATCAGGCACAATTTTTGGACTACCTTCCTCATCTAGCTTACATATACTCCAATCTAAGAACACCCTGAAAGCATCTGGTACCTTAATTAGAACAGTTATGTTAGGTAGGTGGCTAATCCTTGCGGGCGACGATGGTTGTTGCATCTTGAGGGGACTGTATAAAGTGCAATCAGGATGATCATGGCGAGGACTGTGTATAATCTTCCTCTGTTACCACGGTGTTGCATCAACTTCCCTAAAGTAGGAGTGGTCCCTCCAATAAATCATTTTGTCGAAATCTAATTTCGGCTTTCTAATGGGTGAGGTGATGCCATATATGGTGGACCGGGTTGAACATTCGGTGAAGGACCACCCTATTGGTGGTTTCATGATGGGGGAAAGGCTTGCAAAATCTCCCATTTGTGTATGTAATTGGGATAAGTTTTTTGGACGTGAAAACTTTGTGTGCAATAAAATGAAGTTATATGGAGTCAACATATTATATGCAGTTACATGGAGTAATATCTAATTGTATAAATATTCTATGCAGCGCACGATTATTACTGATGTTCCCCTTCAATAAAATAGTGTTCACCTAGTAAATAAGTGTTGTTCACATATGACAAAATCATTGTTCCCCTTCAAAAAAATAGTGTTCACCTAGTAAATAAATGTTCACATATGACAAAATCATTGTTCCCCTTCAAAAAGATAGTGTTCACCTAGTAAATAAATGTTGTTCACATATGAAAAAATCATTGTTCCCCTTCAAACAATATTAGGTGTATGTAAATGGGATAATTTTTTCAAAATATGTTGTATTTTACTTGGGATGTTGTGCTTTCGGATCATAATTGGGATCCCTAGTGTAAGTTATGTTGTAATTGAAATTTAACTTATGGTTCCGGAACAAATTGCAATAAGTCTTTATATTGAGTACCAAGCCCACGAAGAAGCAAAGACGTACACTTTTATGTGAGTTTTTTGCCGATGGACCAGCAGGTGGACCAAGTGAGAGATCAGTCCCTATACATGACGAAGTTTGAAGTTAGGTGGACCAAGTGAGAGATCAGTCCCTATACATGACGAAGTTTGAAGTTAGAAATTTCACGTATGCGTAGCTCAAGATCTCATCTTTGATGCATCCTAATATTTTAGAGTATTGTGATGTATATTCTAGTTATTCGTAGGATATTATTTTGGTAGAGTTTTAAGTAAAACTTAGATTTTGATTGTATGCACTCCTAGGTGATTAGGAAAGTAGTAGTAGTAGTAGTAGTAGCATCCTAATTGTATTTAGAAAATATTATGATAAGATTTTGTGAGATGTCATCTAGCTTAGTTAGGGTTGGAAGACCTCTATAAATAGAGGAGAAGCATTGAAGGTGAAAGCAGCTTAAAAAGGAAGGAAGAAGCTCAAGAGTGTCAAGAGAAAGGAGCCGTGAGAGAGCTCAAAGTGTGTGGGGGCTTCGCCCCGAGGGGGAGCGTCTCCTCCAAGTAAGCGGTTTGTGACATATCCATAAAGTCTAAGTAAAGACGAGTGTTGTCTTGTGTTGAAAGTCCTCTTGGTTCGTGCACTGGTTTGCGTACTGGTTTGTGTAGCATCCATAGCTGAATATGAGTTTGTTGGAGGTTGTTTACACCAACTTGTAAGTCTAAGTAGTTGGTGTCGACATATATTGTTGTAACTCTCTTCGTTAATGATAGTATAGTAGTTGTGGTATTTTACCCTCATTGAGGAGAGGTTTTTCCACGTAATTCATCTTGTGTGTTCAATTGTCTTTATAAGCTAGTAGTGCTAGTAGTTTACTTGATAAGCTAGTAGTGCTAGTAGTTTAGGGACTCTTAATCCCTAACAGTTTATGTAAAAACCTTTGTTCCTAGGGTCGCAAATAGTATTCAGTACCTATAAAATAGTATTCTTGATAACGGAAATGTTGTTCAACTATTGGATATAAATGTTATGTTCCGAATTAAGTTAATAGTCACATATTCCAAATGAAGTTGATAGTCACAATTAGTTGAAATATTGGAAATGAACTTATGTTCGAACATAAGTTCAATCAAGTTATCTTTTCATTACATTAAACTACGATCTTATTGGGATCACTTACTGCAATTGAACTTAACTTATTGCAATTGAACTAAACTTATTGCAATTGAAGTTATTTTATTGTATTTCATATGTAGTAGTATTGACATTAAACTACGATCCTAAATAAGTTGAATGTCACGTATTCAGCATTACTATGAACTAATTACTTATGTTCTATGAGTATTTCATAAATAAGATTAATATAATAGGGATCACTTATTGCAATAGAAGTTAAGTTATTGTAGTCGGGGTCACATATTCACCATTACTATGAAAATCACTTATTGCAATTGAAATTGAAGTTAACTTATTGTAATTGGGATGACTTATTCTACTACTAATGTTCAACATTATATCTACTCCCCTAATTAAGTTGAATGTAAATGGGGTCGTCACATATTCACCGTTACTATGAAATTGTAATAGTAAATGATAAATAACATTACTATAATAGGGAAATTATAAAACAAAGACTAAGATAAGGTCGTCATGACAAATTTGAAATTTAAGTGGCTTTAGAAACTATGTATAGTGTGAACAACAAACCTGTTTAATACATAATGTGTTAAATCTAAACCGTGTTAGTTACGAGAAATTACTGTTCTTTTTTAATCGTGTTCAGGGTTTTCACAATATAGTCGGTATTTTGTTTTTTTATCATTTATTAACGCATAAATGTTAAAATTTTATACAAAATTCGTCATTTACTAAACTGTGTTAGTTACGAGTAAAACACCGTTCGTTTGTGACCTAAATCGTGTTCGGAGTATTTAAAATATTGTCCGTTTTTTTTAATAACTAGTGTTCTCTTTCGAGTATAATACTGTTCGTATGTTAACTTAATCGTGTTCATGGTTTTGAAAATATTGTTCTTTTTAGTAATACTATTGTTCTTTAGCATTATATCTACTATTCTTGTTGTTGTAAAATAGTGTTCATGTAGCGTAGCGAACATTAAAATAATTTTAAGTACGGGCTTAAATCAATATTTAAGACTTTACATTGTACATATGTTTTAGGGGCGTTTCAGTGTCAGTTGCACAAGAATTGACAGTAAGGGGTCGTCATCGAACTCGAAGGGGTGGAAGTCTGCTTCATCTGGCGGCGTTAAGTGTAACCACGATGTGGACGCCGTTCTGCGGGTGACCAAAGTGGGTCGGAATGCAGGCATAAAATTTTATGGATGCTCACTTTGGCCGGTAATTTCCATATTTTATATATATAAATTTGTAGGATTTTGTCAATAGAATCTAATTTACATTACGTTGTTTAAATAGGATAAGCGTCAGTGCAGATTCTTCCAGTGGGAGGATGATACGCGCGAAATAATAAGTGAATTGCAAACAACCATCATCGCCATGGAAGAAGAAAAGCGAGCGGTGGAAAAACGTTTGTCAAAGTTCCAGAGGAAGAATTCGGATTTGGTGGATTCGAACATTTTGTTGCAAAACGAAATTGCGGAGCTCAGAATTGAACTTCTTAAAACTTCTAAATCTAAAAAAGCGTCGAATTTTGCTTTCTTCTTGTCATGGGTTGTTTTCGCCATTGTCCTCTATCTTAAGTAATTGTTCGTAATTGTTCTTCTATTGTACTTCTTAATTGCTCTTCGTCTGTACTGTACCTTAAGTAAATGTTCTTTTACCAGATTTTGGACTGTCAACTACGTGACATTGTACTTTGTCTACTAATTGTATTTAAGTTTCCCTTCACTTTATATGTTACTTATCTCACTTTTACTCAACAACCCCTATTGTTGTCATTTATTGTAACTTACAATACCTTATTTTGGCTATAAATCCGGGTAAATCGAAGGAACTCCAACAATATCAAACATTTCAATTTTATTGTCCAATTAACAAAACACAAAACCTAAGCATGAGCACTTCTTCATCCATGTCCATTTCATCAGAAGGAGCTTGCAGTCTATCCACGGTCGGCAGTTCACTGCACCAAGGGGTTCCCATCCCAAAGAAATGCATGTTCATGGTCAAGGGTGCCGACATAGACGATGAGGGAACTGAGTATAATGTTAGTGTGCACAAACCATTTAGGGATGTATACGCAGATTATGCACAAAGGGCAGGGATATCACCAAGTGAATTGTGGTTGGTGTACCATGAAAGACTATTACATGCCGATGGCACGCCATTCACATATAAGTTCAACTCCGGAGATGTCGTCCTCGCTTATAAGAAGGTACAAATTTCGTGTCTATTGTAATTACACAAAATGGTTTTTCCTAATCCATCATTTTAATAACATTTATGAACAGGATACTAATATTGGGATTCCAATTAATCCAAATGGAGACAAGGATAAGAAATGGACCACTTTCACAATTCAAGATCTGCGTACATGTCCAAACGTGGAACGGTTTCGCATGGCAAAAGACAACCTTGTCCAAGACGTTGTGGCTTGATACAGACGTTCTAGAGAGAAAGGGCAGGATTGGTCAATCAGACGTTTACGACGGTGCGGTCATTTATGGCCAAGTCGCGGAGTGAAGCTTAAATAGCTTAAATATGGTTAAGGAAGTAGCTTAACATTAAAAGGAGCTTATATACCTTAATTATGGTTAAAAATTATCTTAACAATTACCTTAAATACCTTTATTATGCTTAACAAATATCTGAAATACCTTTAATATGGTTACGAAAATAGCTTTATTATGGTTCATAAAAAAGCTTAATTATGCTTTACAGTTAAATTGTTGTCGTTAGAATTTAACATTTTGTACTATCGTATGTATGGAGTGAAAATGTTGTCGTATCGTAAGGTGAAGTAAGGTGAAGTATCGAGTATAAATTTATAATATAAACAAATGTTGTAGTAGCTTAATGAAGTATGAAGTATGAATTATATACTACATTATGGTTAATTAAGCTGTAATGAAGTGTGGACAAAAATATGTTGTGCTACATAGAATTATGTTTACCAATAAAGTTTACAAAAAACATAACCATATATGACTAGCACACAGATTACATATGGGCCCGTTACAATAAGTGTGGCAATTCTCTAACTATTTACAAAACTGCCACTGAGCCCATCCCTTAGGTAGAGGGTGGCCCATCTGTTTGGTACTTACGAAAACTGACAGTTACGTACAAAAAAGTCCAAACACCAACAATTGGTTAGCTTGCATTAGCTACAAAATTTACTATTATACTTTGCGTTCCCTACAACTTACTCAACAAGTCTTTCACACTATCCCTTGCCTCGTTGAAGTCACACATGACGTCCTCGCTCAGCAACCATTTTCGCTCCTCCACGATTTTTCCCTGCTTTTTCTTTGTTAGTTGTACACAAAATGCGTAGTTCAACCATTTCAAGTAAAATACAGGATTATAACATTACCAATTGCATGCTTTCAACAAATCGATCAGCGTTCATCTTTATTGATATCAACATAAAGACACCACAAATTGGAATCACTCAATGTAAAGCTTTTCATTGAACTTGTTATAATTCACCACAGTTATAACATAACTTACGTGTCCGGTTGTTTATTCAAGTGCATTGAAGTCCTAGGCCACGCCAACAGTTATCCCGGCTCCCACCGACTGTCCACACTCCCAAACAACCGGTCCATGGCAAAGCACTGTTTTCACACAACAAAACTGAATTATAGCATTACCAATTATCATATAAGTTCTAATACTACGGACTTGAAGGGGACCATGCTTACCAACTTAACGAGGGTAATGTGATGAACATCAGCAGCTGCACTTATTTCCATAGAGTCTATGACAAGAACCTCCTCTTGATTAATGGAGAATGCCGCACACCACCAATGATCGTCCTCTAAAACTGGTACAAACACCTAACATTAACCCCAAACATGTTTCCATTATTACTTCCTAAAACCAAACCAAACAACACTGTACACGTACCACACTAATCCTCTCATAGGATGTAACTCCCCAATACTTTATAGACGACTGTATAATTCGATCAACACTTTTCCAACTATCTCCTTCTACTTGCATCACCCTTATCTACGCGCAGCAAACAATATCTATTACTATTTTGGATTAACATCACCACGGAACAATTCAATATAACAGTGATCTTGCTAACTGCAAAGGTAGGATCCATCATCAATCTACAACTTCTGTTCCCAAATCGTTTCCTCCACACTTTCGAATAAAGACAAGCTACTACACGAACATACTGTCAATTGATCAACGGAAAACATTAGAATTTACGACTAACCATAAACAACTTCAATGAACTTTGAATGTATCACTTACATTATCGTCCAATCGGCCACGAGCTTGTGCAACACATTTGCAACTACTCAATCTTGCATTGTGTCCATCACAATTTATTATTACCGGATCTTTTCACAATTTTGTACATAAACACATAACACACTTACTTTTAACAAGGATGTTTTGACAAGGATGTTAACATATAATAATTGAAGTGCTACTTTTAAAACACTTACTTGCATTTCAGCATCAAGTCAAAGAGTTTGTCCTTGATTAAGGCCCTACGCTGCCACATCTGCTCGTATTCCTCACTAAGAACAACAGACAACTTTGTCTTCCTTTGTCTTTGGCTCCGCTGTCCCTGTTCACCAACAACTCCCTGTTCACCAACTACTGATGGTGGAGACAGCAGTGGTTTGTTCCCCTTGCCGTTCTTCTTTATTACCAACGTTTTCCATGCCTTGTTCTTCCTCATTAGAAGGTCATTCGTTTTCCATTCCATGTTCATCTACATTACGAACTGTACCAATTTCAACCTAATTATACTTTGACCCCTCTCCCGTCCTACACCCCGTGATATCCTCATTATGGACATCTAGGAAATCATGAATACATTTTTATTCATTTTATCATAATTAATTCTACTACTAAACTAATCAAAAGGAACCAATTTCTTTCCTCACCTGACATCAACAATTGCTCATATCCATTCACATTGTCCTCTCCATCTTCATTTTGTGGTGTTGATGGTGTACATGTTGCTTCCATCATCTCATGTGGTTCCGCTGTTGTCTCCACACTTACAACCTCCCTTTCATGTTCTTCTGCTGCTGTTGTCTCCACATCTTTTGCAACCTCCGCTTCTGCCTCCCTTTCATGTTCTTCTGCTGCTGTTGTCCCCACATCTCTTGCAACCTCCGCTTCTGCCTCCCTTTCATATTCTTCTGTTGGTGTTGTCTCCACATCTCTTGCAACCTCCGCTTCTGCCTCCCTTTCATGTTCTTCTGTTGCTGTTGTCTCCACATCTCTTGTAACCTCCGCTTCTGCCTCCCTTTCATATTCTTCAGCTGTTGTTGTCTCCACATCTCTTGCAACCCCCGCTTGTGCCTCCCTTTCATGTTCTTCTGCTGCTGTTGAATCCAAAACGAATCCGGAGAGAATCCAAAACCCTAGTTGAATTTTGAGACGAAATGCGCCTAAATTCTCCATATCCTGGTTACCAATCGAGTTATTGAGACGAAATACGCCAATATACTTGATTCTTGCTACTGATTTTCATTAAAGATCTTATCTTTTAATCAAGAAAGTTAAAGAAAGCCACTAAACTACATTAAAAGAGCCTAATTTCGTGTTTCTTGTTTCAAGATCCACATCAAGTGGTGTGGCTACTGCCTCCATCATACGTTTCGTGCGCCCCACACTTCCCCACTGTCGTGCTCTTTTCTTTCCCTTCCACCATGCCTGATGAACCCGAAACTTGGCAACAAGTCATCCAACAACTTGCTGCGCAAATGGCTGCTATGAACGATTAATTCCGAAATAAAAACATGCCTATAATTTGGCGACTTCACTGGGGAGGATTTTAAAAATTAATTTTTTTAAATGAGTGGTGAAACTTGAAAAATACGACTCATCCTTATTTTATGCCTTAGATTAATATACAGTTTTGCATATGCATGGCTATTGTTCAGCCATCATAAGGACAATCTACCTTGCCTCATTAGCACATGTTCTATGTGTGAGGTCACCCTCGAGGGGTTTGCGCTTTGTCCTTCCAAAAAGCTTCCTGAGCGATAGTGTTGGATCTTAGTCATAAGCAAACCTACCCAACCATGGCATTGTTCTCTTGTTCCTGACTTGAGACTGGAGTGCGTCTTACACGTGGCCACCTCTTTAAGCAGGGGTACGAAGCGTGGGATCAATCTCTTAGTCATCGACCCTTTTCAGACTGGAGTTTAGGCTGGAACTTTTGCATCCATGTAATATGACATTTGCCTGTGATTGCAATTCTTGTCTGCTATTATTCTGTCAAATTGTCATCATTATGCGTCGTATCTAAAACCGCGTCTAAAAACAAGAAAAATTCATCAATCGGTCAATTCACCGCCTAAATCCCCGAAAAACGTGTCGGGGAGTAGTGCGCCAAGCGCATTAAGTTGCATTTTTTTTAATTTGCTATCATCCTTCCCGTGTATAACCCATCTCACTGCGGCTTATCAATTTTTTTAATTTGCCATCATCCTTATCTTAATCATGTCATTTGTAAACCTAGGCTCTGATACCAACTATAACACCCCTGAATTTTGAGTTACTATCAATATTAAATAATAATAAAATTCTACAGAAAAATCGACAGAGCTCCGTCTAAAATATGGACTGCCTAAAATTTAATTTAGGACTCGCGTCCAATTATAAACCTCTTTCAATAAAACCAGCAATCCAAATTCTCAATAATCCTCATCCAGCTCAAAAAAATCCACTTCCATATATGCATAATTACCCGAAATTCCAAAAGTGTCATTCCACGGTTATTGCGAGAATAACCGTTAAGGATAAGCTACGTAGACTGAATCTAAGTCAAAGCAAAACTTAACTAAACTATTACAGTCCAGACAATTAAAGGTTTAGGTGAATTAATATTTACAACCTTAAATCCCAAAATGATAATATATATACATATATAGTGCAGCGGATAAAGAACTACTATAACTTTAACTAGCAAAGCTGGTGGAACGTTGCTTTCAGCCCACACCCCACACCAAACCTGTAAGATCTTCATGTACATGCACACATCGGCATGTAGTATCAGCCAAACTGGCTGAGAAAGATTCATACTATAAAGCCAAACATATATGCAGGTAGGATAATAATATATCCTATAAATCATCTTCTTTTAAATCAATATTATAAGTAGCAAGCTATATGAAACCTTTTGTTGTATTCCTTTTCTAAATCAAATCATTTCTTTGTTTTTCTTAAAATAAATCCTTTCTTTCTTTTACTTTCACAAAGAGAGAGTGATAAACCTATGGAATGGAACAAACTTTCCTTGCCTTTGGGCTAGCTAGGCCCTCCAGATAACTTATAGACAAAGACTCCTAGTGTGCACACCCCACAAACGGCCAAACCATAGCAGAAGATCTATGTCCTAGGCATTGATCAACGTGCCCCCCAACTGAACTGTAATATCGATATCGAGACAAACCCGGCAAAGTTCCAATTTCCTTGAGATACTACTCAGGTAATCTCAACCATTTTGAAATCACAAAATTATTTATTTGAGATACCACATAGGTGTAGACACATAATCGTGTCTCCCCATTTAGTACCCTATGATGACTAATACCCCGCTCTAATTCGACCGGATCAAGGAAAGAATAAAGAATGAGTCTAAGATAAAATATTTTAAGCCGAAAACCATTTTCTAACTCTTCTTAAAAAAGCCCATCTTCGAAAACCTTTTTAGTTTCATGAAAACCCAATTTTTAAAACCCTTTTTCTAGCCCAATTTAATTAATAGAATTAATTAATTATATTAATTTGCTTTGTTAATAAAAATATCTTTTTATAAAAAATCATCTTTTTTCCAAAGTGTTTTCAAATATTTTTACCTAACTATTTTATAAAAATCTTTTAAGAGACCTAATTATTTTCAGTTACCTATTGCATCCCAACTACCTAAACCTATATAAAGATTCTCTCATCTCCTCACTAGAATCACTCGGCAAATTACAGAACTTCTACAAAACTAATCTCCCGGCTCACAGCTCAATCTACGACAAAACATACAAAAACTCACAGAGCTCCACCTTACAAACAGACTGCACAACTCACCAAGATCATCATACGCCATATTCCGTCACACTAATCCACCGCCTAACAAAACTCTTCTAACCTACCTGATCCTTCATATATCATCCTTCACTCATAAACTCATCTTGATTATTTCCCATAGCTAAGTCAACGCCACTTTCCCAACATTGTCTACCTGATTCATGTGATATAATACCTTCGACACATCATACCCTTACTCCTCATCATCACATACGACAACATCAAACAAATCAATATTTTTTCAACTAATACTCGACGCATACATGATACAACACCATACATACAACGCAAGACCCAATTCTTTTTTAAGACTTATTCAACAATTCAATTTTCCAAGATCCGTACAAATCAACGACCTCGAACGGTGGTATAATTTCTGAGGGTCAACTAAATTAACAACCTTTAATTTTTTTCTTTATTTCTTTATCTTTATTATATTTCTTGAAGTTACTAACCTTCTATTCATAATTTAGATTGTTAACTCGTCCCTGCGACTGTAAGTATTGTATATATTATACTAATTCCCTGCAATATTTTCTTTTCTTATTTTTATTTATTATCATACTTGCCTGATCATTATATGCCTATTATATGATTGTCCTGTTTTAATGCTTTTATCACCCACATGTTATTTTTGCTAATCAAAGACCTAAAGAACTGTTCTAATATTAATCAGATTAATTTAAACAACCTGCTAGGTTCCTTGTAATTTGATTGCCTAATAACATATCACTAAAAAAATAGTCTTTTTATGTGTTTCCTGAACCTACTTAGACTAATTATTTTTAGGGTGGTTAAAACATTATTTGATTATTCTTTGGCATAAAATCTGCAAATGAATCGATATTTAGTAGAGGCCAACTTTGGGCGAATGTGGTTCATTATGACTATATTTGTACCCTCACTCAATCTTTGGTTCACTTTGACCATCTATGGAGTCAGGACGGGGAAATCTACATTGGATAATTTGTCCCTATGATTTTCCCATATCCAATTAGGTTTATGATTCTTCCTAAAAAGAATTATTGGCGACTTCTTTCAATACAAAATAATTTTCAATAAAACCTTAACAGTGGGGTAGTCAAATATAATACGCGCTCACCTCGCGTAGGCGAAACAAAAACACGCCTACAATTTGGCGACTTCACTGGGGAGGATTTTAAAAACTTAATTTTTTACATGAGTGGGTGAAACTTGAAAAATACGATTCATTCTTATTTTTATGCCTTTAAATAATATACTGTTTTTGCATATGCATGGCTACTGTTCAGCCACCATAAGGACAATCTACCTTGCCTCATTAGCACATGTTCTATGTGTGAGGTCACCCCCGGGGGGTTTGCGCTTTGTCCTTCCAAAAAGCTTCCTGAGCGATAGTGTTGGATCTTAGTCATAAGCAAACCTACCCAACCATGACATTGTTCTCTTGTTCCTGACTTGAGACTGGAGTGTGTATTACACGTGGCCACCTCCTTAAGCAGGGGTATGAAGCGTGGGATCAATCTCTTAGTCATGGACCCTTTTCAGACTGAACTTAAACCTGACCAATAGTTGAATGTAGAACTGGACTTTAGGTTGAGAACTTTTGCATCCATGTTGCATGACATTTATGTGTGATTGCAATTTTTGCCTGCTAATATGCTTTACGCCCGAAATTATTGTAACTCGTGTCTAAAACAAATCGTCGTTTTCGCCCGAACATTCGTCAATTTACCAACACGCGTGCCGCAGAGCATTACGCCAAATGCAATAAGTTGCGCCTGGCGCTATGCACCTGCGCCAGACGCATAGAGTGTGCGTCGCGCGCAACAGTTGCGTGGCACGCAGCCTATTCGTCCCATGCTTATTGGTCTTTTGACCTTTATTCGAGTCTAAGATAACAAGTTTGCATCGTATCATATTAAAAAAAAAATGCAGTCTTTTCATGCAAGGTCAAGTCCGTCTAAAAAAAATGCATCTAAAGGGTCATTGTAGAGTTAGAGTTGTCATGCATGTCTACCTCTTCCCACTTTCTCCCTGCTGTTCAACTAATCTTCCCTATCAATCTTAACTCACCATATTCAATCAAATTTCAAAATCTTACATTTTTTCAAAATCAATCCTACAATCTCTTCTATTCTACTCTTTTTCAAAAACATTTATAAATCATAATTATGCACGACATTTACAAAAATATTTTCAAAATTAATCCATCATATTTTCCTAACAAAAGATAAAACAAAGGGGTTCCTTCCAAAAACGGATTTCAAAAATTCTAAGCCCATTCTAAACACCTTCAATTCAATCCGATCAACCAAACTCAATTTACTTGCATTCAATCTAGGCCCATATGCATTAGAGTCCACTTTGCATTCATTTAGGCCCATGTGCATTTCTGTCCATACATTCACTAGCATTGAGTCGATCTTAGGCCCATATAAGTCTAGTTCATTTCAAAATCTAGGCCCATCTGCATCTTTATGTGAAGTCTAGTCCAAGTCTATCCCTAGTCAATTCCAATCTAAGTCTAAGTCTAGTCCAATCCAAATCGTAGGTCCATTTAGGCCCAAGTCATTCCCTAGGTCTAGTTTGCATTATATGCAAACCCTAGTCAGTCTTCGGACTATAAAAGTCAGTCATAGGACTATAAAGTCAGTCTTCGGACTATAAAAGTCATTCTACGGACTATAAAAGCTCAGTCTTAGGACTATAAAGTCAGTCTACGGACTATAAAGTCAGTCTTCGGACTATAAAAGCTCAGTCTTAGGACTATAAAGTCAGTCTACGGACTATAAAAGCTCAGTCTTAGGACTATAAAGTCAGTCTACGGACTATAAAAGCTCAGTCTTAGGTATATAAAGTCAGTCTACGGACTATAAAAGCCCAGTCTTAGGACTATACATTTTGCCTAGGTCTAGTTTGCATTACATACAAACCCTAGTCAGTCTTAGGACTATAAAATTTCCCTACATCTAGTCTGCATTATATGAGTTCAGTCTTAGGACTATAAAATTTCCCTAGGTCTAGTTTGCATCATACGTAAACCCTAGTCAGTCTACGGACTATAAAAGTCAAGTCTACGGACTATAAAAGTCATCCCCCAAGTCTAATCATTCAATTTGCTTGCATAGTCCAGTCCATGTCTGCATTTGCATATAGCTAGGCTCATGTCGCCATCATAACCATCTCTAATCATTTCCCATCCTCTTTTCCATTTTCATTCTCCAATTTCCCATTTCCATTTCTCCTCTCCATTTCGCAGTTCAAAAACGTTATTTCTTAAAATTTATGAGGTCCATCCGATTTCTGTTCAGGACAGGTCGTGAGATTATAACTTGGGAACGTCCAATAGAGACGCAACAAGGTCGACCTACTCCCTGACTCGTCAAGCGCATCCTAACTTTTTCAGACGAATCCTCCGACTCTTCTGAATCATCATCCGAAATGGGAGACACTAATGAACAGCTTAGTGCCATTATGGCTCAACTCACACTGATGAACTCTCGTCTTGAGGAACAAGACATAGAGATTAAGGCACTAAGGGAGAAGATCACTGAAGAAGACGAGCAAGGCGACACTCGACCACCATTCAAAACCAACACAGATTTAAGGTTTGAAAAACTCGAGCAATTGATCCAGGCAATTCCTGCACTCGAGAGTCAGGCTCATGACCATGACATTATTGATCCTGAACTAAGGGAAAAGCTCCCTAAAAAGGTAACATTGGGTGACCTCCTAAAATTCAAGGGGGTTGAAGACCCAGATGATCACTTGAGAGCTTTCTCCATCTCTATGGCTCTGAAGGGCATGTGCAAGGACCTGTTTGCTTATGTCTTTCCTTTAACCTTGGATACACATCCATCCAAGTGGTTCAGATCACTGAACAAAGCTAAGCTGAAGGACTGGGACTATATCAGAGAAAAGTTCCACAAACAATATGTATATAATACTCAACTTTCCATTGGCCTTCGTGAGTTGGAATTAACCAAACATAATGCCTACGAAGATTTCGTCACCTTCCTTAACAGATGGAGGGAAAAAGCTGCACAAATGACTAATAGGCCATCTCAGGAGGATCAATTCCAACTGGTGATCCGTAAGTTGCAGCCTAAGTATGGGGATCATATCAAGTTCCAACCCATATAGTCTTTCACGAAGCTCTATAAGGCAGGCCTGCTGATTGAAGAAGAGGTACGGGCCAACAAGAACAAGGGTTCTAACAACAACAACTCTTTCAAGAAGAGTAGTAACAACCCTTCTAGCTCTAATGTCAATGCCCTAACTACTGAAAAGGGAGGTTATCAAAATCCTCAACGAACATTCACTCCATTGGGCGTGACTCTTGAAGAAGCCTTCACTAGGCTTCATGCAAGAGGAGCAATACAGCCTATCGGTCCCACTCCAGACCCTGCACCTGAAAATAGGCACAAGAAGTGGAACCCTAATGCCTATTGTAAGTACCACCGAGGGAATGGACACCGAACATCTACGTGTTAGGCCTTCAAGAATACTCTGCAAGACATGGTTGAAAGTGGCAGACTTCCGATCCCGCCGGCAGCAAAAGTCAATAACAACAGCAACCCCTTGGGAATAATCTCAACAGTGCAGGAGGCTTAGTCATTTAACGCTAGTTTTATAGGTTGAGTCGGAGAGTCCCTCCCCTAGCTCCTTCATTCCTTTCTTGTCGAGTCTATGGCATTTAGGTTTTTATTTCTAATAAGCGTTGTTCTATTTATTTCTAATTAATAAAGGAATTTCATTTTCATTTTTCATTGGCCTTCCATCATTTTATTTATGCTTCTAATTCAATGATGAAACTTAAATCACCTAATGAACTTGACTAATAATAATAAAAAAGATATGAAATAAAAAAAAAGAAAAATGAATAAAAATGGACATACTTTGGATCAGGAGTTATTCCCTCATCCTTAAACCATCATAAACCAAACAATCCCTTCAACATCAAGCTCCACAAACATCCTTCAAGCCTTCCAGTACCCTAAACCAAACTTGTGTGCAAGCCTCACTACAAAAAAAAAAAAAAAAAAGACATCAGATCTGAAACTACGAATGGTCTGATTCCGTACGGATACGTAGGAATCCTTATCTAGAGGTCCGACCGCTTCAATAAAATAAAATAGGTCATGGTCTAATGATTTGACTTTCTAGAATTTAGGAGCATAATCTCTTTCTAGATCCCGACATAGACTGGAGTCTGAACCTAGCCTCGTCAAAGCCTTTTCCCACCTACATTCATTTGAGTCACAAAATTTAAACCTTTTATTTTTCAATCCAAGCTCTCCTTGTCCCTGAACGACTCTCCGATAATTCCATGGTTTCTGGCGATATTTGACTTTACCTATATCGACTCTCCAAAGAAGAATCCCCAGCGACAACTTTCAACGTTCAAGACAGATCAACTACATTTCAATATCAAATCAAGTACATTTCAATTAAGGCTCAAACCTAATTCAGGCAAGCTCACCCAAAGAGGGGGATTCCTATGTGTGGTAGTTCCTCCAAATTAAATCAAACTCCTGAAAAGTTGTAATCTGCGGAACTCGTTTACGGACCCCGATTATTTACTAAAAAACATTTTTCGGAAATCGTTCAATCTATTTCTAATCATTCTATCTCTCTACATATCTAGATCTTCTAGCCTTGCAAAATCCTGACCTTTCATTGCAGCTTTGCAAAACCCTGACCTTGCATTGCATTTCATACATTCTAATCCTGCATAACCCTGACCTTGCACGACATGTCACCCTTTAGCTTTGCATAACCTTAATCCTTAGAGAGTCTAAGTTTGCATCATTGCACCACTATGTGCTTATGTGAGTTGTTTGCATTTATCTGGTAACATCTTTCCATGCAGGTAATTAGATTGCTTGTAGTTATTGTCCTGCATACTAACTTTGTTTTGCAGAGACCGGCGTAAATAGATCAGTTCTTAACTGCAGAGCGTTTAGAATCGTTCTCCGTCCCGACACCGTATACTTTGACTATCTATTTCCTGAACCTCAGTCAAAGTGGGGGCTTCTGTAGACACATAATCGTGTCTCCCCATTTAGTACCCTATGATGATCAATACCCCGCTCTAATTGGTCCGGATCAAGGAAAGAATAAAGAATGAGTCTAAGATAAAATGTTTTAAGCCCAAAACCATTTTCTAACTCTTTTTCAAAAAGTCCATCTTCGAAAACCTTTTAAAAGTAGTTTTACGAAAACTCAATTTTTAAAACCCTTTTTCTAGCCCAATTTAATTAATAGAATTAATTAATTATATTAATTAGCTTTGTTAATAAAAATATCTTTTTATAAAAAATCATCTTTTTTCCAAAGTGTTTTCAAATATTTTTATCTAACTATTTTATAAAAATATTTTAAGAGACCTAATTATTTTTCAGTTACCTATTGCATCCCAACTACCTAAACCTATGTAAATATTCTCTCATCTCCTCACTAGAATCACTCGGTAAATTACAAAACTTCTACAAAACTAATCTCTCGGCTCACACCTCAATCCACGACAAAACATACAAAAACTCACAGAGCTTCACCTTACAAACACACGGCGCAACTCACCAAGATCATCATACGCCATATTCCATCACAATAATCCACCGCCTAACAAAACTCCTCTAACCTACCTGATCCTTCATATATCATCCTTCACTCATAAACTCATCTTGATTATTCCCCATAGCTAAGTCAACGCCACTTTCCCAACATTGTCTACCTGATTCATGTGATATAATACCTTCGCCACATCATACCCTTACTCCTCATCATCACATACGGCAACATCAAGCAAATCAATATTTTTTCAACTAATACTCGACGCATACATGATACAACACCATACATACAACGCAAGACCCAATTCTTTTTTAAGACTTATTCAACAATTCAATTTTCCAAGATCCGTACAAATCAACGACCCCGGACGGTGGTATAATTTCTGAGGGTCAACTAAATTAACAACCTTTATTTTGTTTCATTATTTCTTTATCTTTATTATATGGGATATTTCCTCAGGTACCCCTGAGGTTTGGCGTAATTCCCAAGATACCCCCCACATTTGGGGAATTCCTCAAATACCCCTGAGGTTTGTGTTTGGGCTCAAGATACCCTTACTATTGACGGAACCCTAACGCCGTTAGGTTTTCTGTCCATAGTATCCCCAATTTTCTCTCTCCTCCCATTCCCCCACCCACTGCCAACTCCCTCCCCCGCCCCGGGCCGACGGCCGGCGACCACCACCACCCCCGGCCGGCCTGGCGACTCTACCCCCTCCCTTCGCCGGCCAGAACAACAGCACCCCCGGCATTGGAGCCGGCGACCCCACCCTCTCCCTTTCCCCCACCCTCGACACCCCACCCTAGCCCTCCCTTTCCCCATTCTCGATTCCCCCACCCCACCCCGACACCGCCACCTCCCCCCTTTCCCCCTATCGGAAATGGCCCCCCTTCCCCGTCCCCATCGTGAGTCGCCCCCTCCTCTTCCCCACCCAGATACGCCGCCCCCAAACCCTTAAACCCACCCCCGAAACCACCCTAGGGTGCTGCTGTGCTGCAGTTTTGCTGTTCTGGCCAGCGCCAACGTCGGGGGTGAGGGAATCGGGAATGGGGAAGGGAGGGGGAAGGGTCGCCGGCGCCGGAGTGGGTGGTGGTCACCGGCCGTCGGCCGCTGACTGGGGCAGGGGGTTGGCAGTGGGTGGGGGAATGGGAGGAGAGAGAAAATTGGGGATATTATGGACGGAAAACCTAACGGCGTTAGGGTTCCGTCCATAGTAAGGGTATCTTGAGCCCAAACACAAACCTGAGGGGTATCTGAGGAATTCCCCAAATGTGGGGGGTATCTTGGGAATTACGCCAAACCTCAGGAGTACCTGAGGAAATTTCCCTTATTATATTTCTTGAAGTTACTAACCTTCTATTCATGATGTAGATTGTTAACTCGTCCCTGCGACTGTAAGTATTGTATATATTATACTAAGTCCCTACAATATTGTCTTTTCTTATTTTTATTTATTATCATACTTGCCTGATCATTATATGCCTATTATATGATTGTCCTGTTTTAATGCTTTTATCACCTACATGTTATTTTTGCTAATCAAAGACCTAAAGAACTGTTCTAATATTAATCAGATTAATTTAAACAACCTGCTAGGTTCCTTGTAATTTGATTGCCTAATAACATATCACTAAAAAAATAGTCTTTTTATGTGTTTCCTGAACCTACTTAGACTAATTATTTTTAGGCTGGTTAAAACATTATTTGATTATTCTTTGGCATAAAATCTGCAAATGAATCGATATTTAGTAGAGGCCAACTTTGGGCAAATGTGGTTCATTATGACTATATTCGTACCCTCACCCCCGAACTCAATCTTTGGTTCATCTATGGAGTCAGGACGGGGAAATCTACATTGGATAATTTGTCCCTATGATTTTCCCATATCCAATTAGGTTTATGATTCTTCCTAAAAAGAATTATTGGCGACTTCTTTCAATACAAAACAATTTTCAATAAAACCTTAACAGTGGGGTAGTCAAATATAATACGCGCTCACCCCGCGTAGGCGAAATAAAAACACGCCTACAATAGGCAATCTCAACAACGTGAAAATACAAAACCTATTGTAACTCCTTGTATTTGTGGTTCACTAACCAAACTTTATACCTTAGAGGAACTTCTTCTCATTCAAACCAATCTTAACCAAAATGAGATACATACCTTTTAAAACTTTTCTCATAGCTATAGAATGTTTCAGTAAGATTCTTACCTTTTCGAAACGCACTGATACATGTGCGTCAAGGTGACTCAAAATATTACAATTAGATGATCTTTTCAATTACTGGATTTGGATCATCTTACAATTCAAGGTCGCAAAAGCCCAACTTTGTCACTTATATTCCATGGGAGTACGATTGAAACCCAACATTAAGCAACAACATCAACAAAGGCGTGAAATGTGGCGTGCAAAGAGTAACCCAAAGTTCTGTTTTGGGCAATGATGTTTTATTCGCTTTTGTTGTTATTTTTAAGCTTGTAATAAACCTTGAGATTACTCATAATGTATCTCATAATTAGGTGTGTGATTAGTGTGATGATTAGGCATGATAGGCATGTGTTTAGGAGGAGTTTAAACTCCTTAGTTGCTGATTATTTCACTTTGTAACAGCTCATTGAATGAGCTTAATGAGGGGCGTGAATCAAGGAGCTTTTCATGCTCCTTGAAACAGATTTTTAGGGGGCGGTTTTCTTAAGATTTTTGTGAGTGTTTTAGCTTCCTTTTGCTGCTCCTAAGTCTATATAAGGAGAGCTAATGATCAATGAAAATCAGCTTTGTGATTTGATAAAAAACTTTGTGTTTAGCCCTTAAACTTTGAGTGTGTCTCAAGTTCAAGAGTTCCTTATTACTTTGAGTGTGTTCTGGAGTAATAAGCTTAGGAATGGTTGAGTGGGTCTTGCCTCTGGCCTAAAACCCCAAATCATTGGTGTGTTCTTGTGATTTGGTTCTATCCTTTGGTTACGAGTGATTTAGAGTGCTATTGTGAGTATTCTTGGTTCCTTGTGTTTAGATTCATCATCTAATACTTTGGAAAGTATTTTTAAATTCACATCATCTGGTATCAATGATACATGTACGTCAAGGCGACTCAAAATATTACAATTAGATGATCTTTTCAATTACTGGATTTGGATAATCTTACAATTCAAGGTCGCAAAAGCCCAACTTTGTCACTTATATTCCATAGGAGTATGATTGAAACCCAACATTAAGCAACAACATCAACAAAGGTGTGTATTGTGGCGTGCAAAGAGTAGCCCAAAGTTCTGTTTTGGGCAATGATGTTTTATTCGCTTTTGTTCTTATTTTTAAGCTTGTAATAATCCTTGAGATTACTAAGAAAGTATCTCATGATTAGCTGTGTGATTAGTGTGATAATTAGGCATGATAGGCATGTGTTTAGGAGGAGTTTAAACTCCTTAGTTGCTGATTATTTCACTTTGTAACAGGTCATTGAATGAACTTAATGAGGGGCGTGAATCAAGGAGCTTTTCATGCTCCTTGAAACTGATTTTTAGGGGGCGATTTTCTTAGGGTTTTTGTGAGTGTTTTTGCTTCCTTTTGCTGCTCCTAAGTCTATATAAGGAGAGCTAATGATCAATGAATATCAGCTTTGTGATTTGATAAAAAACTTTGTGTTTTAGCCGTTAAACTTTGAGTGTGTCTCAAGTTCAAGTGTTCCTTATTACTTTGAGTGTGTTCTTGAGTAATAAGCTTAGGAGAGGTTGAGTGGGTTTTACCTCTGGCCTAAAACCCCAAAACATTGAATTTGTCCTTGTGTTTTGGCACTATCCCTTGGTCCGAGTGACTTTGAGTTGAATTGTGAGTGTTCTTGGTTCGTTGAGTTTAGATTCATCATCCAATACTTTGGAGGGTGTTTTTAGATTTATATCACGCACAGTAAAGTGACTTAATCAGTACGGCTCCTCAATGAAGCCGAAATCTACAATATAAACATATATGTATTAACTCCGGCTTTATAAAATATCAACCTCTTACTTCAAATAACATAACTAACTAATACTAACACTACTAAAACTCTCTTAGTTTATATAAAATCAACATTAAGATTTATAATGTATATTTGAATACTCAAAATCTCATTTCAAAATATATATATGAAAGTCTAGAGTTTTACCCCAACTGATTCCACATCAAAATAAACATGCATTATATTTAATTTCAGTAGAAACTTAAAATAGGGATATCTTTCTCCTATGAACTCCACATAAAACATTTCTTGAGTCTAACTTGGGTGAAATTTCGATACGAACAACTTTTGAGAAATAGTATTTTAGCTAAAAACGCCCATAAACTGTCGAAAAACAGCAATTACGAATCTGACCTGTAATTCCTACGAGTTACAATTCTCGTTGATAAACTTATATTATTATTAATATGGAAAATTCCATTCAATCAAGCTACAACCAACACTCATAATCAAAAACCCCCAATTCAATTTCAAGCTAGAAACCCTAACTTCATAAACTTTGAGAAAACTAAATTTAAATTCAGATTACAACTTACCCACTATTATGGAAGATTATTGATGAAGAAAACTTGTGAAATCACCCATGAAAACGTACCCTAAACCCCAAATCGCACCGAAAACTCGGCTTCTTTGCTGCCCCTCCTCCTCACGGTGCCGCGCGGTGGTTCTATTGCGTTGTGGTTGTAGTGCAAACTAGAAAGGTTAAAGGTGATGGACTTTTGTGAGGATGAAAGTTGAAGGATCTTGAGAGAAGGAGATGGAGATGGAGATAGAGGAAGAACGTGATATATGTCTATACTTGCTTTCTTTTCTTTTTGTTTTAATTTTCCCTTTGCCTTTTTTTTTATACATAAAATTACTCCTTCCCTCTTTACAAATAACTCTATAGATATATAACCTTTCTTATTATTACTAGTAGTAGTACTTGAACCATTAACTAATCTTGACTCACTAAATTCATAAAAGTTTTTTTAAAAAAAATTAATTTCTATAAAGATATTAAATTTGAAATGAGCTTAAAAAAAAATTTGGGGTGTTACAGTAAGATTAGTATAAATACAAGTTTTCTACTTTGGAAGAGGAGATAATATTTCATAGGAAGTTCGATCATTACAATACAATAGTTTTCAACCCGACAACTTGTTTAATTTCATTGTAGAAGGTAATTGGTGAAATCTAAGTCCTAGAACTATCTCTCATATTTGGTTTATACCTATTGTCCGACGTTTTTAGCGTTAGAGTATAGTTCTTATCCTAGTAGTCTAGTTTATCACCACCATTACTATTTTCGGAACGTCTAATTAATATTAGTATCTCTGAATTTGGTAGTTGATTATACCTCCATGTGGGAAACGATACCTTGCTCACGCTATATTTACTCATTGACCCGTATAATTGCCGAAGGAGACACGCTAGACCGAATATAACCCTTATCTAATAATTCTTCTAACTGAGTTTTTAACTCTCTCATCTCAGCAGGCGCCATCCGATAAGGTGGCTTGGATATATATAGGTCCCGTTCCAGGTACCAAATCGATGTTGAACTCAACCTCACGCTTCGGAGGCATATTAAGAATATCGTCTGGAAACACATCTTGATACTCATTCACAACTGGGACATCTCCAAGCTCTGGTCTTTCCTTACTCGTATCATGAATATGACAAAGGTACATAGGGAATCCCTTTCTCAGATAAGACTTTAATGTAAGGGCGGAAATGATCTTCACAGGACGACGACTATAAAGCACATGGGCACCCTAATGACTTTCGATTGTGACTTCCTGTTTCGGACAATCTATCTTGGCTTTGTACTTTTCCAACCAATCCATCGCTAATATTACATCAAAATCTTTCAAAGGAAAAACTATTAAATCAGCAAATAAAGTAGTTTCACCATAAGCTATAGGGACATCTAAGTACATCCTATTACACGTTACACTTACGCCAGAAGGAATAGAAATATCGGCCTCACAAGGTGTGACATTCTCCAAGTTTAGCCTTTTTATAAAAGTTTCTGATATAAATGAACGTGATGCACCTGAATCGAATAGCATGTAAGTAGGTATAGAATGGATAGAGAAAGTACCGGTCATTGCATTACTCTGGTTATTATCCACATCCGCTTGTTTCAGGTGATTAAGGTTGCCCATATTCTTCTTCTCGGGACCTCTTTTAACATGAGCAACATTAGTTGTCCCATAATTACGTCTTGGAGCTGTAGTGCCTGGAGTAGAAGTAGCTGGCCGATTACTAGCTGTACTAACCGTAGGTCTCCTCAGTACCTCATAATTTCGACCAACCTTCGCATCAGGATTAGAGAAGCACTCATAAGCTCTGTATCCCTCTTTGATGCAGTAGTTACATGTCACCTTATTGCCTTCACAATCTCTCCCTGGATGGTTGTTATCACATCTTTTGCAGTAATAACGACGAAAAGGTCATGAGGCCTGAAATTTAGATTGACCATGGGGTTGACCACGGGATTGAAATGAAGTTTGAACACTCCTAGAGGCATGTTGACTTGGGCCCCCTTTACCGAAGTTACCCCTAGGACCCCGATTATCAAAATTTCTGCTCCTATTCTGGCTGAAATAATTATCCTTATCCAACTGTTGGGTATCTTTCTTTGCATGGGCTTTCATCTTTTTCGAAGCTTTCCTTCTCTCCTCAATTCTCTCAGCATTGCTGGCATGAGTATAAACCTCGTTCAATGTCGCGAAATCACCAGCTCCCATGTTGCTAAGAAGTGTCAGATCAAGTTTTTCCTTGAATCTGTGAGCTCTTTCTTGGTCGTTTGGAACCAATTCAGGTACGAAACGAGACAACTCTAAGTATTTAGTGCAGAAGTCTTGAACTCACATATATCCTAGCTCAAACTTGTCAAATTCTAATCTCTTCCTTTTCTTCATATGAGGTGGGAAGAACTCGATGCGTAGCGCCTTCTTAAACTCCTTCCAGCCAAATTCCTTTGTTTCCACGTCTTCATTACCATCCTCATCATATGTGATCTCGGTGGTGAAATTATATCGGTTGTTGGTCCACCAAATATCAGCATCTTTAATGAGATGGTAGGCTGTAGAATCAACTCTCATCTCTTTAGGGACCTGGAGAGTGACGAAGACCTTGTCAAACTCTCTGATCCAATTTTCCATCTTCACTGGGTCGCCTTTGCCATCGTACTTGGGCGACTTGTTCCCATCAATTGCTTTATGGACAGTAGCAACTTCAGTCATAGCTACTATGCCTGTACTAGTAGCTGCTCGTGCTTCAGGGAGCAACAGAACAGCTTGACTCATGGCTTTATTGGACTCAGCCATTTGGCGCATCAAAGCTCTCATCCTTGATGGCCTAGTCCGCTCACGTCTAGGCATCTTCTCAGCACTATACAGGGTAAAAGAACTTAGCTCAATATTGAAAGAATATAACTCTTGATTGACATTAAAGAACTTTAACTCTCGTATCACGCTAAAAGAAACAATCACGCGGTTAGCATAAAACAAGCAAATAAGACAACATATACACTTCCCGTGTATAACCCATCTCACTATCTCACTGCGGCATGTCAATTTTTTTTAATTTGCTATCATCCTTATCTTAATCATGTCACTTATAAACCTAGGCTCTGATACCAACTATAACACCCCTGAATTTTGAGTTACTATCTAAATTAAATAATATTAAAATTCTACAGAAAAAATCGGTAGAGCTCCGTCTGAAATATGGACTGCCTAAAATTTAATTTAGGAATCGCGTCCAATTATAAACCTCTTTCAATAAAACCACCAATCCAAATTCTCAACAATCCTCATCCAGCTAAAAAAAATCCACATCCATGCATAATTACCCGAAATTCCAAAAGTGTCATTCCACGGTTATTGCGAGAATAACCGTTAAGGATAAGCTACTTAGACTGAATCTAAGTCAAAGCAAAACTTAACTAAACTATTACAGTCCAGACAAGTAAAGGTTTAGCTGAATTAATAATTACAACCTTAAATCCCAAAATGATAATATATATACATATATAGTGCAACGGATAAAGAACTACTATAACTTTAACTAGCAAAGTTGGTGGAACGTTGCTCTGAGCCCACACCCCACACCCCACCTGTAAGATCTTCATGTACATGCACATATCGGCATGTAGTATCAGCTAAACTGGCTGAGCAAGATTCATACTATAAAGCCAAACATATATGCATGTAGGATAATGATATATCCTACAAATCATCTTCTTTTAAATCAATATTATAAGTAGCAAGCTTTATGAAACCTTTTCTTGTATTCCATTTCTAAATGAAATCATTTCTTTGTTTTCCTTAAAATAAATCCTTTCTTTCTTTTACTTTCACAAAGAGAGAGTGATAAACCTATGGAATGGAACAAACTTTCCTTGCGTTTGGGCTAGCTAGACCCTCCGGATAACTTATAGACAAAGACCCCTAGTGTGTACACCCCACAAACGGCCAAACTGTTGCAGAAAATCTATGTCCGAGGCATTGATCAACGTGCCCCCCAATTGAAAAGTAATTTCGAGACAAACCCGACAAAGTTCCATTTTCCTTGAGATACTACTCAGGTAATCTCAACCATTTTGAAATCACAAAATTATTTCTTCGCGATACCACATAGGCAATCTCAACAACTTGAAAATACAAAACCTATTGTAACTCCTTGTATTTGTGGTTCAGAAACCAAACTTTATACCTTGGAGGAACTTCTTCTCATTCAAACCAATCTTAACCAAAATGAGATACATACCTTTTAAAACTTTTCTCATAGCTATAGAATGTTTCAGTAAGAATCTTACCTTTTCGAAACACACTGATACATGTGCGTCAAGGCGACTCAAAATGTTACAATTAGATGATCATTTCAATTACTGGATTTGGATCATCTTACAATTCAAGGTCGCAAAAGCCCAACTTTTTCACTTATATTCCATGGGAGTACGATTAAAACCCAACATTAAGCAACAACATCAACAAAGGCATGTAATGTGGCGTGCAAAGAGTAGCCCAAAGTTCTATTTTGGGCAATGATATTTTATTCGTTTTTGTTGTTATTTTTAAGCTTGTAATAAACCTTGAGATTTCTCAGAAAGTATCTCATGATTAGGTGTGTGATTAGTGTGATGATTAGGCATGATAGGCATGTGTTTAGGAGGAGTTTAAACTCCTTAGTTGCTGATTATTTCACTTTGTAACACCTCATTGAATGAGCTTAATGAGGGGCGTGCATCAAGGAGCTTTTCTTGCACCTTGAAACTGATTTGTAGGGGGCGGTTTTCTTAGGGTTTTTGTGAGTGTTTTAGCTTCCTTTTGTTGTTCCGAAGTCTATATAAGGGGAGCTAATGATCAATGAATATCAGCTTTGTGATTTGATAAAAAAACTTTGTGTTTTAGCCGTTAAACTTTGAGTGTATCTCAAGTTCAAGAGTTCCTTATTACTTTGAGTTGTTCTTGAGTAATACGCTTAGGAAAGATTCAGTGGGTCTTGACTCTGGCCTAAAATCCCAAATCATTGAGTGTGTTATTGTGATTTGGTTCTATCCTTGGTTACGAATGATTTAGAGTGCTATTGTGAGTATTCTTGGTTCCTTGAGTTTAGATTCATCATCCAATACTTTGGAAGGTGTTTTTAGATTCACATCATCTGGTATCAATGATACATGTGCGTCAAGGCGACTCAAAATATTACAATTAGATGATATTTTCAACGGTTATTTCACCAAATACCCCCGACAAATTAAAAAATTCACCATATACCCTCAATGTTTCAAAAATTCACCATATACCCTTGAGTTTTCGAAAACGTTCACCAAATACCCTTTTTCTAACTTCCGTTAACTTTATTTACGATTTTGCCACCATTATGGCCTAACCCTAAAATGTAAACCCTAACCTTAACCCACCTAAACCCTAAGCCTAACCCACCCAAACCCTAACCCTAACCCCCGTCGCCCCCACCCCCCCTCCACCCCACCACCCCACCCCCCCCCCACCCCCACACCCACCCCCCCCCACAGCTCCCCCACCCCGCAGCCTCCCCCACACCCACCCCCCCCACCCCGGCTCCCCACCCCCCTCCCCTCCTCCCCTCCACCGGCGCGCCCCCTCCCCCTCAACCACCGATTTCCCCGGCCCCCCCCCCCCTTCAAATTCCCAGTCCCCACCCCCCCCCTCGTTTCGTCCGCCCAAACCGAACCCCCTCCCCTTTGTTTTCGAATTTACGGGCTAAGAGGGAGGGGGAGTTTTCAAATTTCTTGGTTTCGTCGACGGTGATCGAAGAGGGGGTGGGTTTCGTCGACTGGTGAACCAAGAGGGGGTTGGTTTCGTCGATGGTAAACGAAGAGGGGGTGAGTTTTTGTGTGGGATGCGCCGTCGATCTTCGTTCTTTGCCCATATCTTCGACGAACGCCGCCTGTGGAAATCGACGAACGCCCGTGGGAGGTGGCGGAGGAGGTGGCCGGGCTGGGGTTCCGGGCTCGCGACGTGGTGGGGGAGGGGCTGCTGGGTGGGGGGGAGGGAGGGGGGCTGCGGGGGGGTGGGGGAGGGGGGGGTGGAGGGGAAGGGGAGGGGGTGGGGGGGGGGGGGTTGGGCATGGGGGTGGAGGGGTGGTGGGCTGGGTGGGTTAGGGTTTGGGGTATGGGTAAGGGTTTAGGTTTAGGATTAGGGTAAAGGTAAGTGTTAGGGTTAGATTAGAATTATAATTAGGGTTTAGGGTAAATAATGGCAAACTCGTAAATAATGGCAACGGAGAGTTAACGGACGTTAGGAAAAGGGTAAATGGTGCACAGTTTTGAAAAGTCAGGGGTATATGGTGAATTTTTGGAACATTGTGGGTATATGGTGAATTTTTTGATTTGTCAGGGGTATTTGGTTAAAAAATCGTAAATCAAAAGTATAATTTTCGGCTTATCAAGAATGTTCTATTTGATTAACTTGAGGTTTTAAAAAGCGTTAAGATAAAAATAACTGTATTAGATAATAAGAAATGTTCTAAATATATTGCAAAAAAGATAATATGGTAAATCAATTGCAACTATGTTCATAATGTCTTTGAAGCATGTTCTGTAACACCCCCAAATTTCTCTCTTTTTGAAGAATATATTTTAATATAAAACACTTGAGAAACTTGAGAGTATTACCGCCACATGATAACGTTAAAGGCTAAAACTACTAACTACTAATTTAACAACGCAGCGGAAACTAATAATAATAACTTATCTTTATTGATAATATAAAAATCTTTATTATTCAACTATGACAATAATGGAATCTATAATAAATAAAAATAGCAACTCGTAGCTTAAGTATTATTCCTCACCAGCTCCCCCATGTGAAATATGCATCAAATCAACCTATAAATTCTGCTCACCAAAAGGGTCATCATAGGGACAAAGCCATAAAACAAACAAACAAAACGCGTGTCAGTAAAAATACTGAGTACATGTATATGCGGAAATTTAAATAATTTATTAAACATTCAAAATATTTTTATAAACCTTCCTTGGATACTTGTAATACTTATATAATATAAAGTATATAACTTTAAAACTCCTTTCCTTGCCTATGTACCTTTCCTAAAGTGTGCACACCCCCAAGTTTAGTATTCCTTAATGAGCCTATGACGAGGGGAACTACCTTGTCCACATGACTTATACAAAAAGTACATGGATAAAATATAATATCTACCGTTCTTGCTAATAAATAACAAGTCGTTGCCTCTTTATAATTGCGATCGTAAAAGATCATATATCTAATAAAAATCCTTTGGAAATAATCCTTCTTTAAAAACAATAATAATACTTATAAACTTAGCCATATAAAGGCGTAAGGTAAATAACTTGTTCATAAAATAACCTTGGAACACAATCATGTTAAATAACGACAATAACAATAATGATAACCACAAATCTGGTATTAAGATTATATGACTAATAGACAGTAGCTTACTAAGCATTCCTAATAAATCTTTAGATATTAATCTATATTATTAGTCTTACACGTAGATCTTTATTATTAATCTTTACATTACCAAAACGTGAGCATTCATATTCTTTGTATCGACTGCCACTCTGCCAGTATAACTATTCTATACAATTACTTAGATGCGAAGAAGTCAGTATATACTAGAGAATGTGTAATTGAATTTTGACGCAACAGTTCATATGCAGCATACAAAAATTTGAAATATAATTACTTTAGATGCAAAGAAGTCAGTAGGCTAGAGTGATGCTAACAGTTCTTATGCGTGCATAAATAAAAATTCATGTTCATATTAAACACATAAAACATGTAGATCAATCCAAAATAGCAACCCTAGGAACATGATACTACGTATGCAGAACAATATTTAAAGATCTACATATACACGCACCTTGAAAATTAATAACTACTAGGGAGAAGAGAGAAGGTAGGCTAAGATGGAGAGAGAGTTTAAACTTGAGAAAAGAGATGTATTCCTCAAATTTGGTGTGAAGAATATGAGAGGTGGAGGCCCCTATTTATACTAGTTGGACAAGTAGAGTCGTACTAGGACTCGGAACTAAAAGGTGGATTTTTGAGAAAAGATAATTAATTTTAGCTAAGATACACTATTTCGTTATGATCATATAGCTAGAATAGGAAAATATTCCATAAGATAAATAGTCTAGATGCTTAAATTAACCAAAAGATAAAAATACAAAGTAACCAATTTGGATACAAGCTCACTGGCGTGAGTTTGCACCGAGTCAAAGTTTTAAAGATATATTTTTTTTCTTTTGTAAATCCTTTTTGAATTTTCCTTTTTAAAATATTTTTAATTTTTCTAAATTAATTACTTGGATTATAATTTGTGAATTTAGGCCCAATATTTAATTTGGGCTAGAGTCAATTTGAAAAACCCATAATCTATTATAAAAGCCTATTTAAAACCTTTATAATTAATAAAAAGCATTTTTTGTAAATAAAACATTTTAAAAATTATAACTAATAACTTACTAAACATACGTAGTATTACAGACTACCCCCCTTAAAAGAAGTTTCGTCCTCGAAACTTAAAGCAAGCAATGCAAGAGACAAAGCAAGTAAAACATATATACCACCAACTTCCTATAAAAGTAAGTTGGCTCACATAGTAACTCATAAATAAGTCAAAATTAGGTAAAAAAACAGGGTTCTAAGTCAAACGCACGAAACTCTATCGCATTCTACCCCTCTTAAAAGGAGTTACGCCCCCGTAACTCTACTACTAACCTCTGCAACCAACTCTGGATATTTCATTCGCATCTCAGCCTCTGCTTCCCATGTTGCTTCTTCTGACTTCTGATTAGACCAGAGCACCTTAACGATTTTAACATCCTTATTCCGGGTACTTCTAACCTTACTGTCTAAAATCTTAATCGGCCTTTCTTCATAAGACAAGTTCTCATCAATTTGGACTGATTCAGGTTACAATACATGCGACTTATCTGGGATATACCGTCTCAACTGAGATATATGGAACACATTATGAACACCACTTAATTCAGTGGGTAGGGCTATTCTGTAGGCCACCTTTCCAACTCTATCCAATATCTCATATGGGCCTATAAATTTGGGGCTATGCTTCCCTTTCTTTCCAAACCTCATCACACCCTTCATTGGTGAGACTTTCAAAAGCACTTTTTCTCCCACTTCATATTCTTCTTCCCGACGCTTTAGATCAGCGTAGCTTTTCTGACGATCTTGGGCTGCCTTAATCTTTCCTTGTATCATCTTGACTTGTTGCACGGTCTCTTCAATCAATTGAGGCCCAAGTATAATTGTTTCACTTATATCGTTCCAACATAGTGGGCTTCTACATTTCCTACCATATAAAGCCTCGAATGGTGCCATGCCTATACTTGAATGATAATTGTTGTTGTAGGAGAACTCTATCAGGTCTAGATGATCTTCCCACGAACTCTGATATTCCATGACACAAGCTCTTAACATATCTTCTAAGGTTTGGATGGTCCTTTCAGTCTGACCATCAGTGGCTGGGTGAAAAGCAGTACTCATTAATAGCTTCGAACCAAAGGCTTGTTGTAGCTTCTGCCAAAAGTTAGACAAAAATCTAGAATCTCGATCAGACACAATATCCTTCGGTACTCCAATTAGTCTCAACACATGCTTGATGTAAGCCTTAGCTAATTGATCCATAGACCATGTTGCCTTCATAGGTATGAACACTGCAGACTTGGTCAATCTATCGACAATTACCAATATCGTATCATTCCCAGATTTAACCTTAGGTAAAGCAACAACAAAATCCATCGAAATAGAATCCCACTTCCATCCTGGCACATTTAAGGGTAGGACTTTCCCTTGGGGTCTTTTATGTTCACTCTTCACCTTCTGACATGTTAAACACTTGGAAACAAATTCAGCTCTATCCAACTTCATACGAGCCCACCAGAAATTCTTCTTTAAATCCTTATACACCTTATCACCCCCTGGGTGCATCGAATATGGAGAAATATGGCCTTCTTCCATGATTTTCAATTTCAAATCTTCGCAAGCTTCCTTCCATTCTTAAATTTTCATCTTCATGAATTTGGAAATCTCCAGCATGACCCTCCCTCACCTTCTCTTTTATCTTTTCCATCTTCTCATCTTTCAGTTGAGCTTCTTTAATTTGTTCAAACATAGAGGGTTGAATGGTCAATGCACTAAACATTTTATCTACTTCTTCATATTGCATTACTTCAAGATTCATCTTATGAAAGTCCAAACACAGTTGATCTGCCACCACCATAGTACTTAAGGTATGACTTGTCTTCCTACTCAAGGCATCGACCACTACATTGGCTTTCCCTTCATGGTATTGGATATCCAAATCGTAGTATTTCATGAATTCTAACCATCTCCTTTGCCTCATATTCAAGTCCTTTTGGGTGAAAATGTATTTCAAACTTTTGTGATCTGTATATATCTTACATGTCACCCCATACAAATAATGACGCCAAATCTTTAAAGCAAAGACTATTGCGGCCAACTCTAGGTCATGAGTAGGGTAGTTGACTTCATATGGCTTCAGTTGCCTTGATGCATAAGCAATGACTCTCCTATTTTGCATTAGGACACACCCTAGACCATGTTTACATGCATTGCTATGTACTTCATAAGTATCACTTCCATCCGGTAAGAATAACACAGGGGCTGTGGTTAGTCTTTCTTTTAGGATGGTGAAGGCTTTCTCACATTCTGGGCTCCAAATAAACTTGGACTCTTTCTTCATAAGGTTGGTCATGGGTCGGGCTATTTTGGAGAAATCCTTAACAAAACGGCTGTAGTAACCTGCCAGGCCTAGGAAACTTCTTATATCAGTCACATTCTTTGGAGTAGGCCATTCACTAACGGCTTCAATCTTCGCTGGATCAACGGCAACACCTTCCTTAGAAATGACGTGGCCCAGAAATGCCACTTTTTCCAACCAAAACTCACACTTCGAAAACTTTGCATACAATTGCTTCTGTTGGAGTGTTGACAAAATTATTCGGAGGTGTTCCTCATGCTCTTCTCTATTCTTAGAGTAAACCAATATATCATCTATAAATACCACCATAAATTAGTCTAAGTATGGCTTTAAAATTCGGTGCATGAGATCCATAAATACTGCTGTCGCGTTAGTCAATCCAAAAGGCATCACTGTAAACTCATAATGACCATAACGCGTCCTAAAAGCGGTATTAGCAATGTCCTGACCTTAATTCAATCTTTGAGAAAATTCCGGCTCCCTTCAGTTGGTCAAACAAATCATCAATCCTTGGAAGAGGGTACTTATTCTTGATGGTCACTTGGTTTAACTCACGGTAGTCGATAAACAACCTTAGACTACCATCCTTCTTCTTCACAAATAAGACAGGTGCACCCCATGGGGATACACTGGGCCTTTTGTAACCCTTTTCTAATAACTCTTCCAATTGGGTCTTCATTTCATTCATTTCTGCTGGAGCCATACGATATGGGGCTTTGGATATTGGGCCAGTTCCAGGCATTAAGTCTATAGTGAACTCCACTTCTCTTATTGGAGGCATTCCAGGGATTTCTTCAGGAAAGACATCCTGAAATTCATTAACTACAGGAATATTCTCCATCTTCTCTTCTTCTATCTCCTACTTTTATATACTACACAAATACAATGGATACCCCTTTCTTATACAATTCTTGAGTTGCATAGCAGAAATCATTCTTGGACTGGGCTTCTGATTGATTTTTCTGTAGGTTACTTTGACTCCTTTTGGATCTTTCAAGGTCACTTTTTAGGCTCTGCAGTCTATTTGGGCTTTGAATTTCCCTAACCAATCCATTCCCATAACAACATCTAGGTCATCTAATTCAAATTCAATTAAGTCTGAAGGAAAATTCGCCCCTACTATAGTCACTAAAACATCTCTATATAATTTAGAAATATCAATGACTTCTCCAGAAGGTATGACTATATCCATGCTTATAGGTTCGGGTTTTCCCAACTTAAGTTTTTCTACTAAGGCTTTGGAAATAAAAGAGTGAGAAGCTCCTGAATCAAAAAAAAAAAATCTTAACTGGAATAGAAGAGATGAAGAAAGTACCAGTTACTACGCCTGCAGTCGTTTCAGCCTCACGATTGCTCATGACAAACACTCGACCTTGATTGTTCGCCTTAGCCTGATCTTCTCCTCCATTCCCATTCTTAGGAGGAACACGGTTATTGGTCACTGACTGTTGCTGGGGTCCTTTGCTCCCATTACCTCCCTGATTCTGGATTGGCTTAGGATTTGGTGATGTTGAGCCTTTCTGGAAGCACTCATATTCTCTATGGCCTAACTTGTTGCAGATCCTACAAGTTACCAGATTTCCTTCACAATCCTTCCCTGGGTGGTTTCTTGGGCATCTTTTACAATAGTAGACTCTCTTAGACTTTCCATTTTCAGACTGACTACGATTGTTGTTATTCCCATTGCTCTTGTCATCTTTTCCTTGCTTGAATCCCCCATTAGTCTTTTGTCGCTTGTCTCCACCTTGGAACCCATTACTAGACCCCTTCCTTTTATCTCGAGGATTCGCTTCTATCTCTCTTCCCTTGATCCCGAATAGATGGGTTGCTCTCCCATACACTTCATCTAGGCTATCAAAGTTAGCCCCTCCTAATTTCCCTTGAATGGACAAGGTCAACCCTTGCTCAAATCGTTGAGCCTTCAAAACTTCAGTTGGAACCACTTCAGGTGCAAACCTCATTAACTCTATGAACTTAGAGTAGTACTCATTGACAGTCATGGTCCCCATTCTAAGGTTTGTAAACTCTAGGCACTTTTTTTTCCTTAAGTGAGGTGGGTAAAACTTGGTTCTCAAGGCTTCCTTAAATTGTTCCCATCCAAAATCTTCTTGAGTCGTCAAAGACTCCTTCCTTTGAGACCACCATAAATCAGCTTCCTCCCTTAGGTAGTATGTAGCATTGTTGATCTTTAACTCATCAGTGCACTGGACAGCAGTAAACAACTTATCAAATTCCTAATCCAGTTCTCAAGACTGCCTGGGTCCTCTTTTCCATCATTGACAGGTGGATTCCTAGAGGCTACTTTCTTAAACACATCACCAGTTAGGTCAGGTTCTTGACCGTTCAGTTGAGTAGTCATAGCCTTAGCCAAATTCTTGGTCAGAGAAGTCAACTCCTTAAGAGTTGCTCGAGTCTTAGATCTACTTCCGGGTCTACTTGCCATTTCTTCCTGGGTAAGAAACAAATAGGTACTACTTATTAAGTCATCCTACTAAATTTGTAAATCATACAACAATCATGATTCATAATATGATTGACATCAAGCACATAACATGAAAAATAAACTAAAATTTTATTTATTAATCATCCTTAAAAAGGAATGCTAACATATTTAAAGAGTAGTTGTCTAATTCCAGAACTACTAATTATTAAAACTACTAACAACTACTAAAATATCTAAACATTTTCCTAAAAATTTATAAATAAATAAAATCAGATGAATCGAAGTCTGAGTCATTTTGATCTTCTGCTTCAACAGTAGCTTGGTGTCTAAACCATTCATCTTCAGACATAGGGTGATATTCCGGAGATGATGAACAACCCTCTGTGCTTGGCAGGTTGCTCTCAATATTGGAGGGTTCAGGATTAGCAGTAGATTCATGATAGGAGTGGCTCGGAGTTTGATATGCATTAATCATGTCTTGTGCTTCTTGTTGCTCTTTCCACAATTCAGCATATCGGAGGTCAATTATGAAATAAGGTACGGTAGCTAGCCAAATTCCTTCTTTGTAATGATCCCTCATATTGGGCATTCCATCCGATAATTGCAATACATTATAATACTTATTGAATAATCAATGATAGGCCTCAATGTAGGGTAAGTGTTCTAAAAGCAGAGCAATTGTTGGTCCATGATTGTAAAATTGTTAGTATCCTTGCTCTATTAGAAAGTTTGCATACTTCAGAATAGCACGCACATAATCAGTCACAGTTTCTGCATCTCTTTTTACAAGAATGGGTACGAAAAATGGACTATGACTTGCCATGATGAATCTGTGGTAAAAATTATAAATAGTAAGTACCACGTATATTGTCATCAAGACAATTAAATCTCCTTCCTTATGAAAATTTAATAACATTTTCACATTTAGCTAGACAAAATGTCATACAATTATTCATAATAACAATAATGCGAGTGTAAATAAGGAAGCAAAAAAAAATTTCAAACTATTTGTGTTTTCGAAAAGATATTAAGTATATATAAATATGTATATAATAAATTTTTATTCTGAATACTAGGTTTTTCGTGCATGGAAAAATTAATCGATGGAGTTCCCTAGAAAGAGAGGTGCGGCACAAGCGGCCAACTTAAGTACCAAGTCTTTCCTTAGCCAGAGCTTTCCTCAGAAGAATTGATCCACACACTTATTCTTTTCTTCAAAATATATAAATTGGAAAATATTTATACTTAGAAAGACAACTTTTTAGCATAATAAGAAAATAAAATATATGCAAAAAATGCAAAAATTTATGCACAAAAATGCGAAACTCTAACTTATATGCCCTAACTAAATCTACCCAAACTCTCATTAATAATCCTAAAAGCTCTGATACCACTTTGTAACACCCCCAAATTTCTCTCTTTCTGAAGAATATATTTTAATGTAAAACACTTGAGAAACTTGAAAGTATTACCGCCACGTGATAACGTTAAAGGCTAAAACTACTAACTACTAATTTAACAATGCAGCGGAAACTAATAATAATAACTTCTCTTTATTGATAATATAAAAAACTTTATTATTCAACTATCACAATAATGGAATCTATAATAAATAAAAATAGCAACTCCTAGCTTAAGTATTATTCCTCACTAGCTCCACCATGTGAAGTATGCATCAAATCAACCTATAAATTCTTCTCACCAAAAGGGTCATCACAGGGACAAAGCCATAAAACAAACAAACAAAACACGTGTTAGTAAAAATACTGAGTACATGTATATGCGGAAATTTAAATACATTATTAAACATTAAAAATATTTTTATAAACCTTCATTGGATACTTGTAATACTTATATAATATAAAGTATATAACTTTAAAACTCCTATCCTTGCCTAGGTACCTTTCCAAAAGTGTGCACACCCCTCAAGTTTAGTATTCCTTAATGAGCCTATGACGAGGGGAACTACCTTGTCCACATGACTTATACAAAAAGTACATGGGTAAAATATAATAGCTACCGTTCTTGCTAATAAATAACAAGTCGTTGCCTCTTTATAATTGCGATCGTAAAAGATCATATATCTAATAAAAATCCTTTGGAAATAATCCTTCTTTAAAAAGAATAATAATACTTATTAACTTAGCCATATAAAGGCATAATGTAAATAACTTGTTCATAAAATAACCTTGGAACACAATCATGTTAAATAACGACAATAACAACAATGATTATATGACTAATAGGCAATAGCTTACTAAGCATTCCTAACAAATCTTTAGATATTAATCTATATCATTAGTCTTACACGTAGATCTTTATTATTAATCTTTACATTACCAAAACATAAGCATTCATATTCTTTGTATCGACTGCCACTCTGCCAGCATAACTATTCTATACAATTACTTAGATGCGAAGAAGTCAGTATATACTACAGAATGTGTAATTGAATTTTGACGCAACAGTTCATATGCAGTATACAAAAATTTAAAATATAATTACTTTAGATGCGTAGAATTCAGTAGGCTAGAGTGATGCTAAAGTTCTTATGCGTGCATAAATAAAAATTCATGTTTATATTAAACACATAAAACATGTAGATCAATCCAAAATAGCAACCCTAGGAACATGATACTACGTATGCAGAACAATATTTAAAGATCTACATATACACGCACCTTGAAAATTAATAACTACTAGGGAGAAGAGAGAAGGTAGGCTAAGAGGGAGAGAGAGTTTAAACTTGAGAAAAGAGATGTATTCCTCAAATTTGGTGTGAAGAATATGAGGGGTGGAGGCCCCTATTTATACTAGTTGGACAAGTAGAGTCGTACTAGGACTCGGAACTAAAAGATGGATTTTTGAGAAAAGATAATTAATTTTAGCTAAGATACACTATTTCGTTATGATCATATAGCTAGAATAGGAAAATATTCCATAAGATAAATAGTCTAGATGCTTAAATTAACCAAAAGATAAAAATACAAAGTAACCAATTTGGATACAAGCTCACTGGCGTGAGTTTGCCCCGAGTCAAAGTTTTAAAGATATTTTTTTTTTCTTTTGTAAATCTTTTGTAAATCCTTTTTGAATTTTCCTTTTTAAAATATTTTTAATTTTTCTAAATTAATTACTTGGATTATAATTTGTGAATTTAGGCCCAATATTTAATTTGGGCTAGAGTCTATTTGAAAAACCCATAATCAATTATAAAAGCCTATTTAAAACCTTTATAATTAATAAAAAGCATTTTTTGTAAATAAAACATTTTAAAAATTATAACTAATAACTTACTAAACATACGTAGTATTACAGACTACCCCCCTTAAAAGAAGTTTCGTCCTCGAAACTTAAAGCAAGCAATGCAAGAGACAAAGCAAGTAAAACGTATATACCACCAACTTCCTATAAAAGTAAGTTGACTCACATAGTAACTCATAAATAAGTCAAAATTAGGTAAAAAAACAGGGTTCTAAGTCAAACGCATGAAACTCTATCGCATTCTACCCCTCTTAAAAGGAGTTACGCCCCCGTAACTCTACTACTAACCTCTGCAACCAACTCTGGATATTTCATTCGCATCTCAGCCTCTGCTTCCCATGTTGCTTCTTCAGACTTCTGATTAGACCAGAGCACCTTAACGATTTTAACATCCTTATTCCGGGTACTTCTAACCTTACTGTCTAAAATCTTAATCGGCCTTTCTTCATAAGACAAGTTCTCATCAATTTGGACTGATTCAGGTTACAATACATGCGACTTATCTGGGATATACCGTCTCAACTGAGATATATGGAACACATTATGAACACCACTTAATTCAGTGGGTAGGGCTAGTCTGTAGGCCACCTTTCCAACTCTATCCAATATCTCATATGGGCCTATAAACTTAGGGCTATGCTTCCTTACTTTCCAAACCTCATCACACCCTTCATTGGTGAGACTTTCAAAAGCACTTTTTCTCCCACTTCATATTCTTCTTCCCGACGCTTTAGATCATCGTAGCTTTTTTGACGATCTTGGGCTGCCTTAATCTTTCCTTTAATCATATTGACTTGTTGCAGGGTCTCTTCAATCAATTGAGTCCCAAGTATAACTGTTTCACTTTTATCGTTCCAACATAGTGGGCTTCTACATTTCCTACCATATAAAGCCTCGAATGGTGCCATGCCAATACTTAAATGATAACTGTTGTTGTAGGAGAACTCTATCAGGTCTAGACGATCTTCCCACGAACCCTGATATTCCATGACACAAGCTCTTAACATATCTTCTAAGGTTTGGATGGTCCTTTCAGTCTAACCATTAGTGGCTGGGTGAAAAGCAGTACTCATTAATAGCTTCGAACCAAAGGCTTGTTGTAGCTTCTGCCAAAAGTTAGACAAAAATCAAGAATCTCGATTAGACACAATATCCTTCGGTACTCCATGTAGTCTCAACACATGCTTGATGTAAGCCTTAGCTAATTGATCCATAGACCATGTTGCCTTCATAGGTATGAACACTGCAGACTTGGTCAATCTATCGACAATTACCCATATCGTATCATTCCCAGATTTACCCTTAGGTAAAGCAACAACAAAATCCATCGAAATAGAATCCCACTTCCATCCTCGCACATCTAAGGGTTGGACTTTCCCTTGGGGTCTTTTATGTTCACTCTTCACCTTCTGACATGTTAAACACTTGGAAACAAATTCAGCTATGTCCAACTTCATACGAGCCCACCATAAATTATTCATTAAATCCTTATATAACTTATCACCCCCTGGGTGCATCGAATATGGAGAATTATGGCCTTCTTCCATGATTTTCAATTTCAAATCTTCATAAGCTACCTTCCATTCTTAAATTTTCATATTCATGAATTTCGAAATCTCCAGCATGACCCTCCCTCACCTTCTCTTTTATCTTTTCCATCTTCTCATCTTTCAATTAAGCTTCTTTAATTTGTTCAAACATAGAGGGTTGAATGGTCAATGCACTAAACATTTTATCTACTTCTCCATATTGCATTACTTCAAGATTCATCTTCTGAAAGTACAAACACAGTTGATCTGCCACCACCATAGTACTTAAGGTATGTTGTCTTCCTACTCAAGGCATCGACCACTACATTGGCTTTCCCTTCATGGTATTGGATATCTAAATCGTAGTCTTTTATGAATTCTAACCATCTCCTTTGCCTCATATTCAAGTCTTTTTGGGTGAAAATGTATTTCAAACTTTTGTGATCTGTATATATCTTACATGTCACCCCATACAAATAATGACGCCAAATCTTTAAAGCAAAGACTATTGCGGCTAACTCTAGGTCATGAGTAGGGTAGTTGACTTCATATGGCTTCAGTTGCCTTGATGCATAAGCAATGACTCTCCTATTTTGCATTAGGACACACCCTAGACCATGTTTAGATGCATTACTATATACTTCATAAGTATCACTTCCATCCGGTAAGGATAACACAGGGGCTGTGGTTAGTCTTTCTTTTAGGATGGTGAAGGCTTTCTCACATTCTGGGTTCCAAATAAACTTGGACTCTTTCTTCATAAGGTTGGTCATGGGTCGGGCTATTTTGGAGAAATCCTTAACAAAACGTCTGTAGTAACCTGCCAGGCCTAGGAAACTTCTTATATCAGTCACATTCTTTGGAGTAGGCCATTCACTGACGGCTTCAATCTTCGCTGGATCAACGACAACACCTTCCTTAGAAATGACGTGGCCCAGAAATGCCACTTTTTCCAACCAAAACTCACACTTCGAAAACTTTGCATACAATTGCTTCTGTTGGAGTGTTGACAAAATTGTTCGGAGGTGTTCCTCATGCTCTTCTCTATTCTTAGAGTAAACCAATATATCATCTATAAATACCACCACCAATTGGTCTAAGTATGGCTTGAAAATTCGGTGCATGAGATCCTTAAATACTGCTGGCGCTTTAGTCAATCCAAAAGGCATCACTGTAAACTCATAATGACCATAACGCGTCCTAAAAGCGGTCTTAGCAATGTCCTTATCCGCAATTCTTAACTGATGATACCCTGACCTTAAGTCAATCTTTGAGAAAATTCCGGCTCCCTTCAGTTGGTCAAACAAATCATCAATCCTTGGAAGAGGGTACTTATTCTTGATGGTCACTTAGTTTAACTCACGGTAGTTGATACACAACGTTAGACTACCATCCTTCTTCTTCACAAACAAGACAGGCGCACCCCATGGAGATATACTGGGCCTTTTGTAACCCTTTTCTAATAACTCTTCCAATTGGGTCTTCAGCTCATTCATTTCTGCTGGAGCCATACGATATGGGGTTTTGGATATTGGGCCAGTTCCAGGCATTAAGTCTATAGTGGACTCCACTTCTCTTATTGGAGGCATTCCAGGGATTTCTTCAGGAAAGACATCCTGAAATTCATTAACTACAGGAATATTCTCCATCTTCTCTTCTTCTATCTCCAACTTTTGTATACTACACAAATACAATGGATACCCCTTTCTTATACAATTCTTGAGTTGCATAGCAGAAATCATTCTTGGACTGGGCTTCTGATTGTTTTTTCTGTAGGTTACTTTGACTCCTTTTGGATCTTTCAAGGTTACTTTTTGGGCTCTGCAGTCTATTTGGGCTTTGAATTTCCCTAAACAATCCATTCCCAGAACAACATCTAGGTCATCTAATTCAAATTCAATTAAGTCTGAAGGAAAATTCGCCCCTACTATAGTCACTAAAACATCTCTATATAATTTAGAAACATCAATGACTTCTCCAGAAGGTATGATTATATCCATGCTTATAGGTTCGGGTTTTCCCAACTTAAGTTTTTCTACTAAGGTTTTGGAAATAAAAGAGTGAGAAGCTCCTGAATCAAATAAAATCTTAACTGGAATAGAAGAGATGAAGAAAGTACCAGTCACTACGCCTGCAGTCGTTTCAGCCTCACGATTGCTCATGACAAACACTCGACCTTGATTGTTCGTCTTAGCCTGATCTTCTCCTCCATTCCCATTCTTAGGAGGAACACGGTTATTAGTCACTGACTGTTGCTGGGGTCCTTTGCTCCCATTACCTCCCTAAATCTGGATTGGCTTAGGATTTGGTGATGTTGAGCCTTTCTGGAAGCACTCATATTCTCTATGGCCTAACTTGTTGCAGATCCTACAAGTTACCAGATTTCCTTCACAATCCTTCCCTGGGTGGTTTCTTGGGCATCTTTTACAATAGTAGACTCTCTTAGACTTTCCATTTTCAGACTGACTACGATTGTTGTTATTCCCATTGCTCTTGTCATCTTTTCCTTGCTTGAATCCCCCATTAGTCTTTTGTCGCTTGTCTCCACCTTGGGACCCATTACTAGACCCCTTCCTTTTATCTCCAAGATTCGCTTCTATCTCTCTTCCCTTGATCCCAAATAGATGGGCAGCTCTCCCATACACTTCATCTAGGCTATCAAAGTTAGCCCCTCCCAATTTCCCTTGAATGGACAAGGTCAACCCTTGCTCAAATCGTTGAGCCTTCAAAACTTCAGTTGGAACCACTTCAGGTGCAAACATCATTAACTCGATGAACTTAGAGTAGTACTCATTGACAGTCATGGTCCCCATCCTAAGGTTTGTAAACTCTAGGTACTTCTTGTTCCTTAAGTGAGGTGGGTAAAACTTGGTTCTCAAGGCTTCCTTAAATTGTTCCCATCCAAAATCTTCTTGAGTCGTCAAAGAGTCCTTCCTTTGAGACCACCATAAATCAGCTTCCTCCCTTAGGTAGTATGTAGCATTGTTGATCTTTAACTCATCAGTGCATTGGACAGCAGTAAACAACTTATCAAATTCCTAATCCAGTTCTCAAGACTGCCTGGGTCCTCTTTTCCATCATAGACAGGTGGATTCCTAGAGGCTACTTTCTTAAACACATCACCAGTTAGGTCAGGTTCTTGAGGGTTCAGTTGAGTAGTCATAGCCTTAGCCAAATTCTTGGTCAGAGAAGTCAACTCCTTAAGAGTTGCTCGAGTCTTAGATCTACTTCCGGGTCTACTTGCCATTTCTTCCTGGGTAAGAAACAAATAGGTACTACTTATTAAGTCATCCTACTAAATTTGTAAATCATACAACAATCATGATTCATAATATGATTGACATCAAGCACATAACATGAAAAATAAACTAAAATTTTATTTATTAATCATCCTTAAAAAGGAATGCTAACATATTTAAAGCGTAGTAGTCTAATTCCAGAACTACTAATTATTAAAACTACTAACAACTACTAAAATATCTAAACATTTTCCTAAAAATTTATAAATAAATAAAATCAGATGAATCGAAGTCTGAGTCATTTTGATCTTCTGCTTCAACAGAAGCTTGGTGTCTAAACCATTCATCTTCAGACATAGGGTGATATTCCGGAGATGATGAACAACGCTCTGTGCTTGGCAGGTTGCTCTGAATATTGGAGGGTTCAGGATTAGTAGTAGATTCATGATAGGAGTGGCTCGGAGTTTGATATGCATTAATCATGTCTTGTGCTTCTTGTTGCTCTTTCCACAATTCAGCATATCGGAGGTCAATTATGAAATAAGGTACGGTAGCTAGCCAAATTCCTTCTTGGTAATGATCCCTCATATTGGGCATTCCATCCGATAATTGCAATACATTATAATACTTATTGAATAATCAATGATAGTCCTCAATGTAGGGTAAGTGTTCTAAAAGCAGAGCAATTGTTGGTCCATGATTGTAAAATTGTTAGTATCCTTGCTCTATTAGAAAGTTTGCATACTTCAGAATAGCACGCACATAATCAGTCACAGTTTCTGCATCTCTTTTTACTAGAATGGGTACGAAAAATGGACTATGACTTGCCATGATGAATCTGTGGTAAAAATTATAAATAGTAAGTACCACGTATATTGCCATCAAGACAATTAAATCTCCTTCCTTATGAATATTTAATAACATTTTCACATTTAGCTAGACAAAATGTCATACAATAATTCATAATAACAATAATGCGAGGGTAAATAAGGAAGCAAAAAAAAATTTCAAACTATTTGTGATTTCGAAAAGATATTAAGTATATATAAATATGTATATAATAAATTTTTATTCTGAATACTAGGTTTTTCGTGCATGAAAAAATTAATCGAGGGAGTTCCCTAGAAAGAGAGGTGCGGCACAAGCGGCCAACTTAAGTACCAAGTCTTTCCTTAGCCAGAGCTTTCCTCAGAAGAATTGATCCACACACTTATTCTTTTCTTCAAAATATATAAATTGGAAAATATTTATACTTAGAAATCTAACTTTTTAGGCATAATAAGAAAATAAAATATATGCAAAAAAATGCAAACATTTATGCACAAAAATGCGAAACTCTAACTTATATGCCCTAACTAAATCTACCCAAACTATCATTAATAATCCTAAAGGCTCTGATACCACTTTGTAACACCCCCAAATTTCTCTCTTTTTGAAGAATATATTTTAATATAAAACACTTGAGAAACTTGAGAGTATTACCGCCACGTGAAAACGTTAAAGGCTAAAACTACTAACTACTAATTTAACAATGCAGCGGAAACTAATAATAATAACTTCTCTTTATTGATAATATAAAAAACTTTATTATTCAACTATGACAATAATGGAATCTATAATAAATAAAAATAGCAACTCCTAGCTTAAGTATTATTCCTCACTTGCTCCACCATGTGAAGTATGCATCAAATCAACCTATAAATTCTGCTCACCAAAAGGGTCATCACAGGGACAAAGCCATAAAACAAACAAACAAAACACGTGATAGTAAAAATACTGAGTACATGTATATGCGGAAATTTAAATACATTATTAAACATTCAAAATATTTTTATAAACCTTCATTGGATACTTGTAATACTTATATAATATAAAGTATATAACTTTAAAACTCCTATCCTTGCCTAGGTACCTTTCCTAAAGTGTGCACACCCCCCAAGTTTAGTATTCTTTAATGAGCCTATGACGAGGGGAACTACCTTGTCCACATGACTTATACAAAAAGTACATGGGTAAAATATAATAGCTACCGTTCTTGCTAATAAATAACAAGTCGTTGCCTCTTTATAATTGCGATCGTAAAAGATCATATATCTAATAAAAATCCTTTGGAAATAATCCTTCTTTAAAAAGAATAATAATACTTATTAACTTAGCCATATAAAGGCATAAGGTAAATAACTTGTTCATAAAATAACCTTGGAACACAATCATGTTAAATAACGACAATAACAACAATGATAACCACAAATCTGGTATTAAGATTATATGACTAATAGGCAGTAGCTTACTAAGCATTCTTAACAAATATTTAGATATTAATCTTTATCATTAGTCTTACACGTAGATCTTTATTATTAATCTTTACATTACCAAAACATGAGCATTCATATTCTTTGTATCGACTGCCACTCTGCCAGCATAACTATTCTATACAATTACTTAGATGCAAAGAAGTCAGTATATACTACAGAATGTGTAATTGAATTTTGACGCAACAGTTCATATGCAGCATACAAAAATTTGAAATATAATTACTTTAGATGCGTAGAAGTCAGTAGGCTAGAGTGATGCTAACAGTTCTTATGCGTGCATAAATAAAAATTCATGTTCATATTAAACACATAAAACATGTAGATCAATCCAAAATAGCAACCCTAGGAACATGATACTACGTATGTAGAACAATATTTAAAGATCTACATATACACACACCTTGAAAATTAATAACTACTAGGGAGAATAGAGAAGGTAGGCTAAGAGGGAGAGAGAGTTTAAACTTGAGAAAAGATATGTATTCCTCAAATTTGGTGTGAAGAATATGCGGGGTGGAGGCCCCTATTTATACTAGTTGGACAAGTAGAGTCGTACTAGGACTCGAAACTAAAAGATGGGTTTTGGAGAAAAGATAATTAATTTTAGCTAAGATACACTATTTTTTTATGATCATATAGCTAGAATAGGGGAATATTCCATAAGATAAATAGTCTAGATGCTTAAATTAACCAAAAGATAAAAATGCAAAGTAACCAATTTGGATACAAGCTCACTGGCGTGAGTTTGCACCGACTCAAAGTTTTAAAGATATTTTTTTTTCTTATGTAAATCTTTTGTAAATCCTTTTTGAATTTTCCTTTTTTAAATATTTTTTATTTTTCTAAATTAATTACTTGGATTATAATTTGTGAATTTAGGCCTAATATTTAATTTCGGCTAGAGTCTATTTGAAAAATCCATAATCTATTATAAAAGCCTATTTAAAACCTTTATAATTAATAAAAAGCCTTTTTTTGTAAATAAAACCTTTTAAAAATTATAACTAATAACTTACTAAACATACGGAGTATTACAGACTACCCCCCTTAAAAGAAGTTTCATCCTCGAAACTTAAAGCAAGCAATGCAAGAGACAAAGCAAGTAAAACATATATACCACCAACTTCCTATAAAAGTAAGTTGGCTCACATAATAACTCATAAATAAGTCAAAATTAGGTCAAAAACAGGGTTCTAAGTCAATCGCGCGAAACTCTATCGCATTCTACCCCTCTTAAAAGGAGTTACGCCCCCGTAACTCTACTACTAACCTCTGCAAACAACTCTGGATATTTCATTCGCATCTCAGCCTCTGATTCCCATGTTGCTTCTTCAGACTTCTGATTAGACCAGAGCACCTTAACGATTTTAACATCCATATTCCGGGTACTTCTAACCTTACTGTCTAAAATCTTAATCGGCCTTTCTTCATAAGACAAGTTCTCATCAATTTGGACTGATTCAGGTTGCAATACATGCGATTTATCTGGGATATACCGTCTCAACTAAGATATATGGAACACATTATGAACACGACTTAATTCAGTGGGTAGGGCTAGTCTGTAGGCTAGCTTTCCAACTCTATCCAATATCTCATATGGGCCTATAAACTTAGGGCTAAGCTTCCCTTTCTTTCCAAACCTCATCACACCCTTCATTGGTGAGACTTTCAAAAGCACTTTTTATCCCACTTCATATTCTTCTTCCCGACGCTTTAGATCATCGTAGCTTTTCTGACGATCTTGGGCTGCCTTAATCTTTCCTTGAATCATCTTGACTTGTTGCAGGGTCTCTTCAATAAATTGAGGCCCAAGTATAACTGTTTCACTTATATCGTTCCAACATAGTGGGCTTCTACATTTCCTACCATACAAAGCCTCGAATGGTGCCATGCCAATACTTGAATGATAACTGTTGTTGTAGGAGAACTCTATCAGGTCTAGACGATCTTCCCACGAACCCTGATATTCCATGACACAAGCTCTTAACATATCTTCTAAGGTTTGGATGGTCCTTTCAGTCTGACCATTAGTGGCTGGGTGAAAAGCAGTACTCATTAATATCTTCGAACCAAAGGCTTGTTGTAGGCTCGCCAAAAAGTTAGACAAAAATCGAGAATCTCGATTAGACACAATATCCTTCGGTACTCCATGTAGTCTCAACACATGCTTGATGTAAGCCTTAGCTAATTGATCCATAGACCATGTTGCCTTCATAGGTATGAACACTGCAGACTTGGTCAATCTATCGACAATTACCCATATCGTATCATTCCCAGATTTACCCTTAGGTAAAGCAACAACAAAATCCATCGAAATAGAATCCTACTTCCATCCTGGCACATCTAAGGGTTGGACTTTCCCTTGGGGTCTTTTATGTTCACTCTTCACCTTCTGACATGTTAAACACTTGGAAACAAATTCAGCTATGTCCAACTTCATACGAGCCCACCATAAATTATTCTTTAAATCCTTATATAACTTATCACCCCCTGGGTGCATCGAATATGGAGAATTATGGCCTTCTTCCATGATTTTCAATTTCAAATCTTCGCAAGCTACCTTCCATTCTTAAATTTTCATCTTCATGAATTTCGAAATCTTCAGCATGACCCTCCCTCACCTTCTCATTTATCTTTTACATCTTCTCATCTTTCAATTAAGCTTCTTTAATTTGTTCAAACATAGAGGGTTGAATGGTCAATGCACTAAACATTTTATCTACTTCTCCATATTGCATTACTTCAAGATTCATCTTCTGAAAGTCCAAACACAGTTAATCTGCCACCACCATAATACTTTAGGTATGACTTGTCTTCCTACTCAAGGCATCGACCACTACATTGGCTTTCCCTTCATGGTATTGGATATCCAAATCGTAGTCGTTTATGAATTCTAACCATCTCCTTTGCCTCATATTCAAGTCCTTTTGGGTGAAAATGTATTTCAAACTTTTGTGATCTCGTATATATCTTACATGTCACCCCATACAAATATGTTCATATTAAACACATAAAACATGTAGATCAATCCAAAATAGCAACCCTAGGAACATGATACTACGTATGCAGAACAATATTTAAAGATCTACATATACACACACCTTGAAAATTAATAACTACTAGGGAGAATAGAGAAGGTAGGCTAAGAGGGAGAGAGAGTTTAAACTTGAGAAAAGATATGTATTCCTCAAATTTGGTGTGAAGAATATGCGGGGTGGAGGCCCCTATTTATACTAGTTGGACAAGTAGAGTCGTACTAGGACTCGGAACTAAAAGATGGGTTTTGGAGAAAAGATAATTAATTTTAGCTAAGATACACTATTTTTTTATGATCATATAGCTAGAATAGGGGAATATTCCATAAGATAAATAGTCTAGATGCTTAAATTAACCAAAAGATAAAAATGCAAAGTAACCAATTTGGATACAAGCTCACTGGCGTGAGTTTGCACCGACTCAAAGTTTTAAAGATATTTTTTTTTCTTATGTAAATCTTTTGTAAATCCTTTTTGAATTTTCCTTTTTTAAATATTTTTTATTTTTCTAAATTAATTACTTGGATTATAATTTGTGAATTTAGGCCTAATATTTAATTTCGGCTAGAGTCTATTTGAAAAATCCATAATCTATTATAAAAGCCTATTTAAAACCTTTATAATTAATAAAAAGCCTTTTTTTGTAAATAAAACCTTTTAAAAATTATAACTAATAACTTACTAAACATACGGAGTATTACAGACTACCCCCCTTAAAAGAAGTTTCATCCTCGAAACTTAAAGCAAGCAATGCAAGAGACAAAGCAAGTAAAACATATATACCACCAACTTCCTATAAAAGTAAGTTGGCTCACATAATAACTCATAAATAAGTCAAAATTAGGTCAAAAACAGGGTTCTAAGTCAAACGCGCGAAACTCTATGGCATTCTACCCCTCTTAAAAGGAGTTACGCCCCCGTAACTCTACTACTAACCTCTGCAAACAACTCTGGATATTTCATTCGCATCTCAGCCTCTGCTTCCCATGTTGCTTCTTCAGACTTCTGATTAGACCAGAGCACCTTAACGATTTTAACATCCATATTCCGGGTACTTCTAACCTTACTGTCTAAAATCTTAATCGGCCTTTCTTCATAAGACAAGTTCTCGTCAATTTGGACTGATTCAGGTTGCAATACATGCGATTTATCTGGGATATACCGTCTCAACTAAGATATATGGAACACATTATGAACACGACTTAATTCAGTGGGTAGGCCTAGTCTGTAGGCTAGCTTTCCAACTCTATCCAATATCTCATATGGGCCTATAAACTTAGGGCTAAGCTTCCCTTTCTTTCCAAACCTCATCACACCCTTCATTGGTGAGACTTTCAAAAGCACTTTTTATCCCACTTCATATTCTTCTTCCCGACGCTTTAGATCATCGTAGCTTTTCTGACGATCTTGGGCTGCCTTAATCTTTCCTTGAATCATCTTGACTTGTTGCAGGGTCTCTTCAATAAATTGAGGCCCAAGTATAACTGTTTCACTTATATCGTTCCAACATAGTGGGCTTCTACATTTCCTACCATACAAAGCCTCGAATGGTGCCATGCCAATACTTGAATGATAACTGTTGTTGTAGGAGAACTCTATCGAGTCTAGACGATCTTCCCACGAACCCCGATATTCCATGACACAAGCTCTTAACATATCTTCTAAGGTTTGGATGGTCCTTTCAGTCTGACCATTAGTGGCTGGGTGAAAAGCAGTACTCATTAATATCTTCGAACCAAAGGCTTGTTGTAGCTGCTGCCAAAAGTTAGACAAAAATCGAGAATCTCGATTAGACACAATATCCTTCGGTACTCCATGTAGTCTCAACACATGCTTGATGTAAGCCTTAGCTAATTGATCCATAGACCATGTTGCCTTCATAGGTATGAACACTGCAGACTTGGTCAATCTATCGACAATTACCCATATCGTATCATTCCCAGATTTACCCTTAGGTAAAGCAACAACAAAATCCATCGAAATAGAATCCTACTTCCATCCCGGGCACATCTAAGGGTTGGACTTTCCCTTGGGGTCTTTTATGTTCACTCTTCACCTTCTGACATGTTAAACACTTGGAAACAAATTCAGCTATGTCCAACTTCATACGAGCCCACCATAAATTATTCTTTAAATCCTTATATAACTTATCACCCCCTGGGTGCATCGAATATGGAGAATTATGGCCTTCTTCCATGATTTTCAATTTCAAATCTTCGCAAGCTACCTTCCATTCTTAAATTTTCATCTTCATGAATTTCGAAATCTTCAGCATGACCCTCCCTCACCTTCTCATTTATCTTTTACATCTTCTCATCTTTCAATTAAGCTTCTTTAATTTGTTCAAACATAGAGGGTTGAATGGTCAATGCACTAAACATTTTATCTACTTCTCCATATTGCATTACTTCAAGATTCATCTTCTGAAAGTCCAAACACAGTTAATCTGCCACCACCATAATACTTTAGGTATGACTTGTCTTCCTACTCAAGGCATCGACCACTACATTGGCTTTCCCTTCATGGTATTGGATATCCAAATCGTAGTCGTTTATGAATTCTAACCATCTCCTTTGCCTCATATTCAAGTCCTTTTGGGTGAAAATGTATTTCAAACTTTTGTGATCTGTATATATCTTACATGTCACCCCATACAAATATGTTCATATTAAACACATAAAACATGTAGATCAATCCAAAATAGCAACCCTAGGAACATGATACTACGTATGCAGAACAATATTTAAAGATCTACATATACACACACCTTGAAAATTAATAACTACTAGGGAGAATAGAGAAGGTAGGCTAAGAGGGAGAGAGAGTTTAAACTTGAGAAAAGATATGTATTCCTCAAATTTGGTGTGAAGAATATGCGGGGTGGAGGCCCCTATTTATACTAGTTGGACAAGTAGAGTCGTACTAGGACTCGGAACTAAAAGATGGGTTTTGGAGAAAAGATAATTAATTTTAGCTAAGATACACTATTTTTTTATGATCATATAGCTAGAATAGGGGAATATTCCATAAGATAAATAGTCTAGATGCTTAAATTAACCAAAAGATAAAAATGCAAAGTAACCAATTTGGATACAAGCTCACTGGCGTGAGTTTGCACCGACTCAAAGTTTTAAAGATATTTTTTTTTCTTATGTAAATCTTTTGTAAATCCTTTTTGAATTTTCCTTTTTTAAATATTTTTTATTTTTCTAAATTAATTACTTGGATTATAATTTGTGAATTTAGGCCTAATATTTAATTTCGGCTAGAGTCTATTTGAAAAATCCATAATCTATTATAAAAGCCTATTTAAAACCTTTATAATTAATAAAAAGCCTTTTTTTTGTAAATAAAACCTTTTAAAAATTATAACTAATAACTTACTAAACATACGGAGTATTACGGACTACCCCCCCTTAAAAGAAGTTTCATCCTCGAAACTTAAAGCAAGCAATGCAAGAGACAAAGCAAGTAAAACATATATACCACCAACTTCCTATAAAAGTAAGTTGGCTCACATAATAACTCATAAATAAGTCAAAATTAGGTCAAAAACAGGGTTCTAAGTCAAACGCGCGAAACTCTATGGCATTCTACCCCTCTTAAAAGGAGTTACGCCCCCGTAACTCTACTACTAACCTCTGCAAACAACTCTGGATATTTCATTCGCATCTCAGCCTCTGCTTCCCATGTTGCTTCTTCAGACTTCTGATTAGACCAGAGCACCTTAACGATTTTAACATCCATATTTCGGGTACTTCTAACCTTACTGTCTAAAATCTTAATCGGCCTTTCTTCATAAGACAAGTTCTCATCAATTTGGGTCGATTCGGGTTGCAATACATGCGATTTATCTGGGATATACCGTCTCAACTAAGATATATGGAACACATTATGAACACGACTTAATTCAGTGGGTAGGGCTAGTCTGTAGGCTAGCTTTCCAACTCTATCCAATATCTCATATGGGCCTATAAACTTAGGGCTAAGCTTCCCTTTCTTTCCAAACCTCATCACACCCTTCATTGGTGAGACTTTCAAAAGCACTTTTTCTCCCACTTCATATTCTTCTTCCCGACGCTTTAGATCATCGTAGCTTTTCTGACGATCTTGGGCTGCCTTAATCTTTCCTTGAATCATCTTGACTTGTTGCAGGGTCTCTTCAATAAATTGAGGCCCAAGTATAACTGTTTCACTTATATCGTTCCAACATAGTGGGCTTCTACATTTCCTACCATACAAAGCCTCGAATGGTGCCATGCCAATACTTGAATGATAAATGTTGTTGTAGGAGAACTCTATCAGGTCTAGACGATCTTCCCACGAACCCTGATATTCCATGACACAAGCTCTTAACATATCTTCTAAGGTTTGGATGGTCCTTTCAGTCTGACCATTAGTGGCTGGGTGAAAAGCAGTACTCATTAATAGCTTCGAACCAAAGGCTTGTTGTAGCTTCTTCCAAAAGTTAGACAAAAATCGAGAATCTCGATTAGACACAATATCCTTCGGTACTCCATGTAGTCTCACCACATGCTTGATGTAAGCCTTAGCTAATTGATCCATAGACCATGTTGCCTTCATAGGTATGAACACTGCAGACTTGGTCAATCTATCGACAATTACCCATATCGTATCATTCCCAGATTTACCCTTAGGTAAAGCAACAACAAAATCCATCGAAATAGAATCCTACTTCCATCCTGGCACATCTAAGGGTTGGACTTTCCCTTGGGGTCTTTTATGTTCACTCTTCACCTTCTGACATGTTAAACACTTGGAAACAAATTCAGCTATGTCCAACTTCATACGAGCCCACCATAAATTATTGTTTAAATCCTTATATAACTTATCACCCCCTGGGTGCATCGAATATGGAGAATTATGGCCTTCTTCCATGATTTTCAATTTCAAATCTTCGCAAGCTACCTTCCATTCTTAAATTTTCATCTTCATGAATTTTGAAATCTCCAGCATGACCCTCCCTCACCTTCTCATTTATCTTTTACATCTTCTCATCTTTCAATTAAGCTTCTTTAATTTGTTCAAACATAGAGGGTTGAATGGTCAATGCACTAAACATTTTATCTACTTCTCCATATTGCATTACTTCAAGATTCATCTTCTGAAAGTCCAAACACAGTTAATCTGCCACCACCATAATACTTTAGGTATGACTTGTCTTCCTACTCAAGGCATCGACCACTACATTGGCTTTCCCTTCATGGTATTGGATATCCAAATCGTAGTCGTTTATGAATTCTAACCATCTCCTTTGCCTCATATTCAAGTCCTTTTGGGTGAAAATGTATTTCAAACTTTTGTGATCTGTATATATCTTACATGTCACCCCATACAAATAATGACGCCAAATCTTTAAAGCAAAGACTATTGCGGCTAACTCTAGGTCATGAGTAGGGTAGTTGACTTCATATGGCTTCAGTTGCCTTGATGCATAAGCAATGACTCTCATATTTTGCATTAGGACACACCCTAGACCATGTTTAGATGCATTACTATATACTTCATAAGTATCACTTCCATCCGGTAAGGATAACACAGGGGCTGTGGTTAGTCTTTCTTTTAGGATGCTGAAGGCTTTCTCACATTCTGGGCTCCAAATAAACTTGGACTCTTTCTTCATAAGGTTGGTCATGGGTCGGGCTATTTTGGAGAAATCCTTAACAAAACGTCTGTAGTAACCTGCCAGGCCTAGGAAACTTCTTATATCAGTCACATTCTTTGGAGTAGGCCATTCACTGACGGCTTCAATCTTCGCTGGATCAACGGCAACACCTTCCTTAGAAATGACGTGGCCCAAAAATGCCACTTTTTCCAACCAAAACTCACACTTCGAAAACTTTGCATACAATTGCTTCTGTTGGAGTGTTGACAAAATTGTTCGGAGGTGTTCCTCATGCTCTTCTCTATGCTTGAAAATTCGGTGCATGAGATCCATAAATAATGCTGGCGCGTTAGTCAATCCAAAAGGCATCACTGTAAACTCATAATGACCATAACGCGTCCTAAAAGCGGTCTTAGCAATGTCCTTATCAACAATTCTTAACTGATGATACCCTGACCTTAAGTCAATCTTTGAGAAAATTCCGGCTCCCTTCAGTTGGTCAAATAAATCATCAATCCTTGGAAGAGGGTACTTATTCTTGATGGTCACTTGGTTTAACTCACGGTAGTTGATACACAACGTTAGACTACCATCCTTCTTCTTCACAAACAAGACAGGCGCACCCCATGGGGATACACTGGGCCTTTTGTAACCCTTTTCTAATAACTCTTCCAATTGGGTCTTCAGCTCATTCATTTCTGCTGGAGCCATACGATATGGGGTTTTGGATATTGGGCCAGTTCCAGGCATTAAGTCTATAGTGAACTCCACTTCTCTTACTGGAGGCATTCCAGGGATTTCTTCAGGAAAGACATCCTGAAATTCATTAACTACAGGAATATTCTCCATCTTCTCTTCTTCTATCTCCAACTTTTGTATACTACACAAATACAATGGATACCCCTTTCTTATACAATTCTTGAGTTGCATAGCAGAAATCATTCTTGGACTGGGCTTCTGATTGATTTTTCTGTAGGTTACTTTGACTCCTTTTGGATCTTTCAAGGTCACTTTTTGGGCTCTGCAGTCTATTTGGGCTTTGAATTTCCCTAACCAATCCATTCCCAGAACAACATCTAGGTCATCTAATTCAAATTCAATTAAGTCTGAAGGAAAATTCGCCCCTACTATAGTCACTAAAACATCTCTATATAATTTAGAAACATCAATGACTTCTCCAGAAGGTATGACTATATCCATGCTTATAGGTTCGGGTTTTCCCAACTTAAGTTTTTCTACTAAGGTTTTGGAAATAAAAGAGTGAAAAGCTCCTGAATCAAATAAAATCTTAACTGGAATAGAAGAGATGAAGAAAGTACCAGTCACTACGCCTGCAGTCGTTTCAGCCTCACGATTACTCATGACAAACACTCGACCTTGATTGTTCGCCTTAGCCTGATCTTCTCCTCCATTCCCATGCTTAGGAGGAACACGGTTATTGGTCACTGACTGTTGCTGGGGTCCTTTGCTCCCATTACCTCCCTGATTCTGGGTTGGCTTAGGATTTGGTGATGTTGAGCCTTTCTGGAAGCACTCATATTCTCTATGGCCTAACTTGTTGCAGATCCTACAAGTTACCAGATTTCCTTCACAATCCTTCCCTGGGTGGTTTCTTGGGCATCTTTTACAATAGTAGACTCTCTTAGACTTTCCATTTTCAGACTGACTACGATTGTTGTTATTCCCATTGCTCTTGTCATCTTTTCCTTGCTTGAATCCCCCATTAGTCTTTTGTTGCTTGTCTCCACCTTGGAACCCATTACTAGACCCCTTCCTTTTATCTCCAAGATTCGCTTCTATCTCTCTTCCCTTGATCCCGAATAGATGGGCAGCTCTCCCATACACTTCATCTAGGCTATCAAAGTTAGCCCCTCCCAATTTCCCTTGAATGGACAAGGTCAACCCTTGCTCAAATCGTTGAGCCTTCAAAACTTCAGTTGGAACCACTTCAGGTGCAAACCTCATTAACTCGATGAACTTAGAGTAGTACTCATTGACAGTCATGGTCCCCATCCTAAGGTTTGTAAACTCTAGGTACTTCTTTTTCCTTAAGTGAGGTGGGTAAAACTTGGTTCTCAAGGCTTCCATAAATTGTTCCCATCCAAAATCTTCATGAGTCGTCAAAGACTCCTTCCTTCGAGACCACCATAAATCAGCTTCCTCCCTTAGGTAGTATGTAACATTGTTGATCTTTAACTCATCAGTGCACTGGACAGCAGTAAACAACTTATCAAACACCCTAATCCAGTTCTCAAGACTGGCTGGGTCCTCTTTTCCATCATAGACAGGTGGATTCCTAGAGGCTACTTTCTTAAACACATCACCAGCTAGGTCAGGTTCTTGACGGTTCAGTTGAGTAGTCATAGCCTAAGCCAAATTCTTGGTCAGAGAAGTCAACTCCTTAAGTGTTGCTCGAGTCTTAGATCTACTTCCGGGTCTACTTGCTATTTCTTCCTGGGTAAGAAACAAATAGGTACTACTTATTAAGTCATCCTACTAAATTTGTAAATCATACAACAATCATGATTCATAATATGATTGACATCAAGCACATAACATGAAAAATAAACTAGAATTTTATTTATTAATCATCCTTAAAAAGGAATGCTAACTTATTTAAAGAGTAGTTGTCTAATTCCAGAACTACTAATTATTAAAACTACTAACAACTACTAAAATATCTAAACATTTTCCTAAAAATTTATAAATAAATAAAATCAGATGAATCGAAGTCTGAGTCATTTTGATCTTCTGCTTCAACAGTAGCTTGGTGTCTAAACCATTCATCTTCAGACATAGGGTGATATTCCGGAGATGATGAACTACCCTTTGCGCTTGGCAGGTTCCTCTGAATATTGGAGGGTTCAGGACTAGTAGTAGATTCATGATAGGAGTGGCTCGGAGTTTGATATGCATTAATCATGTCTTGTGCTTCTTGTTGCTCTTTCCACAATTCAGCATATCGGAGGTCAATTCAAACAATTTGTGTTTTCGAAAAGATATTAAGTATACATATTTATATATACTTAATATCTAGCTACCGTACCTTATTTCATAATTGACCTCCGATATGCTGAATTGTGGAAAGAGCAACAAGAAGCACAAGACATGATTAATGCATATCAAACTCCGAGCCACTCCTATCATGAATCTACTACTAGTCCTGAACCCTCCAATATTGAGAGCAACCTGCCAAGCACAGAGGGTAGTTCATCATCTCCGGAATATCACCCTATGTCTGAAGATGAATGGTTTAGACACCAAGATACTGTTGAAGCTGAAGATCAAAATGACTCAGACTTCGATTCATCTGATTTTATTTATTTATAAATTTTTAGGAAAATGTTTAGATATTTTAGTAGTTGTTAGTAGTTTTAATAATTAGTAGTTCTGGAATTAGACTACTACTCTTTAAATATGTTAGCATTCCTTTTAAGGATGATTAATAAATAAAATTCTAGTTTATTTTTCATGTTATGTGCTTGATGTCAATCATATTATGAATCATGATTGTTGTATGATTTACAAATTTAGTTGGATGACTTAATAAGTAGTACCTATTTGTTTCTTACCTAGGAAGAAATGGCAAGTAGACCCGGAAGTAGATCTAAGACTCGAGCAACTCTTAAGGAGTTGACTTCTCTGACCAAGAATTTGGCTAAGGCTATGACTACTCAACTAAACCGTCAAGAACCTGACCTAGCTGGTGATGTGTTTAAGAAAGTAGCCTCTAGGAATCCACCTGTCTATGATGGAAAAGAGGACCCAGCCAGTCTTGAGAACTGGATTAGGGAGTTTGATAAGTTGTTTACTGCTGTCCAGTGCACTGATGAGTTAAAGATCAACAATGCTACATACTACCTAAGGGAGGAAGCTGATTTATGGTGGTCTCAAAGGAAGGAGTCTTTGACGACTCAAGAAGATTTTGGATGGGAACAATTTAAGGAAGCCTTGAGAACCAAGTTTTACCCACCTCACTTAAGGAAAAAGAAGTGCCTAGAGTTTACAAACCTTAGGATGGGGACCATGACTGTCAATGAGTACTACTCTAAGTTCCTAGAGTTAATGAGGTTTGCACCTGAAGTGGTTCCACTAGTAGAGAAATGACAATTTGCGTCGGACCTGGGACCTCCATTTGCGTCAGACCTTGGTCCGACGGCACAGGTCTCGTCGCAGATGGAAGACATCCATCTGCGTCGGATAAGACACGACGCAATTAATCAAATATTTGCTTCGGACATAACAAGCATGCGACGCACATGCCCATCCCCTCCATGCATCCACAGCAGCCCAGGCAGCCTCATCTGCGTCGCATGCAGTGCCATATGATACGCAAATGGTGCTTCAACTGCGTCGCATATGGCACTGCATGCGACGTAGATGAGGCTGCCTGGGCTGCTGCTGGCTGCTGCGCACACACCCATCTGCGTCGCATGCAGTACCATATGCGACACAGATGAAGCACCATTTGCGTCGCATATGGCACTGCATGCGACGCAGATGCTATAGTTTTTTGTTTTTTTTTTCAGCTTTTTTTTGTTTTTGTTTTCTGCTATTTTTTTTAATTTTCAAAACTAAGCAAACATTATGTTAATAATTATGAGCAGAAAATTCGGCAGAGTCTCCTTTGTAATTTGGACAACCTAAGAAATCATTTGGAAATTTTTGCATATATATAACCAAAACCTGTTTCAGTACATCTCAATCAAGCAACCAATGTTGCAATCAATCAACCAACAAGGTTCAAGCAACCAATGTTGCAATCAATCAACCAACAAGGTTCAAGTAACAAAATATTATTCTAACCTACAAATACATACACTAACCATCAAACTTAGTCTGCTTCGTTAACGACCCGTACAAAGTATTCCGCAAAAAGTTCTTTGAGGTCGTTGATCTCATATATGGAGTATGGCTCAAGACTTGACGAAAAAGCCTAGAAATATATTAAACTAGTTAATATACTTTAAAATTCTATAAGTATAAATAATGAATTTACAACATACATATACCTCATACAAATTATCTGCTTCATAGTATAAGCGGATGATTAGAAACATGTATCTCATCACGAAATAGCCGCATTCCACTCCTCCCGATTGTTGAGCACACTACACCAAATTCAAGATATATATTAGAATCGGAAAAAAAATCCTAAATAGAATTATAAAGTATCAAATACAAAACCATAAGAGTTTTACCCGCGTATATGTCCAAGACAATTTAGTTCCTTTATTTGATCCTTCAAGCCGCGTGTATTTTGTATATGCACTAAATATAGAGATTTTGTAACAATTAATTACTATAAACATTTATAAATTATTTAAAATATCATAAAATGCATGTAAACTTATTAACATGTATAACAACTATGAACTTACGTATTCAACGGTATCTTGATAGCTAAGGATCTATCTTTCTTCATCGAATCAAATATATATACCGTTCTCTTAGATAGACAAATGACAAGAAGAATCCAATGATCCCTAAGGCATGAAGCAAAATGTGATGTTTTATATATATAACCACAAGTTCATAAATATAAAACAAAGTAAAGATTAGTTTAACTAACATACTTTTCAAAATACGGACATAGGATGTAACGCATATATTGATTCGCTTTCATTGAACTTGCCATGTAGTTGATCACGGCATCTAAGTGATTGCGTATCATGGTCGCTGAAATCATACTTGGACACATGAAACCAATATTATTATCTCCATGCTCCTCAGACTTCTCTGCCAAGTACCTAAGATCCAAACACTTATAGTTAGGAGAAACAATAAAAATAAATAGCAATGTTAATTAGTTTAGAGTTTGAGAAATCTCACATCATAAATACTTGCAAAATGGATGCATTAATCCATGCTCCCGTGAGAAGTTGAAAAACATCTTGTCGTGAGAGAATGATCATATGATCTCTATCAAAGTTGAAGACGGTACCATTCTGAACTTGCAATTGAAAAGGCTCATCTGAGGGTTTGTCGCAAAATATTCGGTGCATCTCCTTGATATTATCATCCATATCATCCAGTGTCAAGTCAATAAAAGGATCTACGTGCCTATGTGCAGACTCATCGGTGCAAGGATCACTACCAACTATTTTTTTCTTCTTCTTCTTCTTCTTCATCGCACCTTCTTTAGGTATATGTTCATTCAATTCGACTTCTTTTTAATTCATATTATATATGTAAATAGATTATTTCATATATAAATCAAGATTACTTAATATACAAAAGTAAGATTACTTAGCATATATAAATCAAAATTTCTTAGTATATATATTTACATTTCTTAGTATATAAATCAAAATATTAAACATAAGTTACCTGATTATCTGAGACTAAAAATACCAACTCTTTCGGCCATTCTATGAATGAACCCTCGGCTTGACTGAGTTTCACGATGTATGGAGTAGGTAGTGGAACTAGAGCTTCTGCGTAGTCCGAATAAAAATCATCAACACTCACTTTCACTGCCGTAGGATGTGATGATGACTCCAATTGTGGTTGTACGGTACCCTCAGCTACAATGATCGGTCCCGAGTTATCCGCTATTGCCAAACGACATGGAACCGGACTCTTAACATCCATTGAGAACACAATGTCATTAATTAAGTGTTTTAGAAACATAATATCATAATCGTAGAAGATATAAAATAACTATATACATGCATGTTCGCAAATGGATCATTGCCCCCCGAGTGACAGCTACTAGGATCAACTGCAGTGTGAGGACTTGTTTGATTTGGTGCTTGAAGACCAAATTGCGCTGCAAAACCCTTTAACTTTTCTTGAAGTATTGCATCTATCTTCGAGTTCATCTCCTCCATCGTCTGTTCTCTAACTCTTTGGCTCACTCTAGCCTCGAACACCTTCATCTCCTCATCATCCATGCCCCTACCCTTTCGAGCAGTACTACTCCGATCAGGATCTCCCCAAACAGATGTAATCCCAATGCTACGCCCAGCTGTTAACACACGCCCAGGACGGTCTTTCCTCTATAGAGCACGTGATAGAGCATCATCCATCCGACCTGGAATAAACTCTCCTTCCTTTTCTTTCCTTTTCCAATCATCCTGCATGCGTCAAATTCAAAAAATTCATATGATTAGTAGAATTCGAGTAATTAGACAAGAAAATATCATAAAATTTGAAGAATGCTTACAATGGACTCTTTTATCTTTTGTGTTTCTTCATTAGGGAAGAAAAGATTTCCTTCCTTGTCTTCTTTCGATCTCGCGAGAAGCCATGGCAAAGTTCGATCCGGCAAGGAGGAAATATATGATGATGTGGATGAGTCAACAGATGATGTTGTAGAGGATTTAGGGATATACCCTTTGTCTTTCCAAACGGGAATCATCTCTGCATATGACTTTTGACCCAAAAAATGAGGATGAATGTTGGCAGCCTGAGACTTTCTTGCTCTTTCACTTTTAGCCTAATTTGAAAACAAGTAATTAGTTAATATTCACAAAAAAAATTGATTATAACTTATTATGTGATTGTAACGTATATATTATATACCTTAAACTCCTTAGAGCTACACTTTTTCAAAAATTCGTCCCAAATCTCTTCTGTGATGAAAGGATAGAGCACGTACGATTGCATATCATTGTTAGACCCCGGCCTCGTTTTTGTGATCCATCGACTCACTAATCTTGATTTGAAATCTCTCCACCGCTTATCACAAGTAGTCAACACATCTCGTTTCTTCCTCTCATCCTCTTGTATTCCAAACTCTTTCTTCAATATATAAAATTAACCAATAATACACGATTAGTATAATAAACATGATTCAAATTAAATTAAAAGAATGGATTTTAAAAATACATAGGTTTACTTACTTTAGCATCTTCCCATAAACTATTTTTTAGGCCTTGTGGAACATCATCCCAACTATCGTACAAGATAGACACTTTGCTTCTACTGATTTCGCCGCAATGTGTCTTGTACGCACCAACATGATCCCTAATCGGACGCATCCAATCATCCCACTGAAGTACTCTTTGGACCCCGGGTTTGGAAAGTATCCCTTTTGTAGGACCTCTAGGCTTGCTCACTCTTTTCTTCCTACTACCTCCATCAGTTATCTCGACCTCAGAACGTGGGTGCCGATCATCATCGGATGCATCATGCATTATGTGATCTTCCATCACTACACCTGAAACCATAAAGCACAAAGACATGTTAAATTCATCAATGAAATACTACAAAATTATTTTAACGAAGCATAAAATATATAATTGAAGATTATAAACAATAGTAGTTGCAATAATATTACATTAGTTACCTATTAATCAGTTTTTTCTTTGACAACGTAAAATCCCTCATTATGGTCTTGGTGAATGTAATTCGGGTCCAGATCTTCCCTAATGTACTTGGAATGACTACTGACGAAGCAATGACTTCATTGAATTGCTTATCGTATTCCTCTTCATCGTGTACATCATCAATTCCAAGTATTCTCCTTTTTCCTTCAATGACAACAGACCATTTTGAATCGGCAGGGTCAACCATGTAGAATACTTGTTTTGATTGTGATGCCAATATCAAAGAATCTTCATGATGCCCTAACCGGTTGAAATTGACTAATGTAGAAAAGTCATGTTCATCCTTCTTTACACCACGACGAATATCAAACCACTTGCATTGGAAGAGCGGAATCTTGAAGTCAACATAGTCAAGTTCTAATATCTCTTCAATGAACCCGTAGTAAGGCTTCATTGTCTCAACAATGGTTCTATCCCTTCTATTTTTATACTCTGATGACAAAGCCCCCAACGTAACACCACTGTTTTGCATTGTAGATTTGTCATCTTGCCGTTTAGTGTAAAAGGAATAACCATTGATGTCATACCCTTCATAGGAAATAACTTGCATCTTTGACCCATATGACAACCATCTCAACGTATCCGATACATCATTTTTTGGGTCAGATAGTTGGTTCATAACTCGTTCTTTAAACCAATCAACGAACGACCGATTCTGCTCAATCATCAACTCACGTTCATTCTTCAATGGATACTGAACACTAAGCATCTTCTTGTGCTCATCTAAGTAAGGATGAACTTGTTTTAGATTTTCTAACACCAAAAATTCTGCTTTTCTTTTCAACTCTCCATCAAGACACAATCTTTTTCTCCCAATGGTACCACAACCATCAAGCCTTCCTTCATGTCTAGATTTTGGCAAAATCCAATTGCTTGTGCACGTGCTAAATACTGACTTACATATTCAGATACTTCCTCCGCAACTGTTCTTTGGACAATACTTGCTTCTGGTCTGGCTGGATTCATCACTTTTCCCTTGAGAGTACCCATATGCCTTTCGAAAGGCCACATATACCTCATACAAACGGGCCCACAAAGTTTAATTTCTCGGACAAGATGAATTATCAAATGAGGCATGATGTCAAAGAACGATGGTGGGAAGTACATTTCAAATCGACACATCGTCTGTATTACATCAGCTTGCAACGTATCTAGAGTGTTAGGATCAATCACCTTGCTAGATATAGTTCTGAAGAAGAAACACAACTTTGTAATCGTGTATCTCACTTGGGAAGGCAAAATTCCTCGTATTGCAACAGGTAATAAATGCTGCATCAAGATCTGACAATCATGAGATTTCAAACCAACGAGTTTCAAGTCCTTCAGTGAGACAAGGTTTCGAAAATTTGACGAGTATCCAGCAGGGACCTTTAACCTATGCAGAGACTCACAAAAACTCGTTTTCTCCTTCTTAGACAAAGTGTAGCAAGCTGGTGGCAGATAATAGCGGTGTCCCCTCTCCTGAGGTGCTAGTTCTGGTCTTCCCATTTCAGCCATATCTTTCCTAGCTTTAACTCCATCCTTTGTCTTCCCGGGCATATTCAACAATGTTCCGACAATGGCATCACAAAAATTTTTCTCAATGTGCATTAGATCAAGACAATGTCTGACTTCTAAGCATTCCCAATATGGAAGGTCCCAGAACTTAGATCTTTTCTTGTATAAGCTCTTTGAGACACTTTTAAAGGGCTTGCCAAACACTGTTTCAATATCCTTTACCCGATTAGAAACCTCTTTTCCACGCAAGGGTACAGGGGCTTCTCTCATATCCACTTTTCCGTTGAACAACTTTTTCTTCTTACGAAATGGATGATCTAAAGGAAGCCATGTACGGTAATGCAGGTATACATTCTTCCCACAATGATGTAACCGCTCATCAATCATATCCTCATCACAAATAGGGCATGCCTTTGCTCCTTTAACCGTATACCCTGACAAATTCCCAAAAGTCGGGAAATCATTAATCGTGCAAAATATCATGGCACGTAATGTGAAGTCAGTTTTCGTATACGCATCGAACATCGAAACACCTTCATCCCACAACAATTTCAGATCTTGAAGAAGTGGGTCAAGATACACATCTATGTCGTTTCCGGGTTGCTTAGGACCCGAAATAAGAAGCGATAGCAGAATAAATTTACGCTTCATGCATAACCAGGGGGGCAGATTATAAATGGTCAGTAGAACCGGCCAAGTGCTATGTTGAGTACCTAGTGTGCCAAAAGGGTTCATCCCATCTGTACAAAGTCCAAGCCTAAGATTTCGAGGTTCTTTACCAAAACCTGCGAACTTTCGGTCGATATTTCTCCATTGCGGAGAATCGGCCGGATGTCTAAGCATCCCATCTTTCTTCCTCTTGTCCGCATGCCACCTTAATAATTTAGCATTATTTTCATCCGAAAATAAACGCCTAAATCTTGGAATGATTGGAAGATACCAAAGAACCTTCGCCGGAGTTTCTTTCTTTCTCACTCCCTCATCATCCTGTTTTATCTTGTACCGAGATACTCCACACCTTGGACACTCACCCAAATCCTTGTACTCATTTCGATACAGCACACAATCATTTGGACATGCATGTATCATCTCATATTCCATACCTAATGGACACAATAATTTCTTTGCCTTATAGGTAGAGTTAGGAATTTCATTCCCTTCAGGTAGCAATTCTTGTAAAAAAGTGAACAACTCACTGCGACTTTTATCTGTCTAACTATACTTCGATTTCATATTGAACAATGTGAGGATGCCAGAAAGTTTAGTGAAATTCTTACACCCCGGATACATAGGTTTGTCCGCTGCACTTAGAATACTATTATACATATGCGGACGATCGGTTCCTTCATCCTCCAAATTGTGCAACATCTCATCTACCCTATCATTCTCATCAACTACCCTATCATTCTCATTATCATCCTCTCCTTTTTCAATATCAACCTCAACCTCATCATCAATGTGATCAACATGCAAATCATCACACAAGCTAGTGGGGCTCATACCCTGATCATAAAACTCTCCATGCCATGTCCACCTAGAATAGTTACTCTTAAACCCACGACGAATCAAATGATCCTTAATTTGATCCACATCACGATACCCCCTAGAGTTATTGCAATCACAACAAGGACACAAGACTAACTTTGACCCATTCTGCGATTGATGTTCTAACGCAACCCTGGTAAATTCATCAACCCCTCGTAGAAATGTCGCCGAAATTCGATTACCATACATCCAGGTTCGATCCATATTCATACACTAGAGACACCAAACAAGAACACAATCGATCACATCATTCAAAGTGTCTTATCAAATGCAGTCATGAACATTTACCTAACCCATCCTTGAGTTTCTCATCTCACTAGTGAATGAACATTTGGTTTTCAATTCTAAGAAAAATCCGACAGCACTTTCCTACAGTTCTCCAAGTACACGATGAAGATAGTAGGTAAACTATCAACATATGTACCCAGAGAACGCTTAGGGAAATGAGCTAGATCTTTCTTAGAATCGAAAACCAAACATTCATTCACATCCTAAGTGAGATAAGAAACCCAAAGACAGTCCCAAACCGGGGACTATTCAAGACTTACTCCTAATGAGTAAGCCTCGAACGGGTATCTAGGCCAATGATGCACACATTGCAATTAAACAGCAAAAACCAATCCATTCCTTAGATTTCCCTCCCCACCGCATTAAGGTATGTCCATATTTGTTTGGTCATAATTCAACATATGCTTTCCCAATCACATAACCAAACAATTCACATATACTTTCTCAATCACATAATTCAACATTATAGGGACAAATAAAACAAATAAACATAAAGCAAAAGCTATAATATATATACCTCTGCTCTCAAGGAGCAGCGAAGACAAGCACAACGAGGTGAGCTTGGAGCACCAGCCGACAAGTAGAAGATGGAATGTGGCAACTGCATTAGGGCATTAACCAACCCACAAATTAAATAGTGATTAAGTCATAACTCATAAACATCAACTATCTAATATTAAGAAATTAACAAATTAGAAATTAAGAAACAACATTAAGATTAAAGTAGAATTATTAAGATCAATGGTAAAAAACAAGAATGACTTGTGAATATAATTATATAGTAGAAAGGAAGTATTTTAGAGCACTACAAACTATATAAATTCATGAGCACTACAAACTATAAACATCCTAAATATAATCTTAAAATCTTAAACTACAAACTACAAATTAAACTACAAACATCCTAAATTCAATATTAAAATTCAATCTTAAACTACAAACTACAATCACTCTACTAATACAATCACAAACTCCTTGATTAAGATCTAGCAAAAATAAGGAAAAAATTCCAAAAAAAAAAGACAGAAATTGGTAAAAAAAAAAAAGACATAAATAGAGACAGAAAATTGAAAAAAATAAAAAAAAAGACTTACATTGCCGGAGACGGGGAGACGGAAAGTAACTTAGGCGCGACAGCGAGCGACGGCGAGCAGCGGGGGAGCGCGGCGGAGCGCGGCGCGACAAGGGAGCGCGGTGCGATGGGAGCGCGGCGCGACGGGGGAGCGCGGTGCGACGGGAGTGCGGCGACGGGTGAGTGAGAGTGAGTGAGTGAGAGAAAGAGGAGTGCAAGAGAGAGAGAGTGAGTGAGAGAAAGAGGAAGAGGAGCGCCGGCGAGAGGAGATGCCGGAGCAGCGGCGGCGCGACGGGGGAGATGTCCTTCAGCAGCGCAGGCGAGTGTTTGTGGGAATTCGCATGAGAGAGAGAGAAGTGCGAGTGTTTGTGAATATTGGCAACTGATGGGCGGGATACGAAAATTAAAACTATAAATAAGAGTCATCTGCGTCGGATGGTCCTATGGTCCGACGCAGATGACTAATTAATAAAATTCTGGGCGGGATACAAGTCATCTGCGTCGGATGGGCCAATGGTCCGACGCAGATGACTAAGTACTCTTAAAAGGCGCTGGGATTTTGGGTTGTATACGAAACGTCATCTGCGTCGGATGGGCCTATGGTCCGACGCAGATGACTAAATAATATAATACTGGGCGGGATACAAGTCATCTGCGTCAGATGGGCCTATGGTCCGACGCAGATGACTAAGTACAGGCTGGGAACTTTTGGGCTGTATACCAAACGTCATCTGCGTCGGATGGGCCTATGGTCCGACGCAGATGACTTATTTGCGTCACATGAAATCTTAATGCAACGCACACAGTGACGCAAAACAGGCCTGTATAATCCCTGCTAGGCTATTTACGTCGGATTTTCTGTAGGATCCGACGCACATATACCATTTGCGTCAGTTGCTCTTTCGTGCGATGCAAATAATCAGACGCAAATCGTGAATACTGTAGTAGTGTTCCAACTGAAGTTTTAAAGGCTCAACGATTTGAGCAAGGGTTGACCTTGTCCATTCAAAGGAAATTGGGAGGGGCTAACTTTGATAGCCTAGATGAAGTGTATGGGAGAGCTGCCCATCTATTCGGGATCAAGGGAAGAGAGATAGAAGCAAATCCTGGAGATAAAAGGAAGGGGTCTAGTAATGGGTTCCAAAGTGGAGACAAGCGACAAAAGACTAATGGGGGATTCAAGCAAGGCAAAGATGACAAGAGCAATGGGAATAACAACAATCGTAGTTAGTCTGAAAATGGAAAGTCTAAGAGAGTCTACTATTGTAAAAGATGCCCAAGAAACCACTCAGGGAAGGACTGTGAAGGAAATCTGGTAACTTGTAGGATCTGCAATAAGTTAGGCCATAGAGAATATGAGTGCTTCCAGAAAGAATCAACATCAGCAAATCCTAAGCCAACCCAGAATCAGGGAGGTAATAGGAGCAAAGGACCCCAGCAGCAGTCAGTGACCAATAACTGTGTTCCTCCTAAGAATGGGAATGGAGGAGACAATCAGGCTAAGGCGAACAATCAAGGTCGAGTGTTTGTCATGAGCAATCGTGAGGCTGAAACGACTGCAGGCGTAGTGACTGGTACTTTCTTCATCTCTTCTATTCCAGTTAAGATTTTATTTGATTCAGGAGCTTCTCACTCTTTTATTTCCAAAACCTTAGTAGAAAAACTTAAGCTGGGAAAACCCGAACATATAAGCATGGATATAGTCATACCTTCTGGAGAAGTCATTGATGTTTCTATATTATATAGAGATGTTTTAGTGACTATAGTAGGGGCGAATTTTCCTTCAGACTTAATTGAATTTGAATTAGATGACCTAGATGCTGTTCTGGGAATGGATTGGTTAGGGAAATTGAAAGCCCAAATAGACTGCAGAGCCCAAAAAGTGACCTTGAAATATCCAAAAGGAGTCAAAGTAACCGACAGAAAAATCAATCAGAAGCCCAGTCTAAGAATGATTTCTGCTATGCAACTCAAGAATTGTATAAGAAAGGGGTATCCATTGTATTTATGTAGTATACAAAAGTTGGAGGTAAAAGAAGAGAAGATGGAGAATATTCCGGTAGTTAATGAATTTCAGGATGTCTAACCTGAAGAAATCCCTGGAATGCCTCAAATAAGAGAAGTGGAGTTCACTATAGACTTAATGCCTGGAACTGGCCTAATATCCAAAGCCCCATATCGTATGGCTCCAGCAGAAATGAATGAGCTGAAGACCCAATTGGAAGAGTTATTAGAAAAGGGTTACATAAGGCCCAGTGTATCCCCATGGGGTGCATCTGTCTTGTTTGTGAAGAAGAAGGATGGTAGTCTAAGGTTGTGTATCGACTACCGTGAGTTAAACCAAGTGACCATCAAGAATAAGTACCCTGTTCCAAGGATTGATGATTTGTTTGACCAACTGAAGGGAGCCGGAATTTTCTCAAAGATTGACTTAAGGTCAGGGTATCATCAGTTAAGAATTACTGATAAGGACATTGCTAAGACCGCTTTTAGGACGCGTTATGGTCATTATGAGTTTACAGTGATGCCTTTTGGATTGACTAACGCGCCAGCAGTATTTATGGATCTCATGCACCGAATTTTCAAGCCATACTTAGACCAATTTGTGGTGGTATTTATAGATGATATATTGGTTTACTCTAAGAATAGAGAAGAGCATGAGGAACACCTCCGAATAATTTTGTCAACACTCCAACAGAAGCAATTGTATGCAAAGTTTTCGAAGTGTGTGTTTTGGTTTGAAAAAGTGGCATTTCTGGGCCACGTCATTTCTAAGGAAGGTGTTGCCGTTGATCCAGCGAAGATTGAAGCCGTCAGTGAATGGCCTACTCCAAAGAATGTGACTGATATAAGAAGTTTCCTAGGCCTGGCAGGTTACTACAGACGTTTTGTTAAGGATTTCTCCAAAATAGCCCGACCCATGACCAACCTTATGAAGAAAGAGTCCAAGTTTATTTGGAGCCCAGAATGTGAGAAAGCCTTCACCATCCTTAAAGAAAGACTAACCACAGCCCCTGTGTTATCCTTACCGGATGGAAGTAATACTTATGAAGTATATAGTGATGCATCTAAACATGGTCTAGGGTGTGTCCTAATGCAAAATAGGAGAGTCATTGCTTATGCATCAAGGCAACTGAAGCCATATGAAGTCAACTACCCTACTCATGACCTAGAGTTGGCCGCAATAGTCTTTGCTTTAAAGATTTGGCGTCATTATTTGTATGCGGTTACATGTAAGATATATACATATCACAAAAGTTTGAAATACATTTTCACCCAAAAGGACTTGAATATGAGGCAAAGGAGATGGTTAGAATTCATAAAAGACTACGATTTGGATATCCAATACCATGAAGGGAAAGCCAATGTAGTGGCAGATGCCTTGAGTAGGAAGACAAGTCATACCTTAAGTACTATGGTTGTGGCAGATCAACTGTGTTTGGACTTTCAGAAGATGAATGTTGAAGTAATGCAATATAGAGAAGTAGATAAAATGTTTAGTGCATTGACCATTCAACCCTCTATGTTTGAACAAATTAAAGAAGCTCAATTGAAAGATGAGAAGATGGAAAAGATAAAAGAGAAGGTGAGGGAGGGTCATGCTGGAGATTTCAAAATTCATGAAGATGGATGTTTAAGAATGGAAGGAAGGTGGTGTATACCTGAAGCTTGCGAAGATTTGAAATTGAAAATCATGGAAGAAGGCCATAATTCTCCATATTCGATGCACCCAGGGGGTGATAAGTTGTATATGGATTTAAAGAAGAATTTCTGGTGGGCTCGTATGAAGTTGGACATAGCTGAATTTATTTCCAAGTGTTTAACAAGTCAGAAGGTGAAGAGTGAACATAAAAGACCCCAAGGGAAAGTCCAACCCTTAGATGTGCCAGGATGGAAGTGGGATTCTATTTCGATGGATTTTGTTGTTGCTTTACGTAAGGGTAAATCTGGGAATGATACGATATGGGTAATTGTCGATAGATTGACCAAATCTGCAGTGTTCATACCTATGAAGGCAACATGGTCTATGGATCAATTAGCTAAGGCTTACATCAAGCATGTGTTGAGACTACATGGAGTACCGAAGGATATTGGGTCTGATCGAGATTCTAAATTTTTGTCTAACTTTTGGTAGAAGCCACAACAAGCCTTTGGTTCGAAGCTAATAATGAGTACTGCTTTTCACCCAGCCACTGATGGTCAGACTGAAAGGACCATCCAAACCTTAGAAGATATGTTAAGAGCTTGTGTCATGGAATATCAGGGTTCGTGGGAAGATCATCTAGACCTGATAGAGTTCTCCTACAACAACAGTTATCATTCAAGTATAGGCATGGCACCATTCGAGGCTTTGTATGGTAGGAAATGTAGAAGCCCACTATGTTGGAATGATATAAGTGAAACAGTTATACTTGGGCCTCAATTGATTAAAGAGATCGTGCAACAAGTCAAGATGATTCAAGGAAAGATTAAGGCAGCCCAAGATCGCCAGAAAAGCTACGCTGATCTAAAGCGTCGGGAAGAAGAATATGAAGTGGGAGCAAAAGTGCTTTTGAAAGTCTCACCGATGAAGGGTGTGATGAGGTTTGGAAAGAAAGGGAAGCTTAGCCCTAAGTTTATAGGACCATATGAGATATTGGATAGAGTTGGAAAGGTGGCCTACAGACTAGCCCTACTCACTGAATTAAGTCGTGTTCATATTGTGTTCCATATATCTCAGTTGAGACGGTATATCCCAGATAAATCGCATGTATTGCAACCTGAATCAGTCTAAATTGATGAGAACTTGTCTTATGAAGAAAGGCTGATTAAGATTTTAGACAGTAAGGTTAGAAGTACCCGGAATAAGGATGTTAAAATCGTTAAGGTACTCTGGTCTAATCAGAAGTCTGAAGAAGCAATATGGGAAGCAGAGGCTGAGATGCAAAAAAAATATCCAGAGTTGTTTGCAGAGGTTAGTAGTAGAGTTACGGGGGCGTAACTCCTTTTAAGGGGGGTAGAATGCGATAGAGTTTCGCGCGTTTGACTTAGAACCTTGTTTTTGACCTAATTTTGACTTATTTATGAGTTATTATGTGAGCCAACTTACTTTTATAGGAAGTTGGTGGTATATAAGTTTTACTTGCTTTGTCTCTTGCATTGCTTGCTTTAAGTTTCGAGGACGAAACTTCTTTTAAGGGGGTAGTCTGTAATACTCCGTATTTTTAGTAAGTTATTAGTTATAATTTTTAAAAGGTTTTATTAACTAAAAAGGCTTTTTATTAATTATAAAGGTTTTAAATAGGCTTTTATAATAGATTATGCATTTTTCAAATAGACTCTAGCCCAAATTAAATATTGGGCCTAAATTCACAAATTATAATCCAAGTAATTAATTTAGAAAAATTAAATATATTTTAAAAAGGAAAATTCAAAAACAATTTACAAAAGATTTACAAAAGAAAAAAAAAATATATCTTTAAAACTTTGACTCGGTGCAAACTCACGCCAGTGAGCTTGTATCCAAATTGGTTACTTTGCATTTTTATCTTTTGGTTAATTTAAGCATCTAGACTATTTATCTTATGGAATATTCCCCTATTCTAGTTATATGATCATAAAGAAATAGTGTATCTTAGCTAAAATTAATTATCTTTTCTCAAAAACCCATCTTTTAGTTCCGAGTCCTAGTACGACTCTACTTGTCCAACTAGTATAAATAGGGGCCTCCACCCCTCATATTCTTCACACCAAATTTGTGGAATACATCTCTTTTCTCAAGTTTAAACTCTCTCTCCCTCTTAGCCTACCTTCTCTCTTCTCCCTAGTAGTTATTAATTTTCAAGGTGCGTCTATATGTAGATCTTTAAATATTGTTCTACATACGTAGTATCATGTTCCTAGGGTTGCTATTTTGGATTGATCTACATGTTTTATGTGTTTAATATGAACATGAATTTTTATTTATGCACGCATAAGAACTGTTAGCATCACTCTAGCCTACTGACTTCTTTGCATCTAAAGTAATTATATTTCAAATTTTTTTATGCTGCATATGAACTGTTGCGTCAAAATTCAATTACACATTCTCTAGTATATACTGACTTCTTCGCATCTAAGTAATTGTATAGAATAGTTATGCTGGCAGAGTGGCAGTCGATACAAAGAATATGAATGCTCATGTTTTGGTAATGTAAAGATTAATAATAAAGATCTACGTGTAAGACTAATGATATAGATTAATATCTAAAGATTTATTAGGAATGCTTAGTAAGCTACTGCCTATTAGTCATATAATCTTAATACCAGATTTGTGGTTATCATTGTTGTTATTGTCGTTATTTAACATGATTGTGTTCCAAGGTTATTTTATGAACAAGTTATTTACCTTATGCCTTTATATGGTTAAGTTTATAAGTATTATTATTCTTTTTAAAGAAGGATTATTTCCAAAGAATTTTTTTTAGATATATGATCTTTTACGATCGCAATTATAAAGAGGCAACGACTTGTTATTTATTAGCAAGAACGGTAGCTATTATATTTTACCCATGTACTTTTTGTATAAGTCATGTGAACAAGGTAGTTCCCCTCGTCATAGGCTCATTAAGGAATACTAAACTTGGGGGGTTTGCAGACTTTAGGAAAGGTACCTCAAGCAAGAGAAACTTGAGAGTATTACCGCCACGTGATAACGTTAAAGGCTAAAACTACTAACTACTAATTTAACAATGCAGCGGAAACTAGTAATAATAACTTCTCTTTGTTGAAAATATAAAAAACTTTATTATTCAACTATGACAATAATGGAATCTATAATAAATAAAAATAGCAACTCCTAGCTTAAGTATTATTCCTTACTAGCTTCCCCATGTGAAGTATATATGCATCAAATCAACCTGTAAATTCTGCTCACCAAAAGGGTCATCACAGGGACAAAGCCATAAAACAAACAAACAAAATGCGTGTCAGTAAAAATACTGAGTACATGTATATGCGGAAATTTAAATACATTATTAAACATTCAAAATATTTTTCTAAACCTTCCTTGGATACTTGTAATACTTATATAATATAAAGTATATAACTTAAAAAGTCCTTTCCTTGCCTAGGTACCTTTCCTAAAGAGTGCACACCCCCCAAGTTTAGTATTCCTTAATAAGCCTATGACGAGGGGAACTACCTTGTCCACATGACTTATACAAAAAGTACATGGGTAAAATATAATAGCTACCGTTCTTGCTAATAAATAACAAGTCGTTGCCTCTTTATAATTGCGATCGTAAAAGATCATATATCTAATAAAAATCCTTTGGAAATAATCCTTCTATAAAAAGAATAATAATACTTATAAACTTAGCCATATAAAGGCATAAGGTAAATAACTTGTTCATAAAATAACCTTGGAACACAATCATGTTAAATAACGACAATAACAACAATGATAACCACAAATCTAGTATTAAGATTATATGACTCATAGGCAGTAGCTTACTAAGCATTCCTAACAAATCTTTAGATATAAATCTATATCATTAGTCTTACACGTAGATCTTTATTATTAATCTTTACATTACCAAAACATGAGCATTCATATTCTTTGTATCGACTGCCACTCTGCCAGCATAACTATTCTATACAATTACTTAGATGCGAAGAAGTCAGTATATACTAGAGAATGTGTAATTGAATTTTGACGAAACAATTCATATGCAGCCTACAAAATTTTGAAATATAATTACTTTAGATGCAAAGAAGTCAGTAGGCTAGAGTGATGCTAACAGTTCTTATGCGTGCATAAATAAAAATTCATGTTCATATTAAACTCATAAAACATGTAGATCAATCCAAATTAGCAACCCTAGAAACATGATACTACGTATGCAGAACAATATTTAAAGATCTACATATACACGCACCTTGAAAATTAATAACTACTAGGGAGAAGAGAGAAGGTAGGCTAAGAGGGGCTAAGAGGGAGAGAGAGTTTAAACTTGAGAAAAGAGATGTATTCCTCAAATTTGGTGTGAAGAATATGAGGGGTGGAGGCCCCTATTTATACTAGTTGGACAAGTAGAGTCGTCCTAGGACTCGGAACTAAAAGATGGGTTTTTGATAAAAGATAATTAATTTTAGCTAAGATACACTATTTCTTTATGATCATATAGCTAGAATAGGGGAATATTGCATAAGATAAATAGTCTAGATGCTTAAATTAACCAAAAGATAAAAATGCAAAGTAACCAATTTAGATACAAGGTCACTGGCGTGAGTTTGCCCGAGTTAAAGTTTTAAGGATTTTTTTTTTCTTTTGTAAATCTTTTGTAAATCCTTTTTGAATTTTCCTTTTTAATATATTTTTAATTTTTCTAAATTAATTACTTGGATTATAATTTGTGAATTCAGGCCCAATATTTAATTTGGGCTATAGTCTATTTGAAAAACCCATAATCTATTTTAAAAGCCTATTTAAAACCTTTATAATTAATAAAAAGCCTTTTTAGTAAATAAAACCTTTTAACAATTATAACTAATAACTTACTAAAAATACAGAGTATTATATGTTCCGTTTCTTAAAACAAATCATACAACACTACAAGATTTAAGGATTTAGACATTAGTGTTATACTAACTCTAAAATATTCATCAACACCACAATAACTAAGTTCATATCTTGAATATCATCAAATTGTTCAAACAATGCTACAATATCTTATATATGAACCATTGGTGTAATAATAACTCCAAAATATGCATAACACCACAATGACTAAGTTCAGATCTAGAATTACGATAATAAACTAGATTGGAACCAGTAGGTAAACTCATATGCAACAAAAAAAAAGTAACACAGATTTGAACATAATCAAACTGAAATAACAATGTTCCAGAACCAAAACTAAAAAAGGTATTCGAAAACGAATTCACAAATGTTCCAAATTATACGAAAAATGTTCCAAAAAGAAATGTTCCAAATGATATAAAGATGTCTAAATTGTATTAACAAGGTTTTAAATCACCCTAATAGCAGCTTGAGCATTATTCTTTGCTTTCAAGGCATTTGCAGCAGCTTTCTTCCTCCATCCTTTGGCCTGATTGCAATTATTCTCAATTAAGGTCTTTAATCTACTACTGCTTTGATATTTTGGTTGTTGATTTGGATTTTTAACTTTAACACAATCAACAGTCTCAACATCTTTAACGACCAACCCGTCAACAACCTTGCCAATTATACTCTCAACTTTCTCATTTGCACTAGTAAATGCAAAATCTAACTCATACCTTGCAATAGGATCAGATTGACTAGCTCTAATCAAACACACAAAAATTTTTGTTGTTTGAGCTCTCCCAACAAAATAAGAAACAAATTCAAAATCCTTAGCTTTGCTCTCTTCAATTTTTGTGCACATAACTGATCGGGTCCACCTCAACAAAATGTACTGATCAGGAATTCTTAAAACACAATATAAGTGATAAACACTAAGACAGTGGAAACACAATAGCCCAACCTCGTTATAGTAGTTGCAATTGCATTAAATTTGGTGTGTTACTTCATTGTAACCAACTTGCTGCTTGATCAAATCAACATGCGGACGAGCAATATGATAAATACCAATCCAATTTGGACGAAAAAATACATACTGATCACACTCGGTTCCTTTAATGAACTCATCTTTTAAAATCTTATACACTTCAGTTGTGTAAACCCTACTAGCATGCTCCAACAACCTTAAATGAGTGAACACTAAATGTCGATTACCCTTATTACATTGGAAATCTAGGCCATTTTTCTTACTTCTCCAGTCACCAATGACATCAAGAAATAAGTTGTAGAAATCACACAAATCATGTGTCTTACAAAATCTCGCTTTGACAGATTTATCAGTCATCTCGCTTCTGATCTGTAACAACAGAATATCACCAGAAAATAACTTTTTCGAATATGCAGAGCACCACTTCTCCCTAAGCTCTTACACATCATTGAGCCATTTTTTTTTTGTAAAAGAGTTTAATTGATCCATCATCCTATAATGAAAAACAAAAAATCTGACAACAATGTTTTAAGATAAGAATAAAATGTTCCATCATAGGTAGTCATATGTTCTAAACTATATTCAAATCCTATACATTCTTTAAGGAGTATCTTGTTACGTTATGTTTGAGCATTGAGATGTTGCTATGAATTAGAAACATTTTTATTTATCATTACGTATATTGATTAGTGGAAATGAGCTAAGTTTGTTATATTTAGTTTCTCTGATATAAAATTCAGTTTTGATAATTTAATCATAAAATGTTCTAAATTCTATCTATGAATGTTCTAAATTAAATGTGAAATGTTCCTTTTCTTATTGCAATATGTTCTAAAAATAAATTATCATGAAAATCTGTATATGAAACATGTTCTACATTAAAACCTATAATGTTCAAAATATAAAGCATATATGTTTATTTCTATACAATCATGTATTCATAACATTCGAAATAATGAGGAGCAATGAAAAAAAATAAGAAAAGAAAATAGGAGAAGTTTGAAATTATACCCTTGCCAATAAAATTCGAATCAGTAATTATATAACTGTACTTGAGAACAGTATTAAAGACATCAACAAAATCATCTTGTGCCCTCAAAGCTGGAATGTTCTTATTTGAATTCTGAAATCTGACCAATGTACCAAGTACATTGAAGATGCTAGCAGGTGGAAAAACATTTATTGCCGATGCCATTGTTGCACACTGATTGTTTAGCATAATGATAAGGTTTTTTCCACCCATTGATATAAAAAAATGAACCAAAGAGCCAAGTAAATGACTTAGTTTTCTCATTGAGCAAGAAACCACATCCAAACATGATTTTGTTGGTGTGATGATTCATTCCCACAAACAATGCACATCTCAACTCGTACTTATTTGTATGATATGTCGTATCATGAATCAAAACATCACCAAACATCAAATAATCCCTTTTCATCCTCCCATCTATGAAAAAAATAATAATCAAGTTTCCAAAATTATCCAACTACACATTATAATAAAAATCAGCCTCACTTGCCTGCCTCTGAGCAAAAAATATATCAACTGATTAGAGTCACAAAATTCTTTATTGTATAACCTTCTCAACAACAAGAGCATTATAGGCATCATTAGCTGTAAAACCTAGGTAAGGAAAACCCCCTACTTCTTTCCTCATAACCTCAATAGCCTCGGCGACAGGAATTCCACTTTTCTTCAAATGTCAACTACTTAAATTGGACTAATCTATGCGACCTAATATAATGACGCTCATGAAGTGGAATCACTGCATGATTATGCCCCATCACATGGACACCCAAAGTATAAACACCATTTTTATCAACATGAAACTGGACATAAGCTCTACAACCAGTTCGGTAATCAATTTCTAAATAAGCCTTTTGGCCTACGATATTCAAATTCTGAAATCCGACCCTCCACCTTGTTTTACCTTTACAAACACCAAAATCAAACTTAAAAGCATACTCACTGTACAATTCAAAAGCTTCATCATCATTTTTCACTTGCTTCTGGAGCAACTGAGAATCAGAACCTTCCTCAAACTCAACAACATATACCTTTTGCCCTAAAATAACAAAATAAGGACCCTAATAGAGGATGTTTTACATCTAACAAGTATATGTCCTATTTCAACAATACATGTTCAAATGTAAAATATACACATTTAATGAATAATTTACGACAAACAAATAAAGTATTCAGTATAAAAATAAATATATAGTACATAATACTATTGAACATCAAACTGATATATGTTCTACATCAAATGCATATTGTTCTAAATGAAATTGGAAATTGTTCTTTTTCAATAAAGAAATTGTAATAAATTATTTAATAAGCATATGACTAGTTGCTCAATACTAATCTTTTATAATCTTTATTTTTAAAAAAATATATAACATATATACAGAATTACATTGAATTATGTTCTACATCAGATGGTTGTTTGTTCTAAGTTAAGAAATAAATGTTCAATCTCAATAACGTATAATTTTCTACAAAAAAATACGGTTTTTTCATCAGGTACCCCCGTGGTATTCCAAAATTCATGGGGTACCCCTGCTGTTTTAAAAATGCACCAGGTACCCTAATTATTTCAATAAAATGCATGAAATGCTCTTAATTACTAACGGTGTTAAGTTTTCGTTAGCTTTATTTACCATTTTGCCATTGTTAACCCCTAACCCTAACTCTAACCCCTTAAACACTAAACCCTAACCCTAACCCTCCCCCACCACTCCAGCCCCCCCTCCCCCTCCTCCACACCCTAGCAGCCCCCCACCCCCCGTCGAATTCCCCCTCCCCCCCCACCACCCCTCGTCGAATTCCCCTACCCTCCCCCCCCCCCCGGCCCCCCCACCCTCCCCCCCCCACCACCCTCGTCGAATTCCCCTCCCCTCCCCCACCCCCGCAGCCCCCCCACCCCTCCATTCCCCCACCCCCCGTGGCCCCCCACCCCTCCTCCCACCCGTCGTCGATTTCCGCACCCCTCCCCCCCACCGCCGTCGATTTCCGTCGAATTTCCCCCCCTGGGTCGATGACCTTTGTTGGAAGTTGTTGCTACCCGGATGGACGAGACACCGCATTTGAAGCTAACCACTATGGCTGGTGGTGTCGCTGGTTGCTTGTGCGAAGAGAGAGAAGGGGAGGGATGAGTGAGTGACGAGAGAGGGAGGGGGTTACGGATTCGGGCGGTGGGCTGGATGGTTTTGCGGAATTGAGAGTGAGGGGGAGGGGCTTCGAGTGGGGGGGGTGGGTGCGTGGGTGGGGGGCCGCAGGGTGGGGGGAGGGCGGCTACGGGGTGGGTGGGCGGGGGGGGGGGAGGGTTGAGGGGGGCTGTGGTGGTTGGTTAGTTAGGGTAAGGGATTAGGGTGGGGGTGAGGTGTTAGAGGTTTATGGGTTAGGGTTAGGGTTTTGGGGTTAGAATTAGAGGGCTTAATTAGGGTTAGAGGGTGGTTAGAGGGTTAATTAGGGTTAATGACTAACGAAAACTTAACTCCATTAGTAATTAAGAGCATTTCGTGATTTTCATTGAAATAGTAAGGGTACCTGGTGCATTCTTGAAACAGCAGGGGTACCCCATGAATTTTGAAAAACCACGGGGGTACCTAGTGAAAAAACCGAAAAATATATCATTATATATTAAAATCCATAAATTTCAAACTTCAATATACAATGCAATCATTTTCAATATCTAACATATGTATGTTCTAGCACAATTTCAGTTAATGGGGAGAAAGGAAAAGGAATGGACAGAAAAAAATAGGAGAAGATGGATTTTTTGTGAAATGGGAGGGAAAAGAGAGAACAAAGGTGGTCTTTTAAATGTAGTTACATAGGATGTGTAACCCTTTTAAACTGGTTTTTTTTTGGTAAGATGAGCCCTATCGGACTAGGATATCGCACAGGTCAACCCGACCCTGGTTAGTGGGCTAGACACTCTGAGAGTAGGGGAGCAAGGGAAATCTCTATCCTCAAAGTGCCCCTAGTGGGAATTGAACCCCCAACCTCAAGTTTGAAAGGCACAATGCCAACCACTAGGCCAAGCTAAGCTTGGTAACCCTGTTAAACAAGTGAACCCCTATTTCTAGTATAAACGGCGTAGGCGTTTTTTTATTCGCCTACGCGGGATGAGCACGTATTTGACTACCTCATTGTAAAGGTTTTATTGAAAATGTTTTTGAAGTCGCCAACAAGTATTTAAAGAAAGACTCATAAACCTAATTGAATATTGGGAAATCATAGAGATAACTTAGGGACTTATCCAATGTACATTTCCCCGTCATGACTCCATTAATGGTCAATGAACCATAGATTGAGTTCTGGGGTGAGGGTACAAATAAGATCTGGAATCAAATTTTCCCATTGATGACCTCTACTTAATATCGATTCATGTCAAGTTTTATGTAAATAAACAGCGACATAATATTATAATGCAATCTATAATTAATCTATGTTGGTTCATTAAACAAACAAATGACTAATTTTCAGATGGCATGTAATGTAATCAAATTACTGGGTTCCTAACAGGTTATCTAAATTATCTGAATTTAATGTTAGAACAGTTCTTTAGGTATTTAATTAGCAATAATAATCGTGTGCGGTGTTGAAAGCATTAAAACATACAATCATGCATATGAATAATATTAATGTAGTTCAAAAGAAAATATAAAAAAGGGAGATTTAGAGAAGAATTTACAGTATAACGTTAATTCCTTCAAGAGCTACATTGTGACAAGTAAATTGTTAGTAAAAAAGGAATTAAATTGGAATTGACCCTCAAGAATTATACCTTTGTCGCCTGGGTCTTGCATTACGGTCCGCATGATGAGCAATCTTAAAGCTTGAAATAGGAAATCCGAATAGTTAGATGAGTTTGAATGTGTTTGAATATATTTTAATGTGTTTGAAAATGGGTTTCAGTGTTTGAATATGAGTTTGAGTATAGGAGAGTATGTGTAGAAGTCGTAGGGAGAGTATTGTGAAATGTCGTTCGAAGAAACGGTGTATTTATAGGCAAAGCAAACCGAAAACGGAGCGACAAGATAAAATAAAATTGTGCGCTTAGCGCACAACTATGCGCTTGACGCACAGCATGTGCTTCACGCACACTTGCTTTCTTGCCGGTTTTTTATTATTTTAAGATTCTTTTTTATCCTTTGATAAAATCTGTCCTTTGAAATCCAAAATCAGCTATCTTTAGGAATAAAAATCTGATTATCGAAATATCCTTTAAAAATTAATTATCAAGAATAATTAATATTAAAATATTAAAAATATAATTAATTATCAGGAATAATTAATTGGGCCATTAAAATTAGGCTTGGATTTAATAAATAGACTTTATATTTTCAAAATGCTTTTGGGCTTAACTTGTTCGATTGCTCTTCCTTTGGACCGGACCAATTAGGACGGCTGTATGTTTCATCATTAGGTACTCAATGGGGAGACATGATTTTGTGTCTACAGAAGCACCCACTTTGACTGAGGTTCAGGAAACCGATAGTCGAAGTATATAGTGTCGGGACGGAGAATGATTCTAAACCCTCTGCAGTTTAGAACTGATCTATATATCGCCGGTTTCTGCAAAACAAAGTTAGTTTGCAAGACGATAACTACAAGTAATATGATTACCGGTAGGAGTAGATGTTAGCATATGCATGGGTGCAAACAACTCACATAATAATGCACATAATGATGCAACAATGCAAACTTAGACTCTCTAAGGATGCATGAGACGCTATACATGGATTAAGGTTATGCAAAGCTAAGGTGGATGAAATGTCATGCAAGGTCAGGGTTATGCAAGGCTAAGAAAGATGAAATGTAATGCGAGGTCAGGGTTTTGCCAGGTTAGGAGATCTGGATAGGTACAACTAGATGGATTGATTAGAAAGATATAGATAGATTTTTGAAAACTATTTTTGGTAAATAATCGGGGTCCACAAGTGAGATCCGCATATTACATCTACACGAGAGTTTGGTTTGTAGAAACCACCACATATATAGGAAGCCCCCATTTTGGGAAAGCTTGTCTTGAATTAGGCACTCTAAGCCTAGATTAAAACGTACATGATTTGCATTTAGCATTCAGAGTTCTTCACTAGGGATTCTTCATTGGGGTTGATATAGGCAAAGTCAAATATCGCAAAAGACCATGGAAATATCGGAGAGTCCTTCAGGGAAAATAAGAGTTTGGATTGAAGAATAAAAAGTTTCAATTTATGACTCATATAGATCTAGGTGGGAAAAGGGTTTGACGTGGCTGGGTTCAAACCCGAGTCTTTGTCGGGATCTAGAAAGAGTATGCTCCTGAGTTCTAGAAAGTCAAACCATTAGACCTTGATTAATTTATTTATTGAATCGGTCGGACCTCGAGATGAGGATTCCTACGTATCCTTGCGAAATCAGACCATTCGTAGTTCTGGATCTGATTTCATTTTTGTTTTTTGTTTCATAACTTTTGCTTAGGCCGCCCTTTCGGGTTCCTAACCTAGCGGGCTTGGACATACCTTCAAAAGGAGTTAGGGTTGATGGAAGGTTCAAAGGTTTAAGGCTTGAGATTTTGATGAAGATTCAATTGGTTGGGCTAAGGTAAGGATCATAGCTCTGGATTATATAGTTAAGGTTTTTTCGATTGAATGATTTTGGAATGAGGGGTATAATTATTAATCAAGGCCTTTTAGGTGATTTAAGTTTCATCATTGAATTAAAAGCATATATATATAATGATGGAAGGCCAATGAAAATGAAAAGAAAATGCAATTATTTTATTAAAGTCCTAACTGAAATAGACTCGACAGGAAAGGAAATAAAGGAGCTAGGGGAGTGACTCTCCGACTGAACCTAGGAAACTACCGCTAAATGACTAAGTCCCCTGCACTGTTGAGGCGATACACAAGGGGTTGTTGTTGTTGCTGACTTTTGCTGCAGGCGGGATTGGAAGTCTACCATATCCTGTAGAGCATTCTTTAAGGCCCAACATACAGATTTTAAATGCCCATTCCATTGGTGATATTTGTAGTAAGCATTAGGATTCCACTTCTTGGACCTATTCGCAGGTGCAGGATCTGGAGTGGGACCAATAAGTTAGATTGCTCCTCTTGCATGAAGCCTATTGAAAGCTTCTTCTAAAGTCATGCCCAGGGGAGTGAAGGTTCTTTGAGGTTTTTGATAACCTCCCTTTTCAGTAGTTAGAGCATTGATATCATTGCTTTTGGAGCTAGAAGGGTTGTTGTTACTCTTCTTATAAGAGTTGTTGTTATTGGAACCCTTATTCTTTGAGGCTTGTACTTCTTCAATAAGTAGGCCTACCTTATAGAGTATCTTGAAAGACTCTATGGGTTGGAATTTGATGTGATATCCATATTTGGGCTACAAGTTACTGATCACCAGTCGGACTTGGTCCTCTTCAGTTGGCCAATTAGTAATTTGTGCGGCCTTTTCCCTCCATCTATTAAGGAAGGTGACGAAGTCTTCATTGGAGTTTTGTTTAGTTAACTCCAACTCACGTACACCAATAGGAAGCTGAGTGTTATATATGTACCGCTTGCGGAACTCTTCTTTGATGTAATCTCAAGCGTTCAGCTTAGTTTTGTTCAGTGCTCTGAACCACTTGGATGGATGTGCATCCGAGGTCAAGGGAAAGACATAAGCAAACAGGTCCAAACTCATGCCTTTGAGAGCCATAGAAATGGAGAAAGCTCTCAAATGATCATCTAGGTTTTCGACCCCCATGAATTTTAGGAGGTCACCCAATGCTACTTTTTTAGAACGATTTTCCCTTAGTTCAGGATCAATGACGTCATGGCCATGAGCCTGACTCTCAAGTGCATGAATTGATTGGGTCAATTGCTCGAGTTTTTTGAACCTCAAATCAGCCTTGGACTTGATAGGAGGTGGTGGTGGTGGAGTCTCATCGCGTTCTTCATCAGTTTGAGTTGAGCCATGATTGCATTGAATTTTTTTTAGAATTGTCTCCCATCTCGGATGATGACTCAAAAGTTTCGGAAGATTCGTCTGAAAAAGTGAGAATTCGTTTGACGAGTATGGGAGTAGGTTGACCTTGCTTCCTCTCTGTTGGACGTTCCCAAGTTATAACCTCACGACCTATCCTGAACAGAAATCGAAGGGACCTTACTTGTAAGTTTTAAGAAATGATTTTTGAAACAGGAAACGGAAATGAGAAATGAAAATGGGAAATGAAAATGAAAAATGAAAATGGGAAATGGCTGTTTTGAAATGGATATGGGCTTTGGAGAAGTACGGGCTTGACCATGATGCTGACACGGGCCTAACTATATGCATATGCAGACATAGACTGGACTGGAATGAACTATGCAAGGAGACTGGAATCAACGATTGGGCTTTGTGAAATACTCGTACTAGACTTTGAACTTACATGTGGGATAAGCAAACTAGACTCAAAGAAGATTGCCTATGTGGACTTTAGAGAATACTTGACTTTGAACTTACGGGAGAGTAAGCAGGCTTGTAATCCCCCGTAAATTTATGAATTTTATAAATATATTTTAATGTATATTTATATATAATTTAGTATGTTTTAGTATTTAAACGATTTATTTCTTGAAGGGTTGACTATTTGAAAGTCAAAGAAATTATTTAATGATTTAAAGGAAGTCAAACAATTTATTTAGTCATGCTTTGAAAAATATTTGAAAAGCTTAAAACACTTTTGGATTGTGAAAAGGATTTTAAATTGGGTATGAAGAACCCAACCACTCAACCCATAAATCATTAAATACAAGTTTGAGCCCAATCACCTTTTCCTAAGCCCAAAAGGGGGAAATTATATAAATCCCCAAAAATCCCAAAATTCCCACACACTTATTTTCTCTCTCCTCCTTCTCCCAAATTTTCGTCCCTCCTCTTGTTTTTTCTCTCTTATCTTTTTCTCTCTCTTCTCCTCTTCGGCCTTCGCTCCTCCTTCGTGCAACGACCGCCGCCGCCAGACCGGACCACCGCCGGCTAGCAGCGCAGTGCCGCCGACCAGCAGCAGCCGGCGTCCCTTCGGTTGCCGCGAGTCCTCCTTCCTCTCTCTTGTTTGGTTATTTTCTTCCTCTTCAAGTTATTTTAATGCAAAGTTTATATTTTTAGGGTTTGTTGAAATAATTTAATGTTTAAAAGTTATAATTTGATGATTTGATTATGAATCCAAGGTTATGTAAATTGTTTAATGAAGTTGGAAAATTTCAGATTTACTTATTATGTTAAAATAGGATTTTAAAATATCAAAGCATGGATTTTTAGGTTTTTATAAGTTGGAAAATCATAGTAGTATGTTGTAGTTTGTGAAATTGAGTATCCTTATGATTTTAAGTATGTTTAAAAAGGGTTTTATTATAGTATATGTTGCTGGAAATTTAAAACGGATGTTGGTAATGGAGTTTTTATGATTAAACCATGTGTTTTAAGGGTTTTTAAGCAACTAGTGTAGTAGTACTATACTAGGAGGTTTTACTAATTCAGTTTTAATGATGGGAAAGGTTTTTAAACACTTTTAAGAAGGGTTTAAAGTATTTTATTTTTGCTGTAAATTTATAAGGGATTGATTGTGGATTTGTATTGGTTATTTTAGGCCGAGAATTCTCTTTAGGCGACTATTAAGGTTGTGAAAGTGGTCTCTCGATTTTTCTACACAAGGTACGTACATACCTATGTGTTGATTGGATTAATATCATGTACTAAGGATGAGAATTATGTAGTATCATGTATAGGGAACTATTTGTAGTTCATATGCGAATATTAAGTTGGATTTGCATGTTTTATGCCGTTGTGTGAAACATGTTAGTTGTGAATTTATATTATATTTGTATGGAAGATTGATGCAAACATATGGGATTTGGGAACTTTATTTTATTAATTCACATGAGGGATTAATAATTATGTTGTCTTGGATCATGATTGAATCATGTTGTTCCCTTTGAATTATTTAATTACTTTATAAGGATCGAGGGCCTTATTTGGTAAATTGATTATTATACCTATGAAGGGTTGGTTGGTTGTTGACTTGGTTCAACAAATAAAGGAAGGTTATGGATTAAAAGTTGGAATTAATCTTGGGTTGTTAAGTTGTTGTTGATCACCTTATCTAATCCTAAGATAAAAATGGAAGTTTATGATTGTTTGATGATTATATTATTCGTTCTATTTGTGAGTCATAACAAGTGAATAAATTATTAATCATGTAAAGTGAAATGTGGATAGCAATAGCTTTAGACATGTGCACGTCTTAAGTGTTGGACAAGTATGAGTTGGAGTACATGGTGGTAGCCCATGGCTTTTCTTGGGACCGAATTGATCACCGTGTCCTATTTTTATTTTAAAGGTTCCTCGATATCGTAGGTCAGGGGAATACTGAGTCGCGTCCGTATTTCGTCTTCTAAATTGAAGACTGGTTTTGGTTAGACAACTCGTTCAATTGACTATTCCATCTAAATTAAGTAATTTATTGGTTGTGGAGTTTAGTTCAGTAAAAGTAGTATCCGATGTTATTGTATTACTATTTATCCCTGCTTAATGTTTATTAGTATCATGTTAGGTTTTATTTATTTATTTGCTATGTAGTACTCAGCTTTACAGATTACGTGCTAACTGTTTATGTTTTTCCTATGCTTTATATTGTTGTTATTCTTACTTATTGGTTATTATTGGGAACATACGCTAAGTGAGAGTACCAATTGCTTACAGAAGTTATATTTATCTGTTATAGGATCTCTAGTCATGTCTGATAGAGAAGCCACTAGAGTAGGGAGCTATGCCAACCCGATCGTGTTGAGCGATGATGAGATGGATGGGGGATCTGATTCTGATGATGACAATTTTACTAGTATTGAGCTGGAGATGCGTAGGGTGTTGAAGGTCAGCAGTCCAGACAGTGATGATGATGTTACATAGGAGTTTGACCGTGCCGGGAGTCAGACTTGGAGGGATATCTATGATGTTGTGATGAGGAGTGTGCTTGGGGAGCCGAGGTACCCTGTGCCAGATGAGGATGATGAGGATGATGAGGATAAGTTTAATGATGTTTCACCCTAGATTATTTACCTATGTATTAATGCTTTAAGAATAAATGTTGGATAATTAGTCAAGCAATGGTTTAAATTTATTTCTTTAGTACCTGTATTCTGTTTAGGGAAAAGTATAGCTATTATAGTTTGGAAAAGTGTTACTAACATCTTTTGTGGAATAAAAAGTGAAAATTTAGTTATCCAAGTGAGCAATAATTTATTTTGGGCGCGTGAATGGGAATATTTTATTCATTTATTATGATTGAATTTTTATTTGTTTCCTCACATGTGTTTATTCTTGATGAGAATATTTTCCTTGAATGATTGTATGATTGATGATGATGTATTCTATGGTATTACTATAATTTCATGAGAAATTGTATGTTGATGCGATCTTTATGGTCAAATCAAAAGTTGCCTTCGTGGAGAATGGCATGTAAGTTATGTATCGAAACCTAAAGTAGAGTTACGTTAATTTCAGGTCGCGCAGTAGAATGGCTAACAACGGTAACCATTTAGCTTCTATTCGCCTATTGACGGAGAAACTGACCCAGAAAAGAGCTGAGCGTCCCGATTCTGCTGGGGACATGTTTTTAAGACTAGCCAAAGTTAAGCCACCATACTTTGAGGGGCAAGCTGACCCTACCTTCTTAGAGAGTTGGATTAGAGAATTTGAAAAGATTTCCGGGGCTGTGAAATGTCCTGAGGGTATGAAAGTAGGTCAAGCTGTACTGTATTTGAAAGATGAGGCTGATTTATGGTGGAGAGAAAATGGGGGTAGACTGAGTGTTGTTGAGGGATTTAATTGGGATTCCTTTGAGACTGCTTTAAAAGGGAAGTTTTACCCTGCATTCATGAGGAAACAGAAGGCCCAGGAATTTATAAACCTTAGGATGGGGACATGACCATCTCTGAGTACTATAGTAAGTTCATAGCACTATCCAGGTTTGCACCAGAGGTAGTAGCCAATGAGGAGTTAAAGGCTCAAAGATTTGAGCAAGGTTTGGCTGAGGAAATCCAACTGGGTTAGGTGGTGAGACTTTTGCATCCTCAGATGTGGTGTATGGAAGAGCCGCCCATATTTATTGTCTGCAGTCGAGGTGTGATAAAAAGAATGTTGTAGTGGGTGAGAAGAAAAAGGATTTCAATGCTGGAGGAAATGAGGGCAACTTTAAGAAGAACATAAATGGGAATGGAAATTTCCAAGGGAGAAATGGTCAGGGCTATAGCAATAAGGGCCAATCTGAGACGGTTTACCATTGTAAGAAGTGCAGTAAGAACCACCCTGGTAGAGACTGTAAGGGGGACCTAGTAACCTGTAACTACTGCTAGAAGAAGGGCCATAGGGAGTATGAGTGCTTCACCAAGCAAAAGAAGGAGCAAAATGGTAATGTGAGTGGTAACCATGTGAGGTATGGGTTCAACAAGTCAGGGAGTCAAGGTTCGAAGCCTGTAGGGTCATAGAACAACCAAGGAAGCTACAATAAGCCTGCTAGTGAGAACAACAATCAGACTAAGGCTCCGGGTAAACTATTCGTGATGAGTCCCAATGAAGCTCAACGATCTGCCGACGTAGTTTCTGGTACTTTTTATATTAACTTCGTTCTCGTTAAAGTGTTGTTTGATTTAGGTGCGACTTATTCGTTTGTTTCGTCGTCTGTCATTAAGAGTCTGGGGTTGGTAGATTTTGAAGTAATTGATTTGCCTATTAGTATACCTAATGGAGAAGTCATAAGATGTACCAAGTTGTTTAAAGATTTGCCTCTGAAGATAGCAGATTATGTATTTCCTTCTGATTTGATAAAATTCAATTTGGGAGACCTAGATGTTATTCTTGGGATGAATTGGTTAGGTTTCTACAAGGCCAAAATCGACTTAAAAGCTCAGAAAGTAGTGTTGAGAAGCCCTTTAGTGAAGTTGATTTCGTATCGATGTTTTGGGAAGCCTAAGATCTTTGGGGTTATTTCTGCATTGCAAGTGAAGAAGTTGATGAAGAAGTGGTGTGAGCTATTTTTCTGTAGTGTGCAAGATGTGAGTAAAGAGGTTGGATTGAAAATCGAGGATGTTCCCATTCTTAGTGAGATTTCGTGTATGCCGCCTACAAGAGCTGTTGAGTTCACCATAGATTTAGTTCCTGGAACAACACCTATATCTAAGGCACCTTATAGAATGGCACCTCCTGAGATGAGTGAGTTGAAGACGCAATTGCAAGAGTTATTGGATAAGGGTTATATTAGGCCTAGTGTGTCGCCTTGGGGAGCTCATGTGTTGTTTGTAAACAAGAAAGATAGGAGTATGAGATTGTGCATTGACTATAGGGAATTAAACAATGTGACCATCAAGAACAAGTATCCTTTGCCTAGGATAGATGACCTGTTTGACCAGTTGAATGGAGCGAGCATATTCTCGAACATTGATTTGCGTTCAGGGTATCATCAGTTGAGGGTAGCTGATAAGGATATACCTAAGATTGCGTTTAGGACGCGTTATGGTTATTATGAGTTTACTGTGATGTCGTTCGGATTGACCAATGGTCCAGCCATATTTATGGATCTGATGAATAGGATATTCCATGAGTTCTTAGATAAGTTTGTTGTGGTATTCATTGATGATATTCTGATTTATTGAAAGAGTGAAGAAGAGCATGATGAGCACTTGAGGATCATATTGGAGCGCTTAGGAAGAATCAATTGTATTCCAAATTCTCTAAGTGTGAGTTTCGTTTGGAGAAAGTAGCTATTTTGGGTCATTATGTGTCAAAAGAAGGAGTCTCTGTAGATCCTGCTAAGATTCAAGCTATTAGTGAGTGGCCTACTCCAAAGAATGTGCCAGATATCAGGAGTTTTCTGGGTTTTGCTGGCTATTATAGGAGATTTGTGAGAGATTTCTCAAAGATAGCGAGGCCAATGACTAGTCTAATGAAGAAAGAATCAAAATTTGAGTGGAGTGAGAAATGCGAGGAAGCTTTTCAGATTTTGAAGGAGCGTTTAACCTCTACACCTGTTTTAACCCTGCCTGATCGATATGAGGGATTTTAGGTGTATTGTGATGCTTCGAAGAATGGCTTGGGATGTGTTCTGCAGCAGAATGGGAAGGTGATCGTGTATGCATCACGTCGGTTAAAACCATATGAGGCTAATTACCATACCCGTGATCTAGAGTTAGTTGCGATCGTGTTTGCCTTGAAGATTTGGAGACATTACCTTTATGGGGCAACCTGTAAGATCTTTACCGACCATAAGAGCTTGAAGTACATTTTCACCCAGAAAGATCTCAATATGAGGCAGAGGAGATGGTTAGAGTTGATTAAGGATTTTGATTTAGACATCCGGTATCATGAAGGGAAGGCGAATGTAGTTGCTGATGCTTTGAGTAGGAAGTCGAGTCATAACATGAATGCCTTGGTAGTTCCTGAGGAATTGTGTCGAGATATGCAAAGGCTTAGCCTAGAGATTTTAATCCTGGGGAGATCGAGGCAAGATTGAGTGTTTTATCATTGGGGTTGTCAGTTTTCGGTGAGATCAAAGAGGGTCAAGTTGGAGACGAGCACCTGGATAAGATTAAAGAGAAAATGAAGCAGGTAAAGAAGTCGATTTTAAGATTCATGATGACGGAAGATTGAGGTTCAAGGGAAGGTGGTGTGTACCACAAAAATGCGATGAGCTTAAGAGACGTCTTATGGATGAGGGGCATAATACTCCATATTTTGTGCACCAAGGGGGTAATAAGTTGTATAAGGACCTTAAAAAGATCTATTGGTGGCCAAATATGAAGCGTGAGGTCGCTGAATTCGTGTCTAAGTGTCTAACTTGTCAGAAAGTGAAGATAGCTAAAAAGAGACCAATCGGGAAGGTTCAATCCTTAGAGGTTCTTGGATGGAAGTGGGATTCCATATCGATGGATTTTGTGACTGCTTTGCCGTAGACGAGAAACGACAAGGATACGATTTGGGTAATTGTGGACCGTCAGACGAAGTCCGCCGTGTTCGTTCCAATTAAAGAGATGTGGAAGAAGAAGCAACTTGTGAAGACTTACATCAAGCATGTGGTGCGACTGCATGGAGTTCCAACAGATATTATTTCAGATCGTGATTTGAGATTCCTCTCGAAATTTTGGCAGAAGGTCCAGTTGAATCTTGGAACAACATTGAAGATGAGCACTGCTTTTCACCCTGCAACCGATGGTCAGACTGAAAGGACTAACCAGACTATGGAAGATATGTTGAGAGCGTGTGCAATTGACTTCCAAGGTAGTTGGAAGACCAATTAGACTTGATTGAGTTTTCATATAATAATAGTTATCATGCGAGCATCAAGATGGCTCCTTTTGAGGCGTTGTATGGAAGAAAGTGTAGAAGTTTCATTTGCTGGAATGATTTTGGTGAGAATATAGTTTTGGGGACAGAATTTATTGAGGAGACTGTTAAGAATGTCAAGTTGATTCAGGCTAGAATTCAGGCCGCTCAAGATAGGCAAAAGAGTTATGCTGATTTAAAGCGAAGAGAAGATGAATTCGCAGTGGGTGATAAAGTGTTTTTGAAAGTATCACCAATTAAGGGCGTGATGAGGTTTGGGAAAAAAGGGCAAATTGAGTGCTAAATATGTTGGCCCATATGAGATTTTGCAAAGAGTCGGGAAGGTAACGTATAAGTTGGCTTTGCCAATAGAATCAGAGAAAATGCACGACGTGATTCATATTTCCCAACTCAAGAGATATGTCCCTAATGAGCGTCATGTTTTGGAGCCTAAAAAGAATCCAAATCGATAGTAGCCTCACATATGAGGAAAGGCATGTGAGAATTCTTGATAAAAGGTGCGTAGTACACGCAATAAGGATGTGAATATCGTGAAAGTGATTTGGTCTAACCATGAGTCTGAAGAGGCAACGTGGGAAGCCGAAGACGAAATGAAGAAGAAGTATCCTGAGTTATTCCTTGAGGTGAGTTACAAGGGCGTAACTCGTTTTCTTTAAGGGGGGTAGAATGCGATAGAATTTCGTGCTTTTTACCATATTTTATTATATTTTTATGCATTTTTATGCTTATTTTGGCGATTTGCACATGTTGGTGCAAAATAAATAGATTCTCCGCATAGAAAAGGTGCTCATGAGTAACACAAGTGGTTTTAAAGTTGGTAAAACTGTGCACATGTGTGACACAAGTATTTCCCAAATGAAAGTTGAGTCAAAATTTTTAAATATGTGTGAGTTTTCGTGGCAAGTTTCGGGACGAAACATCTTATAAGAGGGGTAGACTGTAATCCCCCGTAAATTTATGAATTTTATAAATGTATTTTAATGTATATTTATATATAATTTAATATGTTTTTGTATTTGAACGATTTATTTCTTAAAGGGTTGACTATTTAAAAGTCAAAGAAATTATTTAATGATTTAAAGGAAGTCAAACATTTTATTTAGTCATGCTTTGAAAAATATTTGAAAAGGTTAAAACACTTTTGGATTGTGAAAAGGATTTTATATTGGGTGTGAGGAACCCAACCACCCAACTCATAAAGCATTAAATACTCGTTTGAGCCTAATCACCTTTTCCTAAACCCAAAATGGGGAAATTATATAAATCCCCCAAAACCCCAAAATTCCCACACTTATTTTCTCTCTCCTCCTTCTCCCAAATTTTCGACCCTCCTCTTATTTTTTCTCGCTCTTTTCTTTTTCACTCTCTTCTCCTCTTCGGCCTTCGCTCCTCCTTCGTGCAACGACCGCCGCCGCCAAACCGGACACCGCCGGCCAGCAGCGCACCGCCGCCAACCAGCAGCAGCCGGCGTCCCTTCGGTTGCCGCGAGTCCTCTCTCCTCTCTCTTGTTTGGTTATTTTCTTCCTCCTCAAATTATTTTAATGCAAAGTTTATATTTTTAGGGTTTGTTTTAATAATTTATGTTTAAAAGTTATAATTTGATGATTTGATTATAAATCTAAGGTTATGTAAATTGTTTAATGAAGTTGGAAAATTTTAGAATTACTTTTTATGTTAAAATAGGATTTTAAAATATCAAAGCATGGATTTTTAGGGTTTTATAAGTTGGAAAATCATAGTAGTATGTTGTAGTTTGTGAAATTGAGTATCCTTGTGATTTTAAGTATGTTTAAAAATGTTTAAAAAGGGTTTTATTACAGTATATGCTGCTGGAAATTTAAAAAGGATGTTGGTAATGGAGTTTTTATGATAAAACCATGTGTTTTAAGGGTTTTTAAGCAACTAGTGTAGTAGTACTATACTAGGAAGTTTTACTAATTAAGTTTTAATGATGGGAAAGGTTTTTAAACACTTTTAAGAAGGGTTTAAAGTATTTTATTGTTGCTGTAAAATTATAAGGGATTAATTCTGGATTTGTATTGGTTATTTTAGGCGGAGAATTCTCTTTAGGCGACTTTTAAGGTTGTGAAAGTGGCCTCTCGATTTGTCTACGCAAGGTACGTACATACCTATGTGTTGATTGGATTAGTATCATGTACTAAGGATGAGAATTATGTAGTATCATGTATAGGGAAATATTTGTTGTTCATATGTGATTTCTATTAAGTTGGATTTGCATGTCTTATGACGTTGTGTGAAACATGTTAGTTGTGATTTTATATTATGTTTGTATGGAAGATTGATGCAAGCATATGGGATTTGGGAACTTTATTTTATTAATTCACATGAAGGATTAATAATTATGTTTGTTTGGATCATGATTGAATCACGTTGTTCCCTTTGAATTATTTAATTACTTTATGAGGACCGAGGGCCTTATTTGGTAAGTTGATTATTATACCTATGAAAGGTTGGTTGGTTGTTGACTTGGTTCAACAAATAAAGGAAGGTTATGGACTAAAAGTTGGAATTAATCTTGGGTTGTTAAGTTGTTGTTGATCACCTTATCTAATCGTAAGATAAAAATGGAAGTTTATGATTGTTTGACGATTATATTATTTGTTCTATTTGTGAGTCATAACAAGTGAATAAATTATTAATCATGTAAAGTGAAATGTGGAGAGCAATAGCTTTAGACTTGTGCACGTCTGAAGTGTTGGACAAGTATGAGTTGGAGTACATGGTGGTAGCCCATGGCTTTTCTTGGGACCGGATTAATCACCGTGTCCTTTTTTATTTTAAAGGTTCCTCGATATCGTAGGTCAGGGGAATAGTTACGACCGTATTTCGTCTTCTAAATTGAAGACTGGTTTTGGTTAGACAACTCGTTCCATTGACTATTCCATCTAAATTAAGTAATTATTAGTTGTGGAGTTTAGTTCAGTAAAAGTAGTCTGCGATGTTATTGTACTATTATTTATCCCTGCTTAATGTTTATTAGTATCATGTTAGGTTTTAATTATTTATTTGCTATGTAGTACTCAGCTTTGCTGATTACGTGCTTTGTGTGTGTATGTTGATCATGGCTATGCCTTATTGATCCTCTGATGACCCATTTGTTGAGCAGTCTCTAAGGATCAATAGTGCATCGTCATTTACAGGTTGAAGATGATGCATCATGGGTTCGGGATTGGAGAGCTTGTGTTGACTATTTATTATATTTGACTTTATACTTTTCGTAGTTGGCTTTGACTATTGTCGTTGACTTTGACTTTTGAGGTTGACTTTGACTTTTGTTGGTTTGACTTTTGGAGTTGACTAAGTTTGATTTCTAAAGTTATTTATTATGTTTTCCGCTACAAAATTCTGAATAAGCCGATACGTTTTCACACGGGCGATAATACTTTGATAATTCTCTAAGTTTTATATTAAAAGGTATTTCAGAAAAGAGAGAATTGTCGGGGTGTTACAAGGCTAGGCTCAAAGAAGATTGCATATGTGGACTTTAGGGAATACTAGACTTTGAACTTACGGGAGAGTGAGCAGGCTAGGTGATAGGGAAGGCTAGACTTTGAACTTACATTTAGAGTAAATAGGATAAACCTAAAGGTGACTAGACTTTGAACTTACGGGTGAGTAAGTAAGCTAGGCAATAAGGAAGGCTAGACTTTGTACTTATATTTACAATAAGCACGCTAGACTTTGAACTTATATTTAGAATAAGCTGGGTAGACCTAAGGGTGGCTAGACTTTGAACTTAAGGGAGAGTAAGTAGGCTAGGCAATAAGGAAGGCTAGAGTTTGAACTTATGTTTAGAATAAGAAGGCTAGACTTAAGGGTGCAGTGGCTAGACTTTATTGAACTAACATTTAAAGCAAGGAGGCTAGACCAAAAGATTAATGGGTTTAAGAGTTTGGACTTCGTCTGATATGGGTTTGGATTTGGATTTAACTAGGGGTTACATAAAGATGCAAACTAGACCTAGAGTTGGGCTTTTATAGTCTGAAGACTTGACTAAGGCTTACATGGAGATGCAAACTAGACCTAGGGTATGAATTGGGCTTTTTATAGTAATAGGACTTAACTAGGGCTTACATAGAGATGCAAATTAGACCTAGGGTATGAATTAGGCTTTTAAAGTACTAACACTTAACTAGGGCTTACATAGATATGCAAACTAGAACTAGGGTATGAACTGGGCCTAACTGTACCTAAGTTTTGGATTGGATTAGGATTAGACTTAGATTGGAATGATTGAGAGGAGACTTAGATTGGACCTAAGAGGGATTATAATGCAGGCTGGCCTAGATGAATGCATGGGCTCAAATTTAGAGGAGACTGGATGAATGCAAGATTGGGTTGATTGGAATAGATTAGAGGTATTTGGACTAGGCTTAGAATTTTCGAAATTCGTTTTTGAAAGGGACCCCTTGTTTTTATCTTTTATTGGGAAAATATGATGGATTAATTGTGAAAAGATTCTTTTTGAATAGTTGGTATGATGATGATTAGTAAACATTTTCGAAAAAGGATAGAATAGAAGAGGGTGCAGGATTGATTTTGAAAAAGATATGTTTTTTCAAAAGGTGGAATATAATAGGATAGATGTGATAGAGAAGATTTGCTAGAGATGGGATGAGATGGAACGAGGTAGAGATGCATGATGACTCTCACTCTACCATGATCACTCTTCTAGATGCATTTTTAGGATAGATTCGACATTAGATGATATGTATGAAAAGATTATTTTTTTTTTTTGTTTGAATTAGATGAGTTGTATTTTTGGCAAAAGGACTCTAAGAGCGATCATGACTCTACATGAATGCAGCCAGAAATATGCAGAATCGACCACTACGACGACTAAATCTACCATGATGCGTCTGGCGCAGCTTTGCGCTCGGTGTGGTGCCTTTGCATTCGATGCAAGGGTTGTGCGCGAGGTGCAATGCGGTGTGTCCGGCGCACTTCCCCTCGGCATGGAATTTGTCTATTCGGCGAAAGTTTGGTCAATTTGACGATGTTTTTAGACGCGATTTTAGGTGCAATACACATCAACATTTTGACAAGTTAATAACAGGCAAAAATCGTAGTCACAAGCAAATGTCATATAATTTGAATGCAAAAGTTCTCAACCTAAAGTCCACTTCTACGTTTCAACTATGGTAAGGTTTAGATTAAGGCTGAAAAGGATCCATGAATAAGAGATTGATCCCACGCTTCATACCTTTCCTTAAAAAGGTGGCCACGTGTAAGACGCACTGCAGTTCTCAAGTCAGGAACAAGAGAAAAATGTCATGGTTGGGTAGGTTTGCTTATGACTAAGATCCAACACTATCGCTCAGGAAGCTTTCGGAAGGACAAAGCACAAACCCCTCGGTGGTGGCCTCACACATATAACATGCGCTAATGAGGCAAGGAAGATTGTCTTTATAGTGGCTTAAATTAGTAGCCATGCATATGCAAAACTGTAATGTTATTTAAAAAAAGCACAAAACAAGTATGAATTGTATTTTTCGACTTTCACCCACTCATTTAAAAAGTTGATTTTTTTTTAAATCCTCCCCAGTGGAGTCGCCAAATTGTAGGCGTGTTTTTATTTGCCTACACGGGATGAGCGCGTATTTGACTACCTCATTGTAAAGGTTTTATTGAAAACATTTTAAAGTCGCCACCAAGTCTTTAAAGGAAGACTCATAATCTGAATTGGATATTAGGAAATAGTAGGGACAACTTAGGGACTTATACGATGTAGATTTCCCCATCATGACTCCATTAATGGTCAATGAACCATAGATTAAACGGTTTTTTCACCAAATACCCCTGACAAATAAATTTATTCACCAAATACCCCCACTTTTTTCAAAATTCACCAAATACCCCAGACCTTTAAAAAAATTCACCAGGTACCCCTGACATTTCAAAAAATACCAAAAATGCCCTTTTTGACTAACGGGCGTTAGTACTCCGTTAATTAATTAACTAATTAACCTAAAAAACCCTAATTAAATCCTAATTAAACCCTAAAACTCTAACTAACCCTAAAACCCTAAGACACTCTCTCTCCTAACCAACCCCCAGCCCACTATCCCTCCCACCCACCTCCAGCCCACCTGCCTTCCCAAACCCCAACCCCAGCCCCTCCCCCCCCCACAGCCCCCACGCAGGCCCCTCCCCATCCCCGCCGCCAAAAACCCCCTCCCCCCCTCCCCTTCGTATCCCAGCAGCCCCCCTCCCCATCACTCCCCCTCCCCTTCGTATCCCCCCACCCCCGCATCCCCCTTGTCCCTCCCCCCAGCCCCAGCCCCCTCCCCTTCGTATCCCCCCACCGCCCGAATCCACAACCCCCCCCCTTTCTCGTCACTCACCCATTGTCAATATCCATCTCTCCCCTTCTCTCTCTTCGCACAAGCAACCAGCGACACCACCACCACTATCGGTTGCACCACCACCATGAGCTTCTCTTGAAAATTTTCGGGGTTGCAATTGATTTTTGTGAAAACAGGGGCCAAGACGCACAACGAATTGCAATTAATTTTAGGGGGTTTGCGGGCGGGGGTGGGGGGGGGGGGGAGAGGCGCGGCTGCGGCCGCGGGGAGGGGGGGAGGGGGAGGTGGGCTGCGTGGGAGGGGGAGGTGGGTCTGCGTGGGAGGGGGGTTGCGTGGGAGGGGAGGGGGAGGGGGAGGGAGAAGGGGGAGCTGCGTGGGAGGGGGAGGGGGGTTTTGCGGGGCGGGGGGGGGGGGGGGGAGGCGCGGGCTGGGGGGGGAGGGGAGGGGGGAGGTGGGGCTGCGTGGGAGGGGGGTTGCGTGGGAGGGGAGGGGAGGGGGAGGGAGAGGGGGGAGCTGGTGGGGCCTGGGATTGTTGGGGGCGGTGGTGGGCTAGGGGGCCGTGGTGGGCCCGGGGTTGTTGGGGAGGGGGGGGGGTGGGGGCTGGTAGGTTAGGGGAGAGAGAGTGGGTTAGGGTTAGTTAGGGTTAATTAGGGCTAATTAGGGCTGATTAGGTCGACTTAGGGCTAATTGGGTTGACTTAGGGCAAACTTGTAAATAAATGCTAACGGAAGACTAACGTCCGTCAACAAAAGGGTACGTGGTGAATTTTTTTAAAGGTCAGGGGTATTTGGTGAATTTTGAAAAAAGTGGGGGTATTTGGTGAATAAATTTATTTGTCAGGGGTATTTGGTGAAATAACCGTAGATTAAATTCGGGGGTGAGGGTACGAATAAGATAAGGAACCAAATTCACCCATTGATGGCCTCTACTCAATATCGATTCATGTCAAGTTATGCAAATAAAAAACCACATAATATTTGAATGCAATCTATAATTAATCTATGTCGGTTCAGTAGATAAACAAATGACTACTGTTTAGGTGGCATGTTATTATGCAATTAAGTTACTGGATTCCTAACAGGTTATCCAAATTATCTAAATTTAATGTTAGGATAGTTCTTTAGGTCTTTGATTAGCAATAATAATCATATGCGGTGTTGAAAGCATTAAACATACAATCATGCATATGAATAATATCAATGTAATGCAAAAGAAAATAAAAAAAAGGGAGATTTAGAGAAGAATTTACAGTATAACGTTAATTCCTTCAAGAGCTACATTGTGACAAGTAAATTGTTAGTAAAAAAGGAATTTAATTGGAATTTACCCTCAGGAATTATACCTTTGTCGCCTGGGTCTTGTATTACAGTCCGCATGATGAGCAATCTTGAAGCTTGAAATAGGAAACCCGAAGGGTTGGATGAGTTTGAATGAGTTTGAATATATTTGAATATGTTTGAATATGAGTTTGAGTATTTAAATATGAGTTGGAGTGTTTGAATATGAGTTTGAGTATAGGAGAGTATGTGTAGAAGTCGTAGGGAAAGTATTGTGAAAAGTCATTCGAAGAAACGAGGTATTTATAGGCAATAGAAACCGAAAACGGAACCTAAAGATAAAATAAAACTGTGCGCTTAGCGCATAGCCGGTTTTTTATTGTTTGAAGATTCTTTTTTATCCTTTGAGAAAAACTATCCTTTGAAATTCGAAATCAGCTATCTTTAGGAATAAAAATCTGATTTTGAAATATCCTTTAAAAATTAATTATGAAGAATAATTAATATTAAAATTATAAAAAATATTAATTATCAGGAATAATTATCTGGGCCTTTAAAATTGGGCTTGGATTTAATAAATAGACTTTAAATTTTTGAAATGCTTTTGGGCTTAACTTGTTCGATTGCTCTTCCTTTGGATAAGACCAATTAGGACAACAGTATGTTTCATCATTGGGTACTCAATGGGGAGACATGATTTTGTGTCTACCAATGGTCCATACTCTAAATTGCTATATGACTTGTTTGTGGACCGATGCACGATGAACGGGATAATTTTTTGCTTAAAAGGATTTAAGTACCTCAAATCATCAGAAACCTAAATAACATTACATAATGTATGTAGATGAACGACCATTCTTCAACAAAATATTAGTCGTATATAGATTCAAGAATGATTATATATAAAAGGAAACATCCAAAGAAAATATAATCATTATCATAAAATGTTATTGATAGGTACATTAACGGAAGTTGGTTTTGGAAAGAATATCGATTAACCCATCCTGCACAATAATAAATGATACAATTAAGTAAATACAAAGTAAAACAAATTACAATTGCATCTGAAATAATTTCGTTTGAATTTTATTTACCTTCAATCAATCACATAGTTTTGAATATTTCGTTGTAGATGACATTTTTTGTATTATTAGGGCTCTGTGGCGCTCTTTATCGATATAAGAATTTTCAACCCCTTTTTGCTTGTCACACTTGAGATGTTATTGTAAACACAAATTTTAGATGTCTGCAAAATAGAATCAAAATATGTAAAACAAACGTTAAAATTATTAAAATAAAAGTTTGAGTACAATCTCTAATGTATCCACTGATTCGATCTCCAAAAGAATGATTTGGCTTTGATCATGAATGAGGGCCTCCGGGCTTGATCTCCTTCAAGTATGATCGTCTAGAATAGAACGGTTTTGATGCTTGTTGTTTTCTTCTAGGTTGAATGTGTGGTTTGGATGTGCAGACTTAGAGAGTCTCTGGAGCAGCTTTCTCTCTCTTTTTTTTTGAGTCTTCTGTTTTTTTCCCCCTGGCAAGTGAGGAGGAGAGCTCTATTTATAGAGTTAGGAGAACCCTAGGGTTTCCACTACTTGTCTTGCCTCCTAGGCCTCATAGACATAACCTTCTTAAGAGTCCAACTTTCATTTAATGAGTCCATGACCCAATAATAGATGACTTAATTAAAATAGGCCTAATTTAATAATAAGCCCAAATTAATTTATTTTATGATCACCCACTTATTTTAAGTCAACATTTGACTTGTCGGGACAAATAATTAACGGCCTGGCATTATATATTTTTTTCATGCCTACAAATTGCCCCCTCGGGATTGGTCACGTACACGATTTGATGAGTGTTTACTCGTGAATGGATCCCGAAATTTTAAAACGGACCTAGCTTTCTGATTTAAGAGCAATAAGCAATACAGGCCAATTAATCCATGACATAGAAGCTTGATGAGTAGGCCCGAAATAAATACTCCAGTGTTTTGTATTTCATTTCCCCCCTTTTTTTATGTTGCCATATTTTACCAAATAGAGTCATAAAGTTCAAGAACTTCTTGCTGCACCAAAACGTCTGGAACTGAAGAGGATAAGATTACTTCCAACAAAAAAATTAATCCAAATCTTTTGCGGTTTAGGATAGATAAATTTTCAGAATTTTTATCCAACTCAAAATCTCTACCCTGCACTTTATATAAACACCATGGGGGTGAAGATTTTATTTCACCATCCAAGTTCGCGACGCATAGCCGAGCACTTTCCGCAGTTGCCCACTCCACCATTGCAGCGCAAACCTTGACGCCCTCCGTCGGAGACCAACGTGGTGAACCCAAGCAGCCAAGAAGGAGAAACCGAAGCCCATTGACGCCATACTAGCACCACCACAACCACACTGCACTGCCCCGAGGCCCTAGCGTTTGAAGCCGTGATCTTACCGCCGTACTAGCGCTACCACAACCGCATTGCACTGCCCCGAGGCCCTCTATTTGACGAGATTATCACGACGCTTCAAGGTCTGATTTTTTTCTTCTTTACTTGTCTTCTCGTTGTAGTGTAAAATAGTAGAATGCATCAATGTTATCAACTGTTCTTGAAAATGTCTTGGACTTGATTCGCATCTGTTTCTACGAAAAGGCCCATAATCTTAATGGCAAAGAACATGAACCCTTGCTGAGTGTATGAACTTGGAAACAGAAAAACAAGAGAGTGAGATTGTGATGGCAAAGTTATAATACAATACCTCTCATAATTCTTTTTCTCTTTTCGCTCTTTTCTTTCAAACAATTTTTTTTTGCTGTGGATTTCTGAATTTGAGTAGTTTTTTGTGGGTTCCGTGTGGTGTTTCAAATTTGAAGTGAAACTTTGGTGTTTGATGGGGTTTATCGTGGTGTTTGGGTGAAAGTCTGAGTGTTTTGAAGAGAAAGAAAGTATGGAGGAAATTGGTTTTGCCAAAAACAATTGTTCCATTCATCTTTTTGTAATTGATGCCACATGAGTGCTTGGCTTTTGATGAATTATTTTCCCTCTTTTTAAAAAAAAAAAATCAAACATGCCACAAATGTGGCTTTTCATCTTTCATACACTTTCTTTTTCCTTTTCTTGTTTTTTGCTTTTACTATCCTCGCATCATCGCATCATCGCATGGCCTGGTTTAACATATATGATGCTGGTGAATGATGATGACGCCACTTTCCATTTTTTATTCTCTTGTTTTATTTTTATTTTTTTTGCCTTATTGTATTATGATGTGACACCTAATATCAATATCGATGCTAGCATACTATACAACTGTATGCTTTTTGCTCCTTTTTTTTCACGGATTTTGACTTCTCCCTTTTTTATTTTTAGGAACAATATTAGCATGGTGCGATTTGAATCCGCCAGGACATCCACTGGAGACCACATAGAGATTTCTAACGATGCAAACAATGGACATAAAACACAATTTCGTGCATTTCGCCTCATGATTGGACCTTTTGCGAAGAATTGGCTAGTATCACATTACCTTCCCAGCTTGAAGCGTTGGTGGAAGGACATCAGCTTAGGCAACTCATCCGCACAAAGATCATCCAAACCGATTCTTCTCGCCTCCCATCACCGAGCATGCACTGAAACCAAACCACTAGACACACTTCATGCACGCCTTTCCCGAAAAGAAGCTAGACGGAACTCTAACATGCGTTTTGAAGTTGAATTCAAACACATTCCTTGCTATTGGGAGTGGTTAGAGGACATCTTACGTCAATTCAGAAACACTCTTTCTCGCATCCACCTGCTCGATGATGTGTATGCATCCATGTTCGTCTACAAGTGCAATAGTTCAGTGATGCAGACTTTTTGCGAATCATGGTGCCCTAAGACGAACACTTTGCTTCTTTTTGAAGGAGAGATGTCTATTAGTTTGTGGGATGTTCATGTGCTTGGTGTTTTGCCCATTTCTGGTATTCTCTATGACGAGGTGATCCCTGCTAGTGCACTTGAAGAATCCAAAGTAGAACATGATCTACGTCTCCCCCATAGTTGCAGATATTTGCTTGAAGCTTTTCGCCGCTTAATTATAAAATCTAATAGGTCAAGTGTCACTTTTGTGAAAACAGGGGCCAAGACGCACAACGAATTGCAATTAATTTTAGGGGGGTTTTGCGGGGGCGGGGGTGGGGGGAGGGGGAGGCGCGCGCGGGGGGGGGGAGGGGGAGGGGGAGGTGGGCTGCGTGGGGGGGAGGGGGGAGGTGGGCGTGGGAGGGGGGGGTTGCGTGGGAGGGGGAGGGGGAGGGGGGGGGAGAGGGGGGAGCTGCGTGGGAGGGGGAGGGGGGTTTTGTGGGGCGGGGGTGGGGGGAGGGGGAGGCGCGCGGCTGCGGGCTGCGGGGAGGGGGAGGGGGAGGTGGGGCTGCGTGGGAGAGGGGGTTGCGTGGGAGGGGGAGGGGGAGGGGGAGGGGGAGGGAGAGGGGGAGCTGGTGGGGGCCGGGATTGTTGGGGGCGGTGGTGGGCTAGGGGCCGTGGTGGGCCCGGGGTTGTTGGGGAGGGGGGTGGGGGGCCGGTAGGTTAGGGGAGAGAGTGGGTTAGGGTTAGTTAGGGTTAATTAGGGCTAATTAGGGCTGATTAGGTCGACTTAGGGCTAATTGGGTTGACTTAGGGCAAACTTGTAAATAAATGCTAACGGAAGACTAACGTCCGTCAACAAAAGGGTACGTGGTGAATTTTTTTAAAGGTCAGGGGTATTTGGTGAATTTTGAAAAAAGTGGGGGTATTTGGTGAATAAATTTATTTGTCAGGGGTATTTGGTGAAATAACCGTAGATTAAATTCGGGGGTGAGGGTACGAATAAGATAAGGAACCAAATTCACCCATTGATGGCCTCTACTCAATATCGATTCATGTCAAGTTATGCAAATAAAAAACCACATAATATTTGAATGCAATCTATAATTAATCTATGTCGGTTCAGTAGATAAACAAATGACTACTGTTTAGGTGGCATGTTATTATGCAATTAAGTTACTGGATTCCTAACAGGTTATCCAAATTATCTAAATTTAATGTTAGGATAGTTCTTTAGGTCTTTGATTAGCAATAATAATCATATGCGGTGTTGAAAGCATTAAACATACAATCATGCATATGAATAATATCAATGTAATGCAAAAGAAAATAAAAAAAAGGGAGATTTAGAGAAGAATTTACAGTATAACGTTAATTCCTTCAAGAGCTACATTGTGACAAGTAAATTGTTAGTAAAAAAGGAATTTAATTGGAATTGACCCTCAGGAATTATACCTTTGTCGCCTGGGTCTTGTATTACAGTCCGCATGATGAGCAATCTTGAAGCTTGAAATAGGAAACCCGAAGGGTTGGATGAGTTTGAATGAGTTTGAATATATTTGAATATGTTTGAATATGAGTTTGAGTATTTAAATATGAGTTGGAGTGTTTGAATATGAGTTTGAGTATAGGAGAGTATGTGTAGAAGTCGTAGGGAAAGTATTGTGAAAAGTCATTCGAAGAAACGAGGTATTTATAGGCAATAGAAACCGAAAACGGAACCTAAAGATAAAATAAAACTGTGCGCTTAGCGCATAGCCGATTTTTTATTGTTTGAAGATTCTTTTTTATCCTTTGAGAAAAACTATCCTTTGAAATTCGAAATCAGCTATCTTTAGGAATAAAAATCTGATTTTGAAATATCCTTTAAAAATTAATTATGAAGAATAATTAATATTAAAATTATAAAAAATATTAATTATCAGGAATAATTAACTGGGCCTTTAAAATTGGGCTTGGATTTAATAAATAGACTTTAAATTTTTGAAATGCTTTTGGGCTTAACTTGTTCGATTGCTCTTCCTTTGGATAAGACCAATTAGGACAACAGTATGTTTCATCATTGGGTACTCAATGGGGAGACATGATTTTGTGTCTACCAATGGTCCATACTCTAAATTGCTATATGACTTGTTTGTGGACCGATGCACGATGAACGGGATAATTTTTTGCTTAAAAGGATTTAAGTACCTCAAATCATCAGAAACCTAAATAACATTACATAATGTATGTAGATGAACGACCATTCTTCAACAAAATATTAGTCGTATATAGATTCAAGAATGATTATATATAAAAGGAAACATCCAAAGAAAATATAATCATTATCATAAAATGTTATTGATAGGTACATTAACGGAAGTTGGTTTTGGAAAGAATATCGATTAACCCATCCTGCACAATAATAAATGATACAATTAAGTAAATACAAAGTAAAACAAATTACAATTGCATCTGAAATAATTTCGTTTGAATTTTATTTACCTTCAATCAATCACATAGTTTTGAATATTTCGTTGTAGATGACATTTTTTGTATTATTAGGGCTCTGGCGCTCTTTATCGATATAAGAATTTTCAACCCCTTTTTGCTTGTCACACTTGAGATGTTATTGTAAACACAAATTTTAGATGTCTGCAAAATAGAATCAAAATATGTAAAACAAACGTTAAAATTATTAAAATAAAAGTTTGAGTACAATCTCTAATGTATCCACTGATTCGATCTCCAAAAGAATGATTTGGCTTTGATCTTGAATGAGGGCCTCCGGGCTTGATCTCCTTCAAGTATGATCGTCTAGAATAGAACGGTTTTGATGCTTGTTGTTTTCTTCTAGGTTGAATGTGTGGTTTGGATGTGCAGACTTAGAGAGTCTCTGGAGCAGCTTTCTCTCTCTCTTTTTTTGAGTCTTCTGTTTTTTTCCCCCTGGCAAGTGAGGAGGAGAGCTCTATTTATAGAGTTAGGAGAACCCTAGGGTTTCCACTACTTGTCTTGCCTCCTAGGCCTCATAGACATAACCTTCTTAAGAGTCCAACTTTCATTTAATGAGTCCATGACCCAATAATAGATGACTTAATTAAAATAGGCCTAATTTAATAATAAACCCAAATTAATTTATTTTATGATCACCCACTTATTTTAAGTCAACATTTGACTTGTCGGGACAAATAATTAACGGCCTGGCATTATATATTTTTTTCATGCCTACAAATTGCCCCCTCGGGATTGGTCACGTACACGATTTGATGAGTGTTTACTCGTGAATGGATCCCGAAATTTTAAAACGGACCTAGCTTTCTGATTTAAGAGCAATAAGCAATACAGGCCAATTAATCCATGACATAGAAGCTTGATGAGTAGGCCCGAAATAAATACTCCAGTGTTTTGTATTTCATTTCCCCCCTTTTTTTATGTTGCCATATTTTACCAAATAGAGTCATAAAGTTCAAGAACTTCTTGCTGCACCAAAACGTCTGGAACTGAAGAGGATAAGATTACTTCCAACAAAAAAATTAATCCAAATCTTTTGCGGTTTAGGATAGATAAATTTTCAGAATATTTATCCAACTCAAAATCTCTACCCTGCACTTTATATAAACACCATGGGGGTGAAGATTTTATTTCACCATCCAAGTTCGCGACGCATAGCCGAGCACTTTCCGCAGTTGCCCACTCCACCATTGCAGCGCAAACCTTGACGCCCTCCGTCGGAGACCAACGTGGTGAACCCAAGCAGCCAAGAAGGAGAAACCGAAGCCCATTAACGCCATACTAGCACCACCACAACCACACTGCACTGCCCCGAGGCCCTAGCGTTTGAAGCCGTGATCTTACCGCCGTACTAGCGCTACCACAACCGCATTGCACTGCCCCGAGGCCCTCTATTTGACGAGATTATCACGACGCTTCAAGGTCTGATTTTTTTCTTCTTTACTTGTCTTCTCGTTGTAGTGTAAAATAGTAGAATGCATCAATGTTATCAACTGTTCTTGAAAATGTCTTGGACTTGATTCGCATCTGTTTCTACGAAAAGGCCCATAATCTTAATGGCAAAGAACATGAACCCTTGCTGAGTGTATGAACTTGGAAACAGAAAAACAAGAGAGTGAGATTGTGATGGCAAAGTTATAATACAATACCTCTCATAATTCTTTTTCTCTTTTCGCTCTTTTCTTTCAAACAATTTTTTTTGCTGTGGATTTCTGAATTTGAGTAGTTTTTTGTGGGTTCCGTGTGGTGTTTCAAATTTGAAGTGAAACTTTGGTGTTTGATGGGGTTTATCGTGGTGTTTGGGTGAAAGTCTGAGTGTTTTGAAGAGAAAGAAAGTATGGAGGAAATTGGTTTTGCCAAAAACAATTGTTCCATTCATCTTTTTGTAATTGATGCCACATGAGTGCTTGGCTTTTGATGAATTATTTTCCCTCTTTTTAAAAAAAAAAATCAAACATGCCACAAATGTGGCTTTTCATCTTTCATACACTTTCTTTTTCCTTTTCTTGTTTTTTGCTTTTACTATCCTCGCATCATCGCATCATCGCATGGCCTGGTTTAACATATATGATGCTGGTGAATGATGATGACGCCACTTTCCATTTTTTATTCTCTTGTTTTATTTTTATTTTTTTGCCTTATTGTATTATGATGTGACACCTAATATCAATATCGATGCTAGCATACTATACAACTGTATGCTTTTTGCTCCTTTTTTTTCACGGATTTTGACTTCTCCCTTTTTTATTTTTAGGAACAATATTAGCATGGTGCGATTTGAATCCGCCAGGACATCCACTGGAGACCACATAGAGATTTCTAACGATGCAAACAATGGACATAAAACACAATTTCGTGCATTTCGCCTCATGATTGGACCTTTTGCGAAGAATTGGCTAGTATCACATTACCTTCCCAGCTTGAAGCGTTGGTGGAAGGACATCAGCTTAGGCAACTCATCCGCACAAAGATCATCCAAACCGATTCTTCTCGCCTCCCATCACCGAGCATGCACTGAAACCAAACCACTAGACACACTTCATGCACGCCTTTCCCGAAAAGAAGCTAGACGGAACTCTAACATGCGTTTTGAAGTTGAATTCAAACACATTCCTTGCTATTGGGAGTGGTTAGAGGACATCTTACGTCAATTCAGAAACACTCTTTCTCGCATCCACCTGCTCGATGATGTGTATGCATCCATGTTCGTCTACAAGTGCAATAGTTCAGTGATGCAGACTTTTTGCGAATCATGGTGCCCTAAGACGAACACTTTGCTTCTTTTTGAAGGAGAGATGTCTATTAGTTTGTGGGATGTTCATGTGCTTGGTGTTTTGCCCATTTCTGGTATTCTCTATGACGAGGTGATCCCTGCTAGTGCACTTGAAGAATCCAAAGTAGAACATGATCTACGTCTCCCCCATAGTTGCAGATATTTGCTTGAAGCTTTTCGCCGCTTAATAACAAAATCTAATAGGTCAAGTGTCACTTTTGAAGAATGGTGTTGTTTTTGGTTTCGCGACTCTTCCAGGTATTCCACAACACCTAAAAGCGCAGAAAAAAAGCGAATTATCCTGTATATGACGAGGATTTTTTAACACTTGGGAACCCTCAGCCATGGAGTGACACTACTCATGGAGCGTTTCTTGACTTGGACATTCCCGAAGCTCATCGCCACGAAACCTACCTTGCAGCCTTTCTCTCATGCTGGATTTGTGCTTTTGCCCTCCCTTTGAAAAACGAGGGTCATATTCGCCTTGGTGTCTTCAAACCTGCATCATACCTTGCAAGTGGTCGCGAGATTTCCTTAGTTGTTCCTGTCCTTGCAAGCATTTACAGAGGCCTAAACGAGCTTTCTACTTCTTCTTCACCAGGTAAACACCATGGGTCATTTCCCGCGCACTATGTATATGCCTGGATAGCCAGCTACTTTTAGAGCCATCGCTCTACTGCACATGTTTCCGGTGGTGCCCGTATGATTGCTTTTCACGGCCCTGAGGCTGCCCTGTCTTTCCATAGCTCAGAAGCGAGATCTCTCATCCGTTCTAGCAAGGTAATTGATTGGCGTGTTACTTTTGTGAGCACAGGAAGGGATGAAGATTTTACCGATGATAACATGCAATCTCGTCAGACTAGTGGTTTGTTCCTTAGTATGAGATCCAGCTTTGTAACACTGAGGCATGATGACTGCTACGTGATTGAGTCGTATAACCCTCATAGGTTTAGTCAACAATTTGGGTTTTACCAAGATCTGCCTGGTGAGTTGGAACCCCAAAAGCAGGCCACAGAGGAGCGCTTATTTAACTTGTTCAACTCGAGCATTCGCCTAGGAACCAAGTCTTCTTTCTTGATACCTCATAGTTGTGCTAGCATCCAAGCTCAGACTACTCCTGCTTTTGTATCTTGGTGGAAATCAGTCTATTCTCTAACTTTTTCCTTGCGCTCTTCGAGTTCTCCAGACGTCTCTAGGACTCATGGCCAGAGTAGGTCTAGAAAAAGAAAAGTGAACGGTTCCACTAGTTCACCTAAGGAGAAAGCTGCTAAGATCCCTGCTGAGCCTAACGAGAAGCGTAAGCTTAAGGTCAACTTTGCAACTAATTATGTTCCTCCCCTTCCAAAAGAAGTTGTTACGAAAGGTGGAAAAGATGATAGTGGGAGTGCTCCGAGTGGAAGTGGTAACTAGGGGTGCTAATGAGCTAGGGTGACTCGCAAACTGTTCGAGCTCGGCTCGGTCAAAGCTCGGCTCGAGACGGCTTGACTCGAGTTCGAGATCGGCTCGGGACCTTAGCGAGCCGAGCCTGAGCCTAGTAGAGTTCGGCTCGAAAGCTCGCAAACATGTTCGAAAAATTTTAAAGTACTATTTTTATACATTGATTTTTAGATTAACTTGGATTTCCACTAAAAAAAAACATAAGGCCTAATTTCAAGCCCACTTCAAAAATATAAACCAGATTAAAATTTTCAGCCCAATTAAAAGTTAAAACATACAAACCAATTGAAAGTAGGAAAAGAATGACGTTTATACAAACCAATTGAAAGTAGGAAAAATTTTCAGCCCACTTCTACGTTTATACTTCTACGGTCATTTCGAAAAACCCTAAATCTTCAATGAGTCATTCTACAGCAGCATCCAATCTCATTCTACTTCCTACACTTGACGGCTGGCGCTGGTCTTTGGCGGCGAGCACCAGCGAGTAATCTCCAGCTTCGTACACTTGACGGCTGACGCTGCTCCTTAGTGGCAAGTGGCGACCTTAGCGAGCACCGGCGAGCAGACTTGAAGAGGTTTCCGGCGAGCAGACTTAAAGAGGTTTATCTCGGCGGCAAGGATGACAGGTAAGATTCTATTTTTCGTTTCTTATAGTTTTCTTTTTCGATTTTATCTGAATTCTTAAAGTTTCGATTTTTTTCCAATTCGTATTTTTATGAATTTTTTTCATTCTAAGACTGATTTGTTCTATGTTGTTCTACTCTTTAATCTTACTGCATATTTTTTTTTTGTTAAATTTTTTATTATGATTGATTGTTGGCCTTTGATTTATGTTTCTCCACCATTGAACCAAACGCGTCTACTATTGAACCAAACTCGAGCTTTTTCGAGCCGAACACTTCGCGAACTTTCTCGAGCCGAGCCGAATTTTTTTTTTTCGAGCTCGAGCCGAGCCCGGATTTCCGAGATCGACGAGCTTCGAGCCGAGCTCGGTCCTTCCCATTCTCGAGCCGAGCCGAGCCTGGCCATGTTCGGTCTCGGCTCGGCTCGTTAACACCCCTAGTGGTAACCATGGGTTGTCTTCAACCAAATGCATCGCTGAGAAATCAGTTTTTGATGACATCTTTGGCAGCGGCTATGATGAAAAATCAGATCATGAGGAAACACAAGTAAGTTACTTAATGTTCTACATTATTCTCCTGTCTTTCTATTTAATGCATATCCTTTTCATCTTACCTCCTCTTTGTTTTTTTTTATTTATGTAGGGTGGCCAAGCTGAAATGGATATTGCTGAGGAGCTACGAGCATGCAACAATACATTTGCTTCCCCGGATCAAGATTTGATTGATGCCTCAAAGGATCCTGTTATAATCCAAGCTGCAGCGCATTTTGACTCGGGAGTCCAACAACATTGCTGATGTGCCCCCTGTTTCTGTTAAGACACCCTCCTTGAATGTTCGAAATATGATATCACAAGCTGAGCGACATGTTGCGAGCTATATGGTCAAGTCAATTTGGAAGAAGCTATTGGAAACTCCTTTGGATGAAGTCCATGACTTAAAGCAGGAATGTGAAGAACTTTTCCAATACATTATGGACAGAGGAATTGACATATCCAGCTTACGAGGCCTTGTTGAGAAGTACCTAGAGTGTAGCTTGAAATTACATTCTCAACAGAAGAGGCATGCAGAGAAACCTGCTTAGAGCGTGCTTGAGGAGTAACTTTTGACAGCAGAATCATGCTTGAGTAGTGCTGTGAGACTTCGCCAAAAGGAAGAAGAGCGAGTCCAGACACTTGAAGGAGAGATGAAAGACATCCACCAAAAGCAAACTCGACTGAAGGAAGAACTCGCAGAGCTAACCGACAGGGAGAACAAGCTTGTGACAGTCATTGTAGATTCGAAGCACCTTCTTGAGGAGCAGACAGCAACAGTGAAAGATTTGACCAAATCTCATACTTCTCTTGAGGCAAATGTTGCTGATGTCAAGCAAGTGCAGACTGAATTATCAACAGCAAAGAAGAGTTTTGAGGAGGTCCATGAGGCATTGAAGACCTTACAATGGGAGCCATAACTTTTTTTATCCTCTTTGCTATGTTAGTTTTAGTTTTAGTTTTAGAGACTATTGAGGTGTCTTAGTTTGTTATTGCATTCTTTTCTTGGAATAAATAAAACACAATCCATTTTGTTTGCAACAAACAATACTTGCACATTTGATTTTTTTTTCATAAGACAAATGCCTCAATTTTTGTTTTCTATTTTATTAAGCCGTTCACAGTTTATACTCTTGCGGGCCAGGAGTATTACAATGAATGATTTTTTGGTGGGGCTGGACTTGAATCATAGATGACTTCTTCAGGCTGCCTACGTACCTGTGAAGCAAATGAATTCACTCCACAAGATCAAGCCAAAGTAGTTCAATCAAACACTATTTTTTTATTGTTTGTTTTTTTTTATTACATGAATATGCAGTTTATTCTCCTGCTTAGGAGTTTACATTGTGAAAGATTTCAAGGATAGTAACTGCAGGCGTGTTTTTATTTCACCTACGCGGTGTGAGTGCGAATTAGATTTGACTACCCCACTGTAAAGGTTTTATTGAAAATTGTTTTCAAAGAAGTCGCCAACAATTCTTTTTAGGAAGAATCATAAACCTAATTGGATATGGGAAAAATATAGGGACAAAATGAACCAAAGATTGAGTTCGGGGGTGAGGGTACAATACAGTCAGGAACCATATTGACCATTGCTGGCCTCTACTAAATATCGATTCATTGCAGATTTTATGCTAAAGAATAATCATATAACGTTTTAAACACCCTAAAAATATTTAGTCTAAATAGGTTCAGGAAACACATAAAAAGAGTAATTTTAGTGACATGTTATTATGCAATCATATTACAAGGTTCCTAGCAGGTTGTCCAAATTAATCTGATTAATATTAGAATAAGTCTTTAGGTCTTGCTTAGCAATAAATAACTTGTGGGTGATAAAAGCAATAAACCAGGACAATCATATAATAATGTATAGATTAATCAGGCAAGCATATAATAATGTATGAAAATAAATAAAAAGAGAAATGTTTAGAATATACAATAGAACGATTATTACTTAAAGATCTACATCAGGAAACAAAACTGTTAGTAACTTCAATATAAAAATAATTTGTTTAAGGATCCTCAGGTATTATACCTATGCGGCTTAGATTGAGGAGCGCAACGATCTTTTGGCGGAGTAATCGTGAAACCAAGAACGCAGTGATTGAAAGTATTGAAAGTATTTGATTGATTGAGTGATTGAGTATTCGAAGTGTTTTGTATAGGTATTCGTAAGTATATTTGTGTTCGTAAATAATAATTGAAAAGCCCTCCCGTAATTCAAGAATCATGCATATTTATAGAGAAAAGAAAGCGTGCGCCCCACGCACGCCCTGCGCCAGGCGCAGGCCTACTTGGCTGGCGCACTGACACGCATCGGGCGCACATTGGTGAGCCTGACGCAGCCAGCCCAATCAGATTTAGGCACGTGTCAACGCGTTTTTGAAAAGATAGAAAATAAGGTTGCGTCTCACATAAGACTTGCGTCAGGCGCAGGTCTCTGTATGAGTCACAAAACCTACGTGTCAGACGCTCATTGGCACGCCTGACGCGATATGGCCAATGTGGTGGACGCACGTGGCGCGCTGAGCGCAGCCCCCTCGTCCGGCGCATATTCTGGAATATTCGAGCATATTCCATTGCGCGTCTTTCGAAGATACTTTTTTATCCCTAAAATTCCGGAGATGGAATTTTACGGATTAAAAATCTGATTTACTTATCAAATATAATAAAATATTTATGAAAAATATCCATTAAAATAATAAATATTTGATTGGGCTTTTAAAATGGATTTAAAACATTTTATGGGCTTGAAATACAATTAATCATCATAAACAATTAATTGGGCTTTAGAATATCATTTCGAAACACATTTTAGAATGGTTCTTTAGATTGCTCCTCCGTTGGGTCGCGCCAACTAATATCGCGATATGTTTTATCATTGGATCCTTAAATGGGGAGACACGATTATGTGTCTACAGAAGCCCTCACTTTGACTGAGGTTCAGGAAACCGATAGTCAAAGTATACGGTGTCGGGACGGAGAACGATTCTAAACGCTCTGGAGTTTAGAACTAATCTATATACGCCGGTCTCTGCAAAACAAAGTTAGTATGCAGGACAATAACTACAAGCAATCTGATTACCTGCTGGGAAAGATGTTAGCAGATAGATGCAAACAACTCACATAAGCACATAGTGATGCAGTAATGCAAACTTAGACTCTCTAAGGATGCATGAGACGCTATGCAAGGATTAAGGTTATGCAAAGCTAAAGGGTGACACGTCATGCAAGGTCAGGGTTATGCAAGACTATAATGTATGAAATGCAATGCAAGGTCAGGGTTTTGCAAAGCTGTAATGCAAGGTCAGGATTTTGCAAGGCTAGAAGATGTATAGAATGATAGATTGATTAGAAATGCATAGAATGATTTTCGAAAATCCTTTTTAGTAAATGATTGGGGTCCGTAAACGAGGTCCGCAGATTACAACTTCCCGGGAGTTTGATTTGAATCGGAGGAACCACCACCCATAGGAAGCCCCCACTTTGGTTGAGCCTGCCTTGAATTAGGCTTGAGCCTTAATTGAAATGTACTTGATCTGATATTGAAATGTAGTTGCTATGTCTTGAAAATTGAAAGTTTTCACTTGGGATTGCATTGGGGATTCTTCTTTGGGAAATTGATATAGGCAAAGTCAAATATCGCCAGAAACCATGGAATTATCAGAGAGTCCTTCAGGGAAAATGAGAGATTGGATTGAAAAATTAAAAGGTTTAATTTGTGACTTAAATAAATTTAGGTGGGAAAAGGCTTTAACGAGGCTAGGTTCAGACTCGAGTCTATATCGGGATCTAGAAAGAGATTATGCTCCTAAATTCTAGAAAGTCAAATCATTAGACCATGACTAATTTTATTTTATTAACGCGGTCGGACCTCGGGATGAGGATTCCTACGTATCTTTGCGGAATCAGACCATTCGTAGTTCCGGATCTGATTTTTTTATTATTATTTATTTGTGCCCTAACTTTTGCCTAGGCCGCCCTTTCGGGTTTTCAACCTAACGGGCTTGGACATACCTTGAAAAAGGAGTTATGGTTGATGAAAGGATTATGAATTTGGATTATATGGATTAAAGGTTTGATGAATCGAAGGGATTTGAATGAGGGGTAGAATTTGTGTGCAAGCCCCCTAACTTGACTTTTATTTGCCTTTGGCACTTTCTTTTTGAATCTTTTCTTTTTGTCCTGTGCGTTTTTGCTATTTTGATTTTTTTGCACTTTGAATTTTTTCACTATTTTATTTTGCCTGGCATTGATTTTTTTTTGTAGTGAGGCTTGCACACAAGTTTGGTTAAGGGTACTGGAAGGCTTGAAGGATGTTTGTGGAGCTTTGATGTTGAAGGGATTGTTTGGTTTATGATGGTTTAAGGATGATGGCTCATGGAAGGTGATGGAGGAAGAGGGAATAACTCCTGATCCAAAGTATGTCCTTTTTTTTCATTTTTCCCTTTGTTTATTATTTTTTGTTTCAGATCTTTTTTATTAGTCAAGTTCATTAGGTGATTTGAGTTTCATCATTGAGTTAGAAGCATAAATAAAATGATGGAAGGCCAATGAAAATAAAAATGAAATTTTTTTATTAATTAGAAATAAATAGAACAAGGCTCATTAGAAATAAAAACCTAAATGACATAGACTTGACAGGAAGGGAAATGAAAGAGCTTGGGGAGGGACTCTCCGACTCGACCTAGAAAACTAGCGCTAAATGACTAAGCCCTTTGCATTATTTAGGCATTTCCCAAGGAGATGCCGCTATTGTTGACTTTTGCCGCAGGCGGAATTGGTAATCTACCGTCTTCAACCATATCCTGCAGATGATGCTTCAAAGTCCAGCATTGTGATGTCAGATGCCCATTTCCTTGATGGTACTTGCAGTAGGAATTAGGATTCCATCTACTGGAGTAGGGCCAAGAGCCTGAAGTGCTTCTTCTAGGGACATGCCTAAAGGAGTGAATGTCCTATGAGGGCCTTGATAACCTTTCTTGTCAGTAGTTAGAGCATTGATGTCGCTGTTTTTTGAGGTAGAAGGGTTAGTATTACTCTTCTTGAAAGAGTTATTGTTGTTAGAACCCTTGTTCTTGTTAGCCTGTACCTCTTCTTCAATCAGCAGGCCCACCTTATAGAGCTTCGTGAAAGACTCTATAGGTTGGAACTTGATATGATCCCCATACTTGGGCTGCAGGTTACGGATCACCAATCAGACTTGATCCTCTTGGGATGGCCTGTTAGTCATTTGCGCAGCCTTTTCCCTCCATCTGTTAAGGAAGGTGACAAAGTCTTCGTTGGAATTATGCTTAGTTAATTCTAACTCACGAAGGCCAATGGGAAGCTGAGTATTGTAGATGTATTGCTTGTGGAACTCTTCTCTGATGTAGTCCCAATCGTTCAGCTTAGCTTTGTTCAATGATCTGAACCACTTGGATGGATATGCATCCAAGGTTAAAGGAAAGACATAAGCAAACAGGTCCTTGCTCATGCCCTTGAGAGCCATAGAGATGGAAAATGCTCTCAAGTGATCATCCGGGTCTTCGACCCCCTTGAATTTTGGGAGGTCACCCAATGTTACCTTTTTAGGGAGCTTTTCCCTTAGTTCAGGATCAATAATGTCATGGTCATGAGCCTGACCCTCAAGCGCAGGAATTGACAGGATCAATTGCTCGAGTTTTTCAAACCTTAAATTTGTGTTGGTTTTGAATGGTGGTGGAGTGTCGCCTTGCTCGTCCTCCTCAGTTAGCTTCTCCCTCAGCGCCTTAATCTCTTTATCGTATTCCTCAAGACGTGAGTTCATCAGTTGAAGTTGGGCCATAATGGCACTGAGCTGTTCATTAGTGTCCCCCATTTCAGATGATGCTTCAGAAGAGTTAGAGGATTCGTCTGAAAATGTGAGGATGCGTTTGACGAGTCAAGGAGTAGGTCGACCTTGTATCCTTGTTGTCGGGCGTTCCCAAGTTATAATCTCACGATCCGTCCTGAACAGAAATCGAATGGACCTCGTAAATTTTTAGAAATGATGCTTTCGAAATGTGAAATGGAAATGAGGGATGGAGAAATAAAAATGGAAGTGAGAGATGAAAAATGAAAATGAAAGTGGAAATGGGGATGAAAAATGGAAGGTGAAATGAAAACGGGAAATGATTAGAAATGGGTATGATTATGTTTATGATGGTGATATGGGCCTAACTATATGCAGACGCAAATGACTGTACTGGACTGGACTGGATTGGGCTGGACTATGCTCAAAAGGATTGTCTACGCTAGCTTCGCTAGGCTTAAGAAGGAATTGGCTTCGCCAGACTTAATGATTTGGAGTTGCTATAGATGTAAGATAGGAGTAGCTTCGCTAAACTCGGAGGGTGCCTTTATGGTCTTGGGGTCACTGGTAGAAAAACGACAATTTGCGTCTCACCATCTGCGTCGCACAACAGGATAAATGTCGCAGAAGACTCATTTGCGTCGCATGCAACAGGGAATCGACGCAAAAGACGACATATGTGCGTCGTATTTAACTAGCGTGCGACGAGATAGTCATCTGCGTCGGATGTTAATTAGGGTGCGACGCAGATGATTCCACTCAAATTCCTCTTTGACAGCCCTCAAAAAAAGCAGAATAAATGATTTGGGCTTATCAGCGTCGCATGGGCTATATGTGTGACGCAGATAAGGCCCGCTTCCTTATATTTCAAACCCTAACAACTCTTTATTCTTCAGCCGTTCTTGTCTCTCTCTCTCCCTCTCCCTCTCCCCTCTCTCCCTCTCTCTCTTTCTTCTCCTGCGAATTCACGAATTCCTCATTAATTCATCAACAACAACAACCACTTCATCATCAACCACGGCCACGAATTCACGAATTCACGAAAAAAAGAACGAATGCATCGATTCTCTCTCTCCTCCCCTGCCACTGCCACTGCCACATCACTCTACCACCACAAACCCCATCATCACCGCCGTTCCTTCCGTGCTGAATTTTCAAACTCGCCGGATTAATGCTGCTTGCGTACACTGTTCGCCGGATCTTCATACGCTGTTAATTTGTAGTTGATTTTTTTTATAGATCTAGTCAAATTTCTAAACCGCTGTTAATTTGTAGTGCTGATTTTTTTTCTTTTAGTTTATAGTGTTGTAAGTTATTTTTATTTTTTTTAGATATGGGAATTTGGAGGATTTTTTCCTCATATTTGATATGTTAGTTTTTTTTTTTGGTGGTAAATTGATGGAAATTTGTTGAATTTGTTGAACTTTCTATTTTTATTGCAACATTTGGTTTGCGCCTGATTCTCGTGAAATCAAATTTGTATATTTTGATTTTCCTAAAAAAAAATTGTATATTTTGATGATATGCGTTGGATGTACAACAGTAAATGACGCAGATGATATCATTTGCATCGCACAATTCCAAGACTCCGACGCACATGGATGATATGTGGCACTCCGACGCACATGGATGATATGTGGCCCGTAAGCATGTATGTGCTACTGTGTGTGAGCTATTTGCGTCGCACAATGCCTTTGGTGCGATGCAAATGGTCCTTAATTGATTACGTGATTTGAGGAATCATGTGCGTCGCACCTGGAGCACAGTCCGACGCAGATAGCTAATCAACTGCGTCGCGTTGTTGTCCGACGCAGATCCTGTATCCTGATCTGCGTCGAGGCCTGTGCCGTCGGACCCATATCCGACGCAAATGAGCGCCTCGAATCCGACGAAAATCGTCCATTCTGTACTAGTGGGTGACTAGCTTCACTAGATCAATGGGTGTTGTTAGGGTCTTAAAGGGATGATTAGCTTAGCTAAATCAAAGGGGTGCCGTTATGGTCTTACAGGGATGACTAGCTTAGATAAGTCAAAGGGTGCCGTTATGGTCTTACATAGATGACTAGCTTAACTAGGTCAAAGGGGTGTCGTTATGGTCTTACAGGGAGGACTAGCTTAGCTAAGTCAAAGGGGTGCCGTTATGGTCTTACAGAGATGCTAGCTTCACTAGACTTAATGGTTTGGACTTCGTCCTATATGGATTCGGAATTGGACTGGATTGACTTTGGAAATGAGTTGGGCCTTATGTGGACCTAATTCTGGACTTAATCCTATATTGGTTTGAAGTCAGACTTGAAAATGCACATGGGCTTGACATTGGATTGGAATAGAGTTGGATTAGACTTGGACTGGGATCGACATAGACTAGGGTTCACATAAACATGCAAATGGGCCAAGATTTTGACAGAGCTAGACTTATATGGGCCTAAGATGGACTCTAATGCTAGCGGGCCTAATATGCATGCATGGACTCAAATTTTAATGGGCCTAATATGAATGCAAAATGGACTCTAATGCATATGGACCTAGAATGAATGCAAGTGAATTGGATTTGGTTGATTGAGTTGGATTGAAGGTGTTTAGAATGGGCTTAGAATTTTCGAAATTCGTTTTTGAAAGGAACCCCTTGTTTTATCTTTTGTTAGGAAAAGATGATGGATTAATTTTGAAAAAAAAAATTATTGAAATATCGTGCATAATTATGATTTGTAAATGTTTTTGAAAAAAAAAGAGTAGAATCGAAGAGAGTGTAGGATTGATTTTGAAAAAATGTAAATTTTTGAAATTGATTGAATATGGTAAGGTAGGATTGACAGGGCAGATTAGTTGAACAGCAAGGAGAAAATGGGAAGAGGAAGACATGCAGGACAACTCTAACTCTACAATGACTAATTTAGATGCACTTTTTAGGACAGACTTGACCTTGCATGAAAAGACTGACCCTCTTTTTTTTAATATGATAAGATGCAAACTTGTTATCTTAGGCTCGAACAAAGGTCAAAAGACCAATAAGCATGGGACGAATAGGCTGCATGCCACGCAACTGGTGCGCGCGGCGCACAGGCTATGCGTCTAGCGCAGGTGCATTGCGCCAGGCGCAACTTAATGCGTATGGTGCAATGCTCTGCGGCACGCGTATTGATAAATTGACGAAGGTTCGGGAGAAAACAACGATTTATTTTAGACGCGATTTGTAATAATTTCGGACGTAAAGCATATTAGCAGGCAAAAATTGCAATCACACATAAATGTCAGGTAACATGGATGCAAAAGTTCTCAACCTAAAGTCCAGTTCTACATTCCATTATTGGTCAGGTTTAGGTTAAGGCTGAAAGGGTCCATGACTAAGAGATTGATCCCACGCTTCGTACCCCTGCTTAAAGAGGTGGCCACGTGTAAGACGCACTTTAGTCTCAAGTCAGGAACAAGAGAACAATGCCATCGCTCAGGAAGCTTTTTGGAAGGACAAAGCGCAAACCCCCTGGGGGTGACCTCACACATAGAACATGTGCTAATGAGGCAAGGTAGATTGTCCTTATGGTGGCCAGTAGCCATGCATATGCAAAACAGTATATTATTCAAAGGCATAAAAATAAGAATGAATCGTATTTTTCAAGTTTCGCCCACTAATTTTAAAAAAACATTTTTTTTTAAAATCCTCCCCAGTGAAGTCGCCAAATTGTAGGCGTGTTTTTATTTCGCCTACGCGGTGTGAGAGCGTATTAGATTTGACTACCCCACTGTAAAGGTTTTATTGAAAATTGTTTTGAAAGAAATCGCCAACAATTCTTTTTAGGAAGAATCATAAACCTAATTGGATATGGGAAAAACATAGGGACAAATTATCCAATGTAGATTTTCCCGTCCTGACTCCATAGATGGTCAAAATGAACCAAATATTGAGTTCGGGGGTGAGGGTACAATACAGTCAGGAACCATATTGCCCATTGCTGGCCTCTACTAAATATCGATTCATTGCAGATTTTATGCTAAAGATTAATCATATAACGTTTTAAACACCCTAAAAATATTTAGTCTAAATAGGTTCAGGAAACACATAAAAAGACTAATTTTAGTGACATGTTATTATGCAATCGTATTACAAGGTTCCTAGCAGGTTGTCCAAATTAATCTGATTAATATTAGAATAAGTCTTTAGGTCTTGCTTAGCAATAAATAACATGTGGGTGATAAAGGCATTAAAGCAGGACAATCATATAATAATGTATAGATTAATCAGGCAAGCATATAATAATGTATGAAAATAAATAAAAAGAGAAAGGTTTAGAATATACAGTAGAACGATTATTACTTAAAGATCTACATCAGGAAAGAAAACTGTTAGTAACTTCAATATAAAAATAATTTGTTTAAGGATCCTCAAGTATTATACCTATGCGGCTTAGATTGAGGAGCGCAACGATCTTTAGGCGGAGCAATCGTGAAACCAAGAACGCAGTGATTGAAAGTATTGAAAGTATTTGATTGATTGAGTGTTTGAGTATTCGAAGTGTTTTGTAGAGGCATTCTTAAGTATATTTGTGTTCGTAAATAATAATTGAAAAGCCCTCCCGTAATTCAAGAAATCACGTGTATTTATAGAGAAAAGAAAGCGTGCGCCCCACGCACGCCCTACGCCAGGCGCAGGCCTACGTGGCAGGCGCACTGTCACGCGTCAGGCGTACATTGTTGAGCCTGACGCAGCCAGCCCAATCAGATTTTGGCACGTGTCAACGCATTTTTGAAAAGATAAAAAATAAGGTTGCGCCTCACACAAGACTTGCGTCAGGTGCAGGTCTAACGGGTCGTTGTATACTCGCCAAATATAACCTAATTTATCCAATATAGGATAAGTATAGGGTCGAATCCACAAGGAAGTAGGGTTAAATCAAGAGTTACTTAGCTAACTACAATGAGCTAAATCAATTTTTGGGTTTTTGAGAGTTTAACAATGGTTCTAAAATCTAAATAAACTAGGAAATTTGCAAAGTAAATCAACAAGCAAGTAAAGGAGATAAAACAAGGGTAAAAGAACTAGGGGATTAGGGGATTCACCAACATTCAATCCAAGAATCCAACAATCAAAACCAAGGGGAAACAAATGGGGGATCACAAGGGGAAAATCACGCACATATGAACTCTAATTACTCTCTCGAGCTAATTAGAGGAGCTTGATTAGTCACTCATGACCTATTCTCATGGCATGAGCAACCAATCTAGCCAAATCAAGCACAACATGATTAATCAAGCTTCCCTAAACTAGAAAATGCCTATTTTCATGGAGATCCTAGTCTAGCAACCAAACTTAGTTTATTCCTAGCTTCATCTCTCAATCTTTCACTAGGAATTCCAAATATGCAAGTTAAGTGGTGATCAAGCACCCAACAAACCAAGTAAAACAAGTTTGATCAACAAGTTCAACCCCAAAAGTTAACCTCCTAACTTAGATCTAAGATTCAAAGAGTAAATGAAGGTTACATCCCTTCCCCTAGTAAGAAACTACTCACACATGATGGAAATAAAACAAAACAAAGCTGAAAATAACTTCATCACCATAACCATGGAGGAAAAAAGAGAAAAATGCAAATAATCAACTCATAAAGCAAAATCTAAACAAACAAAGCATGAAATAAGCAAAAATAATGGAAGAAAAGAAGAAAATAAACAAAGATTACCAACTTTAAACTTTCATTAATGAAGAATGGAGATCCAAAAGCTTCAAACTTCCACTTTTCTCTCTCCTACGGTTTTGCTCTAAACTTGAATGCTAAAATAACATCTAATTTCTCTCTAATCTCTAATTAAAAATTGCTTAAGTTAAAATAAGAGGAGTCTCTCTTTTATAGTCATAAAAAATAAAATAGAAAATTACAAAACAACCTTCGCATTAAAACAAACAAAGTCGCGAAAGCGTTTCCGGAAAAATGACCCGGCCCGGGCGGGTAAGATAACCCGAGCACTCGGGTGGCTTGACCCGAGCACTCGGGTGGCTTGACCAGAGCACTCGGGTGGCTTGACCCGAGCACTCGGGTGGCTTGACCCGAGCCTTCGGGTCACCAGACCTGGGCGGGTCAAATAGTCATGAATCATAGTGAATTCTCAAAGCAAGCGACCGGGCAGGTCTTTGAACCCGAGCCCTCGGGTTAGCAGACCCGGGTCTTCGGGTCACCAGACCCGGGCAGGTCGACTGATGGTGAGTGAGTTGCGTATGCTTGCTGGGCTGACCCGGGCGGGTCAGGCGACCCGGGCCCTCGGGTCAGCGACTACTTCTCTTTCTTCTCCTCTTTCGAGCTCCTTGCTGCTTCATTCCTTCAACGCTTTGCCTCGGGCTCGTGCATATACCCTCCAAGAGTACTCCAAATCCTGAAATAAAAAAAAACACCCAAAGAAAGAGCGCAAAGGAGGGAAATTGCACAAAAAGAAAGAAAAAGAAGAAACTTAACCTAAATTAGCCTAAAAGCTATCACAAAAACTATTAAAAACTAAGCATAAATCAAGCATATAAACTAATCATCAAACTCCCCCAAGCTAGATCTTTGCTTGTCCTTAAGCAAAATAAATTAGAACACAAGTAGGAGAATGAAAACTTATTTGAAAGCAAAATGAAGAACAAAGAGGGAAGTAAAAAAAAAATGAAAAAGGAAGGAAGGATAAAGAATTTACACTAACTCATTTTCGTAGGAATCACGATTGCATTTAGCACATGCAACAAGCTCTTAAAACCCCTAGATCGCTCTAGAGGGCGAATGGGATCTCGCGAGGGTTTCCAAAGAGTTTTCAAACCCACAACTCTAGTTTTTCATCAACCATTTATTCAATCAAATTCAAGATTAATGCCTGAGTCAACTATCAATGAAATGGTTCACAAGCAAAGATAGAGAGCAACTTTCAAAACAACTAATTTCCAAGTGTACTCATAGGTTATGGGTAGAGAAAGAAACTAATCAAGATTGCAATAGGACACGTAATTAGACTTTTTACTCTCTCATTAGAGAACATCTAGCTATCCAAAAGACTTAGGGCCCTTCAAGTGTTATAGAAGCTCAAACCACTAGTCCACCATCCCTAGACACACAAATAGGCCTTAGATTCCACTCTACTCAAAACTTTAGAAAAATAGTACTAAGTGTGGGAGGCATCCACAAATTGACCTCTTTTATTGTAATTCTTCTACTCTTTTTGCTTTTCGTTTTTCTTCACTTTTTTTTTCATTTTTCACGCCTTTTTTGACTGTTTTTGGCCTTTTCTTTTTCCCTTATTATGGGAATTTTTGCTATACAAAAGAGGGGTAACTACTCACTAAAGAGAAACATGAGAACTTGTGGCTTTTTGTGCCACTTATTGCATACAAAGATAAATAAAAACTAAGTTTCTTGTAGAGCTTTATTTCGGGACATGATGAATATATCTAGGGACACAAGGGACCGTAAATTTGAAGCTAAAATTATCCAAGCATGAGCAACTTAGTCAAGATTCAAGACTATGCATCCAATTGAGCATTCATTAGTTTCATTTTGGTAGATTCTAATGCAATCAAGATTAATCAACTCCTAAAACACCTTAACCCATGCTCACACTCTTCCAAAAGAAGCCTCTAAACATATACTCAAAATCCAAGCAAGGAATCCACATATATCATCAACTAGCATCTTCCTTGGGCAAGGAAATTAAAACTATATTCAAAGCTAAAACTTCTTTTTTGTTTTTCTTTGTTTTCGATTTTTTTTTTTTTTTGCTATTTTGGCTCTTTTTCAAGATATTTTTTTTTTCTTTTTCCATTTTCTTTTTGAACTAAAAACAAAGATTGAAAAAGAAGGGTAAGAAAAGGAAAAGAAATAAAGCTAAAACAAGGAAAGAAGATGAAAATAAGAAAGAAAATTGTTTTTGGGTTCTATTTTAAAATATATATTTTTTTTCTTTTTCTTAAAAACTAAGAAAATAAACAAATAAGAAAAATGGAATCATGGCACACCACATATTAACAAGCATTGGCCCATTCACCAAGCTTAACCACAATCACAAACAATAATTCGATCAAAATAACAACAAGGATCTCCGAACGCCTACCCCGTAAAGTAAAAACTACCCAAACAATGAAAATACTCCCCCAAGCCAAACCAAACACCGTCCTTGGTGTGAAAGGAAGAACAATCGGGGAGGGGGTGGGGAGAACCTAACTCAAGGGTCGAGGTCCTCCTCCCCCTCGGGGGGAGGCGGGGGTTGCATATAGGAGGGGTAGGGGGTGCCGGGAGGGACCATGTTGTTATCATGAATGAATTGCAAGATGGGGGTAAAACTCTCTCGTATCTCTTGTTGGAAGGTGGTTAGTCTTTGTTCAAAACTATCAAACCGCCTATCAATATGGGCATAAATAGAAGCATAGTCGGGAACATAGGTGGGATGGGGTTGGGGAGGAGGAGGGGGAGGGGTGGAAGAGGAGGAGGCAAGCTCATGGGGATCCCGCCTATGGTAGGTGCAGATCTCCGTGCCTTCCTCCGCAGCTTCTAGGATGAGATAGTTGACTTGCCCCGTTTTAATCTCGGTGATGCGGCGGTTTAGAAGTTGAATGGAAGACATTTTACCAATCTTCCAAGTAAAATAGATTCCAGTCACTGTAAACCAACGCGCATCTTGTAGGTGTTGTTGGTTTATTAGGGTCGGCCCTAGGACCTCGGGGGTCCTAGGGCGAACCCTAAAGTGCTCAGCAACGGCAGTAATCAAACCGCCCACAACAATCGACCCACGTCCGAGAGTTTTTGGGGTGCCTACCCTTTGGAGATGGCGGGCGAACATCAAAGGTATGTTCAGCTTCTTCTTATTCCATAGGTAAGAACATATGATCATAAGTTCCGACTGACTTACCTTTGAGTTATCCTTTCTCCCAAAGATAGTGTTCCCCAAAAACTTACGGAAGTACCGGATAGCTGGTTGGTGTATGAGTGTGTCATTAGCATTTTTGGCATCATAACTCTTTCCGTCACTCAACTTACTCCAACAATCATAAAGGTTGAAAGAAGGTGCGGGAGTGGTGCTCGATTCAATTTTTAATTCAAAAATTTCAGTAAAATCACCAATAGGCATAGAACGAGCAACATTCCCCAACCTAAAATGGAGAACGGCGTCGGCTCCAGTTGAGCACGCAAGCCGTTGCTCTCCGGTTACTTCCAAGGAGCTTAAGAATTCAAGTGTTATGCATTTGTAAGTCTTTTTTCTCATCAATAACACTTTTTTCAAATTCAAACCGTCAGCTATATTATTAACATCCCCCCGAATCCATGACAACAAGGTCTCATCAACAAAACGGGTAGGGGCGAATTCCTTAGCCTTAAGGGCTTGAAAACTACTAAAATGCTCTAAACCATCAAAAACAATGAAAGGGAAATCGGGATCATGAAACTCACCGGGGGCATCAAGCCCCGAGACGTTTTCCCCTTGTGATGATTGCCTTGAGCTAGCTTGCCCCGTTTGCCTACTTTGCTTTGAATTCCTCCTCTCCATGCTTTGAATTGCTTGTTGCTCAAAGTTTTAAAATCCCGTAACTAAGTGGTGAGGGTGGAAAAAAGTGAAAAAAAAAAATTTTTTGTTTTTGAGTTTTTTATGACAGATTGGAAGGGGAATGATGTTTTAGGAAGAATTTGTGAAGAGATTTGAGTGGAAAGTGATGAATTTGAGAGTTATGGTAAAATTTTTAGGGAGAGAGAAAATGGTGAAAAATGGTGGAGATGGGGTTTTTGAAGAAGAAAAAGTTGAAATTTGTGGAGGAAAGTTGATGAGGATGAAGATTTGTGAAGGATTTTAAGTTTTTTGAGTGGTGAGATGAGTGATTTGAGTGAGTTTTAGGAAGTTGGGGTTTGGAGTTTGAAGAGGGTTAGAGAGAGTTGAGAGGTTGAAGATGAAGGAAAGTGAAGAGAAAATGAGGGAAGATAGAAAAAAAATCAGAATTTTCGGCCCTCTTGACCTTGCCAACTGATCGCCCGACCCGGGCGGGTCGCCTCACCCGAGCCCTCGGGTCGAGCGACCCGGGCGGGTCAGTTCATGGCAGCTACTTCTCACAATCACCCGACCCGGGCGGGTCAGGAAACCCGAGCCCTCGGGTCGAGCTGACCCAGGCGGGTCTTAGCCAACCCGGGCGGGTCACGCTGTCAGGAAACTTCTTTTTGCTTAGCCACCATCGCCCCGGGTGGGTGCATGGACCCGGGCCCTCGGGTCACCTTGTTGGACTCGTTTTTTTCTTGCTTTTTCTTCTCTCTTTGGTCCAACGTTCTTCAAATAAATCCTAAACATACCTAAATCACAAAATCACCACAACAAGCAATTCAAAAGTCATACTCATATGTGCAAAGCCATCATTCCAAGTAAATCAAAACCAAAAGGAAGAGAAAGAAATTGAAATAAGTGAGAAAAACGGGTTGCCTCCCGCTAAGCGCTTGTTTTAAGTCATTAGCTTGACTACCATAAATCTTCAATCATTGGGAGGAGAGTAGTCCTCAAGAGCAATAGAATATGCTTCTTCAATAGGTGCACCATCATAATATATCTTGAGCCTTTGTCCGTTCACCTTGAAACACCCTTTTGCATCATTGCAAATCTCAACCGCACCATGTGGGAATACTTGATGCACGGTGAATGGACCACTCCACCTTGATTTGAGCTTGCCCGGAAATAATTTCAACCTTGAATTGAACAAAAGGACTTTGTCACCAACTTTGAATTCCCTTTTCATGATTCGTTGATCATGCCAAACCTTTGTTCTCTCTTTGTACACCCGGGAGCTCTCATAGGCATCCCTCCTAAGCTCCTCAAGCTCATGGACATCAAGCATCCTTCTTTCACCCGAAGCTTGAAGGTCAAAATTCAAAGCCTTGATGGCCCAATAAGCCTTGTGCTCCAATTTCACGGGCAAATGACACGATTTTCCATAAACAAGCTTGTAAGGTGTCATGCCAATAGGGGTTTTGTAGGCCGTAAGGTAGGCCCACAATGCATCGTCCAACTTGGAAGACCAATCCTTTCGAGATCAATTTACCGTATTTTCCAAAATGAGCTTGACCTCTCTATTAGATATCTCCGCTTGACCACTAGATTGAGGGTTGTAAGAGAGACCCATTTTGTGATGCACCCCATATTTAGCAAGAAGGGCTTTGAATGATTTCTTGGCAAAGTGTGATCCCCTATCACTAATGATGGCTCTTGGAACTCCAAAACGGGGGAAGATCACCTTCTTAAATAGCTTGACCACTACCTTGGCATCATTTGTAGGGGAGGCGATTGCTTCAACCCATTTAGAAACGTAATCAACCGCTACCAAGATGTAACGATTACCAAGGGATGAGGGAAAGGGACCCATGAAATCAATCCCCCACACATCAAAAACTTCCAACTCCAAGATGCTTGTAAGGGGTAGTTCATGTCTTTTTGAGATATTGCCAACTCTTTAGCACCGATAACAAGCCTTGACAAAGCCCCAAACATCCTTGAACATGCTAGGCCAAAATAGACCACATTGTAAGATCTTTGCCACTGTCTTGTCGGCTCCCATATGACCACCACATGGGGATGAATGGCACATCCCTATTACATTCTCAATCTCATCATTCGGGAGACACCTCCGGTAAATACCATCCACCCCCCTCCCCCACCTCTTGAACAAGTATGGGTCCTCCCATACATAGTGCTTTGCCTCATGCATGAACCTCCGCTTTTGTTGATAGTTAAGGTCATCCGGTATGACTCCACTAGCATGAAAATTAGCAAAATCCACGAACCAAGGAGCATACATGGCCTTAACGGCGTAGAGGAAATCATCTTGGAGAGAATCATTTATGGGAGGGTCCAAGTCTTGCATATCATTCATGGGAAGGCGAGAAAGGTGGTCGGCAACCGAATTTTCGGTGCCCTTCTTGTCTTTGATCTCAATATCAAACTCTTGTAGGAGAAGGATCCACCTAATTAACTGAAGCTTGGCATCCTTCTTGGTCATGAGGTACTTGATAGCCGCATGATCCGTGTATACCACCACCTTGGAGCACACAAGATATGACCGGAACTTGTCAAAAGCAAAAACGATTGCTAGGAGTTCCTTCTCCGTAGTGGCATAGTTCCTTTGAGCGGAATCAAACGTCTTGCTTGCATAGTAAATCACATGGAGCTTTCCTTCTTTTCTTTGCCCTAAAACGGCTCCCACTGCGCTATCACTAGCATCACACATTAGTTCAAAAGGCAAGCTCCAATCCGGAGCTTGTACTATGGGAGCGGAAATTAAGGCTTTTTTTAGAGTTTCAAAAGCATGCATGCAATCTTTGTCAAATTTGAATTCAATGTCTTTTTGAAGCAAATTGGATAGGGGCTTTGAGATTTTTGAGAAATCTTTAATAAAACGGCGATAAAAGCCCGCATGCCCAAGGAAAGATCTCACTCCCTTCACCAAAGTTGGGGGAGGCAATTTCTCAATAACCTCAATCTTAGCCCTATACACCTCAATCCCTTTTTGAGAGATCTTATGACCAAGGACTATGCCATCTTCAACCATAAAATGGCATTTTTCCCAATTAAGAACGAGATTCATCTTTTGACATCTCTCTAAAACCTTTTGAAGGTTGGAGAGACAAATGTCAAAAGATGAACCTACCACGGAGAAGTCATCCATGAAAACTTCTATGGTTGATTCAAGCTTGTCAGAAAAAATGGCGGTCATACTGTAATACTCCGTATTTGTAGTAAGTTATTAGTTATAATTTTTAAACGGTTTTATTTACTAAAAAGGCTTTTTATTAATTATAAAGGTTTTAAATAGGCTTTTATAATAGATTATGGGTTTTTCAAATAGACTCTAGCCCAAATTAAATATTAGGCCTAAATTCACAAATTATAATCCAAGTAATTAATTTAGAAAAATTAAAAATATTTTAAAAAGGAAAATTCAAAAAAGATTTACAAAAGATTTACAAAAGAAAAAAATAATATATCTTTAAAACTTTGACTCGGTGCAAACTCACGCCAGTGAGCTTGTATCCAAATTAGTTACTTTGCATTTTTATCTTTTGGTTAATTTAAGCATCTAGACTATTTATCTTATGGAATATTCCCCTATTCTAGCTATATGATCATAAAGAAATAGTGTATCTTAGCTAAAATTAATTATCTTTTCTCAAAAACCCATCTTTTAGTTCCGAGTCCTAGTACGACTCTACTTTTCCAACTAGTATAAATAGGGGCCTCCACCCCTCATATTCTTCACACCAAATTTGAGGAATACATCTCTTTTCTCAAGTTTAAACTCTCTCTCCCTCTTAGCCTACCTTCTCTCTTCTCCCTAGTAGTTATTAATTTTTAAGGTGCGTGTATATGTAGATCTTTAAATATTGTTCTGCATACGTAGTATCATGTTCCTAGGGTTGCTATTTTGGATTGATCTACATGTTTTATGTGTTTAATATGAACATGAATTTTTATTTATGCACGCATAAGAACTATTAGCATCAATCTAGCCTACTGACTTCTTTGCATCTAAAGTAATTATATTTCAAATTTTTGTATGCTGCATATGAACTGTTGCGTCAAAATTCAATTACATATTCTCTAGTATATACTGACTTCTTCGCATCTAAGTAATTGTATAGAATAGTTATGCTGGCAGAGTGGCAGTCGATACAAAGAATATGAATGCTCATGTTTTGGTAATGTAAAGATTAATAATAAAGATCTACGTGTAAGACTAATGATATAAATTAATATCTAAAGATTTGTTAGGAATGCTTAGTAAGCTACTGCCTATTAGTCATATAATTTTAATACCAGATTTGTGGTTATCATTGTTGTTATTGTCGTTCTTTAACATGATTGTGTTCCAAGGTTATTTTATGAACAAGTTATTTACCTTATGCTTTTATATGGCTAAGTTTATAAGTATTATTATTCTTTTTAAAGAAGGATTATTTCCAAAGGATTTTTATTAGATATATGATCTTTTACGATCACAATTATAAAGAGGGAACGGCTTGTTATTTATTAGCAAGAACGGTAGCTATTATATTTTACCCTTGTACTTTTTGTTTAAGTCATGTGGACAAGGTAGTTCCCCTCGTCATAGGCTCATTAAGAAATACTAAACTTGGGGAGTGTGCACACTTTAGGAAAGGTACCTAGGCAAGGAAAGGAGTTTTAAAGTTATATACTTTATATTATATAAGTATTACAAGTATCCAAGGAAGGTTTATAAAAATATTTTGAATGTTTAATAATGTATTTAAATTTCCGCATATACATGTACTCAGTATTTTTACTGACACGCGTTTTGTTTGTTTGTTTTATGGCTTTCTCCCTGTGATGACCCTTTTGGTGAGCAGAATTTACAGGTTGATTTGATGCATACTTCACATGGGGGAGCTAGTGAGGAATAATACTTAAGCTAGGAGTTGCTATTTTTATTTATTATAGATACCATTATTGTCATAGTTGAATAATAAAGTATTTTATATTATCAATAAAGAGAAGTTATTATTATTTGTTTCCGCTGCATTGTTAAATTAGTAGTTAGTAGTTTTAGCCTTTAACGTTATCACGTGGCGGTAATACTCTCAAGTTTCTCAAGTGTTTTATATTAAAATATATTCTTCAAAAAGAGAGAAATTTGGGGGTGTTACAAAGTGGTATCAAGAGCCTTTAGGATTATTAATGAGAGTTTGGGTAGATTTAGGAAGGGCATATAAGTTAGAGTTTCGCATTTTTGTGCATAAATTTTTGTATTTTTTTTGCATATGTTTTATTTTCTTATTATGCCTTAAATGTTATATTTCTAAGTATAAATATTTTCCAATTTATATATTTTGAAGAAAAGAATAAGTGTGTGGATCTATTCTTCTGAGGAAAGCTCTGGCTAAGGAAAGACTTGGTACTTAAGTTGGCCGCTTGTGCCGCACCTCTCTTTCCTGGGAACTCCCTCGATTAATTTTTCCATGCACGAAAAACCTAGTATTCAGAATAAAAATTTATTATATACATATTTATATATACTTAATATCTTTTCGAAAACACAAATAGTTTGAATTTTTTTTTGTTTCCTTATTTACACTCGCATTATTGTTATTATGAATAATTGTATGACATATTATCCAGCTAAATGTGAAAATGTTATTAAATTTTCATAAGGAAGGAGATTTAATTGTCTTGATGACAATATACGTGGTACTTACTATTTATAATTTTTACCACAGATTCATTATGGCAAGTCATAGTCCATTTTTCGTACCCATTCTAGTGAAAAGAGATGCATAAACTGTGACTGATTATGTGCGTGCTATTCTGAAGTATGCAAACTTTCTAATAGAGCATGGATACCAACAATTTTACAATCATGGACCAACAATTGCTCTGCTTTTAGAACACTTACCCTACATTGAAGCCTATCATTGGTTATTCAATAAGTATTATAATGTATTGCAATTATCGGATGGAATGCCCAACATGAGGGATCATTACCAAGAAGGAATTTGGCTAGCTACCGTACCTTATTTCATAATTGACCTCCGATATGCTGAATTGTGGAAAGAGCAACAAGAAGCACAAGACATGATTAATGCATATCAAACTCCGAGCCACTCCTATCATGAATCTACTACTAGTCCTGAACCCTCCAATATTCAGAGCAACATGCCAAGCGCAGAGGGTAGTTCATCATCTCCGGAATATCACCCTATGTCTGAAGATGAATGGTTTAGACACCAAGCTACTGTTGAAGCAGAAGATCAAAATGACTCAGACTTCGATTCATCTGATTTTATTTATTTATAAATTTTTAGGAAAATGTTTAGATATTTTAGTAGTTGTTAGTAGTTTTAATAATTAGTAGTTCTGGAATTAGACTACTACTCTTTAAATATGTTAGCATTCCTTTTTAAGGATGATTAATAAATAATTTTAGTTTATTTTTCATGTTATGTGCTTGATGTCAATCATATTATGAATCATGATTGTTGTATGATTTACAAATTTAGTAGGATGACTTAATAAGTAGTACCTATTTGTTTCTTACCCAGGAAGAAATGGCAAGTAGACCCGGAAGTAGATCTAAGACTCGAGAAACTCTTAAGGAGTTGACATCTCTGACCAAGAATTTGGCTAAGGCTATGACAACTCAACTGAACCGTCAAGAACCTGACCTAGCTGGTGATGTGTTTAAGAAAGTAGCCTCTAGGAATCCACCTGTCTATGATGGAAAAGAGGACCCAGCCAGTCTTGAGAACTGGATTAGGGAGTTTGATAAGTTGTTTACTGCTGTCCAGTGCACTGATGAGTTAAAGATCAACAATGCTACATACTACCTAAGGGAGGAAGCTGATTTATGGTGGTCTCAAAGGAAGGAGTCTTTGACGACTCAAGAAGATTTTGGATGGGAACAATTTAAGAAAGCCTTGAGAACCAAGTTTTACCCACCTCACTTAAGGAAAAAGAAGTGCCTAGAGTTTACAAACCTTAGGATGGGGACCATGACTGTCAATGAGTACTACTCTAAGTTCATAGAGTTAATGAGGTTTGCACCTGAAGTGGTTCCAACTGAAGTTTTGAAGGCTCAACGATTTGAGCAAGGGTTGACCTTGTCCATTCAAGGGAAATTGGGAGGGGCTAACTTTGATAGCCTAGATGAAGTGTATGGGAGAGCTGCCCATCTATTCGGGATCAAGGGAAGAGAGATAGAAGCGAATCCTGGAGATAAAAGGAAGGGGTCTAGTAATGGGTTCCAAGGTGGAGACAAGCGACAAAAGACTAATGGGGGATTCAAGCAAGGAAATGATGACAAGAGCAATGGGAATAACAACAATCGTAGTCAGTCTGAAATTGGAAAGTCCAAGAGAGTCTACTACTGTAAAAGATGCCCAAGAAACCACCTAGGGAAGGACTGTGAAGGAAATCTGGTAACTTGTAGGATCTGCAACAAGTTAGGCCATAGAGAATATGAGTGCTTCCAGAAAGACTCAACATCAGTAAATCCTAAGCCAACCCAGAATCAGGGAGGTAATGGGAGCAAAGGACCCCAGCAGCAGTCAGTGACCAATAACCGTGTTCCTCCTAAGAATGGGAATGGAGGAGACAATTAGGCTAAGGAGAACAATCAAGGTCGAGTGTTTGTCATGAGCAATCGTGAGGTTGAAACGACTGCAGGCGTAGTGACTGGTACTTTCTTCATCTCTTCTATTCCAGTTAAGATTTTATTTGATTCAGGAGCTTCTCACTCTTTTATTTCCAAAACCTTAGTAGAAAAACTTAAGTTGGGAAAACCCGAACCTATAAGCATGGATATAGTCATACCTTCTGGAGAAGTCATTGATGTTTCTAAATTATATAGAGATGTTTTAGTGACTATATTAGGGGCGAATTTTCCTTCAGACTTAATTGAATTTGAATTAGATGACCTAGATGTTGTTCTGGAAATGGATTGGTTAGGGAAATTCAAAGCCCAAATAGACTGCAGAGCACAAAAAGTGACCTTGAAAGATCCAAAAGGAGTCAAAGTAACCTACAGAAAAATCAATCAGAAGCTTAGTCCAGGAATGATTTCTGCTATGTAACTCAAGAATTGTATAAGAAAGGGGTATCCATTGTATTTGTGTAGTATACAAAAGTTGGAGGTAGAAGAAGAGAAGATGGAGAATATTCCTGTAGTTAATGAATTTCAGGATGTCTTTCCTGAAGAAATCCCTGGAATGCCTCCAAAGTTCACTATAGACTTAATGCCTGGAACTGGCCCAATATCCAAAGCCCCATATCGTATAGCTCCAGCATAAATGAATGAGTTGAAGACCCAATTGGAAGAGTTATTAGAAAAGGGTTACATAAGGCCCAGTGTATCCCCATGGGGTGCGCCTGTCTTGTTTGTGAAGAAGAAGGATGGTAGTCTAAGGTTGTGTATCGACTACCGTGAGTTAAACCAAGTGACCATCAAGAATAAGTACCCTCTTCCAAGGATTGATGAAATGTTTGACCAACTGAAGGGAGCCGGAATTTTCTCAAAGATTGACTTAAGGTCAGGGTATCATCAGTTAAGAATTGCTAATAAGGACATTGCTAAGACCGCTTTTAGGACGCGTTATGGTCATTATGAGTTTACAGTGATGCCTTTTGGATTGACTAACGCGCCAGCAGTATTTATGGATCTCATGCACCGAATTTTCAAGTCATACTTAGACCAATTTGTGGTGGTATTTATAGATGATATATTGGTTTACTCTAAGAATAGAGAAGAGCATGAGGAACACCTCCGAATAATTTTGTCAACACTCCAACAGAAGCAATTGTATGCAAAGTTTTCGAAGTGTGAGTTTTGGTTGGAAAAAGTGGCATTTCTGGGCCATGTCATTTCTAAGGAAGGTGTTGTCGTTGATCCAGCGAAGATTGAAGCCGTTAGTGAATGGCCTACTCCAAAGAATGTGACTGATATAAGAAGTTTCCTAGGCCTGACAGGTTACTACAGACGTTTTGTTAAGGATTTCTCCAAAATAGCCCGACCCATGACCAACCTTATGAAGAAAGAGTCCAAGTTTATTTGGAGCCCAGAATGTGAGAAAGCCTTCACCATCCTAAAAGAAAGACTAACCACAGCCCCTGTGTTATCCTTGCCGGATGGAAGTGATACTTATGAAGTATATAGTGATGCATCTAAACATGGTCTAGGGTGTGTCCTAATGCAAAATAGGAGAGTCATTGCTTATGCATCAAGGTAACTGAAGCCATATAAAGTCAACTACCCTACTCATGACCTAGAGTTAGCCGCAATAGTCTTTGCTTTAAAGATTTGGCGTCATTATTTGTATGGGGTGACATGTAAGATATATATAGATCACAAAAGTTTGAAATACATTTTCACCCAAAAAGACTTGAATATGAGGCAAAGGAGATGGTTATAATTCATAAAAGACTACGATTTGGATATCCAATACCATGAAGGGAAAGCCAATGTAGTGGCAGATGCCTTGAGTAGGAAGACAAGTCATACCTTAAGTACTATGGTGGTGGCAGATCAACTGTGTTTGGACTTTCAGAAGATGAATCTTGAAGTAATGCAATATGGAGAAGTAGATAAAATGTTTAGTGCATTGACCATTCAACCCTCAATGTTTGAACAAATTAAAGAAGCTCAATTGAAAGATGAGAAGATGGAAAAGATAAAAGAGAAGGTGAGAGAGGGTCATGCTGGAGATTTCGAAATTCATGAAGATGGAAGTTTAAGAATGGAAGGAAGGTGGTGTATACCTGAAGCTTGCGAAGATTTGAAATTGAAAATCATGGAAGAAGGCCATAATTCTCCATATTCGATGCACCCAGGGGGTGGTAAGTTGTATAAGGATTTAAAGAAGAATTTCTGGTGGGCTCGTATGAAGTTGGACATAGCTGAATTTGTTTCCGAGTGTTTAACCTGTCAGAAGGTGAAGAGTGAACATAAAAGACCCCAAGGGAAAGTCCAACCCTTAGATGTGCCAGGATGGAAGTGGGATTCTATTTCGATGGATTTTGTTGTTGCTTTACCTAAGGGTAAATCTGGGAATGATACGATATGGGTAATTGTCGATAGATTGACCAAGTCTGCAGTGTTCATACCTATGAAGGCAACATGGTCTATGGATCAATTAGTTAAGGCTTACATCAAGCATGTGTTGAGACTACATGGAGTACCGAAGGATATTGTGTCTGATCGAGATTCTAGATTTTTGTCTAACATTTGGCAGAAGCTACAACAAGCCTTTGGTTCGAAGCTATTAATGAGTACTGCTTTTCACCCAGTCACTGATGGTCAGACTGAAAGGACCATCCAAACCTTAGAAGATATGTTAAGAGCTTGTGTCATGGAATATCAGGGTTCGTGGGAAGATCATCTAGACCTGATAGAGTTCTCCTACAACAACAATTATCATTCAAGTATAGGCATGGCACCATTCGAGGCTTTGTATGGTAGGAAATGTAGAAGCCCACTATGTTGGAACGATATAAGTGAAACAGTTATACTTGGGCCTCAATTGATTGAAGAGACCGTGCAACAAGTCAAGATGATTCAAGGAAAGATTAAGGCAGCCCAAGATCGTCAGAAAAGCTACACTGATCTAAAGCGTAGGGAAGAAGAATATGAAGTGGGAGAAAAAGTGCTTTTGAAAGTCTCACCAGTGAAGGGTGTGATGAGGTTTGGAAAGAAAGGGAAGCTTAACCCTAAGTTTATAGGCCCATATAAGATATTGGATAGAGTTGGAAAGGTGGCCTACAGACTAGCCCTACCCACTGAATTAAGTCGTGTTCATAATGTGTTCCACATATCTCAGTTGAGACGGTATATCCCAGATAAATCGCATGTATTGCAACCTGAATCAGTCCAAATTGATGAGAACTTGTCTTATGAAGAAAGGCCGATTAAGATTTTAGACAGTAAGGTTAGAAGTACCTGGAATAAGGATGTTAAAATCGTTAAGGTGCTCTGGTCAAATCAGAAGTCTGAAGAAGCAACATGGGAAGCAGAAGCTGAGATGCGAAAGAAATATCCAGAGTTGTTTGCAGAGGTTAGTAGTAGAGTTACGGGGGCGTAACTCCTTTTAAGGGGGGTAGAATGCGATAGAGTTTCGCGCGTTTGACTTAGAACCCTGTTTTTTACCTAATTTTGACTTATTTATGAGTTATTATGTGAGCCAACTTACTTTTATAGGAAGTTGGTGGTATATATGTTTTACTTGCTTTATCTCTTGCATTGCTTGCTTTAAGTTTTGAGGACGAAACTTCTTTTAAGGGGGGTAGTCTGTAATACTCCGTATTTTTAGTAAGTTATTAGTTATAATTTTAAAAGGTTTTATTTACTAAAAAGGCTTTTAATTAATTATAAAGGTTTTAAATAGGCTTTTATAATAGATTATGGGTTTTTCAAATAGACTCTAGCCCAAATTAAATATTGGGCCTAAATTCACAAATTATAATCCAAGTAATTAATTTAGAAAAAGTAAAAATATTTTAAAAAGGAAAATTCAAAAAGGATTTACAAAAGAAAAAAAAAATATATCTTTAAAACTTTGACTCGGTGCAAACTCACGCCAGTGAGCTTGTATCCAAATTGGTTACTTTGCATTTTTATCTTTTGGTTAATTTAAGCATCTAGACTATTTATCTTATGGAATATTCCACCCCTCATATTCTTCACACCAAATTTGAGGAATACATCTCTTTTCTCAAGTTTAAACTATCTCTCCCTCTTAGCCTACCTTCTCTCTTCTCCCTAGTAGTTATTAATTTTCAAGGTGCGTGTATATGTAGATCTTTAAATATTGTTCTGCATACGTAGTATCATGTTCCTAGGGTTGCTATTTTGGATTGATCTACATGTTTTATGTGTTTAATATGAACATGAATTTTTATTTATGCACGCATAAGAACTGTTAGCATCACTCTAGCCTACTGACTTCTTTGCATCTAAAGTAATTATATTTCAAATTTTTTTATGCTGCATATGAACTGTTGCGTCAAAATTCAATTACACATTCTCTAGTATATACTGACTTCTTCGCATCTAAGTAATTGTATAGAATAGTTATGCTGGCAGAGTGGCAGTCGATACAAAGAATATGAATGCTCATGTTTTGGTAATGTAAAGATTAATAATAAAGATCTACGTGTAAGACTAATGATATAGATTAATATCTAAAGATTTGTTAGGAATGCTTAGTAAGCTACTGCCTATTAGTCATATAATCTTAATACCAGATTTGTGGTTATCATTGTTGTTATTGTCGTTATTTAACATGATTGTTGGGCGGACGCGGATGTGTCGTTGTGCACCGCACCCGGCCAAAGATAAAATTTATCCTACTCTCTTTTACACTAAGATAGTATAATGGAAGTAGGGGTCGTATCCACAGGGAAACAGGGACGAGTTTAATACTCAGCGTGATTCAAAACCTAGATTAAGCTAAGGGCCGAGAAACCTAATAATAATTACAAAGGGGGGTTTCAAGTAGATTTACTAACAAACTAAAACTAACTAGCATATAAACAAAATGAGAAATCAATATGGGAAGATCTTGAATCCGATTAACATCCACTTCGATTCATTATCGATCCTTGAACCTCCACTCTAATTATTTCCATAATTATCTATTGTTGAGAATTAATCTCGCGTTCTCCTTATTCCTAGTTGAATAGCACGATCAGCGTGACTATAAAACCCTAACTAAAGGATAACCTAGTTCGATCGCGTCTAAGTTCAATCCAATAGCAGCAATAAACACAGAGAACCAACAGACCTGCTAACGTTATACAAGCGATAAACATTCAACAGTTGATTCAATTTCCCCAAGAAATAACCAAGATGATCAGCATCTGAGTTACTCCCTAGTTTGCTACCAATTGATAAAAGAATAAAACAATCTGATTCTATTCTTAAATCTAGCATTAGATTAATTACACAATCAAACTAGTAATATTCCTAGCATAATCATGCAAAAATCATAGAAAGCAAGCATAGAAATTAAACCATAATCAAAGAAACTAAATAGAGAGGAAAGATCTCACAATAATGCTTGAAGCTCCATATTAATCTCGTTCAAGAACAGTTCAAGCTACAATTGGCATAGCATAAGCAAATCCCATAATTGAAATCTACAAAAACTTAAGTAGAAAATAAAAACTAAAAAGAGAAGACAACAAGAGAGGAGTGGAGTTTTGGAGACTCCCTCTCCTTGTGGCTGCTGCCCCCCTAGGTCCAAAATCAAGTTTAGTATTTATACTAAAGCTCAAAAATCAGCCGACATTTAGACTGACCTAGGGGTCGCGAGGTGCGAGTCTGGTCGCACCGTGCGAAGAGTACTCTGCCTTCCTACACGAGCTGAAGAACTGGGCCAAGCCAAGCAGGTCGCACCGTGCGAGGAATCTCGCGAGGTGCGAGCAAGGCAGGTCGCGAGGTGCGACCAAGCTCGCGAGGTGCGAGCGCTGGGCGTGCCTACTGCTGAACGCTGGGCGAGCGCTGGGCTGAGCTGGGCGAGCGATGGGCTGGTGAGGTGCGAGCACTGGGCGTGCATGCTGCTGGGCGCTGAGCGATGCTTGCTGGGCTGGGCAGCTTGCTTCGAGCGCGCGCTTGGCCGGGTGGTCTTGGGCATGCTCGCGATGTGGTTGCTTGGAGCTTGGTTGTGGCGGAGCTTGGTTGGTGAGACGATGTTGTGGAACCATTCATGCTTCCAAAAGCTCGGAACTTACAACTTTAACAATAATTAATATATAAAATTCCGAACTTCCGCTAAGGTCGATTTACATGCAACATTAACAATTACAAATAAATCCCCTAGCAAAGTGTACCTAAAATACCACAAAAACATCGTATAACTTGAGCGTATCAAATACCCCCACACTTGAACTTTACTCGACCTCGAGTAAACTCAAAAATGAGAAATACCAATTAAATCATCGCTCCAGTTATCGACACCAACCTACACTCCCCATCAACTACATCATCATCATCACATCTTAACAAAATACGCTCAAAACCTAAACGTAAGGGATGATGATTCCCCCACACTTAGATTCAAGCTCACCTGAAATATACAAAGACGCGACAACAATAATAACCAGCAAACGACAACCAAAATGTGAGCTCAAATCCTGAAGGATCTCAAAGGAGTTGAACTCACTCAAACGCCACAATCAAAATGACAGCTCGCCTAAAACCTCAAAAGATAAACTAAAACTACTACTACTACTACTACAACTAAATTAGAATAGCAAGCCATGGAACAAAGACAAAAAGGGATAAATTCCATGCGTACTCCCAAAAACAAACAATCAACCAAAAGAATGTGAAAGCCAAAACAAATCTTCACAAAATCAAGGATGAATTCACCAACCATACCCGAAAACGCTTTCCACCTTATGACACCATCTCCGGCAAATGAGTTTTCAAAGTACAAAATTCTCTCTTAATCTCTCATTTTGCCTAGGAGCCCTTTCGGGTTTTCATCCTAGCTTCTCACATTTTTTTTTCTTCTCACCATCTTACCCGCTCAATATAAGCCACTTTTTTGCATAGGTTGCCCTTTCGGGTTTTCAACCTATCCGGGCCCCCATTTTTGCCCGAGTCGCCCGCCCTTGCGGGTTTTCAACTCAGCGGGATTCTTTTCATCACTTTTTTTATATTCTTTTTTTTTTCATTTTTTTTTTCATTTTCATTTTTTTTAAATTGAAAGTAATATATACAACATAGATACATGAGAATGAGAATACCCTCCCCCCTACTTAAACTACACATTGTCCTCAATGTGTCGCCAATTAAAAGAAAAAGTAAACTGAAAAAGGGGGGAAATTTGAAAATCGGGTAAATCGAAGATCGAATGCTCAAAACTCATGGCAAACAAACCGTCAAACTCAAACTTCTTAACAACACCAACTCAAATCTCATAAATCAACTCACAACCCTCTCCCTCGAATCACTCAAACAAATGACAAGTTCAAAAGTTTCGAATTTTTGAGATTTGCACCTAGCTTAAGAGATCGAAAAGATACATTAACAATCTCAATCCTCTAGTGTTACCAACTCCTAGCTATTGAAGTCCTCCCAACGGGTTTTCTTTTGTGGATTTTGGTTCCAAGCGGATTAAGATTGGTTGTGGATCTTTTTAGTGGGTGGGCGGTGGGTGAAAGAAAATTTGTTGTGGTGGTGGAAATTTGATGAGAAAATAAAGGAAAAGAAAGAAAATAAAAGGGGTCTCGGGTTGCCTCCCGAGAAGCGCTGTTGTTTAAAGTCATGAGCCCGACTTAGTACCTTAAGCTTAATCATTGGGTTGTGCTCCATGTGTGACAATGGTGGTTCCATGTCAATCTCCACTTCAAGTACCTGCAAAACTGATTGAGAAGAACTCTTGCAATGCATCGTTAATATCTAGCTTACTATAACATGGTTGAGCATATAACATCAGATTATATCCAAAACCTAGCATTAAGTCAACAACAAACATCAACTAGTAGTACTCCTAGCTAATCCAAGTCATGACCATTAATATAAATATTTAAAGCTAGACAATAACCAAACAATAAACCGTCAAAAGCTTCGATCAACCATTCCCAAGAGAGTGGCCAACCAAAAACAAAGAGCACAAGCAATACCATCCAAAAATCACGCTAAATACAAACAAGTAACACCGTTTCCCCGGCAACGGCGCCAAAATTTTGGGCGGGCGCGGATGTGTCGTTGTGCACCGCACCCGGTCAAAGATAAAATTTCTCCTACTCTCTTTTACACTAAGATAGTATAATGGAAGTAGGGGTCGTATCCACAGGGAAACAGGGACGAGTTTAATATTCAGCGTGATTCGAAACCTAGATTAAGCTAAGGGCCGAGAAACCTAATTACAAAGGGGGGTTTCAAGTAGATTTACTAACAAACTAAAACTAACTAGCATATAAACAAAATGAGAAATCAATATGGGAAGATCTTGAATCCGATTAACATCCACTTCGATTCATTATCGATCCTTGAACCTCCACTCTTATTATTTCCATAATTATCTATTGTTGAGAATTAATCTCGCGTTCTCCTTATTCCTAGTTGAATAGCACGATCAGCGTGACTATAAAACCCTAACTAATGGATAACCTAGTCCGATCGCGTCTAAGTTCAATCCAATAGCAGCAATAAACACAGAGAACCAACAGACCTGCTAACGTTATACAAGCGATAAACATTCAACAGTTGATTCAATTTCCCCAAGAAATAACCAAGATGATCAGCATCTGAGTTACTCCCTAGTTTGCTACCAATTGATAAAAGAATAAAACAATCTGATTCTATTCTTAAATCTAGCATTAGATTAATTACACAATCAAACTAGTAATATTCCTAGCATAATCATGCAAAAATCATAGAAAGCAAGCATAGAAATTAAACCATAATCAAAGAAACTAAATAGAGAGGAAAGATCTCACAATAATGCTTGAAGCTCCATATTAATCTCGTTCAAGAACAGTTCAAGCTACAATTGGCATAGCATAAACCAATCCCATAATTGAAATCTACAAAAACTAAACTAGAAAATAAAAACTAAAAAGAGAAGACAACAAGAGAGGAGTGGAATTTTGGAGACTCCCTCTCCTTGTGGCTGCTGCCCCCCTAGGTCCAAAATCAAGTTTAGTATTTATACTAAAGCTCAAAAATCAACCGACATTTAGACCGACATAGGGGTCGCGAGGTGCGAGTCTGGTCGCACCGTGCGAAGAGTACTCTGCCTTCCTACACGAGCTGAAGAACTGGGCCAAGCCAAGCAGGTCGCACCGTGCGAGGAATCTCGCGAGGTGCGAGCAAGGCAGGTCGCGAGGTGCGAGCGCTGGGCGTGCCTGCTGCTGAGCGCTGGGCGGAGCTGGGCGAGCGCTGGGCTGGCGAGGTGCGAGCACTGGGCGTGCATGCTGCTGGGCGCTGAGCGATGCTTGGCTGGCCGGGCGGCTTGCTTCGAGCGCGTCTTTGGCCGGGTGTCTTGGGCATGCTTGCGATGTGGTTGCTTGGAGCTTGGTTGTGGCGGAGCTTGGTTGGTGAGACGATGTTGTGGAACCATTCGTGCTTCCAAAAGCTCGGAACTTACAACTTTAACAATAATTAATATATAAAATTCCGAACTTCCGCTAAGGTCGATTTACATGCAACATTAACAATTACAAATAAATCCCCTAGCAAAGTGTACCTAAAATACCACAAAAACATCGTATAACTTGAGCGTATCAATTGTGTTCCAAGGTTATTTTATGAACAAGTTATTTACCTTATGCCTTTATATGGCTAAGTTTATAAGTATTATTATTCTTTTTAAAGAAGGATTATTTCCAAAGGATTTTTATTAGATATATGATCTTTTACGATTGCAATTATAAAGAGGCAACGGCTTGTTATTTATTAGCAAGAACGGTAGCTATTATATTTTACCCATGTACTTTTTGTATAAGTCATGTGGACAAGGTAGTTCCCCTCGTCATAGGCTCATTAAGGAATACTAAACTTGGAGGGTGTGCACACTTTAGGAAAGGTACCTAAGCAAGGAAAGGAGTTTTAAAGTTATATACTTTATATTATATAAGTATTACAAGTATCCAAGGAAGGTTTATAAAAATATTTTGAATGTTTAATAATGTATTTAAATTTACGCATATACATGTACTCAGTATTTTTACTGACACGCATTTTGTTTGCTTTATGGCTTTGTCCCTGTGATGACTCTTTTGGTGAGCAGAATTTACAGGTTGATTTGATGCATACTTCACATGAGGGAGCTAGTGAGGAATAATACTTAAGCTAGGAGTTGCTATTTTTATTTATTATAGATTCCATTATTGTCATAGTTGAATAATAATGTTTTTTATATTATCAATAAAGAGAAGTTATTATTATTAGTTTCCGCTGCATTGTTAAATTAGTAGTTAGTAGTTTTAGCCTTTAACGTTATCACGTGGCGGTAATACTCTCAAGTTTCGCAAGTGTTTTATATTAAAATATATTCTTCAAAAAGAGAGAAATTTGGGGGTGTTACACATACACCTTTGGAAGGTGGAAGGAGCATTACACAATCCAAATGGCATCCTTCGATAGGCGAAGGTGCCAAATGGACACGTGAATGTAGTCTTCTCTTGGTCATCGGGGTGAATGGGGATTTGAAAGAACCCTGAATAACCATCCAAAAAGCAAAAATGGGTATGACCCTCCAATCTTTCAAGCATTTGGTCAAATAAAGGGAGGGGGAAATGGTCTTTCCGGGTGGCCTTATTCAACTTACGGTAATCAATGCACATGCGCCACCCGGTGACCGATCTTGTGGAGATAAACTCACCTTTGTCATTTTTAATGACGGACATTCCTCCTTTTTTTGGGACAACTTGGACGAGGCTAACCCACCTACTATCCGAGATAGGGTAGATTATCCCCGCCTCAAGGAGTTTCAAAACTTCCTTTTTTACCACTTCCTTCATGTTAGGATTTAGCCGTCTTTGAGGCTCAATTAAGGAGGCTTGACCATCATTCAAATAAATTCGATGCATACACAAGGTGGGACTTAGACCCTTGAGATCATCAATTGTATACCCAATGGCACTTCGATGTTGTTTTAGAACACAAAGAAGTTTATCAAGAGAAGGCCCATTGAGTGTAGAATTGACAATCACGGGGTAAGTCTCGTTATCTCCAAGAAAAACATACTTCAAAGAAGGGAGGAGGGGTTTTAACTCACATGTAGGAGGAAGCGTAGTCCTCTCCTCTTTTTTCAATGAAACTTCTAAAATCTCAAAGCTCGAACTGGGAGGTAGGTAAATTGGTGCTTTGTCCATTGCCTTTTTGAGATGCCAAGCTTCACTTTCATGCTCTTGATCTTCTCCTAGTAGTACATCCTCAAGTAGATCTCTTGCTTCAACTAAAGCCCTTAGACTCAATAAATCATGTTCAAGAGTATCGATCCGGTGCACTTCCTCCATGATTGGAGCCTTCGTGCTCTTGTTGAAAGCGAACTCCATCTTCTCATCTCCAACTCTCAATGTCATTACATCTCTCTTCATGTCAACTAGCACTCCGGCCGTTTTCAAGAAAGGCCTTCCTAAAATAAGAGGGACTTGGGAGCCTTCTTCCATTTCCATCACTACAAAGTCACAAGGGATGAAGACTCTCCCAACATGCACCGGAACATCCTCCAATTCTCCAACGGGCACCTTAACCGAGCGATCCGCTAGTTGTATCACCCTTCTTGTTGGCATTAGGCTTACACTAGCCCCGAGATCGGCCAATGCTCTCTTTGGCTCCAAATCTCCAATTCTCAAGGGTATGGATAAGGACCCCGGATCTTCAAGCTTTTTGGGGAGCTTGTTTTGGAGGACCGCACTAACTTTGGCGGTGAGAGCAATGGTGGAACTTTCTTCAAGTTTGGACTTGTTAGAAAGGAGTTCCTTTAGAAACTTGGCATAAGCGGGCATTTGAGCCATAGCTTGGAGAAATGGGATGTGAACTTGCAAACCCTTCATTACCTCAAGGAACTTAACAAATTTGTCATTGAAGTGCTTCTTTGCTAACCTTTGAGGATATGGAACCGGAGGAGTGTAGTTCTTCATTGGAGGAGGCTCTTTGCTTGATGTTTCGCGTTCAACAACTATAGGAGTCCCATCCTCATGAATGTCTTCCACAACGACATTTTCTATCTCTTTATAAACTTCACTATCCACATTCTCACTCTCATTGGAGGGGTTAGCATCATCAAGTGTAGGCATCTTAGGACCCTCATAATGAGCCCCGAATCTTAAAGTGATGGCTTTAGCTTGCTCTCGGATAATGGGTTGGCTAGGAAGTTGGGTGGAAGAGTTTGAAGAGTTGTTGCTCACTTGTTGAGCGACTTGGGCAAGTTGGGTTTCAATGATCTTATTGTGGGCATTCATTTGTTGGAGGGAAGTGTGTATGTCTCCAAACTTCCTATCGTTATCGGCATTGGTTTTTGTTTGTTGAGCTAAGAAGAGTTGAAGAGTGGATTCAAGAGAGGATTGTTTTGGTTGATTTGGTTCAAAGGGAGCTCTAGGGGGTGGTTGTGTGAATGTTTGTTGGGGGTTATGGAATCCGGGTGGTCTAGCTTGGTAAGGTTGGGGTGGTTGAGGGTTCTTCTATCCTCCACTCGCATTGTTATTCCATCTCCCTTGGTTGTTGAAGTTAGGATTTCCCTCACCCCTACTATTCACCCAAGCAACATGGTCCATAGACCCACCACAATAAGTGCTAGCGTGGTCCGACCCACCACAAATCTCACAAGAAAAAGCTTGGGAAGTACCTTGGCTAGGGGATGCCAAGCTTACCTTTTCCAATTTTTTTGCAAGGGTATCAAGCTTTGCATTGATGTGGTCAATGGCATCAAGATCATACTTGCCTTTACTTGCACTCTTCTTGCTTGCGGTTTAAGTAGAATTCCCCCAAGAGTAGTGTCTTACTACCTCTTCAATTGTAGGCTCGATAGTGTCAACTGGAAGCTTTGTTAGTTGGCCTCCCTCACCCGAATCAAGGCTTGCACGGGTCATAGGAAGGAGACCATCATAGAAGCTTTGCATAAGCATCCATTGACTATAACCATGGTGAGGACAAGATCTTCGAAGATCCTTGAACCTATCCCAAGCTCCATACAATGTCTCATCCTCCTCATGAGAGAAATTAGCTATCTTCCTCCTAGCTTTGAAGGTCTTCTCTTGAGAATAGAACTCATCCACAAAATCCGTGGTAACTTGTGCCCAAGTTGTCAAAGAGTCTTCCGGAATGGATTGCAACCATTTCTTAGCCTTACCCACAAGAGAGAAATGAAATAGGTTGAGCCTCACAAACTCTTGACTCACATTGTTTTGCTTCACCGTGGCACATAGCTCCAAGAAGTTAGCCAAATGCTCAAGAGGGCACTCATGAGTCATACCCCCATAAGGCTCTTGTTTGATCATGCGAATCAAATGCGGAGAAAATTCGAAGTTGGCGGTAGTAGTTGGGCGGTGAATACCACTTTTGAGTTCAAATGCCTCGGGATGCCCAAAATCCCGTAATGCTCTACGAGCCTCATCCCCCATAGTGCTAGAAGTAATGGAGATAGACGACTCTTGTTCAAAACCCGGTTGTTCAACGATCGATGGTTGGACCGTAGGTTCCCTAAAGATTCTCCTTAATTGCCTCAATGTATTTTCAAGGTTATGATCGATGGGGATGGTTGGATCGCCCCTCAATCTTCGTGACATGCAACCAACAAAGCTAAGGAGAATATTAGTAAAAACAACCAAGAGGTAAACACACCAAAATAAAGAAAAAGACAATTTAGTCTCAAAATTAACCAATTAGCTAATGTTAACCGCTACTTTCCCAGCAACGGCGCCAAAATTTGACGGGTCGTTGTATACTCGCCAAATATAACCTAATTTATCCAATATAGGATAAGTATAGGGTCGAATCCACAAGGAAGTAGGGTTAAATCAAGAGTTAATTAGCTAACTACAATGAGCTAAATCAATTTTTGGGTTTTTGAGAGTTTAACAATGATTCTAAAATCTAAATAAACTACGAAATTTGCAAAGTAAATCAACAAGCAAGTAAAGGAGATAAAACAAGGGTAAAAGGACTAGGGGATTAGTGGATTCACCAACATTCAATCCAAGAATCCAACAATCAAAACCAAGGGGAAACAAATGGGGGATCACAAGGGGAAAATCACGCACATATGAACTCTAATTACTCTCTCGAGCTAATTAGAGGAGCTTGATTAGCCACTCATGACCTATTCTCATGGCATGAGCAACCAATCTAGCCAAATCAAGCACAACATGATTAATCAAGCTTCCCTAAATTAGAAAATGCCTATTTTCATGGAGATCCTAGTCTAGCAACCAAACTTAGTTTATTCCTAGCTTCATCTCTCAATCCTTCACTAGGAATTCCAAATATGCAAGTTAAGTGGTGATCAAGCACCCAACAAACCAAGTAAAACACGTTTTATCAACAAGTTCAACCCCAAAAGTTAACCCCCTAACTTAGATCTAAGATTCAAAGAGTAAATGAAGGTTACATACCTTCCCCTAGTAAGAAACTACTCACGCATTATGGAAATAAAACAAAACAAAGCTTGAAATAACTTCATCACCATAACCATGGAGGAAAAAGAGAAAAATGCAAATAATCAACTAATAAAGCAAGATCTAAACAAACAAAGCATGAAATAAGCAAAAATAATGGAAGAAAAGAAGAAAATAAGCAAAGATTACCAACTTTAAACTTTCATTAATGAAGAATGGAGATCCAAAAGCATCAAACTTCCACTTTTCTCTCTCCTAGGGTTTTGCTCTAAACTTGAATGCTAAAACAAGATCTAATTTCTCTCTAATCTCTAATTAAAAATTGCTTAAGTTAAAATAAGAGGAGTCTCTCTTTTATAGTCATAAGAAATAAAATAGAAAATTACAAAACAGCCCTCGCATTAAAACAAACAAAGTCGCAAAAGCGTTTCCGGAAAAATGACCCGACCCGGGCGGGTAAGATAACCCGAGCACTCGGGTGGCTTGACCCGAGCCCTCGGGTCACCAGAACCGGGTGGGTCAAATAGTCAGGAATCATAGTGACTTCTCAAAGCAAGCGACCCGGGCGGGTCTGTGAACCCGAGCCCTCGGGATAGCAGACCCGAGCCTTCGGGTCACCAGACCCGGGCGGGTCGACTGATGGTGAGTGAGCTGAGTATGCTTGCTGGGCTGACCCGGGCCCTCGGGTCAGCGACTACTTCTCTTTCTTCTCCTCTTTCGAGCTCCTTGGTGCTTCATTCCTTCAACGCTTTGCCTCGGGCTTGTGCATAGACCCTCCAAGAGTACTCTAAATCCTGAAATAAAAACAAACACCCAAAGAAAGAGCACAAAGGAGGGAAATTGCACAAAAATAAAGAAAAAGAAGAAACTTAACCTAAATTAGCCTAAAAGCTATCACAAAAACTATTAAAACTAAGCGTAAATCAAGCATATAAACCAATCATCAAGGTCTCTGTATGAGTCGCAAAACCTACGTGTCAGACGCTCATTGGCACGCCTGACGCGATATGGCCAATGTGCTGGACGCACGTGGCGCTAAGCGCAGCCCCCACGTCCGGCGCATATTCTGGAATATTCGAGCATATTCCACTGCGCATCTTTCGAAGATACTTTTTTATCCCTAAAATTACGGAGATGGAATTTTACGGATTAAAAATCTAATTTACTTATCAAAGATAATAAAATATTTATGAAAAATATCCATTAAAATAATAAATATTTGATTGGGCTTTTGAAATGGATTTAAAACATTTTATGGGCTTGAAATACAATTAATCATCATGAACAATTAATTGGGCTTTAGAATATCATTTCGAAACACATTTTAGAATGGTTCTTTAGATTGCTCCTCCGTTGGATCGCGCCAACTAATGTCGCGGTATGATTCATCATTGGATCCTTAAATGGGGAGACACGATTATGTGTCTATAGTAACGCTTCAAGAACTTCCCGTTGATAGGACCTATGCGCAATCCATCAGCATCAACAATCTTATAAGCTCCATTTGTGTATACTTCCTGGACAACATACGGGCCATCCCATTTTGAGTCGAATTTGCTTCCTGTCTTGCGAGAGACAATGATGGGTCTCTACACTGCAAGAACCATATCCCCGACTTGAAAAGAACGAACTCGTACCTTCTTATTGAATGCACATGTTAGGCGGGCTTGGTAGCACTCCAACTTTTGTTGTGCTTCAAGTCTTTTTTCATCAAGTGCTTCTAATTCCGCCAGTCAAATCTTAGCATTTTCTTCCGCCGTAAGATCCTCTTGAATGGTTATTCTCAATGATGGGACTTGTATCTCCAACGGCAACACAGACTCTACACCATACACGAGTGCATAGGGCGTTGATTGAGTTGGTGTTTTGTACGTAGTACGATATGCCCACAATGCTTCACCAAGTTTCTCATGCCAATCTCGCTTGTGCTAGGATACAACCTTACTGAGCAAAGTGCAAAGTGTTTTGTTGAAAGCTTCAGCCAACCCATTAGCAGGAGCGTTATACATCAAGGACTTACGTTGTGCAAATTTAAACTTCTCGCAGAGACTTGTCATCAATCTGTTGCAAAATGGCGTGCCATTGTCTGTGATTATATAACGAGGCACACCATAGCGATATATGATGTAATTTCGAATAAAATCAATGACATTTTCCTTCTTAACTTCTCGAAGAGCAACTGCTTCCGCCCACTTGGAGAAATAGTTTGTGCCTGCGAGGATGTATGCATGGCCAGCTGAGGACTTTGACGTGATTGGACCAACAACATAGAGACCCCAAGCTTTAAATGGCCAAGATGTCACAGTAGGATGCAACGGCTCCGGAGGCTGGTGAATGAAATTGGAATGATACTGACAGGCTTTACATCTTTTTGCAAACTCCATGGAATCTTTAACCATGGTTGGCCAATAATGCCCCAATCTTTTGATCCGATCATGAAGCTTCAGACCAGCTTGATGGGCTCCGCAAACTCCTAAATGAGCCTCTTCTAATGTTTTGACCGCTTCTTCGTCTCCAAGGCACCGCAACCAGGTTCCAAGGAATGAATGCCTATAGAGTGTCCCTTTGTAATAGATGAAGCGTGGAGCTCGTCGCCGAATTTCTGTCTTGTGTTTCGGATCATTTGGCAACTTTCCATGTTCGAGATAATGTATGAGTGGTTGACGCCAATCATTGGTGTTTATTTCATAAACTGAGACGACATTGGCACCTTCTTCTATTCCATCTTCAAGAGGTGTAACCACCCATCGATTGCAAATTGGGACTGACATGCTTTCTTCTGCCCCCAATGCCAATGTGGCTGCAAGATTGGCATGTGCGTCAGCCATCTTATTGGCACTCCTTGGAACATGCTGTAATTTGATGCTGTCAAATGTCTTCAACAATTGTGAAGCATGTTTGTGGTAAGGTATCAAATCCTCTTTCTTTACATCATAGTCATTAAGCAGTTGATGTATCACCAGTTTGGAATCTCCATACACATCAAGGTCATGAACCTCCATTTCCTTAGCCATTTGAAGCCCAAAAATAAGCGCCTGGTATTCAGCGACATTATTGGAACATAGCTGGGTGAGAACAAAGGAGTATGTGAGGATATGTTTTTCAGGTGAAATAAGAATTACACCAGCCCCAGCATCAACTTGTCGTGCAGCTCCATCGAAGTACATCTCCCATGGTGGCAAGATGTCGATATATAAAACTTCTTCTCCAGGTAGATCGTCTGAGAGTGCCCAATCTGACGGGGTTGGATGGTCTGCCAAGAAATCCGCAAAGCTTGTCCCTTGATTGCCTTCTGAGGGACGTATACAATGTCATGTTGACTTATGAGAATTGCGCACTTCGCGATTCGTCCGGACAACACTGGCCTTGACAAAATGTACTTGATGGGATCTGCTTTGGAAATCACCCGCACAGTATGTGCTTGCATGTAGCGCTAGTGCTTCAATTTTTGAATGGCAAAGATCAAAGCCAAACACATCTTTTCAATGGGAGAATAATTCAGTTCTGCACCGACTAGTGTTCGACTAAGGTAGTATAAAGGTTTCTCGTTACCTTCGTTGTTTTCTTGTGCACATAATGCCCCCAATGATCTTTCTTGAGCTGCGATGTAGAGAACGAGAGGCTTTCCTGGAATTGGTGCCCCCAAGACCGGAGGTGTAGACAAGTATTTTTTGATACTTCCAAAGGTCTTGTGACATGACTCGTCCCATTCGAATGGAGCACCTTTCTTCATAAGATGACTAAAGGGATGGCATCGCCCAGCTAGGTTTGAGATGAAGCGTCGAATGTAGGCTAATCTCCCTTGGAGTCCGCGCAATTCTTTGAGATTTTTTGGAGGTGGCATGTCTTGGATTGGTCGATCTCGATTCCTCTATGTCTCACGACGAATCCCAAGAACTTTCCAGAGGTGACGCCAAATGCACATTTCATAGGGTTCATCTTTAACTGATACCTACACAATTTCTCAAACACATCACGCAAGTAAAGCAAATGTTCACCTCTCTTCTTTGATTTGACAACAAGATCGTCGACATAGCACTCAACCGTCTTGTGCATCATGTCTTCAAAAATCTTTTGCATTGCACGTTGATAAGTGGCTCCTGCATTTTTCAAGCCGAAGGGCATCACCTTATAGTAGAATATGCCTTTGGGTGTGCGAAAAGCTGTTGCTTCTTGATCTTCTGGCGCCATTAGAATCTGATTATATCCAGCAGTGCAATCCATGAAAGATAAGGCTTCGTGACCTGTTGTGGCATCAATCATTATTTCAGTGACTGGCAATGGGAAATCATCCTTGGGACAAGCATCATTGAGGTCCCTGAAGTCCACACACACACGCAATTGACCATTTTTCTTTCTCACAGGGACGATATTTGCAATCCATTTAGGATATTTGACTTCACGAATGAAACCTGCATCAATGAGCTTATTAACTTCATTTTCAATTTCAGGTATCAATTCAGGTCGGAAGCGTCGTTGAGGCTGCTTTTTTTATGAAACTCCTTTCTTTATGGCTAGACAGTGTACCGCCATTCTTGGATCTAGCCCGGGCATCTCGCTATAGCTCCATGCGAAGACATCTTTATACTCCATGAGTAGCTCAAGGTACGCCTTCTCTTCCTAGGGAGTGAGCAATGCACTGACAAAAATTGGTCGTGGCTCATCTGGAGTTCCAAGACTCAACTTATTTAGATCATCCACTGTAGACTGACCTCCATCTTCAATTGTTTTCGGAGCTTCAGTCGTTTCTACTTCTTCATCTAGACTCCCCACTTTACAAACCGTGACATGATTGCAAGAGGCCGCCTCATCTAACTCTTCATTCTGGACAATAGAGGGCTTTTGATTTGTGAGAACTACAGTATGGCCTCGCACAGTAAGAGACTTGTCCATCTTTACTTCTAAAGTTGAGAAACGCTTCATTCGAGATGGTATGGTACTTCTGACCTCCTTCTTCAACTTGAATTCGACTTCCAATTCTATTGCATCCTTCCATCGCCATTGTTGTTTGGGATTAACTTTGCTTCTTCCAATCCGACTGAAGACAGTTTTCTTGCACTGTGTGTCTTTTCCCAGTCTGTTAAAGACGCTCCTTTTAGATGAACATGGTGCTGCATCTTTGCATCGTCCACCTAATCGTTGAAAGATCGGATTTGATGACGGAGAATTTCCTCGACCTTCTGGCCTGTCAAACACCGAGGATTGTGGTTGAATCGAAGCAGGCTTGATCCTGTCAAAGACATATTCCATCCTGACTGGCAAAGTATTTTCCCCTTCACTTTCCTCCAACTCTTCAACTGCAATGTACTGTGTTGCTTGTATTGGATTTCGTCGTGCTGTTATTCTAACTGGCTTAGATTCCGTGAATCCTAGGCCAACTTTCCTCACAAAAACACGCTCTCCTAGCTACTGGAGGTTTTGCTGAGTTTCATTGAGGCCATAAGCTTTAGCTTCTATGACCTTTCCCATAGGCTCTGGATTAGAAAAATCGTAACCAGAGTTCTCCATAAGCTTATAAGCAACTGGGTCAAAGCCTTCTCTTCTCGAACTTGGCATTTCTGATGACTTCTCGAACCCTGGAAGTGGCGCGCTGCTTATTTTTAAGTCATTTACCTTTTGCACTGGTAAAGTCATTCTTTCAGCAATAGCATGTCTACTTTCACCTTGCTTTGATGTAGGTTTCATTTTTTCTTCATCGCCCCCACATTGTGCAAAAGGAGATTGACCTTTCTTACGCCTGGACATTGGAATGTAGCGTAGCACCGACGTTGTTGAGCTAGACTTGGCTTCATCTTCTTTCAAAGAGACCTTCTCATCCTTGTTGTCATCGATCTCTATGAGCTCTGCTACTGCAAGTTTCTTTAAACGAGCATCCTCCTTGATTGGATCTTGTTTGACAGCGACACTCTTTCCTGTAGATGCAATCTCTATCGGCATGACCTCCTGAGGCTCCTGCTGCTCAATATAGAACTTCGCATCGGCAAAATGTGACTCAGCTTCAGAGAATGGGTTCACATCTGCACTTACCTTTCTTTCGCCATTTCTATAGTATTTGAGGCATTGATGTAAGGTCGATGCCACAGCACCATTTTCATGCATCCAGGGCCGCCCTAGCAATAAGTTATATGATGTCTTCGAGTCAATAATATGGAAGACTGTGGTTGCCATCATCTCCCCTATAGACAAATCGACTCTGATCATACCAATAGCTCGTTGACCTCCTAAATTGAATCCTTGTATCATCAGGCGGCTTTCGGACAAATCCTCCATGGTGATCTTCAACTTGTCCATAGTAGCCTTAGGCATGATATTGACCGCAGATCCTCCATCTATAAGAATGCGGTTGATCCTTTGTTTTCGAAAATACCCACAAACAAAGAGAGGTCTGTTATGGGGTTTTGACCCCAACATAAGATCAGCATCTGTGAATGCCAAGGCTGCGCTACATGCTGCACATGGATCAGGATGGTTGTCATAAATTCCTTGCTCAATATTTTCCTTAGATGTATAATGAGTAGGATTTTCTATGGCGCATGCAACAGCAAATCGCATTTCTTTTGGGAGGGAAAGAGCTTGTCGCCACCCCATGCGAGATGGGACTGTTTCCAACAATGCAAGTATTTTGGCGTCTCTCACAGGGTCCTTCTCATGATTGAGACCTTCTTTGGAAAGATGACCTTGTTCACCTTGCTCCTTTTCTCCTTCCACCACATTATAGGTCACCATAATGACTGAGACTTCGCCAAAGAATTCTTGAGGGAAGATATCGTCCAAGGTGACAGGCATTCGCGCTTCCTGTTCAAGAAGATCAATAGGTAAGACACCATGTTTGCTAACTAGTTTTGTCTTCTTCTTCTTCGCCTTAGAGTGTCTGGGCTTTTTCCTTCTTTGTTGTCTTTTTCTATGTCGAGGAGGTTGCGACTTTGGCATCACCTTCTTTTTTGGCTTTCTTCTTTTGACGAAAGTCCATCCTTCCTCTTCATCTTCTTCAAGAGGTATGGGAACCAAATTTGAATACTCATGATGTGACGTGCATGACAAATCCACCACTTCCACTATGACTTGCTCCAGACTTTCGAACTGAATGAGTCTCATTTGCTTCCTTTGGTCGTTGTATGGGGAGGCCTCCAAAGTGACTGAAGCATGATTTGATTCCACCATATCATCGAGATCTAGAACAATCTTCTCGTCATTGGCAAGTTGCATGATCCTCTCCTTCAGTGTAATGCACTTTTCAATAGGATGGCTTACTAAACAGTGATAACGGCAATAGTTTGGATCCGATGTTCTCCCTGCCTCTTCTGGTCGTTTGGACTCGGGCAATTCTATGATTTTCTTCTCAAGTAAATCCTCCAACATTCCTGCTAAGTCAGAATTTGGGAATGGGTACTTCTTAGCCTGCAGTTCTTTTAGTGTGAGTCTATCTTTCTTACCATTCTTGGTGAATGACCCTTTCTTTTGTTCATTCTTTGGTTTTGCAGAAATCTTCACAGGAGCAGACATCGTGGTGACTGAAAAAGACTCCTTTGTAGAACTCTTGAAAGGCTTGTCAGTTTTCTTGAAGTCCTTCTTCCCCTTCTTGTACTCAGATTAACTTCCATCACGGTTGGCGATAGTAAGCTCCATATCATGGGCCCGCGTTGCCAATTCCTGAAAAAGATTTAGGTTTTATACCTTGCAGAATGTACAAGAGATCCCATTTCATACCTTGAATGCACATCTCCACAGTGGAAGCTTCTGACAAGCGATCCTTGCACTCCAGACTCAGGGCGCGCCATCGGTTGATGTAATCAACAACAGGCTCGTCCTTCCATTGTTGTGTCTTGGTTAACTCCGTCATGCTTACGATGCGGCGTGTACTGTAAAACCTGTTCATGAATTCCTCCTCCATTTGGTCCCAACTACTGATGAATTCTGGTGAAAGATCTGTGTACCAGTCGAAGGCGATTCCTTTAAGGGAACGAACAAACTGCTTAACCAACAAATCTCATGTGGTTCCAGCGTTGTTGCAAGTCTCCACGAAATGCGCTATATGTTATGGGTTGCCCTTGCCATTAAATTGTTGAAATTTTGGAGGTTGATAGCTACTTGGCATTTTCATCTTGTCAATCCTCTTGGTATACGGCTTTATGTAACGGTGATTGCCATGAGAATCTCCAACCAATTGCATTTTGACAGCACTGGCTATCATATCCTGGATTCTTTGAACAGTTAATGAATCACCTTGTGGCTTTTCACCCTTTGAGCTATGTTTGGATTCGCGACTTCGATCGCTGTCGGCGTCCGAATCACTTTCATTAGGGCGTTTTCCAAGCTTCTTCTGCAAGGCAGCAATCTGGGCATCTTTCTCTTCTCCATCCTTCATCATCCTTTGGATGAGATTCTTCATTTCGACCAATTGTTCTTCAAGTGTTTTGGCTTCATGTACCATGACAGTAGCAACATCGGGTTCTGATGCCTGAATTGCTTTGAACAGATGCAGAATTGAAGGATGTGATGAAGGAGAGGAACCACTGCTACTATCATCATCGTCAGCCACGTTCAATGGTTGGAAGAGGGGGTTTGAGGAGAACCCTTCGAATAGAGCATCATCTGATTTCTCATGTGTGAAAGGGTTTGAATTGAGCACAGGAACTTCACACGCTCCAAGGAAAAGTGGTGTCATGGATGATTCTGAAGTGGATGAAACACCTGCCTTAGTGCGCAATTTGGTAGGTATAGATGCCGCACGCAAGTTGGAAGCAGCACTCCTGATAGCGGCCTTTTTCGTACCCCTAGTATGAAAACCAAGGGTCACATCATCAATAAAATCACCAAAAGTCATGGATATTCGCTGCAATTGATAATTTTTCTCCACATCAGGATGAGAGATGTTCTTCTTTGGTGCCATTGCTTGGGAAATATTTGAACTTGTGTTTGGAGAAAGAGATGAGTGGTAGAGATGGTCCCACCGAGCTTGCCAAAAATTTGTAAACACAAATTTTAGATGTCTACAAAATAGAATCAAAATATGTGAAACAAACGATAATTTTATTAATATAAAAGTTTGAGTACAATCTCTAATGTATCCACTGATTCGATCTCCAAAAGAATGATTTTACTTTGATCTTGAATGAGGGCCTCCGGACTTGATCTCCTTCAAGTATGATCGTCTAGAATAGAACGGCTTTGATGCTTGTTGTTCTTCTTCTAGGTTGAATGTGTGGTTTGGATGTGCAGACTTAGAGAGTCTCTGGAGCAGCTTTCTCTCTTTCTCTCTTTTTGAGTCTTCTGTTTTTCTCCCCCTGGCAAGTGAGGAGGAGAGTTCTATTTATAAAGTTAGGAGAATCTTAGGGTTTCCACTTGTCTTGCTTCCTAGGCCTCATGGACATAACCTTCTTAAGAGTCCAACTTTCATTTAATGAGTCCATGACCCAATAATAGATGACTTAATTAAAATAGGCCTAATTTAATAATAAGCCCAAATTAATTAATTTTATGATCACCCACTTATTTTAAGTCAACATTTGACTTGTCGGGACAAATAATTAACGGCCTGGCATTATATAATTTCTTCATGCCTACAGTAGTCCCCCGTAAATTTATGAATTTTATATATATATTATAATGTACATTTTTATATTTTAGTATGTTTTAGTATTTAAACGATTTATTTCTTGAAAGGTTGACTATTTGAAAGTCAAAAGAATTATTTAATGATTTAAAGAAGTCAAATATTTTATTTCGTCATACTTTGAAATATATTTAAATAGCCTAAAATACATTTTGGTTTAACAAAAGGGATTTTAAATTGGGTTAGAGGAACCCAACCACTCAAATCATCAACCATTAAATATTATTTTAGCCCAAACACCTTTTCCTAAGCCCAAAAGGGGGAACCTATATGAACCCCCAAAACCCCAATTTTTCCCACACACTTATTTTCTCTCCCCTCCTCTTCCCCTATTTTCGGCCCCCCTATTCTTTTCTCTCTCTTTTCTTTTTCTCTTTTTCTTCTCTTTTCTTCTCTTCCTCTTCGTGGATCACGGCCGACCGCCGGCCAGCCAGGACCGCCGCCCATCCGACCGGCCGCCGCCACCTACCCGCCGGCGTCCCTCTCCTCCCCTCCTTTGCTTTGGTTATTTCTTCCTCCTCAAGTTATTTTCAATGCAAAGTTTATGTTTTTAAGAATTGTTTTAATATGTTTATGTTTAAAGTTATAATTTGATGATTTAAATATGAATCTAAGATTATGTAGTCTATATAATGAAGTAATTAAATTTCAAATTGAATTATTATGTTTGAATTGAGATTTTAAGTATTAAAGCATGGATTTTTAGGGTTTTATAAGTTGGAAAATCATAGTAGTATATTGTAGTTTATGAAATTGAGAATTATTATGATTTTAATTATGTTTAAGTATATTTAAAAAGGGTTCTATTATATTATAAGTTGCTGGAAATTTGAAAAGGATGTTGATAATGGAGTTTTATGATTAAAGTATGAGTTTGAAGGGTTTTAATTGACTACTATAGTAGTACTATACTAGGGAGTATTAATAATAGAAGTTTTAATGATAGGAAAGGTTTTGAAATACTTTTAAAGAGGGTTTAAAGTATTTTATTATTGCTGGGAATTTATACGGAATTGACTGGTGGATTATATTGGTTATTTTAAGTGGAAAATTCTCTTTAGGCAACTTTTAAAATTGTGAAAGTGGCCTCTCGATTTGTCTACACAAGGTACGTACATACCTATGTGTTGATTTCATTAGTATCATGTCCTAAGGATGAGAATTATGTAGTATCATGTATAGGGAACTATTTTTAGTTCATATGTGATTTATATTCTAGTGGATTTGGATGTTTTATGTCGTTGTGTGAAGCATGTTGACTATGATGATGATATTATGTTTGTATGGAATATTGATGCAAGCATATGGGATTTGGAAACTTTATTTTATTAATTCACAAGAGGGATTAATATTTATGTTGGTATTGGATCATGATTGAATCATGTTGTTCCCTTTGGATTATTTAATTACTTTATGAGGACCGAGGGCCTTATTTGGTAAGTTTATTTTTATACCTAAAGGTTGGTTGGTTTTTGACTTGGTTCAACAAATAAAGGAAGGTTATGGATTTAATGTTGGAATTAATCTTAGGCTGTTAAGTTGATGATCACCTTATCTAATCCTAAGATAAAAATGGAAGATTATGGTTCTTTGATAATTATACTATTTGTCTGATTTGTGAGTCATAACAAGTGAATAAATTATTAATCATATAAAGTGAAACGTGGATAGCAATAGCTTTAGACTTGTGCACTTCTGAAGTGTTGGACAAGTATGAGTTGGAGTACATGGTGGTAGCCCATGGCTTTTCTTGGGACCGGATTGATCACTGTGCCCTATTTTTATTTTAAAGGTTCCTCGATATCGTAGGTCAGGGGAGTACGGAGTCGCGCCCGTACTTCGTCTTCTAGATTGAAGACTGGTTTTGGTTTAGACAACTCGTTTCATTTACTATTCCATCTAAAATAATTAATCTATTAGTTGTGGAGTTTAGTTCAGTAAAAGTAGTATGCAATGTTGTTATATTATTATTTATCCATGCTTAATATTTATTAGTATCATGTTAGGTTTTATTTATTTATTTACTATGTAGTAGTCAGCTTCGCTGATTACGTGCTTTGTGTGTATGTGTTGATCATGGCTATGCCTTATTGATCCTGTGATGACCCATTTGGTGAGCAGTCTCTCGGGATCAATAGTGCATCGTCCATTACAGGTTTGAAGATGATGCATCATGGGTTCGGGATTTGGAGAGCTTGTGTTGACTTTACATTTTACTTTGAATTTATACTTTTCTTCGCTGACTTTGACTATTGTGGTTGACTTTTACTTTTGAGGTTGACTTTGACTTTTTGTTGGTTTGACTTTTGGAGTTAACTTTTTGGTTGACTAAGTTTTATTTCTAAAGTTTATTTATTACTATTTCCGCTGCAAAATTCTGAATAAGCCGATACGTTATCACATGGGTGATAATACTTTGATAATTCACTAAGTTTTATATAAAAAAAAGTATTTTGGAAAATAGAGAATTGTCGGGGTGTTACATGAGATAGCTACATACAGCTTTCTATGACTAAAAACCGGTCGTGGTAGATATAAGCCCTCATGGGAAAGAGATTGACATTGGCTTTTTTTAATTGTCATTATTGCAAAACAAACTATCAAAGGAAAATGTCTCCTTTGGAACCTAATATGGAACTTAGTTCCATATGAAGGGGTTAGTATCATACGTGGTGGGAACACCTATCACCTACATTGCTTCCAGATAATATAACAATTGTTTCAATTATCAGAATCCCTAAGTGTTTTAAAACCAACCTTGTACCATTGCATAATCCTGAAGATTGGTCAATATTCCTCAATATCATTACTCGTGCTCCAACCTTTAGTCTTATACCATGATTAGGCAAGCCCTAACACGTAATTTTGTTCAAGAACTCCGTGGAGTATATTTTGTGAACTCCGGAGTTGCATTATTCTTTAGAAATTGAATCGGAACTTAGGTACACTCTCTCCTCCCCTGGTAGTGCAGACAACACATGGTCATTAACGGTTTCAACTATCTCATGAGGGGGGTTCAAGAATAGCCCTTTCTAGAAAATATTATGGTTCCCATAAGTGATTATGTAGGTCAGGGTATGTACTGTCTACTATTGAAGATATAGGATCATCACCAACATCTATCGAAAGATCGTTTGAAATGTCTATAGCAACCTCGCCATCATTAGGTTCTCCTTCTTCGTCATCTCCCACACGCAATATCCTTTATGAAAATCTTTTTACCTCTTCCACATCTACAGTAGATAGTCCTGTTTTGAGGTGCATGTTTTTGGTCAAGTTGATCACCCTGCAGTAATCCCACGGATAAGAATAATTGATAGCCGAGAAAATGATATCTTGCCTACTTCCTTAGCTTTTGGAATATGAAGGTCAATAAATCAGGAACCTATACAACCTTTTCGTACAACCTTTTTTTCAATACATTAGCCATATTTAATTCATTATGTTGGGTTAGGTGATTAATTACTTAATTAATCATATCACTTTTTTATAATAATTCATAAATTATATAGTTATTTTGACAAATCTGCATGCATAGCTAAAATTTTAATTATAGAGCAAAAATGATGACTGTAAGGGTAAAATCAATTGAAATATGACTCTTTTATTAGACAAATCATAGATGAAATATATGAACATTCAAATTGAGTGTATAGGTTTTACCTTGACGACAATTGATATTATGATCACGATTCTCCAATGTTTTATTCCTTCTTTTTTCCCGTGTACTGTTAAATAGTTGTTTGCTCATTGTATAATTTGGTCGACTAATACAAATATTGGCAAAGATAACACAAATAAGATAACATTTAAATGACATAAATGTTATGTTATGAAAAGATAACTGTTAAGTTAAATGATTGTTTTCTCAATTAAAAAGAAGATAACATGTAAAAGACCCAACTATTATTTTTTCTATCTTCCAAATTTGTAAAAGAATAAGAGATAGAAAAGATAACGGACAATAGACCCCAGTGTTTACTTTTATCGCTATATAATTTCAAATTATTTTCCAGTTGCCTGATGAAAACCCTAACTTCCCTTTACTTTCGTTCGCCCCTCTCTCTCTCCACACTTGCTCAAGTCCCCAACTTCATTCCTCTTTTTTATTCTCTTGATTATCTCTTAACTTTTTTCCATCTAAACCTTCCAATTTCATCTCCAAAACCCTCAATCACTTCAAATTCTCTCAATGTTTTTTCACGAATTCCCCCTCTTCTAATTATTCCCTTGAAATTGATGCAACTTCAGTTGAAGAAACCCAGTAAGAGGTGTCTCACTGTTAATGATTCTCACTCCGTCACGATTTCTCCCCTAATTTGACACTCCAACGGATTGAAATTCGAAGTTGACAACGGATTTCATATGTTTTCTCATTGATTTTTCTCATGTTTGTTTTTTTGCCTTTTGAAATTTTAGTTTTCCCCCTTTTATTTTATTTTTGGGTGTCTAATTATACGTTTTCATGTGATTATATTAAGTGAGCTAAAGAAAGAAAATTGGAGGAAAGAGAAAGTGATAAAGAGAGATGAAGGTGTACTAGCTCCGACAATGAAGATGAGTCTTGATAACCCAATTTCAGTTTACATCGCCATGGAAATCGATCGTGCAGATTCCTAAGTGAACGACGTCATAGGGAGGAGAGAGAAAATATCAAGAGAGGGGGATCCACCATAGCATCTACTCTCTCCACCATCACCAGCACCGTCGTAGAAGACTCCGTATTTTTGGTTTTAGGTTCGACAAAATTTTTGGGGATCCAGCTAGCCATACTAACCAGAAATTAAATAATTCTAAGGTAGAGAGAAACAACCTAGATGTGTAAATTAAAGATGAAATTCACCACCAGAAGCAAGAGTTCATTATGGCCTTTTTCCACGAAGAGATGCGAGTTCACTGAGATGGTCGAAGCTCCACTTGCGTTCACCGGTATATGTTCTTGATGCTTTTTTCATCTTTTCTCTAGTTAGAAGGTGAACTTTACCTATTTCTGCCTCGGAGAGAATATAAAGCTACTCAAGAATTGACGACCAATATTTAATCATCACACTACTGTTTTGGTTTTGAAGTTAAATTAGTGTAAATTGTATCTTTCTTCTATTTGGTCATCCTTTTTATGTGTATGATCTTCCTTGTTTTGATCCTCTGAACTTCTAACTTCTTTCTTTTTTTTATTGTAGAAATTATTTGCACAACATGAAGATTTACAGAGGATATTGCAAGAGACATTGAGAAATATGAATAAGACATGCTTTTTAGTTTCATTAGTTATGTTCTTAATTATTGTGAATTTTAATATAAGTTGTAATAGTAATGATTTTGATCCACTCTTAGATCTTTTTAACTTTTCAAATTTTGATGTAAGTTGCAATGAATCTAATCCATGTATAATCATATATTTTGATGAATATTGCTTCAATTATCGAATTCCAAATTATTATTAAATTGTAGCAATCTAGGTATACTTCTTATATTGATGAATATTGCTTGAATTATCAAAGTCCAAATTATTATAAAACCTATAGCAATTTGGATATGGCAATTGGCAAGGTATTGATGCAAATTAAATTAAATTTTGATTTTCTTCTTATAAAAATAAAGGGCAAAATCAGTTATATATCCTATTATTTGAAAACATAACGAAGGGGGAGAGAATGGTTATGTTTGGCTTTAACAAAGATAACACTTATTTAAGATAGGTGTTATTTTTTCCTTCTTTTAAACAACCAGTATAACAGCAAACTTAACGCTTATTTGGGAAAGGTGTTTTCTAGTGTTATAACAATAATTATGGATAACTGTTATGTTTTCTCTCTTAAACATAACACTTTCACCAGGTGTTATCTTGACCTTACATTATACTGACTTAGACAACGCCTTAAAAGTGTTATATAAAGCCTTATTTAACTGTTATATTTTTTCAGGAAGCAAGCAGCTTTTGCCGCTGTAAATGCCACCTTGTATGAGGTGTGGAGGGTACGGAATATAGGATTTTGGGAGTGAAAAATTTTGTCTGTCAGTAGCACTGTGAGACATATCAAGGAGAATGTGAAGCTTAGGGTTAGGTCTATTTTGCCTAAGAAAATGTCTCAGGTTGATAGGGATTGGTTTGATAGTTGCTAATGGGGTCTGTATTTGGATGTAAATGGTTTTAAGGGTGGCTATTTGGGCTATGGCCTCGTAGTCATTCCTTTGTACTTGTGCTTTATTGATATTAAATGCTTACTTTTATCGGAAAAAAAAAACTGTTATGTTTGCCCTTTTTGTAGTAGTGATCGATGTTTTTGTGAAATGGTGAAAGTATGTGTGAAGATTAATTGAGTTATGGAAGTCGTATTTATAAGCATAATGGTTAGACTAATATATAGTCAACTTAGTATATGAATGACAAAATTAGAAGATTACTTAAGGATGTACTTATAGCAAGAATCATATTTGTGAGTAATTAATGGGGTTTATAGATGAAAGTCAAGGGTGAATCACAATAACTAAATTTTTAGGTAAAAAAATATAATTTCTTATTTAATGTAGTAGGTTTACATATTTTAGCACGATTCTTTTTCTATCTTTAATTGATTAATTAAAATTAGATTTTAAACCTGATTATAGAAATAATCATAATTGTGGGAGATTAAAGTACTTATAGACGGAAATCAAGGGTGGATCACAATAACAAATTCAAAGGTAAAATAAAATATCATTTCTTATTAAAAAGTAGTAGGTGTACATAATTTAAAATGATTTATTTCAATCATTAATTACACAGGGTTTCCAGTTGTTAGATTCTAAGATCATAATCGAATTAATATTTTGTTCACATGAATATATTGCAATAGGATTTGTAGATATATTTGAATATTATAAATGATCTCAATATCAATCTATTAATGTCAACTTATTAATCCATATGAATGATTTTATATTAAGAAACATATTAATACCCTTTTACATTATAAATCATTTTAATTAAATTTCTTGATTTAAACCAAATATAAAAACCGTGTACTAACTTACATATCTAGTATATAAATGCAAATTAACAAAGGGAGGAAAACCCTAGCCTCCTCCTCTCCTCTCCTCTATCTCCTCCTCCTCCTCAAAAAACCCTAATCCTTTCTTCTATTTTGGGGCTGCCATCATCCTTTCGATGGTGGTAAGCCCCCAATTCTTCTTTTTTCATCTAATTTTATTGTTTTTGTTATTAATAATCTTCCATTCTCTCTCTTCTTGAGAGTTTTATACCCAATTTTTGGGTTCTTTCTCTCCTTTCATGGGAGTTTGGAGTTTAGTTTTATTCTCTTCCTACGTGTAAGTTTAAAAATTGGTATGAGAAATTGTACCTCTTATCCAAAATTACCAATTCTTGTGTACACTTGTGTCTTTGTTTTTGTAATACAATGATTCCAAGAACATCCTTAAAAAAGTAAGATACTTAGAAAGCTATTATGATTAAATACGAATGCATATAAAATAAAAAACATTAATTATGTGTAATGAACAATAAAAAAGTTCTTAAAAAGATAAAGTATGTCTAGATTACCAAATAATTGATGCACGTCATACAGTGATTTATCATCAAATGAATCTAACTGGAAAATATTGATTTTGGATGAAGAACCAATCAGACCTGGAATAGTGTGCCTCATTATTTGTTAATGCCCAATGTACATAAATTAGATTGTATTGAAATGAAGGTCATTAATTAAGGTTGTTATATGAGTAATGCCACATAAATAAGATCAATACTTGAAGTACTTATAAATCTTCTTTTTTAATTAAAATTCCTTAAATTACGTTTTTTACTTTTTATTCAATCAAGAAAATCATATCTAAATCAAATTTCATTCATTCCATTTTGAATAAGGAAGAACCGAGTTTTAAAAAAAATTGAATTTAAGATTTTATATGATTTAAAAAAATTAATGCTCAATGATCATTATTTCCCAAAATGGAATCGGATTTATACCAAATTTAATTTACTGATAGGGTGTGATTTAAGGCTGCTTTCCTCAAATTTTTAAACGAATTGCATTACATGTAGCCATGATTAATAAGATGTTACATTGGAATGAAATCTTAAATTAATTTATTAATCATGCAATAATAAATTTTCAATAAAATAAAATGCTTTAATTCAAATATTAATGACGGTATTAATTTTAAAACCCCTACTTTTATTGTCTCCTAGCCAAAAAAACAATAGTACATGCATAATTATAAATTTATTATGTTATTTGGCTAATTATTTTGTGTACAATTATACGAATGATTCGAAAATGTATTTGACAAATTAAACGCAAAAAATAAGTATTCTACAATTAATAAGCTAAACAAGTTATAGTTCTACAATTATTGTTCCTAAATCATGTAATCAACCAAATTTCTTATGACTGGTCCTTGAATTAAGTATTGTACAATTAATTAGCTATAATTAGAAGTAAATTTTATTCGTATGATGCAATAGTATTAATCGATCAAAACTTGATGCTTAAACAAAATGTTCACTATTTTTTTTGTTTTTTGGGAAATATAAAAATATAGGTATCTCAAATATAATATCATTAATATACATATCCTTTTTAAAATAAAAATCATAAGTAATTATATCAACCTTATTCATTCATAACAAATAAAAAATAGTAATATACAAATCGAGAAAAAGAGATACTTCAAGCTTGATATTTTAAACGTGAACTTCTTATTTCGATGACATTTATAATCATAGGACCTAGTACATACATAAGTATTTAATTAAAAAAAGACTAAATGGATTTATTTAAAGCAGATACAATAATATAACTCTGAACTTACTAATCATCGTTAGCTAAATAACGCAACAATACTATATTTTAAGACGTAGAACATCTCCATTGTTCAAGTTCATTTTTCAAAAAAAAATCGTCACATACGTTATGAGCCCTTGGAGGATTGCAATGAAGACAGTGTAATACCCCCTCCGTTTATTTTTAACTTTCTAAATTTACTTTGGGGGAGAACCAAGGAGGGAGAACAAAAGTATGAGAGAGTCTAAAAAGGTGGAGAAAGAAACTGAAAAATGGGAGAAAGAAACTAAAAAGTGGGTTAAAATATTAAAAGGTGGATGACATTGGTGGAATAAGAGGAGAAAGTAGATGGAACATATTACCAAGAATAGAAAGGCAACAGTGTGTAAACGAAAAAGAAACAAACCAAAAAGGAAACTGTATAGATTAAAAAGAAACAGAGGGAGTACCATATATTCATAAGGAAAAATTGACAAAGGCAATCCCAACTATGGCTGCCCTTCCATAAAAGGTCCAAACTCTCGATTATTCCACAACAGTCCTAACTTTGGGGGGTGCTTCACAACAAAGGTCCAAGTGGACGGGTTACCGGTTTAAGCGGTAATTTTATTTTAAAAAAAAATTATTTTACTGGTTTCAGGGGATGAAGTTTCAAGGGGGTTTTCGGGGGCAAGGGAGGGGTTTTCCGGGGACAGGGGATGGGTTGGCGGGGTAGGGCGGGGGTTTTAGGGGCGGGGAGAGGGTGGCGGGGCATGGGAGGGGGTTTTAAGGACGGAGAGAGTTTTTCTAGGGCGTGGGAAGAGGTGGTGGGGCATGGGAGGGAGTTTCAGGGACGGGTGAGGTTTCTTCTGGGCAGGGGATGGGGCTTCAGGAGGGGGGAACGGGCTTTCTAGTGGCGGCTTGGGCCAGTAGTGGCTCCCGGGTGGTGGTGTAGCAGCGGACTAGGGGGAGGATAAGAGAGAAAGTTGCGTGAGAAGAGGGGAAAGAAGGGACACGAGAGAGGGAGGAGGCAGGCGGGAGGGTGGCCGGCCTGCGGCGAGCCGGCGGCATGGAGGCAAAGAGTGGTGGTTTTGAGGGGCGAGGAGGGGGTGGTGGGGCACGAGAGAAGGTTTCGGGGGCGGGGTAGTGGAGGAGGTTTCGAGGGCGGAGGAGGGTGTGGCAGTGTAGGGGAGAGGGTGGCAGGGATGGCCAGGGTGGTGGTTTTGAAGGTATACCTATTGTGGTAGGTTAGGTAACCTGCTAGGACTGTTATTATAAAGCACCCCCCAAACTTGGGACTGCTGTGAAAGAATCGAAAGTTGAGACCTTTTATGGAAGGGGCGGCCGTAGTTGGGTCAGCCCTTGTTAATTTTTCCTATTTATAATCCAAATACATTATGGAATCTTTTATTGTAGAAAAGACATATTCCAAAAGATCCCAATTATCCGAATTCAAGCCTAGGTCCGTTGTGAATTCCTTGCATACTTTATAAAATCGAAATGACCTGAATGGAACATTGTCAACACCATAGCTAGCTTCTGCATCAAAAAATGTTGAATGTTCTAATTTAGGATGCAAATCCTTCTTATGCGTACATGTTTTTGTTGTGTTCTACTGAACTCAAATCATTCTCCATTGCAAGGTTATTTTGGAATTTCGGATTTTTATGAAGAATTTTACATAATTGTGGAGAATGGTATAGGAATGCAATGGAAGTATGATGAGATTATTTATAGTGTAGAGTTGAGGGTGAAAAACCTCCAATATAACCGTGTTTTTAAAAAGAAAATCTTACAAATGAATTTATGTCTCTTTACACTAATATTACATAATGCATCAATGTAACTCCCCGAAAAATCATAACCTTATTTATACACAAATAGTCATAACTGGCAGCGTAAATTGAACTTAAATCAGTAGGTCATCGGCCCACTAATACAATAATAATCCTAAATAGCCTCGAGAATATATATAATACCATAAAACTTACCAATAACATTCATAAAAATATCTATATTATACACCTTCTAGCCCCCAAAATGCTGGATACAGAAAACATTATCGCTCAACATAATCCTTCCCAAACCATCTCTTATTATAGTCATATTTCGAGGTTTACAAATCTTAAGTAATAGTGACATTTTGTAAATATCTTATACTTCAACTACTCATAATATCCCCTAACATTCTTTAGCAAAATTCCTTAAGCAACGATGTTGCAATTTCTCGATCATGCATAGAACAGAAAAGTAAAACGTTATGAGTCGAGGCTCAGTAACAAACTACTCCAGTAACGTAAATTCATTTCAATTCATTTTAGTTGCAAACAGGGGTAAAGAATTATTCAAACATTTATGAAAAGAACATTCTTTCAACTTCAGTTTAATAATCCATGATTCCATTTTATCAGTTTTTACTCTGGTTGTTGTACATCAGTCACTGTTGAGACGTCTCCCAGTATGTGTATGCGCCACTGCGCAAGGGCCTTGGCACCGGGCATTACCCTACACCAGTAACAATAGTGGGCCAGTACGCAAGGAAATAGTAATGGGTCAGTGCCCCAGTAAAAAGTACGGTACGTGCACGACCTTCAGTTAGTCAGTGGATACAACCAACTAGTTCTTTCACTTTAATTTATCATGTTACGTTTCTTTTACTTGAACAGTGATCAGTATACTTCGGTAACTCAGTAACTTTCAGTCTTTCAATAATATCTCATAAAGAGTATCATTTTCAGTGACCGATGATTATCATAAATCATCTTATTGAATCATATCAATCTCAGAATACTTAATCAAAATATGTACAAATCATAGTAATAATAATCCCGCAACTCAAAAACATATGTTCATAAATAACCATCATTTCACTTGCATATTATAATTTCATAAAACACATTTGAAGGGAATTGCGGGTACTAGCAGTAGTGTTTACCTTGACTGCAATATAATAATCTCCATTTATGCTTTTGAGGTCGTCCTTACTCAGCTTCGGGGAACGAATTCTTTTTAAATTTTAAAAAGAGCATTTAATAATAAATTAGTAACCAATTGAAATGTATTATTAGTGTCCTTTAATGGTCCCAAGTTTAGAAAATTATTTATACAAGTTAGAATAAAGTTTGACTTATTTACAGTTTACGTGATGAATAGTTTATACTTAACATTTTAATATTATAATAGTTTATAGGGAACCTTTTTATACTTATCTCATGAAAATACATATATATTACATAAAAATCAAATTAAAAGTATGGTCCATAATTTAGTCATATTACCATATTATAAACTTAGAATCAACCATTAAGGTTATTTAGATGGACACCTAGTTTCTAACCTTATATATATAGTTATGGCCTTAAAACTAATTAGAAATATATGCTAATCATGTTTTAACTTGGTCATCTATATAATTTTATTACTTAACATCTTTATATAAATCATAAAAAATCCACTTTGAAAATCTAAGAATTTGAGTGATGTACCCAAACAAACTCATTTTGTTTACATAAAAGGTTATAACTTATAGGCAATATAATCCAAACTCACACATTGTAAAACCAAAACTTACCCCAACTTGGTCTTCTCCTTACTAAGGCACGAAGGGGAGGGAGGAGAAAGTAATGGGTTATTGAACTTGTGGCTGGAGGGCTGGCAGCGAGGCGTCGGTTTGCGGCGCCAGAAGGCGGCAAGAGGGACGGCGGGACATTGACAAAGAGGGGTATTGTTGTGGTGTGCGGTGGTCCACGACGAGGAGAGAAAGTGGGCGAGAGTTAGAGAAATAGGAGGGAAAGGAAGCTGCAAGAAATAGGGCAAATGGGGTGACTGATGTTGCATTGGTGGCACGGTGACGTTGCAGTTGGTGCTTGACGGTGAGGCGACAGTCAGGAGGTGGTTCAATGGTGGTTATTGTGGTGGTTGTCGAAACAAATGAGTTTGGAAATTTCAACTCATTTTGGGTGGTATTAATTCTGAATTTTTTTTTGTTGATTTTGTGAGGCAAAGTTCGAACCTATTATTCCTTATTTATAGAGGAATGACCATCTCAGTGAATAATTTCTTCAATTGAAAATTTCAAAACCATTAAACGTCCATGGAATTCGAAAATCAAAGGGTTGAATCCATGGGCTTTGCCAAAATTTCGGTGGGTTTAATCTGATTGTGAGAGCATGAATCGATGGGAGTAGATGTTGGTTTTGTGAAACAAAATGTTTGAAGCAAACCATGGTCTTGGTTTCTTGGTTTTGCATGCCATTGACAAATCAGGAAGATGGTCTCCTCTTCTCGTTTTTTTTCTTTTTTTCTTTTCCCTTTATTTTTGAGTTCAAATATTTAGGTTGGAGTTGGGCTACCTCTGTAACACCCGACCCATACGGAGTCGAGTATATCGTCACCAATGAGCATCCAGGGCCAATAATTGTCCTCAATAACCAACACCAAGTTCTTCGGCGCATTTTGTCTTCACTCACGCGCACCCCGAGAAACTTTCCAGGAGGTCACCCATCCCTGGACTACTCCCAGCCGAGCACGCTTAACTGTGGAGTAACTAAGGAAATAAGCTCCCTAAAAGAAATATGCATCTTGTTAGAATGAGTAGCCTGCTAAATCTCTTTAAAGCAATCATGAGGGGTATTACATACACCCCTACTTGAGGACAGTGACGCCCTCGTTGCGCCTGAGGACTCCACATATTCGGCCACAATGACCTGTGAGTCACCCCAGCTTGGAAACTAATCACATATTCGACACACATCTGGTGATATAGCCCAAGAATCCTCCCCCACTAGGCGACTAACCTTGGATTAATTATCCACACGATCAGCACGCGGTAGCAGGGTTGGTCTAATACCATTTCTAACACCCGACCCATACGGATCAACACGCGGTCGCAAGTTTGCTCTAATACCATTTCTAACACCCGACCCATACGGAGTCAAGTATATCGTCACCAATGCGCATCCAGGGCCAATAATTGTCCTCAATAACCAACACAAATTCTTCCGGCGCATTTTGTCCTCACTCACGTGCACCCCGAGAAACATCCCAGGAGGTTACCCATCTCTGGACTACTCACAGCCGAGCACTCTTAACTGTGGAGTAACTAAGGAAATAAGCTCCCTAAAAGAAAGATGCATCTTGTTAGAATAAGTAGCCAGCTAAATCCCTTTCAAGCAATCATGAGGGGTATTATTGAACTAAAGATGAGCTATGGACGTCGAGTATTATAACTTTATGAAGTGAGTAAGTTGGGAAAAATGATTATTGAACTAAAGATGTTCCTGTGTAGTGTTTAATATGATATTTATTGGTGCGCGTTGCAGATACTCATTAGATTAGTGAGGGGTGTGCACGCTAGGGACGTTCTGCAAAACGATATTGGCCATTACTCTTAATCTATTTGGGTGACGACCCATGTTGAAGTAGGTGGTTACTGGGATTAGTCCAGGCCTACTGACGTTCAATTCCCCTCTAATAATTAAATTTGTTGTTGTGTGAATCTTATAAACTTGGAGTATTCAAATTGGTTAAGTGTATTATATACTTGTCTGTATTATGTTATACTTGTCTATATTATGCTATATTTGTTTGTATGATGTTATAAAAACTATTTTTAAAATATAACTATTATTATTTTACGGGATGGAGTTGTAACTACTTAGCTTTCGCTAATTTTTGTGTATTTGTTTTTCTTTGTTCTTTTCCACTTAAATTGTGCAGGTTGGTAAAAGGGACTACGTTGCAGGAATGAGCGCACTTGTAGCTTTAAGTTCACCTAGTCTAATAAATAATACAGTACTGTTATTTAGGATTGTTTAGTTTTGAATTGGTCTAAGTTAGACAACTTAGATTGGTTTATTTTGATAGTTTTGATTGTAAGTTTAATTTTATTTTAGTAATTGGCCTTGCATTTATTTTTAACAATAGATGTGGCGGTAACACCCTAAAGGTTTGGTCGGATATTTAAATGAAAAGTGAATGTTTTATAAAGTTTTAAAACCAAAGTTTTGGGGTGTTACAACCTCAGCACATGAGTTTTATCTTATTTGGGCTCAAGGACTTACACAATGGACTATTTGAAATTTATCAATGACCCAAAGATTAATTCTTAAAGCATTTGCAAAGTTTGATAAAAAACATTATAAACTCATTGCAACTCATTTGTCAATTACTTATGAAAAGTATATTTGAGATTTAACTTAATCTTTATTATTTACTAAAGTAAAATCGTTTTTAGTTTAATAATCAAAATTAGTATAATAAAATGAGTTAAAAGTTCGGGGTATTGCACTCAAAATATTGAATAACTTTAGGTAGGCATCATAAGAATAAGGAAAATTGAAGATTCCTTCCCTTTTTAATGAGTCTTGACCAATTTTTTCAAAAAAATTTAAATGAAAGAATTATTTAATTTTTTTCAAAAATGGCAAAATGTAAATTATTTTTAAAAATGATTACAATTACATATCAAATTTACTTAAATTATGGGGAGTGATTAAGGGATAGATTGCAGATTTTTGTGAAAGAGTGGCTGGCTTGTACACGTGGCGTTTGAAGTTATATATATGCACGACACATAGGATTGTTCTCAAAAGATAGCATGACACATGGGTATAAGTGTGTTTTTATGCCTACACGGGATGAGCACGTATTTGACTACCTCATTGTAAATTTTTTATCGATAAATATTTTAAAGTCGCCAACAAGTCCTTAGAGGAAGACTCATAAACCTAATTGGATATTGGGAAATCGTAGGGACAACTTAGGGACTTATCCAATGTAGATTTCCTCGTCATGATTCCATAGATGGTCAATGAACCAAAAATTCAGTTCGGGGATAAGGATACGAATATGATCAAGAATCAAATCCTCCCATTGACTGCCTCTACTTAATAATGATTCGTGTCAAACTATATGCAATTAAACAACAACGTAGTATAATAATGCAATCTAAAATTAATATATGTTGGTTCATAAACACATAAAAGACTATTTTTTGGCGAAATGTTATAATGCAATCAAATTACAGGGAACGTAATCTAATTGTCCAAATTATCAGAATTTAGCATTGGAACATTTATTTAGGTCTTCGATTAGCAAAAATAAACATTTGAGGTGATGAAAGCATCAAATCATATAAGCATGCATATGAATATGGATAATATGTATATAAAAAAATGAAGAGAAGAGTAGAGAGTAGAATATACAAGCAGCATTAATTCCTTTGAGATCTACATTATAACAAATAGATTGTTAGTACAAAAGGAATTAAATTGGAATTGACCCTCAGAAAAGTATATCTTAGTCGCCTAGGTCATATATAACGGTCTAGAGGCTTAGCAATCTTGAAGCTTCATTGCAAATCAGTGGAGTTTGAATGTATATTAATGTGTCTGAATGAGTGTTGTAAGTATTTGTATGTGTTGATGTGTATTATAAAGTGTGAATTCGTAGGGAAAAAGTCTGTAAAACCTTCGATGAAAGCACAGCTCTTTATAGGCAAAAGAAACTGAAAACGACGCAAAGAGATAGAGCAAAACTGTGCGTCTTAATGCACAGCTCGTGCGCAAGGCGCGGCCTGTGCGCGCACTAGCTTTGCGTTTTTCATTTTTGTGTACGACATCAACATTTTGCGTGCGCAGTATGTTGCGTCAGACGCAACGTTGATCTGGTCAGTTTTTGATCGTTTTCATATTCTTTTTTTCTTTTGATGAAACTTATCCTTTGAAATCTGAAATCAACTATCAAAAATCTGATTTTTTAAATATCCTTTAAAAATTAATTATCGAGAATAATTAATTAATATTAAAATATTAAAAATATAATTAATTATCAGGAATAATTAATTGGGCCTTCAAATTGGGCTTGGATTTGATAAATATACTTTATGTTTTCGAAACGCTTTTGGGCTTAGCTTGTTTGATAGTTATTGCTTTGGACCGAACCAATTAGGACGACGGTATATTTCATCATTGGGTACTCACAGGCCCGGTCCTGACAATTTATGGGCCCAGGGCGAGATAAGACAATAGGGGCCCTTTTATTCTAATGAAGTAATAAGCAATTTTCGTTTTTTGAGTAGTGTATAGTATCGCCAATAACATAACATGACAAAATAAATACCTAAAGAAGATATAAAATGCGTTTTCCGATTCACGCTCATAATTTATACAAATCGTTTGAATGACATATTAACTGTCAAATTATGTGTTAATAAATGTGTTAAGTGAAAAGAATATGAGTAAAAAAATTGAAAAATACATCACTTAAAAATATACTCCATTCGACCCATAGTATAGTTATGGTTATCTTTTTTTAGTTTTCTAATTTTTTTATCTTTCCATTTTGATTATCTACTTTGTTGTAATTCCATTGATTATATTTCGTTTATGTTTATATTATTGGCTGGAACCATAGCATAATTTACCAAAAGTTTCAATTAATGTTGTTTTATATTAAAAAATGAACAAAAAATTACTTCTCAATACAAGTATAGCATCAAGCACAAATCATAATATGCTCCACTTTCTATTAAATTTTCATTATTTAAGAAATGAGAACTATATTATCTGATGAAGGAAGTATTAAAATATAAAGTTAATCCATGATAAAATTAAATCAAAAGTTGATAATCTCTCAAAAGGAAAGCAGGAATAGAAGAAAGCAAATACACCAATCCCATCAATGTAAAATGATACATTGATACTAGAAGAAAATACTTTTCCAAGACAAACAAAAGAAAAGCTGGAACACGATGAGTAAATACATTTTCTCATAGAAATAAATTTGAATGAAATAAATAAATGGATGAAGTTGCCTGAAAAGCTGTACACTCAAAATTCCCATTGCTATAATTAAAAGGAGGTTAACATCTATATTTTGGGAAATTATGGAAATTTTCCATGATTTTAATGGTGGTTAGAGAAAATTATGGAGATTAAAAGAGGAGTAAATTTGGGTCTTGGAAGGAGAGAGAGAAAATAACTGAAGAGTGAAGAAGATGAAGAAGCTGTAAATTTGGGTTTGACAATTAACAGGACTTTCTCTCTCTTCCGTAGTTCACGCGTTTTGGGTTTGACAATTGCCAGCGAAATTTTTTTGGGTTTCACTCTTATTTGGGTTTGACAATTTCCAGCGAAATTCTTTTTTTTTTTTAATGACTGGGCCCCTTGTAGGCGTGGGCCCTGGGCCATTGCCCCTCCAAACAAGGCTCAGGGCCGGGCCTGGGTACTCAATGGGGAGACACGATTTTGTTCCTACAGAAACCCCCCACTTTGACTGAGGTTCAGGCAACCGAAAGTCAAAGTAGCTTGTGTCGGGAAGAAGAACGATTCTAAACGTTCTGTAGTCTAGAGCTGATCTATATGTCGCCAGTTTCTGCAAAACAAAGTTAGTACTGCAAGACGATAACTACAAGCAATCTGATTACCTACAGGAGAAGACGTTAGCAGTTAGGTGCAAACAACTCACAAAATAATATAATGATGAAAAGATGCAAACTTGACTTTTAAAGGATGCATGAGACGCTATGCAAGGATCAGGGTCATACAAAGCTAGGGTATAAATGGAACGTCATGCCAATTCAAGGTTATGCAAGGCTAAGAAAGGATCTAGATATATAGAGATAGACAGAACTGGATTGGTAGAGATAGATAGAATGATTTTCGAAAATTATTTGGATAAGAAATCAGGGTCTGCAAGCGAGATCCACATATTACAACTCTTCGAGAGTTTGATTTGGAGCGAGGAACCACCACAAATATAGAAAGCCACCACTTTGGGTAAGCTTGTCTTGAATTAAACATCTGAGCCTAGATTAGAAGGTACTTGTCTTGAATTTAGTATTTGAAGGAGCATTCGCATTTTCTTCACTGGGGAATTGATGTAGGCAAAGTTAGATATCGCCATACACCATGGGATTATCGGAGAGTCCTTCATGGACAAGGAGAGTTTGAATTGAAAAATATTAGGTTTAAATCTGTGACTCAAATAGATGTAGGTGGGAAAAAGCATTGACGTGGCTAGGTTCATACTCGAGTCTATGTCGGGAGCTAGAACGAGTATGCTTCTAAATTCTTGAAACTCAAATCATTAGACCTTCATTAATTTATTTTTATTGAAGCGATGGGACCTCGAGATGAAGATTCCTATGTATCCTAGCGGAATCAGACTATTCTTAGTTCAAGATCTGATTTTTTTTGTGCCTTAACTTTTGCCTAGGCCGCCCTTTGAGGTTTTCAACCTAGCGGGCTTGGATATACCTTGAAGAAGGAGTTAGGGTTGATATGAAAGGTTGAAAGTTTTGAGGTTTGAGGCTTTGATGAAGGTTCAATTTGTTGGGCTAACGTAAGGATTATTGTTTTGGATTATATGGTTAAGGTTTTAATGGATTGAAGGATTTGGAACGAGGAGTAGAACTTGTGTGCAAGCCCCTAGCTTAACTTTTAATTTTTGCCTTTGGCTTTTTCTATTTTGCTCTTTGCTTTGTCATTTTTTCGTACTTTGAATTTTTTCACTTTTCTATTTTTGCCTGGCATTGATTTTTTTTATGTAATGAGGCTTGCACACAAGTTTATGTGGTTTTAGGGTATTGGAAGGTTTGAAGGATATTTGTGGAGCTTTGATTTTGAAAGGTTATTTGGCTAAGGATCATAGAGGATGATGGCTCAATGGATTTTTATTTTTCTTGGTTTCATGGAGATGGTTTATGGATGATGGATTATGGAAGGTGATGGTTCTTTGGAGATGATGGAGGGAAGAGGGAAAGAATTCTTAATCCAAAGTATGTCCATTTTTCATTTTTTATTATTTTTTTATTAATCAAGGTCATTATATTGATTGAAATTTCATCATTAAATTAGAAGCATAAATGATGGTGATAGGCCAAAGAAAATAAAAATAAAACGAAATGAAAATGGAAAGGCTATGGTAAATAAAGGCTATGGTAAATAAAGTCATGTAGTGACATAGTCTCGATGGGAAAGGGCATAAACGACTTAGGGTAAGGACTATCTAACTCAACTTAGAAACTGGAAATAAAAGACTAAGCCTATTGAATGGGGATACACTGCTCAAAAGGGGTTGTTGGTGATGCAGATTCTCGTTGTAGGAAGTATTATTGTCATCGTCCATGTTTTACAGTTCATTGAAGGGATCCAACACTAGATGTTAGATAAAATTTGCAATAGAAGTTCAGGTCGTACCTTTTGGATTGTTTTAGGTATAGGGTCTAGAGTAGACCTTATAGAACTGATCGCGCCTCTATTGTGAAGGCGGTCAAAAGTAATTTCATGACTCTAAGTGAAGTCGGGGTGGTGATAGTGCGCTTGATGAGCGTTAGAGTAGGCTCAACTTTTTGTTTCTCCATTAGGAGTTTCTAAGTTATAACCTCGCGACCTATGCAGAGCATAAATTGAATGGGCCTTACTTGTAAGTTTTAAGAAATGATTTTCGAAATGATAAATGGAAATGGGATATGGAGGCTTTGAAATGGATATGGGCTTTGGAGTAGTATAGGCCTAACTATATGCATATGCAAATATGAACTGGACTATGCAAGCATATTAAACTCTATGATTGGGACTTTATGGCGATAAGGAATGTTAGCTTCGCTAGACTTAGGGGTTGCCTTTGTGAACTTAGGGGTGATTGGCTTCGCCAGACTCGATGGCTTGGGTTGTTATGAATCTAAGGGAGGAAAATCTGCGCTAAACTCGAGAATTTGGGCCGTTATGGACTTAGGGTGGACTAGCTTCGCTAGACTCAAAGGTTTCGGGCCATCATAGACTTAGGGTAGACTAGCTTTGTTATACCCGATGATTTGGGATTTTATGGACTTAGAGAGGAGTAGCTTCGCTAAACTCGAGGATTGGGCCATTATGGACTTAAGGTGGACTAGCTTCGCTTGACTATAGGATTTGAGCTGTTATAGATTGAAGGTAGGAGTAGCTTCACTGAACTCGGAGGGTGCTGTTATGGTCTTAAAGATGACTAGCTTCGCTATGGTGTCGTTATGGTCTTAAGGGTGAGTAGCTTTGCTAAACTCAAAGGTCGTCATTATGGTCTTAAGGATGACTACCCTCGCTAGGGTGTCATTGTGGTCTTAAAGTTGAGTAGCTTCGCTAAACTCAAAGGGTGTCATTATGGTCTTATGGGTGACTTACTTTGCTAGGGTGTCATTATGGTCTTAAAGGTGAGTAGATTCGTTAAACTCAAAGGGCACCATTATGGTCTTAAGGGTGACTAGTTTCGGTAAGGTACCGTTATGGTCTTAAGGTGAGTAGCTTCGCTAAACTCAAAGGTGCCATTATGGTCTTAAGGATGATAAGGCTTTGAACTTACAGAGGATAAGCAGACTAGACACTAGGGGAGACTATATAATAGGCCAAATTTTAAGCAGGTTTCATTACAAGAATTATATTTTATTAGCTTAATTGTATACTAAACTATAGTAAATCATCTTTGATAAAGGTGAATTTTAATTTCTAAAGAGAATTTGGGTTAAAGTTATATTTTGAGGAAAAAAAAAGAAGAAAGCCATTCACTTTCTCATATCTCCCGTGGCAATAGGTGGGATATGCCACATTGTTGCCTTGTTGTCAAATTTCCACCTTCCTTCAAGGAGAATAAAAGAAACCCCCAAACCCCAAAATTTTTAATTCACAGGTCTCCTCTTCCTCTCACTCCATCCTCTTCCTTGGGTTGTTGTTGCTGATTTTCGTCGGCGACAATTCTGCCGCGTTCCACCGTCCTCCAGCGTCACTGCTCCTCTGTTTTCCCACTTCTCTGCTTCATTTCTCCGGTGGCGTGTTGCTGCCGTCGCTGTCTAGGTCTACTGCCGCGATGTTCGGCAGTGTTGTGGTGTTGGTGGTGGTGTTTCACATTCTGGTATTTGTCTGATTTCACATATTGTTGTTCTTGGAAATCTGAAATTGGTTTTGCTTGTTTTGTTCCTTTGATATTTAAGAGAAGCAACATCTAATTTATGTTTACTCAAGACATAAGGTGTACTCATCTTCCTCTTCTTTATTGCAAGAACTCAAATTCTAGTTTTAATGAATTTTGTTATTCGATTTCATTAATAGATTTACCTCTTGTTATTGAATAGCAAATTTAGCTATGATAAAAGTTTGTTAAACTTAAAAATTAAATCTTTCCTCTTTATTTAATGGATTGAAGCTTAGAATGTGTATTGATGCTTCTTAAGTTAGTTTATAAAATCTGATTTTTGTAAATTATGTTGTTTGATAAAATTCTCTATGAATCAGAATGGGGTTAGTTAGAGTTAGAGATTGATGTTGTGTTTTGGATTAGTAGAATGCTTTGCATATAAGGGTTGTTTGGTTAGTTCTTGGAAGAGATTAGAAAAGTATAAGCAAGTTAAATTTCTTTATCTGAATTGTTGTAAGGATGGATGCTAATTGTCATTATTGTTCTGAGGTGGTTGTTGATGGATGACTATGAAGATGCATATGATTCAAGTTAATATGGGAATCAAGTTTTGATGCTTGGAGGTTTAGTATAATTGTTCTTGAGGTTATTCTGAAATGATTATCATAGCGAGGTAACATTTATGTTCAGCAAAAATGTATTTACATGCCCGTGTGTGTGTTATATTATATTTTTGATATTATATATCGTTTAGTCATAGCCATGGTTATAGATGCACCTCTATGAGTTAGTTGTGCATTGTTATTGAATGATTATAAAGGAATACTTTTGTTCTGTTATAGGGAATTGTTCAGGAATATTTATGTTTCTTGAAATATGATTTGATTATATATGATATGAGAAAGAGATTTTGTAATTGTTTAAGCTGGCCTAGCTTATGATCTGAGATGAATTGTGAGCAAGGTACAGGTCGAGGAAAATGATTCAGATATGAGTTAAGACCAGAGAAGGTCGAATATTCTGTTATGTTATGTTACGTTATATTCTGTCAAAACTTGTACTTGCCAGCGTTTTGTGTTAAGTGATTGAGCTATGCCAGCGATATATTTTAAAGGATTAATTCTTTTCCGAATAATTACCAAGCTTGGTTATTATATGAAAAGCGTTTTCGAGCTAAAACTGTTTTGACGGACTAAAGTAAAGTTACTGAGCTTTCCGCTCATTTTAGTTTTGTTTTTAATCTGTATTTTCTTCTGTAAATTGCAGGTTTGTGTTGGAGGCTCGAAGTGGATCAAAGAGAGAGTTTTAGTTATGAGATTGTAATTAGATTAGTGATTGAGAAGTTGTATTTAGAAATGTTCAAGTGCTTATTTAAGAATAAATCTCTTATACTATTTGGGTTTGAGTAAAGTATTATGTAATCCGATATTTAGTTTTGAAGTTGTGTTGTGGGCCCTGACCCACACGTCCAGGATCGATTTGTAAGGTTATGATTCCGCTGCGAGTAAATATATAATTCGAGGTTTATTAAGTGTTGATTGTGATTAGCGAATCTCAAGTGTGATTAGCTAGCAGCTCGGAAAGTCGGCTGTTACAGACTAGAGTTTAAACTTACATTTAGAATAAGTAGGCTAGACTCGAGATTTGCGTATGTGAACTTTAAGGAATGCTAGCTTCGCTAGACTTAGGGGTTTAGAGTTTGGACTTCGTCCTATATGGGTTTAGATTTGACTAGGGCTTCAAAAGTGATGCAAAATAGACCTATGATTGGGTTTTATAGTCCTAAAGCTTGACTAGGGCTTACATGGAGATGCAACCTTGACCAATGGTATGAATTGGGCCTAAATGGACCTAACTTTGGACTTAGTCCTATATTGGTTTGAAGTTAGACTTGGAGACGTATATGGGCTTGACATTGGAAATGCACTAGGTTTAGATTTAGATAGGAATTGACTGGGATTAGACTTAGATTAAGCCTAAGATGGTACCTAATGCAAGTGGGCCTAATATGAATGCATGAACTCAAGTTTAAATGGGCCTAATATGAATGCAAATGGATTGTAATGCACATGGGCCAAAATTAAATGCAAATGGATTGGAATTGGGTTGATTGGATTGAGATGTTTAGTTAATTAGATTGAATGGATTGGACTGCGCTTAGAATTTCGAAATTCATTTTTGAAAGGGACCCATTATTTTTATTTTTTATTGGAAAAGATGATGAATTAAGGATGAATTAATTTTGAAAAGATTTTTTTTTTAATGTGTGGTAGGATGATGATAAGTAAATATTTTCGAAAAATATTGAATAGAGGAGGTGTAGGATTGATTTTGAAAACGATATATTTTTTGAAATGGATGGAATATGATAGGATATATATGATATGGAAGATAAGATAGTGGAGGATGACATGCATGACGACTCGAACTCTAGCATGATCACTTTTCTAGCTGTACTTTTTAGGATAGACTCAACCTCAGATGATATGTGTGAAAAGATCAATTTTTATCTTTAGATTAGGTGAGTTTTGTCTGAAAAGATGACCTAAAAGTGTTCATGAATGACGATGCAAATATAAATCGAAATCCGGCAAGACAAAACTGAACTGTGGCATTGTAGGGAAGCTTGCGCCACATGCAAGAAATGTGCGCTTAGCGCACGAAGCTTGTTGTACATGGATTACGTGTGACACAAGCTTGGTGTGTTTAGCGCATTGGTTTCACGGAGTGGTTTTCGTTTCGTCGATGTATTGGTCGTTTTCCCAATGATTTCTAGCCTGATTCGAGGGGAAAGCATGTTGAACATAGCAAACAAGCAATCAATAATGTCATATAGGCAAGAATACTATGCAGTTCCAACCTAAAGTCGATATCTATACTATGATCAGACTTTGGTTAAGGCTTAAAAGGGTTTATGACCAAGAGATTAACCCCACCACTAGTAAAATAATACTAAATTGATGCGGTTCTTGAAGAGCCTGTTGCTGCGGATTTTGACACGCCACCTATTGCTGCGGTTATAAAACCACAACAATAGTTTGACCTATTACTGCGGCCTTTACAAGAAACCTCAACAACAAGGTTGGTCTCTTTTTTTTTTCATTGAACGGAAAAATGGCAGACAAGAAAAACTTTGGAACAATAGAACTAAAGTTAAAATTCGTCAATCTGTAAGTCACAGTAAATAAAACTAAAATTCGTCAATCAATAATACCATGAACCATAGAAAATTACAAACTGAAATTTGTCAATTAAAATTGAAAACAAAAATACAACAAAAATACTCCCTCTGTCCCAGAATGCTCTTTACACTTTCCTTTTTCATCTGTCCCAGAATACTCTTTACACTTCTATTTTTGGATATGACCCACTATTATTTTAATACTTCTACCTTTTAACCATTGGCCCACACTCTCTCTCCTCCAAATAAAATAATACCACTCTTACTAGTTACTACCTATCAACTCTAACCATTGGCCCACACTCTCTCTCCACCAAATAAAATAATACTACTTTTACTACCTACTAACACCTATCACATCTACTTTTTCATTAAAATAACAATTGATAACCAAACTGTAACACCCCGACAATTCTCTCTTTTCTAAAATACCTTTTTAATACAAAACATAGAGAATTATCAAAGTATTATCGCCCGTGTGAAAACGTATCGGCTTATTCAGAATTTTACAGCGGAAAACATAATAATAAACTTTATAAATAAACTTAGTCAACGACAAAGTCAACTCCTAAAACCAACCAACAAAACCAAAGTCAACTTAAAACCAAACCAAACCGACTATGTAAATATAACTCAAAAGTATTGTAAATAAACTACACAAGCTCTCCAAAATCCCGATCCCAATGATGCATCATCTTCAAACCTGTAGATGGATAATGCACTATTGATCCCTAGAGACTGCTCACCGAAATGGGTCATCACATGATCAATAAGGCAAAGCCATGATCAACATACACAACAAAAGCACGTAATCAGCAAAGCCGAGTACTACATACTAAACAAGTAACAATCCTAACATGATACTAATAAATAGTAGACAAGAATAAATATTAGTATAATAACTTGCAGACAACTTTTACTGAACTAAGCTTTCACAACATTTTTATTACTTTAAAAGGAATAGTCAATGGACCGAGTTGTCTAACTAAATCCAGTCTTCCCTTTGGAAGACGAAAACGAAATACGGGCGCGACTCCGTATTCCCATGACCTACGATATCGAGGAACCTTTTTAACTGAAAAATAGGACACAGTGATCAATCCGGCCCCAGAAAAAGCCATGGCCCGCTCACCATGTACCCCAACTCCTAATTGTCCAACACTTCAGACGTGCACCAGTCTAAAGCTATTGCTATCCAGTTTCACTTTACATGATTTACCAGTTATTTCTTGTTGTGACTCACAAGCAACACAAATAATAAAATCAACAAACAATCACAACTTTCTTTTTATCTTAGGATTAGATAAGTGATCACACAACTTAACAATCCAATATCAATTTCACTTTAATCCAATCTTTCTTATTTGTTGATCCTAGCCAACAACCAACTTACCTTTCATAGGTATAAAATATCAACTTACCAAATAAGGCCCTCGGTCCTTATAAAGCAGTGAAATACTCAAAAGGGAACAATGATCAATCATGATCTAATACTAATAAATATATTAATTCCCCCATGTGAATTAATAAAAATAAAGTTCCCAACCAACATGCTTGCATCAATCTTCCATACAAACATGATATCAATCTCATAATATAAATCTCATATTCAACATGTTCACACAATAGCATCAAACATGCAAAATCCAACATAATAGATATCATATATGAACTGAACATAATTCCTATATATGATACTACATAATTCTCCTTCTTAAATCATGATACTACATCAACCAACACATAGGTATGTACGTACCTTGTGTAGACAAATGGAGATGCCACTATAACAGACTTAAAAATCCCTTAGAGAGAATTCTCCGCCTAATATAACCAATATAAATCCATAATTAATCCTTCATGAATTTACAGCAATAATAAAATACTTTAAACCCTTCTTAAAAGTGTTTAAAAACATTTCCCATCATTAAAACTTACTTAGTACAACCTCCTAGTATAGTACTACTATACTAGATGATTAAAAACCCTTAAAACTCATGTTTAAAACATAAAAACTCCATCAACAATACTCTTTCCAAAATTCCAGCAACTTATAAATTATTAAAACTCCCTTTAAACATACTTAAACATGCTTAAATTCATAATTTAAATCAATTTCATAGTTTATAACATGCTACTATGATTTTCCAATCTCTAACACCCTAAAAATCCATGCTTTGATATTTTTAAACCCTATTTTAACATAACAAGTAAATCTGAAATTTTATTTCTTCAATACATAATTTATATAATCTTAGATTCATAATCAAATCATCAAATAACAACTTTTAAACATAAACTTATTAAAACAAACCCTAAAAATACAAACTTTACATTAAAATAAAAACTTGAGGAGGAAGAAATAACAACTAACAAAAGAAGAGGAGGAAGGGACGCGCGGCACGAGGGCGGCGGCGGCGGGCTGCCGGCGGTCGGCTGCGGAGAGGAACGGCGAGGAGGAGAAGGCCGAAGAGGAAGAGAGAGAAAAGAAAGAAGAGGAGGGCCGAAAAGTGAGGGAGAAGGAGGAGAGAGAAAATAATGTGTGGGGGAAATTTTAGGGTTTATGGGGTTTAAATAGTTTTCCCTTTATGGGCTTAGGGAAAATGTAAAAGGGCTAGGATTATAAATCATTTTCCTAATCTAAGAGTGTTTGGGCTCCTTACACCCAAATAGAAATCCTTTTCTAAATCCAATAAGTATTTCAAACATTTCAAATACTTTTCAAAGCATGACTTTAATTAAATATTTGACTTAAATAAATCATTAAAATAATTTCTTTGACTTTCAAATAGTCAACCTTAAAGAAATAAATCGTTAAAATACTAAAATATATTTAAATATAAATAATTATACATTAAAATATATTTATAAAACCCATAAATTTACGGGGGATTACAGTCTACCCCTCTTAAAAGAAGTTTCGTCCCGAAACTTGACACAAAAACACACACATTTTCAAAAGTTTTTAACTCAACTCTCAAAGGAGAAATAGTTGTGACACTCATGTGCACTCTTTTTCCATCTTAAAACAATTGTGTTACTCATGAACACCTTTTCTAGTGCGGAGAATCTATTTATTTTGCACCAATATGTGCAAATCGCCAAAATAAGAATAAAAATGCATAAAAAATACCATAAAAATAGGTAAAAAGCGCGAAATTCTATCGCTTTCTACCCCCCTTGAAGAAAATGAGTTACGCCCTCGTAACTCACCTCAAGGAATAAATCTGGATACTTCTTCTTCATTTCAACTTCGGCTTCCCACGTTGCCTCTTCGGACTCATGGTTCGACCAAAGCAGTTTCACGATATTGACATCCTTATTGCGTGTACTACGCACGTTCTTATCAAGAATTTTCACAGGCCTTTCCTCATATGTGAGGCTACTATCAAACTGGATTATCTCAGGCTCCAATACATGACGCTCATCAGGGATATAACGCTTGAGTTGGGAAATATGAAACACATCGTGCATCTTCTCGAACTCCATTGGCAAAGCCAACCTATAAGCTACCTTCCCAATTCTTTGTAGAATCTCATATGGACTTACATATTTGGCACTTAATTTGCCCTTTTTCCCAAATCTCATCACACCCTTAGTTGGTGATACTTTCAGAAACACTTTATCACCCACTTCGGACTCATCTTCTCTTTGCTTCAAATCGGCATAACTCTTTTGCCTATCTTGAGCAGCTTGAATTCTAGCCTGAATCATCTTCACATTCTTGACGGCCTCCTCAATGAATTATGTCCCCAATACTATATTCTCGCTAAAATCATTCCAGCAAATGGGACTTCTACACTTTCTTCCATACAACGCCTCAAAATGAGCCATTTTTAATACTCGCATGATAAGTATTGTTATACTACCTCTAAGGATTGAACCTACCCCATTGGTCTCTTATGATCTATCTTCACTTTCTTACAGGCTAGACATTTTGACACGAATTCAGCGACCTCACACTTCATATTCGGCCACCGGTAGATATCCTTAAGATTATTATACAATTTATCACCCCAAAATCTACTATCCCCAGACTTTTAATAACAGATGACGAAATAAACAAATAGGTCGCTAGATCCCCTTTACAATCTCTATCAGGGTGGTTCTTACTACGTACACTTCTTACAGTTGTAACTCCTCTTAGACTGGCCCTTATTATTGACCATTTCTTCCTTGGAAATTTCCATTCCCATTTCTATTCTTCTAAAAGTTTCCCTGAATTCCTCCAGCATTGAAATCCTCTCTTTTCTCACCCACTACAGTATTCTTCTTATCACGCCTCGACTGAAGACCATAAATAAGGGCGGCTCTTCCATACACAACATCTAAGGACACAAATGTCTCATCACCTAAGCCCAATCGGATTTCCTCAGTCAAACCTTGCTCAAATCTTTGAGCCTTTAGCTCTTCAGTAGCTACTACCTCAGGTGCAAACCTCGATAGTGCTATGAACTTACGTTAATGCTCAGAGATAGACATAATCCCCATCCTAAGGTTTATGAATTTCCGAGACTTTTGTTTTATCATAAAAACAGGGTAAAATTTTCCTCTTAAAGCAGCAATAAAGGAATCCCAATTAAACCCTTCCACCACACTAAGTCTATTTCCATTTTCTTTCCACCATAAGTCATCCTCATCTTTCAAATACAATCTAGCTTGACCTACTTTACAGCTCCAAAAATCTTTTCAAACTCCCTAATCCAACTTTCTAAGAAGGTAGGGTCAGCTTGCCCCTTAAAGTGCGGTGGCTTAATCTTAGCTAGTCTTTCAAACATGTCCCCAATAGGATCGGGACGCTCAGCTCATTCACGAGTCAAATTCTCCGCCAATAGGCGAATAGCAGAAGCTAAATCGTTATCGTTGTTAGCCATTTTACTACGCGACCTAAAGTTTTAACATAACTCTACTCTAGGTTTCGATACATAACTTGCATGTCATTCTCTATGAAGGCAACATTTGATTTGACCATAAAGATCGCATCAACATACAATTTCTCATGAAGTTATAATCATATCACATAATAAATCATCATGGAACATATAATCATTTTCACATCAAGAATAACACATGTGAGGATAAAATTCAATCACAACAATAAGCTAAAATAAAAAAATATTCCCTTTCACGTGCCAAAATAAATTCTTGCTCACTTGGGTAGCTAAATCTTTACTTTTATTCCTCAAACGATAATAAGAATATTTTTCCAATCCAAAATAACCAACTTATTCCTCGACAATATCAAGATGTTAAAGAAGGAAATTTAAACCATTGTAGCTTAGCTACTTATTCAACTACTAACCTTAGAACATAAATAAATACTCTATGGAGTTACATTATTATTCCTATCCTTATTTTCTTTATACTTTTATGGAGTACACATTTCATCCTCAAAGTCTCCAGAGTCTCCACTATAATAATAATAATAATAACATGGATTCCTAGGTCTAGTAGATCTTCGAATCCTTTTGGGTTGATGTCCATCCTCGTCCAACTCTGAATCACTCACATCGCTCAGATAAGATCTCCAAGTAATACTATAGATGTCCTTTCAGGTTTGCCCTCTAGTACGATCAAACTCCTGAATAACCTCATCATTGCTATCAGGAATGCTTACTTTCAAAACACAACACGTAATGATCTCTAGACTGGTGTAGCTCTCACTATCAAACTCTCCATCATACTCATCATCACTCAATACAATTGGGTTGTAGTAGCTCCCTACTCGAATATTCTCTCTATCAAACATGTCTAGAGATCCCATAACAGATGAATACTACCTCTATAAGCAAATTATACTCTCACTTAGCGTATATTCCCAACAATAATAAGCAATAAGCAAGAATAACAGAAATATAAAGCATAGGAATAACATAACAGTTAGCAGGGAAGAAAAATATAATCATGCTGAACTAACTATTTAATGCAGACATATAATGTTTCTATCTTATATGCCCATCCTATACTACCCATCTCTCACAAAATAATCAAAATAAGCTAGAGTATTAAAATAATTCAAATAAATAAATAATTTCGAATTTATAAAGGAACCGAAAAAAAATTGAAATAAATTAAAGAAAATTAACTATAATAGTTCGAAATTTTCGAACACAATAAAAATTTTCGGACCCTTTGAAAAAAAAATTAATTCGAACTGAAATAAAATATTTTAAATCTTGAAATCTTGAAAAAAAAAACTTTCGAAAGGTAATTTGAACACAATGAATAAGTGGGAGCTCAATTCTAAGAAATTCATTTTAAGTAACTAGCTAGTTAGGCGCCTAAAACTTAGAGTTGGCACGAAAGGCCAATAAAACCTAAAGCTCCAACATACCACTTTGTAACACCCCGATAATTCTCTCTTTTCTAAAATACCTTTTTAATACAAAACATAGAGAATTATCAAAGTATTATCGCCCGTGTGAAAACGTATCGGCTTATTCAGAATTTTGCAGCGGAAAACATAATAATAAACTTTATAAATAAACTTAGTCAACGACAAAGTCAACTCCTAAAACCAACCATCAAAAAATCCGACCCCGGTCACCATGTACCCCAACTCCTAATTGTCCAACACTTCAGACGTGCACCAGTCTAAAGCTATTGCTATCCAGTTTCACTTTACATGATTTACCAGTTATTACTTGCTGTGACTCACAAGCAACACAAATAATAAAATCAACCAACAATCACAACTTTCTTTTTATCTTAGGATTAGATAAGTGATCACACAACTTAACAATCCAAGATCAATTTCACTTTAATCCAATCTTTTTTATTTGTTGATCCTAGCCAACAACCAACTTACTTTTCATAGGTATTAAATATCAACTTACCAAATAAGGCCATCGGTCCTTATAAAGCAGTGAAATACTCAAAAGGGAACAATGATCAATCATGATCTAATACTAATAAATATATTAATTCCCCCATGTGAATTAATAAAAATAAAGTTCCCAACCAACATGCTTGCATCAATCTTCCATACAAACATGATATCAATCTAATAATATAAATCTCATAATATAAATCTCATATTCAACATGTTCACACAATAGCATCAAACATGCAAAATCCAACATAATAGATATCATGTATCAACTAAACATAATTCCTATACATGATACTACATAATTCTCCTTCTTAAATCATGATACTACATCAACCAACACATAGGTATTTACGTACCTTGTGTAGACAAACTGAGATGCCACTAGAACAGACTTAAAAATCCCTTAGAGAGAATTCTCCGCCTAAAATAACCAATATAAATCCATAATTAATTCTTCATGAATTTACAGCAATAATAAAATACTTTAAACCCTTAGTATTTAAAAACCTTTACCATCATTAAAACTTACTTAGTACAACCTCCTAGTATAGTACTACTATACTAGATGATTAAAAACCCTTAAAACTCATGTTTAAAACATAAAAACTCCATCAACAATACTCTTTCCAAAATTCCAGCAACTTATAAATTATTAAAACTCCCTTTAAACATACTTAAACATGCTTAAATTCATATTATGTCATTATGATTAAATACAAGAGAACATTTTTTCTAGAGAAAGGGGCTCTCCCTTCTCTCTAGAAATCCTAAAGCCCCAAATTTCAGAAACCCTAACACCCCAAATCTCAGAAATTTTGCTAAGCCGCCGCTCTCTTCTTCCTCTTTCCCATCAGATCTAGCTACTTCTATCCTCTTCCATGGCTATCTAGTCCTTTGCTGGTCATTTCTTCTTGTCCTCAGTCGGACTACTTCTTCTAGTCTCTCCATTTCTCCTTCTTTGGTGGGCCTGCGCTTCGCTGGCGATTTCCTCGCGTTTGCGAAGCCAGCGGCTTCATCGTCAAGGCTTTCTTTGGGCAAGCGCTGGCGGTGGAGATTTGTTCGTCGATTTCGGGTGAGGGTTCGCTGCTGGGCTACGGGCTGCGGGCTACGGGCTTCGGGTTCGGGCTCCTCTCCTGAATATTCTCCTTCCAGTTCGGGCTTCATTGCTCGTGTTCAGTTTGTGCTCGCGGTGGTTCGTGGTCGCCGGTGTCTCGTTGGCGGTGATCGTGTTCGCGTTTTAGTTGGTTGTTGGGTTCTATTTCTTTTTCATGTTTTATGTATTTTTCTGTTTTATTTAGTTCTTGTTTTTTAGTTGATTAGTTTTGTGTTGATCTTATGGCCTCAAGTAATTGTGCTTCTCTTGTGAAGATTTGGGAGCTTATTCATTTTCGGTGGTGTTCGTCTTGCCCCCCGCGAAGGGTTCGACGTCGATCTGGGCCTGGGGAGATGGCGTGAGGCCGCGGCGGAGCATTTACTCGAGTTCCTTAGTGCTCCTTTTTTCTTCGTTATTTCTGTACTTGATGCTTATTGTAACCACCCTTAGGGGTGCTTTAGGGGGTGTCTCTTGTGTAGACACCTCCTAGTTTTCTCTCCTTATCAAAAAAAAAAAAAAAACATGCTTAAATTCATAATTTAAATCAATTTCATAGTTTATAACATGCTACTATGATTTTCCAATCTCTAACACCCTAAAAATCCATACTTTGATATTTTTAAACCCTATTTTAACATAACAAGTAAATCTGAAATTTTATTTCTTCAATACATAATTTATATAATCTTAGATTCATAATCAAATCATCAAATCACAACTTTTAAACATAAACTTATTAAAACAAACCCTAAGAATACAAACTTTGCATTAAAATAAAAACTTGAGGAGGAAGAAATAACAACCAACAAAAGAAGAGGAGGAAGGGACGTGCGGCACGAGGGCGGCGGCGGCGGGCTGTCGGCGGTCGACTGCGGCGAGGAACGACGAGGAGGAGAAGGCCGAAGAGGAAGAGAGAGAAAAGAAAGAAGAGGAGGGCCGAAAAGTGAGGGAGAAGGAGGAGAGAGAAAATAATGTGTGGGGGGAATTTTAGGGTTTATGGGGTTTAAATAGTTTTCCCTTTGCGGGCTTAGGGAAAATGTAAATGGGCTAGGATTATAAATCTTTTTCCTAATCTTAGAGTGTTTGGGCTCCTCACACCAAAATAAAATCCTTTTCTAAATCCAATAAGTATTTCAAACATTTCAAATACTTTTCAAAGCATGACTTTAATAAAATATTTGACTTGCATAAATTATTAAAATAATTTCTTTAACTTTCAAATAGTCAACCTTAAAGAAATAAATCGTTAAAATACTAAAATATATTTAAATATAAATAACTATACATTAAATATATTTATAAAACCCATAAATTTACGGGGGATTACACAAACAACAACTTATCATCTAAAACTACGTGCCCTGATAAGTGTCAAGAGTATTTTGGGACGGAGGGAGTAACTTTTAAAAAGCTCCAAAGACTCCAACTTTAGATCTAATAGAATCAAGAATGAACAAGACAAACAACCTCTAATTACAAAAAATATCAAAACTAAGAAGAACTCCGACGGTTTTTCTCGATTTTACTGCTATTTGTTCAAGTACTTTTTGCTCGATTTTTTCAAACTTCAAATCTACTTTTTGTTCGATTTTTCTTCAACTTTCTTCAAGCTTTGACCTTCGGTGGCTGCTTGTGCTTACTTCGACTCCGCAATGAGAGACAACGAAGGAGTGAGAGAAAGTTGGCATGTGCTTACTCCGGCTCTGGCAGTGAGAGAGAGCAACAGACTGAGAGATAATGAAGGACTGAAGATCGTGAACGGGCGGGAGAACGAAGGATCTGGAGAGAGAACGAAGGACTGAACAACGAGAACAAAGAGACAACAAAGGAGTGAGGAGAGAGAACGAAGGACTGAAGAACTAGAACTAAGAGAGAACGAAGAAGTGATGAGAGAGAACAAAGAGAGGGTTGAAGGAAGATGAACGAATAGAGGGTTGAAGTAGTGAGGAGAGAGAGAACGAAGGAAGATGAAGAAAAGCTGGAAACGGCGTCCAGCCGACCAACTTAACAAGGAAAACCCTAGCTAGGCGCCTTCTATTATTAATTAAAAAAGTCTATTGCTGCGGTTTCCTTTAGAAACCACAAGTAATAGGTTATATTTTTACTCTTTTTTCAATTTTCTCGCATATTATTGCTGCGTATGGATAAAACCGCAATAATTCAATAGCAGCAATATACAATTATTCTACTACTGCACGTTTCATACCTTTGCTTAAAAAGGTGGCCACGTGTAAGACGCACTCCAGTCTCAAGTCAGGAACAAGAGAACAATGCCATGGTTGGGTAGTTTATTATGACTAAGATCCAACACTATCGTTCAGGAAGCTTTATGGAAGGACAAACCACAAACCCCCCGGGGTGACCTCAAGCATAGAACATGCGCTAATTAGAACGGACGTTTGTCCTTATAGTGTCCTAGAGAAATAACCACGCATATGCAAAACTGTAATGTTATACAAAAGTATAAAACAAGTATGAATCGTATTTTTCTAGTTTCACCCAGTCATTAAAAATTAATTTTTAAATCATCCCTGGTGAAGTCGCCTAATTGTAGGCGTGTTTTTATTGCCTACGCGGGAAGAGCAAGTATTTGATTACCTCATTGTAAAGGCTTTATTGAAAAACGTTTTGAAGTCGCCAACAAGTCTTTAAAGGAAGACTCATAAACCTAATTGGATACTGGAAAATCGTAGGGACAACTTAGTGACTTATCCAATGTAGATTTCCCCGTCATGACTCCATAAATGGTCAATGAACCAAAAATTAAGTTTGGGGTGAGGGTACGAATATGATCAGGAATCAAATTCGCCCATTGATGGTCTCTACTTATTAACGATTCATGTCATGATTTATGCAATTAAACAACCACATACTATAATAATGCAATATAAAATTAATTTATGTTGGTTCATTAAACACATAAAGGACTAATTTTATGCAATCAAATTACAGGAAACCTAATCCAATTGTCCAAGTTATTTGAATTTAGCATTGAAACATTTATTTAGATATTTGATTAGCAAAAATAAACATGTGAGGTGATGAAAGCATTAAATCAAATAAGCATGCATATGAATATGGATAATATGTATAGAAAAATAAATAAAGAGAAGAGTAGATATTAGAATATACAAGCAGCGTTAATTTCCTTGAGATCTACATTATTACAAATATATTGTTAGTACAAAAGGAATTAAATTGGAATTGACTCTCAGGAAAGTATACCTTTGTCGTCTAGGTCTTGTCTAACGGTCTATAGGATGAACACTCTTGAAGCTTCAGTGCAAATCAATGGAGTTTAAATGTATATTAATTAATGTGTTTGAATGAGTGTTGTAAGTGTTTGTATGTGTTGAATGTGCATTATAAAGTGTTGAAGTCGTAGGAAAAAAGTTTGTAAAATGTTCGAAGAAAGCACAACTACTTATAGGCAAAAGAAACCGAAAACGACGCGAAGAGATAGAGTAAAACTGCGCATCTAACGCACAGCTCGTGCGCTAGGCGCACGGCTTTTGCGCTAGGCGCATTCGGCATGTGAGTTTTTTGTTTATGTGTATGGCATCGACGTTGCGCGCGCAATATGTTACGTCGACGCAACGTTGATCTGGTCGGTTTTTGATCGTTTTAAGATTCTTTTTTATCTTTTGATGAAACTTATCCTTTGAAATATAAAATTAGCTATCTTTAGGAATAAAAGTCTGATTTTCGAAATATCCTTTAAGAATTAATTATCGAGATTAATTAATAGTAAAATATTAAAAATATAATTAATTATCAGGAATAATTCGTTAGGCCTTAAAATTGGCTTTGAATTTGATAAATAGACTTTATGTTTTAGAAACACTTTTGGGCTTATCTTGTTTTGTTGCTCTTCCTTTGCAATAGACCAATTAGGACGACGATACATTTCATCATTGGGTCTATAGTGGGTGAAATCAATTTAAAAATGCCATTTGGAATAAATTATTTTGTTATATATATATATATATATATATATATATATATATATATATATATATATATATATATGATGATGTATTTTTTGACAACTTTTTCTTTTATAAATAGTTTTTATCAAAAGGTTAAACCGTTGGATAATGTTTCCTTTTGCAATGGTAAGATACTAACTAACTTAAGGGGGCGTTTGGAATCAACACCGTAAACGAAATGGAAAGGATTTGGATAAGGAGGGGAAATGGTAATAATAAGTGTTACCTTTAATAGTTGTTTGGTATCCTAGTGGAATGGAAACAATTAAGAAGTTTATGGTTGAGAAAGGAACTTTAATTTGTTTCCACTAGTTTGACAAGGATAATAAATGGGGGGAGTGTGTTACCTTTTGGAAACGGTATTTGTTACTTATAAGTCATACCAAACAATTAGAAATGAAAACACTTATTTGAACCTGTTTCCTACATTAAAATTTTCTATACCAAACACCCCCTAAGTCTCAAACACTAGATTGAAAATTTGGAATTTCCTTTGAAGCAGCACGTTGGCCTTAGTCGGAAGCAATGGGTGGGACAGAGATGCATTACTGGATTCGAGCTTCTTCTGCTGATTTTACAGGCACTCATCCTCATGCTCGAAGGTATCATACTTCCCACCTTTCCACTAAGTCAACGACAACCCAAAATGATTAAGGGTCGGCTAACCTGAATCGTCATAAGTAATTGTTTCAGTATTAGTCGCATATTATGACTCAGTTACAGCAATTAGTAAAATATAAGAACTCGTAAAAATTTGGAGTTTAAATATGCTAATTCTTTTTGTTTGATTTGGGGTTGTTGAATGATCAGTGGGCACAGCGCTGTTAATATTGTAAAATCTAAAATCGTGATTTTTGGAGGCGTCGTTGATAAACGTTTCCTCAATGATATCACAGTTTACGATGCTGGTACTTTCTCTCTCTCCTTTTCTCGCTTTTTTTTTTGTGTCTGTGAGATTGGTTTTGGTGGGTTATTAAAATTGTTCTTGTTTTTGGAAAATTTGACATGGGTAATCTGATTTTGGGTGACTAACAAAATTAATCTGAGTTTATTCTATTACAAGAATGGTCCGAAGGCTAATATTGGGATTGTTGTAAATATAGTGGAATTTGGGATTACTTTTGTTTATGATGTTGGAATTATGATAATAGTTCTAGTTTATGGATTATCATTTATCCAAATTAAGTTGGACAAACTGAGGGGTGGCGCTGGATTCTAAACCCTGTGTGTTGTAAGTAGGGGTGTAAGCGGACTGCGAAAAGTCCAGAGTCCAATCCAGTCCAGTCCAAACTTGTCGGACTGGACTGGACTGAAAATTTTTCGGACTGGACTCGGACTCAAATTTTCGAGTCCAAATATTTTCGGACTGGACTTGGACTCACCCCCTTTGGAGTCCAATAAGTCCAGTCCAGTCCAAAAATATTTTTATATCTAATATATATTTAATATATATATATAATGTATATAAAAAAAAATTATTGATACTATTTTTAAAATTTTGGAGTTTTCAACCTTCTCTCTCTAAATATTTCAACTGGCGCTAGAAAATTTCACTTGGCGCCAGACAATTTCACTTGGCTCCATTTGTTAAATAAGTAAATGATACTAGCAGTATTGCAGTAGTAGGCTAGTAGCCGACTAATTCTATCTCACTTCACTCCTCACTACTCATTTCCTCTCACTCTTTCATTTTCTTTCTACCTCGATGTCTCGATTCTCGCATTCTCTATTTCTCTCTCAGATTATATTCTCAGTCTCTCTGCTTCCTCTCAACTTAGATCAAGTTAGGCATCTAATTCAACTTTTTATTCATAGTATTTTACTTTAATTTAAACTTTCAATCTAATTTGTGGACATTGATAATTGAATCAGATGTCAAATGCTCAAGCATCTCAAAAAACGTTGTGAATCATTGAATCTAAATTGGGGAAAAAAAAAATATTCGGACTGGACTGGATTCGGACTCAAGAAAAAATTATCGGACTGGACTCAAAAAATATTTGGACCGGACTTGGACTCAATTTCTCGAGTCCAAAAAACTTTGGACTGGATTTGGATTTGGCAAAGTCCAATCCAATCCAATCCACTTACACCCCTAGTTGTAAGGCATTATCATGAATATCGAAATTGGCATTCGAGATTAAAACTGTATGTTAGAGTGCATTATTATGAATATCTTTGTGATTAGGAGAGCGTATTTTTGTAATGCGTTTGTGCATTGTATTCTATGTACATGATATCACTACATTCAATAGTTGCATATGCTATCTTGGGATGTTTGGAAAAAGGTTGTCAACTTGTAACCTCATGCATTAAACTTAAGTGATGACAACTTTCCCCGAGTCATGTACTCATGGACAAAGGTACTTTTGTTGTTTGGGGGCTCAACTCTTTGGATTGACTGTCCTTGATCTCGAGTAATCCTTTTTAATGCGTCAGGTAAGCTATGATGCATTATAGGGTTTAAGGTTGAGTTACTATGCACATGAAGACATAAGAGAGAACAACTTGCAAGATAGTGGTATAGCGCATTGCTGGCTCCCATGATCTTGCCTGGTTCACAGCTCCCAGGCAGAATGTTCAGTTTTGGACCTCCACGACCATGGCCAGATATAGGCTCTCGTGGCACCATTCACCCACGACCATGGGGATGGGGACTCTGATCTGTGCCCGGAGGTTCTGATTTAGCTCGTGCTTATAATTTTTCATTGCCACCTAATTTGATTTTAGCCCTTGAAATGTTATCCAATGGCTCTTATTGTTATCTTTTTTGTTCTTGTTGAAATCTGATCATCACCTTAACTAAAACAGTTACGGTTTTATGATTGGACTTTGCATCATGCCCTTACTTAAATGTGTGATGGGAACGAGCATGGAAATAGCTCAACTATAATAAATGTCTCTTAGTAAAATCATGTTATATCTTTATTTGAAGGTGTTGGGACAACCCGACAGCAATTCACGAACAAAGGAAGTATGTTTCCGAATATCGAATGTGTCTTGTCTCTGCCTTAACACATGCCTTCTTCTCTCAGATTATGTTGTCAATGTCTGCTGTCCTTCTGCTATTCTCACATTAGCTCTTCATTGATACAGATAATAAGCTGTGGTTTCAGCCTGAGTGCAGTGGCAGCGGTTCTGATGGACAGGTCGGTCCAAGTCCCAGAGCATTTCATGTGGCTGTTGCTATTGACTGCCATATGTTTATATTTGGTGGGCGTTCAGGTGCCAAAAGGTTTGTGCACTTTGTTTAAGAGTTTCCTCTGTGTTACTTTACTTTTGCTTCTAACTGTTTAATATTTATATCTCAGGCTCGGTGACTTTTGGGTATTGGACACAGGTTAGGCCTTTATTATTGTTGAGGATTCTCTGTTTGCATCAATGGACATGCACTAGATGTGATTTGGACTTTTCAGAATGACCAGACTTTGTATATGCCTCCATGTGATTTGGACTTTCTCTACTGCTCAAACAATCACCGATTAAACTACTTGTCTCTATCAGATATATGGCAATGGTCAGAATTGACGAGTTTTGGGGACTTGCCTCCGGCGCGCGATTTTGCTGCTGCTGCACCTATAGGAAATCAAAAGATTGTCATGTGTGTCTTAATCTTAAGTCCATGTCCATTTGTCACTTCAGTGATGCAATTATAATCCTGCCTTCAATTTATTGTAGGTATGGTGGCTGGGATGGTAAGAAGTGGCTGTCAGATGTGTATGTTTTGGACACAAGTAACTCACTTTTCCATGGAACTGGTCCTTATATCCCCTTCCATCTTTAACTGGAGCTGAATTGACCTTTTTTTTGTTGTGGCTGGCATTATTGCGCTATGCACATGAATAGTATCACTAGAGTGGATGGAGCTCTCAATTTCAGGGACAGTGCCTCCTGCTAGATGTGGTCATACTGCTACTATGGTTGAGAAACGACTGTTAGTCTATGGTGGAAGAGGTGACTTCCTTTTTAAATTTGCATAAATATGTGCTGACATCTCCTTGAGACTCCCCGACTTTGTACTAGGGAGTAAAATGCACACATGAGGTCCTCAAGACTATTCTAGGAAGTTTACTTGTGAACTTTCCCTAGAACTATTTGGGTTTTACGAGATTTTATTGAAAAGATTCGTTTTTCTTTGTTTGTTAAGTTCATTTGCTTTTCTTTGAGGACTTCTTGTCCCCTTTTATCTATTCTTCTTTCTTCCCATGCCTTAGTGACCCATATTTTCTTTTCCTGGAAAAACGTTGTGCCTTCCAAGCTTTCTTATGTTGCTTTGAGGTTTACCATATTGGAATGTGGTTGAGGGAAAGCTTGCAATTATCTTGCCTTTTGGTGTCAATTATGTCCCACAATGTTTCACTGTGATTCGAAGAGATATCCTTGTTTTATGTGACTTTGGTGCTTCACTTGACAAGTCTTATTACTTATTATCCTGCACACGATCGTGATAGGTCCTAGTTAATCTGAAGAAACCCGCTATCAAATGCTTATTGGAATTATTAGATTTCATCCATAAAGAATAATGAGACAAGAAACTTTCTACTACTAAATGTGTTTTACTTATACTTCTAATTCTTTCGATTTATTGAAGATAATTTAGCTACTTGTTATCTATTATGTTGGAGTTGCTCGAGATTACCTATCTATGGACTTTTGCAGGTAGCAGTGGAATTGTGGGGGACTTTTGGGCTTTAAAGGGGCTCATAGAGGAAGGTATATTGCTGATCAATCTTTTACTTTCCTGTTCATTGGACCTGTCCTCTATTCCCCCCATTCCACTAAAAGCTCGAAACCGTAGCATTTAATGACACAATATTGTTAGTCAAATTCTAGGTGGACGATTTTTGTGGGATGGTAACACAAAAGCAATATTTTATAATAGCTTATGAGGGATGTTTGTTACTCTGTTCCAGTCCTAAAGCAATATTTTGTACTAATTTATGGGTTTTATTTCCAGTGTAAATTTTAAGTTTTACATTCATATTTTTGGTAGGTAAGGTAGTAGCCCTTATTGGTGAGTCCTTGTGATAGATTGGTATAGGGGGAGGGGTAATATGGGTAGTACAATTTAATTAAGTTGGCTTGGAGAGTAAGTAAGTAAGTTAGCTCTATAAATAGAAGAAATGAGTGATAGGACAGGTTATGAAGAAAATATGGGAGAAGTTTATTGTAGTAGTTAGCTTTGGGAGTGTGACCAAGTCACTCGAAAACTTGGCAATCTATCCTTTATTTTCTGTTATTTCCATTATTATCAATCAAATATCATCATCTTTTTCCTTATTTTTACCGCCTAAATTAGTCATTTCATTACAAATGGTATCAGAGCAGTACTATTCTGGGGTACTGACCTGCTGATTTTTGAAATTCAAAAAAAAAAAAAAAAAAAATTCTGCAATGTAGTTTGCCGGAAAATGTGCTGCACAACAAATGGACATATGGATCCAAGAGGAGTTTGCTCACATCACAAGCAAAAGAGATCGAGGTATATCGGACCCCAAGGAGGAGCGGAGAATCCGGCAAGAGTTACAACTTCCGGAGTTTGATGGAAGAAATTATGATAACTGGATTGAGGATTTGGAGGATTTCTTCCATTTCTTCCAGTTAAGTGAGGAAGCTAAGTTAAAAGCTGCCATCAAATGTGCTGCACAACAAATGGACAAATGGATCCAAGAGGAGTTTGCTCACATCACAAGCAAAAGAGATCGAGGTATATCGGACCCCAAGGAGGAGCGGAGAATCCGGCAAGAGTTACAACTTCCGGAGTTTGATGGAAGAAATTATGATAACTGGATTGAGGATTTGGAGGATTTCTTCCATTTCTTCCAGTTAAGTGAGGAAGCTAAGTTAAAAGCTGCCATCATATGTCTTCACAAAGACGCGCTGGGGTGGTTCGAATCGGAAAACCGGCGACTACGATTCTATGATTGGCAGGAGCTGAAGGACCAGGTTATGCTCTACGTCGGTTTTTCGCAGGTGGTTTCCTGGCAGACACAACAAACTCCGACAAGATTCAGCAGCAAGGGTAGTGGATGCTTGGTACCACAAGAAGAAAACCAAGATCTGGAGAAAAATGGTGGTGGTAATTACCCAACCTTTGTTACTGGTCAAAAGATGGTGGGATTAGATGAAGGGGTGATTGTCATTCCAAATCATTGTGGAGGTTGTGGCTCGCGTGGTGGTTTTGGTGGTGGTCCTAGAATTCCGACGGGTGGTGGTCTTCATGTTTTTGAAGGTAAGAAATCGAGAGGGAATGGGGCTGGACTGAGCAACAGTTCACCTGAAGAAACGTTCGAGATGGGGGGGTGCAAACGGCAGTGGGTCCGGTGGTGGCCCAGGTTTGTTGATTTCCAGCTTGGTTACAGGTTCTTGCAATGGGGACGAGTCTAAGGGTGTGATAGACTCTTTACCGCCGGAGGTGGGTGAGAGACAAGCTGACTTTTCTGGAGGTTTTATCGGTGGTGGTCGAGTCGGATTTGTTGGTGGAGGAGCGAGTGGATGTTACAACCTCAAATTTGAACCGACGAAAGGAGAATTTGAGCGAGGTGGTTCTGGAAATAGCGGATCTGGTGGTGGTCCTGGTTTCTTCGCCGGAGAAAGGCATGGTGGTGGAAGACGAAGGTGGCTTTTCCATGGAACTGTCAAGAAGGTACCAGACCCAGAGAGAGAGAGTGAAAGAGAAGTGTGTTGGGGAAGATTTGCTGAGTCACTAGTTGGCTTGCAAAGAAAGCCAACTTCAGAAAATATCATTAAGGGCACTTTTGGAATTACACAAAAGGTTGGTATAGCAAATACACCTACACGTGCCTGGGAAAAACATATGACAGAAGAATATTCAAATTGTATCTCACCTCCAATGCTGACTTAATAAATGAGGTCAGTCATTTACCTGGACTCACAAAGCAAGAATTTGGGCCTACTCACTTTTATCTCAACGTCTTGGACTTAAAGCCCAAAATAGGCTCAACTGAAATGGGCACCATTTTTCTATGTGTTTTCCTCCCTTGTTGTGATAAGAGAAGGCCCAGGTTTGACTTTTATAACTCTAAGCCCTATTTGATTCCCCAATCTTTTAAACCTACCACCCCACCCATCTCACGACCCAACCCATTCAGTCGACTATTAAACTTAATCACCCCAACCAACCCATGACTAAATCCAGTCCATCTTTTAAAAGACCCCTCCAACTTTTCCAACCAAATCTATCCTACCTTTCCAACCCATCACTTTTTAATCCCAAATTTCATAATCAAACCATTATTGTTCCTGCCCATTTCATATACAAACCATCCAAGACTCTTCACAGCAGCTCTTTTGTCTCATTACCCAAAAATTCATCACAAGTGGCACTACAAGGCATAATCAACGAGCAGCGGCAACATGAAGCGCATATACAAGTTTTGAGAGTGAAAAAGAGTTGGACACTGCCCATCATTGCCGACGCCAGGAAGGTGTAGCTGATTACAAACCACCTTGAGGACAAGGTGAAAGTTTGGCGGGCCGGTATTGTGATAGATTGGTTTAGGGGGAGGGGTAATATGGGTAGTACAATATAATTAAGTTGGCTTGGAGAGTAAGTAAGTAAGTTAGCTGTATATATAGAAGAAATGAGTGATAGGAAAGGTTATGAAGAAAATATTGGAGAAGTTTATTGTAGTGGTTAGCTTTAGGAGTGTGACCAAGTCACTCGAAAACTTGGCAATCTATCCTTTATTTTCATCTTCTTCCTTATTTTTGTAGTGGAGAAAATATTGGAGAAGTTTATTGTAGTGGTTATTTCCATTATTATCAATCAAATATCATCATCTTCTTCCTTATTTTTACCGCCCAAATTAGTCAGTTCATTACAGTCCTCTCATTGGCTGTGAAGTGAATTGAGTAGGTCTGTGAAGGGGAAGCTCCCTTGGGCCATTGGTGGAAATTGAACTTGGTTAATGAGAGAAAGGAACCCGAGTACTTTCCACTAGTCCAAGCTAAGCATGGTGTTTAAACTTTAAATATAATAAAGGCCAAGTAAGTCTTGGTTGAGATAGTCTCACTCGTACTACTTGTGACTTGTGAGACATTGAGTAGGTGTCGCTTGTCAAAAGTAAAAAGTCAGGTGGTCTCATACAATACTTTTATCAAATGCATCTAGATTAAGGGTGAATTGCTCATTTCTTAGTTTGCTTGATTATTTTTCCCTATATATGAACTAAGTGAAGTCTCATTTGATATGAGTCATCCTGTTGGCTTCTTTGTTTCTATGCATCAATGTTTGGTATGCTCAATTATTCTTGCTCTCATCTGTGCAAGGAAGAAAATGAAACACCTGGTTGGACCCAACTGAAGCTTCCTGGTCAGGCTCCTTCCTCCCGATGTGGTCATTCTGTTACATCTAGAGGGCACTATGTAAGTCCTGAGCTGGATGAAGCTCTTTCTTATGGATTTACATTTGCCTTAGATTTTGATGGGTATATTTAGTTCTTTGATTGTTGCATCCTTGTTCATAATGAAACTCCATATATTGAGTATTGTACATTCATACAGCTGCTGTTGGGAATCTGAAGATTGCTTGACCAATTACTTGGGTTTCAAAATCAGTACCCTGTGTCTTATCTTCTCCTTAAGTCTCAAAAAAGAAAAAAGAAAAACTGTGGTTAACTTTTTCTTGGAAGATAATTCTGTGAAAGTGGCTAATCAAAGTTTTACTTTTCAATGCTAAGTTCTCTTACATGAGGAAGATGGGATCTTAAAAGGGTCAAAGCCTATCAATATCTGAATTGATAGGTTGGATTGGTTTTCATCTGTTTCATTTTCAAACCAACATTATCTATTATGTATTTATTTCTTCGCTAACTTCAAGACTATAGCTGAAGTGCTAATATGATTAAATGAAGGTATTAGTTTAACATTGGACATAATCTTGAATGAATCATTTGTTCAATTCATATCTTTCCAAAGTTTAAGTTGAAGTAACACATTTTTATCTTTATTGCATATACATGTGAAGTGTAATACCCATGATTGCTTAAGGGGATTTGATATACTATCTATATCAACAGGTGCACTTTCATTTTAGAGAACTCATATTCTGACATACTCCACATTCCACACTTAAGCGTGCTTAACTAGGCTTAGTTTGGGGATGGATAATCTCATGGGAAGTTTCTTAGGGTGCACATGAGGACAAATTGGCGCTGGAAAGACATGTTTTAGTATATGGGGTCAATTGCCAGCTGCCAACAATAGATCCGTATTTGGTATCAATTTGCGACCCATGAGGGGCTGGGGTGTTACTGAAAAATGTTCTGTGTTGCAGTATTGAGTACTATTAGGGGTTCATGCTGCGATTAGAGTAAGTGGCCCAGATGTACACACCTCACCCTTTCATAATTAGGCGATGGTGTTCGGTTGACCCTTAATCTGATACGTCTTGACTATTTACTACTTTAGAACGAAGTGTGTACAATTTAATGAGCCATTGTATCTTTGCTATTGTAACCCAATAGCCAAAAGTTGGTGAATTCCGTTGGAAATGGATAGAAATGTAAATTATCCTTTTATGTAGAAAAGCACCGTTAGCAGCATCTGTAATACTTGTATAGGAGGATGTTATGCTTCTAAATGTTTTAAAGGCCTTTTTTTGTGTGTACAGAGCAGGAAACTACTGCAACTTTTAAGTTGCTATCTATTAATCCACTTTATGCTGTGCGTGTCAGTCACTTCAGTAGTGTAGACGTGTAGTGTAGTAGTAAGCCTGTTGTTTCGTATAAAAGTCTCATATGCTGGTGTAATTTTAGGAATTTCATCAGTTTCACTATACATGCTATGGTGCTTTTTGAAATTAGTCGGGCCAAAATATTTCATATGCTGAATATGAAGTTATCAACAATAACTAAACCACTTCTAGCAGACATTTTGCTTTAATAATTTAGTGATGTAAGGCACCTAGGCAGAATTCTTAGGTGGCTCATGTTTTATCAAACTAATTAAGATCTTTGTGGAGATTGCTGAGATTTAAGATAATCACTGAGACAAAGAAGCATGAGACTGGGAACTTAATGTAGCAGGATCCAACAAATTGTAGTGCTCTAGCCTCTAATCAGTTCCCCTACGGACCAACTACATTTGGTTTTGGTAGAGAATTAATTACGCAAAGAGGTGTTAACACACTAAGGGTACTAACGTACTACTCATGCACACAGAGAGATCTCACACTGAAATAAATCAATTCTGCCCTTGTGCTACTGAAGTTTGAGCTATTTAGATACTTAAATATTTTATGGCTTGCAAATAAATTAAAGCAAATAATAGAAGAAAATTAATATGCCTAAAATGAATTGGAAGTTACAGTAAAACAGTTTTAGCTTGTCGAAGTTTAACTAATAATTGCAGATTGCTTATGTCCTTAGACTGGAGGCTGCAACATCACGTTTTGTATCAATGGAAAGAAACAAGGATTTAAGGACTCCTCAAGATGCCAATGGTGCTTAGTCTCTTGGTTTGAATGATAGAGAACAATAGCTACTGTTGCTGATATAATACTCAAATGTACTGAGAATTAGTTAAACTCTTAAGTGATTCGGTTTAGGTTTAGCATTGAAACCTACAATATTTTTGAAATGGAAACCTGCACTATTTCTGTTATGCTGCTAAATCTCAACCAAAAAAAGGGACCTTCCAAAAGTACATACCTTGTGGATTCTTTCAAATTCCGATATCTGATACTGCCTTGTACACATTTGGAGAGAAAAGTGATGAAACAGGCAGGTCTGTGGTCCGCGATGCGGCCACTCAGTTGTTTCACTTAACAAAGGGAAAGTGTTAAGCTGTATTTATTTGCTAGTCCTTCGGTATATACGATGCTACATCATGAGAGTAATGGACCGAAGTTACTACATCACTAGGTGCAAATATGCTATTTTCGTTTGAGATATTTATTTGAGTATAAATTGCTTCCTTCATGACAATACCCACATGATGCACCTGCGTCGGTTGAAAATGATATGAGTCATTTCTAATCTCTTATATGAGAACAGCCACACCAAACATACCTCTAATCTTATTGAGTTATTGAGTTGCTATGAAAAGCTAGGTTAACTATGTTATTTCTAGTTTAAAGTTTAAGCAAACTCTATCATTTGGTGATGTGCACCTTCAATTAAGTTTCATGCGCTTTTTCTTTGGTAAGGTTGGTATCCAAGTGTGCTCTTTCTATATTCCTCAATGCTTAGACTTTGAAGCTGATTGGGATGATTTGTGTGTCTGATGTGTCAGCTATTACTGTTTGGAGGGCATGGGACGGGTGGTTGGCTTAGTCGTTATGACATTTACTACAATGACTGCGTCATCCTAGACAGAGGTGAGTGCTCTGCATGCTAATCTGTATACAATCACGGTAAACAACATATATTGTTCTAATAGGAATGGATTTCAATCAGTGCTGAATTGTACTGCTACATCTAGCATAAGATAGTAGATATATGCTCATGTGAAATAAATTTGATATTGTCTTATGTTAATACATTTCATCTTCATGTCATTAGAAAATTTAGTTACCATTTGATTCTATTATGTTGGAGCCAAGATGAGTTTCTGGGATGTCATTGCTCAATAGTATAGTGACTAAATATCTACAGGGTGCCTGTTAATCTCCATATACATGATAAACACCTTATTTACAGCCATTTGCAATGAGCATGGTGTTGATCCATGTATACAGTGATTTTGATTGAACACTATAGCTTATGTTTTGCTCATTTTAGAATACTTCGAATTTCTGTTGTTCCAATAGATATTTATCTACGTCAAGAACATAAATTAATGATCAAAGGGAGAAAGAGGATATTCAAGGCTAGGAAAACGTTTTGGTAGAGGGTCTTATGCATTCAACTTTAACTTTAAATAAGAGGATATTCAAGGCTAGGAAGGCTATGTATAACTTAATAGTAGTTGGACAGACTCACTCCATTGTATAACTTAATAAGATGCTGCCATTGATAGCAAGCTTGCAAGGCCAGAATGTAGGCTATTAGTTTCTTCAATAGCAGGACATATGTTAGACACATTGTGTTAAAGTGGATGTTTAGGTTCCCAACCTGTTTAGCATTCTACATTATCAATACTATGGCTGCACATTTGAAGATGAAACCAATATCCCGGTGAATGCAGTGTTATTTTTTTCTCTTTTATTTTTTAATAAAAAAACGCATGGAATTCTAATTAGGCATAATTACATTTTGATTATAATGGACTTAATCAAATGTCTCAAAAGTAGCTATCTAGTTCCTCAGTTCCCCTTAAAATTACAATAGTCTGACTTTTGCTTTATTAACTTATCCCAGTTTGACCATATAATTTAACTAATGTATGAAAACAAAAGTTATTGGATTTGTCTGACTGTATGTACTCAAAAGATTAACTTTTCATAATTTATATTGATAAATAAATATATTAATGGTCAAAGTGTGGATTGACAACTTGGCAAACGTACAAGTCAAATTGTTGCAAATATAGAGAAATAAAGGAAGTATTTTTGTTTCCCGTATATGCATGGTTGTACCATGCTTAGAATTCAGTTTAATGGTGCTAAAGAAAATACAATTATATGTATATTGTGTTTTCACTTTGCAATCCAGCCGAGCATCCTACATATTACTGGTTCTTTCCATCTATAATGTTTTTTGTGCATATTGCATACTTCCTCCGTAACAAAATAGATGTTACACTTTGACTTTCACGCTTGTCTATGGAGTACTTTGACCATTAATAACTTTAATTGTGTATTAGTATAAATTATATGAAGTTAATATTATGAAAGTATACATTGAGACAAATCCAACAACATATCATATAGTAACGATTGATTTTATCTAAAACTAAAAAATGCATGGTAAAATGTAGTAGGTGAATAGTGCAATTTTCAAAGTGTAACATCTACTTCCTCCGTTCTTTTTCTATTGCAATAATTACCACTTTGGGTAGTTTCACATCTATTGCAACAATTCCACTTTTGGTAAAAAAAAACAACTTTAGTTGACAATATTACCCTTACTTTATCTTACTAAAACCATCATTAATTACTCATTTTGCCTTATAAAGTTGCTTTTACTTTATTAAGAATTATTTTCTCTCCTACTCTAGTTAATCAAAGGAGTATCTTTATGCTAAACTATCCACTTTTTCCACTTCCTTAAAAACTGTGCCCAAACCTATTGTTGCAATAGAAAAAGAACGGAGGTAGTATTTTGTTGTGGAGGAAGTATATATGTTCAGGGATCCAAATATAAGTGTTTCCCGAATTTTTAAGATGTCTAAGAATTCCTTCTAGTCGCATTTTTGAAACATGCTATATTATATTTTTATTTGGTATCTATTTTCACCTTACATTAATATGTTTTTACTCATGTTTCCATGATTAGTATCTGTGCAATGGAAACGGTTACCTATAAGCAATGAGTGCCCACCAGCTCGAGCATATCATTCCTTGACCTTAATTGGCTCACGCTATCTGTTATTTGGCGGCTTTGATGGAAAATCTACTTTTGGAGATTTTTGGTGGTTAGTTCCTGAAGGTATGCTATTTTCAAACTATTGTCTTTTAAATTTTAGTCCTTGTCGAAGCATAAAAGTGCAATTTTACGTAGTGACATTGTATTTTTTCACTTTCTATATAATGGGAAAAAAAATTTGAATTTTAACGACCCTTTTTTACGGTTTAAAATTGAGTAAACCTAGAATGTAATTTTCTTAAACAATTGGTAAGTTAATTCTTTTTGTAAAAGAAATAGCCTTTACATTTCAAAATCCTTTTCCCTCCCTTTTTTCATCCTTTTTCTCCCCATATCAGTTGATAATTTGCTAAGAATTAACTTAGCTTGGACAGATAATACATAATAGTGCTAAAATGGAAAAATTAAGGGAAAAACTTTGATTGATTAATAAGAGTAAAAACAACAAATGTAAATGATATTCAAGCTTTCGAGAGGCTTGATTTTCTCCCAATTGAACTACTATGAGCTCACCCAATTTCTCATCTATTTTCAACATATTAAATCCTTCCTAATGTTCTCTTATTTATAGTAGTACTCCTGTAACAAACTCACTTATCTTTCTCCTCAAGATACTACTAATTGCACTACCTAATATGCCCCTTCTACTAATATTGATTCATAGCATTATCGGGTCCCCAAACTTACCACATCCTCAACCTAGTGCACCACCGCACTCAAACATTCTTCGAGGTGGTTCATTTTCAGCACAAATATAGCTAAAACTGACTGTAAAACAACCAGATCCGCTTCTAGTTCCACCACTGCCACCGGTATAACCACTTGAAAATTCACCACGCCTTCTACTAGTTTCGTAACTTGCTCCCTCTAAGAAGCCTCTTTCTCCTTGGGTAAGGTCACTGTCACGGTCTCCCGGACCACCATCACTTCGAGACCGAGAACTTCTCTATAGAAACCACCTGACCTTATCTTCTCCAGATGTGTAAGCACCAGTTCTTCATCCTCTTTCGCCACCACCACCGATTTTGCTTCATTTTCTTCATCCTCAAGCTTCTCTCGAAGTAATTTCTACTCTAGTTGGATAGGAGAGTAAGCTTCATTAAGTATCTTCTCTATGTTTTTGCACTTCTTTGAAATCTCTTCCATTTTTTTGGATATATCCTTCACAATTCCTGCATCAGAAATGGAGCTCCAACAACTTCCATGGAAGATTTTTTTTTTTTGACTCAAAACAGAAAATCAGTAGCTTAATCTCCAAGGATTGTACTGCTCTGATTCCATTTGCTAAGAATTAACTTAGCTTGGACAATTAATAGTGCTAAAATGGAAAAATTAAGGGCAAAAGATGAACTTTGATTGATTAATAAGAGTAAAAACATCAAATGTAGATGATATTTCAAGCTTTTGAGAGACTTGATTCTCTCCCAATTGAACTACTATGAGCTCACCCAATTTCTCATCTATTTTCAACATATTATTTCTGTTGTATAATTGGAGTAACACTCGAATTACACAAGAAGAGATAGAAGAGACAACCGAAAGACTTGAATCCACAAGCTCGATTGAATAGCAAACTCTCAGACTACTTGGATAAGTCACACCACCAAGCAATCTAAAAGCTCCTAGGAACACAAATTTGTTTTGTTACTTTTATACCATTGTCATCACTAAGCCAATTCAGTTTATAGGGACGTGGATGATTAGATGTAGGCCACTTCAATTTATCAATGAGGGTTATAGACACTACATTAGCACAACTACCATTATCAATGATTAAGTCACATACCCTTTGTTTCACTAGGCAACGAGTGAAAAAGATTTTGTCCCTTTGCGTGTCCTCCAATGGTGCTGGTTGTTTGCCTTGCCTTCATTGACTGGTTCTTCTTCCGAATCAGCCACATAATCATCCTCAACTTTATTCTCTTTAGTTTGAGCACCATTTAACTCCTCTTCTTCGAAGCTTTCCTTGGCATAGTCTTCTTCAATCTCTTGTATGTCTCTCAAAGTCATGACCCTATTGTTGGGGCAATCCTCTAAGATGTGGCCATAACCCTTGCATTTAAAGCAAATGCGTCTCTCCTCATTATACAAAGGCGTGGAAGCCTTCCCTTTGTCACCTTTAAATTTATCAAATTTAGGTGTAAATTTCGAACCACTAGCCTCTTTCTTCTTGCCTCCTACTGTTTTATCAAAGTTCTTCACAAAAGGCTTAAAGTTCGAATTTTTCTTGGCTTTTGCATACTTTTCAGCCCTCATAGCAACTTGGACAACCTCCTCAAAACTCCAATAGGGTTGGAGATCCACTTTCTTGGCAATTTTCTTGTCTAGGCCAGTTATAAACCGGGCTATTTTGTGCTCGGCCTTTTCGTCTACATCACATAGCATATTGATCCTCTCAAATTCAGCAACATATTCTTCAACACTTAGGGAATTTTGTTGAAAAGTTTGCAATTTTAGGAACATATCTTGTGTAAAATAAGCGTTTCTTCATCCTTGCCTTCAATTTCTCCCATGATCGTAGACTAGGTTTGCCATCCTTTCTCCTCTTAGTCTTCAAATTTTCGTACCATAAACTAGCATATCCCGTCAGTTTTTGGACAACCATTTTAAACCTCTTTGCATCATCATAGTCCTTGTAATCAAAGACTCGTTCCATCCTTTGCAACCATTCTAAGAATTTTTCGGGCTTCATGCTCCCATCAAACTCGGGCATGTCTAGCCTTAAACCCCTATCATCATCCCTTGGCTGCCTCCTAGGCCTAGGGTTGTTAACTTCCTCATCCGAACTAAAATCTTGGTTGGTGTTTCTAGTACTCCTAACAGGACTAGGAGTGTTACTTCGTTGATTCCCACCTCGACCTTGCTGTAACATGCGCATCATCTCATCCATGCGTGTGGTTAGATCTTCTAGTTGTCTATCCCTACGCAAGTTTTGAGCCTGTTCAAGTGTAAGCCCCCTAGGGACCCTAACCTCCGTGTCTCCTTGCTCGTCCTCCATAACAAAATCCAAACAGAACTTGGATCAAAAGCTTGAAACTTGCGCACCAAGCAAACGGATGAACTGGTGTATGATTCGGTTCTTCAACGTATTTAACGATCTTGGATGAATTTTTTTCACCACTCGTCAAATATAATCAATGACCTTTGATGGAACTTTGTGAAAAATCAAAAATCTTGGAAAAAAGATTTGATCTTGAAGAGTTTATTTAAGATCAAACTACTCCACCTTAGTCGAACAAAAACCGGAAAAAAAAATCGGAACTTTGTGTGGATGAACGTGTTTGAATGGCTGTGTTTAATGGTTTAATGGTGGTGATGGATGTAACCAAAGCTCGTGATACCAGATGATATATTTCATCTAGGTAGATTAAACAAGTTTGCGGAAGATCGTGTAGATTGATTGTATTGTTCGAACAAAGTAGTAACCAAGATAGCTCTTAGGTGCTCAATGATAAAGGCAACGCCACCACAAGGAACAAACTAAGGATTTTGATGCGTAAAGGCTAAGCCACCAGCAATCAAGGGTGTTTGTGTTTGCACACTTAAGTTTTAACAAAACTCACAAAACTTTAATTAATTCACTTTGAGGAAATAAACGTACAACCTATGCTATTTACTCCCTCCGTCCCAGAATACTCTTTACACTTTCCTTGTTCATCTGTCCCAGAATACTCTTCACACTTCTATTTTTGGATATGACCCACTATTATTTTAATCCTTCTACCTTTTAAGCATTGGCCCACACTCTCTCTCCTCCAAATAAAATAATACTACTCCTACTACCCACCAACTCTAACAATGGCCCATACTCTCTCTCCTTAAAATAAAATAATACTACTTTTACTAACTACTAACTCCTATCACATCTACTTTACAATAAAATAACAATTGATAACCAAACAACAACTTATCATCTAAAACTACGTGCATTGATAAGTGTCAAGAGTATTATGGGACGGAGGGAGTATATGAAATAAAACCGACTCCTACTATGCTTAGGACAAGTCCCTAAGTCATAATCCTAATCAAACTCTAAATAAGATCGAATCATGTAAAATCCATCGTTTTAAGAACGTAGGCAAAACCATGACTCCTTATAGAAATAGAACTATAAAACAATAAAGATAGTTTGAGTCCTAACAGAACTAGAACTCCAATAAGCATGCTATGCACACGCCTACTCACACGCCACCTAGGTTGGTTAGCAAGCATGCTACCACCTTGGTAGTAAGCCCCATGAAGAGTCCTCCATGTAAGTCAATTGAGCCAAGGTCCAAAGATACATTCTTATGCACAAGAGCTAGTAAAGTTGCATCAACTACTCCTGTATCAGGTCCTGGCAAAGAAAAAAATTGATTGGATTAGTTTAGGTCCCTAATCTAGACTATGAGACCATGTTAGATTGGGAAACTTCGTAATTTCGAGAGTTTTCCATTAATTAATATATATAGGGTTACAATAAATCAGTCCTAACTGTGTTAGGAAACCTGACATGATTAGGATATCCTATGCAAAATATATCCCAAAACAATACAAAAATATATCCTAAACCTGTGGAGAAAATATAATAAATATATTCTCTATCAATTCCAACATAAAATGGTTACCGTTGACGCATACTCTTAAGAATTTGTTGCAAGGTCAATTGTATTCTTATGTGTGATTTTTTTTGGATTCAGTTAAAATCTTCATTTGAAATACAAGTGACTCCTCCTTTTTCAAATTTTTATGACTTGGTTCGAGTGTGTAATGAGGGATGTCACATTGTTTGTGCTTAGAGTTTTGTGCACTTGTAATGACACTTCATGACACATGAGTTAAACTAAGTAACCCTATTCGTGGATGGCCTAAATATATAATCTGCTTCATTTACTTATATTCTATTGTCAATGTAATGAAAATATTGAGTTGTTGTACTGTAACGTTTGTGATCCTGATTTAAAGATTCACTTGGTCTTTAAACACCCTAATTGAGTCTCCAGACTTGAATAATTCACAATCTAGTGCCTTAAGGCACCTTTAGTAATCCTCTTGCTGGCACCAGGGAAAAAAACGCGGTCGCAGTTGCATTCGCGGGAACGGCTTGTAACGGGGAAATAGAACGTTTCGCAGCCGGCGCGGCGTGAATTTTTTTAAAAAATTCACATTAATAATGCTTTAACCTTATTTGCATTGTTTTAGTTTATGAAGCATTATTACAACATAATATAATCAAATCTATTAGAATATCATGTTTCATCAACTATATAATTAAATCATAAAAAAAAATTGGCCAATGTTTGAAAAGAACGGATGTAACGGGGATAAAAGCGTTCTAACGCGGCGAGTTCGTGTTACGGAACGGACAACGCGGCGAGAAGTATGTGAATTTTATAAAGGCGTTCCGTAACAAGATTTCGCGACCGTTCTGTAACGGAACGGGAGAGTTTTAATTCTCTTGCCTTTTGAAGAGATAAGGATGTGCTCCACACTCCTCTTCTGATAAGGTAGACCACCTGATGACCACATTCATCTAAATTTGTTTAATATTTAATTTTCTGAATAGTGGTTTAAGTCCAATTTTTTTGATTACTAATAAAATGATTGTCATCCCTGCTGCTTCCCAGATGATCCTATTTCAAAGAGATCAAACCCATCTTTGCCAAAACATCCTCATGAGGACAAGGAAGTAGCCACATCAGATTCAACATTGCAGTCTGGCCTGAAGGTACTTTGTGGATTTTGTCGGTTAATATTAACTAGTCCAATGGACTTCTTATGGATTGTATTTAATATCGAACTATGAGGGACTCTTTAACAGTTCTCCTGCCTTTTCTATTGGTCCCTTTTTCATAAAACCCTCCAAGATTGTTACTCAATAAGGTCATTTGGATTAAGCTGCATACATCTTGACCTCCTCTAACCTGCTAGTGGCAGGATCAAAAGTTTAGACTTGATATTGTTGCTGTAACTATGAAGAGGGTTGAATTCACACATAGATTGTATAGCAAATCATTTTCTTTTGAACATGTGAATAGGATTTGTTGTTATTTGGCTATGAGAAAGTTGAAAGGAGTTTGTACCTTAAAGTTGCTGTCTTTACCATTAAGAGTTCTTTTTTTTACTTGCATTAATTTTAGGACCTCCAGGCTCTTGATACAGAAAAAGGAGTGTAAACAGAAGGTAGCAACCTTAGTACTGTGCTCTCCTTTAGCTCATACCAACTTCGTCGTATATCATAATAACATGTATTACACCTTGAGTATGATTTGGTAAATGAAACAATAATACGACTTGCCCTAAGGTCAAAGAGCTTCTAGCTTTTGATCCAGTTTGCTTCCCAGGAGACACGATCATAGTTCGAAAATGCGGTATCGGTCACGATCGCGGTAACGGTCACGGTGATGTGGGAACGGGGATGATGCGGTTGTCGTACCGCCAAATATCGGCTTAAACCATGAGATATCCCTAGAACCCGCCTATAATGCGATTTTTTAACACCTTTACAATGCGGGTAATATCGGTTCGGTAGATTTGGAAACCTTTACGACACGGGCGATACGATACGATGCGGCCTTGTTTTAACACCATGTACACGATGCATGATGGCCTTATCAATTTAGCTAGTGAATGGTTGTGCATGATCAGAGAAAACAGCGTGATCATGATGTAACAGGTTTGGATATTTATGATTCAATAGGTTTTACTGAGTGCATGAAGTGCATAGTTCAACAATTACTTTCTCAACAAGTTTGACATATTTTATGTCAATTGAGCCATAATTTTTCTTTTTTGTCGTTTTATGCGGATATTAACAAGAATGATATATCTTTTGATGATGACTTTTATTTACAGATTGATCGCATCTCTAATGAGACGGTCACAATTTTCATCCATCACTTACTGATAGTATAGTAATTATAAGCTTTTGTAAGTGTCAATATGTACTTGGGACTGCAATATGCCCTGTTTTCCAGTATAACAGCTTGATCTTATGGCTACTTGGTATGATGATTCTTTTCCACCAATAATGGTTCACAATTCACAACTTTAGCTTGCCGTGCGTTTTCTTGAATTGCTAACTGAGAAACTTTTCTGAACAAATCTTATAAATAACGTCATGCCACTTTCATGATCAGATCTCTGTAAACTTGATTTTGTGTTGTATATCTTTTTGAACATTATATTGTACTACCATTAACATTAAAGCTGGAGTGTAATAATTGTTTTGACCTTCAATGGCCATTTATCGGATACTTTTGGAAGGGAAGATATACCATGAGCTAGATGATGCTTATGCGTAATATCTTGGAATTTTACATGGCACATATCCCAATTGAGAGGCCAATGAGGCAAAACAGTTAAGTACTTTCATTCTAAAGAGAAATAAAATTACATATCGGTAACCATGTTTGGGGTTTGCCTACCAAATTTGGACTTGACTTACAGCTCTTTTGAATAAGTTAAGCTACATGCTACAGGAAAATTGGTTCATTGTTGCCTTTTAGTAACTCTGACTCCAGTTTGCTTTCAGATTGTTCGTCCCAAATACTATACGCTCATATTTTTGTTTTAGCTTCTTCCCTCATTTTTTCAGAATTTATTTTGATTTATTTCACTTACATTTCGTTGGCTAGAGTTTTCTTATCTTCTTTCTGAAAGGTTTTAGCTCATTCCAGGTTCGGGGTAAAGTTTATGTTTGTGGACAAGTACTCCCCTGAATGTCTTTGATTGGTTATTTTATTTTTCTATGTTCTCTCTTTTGTCTAGTTTGATTTATCTTTTTTAAGCTTTAGCTTATCTTCTTTCTAGTTTGCTAAGGCATGACTCATGAGTACTTTAGTTTTAAGTGACTTCATGATCTTTGAGCAAGCACTACAGTTGTTATTGTCCATATTGTCATTTTGAAATTTCATCTTTTCCTTGCAAAAGTTTCGGTATCTGGATATCATGGAAAGACAATAAATTAACACTCTTGTTGATGATCATAAAAGGATGAATAAAAGCATGATAACCTAAATTCGGGCTCTGAAGGTCTGGAGTGGGAAAAAGTCTTGCCATGATACTTTACAGTGTACAATTCCAGTTAATTGGATACTTTGGAGAGAACGGGAAACATATCTGGATAGAGACGGACTTCTTTCTATATTTTGGTATCCTACTCTATTGTATTGATGTACCTATTCTCCGGCTGCCAACTGAGCAGGCTCCTCCAATTTATATGTGTAGAGAAGCCAAGAGCAAGACTCTGCTATCTCAGAACTGCAAAGACGAATCCAGTCTTTTCCCTCGTGTTCTATATCTGAGCGTCATATTTTGGATGAAGCAAATGACAAGGAACTGCATGACTTAGCTCTAAAGCTCATGGAAGGAAGAGAATCTATTCATGATGCAATTTCACCTGCTCAGGTAAATTTACTATCTGGTCATCTTCAAAAATGAAAAGAAGTGAAAAGAGCCGTATATTGCTGCTTAATCTTTCTTTAGATGACTTGTTTTCTACTGAGTATAACCTTATATTTTCATTTTGGGTGAGAATAGGCAGTTCAGATGCTTCGTGATCACTGGAAGAAAGCTGAATCTAAATTCATCGAGTTAAGACAACTGGGGCCCTTGCTTCGTGACTATCAACGCCTGATTAAGCATCGTTATCTGTGAGACTACCTTTCATTTGTTATTTTGTTCACTTAAGATAATTTTTGTCCTCAAGTTTGTTGCTAGAATTATTTTGAAGCAGTATAAGCAAAAACATATTTCAAACACGGTTGACGGTAAAGTTTCTTTCCTGTTTGGTGTTGAGTATCTGAATTTGCTGATACAAGGTGCAGAGACAATAAGACAAACTAGGAAAAGAAGGGAATATAGTAGCACTAAGCCACTAACCTTTCATTGGTTTGTTTGAAGTTGTCGAGTGGTGACAACATTTTCTCCATCTCATTTCCTTTGTCTACTTTAACATGATTGCATGTATGAATAATTGCAGCAACCTTTTGAATGCTAACTACCTAATATAGACCGCATTCTGTTGTAATTTTCATATGGGAATCGAAGGGTGGTTGGTGCTGAAGGGATGAGAGAGGTGTGGTGCTGCAGTGGTTTGGGGGAGGGGGGGAGGAGTGCTGGTGGAGGATGGAGAAAAAGGACGGCAGGGAAAAACAAACAGGAAGGGGTGGTGAGGGTGGGCGGTGGAGGGAGGTGGGACGGTAGGCTAAATTGTGAAAGCTAAAAGGAATGTACGTTTGGAAAAAGGGGGCAAAAGTTCCATTAAATTTATGTGTTTAGCCTAATCATTTGATGTATGTAGTAGCAGTTATATTTATCTCGAAGCGAAAGAAAAGCAGCTGCCTTAAGATAAGTTAAGTTCTATATCTTCGACATATTCTGGGATTTCGACATGTATAACTTAATTGAGCTAGTGTTTATTCTCTCTCCTTAATACTCCATCCGTTTTTTTTATTAATTAGGATTTTGCCATTTGAGGATTTTTTTTTATTCTTAAAATAATTTGGACATCACCAATTTACCTTGAATGGGAGTTTGGCTCACATGGGAAAGGGGCATCTTGCCTTAAAAGGGACTATTGACATGGCCCGCCGGCTCTCTCTCTCTCTCTCTTACTTACAATCTCCTATTCTCTTCCTTTTTCTTTTTTTTCCTGGTGCAAGTAAAAATCTAAATGTCCCGATTAATAAAATGTGGCTGGAGTTTTCAGCGATTTCATCCTACTTATTACTAATTTTAAATTTCTTTTTGGGGGCTTCAGGACCAACATCTGTTCTGACAATTATCCAGCATCTCTGAGATTTCTCTCTTTTGGAAGTTCTGCTTATCGGTTCTATCATATCAAAGATGCTTCTCAGGTACGAGAATTATAGTCTTATGCTAATATAAATTTCTTTTTCTCTATGTCTGGGCCAATTACAGATGAGAAGTAATTTTACTTTTGAAATATTATTATTTCTACTTTGTCTTAGTAGAAATTCTCATCTGCCGTGTATGGATGTCTCTATGGTGTAATACAAAGATTTGGTTGAAGGGTCAATTTGCTAGTAAGGGTTCGTTTGGTTTAAGGGTCGGAAAAGGGACATGAATTAGAAAAAGGGGAAGAAACGAGATCAGAACCCTTTGATTGCCCATTCTGCTTGGCTAGAAAAGGGAAAAGGTTCTATTTTTGCTTTCTAAGTATTTAATTTACAACAAATGATCCGTAACACCTAATAGATTGCTTTCGGCTTCCGTATATAGTCTTTACTACCAGCCACCAGCCTTTAGACCTCTCAAACTTAGCCACCAATGGCCAGTATTCTTCCAAGCACCACCTTCTCTTATCATTAGCTCCACCATTAACACTGCTTGATTTGTTGATCGCTACACATTCACTAAATCCTTCCTTTCCACCACCAACAGGCAGCCATAGCACCTGCTTTTGTCCTAGTTTGCAACCTTCTGGAATAGTTTGGGTGAGATTAGACTCCGAGGTGGACAAATTAAGCCGGAGATTCGAAACCTGGAGCCTTCTCCGAAAGGTTTGTCTATTAATGGGTTGAATTACAACCAACTACATGAATTTTGCTGTCTCCTACTCAGACTAGTGGCTTTGGGTTGACTCATTGCCATGGAGAACTGAGGTGTCGCTTATCGACATTGAGTTAGTGGTGGTGGATGTGGCTCTTGATGCCCAGCTGAACAGAAAGATAGAGTGAACTGGGGTTGATTTCAAGAGGGTCGGTGGCTAGCTTAATGAGTGGGAAAATGGTGGAAAATAATGATGTTTGGTGTCCTTAGCATGTCTGGCCCATAACCATTTTACTAAAGGATAAGAAAGGACATGGGTTTTCAGAATATCGTATGGCCCAATCCTTGTAAACTTGTGTCCCTTGTCAGTCATGTGGATTAATGCACGTTATTATCTTTTAAATTAACAGCACTCTGCATGACTTTGTTTTCAGTTCTAGTTATGCATCTATCTTGGAGACTAGACACAGGGAGCATTAGTGATTTCCAGATGCTTTATGCGACCTCACGGCTAGAAAGACAAATTAATTGACAAAAACAACCTAAAAGCTGTAACCCCTCCTATGGAGCGGTTTCCAACACTTGAAAGATACATGTCTGGGCTTCGGGGTTTTTCGCCATGATAATTTTGGCATAGCATTTAAAATTTTTGGAGCTCTGTAACACTGACAAAATCAATACATCCTTTTAGATGTTTGGTTAGTACTTCCATTTTATGGTGGTATTAAAATGCTAATTTGTTTTAAAGGTTATAGAGAGCAACATTTTCAATGCGCAATTTTTATGATGATCTGCCTAGTAGTAATATCTCTGCTGCAATATTTTTTCAGTTCCGTATGGATGATATCCCGAAGTTGCTGTCAGAATACAGAGAGATTATGGGTGATTGATGTTGATTTCCAGCTACTATCTAAATTGAAATCAAGAAACGAATTTAGAGTTGGTTTTGGCATCTTCAGTCAACACCAGTAGAAGTTGTGGTGTATCATCCATTGCTATTAGGCTATTAGCTACTTTCCTACTACAGGTGGTAATTGATGCCAGGGATGCGTATCTCCCGACTCGCGCTCTCTGATCTAGAACTGCGAACAAAAAGACATCGTGAAAGATAAGACTTGATTCCCAACCACTGTCCTCAAGGTGGAAACCTGGCCATTGAGCTTCCTTGTTTATGAGTCATCATTCTGTTTCTCTGTTATTTTCTGGAGGGCGTAAAGCCTAACTTACCATTGATTGACTGCTGTGTATATTGGGTAAAATCTTTCTTGTACGGTTCTTCTCATACCCTACTCCATTTGCAACAATATCTCTGTACATTCCTCCCCTCCTTTCTCTTTCTATAAATTAATGTTTTGGTCAATCTATTTCCATGTTATCTGTTTGGTTCATATGGACTCTGTTCTAAGATTCTGTTTGACAAAATTCTGGACTAGTTTGTTCAATATATATACTACAAACTTTTAATAGAGAGGACCTGTATTCAGGGCCTCAGGGGGCTGTTTGTACATCTTAGAAATTTCTAGTTGTGCTTTGCTACCGCATAATACATTTTTGCATATCGCAATGCTACTTATTCTTCTCCGTATTTCAAAATTAAGCTCACATTTACTTCTATAGTTTCGTTTCTTCTTCGTATTTCAAAATTAAGCTCACATTTACTTCTATAGTTTCGTTTCAACAGTCAAGGCCTAGGTAGAGGCAGAAGCATTTAAATTAGATCCAATTGACCATGCAGAGCACCAATTTAACCAGTCAGCCATCATTTATTATGGTTTGGGCGAGAATCTTTTCTAGTCAGGCATCACTACAGCACAGGAAGTGGGGCGAGGGGGAGAGTGAATTAAGCAAGGATAATCTCGAATTGTCTACTTGAAAGTGGAAGTGGAAAGATTTTAATTTCCTTAGCCTTTTTTTAGCTAAGCTAATATGATTGAGCCAATTCTGGAATTGTATAACTGTTACAAGTGAGTGAATGTTCGTCGGAACTTTTATAGTCCGAATACTCATAAGGTTGGGTCGACGCCCGCCTCCCCCAAACTATACTTGCAAGTTTTCTCGGCTTTGCTTAATTCCTGGTTGCAAGTCCTCATCAATATGCGCGAGCGTGACCTCGATGCGGCAAGTTTGAAGATAAATCTTGTCGTAGGATTTAAAATATGTAATTTTTTTTTCGTGGAAACATTATTTGCAGAAAGCTTTATCTCTTGGTCTAGCTCCAAGAGGTTATGATCATATGGCATTACATAACGAACAGTTCGCCAGCTAATGTTTTTAAAATAGTATATACTAAAAGATCTCCTGCTAGCAAGGAGAGAAAAAAAGAGGATAACTTTATCTTGTTTTATACAGAATATGTTTGGCAATAGATTTTGTAGAGAAATGTTCTAGAGGACAAAATAGGGGTGAAAGTTCGGTGTATGCGTTGGATTTTAGGCCTAGTCGAATTCAATCCGAACAAAATTTGGATTTCAATTATCTAATCCAAATTCAAACCAATTAGAGTTTGAGTCCAAACCAATTCAATCCGGATTTTCAGACACTAGATTGGATCCCATTCGAAATATCCAAAATTTTAAACTGTATTCTTTTGATGAAATTATTTAGGCACGATCATCAAAATAAAGTGTTCTATAATAGAACTAATTCATACAATCCTACAAAAGTTAAGTAACAACAACTAATAATTCATACAAACTTGTAAATTTTATCAAAAACAAACAAGCCCAGTCTCAAATATACAAATATAAAATATAGGGCTTATTTGCTATTTGGTTATTTTGGATTTTTGGATCCAATCACCCTGAAGCCAAACCAATCAAAAAATTCAAATTTCCAAAAAAACTCAATCCGAACATAATTTCAGTCCAATCCGAATTATTAATTCGGTTTGGATTGGATTTCGGTTTTTATCCAAATAACTTTCACCCTTAACACAAAAGAGGTGTAGTTTGTTAATTTCGGTTGAGTGGCCCCTAACATACTTCTTTCTCTTCTTCTACATAAATACCATCCTTCTCCCAAAAATAATATTCTTACACTTGTCATTGCAACAAGGAGAATAACACCAACTTCAAAAGCAACTAGACCTAGTTTTTTAGAGTTCCTCATCCCAACAAATTTCACAGAATTCTCATCAAGACTATTTAAATTTCGAAATCTCTCATCCTCTCTAATAGCAACGATGAACTTCTTAAGTGACCTATTAAGAAATATCAATTCATTACTTGAAAATTCATTTCGATAGTAACTGACAAGTTTAAATAGTTTTGTTTTGTCAAAAGACGAAGACCAGTCAACATGATTTTCTTTCTGAAACAAAAAGAAATAGATATAAATAATTTCTTAGTTATCTTGAACAGTCAATTTTCAACTTCTTGTTGTTGGATTTCATCCAAGAAAACGCGAAGCTGGCCTGGTGCGTGCCACGCAGGCAGCTACGTGCGGCGCACGTGGTTGCATGCCGCGCACATGGCTCCCGATCAGGTGAATTCCGCCCGACCGGGCAAGTCGAGATTTTCCTTCTCTCGAAAAATCTATTTGCGGGCCCGACCGGGCGAGTTCCGCCCGTGCGACCCTGTTTTTAGGTGGACTTCGGATTTCTTTGGGTTTTTATTACTTACTTTATATTCCATACAAATACCTTTTCATAAAATCCGATTAATTAATTCTCTCTAACCCTAAAAAATCAAGCCTACTTTTTCCTGAGATTTGAGCAGTTCTTGAGAAACTCCAACCCTTGAGTTCGGGTTGTAGAATTCTAGGGTGTTGTGTTAACCTTGGGGGCGTTCGTCATTGGAAGCCTGCACCGGTATGGTGACGGAATCGCTTCTAAGTCAGTGGCCTCCATATCACGGCACAACGCAATTGTTACGAGATTAAATCAAGTTTTGCAAGTTCAGTTGTCATATATCTGCATATACGTTTATTATATTATATTATTGTTCATTAATATTATTGATTTGATTGTTCTTTATCAATATTTCAATCATACTGATTATTTCCAACAATTTGGAAGCGATATCTTGATTGTTATATTCATGTTGATTACAAGTTTATTCTATCCTATCTCTGACAATCTACCTTGGAAAGAATTCCTTGAGTATTGGTTTTTTTTTTATGATATTGTTAGAAAAGATTAAACCTTGTGAATGCTCGTTATTCATATACGAGCAATTGTTGCTGATTGTTACGAGGAAATTACTAGCAATCGAGTTCAACCGTCTCCTGTTAAACCTTCTCCAAGATTTTGTGGATGTTTCGGGTAAAAAATTCATAGAGTTGGGGGACTAGTCGAAGTGTGAGTCACAGATTGTTGAGGGAAGCCAAGTGTCTGAAGAATGCTACGAGACTTGAAAAATAAGGGTTTGACTACCCCGGGGGTGATTCCGAGATCGCCCCTCCGACGCTCAAGTCAGTAGTTAAACTTGACGGTTAGTATTGAGTGGTGGGTGTAGAATTCATTACCTCAATAAATTGGGATATGTTCCCTATTTACAGGTGTTGGGAATCGTGAAACCATAATGCTAGGCTAGATCTAGTCCTGGGCTGGGCCGGACCCCCTAATAGGTCAGAATGCTGAGTATAGCGGAACCTGCAATGTGATTTTACTCTTAATTGAAGGGCCCAGAGATATATTGGGCCCAAACATTAGCCCCACGCGAAACGTACGAAGGAGGATACCTCCCGATTCGTGTGTTTTGCGAAATGATTGATGCTGGACCTCCATTGGGCGTTGTGCTTATGTTTGAGTTAGTCGTAACTCGATGGGTGGCTAGTCCTCGAGGAGCGTATTTGCCCTGCTCGAGGTGCTTATGGGCTAATGAGCCCTATGTACCTCGAGAGGTAACTTTGACCATGCTCGAGGTGTTCAGGGGCTAATGAGCTCCCATGTACCTCGAGAGGTAACTTAAACCCTGCTCGAGGTGTTCAGGGGCTAATGAGCCCCATTTACCTCGAGAGGTAACTTAGACCCTGCTCGAGGCGTTCAGGGGCAGATGAGCCCCATGTACCTCAAGAGGTAACTTAGACCATGCTCGAGGTGTCCAGGGGTTCAATAGCCCCATGTACCTCGAGAGGTAACTTAGACCCTGCTCGAGGCGTTCAGGGCCTAATAAGCCCCATGTACCTCGAGAGGTAACTTACACCATGCTCGAGGTGTCCAGGGGTTGATGAGCCCCATGTACCTGGAGAGGTAACTTAGACCATGCTCGAGGTGTTCAGGGGTTGATAAGCTTCATGTACCTCGAGAGGTCGAACTTAGACCATGCTCGAGGTGTTCAGGGGTTGATGAGCCCCATGTACCACGAGAGGCAATTTTGACCATGCTCGAGGTGTTCATGGGCTAATGAGCCCCATGTACCTCGAGAGGTAACTAAGACCATGCTCGAGGCTTTTAGGGGCTAATGAGCCCCGTGTATTTCGAGAGGTAACTTTGACCATGCTCGAGGGGTTCAGGGGTTGATGAGCTCCATGTACCTCGAGAGGTGACTTAGACCCTTCTCGAGGCTTTCAAGGGCTAATGAGCCCCATGTACCTCGAGAGGTAACTTAAACCATGCTCGAGGTGTTCAGGGGCTAATGAGCCCCATGTACCTCGAGAGGTAACTTAGACCATGCTCGGCGCTTTCAGGGGCTAATGAGCACTTTGTATCTCGAGAGGCAACTTTGACCATGTTCGAGGTGTTCAAAGTACTTGGCACCGTAGCTCTTGACGAGCGCTGACTCTGGGGTTTTTTGGGAAGCTCGGAATATCCTTCGCTCGATCGGGGCGAAGTGCCTAGGTGTAGGACGTATTAGTGTTGAGCTAAAAGGTCAGTCAACCTTTCTTGTGAGGGGGCGCCAGGTGAGCTGAGCGAGATAGCTTCTGGGTGCCCAGTGGTCACCCTGATGAGGATGATCATTGGGCGTCGCTTTTGGGCCCAGAGGTGGGATGCTTAGCAGTTAGCGAGCCCCAAAATTTTGGAGTGTGTTAAGCCCGCGAGGAGGTAACCGTTTGAGAGGGAAGTACGAATTGTCTATAAATAGGAAAAATTGACAAGAACAGTCCCAACTATGGGCGTTACGCCATTTTCAGTCCCAATTTTTTATTAATTCTTAGTGGTCCCAACTTTGGGGTATATTTTACAAAAACGGTCCTAGCAGGTTTGTGACCTGCTACAACAGGTAAAACCACCTTGTGCCACACCGACGCACCAAACCCAACCCCAATTTTGTTTCTCTCTCCTTCCCACCATGATCTAAATAAGAAAAAGAGAGAGAAAATTACCAGGATTCAAGAACTTGCAAGTTGATATGATGGCAAACATAAATTTTTTAAAACGTTTGAACCTGATCTAAACTATGTATCAAACACCATTAGAGATCTGAATACTAACTCTAACACTTCAATCTAAAGAAAATATTGAATTGCAAATTCTTTACACACAATGCAAATTCTAACAGTAACCAATTTTACTAAGAATTTGCATATTTTTTTGGGATATTATCTCAGATAACCCTGACTTATAGGCCTTTTTCCAATATAACCCTGACTTTGGCAGCCCTGTCTCCGATAACCCTGAACTTGGTTTTTGTCATTAAATTGGACGGAATTTGTAACGCCGTTAACTAGGTTTGACTTTTACTAAATTCATCTCTTTCTCTCTCTTGTTCTTCATCTCTTCTCTCTCTTGTTCTTCATCTCTTCATCAATTTTTCCCAAACTCATAACAAAATCCAGATTTTCCCCAAACCATTTACCCAAAATCATAACAAAATCCAGATTTCCTCCAATGGGTGTTCTTAGAAAAAAAAATTGTGTTATTGAACACCCATGTCCTGTTCTTCATCTTCTGTCATGTATCTTCATCTATCAAACCCAGAAAGTTCCCCTCAAAATACATCAAACCCAGAAATTTTCTCATTTCAATATCATCTTATCTTATCTCAAGTAGCAGCGGTAGAACACGGTTCGACCTCCTGTTCTGGGCAAGTCGCAGCGGCAAGTCGCCGGAGAAGAAGAAGAAGAAAGGGTTCATTCTCTCTTCGACCTCCTGTTCTGGGCAGCAACCCAACAAAATTTTGGATCGACCTCCATTTTTCCACCATAGCCGACACCCACTGCACTACCACCATAGCCGGCACCTTCGAAATTCCAGCAACGTGAAAACAGAAGCAAGGGAAGGGGAGGCGAGCTCCGGTCAGCAGCGGCAACGTCTTGTGGCGGGAGTCAGGGGCAACGAACGGCGCAGGAGGAGAAACTTCGGGGCTGCAGCAATGTGGTGGTGGTGCAGCAGGTGTACGACGGTGTTAGGAGGAGTGGTGGTTGGTGATGAATCCATCTCTTTCCCCATTTTTGCCTTTTCTCTTCTCTAATTTCTCATTTCTTGAATTTGATTTTGTGGCTTTTTGTTTTGTGATTTCTTGGATTTCTTGAATTTGTGGCGTAATTAAGTGATTTATTGAATTTGATTTTGTGGCTTTTTTATTGTTTTGTTATATTTTGGATTAAAGTTTTGATTTGGAGAATTGATTGAGAAAAAAAAAGAGAATGATGGGCTTGAGAAGAGATGAAGAACAAGAGAGAGAAAAGATGAAGAACAAGAGGGAGAAAGAGATGAATTTAGCAAAAGTCAAACAAAATTAGAGAGTACTTAACGCCGTCTCTAATTCCGTCCAATTTAATGACAAAAACCAAGTTCATGGTTATCGGAGACAGGGCTGTCAAAGTCGGGGTTATATTGGAAAAAGGCCTATATGTCAGGGTTACCTGAGATAATATCCCATTAATGAATCCAATATGAAGATGAGAATCCTCTATCTATCTAATCTATGAATAATTCTGAATTAGAATTGCACAATAGATTTTCACTAATATGATCCTTTTTCTTTCTAACACTAAATTCCAAAATCAAAGCAAAATTAAGTGGTTTTTAAAGAAAAATTGAGTGGTTGGTGGTTGAGTTGGCTAGCTTGCGGTAGTTACGTTGCGGGTGATGGTTGGGTTGCAGGTGGAAATGATGTTGGTGATGATGCGGGTGATTGGATTCTACATCCATAAATTCAGATGAGGCCAAGCAAAAGCGTTGCTTTTAGATCCATAAATTCAATAATTGACATCAATTTGAATAATTTTTTTGGGTTGATTTTGAAGGACCAAATTTCTGGGCTTTGAGGGTTTCAGGGGAAAGATAGGGGATTTCAGGGTGGGAGGGGAGGGGGAAGAGGATGAGTGGCAGGTGAGCCTTTCTTGTGAAGATGATGATGATGATGTAGGCGAGGGGGTCTCGGGGTGGTAGGGGAAGGGGGATTGAGGGATGGTAGGGGAGTAAAGAGGGACGAAAAAGAGGAGTGACAGGAGATAAAATCGGTTAAAACGGTGACCAGTCATGTGGGACTATTTTTGTAAACTATACCCCAAAGTTGGGATCACTAAGAAATAATCAAGAGTTGGGACTGAAAATGACGGAACGCCTATAGTTGGGACTGTTCCCGTCAATTTTTCCCTATAAATAAGGGGGGACCAAGTCATTTGTCCCATTCTTTGTTTCCATTCTTTGGAGTTCTGCTATTTTCAAGAGGTCTTCGTCTTCGAGGTTCCAGAGAAACTCGACGGGTACGCCTGACCAGTTTGATTAATCGACTTCGAGAGCCCTTTATACAAGGTACGACTTCTGTTGTCTTTCTAGCTTCTTTCTTTAGCAATAATGGACCCTGCTAGGCCTGGTTCTCCTTTCATAAGTAATGGAGACACCTTGTCTTGTTCGGAGACCCCTCCTTCTCCCCTCGGGCCATTGTACGATGGGGTGTTAATAAATGGGGTACCCGTGGTGTCCATAGCCCATGGATGTCCTGATTCTCCGAGGATACTCGATGCCATTCCATTCTCGAGCGATGGAGAATCAGTAATGTCTGCTGGGGAGGGGGAGATAAATAACCCTCCCCATGTCGTCACCATTGCTCAACCTCGAGTTGTTAGGAGTTACTTAAATCTTCTCGATAGTCAGGTTGTTTACGTCATTGAGAGAGATGGCGAGGACGTATCTTCTGAGGCGAGTATTAGCGGTGAAGATCCGCCAACCAAGGTCAAGGGAATTGCTCACTTCTATGTGCGAGGGCCTTTCAAGATGTTCTTAGCAGAGAACCTCCATTATTCCTTTAAGTTTCCTTTCGGGTCCCCCATCCCTATATGTTGTATAGCCCCGAGCCCAACGAGTTCGTTTGCACCCCGCCAATAGGCTGCATAGCCATTTACAAGGCTTACCTGGAGCTCGGGCTTCGATTCCCTATTGACCCCTTCATCGTCGCTGTACTTAGGGCTTATGACATTGCCTTTGTCAGCTGATGCCCAACAGTGTAGGCTCGATGGTGGGGTTCCTAGCCATCTGCAACATGATGGGAGTTACCTCCTCCTTGGAATTGTGGAGGAGTTTGATGAAGTTGGTGGTGATGTCCTCTTCGAACCATGGGGAAGGCTGGTATAGCTTCCAACCTCGTCTTCGATACAGGATAGTCGAGGCCATGCCGTCGAATCAACAGACTTTTCGAACGGAGTTCCTCTTTGTATACCTAGCTGAACAATGAGACTTCTCGGTTGTCCCTCGACTCGAGGGACCCGATATGGCTCTGAACAGATCGGTACCTCAGATAACAGAGGAGGAGGTTGTAGTGGCAATATACTGCCAAACGGTCACCAAGGTGGTAGATGGGGATCCGAAGAGGGTGGCTTCCCACTGGCTCCCTACCTCAAAGGCCCTCAGCGACGAGCACTTCCTATTAGCTGTCGGATTAAACTCGGCTTACCCCCAGGGTAGGGCGTTACTCGATGGGATTTTTATGTTCTTGTGTTTGTTTCTCTGTTCTAACATGTTTGTTTCCGTGTTTTACACAGCTGTTGCTCGTCTGAACCTCGACGAGACCATGCAAAAGCGACTGACGGCAAATCAGCGGGTGCAAGACAAAATCCACCACAAGATCGAGAGCGGGGGTGCCAGGGCCCCTCGTCTTCCTGAGGTTTGCGACGAATATCCTTGGCCTTCATTATTTTGGTACCTGTGGTTTGCCTAACATTTTGGTTTGTTGGACACAAGATCCAGCGAAGTACAGGCGTCCTCGAGCCCCTTCCGCCGCCGCCATTTTAGCCCCCTAGGAGCATAACGCATTGGGAGCGAAGGTTGTCGAGGAACCTCCTTCTCGACAGGTAACCGGGTCGTCCGAAGGTCGACGGGACCGCGAGGTTCTTTCCGATTTATTAGGCTAGACTTCGGGTCGGAAGAGGCCCAAGGTTGTTGAGCCAGAGGCCCCTTCCAAACCCTTTACAGAGTTATCGGGACTCGAGAAGGCGGGGCGATTTGATAAGGCTGTTAAGCGTATCCTCACCAGAGTCGATATCGAGGTGTATCGTGATTTGGAAGAGGAGGAGGAGGAGGTCGAGGCGCTACATGCCTCCTTGATCGATGTGAGTTTCTATTCATTTTGTACGAGGTTTATGGTTTCTTCTCCTTACTGACTTGTTTTGTTCTTTATGCAGTGCTTGATTAGAATGGCCGTGATGAGTCATCGACACACCATTGGCTTCCGAAAGCTTATGGAGGAGTTGGCGTCCCAGAAGGAGCTGGCCCTAAATAGTCAGCTCGAGCTTGAGAATGTTCAGAGGGAGTTTGCTGAAAAGGAGAAGGCCCTGTCGGTGTCATGGGAGCAGAAGGTGGCTGATGCCTAGAGTCAGAGGGACTCGATCAAGAGGCAGCATGATGCTGCCAACACTAGAGGAAAAAAGCTCAAGGGTTGCGGTAAAAGGGCTGCGGTTTTACCATAAACACATCCCTTAATCTACCCGCGAAAAAAAAAGCTAATTTGGGAACTAAAGGGCTGCGGTTAGCCCAAGAACCGCAACCCTTTACTAAAGGGCTATGGTTTTTGGGCTAACCGCAGCCCTTAAGGGGCCCAAATATGAAATAAACTCCCAATCAATCCCCACACACTAAGCCCTAACCTACATTTCTCAATCGTATCTCACACTCTCACCTCTCTCTCTCTCTCTCTCTCTAACCTCTCTCTCTCTCACTCGCAGCCGTCGAATTCATCTCTCCTCATCGGCACCAAAAGAGTTCACTCTCTCCAACTCCGGCGACGCCTGCGAGTTCCTCAAACTCCGATGACGCCTGTGAACTCCTCAACATCCTGCGACGACCACCGGTATCGCCAGTGGCTTCTCCGGCTTCGCTTCTCTACTTGTAAGTGTTTGTTTCTTCAACAACAATGGCGCCTATGATTGTTTCCTGTAAATCCCTCTTTCTCTCTCTATTTTTAATTCTAATTCTAATTCTAATTTATGGGTTTGATAGTTAAGCGTTTAAATTGTTTGATTGTTTTAGGAAATTTGTAGGATGGGTTTGCGGTAATCGAGGTATGAATGCAGTTCTTTCCGTCGAGTATTACTATTGCTATCGTTCTAACCCTACTTTACAGATAAGTTTGTTATATTTGATTTTTTTTTTGGGTGTGATTTCAATTAATAGTGATATTTGTGATATGTATGCCTAATTTTGCTTTAGGATATATAATATGTATAGTTTGCATAGTAGATTTGGGAGTGGAAAGTTTGAGTGTTTAGAATGTCCAATACTTTTGTGGGAATGTCATTTGCAATTTACATGCAATAGGAATTTATCCGTGTTGTTATTGTTGATATTTGCTGGGTTGTAATGTGATGTGATATCTGACAAGCTCTGGTTGAGCTTTGGCTGGAGCTGTTTCTGCCCACCTGCTTGTATGAAATGTGTGGCATCATGCCCTCTGGTCCCAAAACTTTTACTGAACTTTCCACTTTTTGTTATTTACTTAACTGATGATGTTCGTCGGCTGAACTTGCTGAAGGAGATCCAATGGAGAAGTGTAAATTAATACTTAGTAGTCTAGATTATTTGAATCCATCATTAAAGTGGTCTTGCAATGATGTGTAAGAATAGCAATTATCCAAGTTCCAAGTGATTGTGCCGGCTTCCGATACTAGAGAGCTAAAAAAACCGGCCATCATCTTTCTTTCAATCTTTTTCTCTGCTTTCTACTCTAGTTATTGTTTTTTTTCATTTCTAATCATCACGTTTTATAAATTCTTACAAATGGGGGATTCTTGAAAAATTTGCATGATTTCATATTTGTTTTGTCCATCGTATTCATGTTGTACAGGCACATGCTGCTTCAGCTGTGTTGAACTTCAGTGAAAATTGCTATTTGAGCCTTGGAGGTACTATTGGTTGATGTTGTTTCTGACTATGTCTATGTACTTGTAGGACCTTTTTCAGAACTATTATGATGCTGTTATGCCGTACTTGAAAGCTATACTGGTTAATGCAACTGACAAGTCCAATCGCATGCTACGCGCAAAGTTAATGAAATGTAATAAGCTTGGTTGGAATGGCTGTTGGGAAAGAGAAGTCTAGAGATGATGCTAAGCAGGTAGTCTAGAATATATTTACCTATATTCTGAAATAATTACTCTCATTATCTTAAGTGGCTAAGAATAAGGCTTTATACATCTGAACCGAGTGTCACTGCCACTGTTGACCCACCACTTCTATTTGTTGCCTTTGCTGCTATTATAGTTGTAGTTGAAGATCATAGTATAGGAGCATTCTATGCTGCTAGTTGTAAAGTTCCATTACTTGTCACTTGTCATGTAAGTTTGATTTCGTTTTTATATGTTTAAGGTTATGGAAGTTCTTATGCAGTTGCAAGGATCACAGATGGAAGCTGATGATCCAACTACTAGCTATATGCTTCAGGTTTAGATCTAAAATTTGATCAACTTGTTGATATGATTCCGGAAACGGAATCTGCTTAGCTTCGAATAACCTTCACTCAGTTAATATCCACTAAGGGTTCTAATTCACTTTTAGGGCTTCACTCACCTTAATCTTGAATTAGGAAAGGTTTTGAGATTGGTTTATTAGCTTCACTCACTAACTTACGCAAATCTCGCCTAGTTTTAGGTTTCACTCGCCTAAATCTAAGGTTCTTGTATTTAGATTCACTCTCTAAAAACAATGTAATCTTGGAATTATGTACATCCAAAATCAGTCATAAACATACGTTTAATCTTTAATCAAAACTCAAAACTTCTTATTAATGAAATCCACGCATACAATATATAGTACGTAAAAGAAAACCTAATGCAACTAGAACTAAGAAAGATAAAAATCAGCAAACTTAATCCTAACCCTATTAGATATACCACATGCCTAGTTAGGATAAAATCAGCAACAAAAGTCCTAATTACAATCCAACTATAAGCATATTATACTCCTAATAGAATTAGAAACCTAACAAGGTTAAAACAAGTAAAACCCCTCCTAAGCAGGAAAGCAAAACCTTGTAAGCAAAATACTTCTACTACTACTATAATTCTACTCCAAATAGGAATCCTAATCCAATTAGGATTTGGACTTCTAACTCAATTAGAATTATTAACACACTAAACTTTAATACTCCTAACAGAACTAGGAGTTCTAATCCTACTAGGATTAGGATTTCATGAGTCCTATTCCTACTAGAATTAGGAAAACCACCAAGTCTCCTAACAGAACTAGGAGTACTTTTCAACCTTCTTTTCTAAGAGAGACTAAGCTATTCAAATCCACATCACTTGTTATTATTGTTTGGATATCCTATGCTTCCCCTTCTTCCTTCACATTCACTCCATTTTTGCTATTAAGGTGCTTAGGTCTATATTTTCCCAACCATTAATATTTAAGATTTAGTACATAACTTGTTGATGTGGAACATGTTCCTCTATTTTCTCATGTGTTTAATCTGATTGTAAGGATTCAATGCCTTGGAGCATGAGCTATTTGAGTCTCTTATTCTTTTTCTTTCTGGTATGGAATGTTAATATTAAATGATGATGTTGCTCTTATTCTTTACTGAGAGGCTTTCAGATTTCTTTGAATTAAGATGTGTACCATTTAGAACTCATTGGTCTCGGTCAACAATATAAATGTGTTTCAACTATGCTCTCTGCTGATCATTTCAGGAAACCTTCCAACACTTCCGGAGTCTAAGGTTCTTTACATAAACAAGCTCACAAGGAATGTGAATGAGGGCCATCTCAAAGAAACTTTTGGTACGTACCTTTAGGATATCTTTCTCTAAGGGTGTGTATTGTTGTCTATTAAGATTCCTTTTTTCCTGGAAACATCTACTCTATGTTTTAAAATTCCTATGGATGGTTGGATGCTTGACTATCATGTTCGGAATGCATACCCTTCGCACAACACACTCGACTCGACGCCAGCAGCAACGACTCGCCCTCCTCGACCCATGACTCGACTCGACGCCCAGCAGCGACGACCCGCACTCCTCGACAACCCATGACTCGCACACAACACACACAACAGTCGCTCGACTCGTTCAGATGCTCGCACTCAACAGTCGCTCGACTTGCCTGCACCGCAGCGACCGCTCACACACACGCAACCTCGCACACCACTCGAAGGCTAACGAACTCAGGGGATGGGAGAAGAGAAATAGTGCGAAGGAGGAGGAAGAAGAGTGACGAGGGAGAAGAAGAGAGAAAGAGAAAATCTTTGAGTCGGAAGGAGTAAAACGACTGATGGGGAAAAAGGAGTTAGGGTTTACTTTTTTTTTCGTTTTTTTTTCTTCTCTTATTTATAGCATGAGAAACCTAGGTTTAATAGGATTTGTTTCCAAATCAAATTCCTATTTCTTATTTTATTTATTTGGAAAATAAACAAAATCGAATTATAATATAAATATGTACAAAAAGAAGGTTGTATATTTAATTTATAACTGTAGGCTTACCCAAACTATATTTTTCTGTAAATAATACTAAAATACTTTCAACTTTATTCTTTATATTTTCTTATTTATAAAAAAAATAACTCCCAAAAATACGGAGTATTACAGGCTTCCCCCCTTAAAGGAAGTTTCGACTCGAAACTTTGAGGTAGCCAGTCTTAACGACGATCTTTTTGCACTTCTAAGTCCCAATATTTCACAAGCGTTTTCTAATTTTCGCAAGTCACATAAGCGATAAATACAGATAAATAACAGACTTAACAGACTTTAGCAAACTTTAGGGTAGAAGCGCGAAATTCTGTCGCATTCTTCCCCCCTTAAAAGAAAAGTTACGTCCCCGTAACTCACCTACCCCTTGAAAGAGCTCAGGGTGCTTCATGCAATCGAATGACATGTTTAACGTATGCTTTAGCTAGGGCTTCCATACTCCACGTGTCTTTCATGGGTATGAACCTCGCAGTCTTGGTCAATCTGTCCACTATCACCCATATTGTGTTATTGCCTCCCCGACTCCTAGGTAAGGTTACGACGAAGTCCATGGATATCGAATCCCACTTCCATGTTGGAATGTCTAGAGCTTAGATTTTACCTTGAGGTCTCTTGTGTTCACTCTTAACCTTCTGACACGTCAGGCATTTGGAAATAAACTCGGTTATTGCCCTCTTCATTCTAGGCCACCAGAACATCTTTTTGAGGTCCTTATATAACTTACCCCACCTGGGTGGATGGAATAGTTTGTATTATGACCTTCACTCATTACCTTTTGCTTCAACTCCTCACATTTTTGCGGTACACACCACCGACCCTTGTAACGTATACTCCCATCTTCATGGATTTCAGACCCTTCTGCTTTTCCCTCCTTAAGTTTTGCTTTGACCCGTTCAAGTTTCACATCCCCAGGCTGACACTTTCTTATTTCATCTAGGAAATTGGGCTGGATGGTTTGGGCACTCAATAACTTTTCCACTTCTCCTTCATCAACGACTTCAATCTGGAGCTTAGAAAATTCCTCACAAAGTTTGTCGGCGACTACCAAGGTGTTCAGGCTATGGCTAGATTTGCGACTCAATGCATCAGCAACAACGTTTCCTTTACATCATCCTAAGAACTAATAGTATCATGTGGGAAAATGGGGCATAGAGCGTATGAGTGCTACTCAAAGAATAAGGTTAACCCCAACGGTCAGAAGAAAGGGAACTATGGAGACAAGTCTAGGTTTGGGGATGGGAATGGTGGAAATGCATACAATGGGTCAGGGAACTTCAATTACTCCAAACCACCAACCAATGTAAATAATCAGACACCAAAAGGGAACAATGTGACCAACAATAATGATAATAAGGGCAAAGGGAAGCTGTATATGATGACGGCAAGCGAAGAGGAAGCTCATAGAGATGTTGTCACGGGTATTTTCTCTATCAACTCAATTCCTGTTAAAGTATTGTTCGATTCTGGAGCATCTTTGTCTTTTATTGCCCATACAACTGTTAGAACTCTAGCACTGGTTGAGTCCGAGTCAATTTCTATGCCTGTAGTTATTCCGTCTGGGGATACTGTTAAATGCTCTAAGAAATTCCTAAATGTCTCACTGAAAATTGGGGAGGTCTTCTTTCCTTTCGATCTAATAAAGCTATTTTGGGGATGGATTGGCTTAGGAAGTACAAGGCTAAGATAGATTGTGATGCACAGAAGGTGGAACTGAGAGATCCTTCGGGAAAAAGGGCGTCATATAGGAGAATACCTCGAGAACCTGGGATTAAAGTAATCAACGCCTTGCAACTTAAGAGTTATATAGAAAAATGATGGCCTTTATTTATGTGTTCCGTGAGAAGGGTTAAGGATGTTCCATTGAGACCTGATGATGTGCCTATAGTCAGAGAGTTCCAGGATGTTTTTCCCGAAGAAATACCGGGTATGCCGCCAAGGAGAGATGTAGAGTTCACTGTTGACATAGTACTTGGAACTGGACCTATCTTAAAAGCCCCATACTGAATGGCTCCAGCAGAAATGAACGAGTTGAAAAATAAGTTGGAAGAACTACTAGAGAAGGGGTACATTAGACCTAGTATGTCACCATATGGGGAGCCCCTGTCTTATTTGTGAAGAAGAAGGATGGTAGTTTGAGGTTGTGTACAGATTACCGTGAGTTGAACAATGTCACTGTGAAAAACAAATATCAATTACCTGGGATAAATGACTTGTTTGACCAACTTCAGGGTGCAAGGATGTTCTCTAAAATAGACTTAAGGTCTGGCTACCATCAGTTGAGGATTGCTGATCAAGATATACCTAAAACTACCTTTAGGAATAGGTATGGATACTATGAGTTTACAGTCATGCCTTTTGGGTTAACCAATGCACCTGCTGTTTTCATGGACCTCATGAATAGGATTTTTCGACCCTACCTCGACAAATTCGTAGTCGTGTTCATAGACGATATATTGATCTATTCAAGGAGCAAGGAGGAACATGAGGGACATTTGAGGCTTATTTTTCAGACACTTAGGGAGAACCAACTGTATGCAAAGATTTCTAAGTGTGAATTTTGGTTAGAAAAAGTGTCATTTTAGGGTCATTTCGTCTCTAAGGAGGGTGTGTCAATAGATCCTGCAAAGATAAAAGCTGTGAGTGAATGGCCAACACCAAATAATGTCACAGATATAAGGAGTTTCTTGGGTTTAGCCGGTTATTATAGGAGGTTTGTGAAAGTGTTTTCGAAGATAGCAAAACCCATGACTAACTTAATCAAGAAAGATTGCAAGTTTAACTGGACTGAAGACAGTGAGAAAGCCTTTCAAACACTCAAAGAGAGATTAACCTCAGCACCTGTTCTAGCCTTGCCTAACGGGGATGAAGGGTATGATGTCTATAGTGATGCGTCAAAGAATGGGTTGGGTTGTGTTCTTATACAAAATGGGAAAGTCATAGCTTATGCATCCCGTCAATTGAAACCATATGAAGTTAATTACCCAACACATGACCTAGAGTTGGCCGCAATTGTCTTTGCCTTAAAAATCTGGAGGCATTACCTTTACGGGTGACTTGTCGAATTTTCACCTATCACAAAAGCCTCAAATACATCTTCACCCAGAAAGAGCTTAATATGAGACATCGCAGGTGGTTAGAGCTCATTAAGGACTATGACTTAGACATACAATACCATGAGGGTAAAGCAAACGTTGTTGCTGATGCGTTGACTCGCAAATCTAGCCATAGCCTGAACACCTTGGTAGTTGCCGACAAACTTTGTGAGGAATTTTCTAAACTCCAGATAGAAGTGGTTCATGAAAGGGAAGTGGAAAAGTTACTGAGTGCCCTAATCATCCAGCCCAACTTCCTAGATGAAATAAGAGAGGGTTAACCTGAGGATGTGAAACTTGAGCGGGTCAAAGCAAAACTTAAGGAGGGAAAAGTAGAAGGGGTTGAAATCCATGAAGATGGGAGTATACGCTACAAGGGTCGATGGTGTGTACCACAAAAATGTGAGGAGTTGAAGCAAAAGATAATGAGTGAAGGTCATAATACGAATTATTCCGTCCACCCAGGGGGGGGGGGATAAGTTATATAAGGACCTCAAAAAGATGTTTTGGTGGCCTGGAATGAAGAGGGCGGTAGCCGAATTTGTTTCCAAATGCCTGACGTGTCAGAAGGTTAAGAGTGAACACAAGAGACCTCAAGGTAAAGTCCAACCTCTAGACATTCCAACATGTAAGTGGGATTCGATATCCATGGACTTCGTCGTCGCCTTACCTAGGAGTCGGGGAGGCAATAACACTGATGCAAGTTGGACTATCTTTAATCGCTTTCTTAGGATGTTGCATGGTTTTACTTTACTCCTAAAGTAGAGGTTTTACATGTAACTAAAAATATGTCTTTTATTATGATTGTTAGTTAAGTTAGTTATTTCAAGTATTGGTTGTAATAATGTCCGAAATCTTAGAGTATTTCGGTTCATTGGAGTCTAGTTGTCAAGAGTTGTATTTTAGGAAAGTTACCTTAAGTTGGGAAGAGCTAGAGTGGCGTGCAAGGTGAGCATTGTAGCCGTGTGTTTTGGTGTAATTAAGGAAGGTATTGCATATCTTTCCTTAAGTTTTTGTTTCCTTAAAAATTAGCTAGATTCTAGGCTAGAATTAAGGAAGGATACTTTCCTAATTTCCTTAGTGTGGGACGTGTGGTGTAAGAGTCTTGGAGAGCAAGGTTTTCTTGCCTCTTCTACTATAAATAAAGGTGCCTATCCTCCTAAAACGAGGTAGACTGATTTTGAGAATTGTGAGCGTTGCTTATTTCGGTTGTTAACCAAAACAATACTTGTTGCGACTTGTATTCATCTTCTAATTGCGATTAGGAAGAGACCCTCTAATTCCTGCGAGAATCAAGAGTACTATCCTTGTTTTTATTTCTTATTTTCAGTATTCATTCATAATAAAAACATAAAAAGACGTCACTTAAAACTAGGTTAAAGTTTGTGAATTTTCGGATTCGAAATTCATATCAAACACAATATGGGTGATAGTGGACAGATTGACCAAGACTGCGAGGTTCATACCCATGAAAGACACGTGGAGTATGGAAGCTCTAGCCAAAGCGTACATTAAACATGTCATTCGATTGCATGGAGTACCCACGAGTATAGTGTATGATAGGGATTCGAGATTCCTTTCGAATTTCTGGAAAGAGGTCCAGGAAGCATTTGATAGTGAACTATTGATGAGTACAACCTTTCACCCAGCTACAGACGGTCAAATAGAAAGAACCATCCAGACCTTGGAAGACATGTTAAGAGCCTGTGCCTTAGAATACCAGGGATCATGGGAGGACCATTTGGATCTCATAGAGTTCTCATACAACAACAGTTATCATGCTAGTATTAAAATGGCTCCATTCGAAGCATTGTATGGGAGAAAGTGTCGTAGTCCATTGTGCTGGAACGACATTAGTGAGACTGTGGTGTTAGGTCCTGAAATAATTCAAGAGACTGTTGATCAAGTGCGAGTCATTCAAGAGAAGATTAGGGTTGCACAGGACAGACATAAGTCCTATGCGGATCAAAAGCGAAGGGAAGAGAATTATGAAGTTGGTGAAAAAGTGCTGCTTAAGGTGTCCCCAATGAAGAGTGTTGCGATCTGGGAAGAAAAGAAAACTAAGTCCTAAGTTCATAGGACCATATGAGATTTTGGCGCGAGTAGGCAAAGTGGCTTATCGCTTAGAATTGCCAAACGAGTTAGAAAGGGTCAACAACGTCTTTCACGCATCCCAACTCCGGAAATACGTACCTGACGAGTCGCATGTCCTAGAACCCGAAACCGTAGAGTTAAACGAAACCTTGTCCTATGAGGAGAAACCAATCAAGATCCTAGACCACAAGGTGCGTAGTACGAAAAATAAGGACGTCAAAATTGTGAAGGTGTTGTGGAGAAATCAGAAAACTGAAGAAGCCACATGGGAAGCAGAAGATGTGATGCGTCTAAAGTACCCTGAGCTTTTTCAACAGGTAGGTGAGTTAAGGGGACATAACTTTTCTTTTTAGGGGGGAAGAATGCGATAGAATTTCACGCTTCCACCCAAAAGTGTGCTAAAGTCTGTTAAGTATGTTATTTATGTGTATTATTGCTTATGTGACTTGCGAAAATTAGAAAACGCTTGTGAAATATTGGGACTTAGAAGTGCAAAAAAGATCGTCTTAAAGACTGGCTACCTCAAAGTTTCGGGACGAACCTTCCTTTAAGGGAAAAAGCCTGTAATACTCCATATTTTTGGGAGTTATTCTTTTATAAATAAGAAAATATAAAGAATAAAGTGAAAGTATTTTAATATTATTTATGGAAAAAAATATAGTTTGGGTAATCCTACAGTTATAATTTAACTATACAACCTACTTTTGTACCTAATTATATTATAGTTTGGTTTCGTTTTATTTTCCAAATAAAATAAGAAATCGGAATTTAATTTGGAAACAAATCCTACTGAACCTAGGTTTTTCATGCTATAAATAAGAAAAAGGAAAGAGAAAAAAAAAGAATTAAAACCCTAACTTTAGTAAGTCAGTCGTTTTTTTACCTAAAGAATTTCTCTCTCCTCCCTCTCCTCTTTTCTCCTCTTTTACGTGAGTTTTCTTTCCACTCTCCTCTACTTTTCTTTTTCTTCTTCCCTTGCATCTGGGAACCCTCCCACTCGCCGGCGTTTTGGCAGTGACAGAAGGCGGCCAGAGTTGTTAGCTGCTGTCGAAAGTCGCGTGCAAGGGTCGAGGGTTTAGGGTTTGTGTCGCGCGAGGTTTAGGGTGGTGCGAGTGTGACGGTGTCGTGCAAGTCGGCCCGTGTTTCTCGCAGAGGGTCGCCGACGACGGAGGAGGTTCGTGGCTCGCCGGTGTGCAGCCGTGTGTGGTCGGCGTCGTCTTGGTCGCCGGTGTGCTTCCGGTGGTCCTTTTCTCTCTTTTCTTCTTTAAAATTAATTTATATAATCTGATTTTGTTATTCTTATGTATCTTTGATTAAGTTTTGTAATTATAAGTAAAATATAGAAATAGTAAAAGAAATCAAATTTAGAATTATGTTTTAGTTCTTATGATAATTCCATTTCTCAAATCTGATTTTTATTATACTTGTGTATATAATGGTTTAAGTTGGTTTTGTAAATTAAGTATAGTAAAAGTTAAAGGCAATCAGATTCTTGATTATACTATTAGTTCTTAGGATGATTTTAATTCTTAATTCTGATTTTATTACACTTATGTATATTTGTGTAAGTTTTATTATTATAAACCAAGTACAATATAAGTTATCAAAAATCAGATTTGCAAACATATTATTAAATCCTAAATATGTTAGTTTCAATAAAGTTTATGAAAAGAAAGTTTAACCAACAAGAACGTTTATTTTATTATTCGAAACACTAAGTTTTACATAGTTAGTTAAGCTGATTTTTATTTTAATGATATCAAGGATTTAGCACTGAAATACTTTTATTATTCGATTAGATCCCAAATTCATAAGCGGAACGTTTAAGTAGTCAGCGAAGATTCTCCGTTACAAGGTACGTACAAGTACTAGTTCAATTAGATATGTTAGTATCATGTTTAGGTTATGAATTCTTTCATTGGAACCTAGAATCATGATAGTGAACAATTGTATGGTTATGATGGATGAGATTGTTTGGTAACATGAAATCGATTGGAAATTTGTATGTATTTCCTTGTTGTATGACTTGTGAGTTGGAATGAATTATTATTGGTATGCGTAATTCTATCGTATCACAAGCATGAAATGATAATTGGATTGGAATCCTATGATGTATTTTTGTAGCAAGGATGTTACAAGAGGTTGCCTAAACTAAAGAATTAAGCAATGTACCTAAGAATGAAAATTAAATGATTATATGTTTAATGTTATATGAATAATTATATCTAAGAAGGATTTTGGCGATAAACTTGTAGTTGGAATCTCTACAAGTAATGAACAATGGGGGGAGTGTGGGACTTGTTCTACACTCCTACGCAGGACTACTGTGACGATAGTAGTGTCCTTATAAATTTTGATAACTCAAGTATGCGGAAGGTTCCGTACGATCTTGGGGGTATGCATACAAAGGTGATTGATGTGGAACGGAACGAAACCGTATTTAGATTCCATCTAATAGACCAAGTTGTCTATTAAGGATTAAGTAGCCCGTATGATTCTAGAAAGATGACGGCGCCCGTTCGATGCCAAATAAATTATAAAATGGAATTTAATGTTTTCGTAGTGTCATGTTTAGGAATTGTTTTTACTCTTCTGTTTATGTTTAGTGTACTATTTAACTGCTTAAGTACGTACTCAACATTGCTGATTGTTTGTTATTTGTGATGTTTGTTGACCTGTGATGAACCATTGATATTTCAATGGGGAGCAGATTAGGTATGCTGGTGATGCTGCATGAGTTCGGGCATACAGGGGATACTTTTGACTATAAACTTTTAAAGTGTTTTGGTTGAACAATCTAGAGATTGTTTATGATTTACGTAGTTAATGGTTTTTTAATAAAAAGGTGTCAATAGTGATTCCCGAGTTGTAGTTAAGTTAACAATTTATTTCCGCTGTAATTTAGTTTTCATAATAAGGAGTTGTTAATGTTTTAATTTCAATAAGCCTTGCGTGTCACCGCGGCGATAACACTCCCAAAGTCGATGCAACGTAGTTTAGACGTGTATGGATTCTTGTAACAACCTTGCTACAACAATAAATCATAGGATTCCAATCCAATACTCATTTCATGCTTGTGATACGATAGAATTACGCATTCCAATAATAATTCATTCCAATTCACAAGTCATACAACAAGGAAATACATGCTAATTTCCACTTGATCTCATGTTACCAAACAATCTCATCAATCATAACCATATAATTGTTCCCTATCATGATTCTAGGTTCCAATGAAAGAATTCATAACCTAAACATGATACTAACGTATCTAATTGAACTAATACGCGTATGTACCTTGTAACGGAGAATCTTCGCTGACTACTTAAAACGTTCCACTTATGAAATTGGGACCTAATCGAATAATAAAAGTATTTCAGTGCTCAGTCCTTGATATTAATAAATAAAAAAAACAGCCCAACTAATTAACTATGTAAAACTTAGTGTTTCGAATAATAAAATAAACGTTCTTGTTGTTTAAACTTTCTTTTCATAAACTTCATTGAAACTAACATATTTAGGACTTAATAATATGTTTGCAAATCTGATTTCTTCTAACTTATAAAATCGATAACCCTATGACCCGCAACAAAATAGTCGGGTATTTTTTATTTTTGTCGGGTCGGGTACCCGACCCGGAATAAAGCTTGAGAATGCGGGTCGGGTAATGGGCCGGATGATATTGGTTAGCGGGTACCCTGGATACCCTGGATATTTTCTCCCGTTTTCCTGTGACCTGGGTGAATCCTCTTTAGTTTCACTGTGACTTTAATTTTAAATACCTACACTCTCTTGTCTGTACTCCTCTTCTCTAGTTCCACGCCTCGAACTCCAAGTCTCACTGCCAACGGCCGACGACTTGTCCACACTTTAATACAAACTGTCAAACTAGAATTTATCTTGAGTAAAGTAACACCCCCCATATCAACCTGTTGTCATGATACTGAACTCTTTTTTTTGTGTAATGAGACTCTTTACCAGGCAAGAGTTTGCATCCACAGGGATTTATAGGTAAGTGATGCAAATCTATTTGTCTTGGGAGATCTCGCAACGTAAACATTAATCAAACCATCTTTATTGTGTGTTCCTACGGCATACTTAATCGAAGTAGAAACCTAAATCATCAAAACCCAACAAAATTACTATTCAAAATAAACCCAGAAACCTAAGTTTTGAGTTAAGTCCAGTGATGCCACCATTGACTCTCACTGCCACGCCACCTATTTAGCTTAAGTTAGTTAATTTTTTTTAAATCGATTTTTATCGGGTACCCTATGACCCGACCGGGAAAATCGAGTACCCGGTTTGCGGGTACCCGTTTTTTTCTCGGGTCGGGTCATGGGCCGCCAATTTATCTACCCTGGTCATCCGGGTACCCGCATATCTCGGGTACCCGAAAAACCGGGTACCCGATTATCAACACCCCTACGCACAACCCTTCGCACAACACACTCGACTCGACGACAGCAGCAACGACTCGCCCTCCTCAACCCACGACTCGACTCGACGCCCAGCAGCGACGAACCGCACTCCTCGACCCACGACTCGCAGACAACATACACAACAGTCGCTCGACTCGTTCAGATGCTCGCACTCAAAAGTCGCTCGACTTGCCTCGACCGCAACGACCGCTCACACACACGTAGCCTCGCACACCACTCGAAGGCTGACGAACTTAGGGGAGGGGAGAAGAGAAATAGTGCGGAGGAGGAGGAAGAAGAGTGACGAGGGAGAAGAAGAGAGGAGAGAGAAAATCTTTGAGTGGGATGGAGTAAAACGGCTGATGGGTAAAAAGGAGTTAGGGTTTACTTTTTTTTTCTTTTTTTTTCTTCTCTTATTTATTGCATGAGAAACCTAGGTTTAATAGGATTTGTTTCCAAATTAAATTCCTATTTCTAATTTTATTTATTTGGAAAATAAGCAAAACCGAATTATAATATAATTAGGTACAAAAAGTAGGTTGTATATTTAATTTATAACTCTAGGCCTACCCAAACTATATTTTTTTTGTAAATAATACTAAAATAATTTCAACTTTATTCTTTATATTTTCTTACTCATAAAAAAAAATAACTCCCAAAAATACGGAGTATTACAGGCTTCCCCCCCCCCTAAAGGAAGTTTCGTCCCGAAACTTTGAGGTAGCCAGTCTTAACGACGATCTTTTTGCACTTCTAAGTCCCAATATTTCCCAAGCGTTTTCTGATTTTCGCAAGTCACATAAGCGATAAATACACAAAAATAATAGACTTAACAGACTTTAGCAAACTTTAGGGTAGAAGCACGAAATTCTATCGCATTCTTCCCCCCTTAAAAGAAAAGTTACGTCCCCGTAACTCACCTACCCCTTGAAAGAGCTCAGGGTACTTCATGCAATCGAATGACATGTTTAACGTATGCTTTGGCTAGGGCTTCCATACTCCACGTGTCTTTCATGGGTATGAACCTCGCAGTCTTGGTCAATCTATCTACTATCACCCATATTGTGTTATTGCCTCCCCGACTCCTAGGTAAGGCTACGACGAAGTCCATGGATATCGAATCCCACTTCCATGTTGGAATGTCTAGAGGTTGGATTTTACCTTGAGGTCTCTTGTGTTCACTCTTAACCTTCTGACACGTCAGGCATTTGGAAACAAACTCGGCTATTTCCCTCTTCATTCCAGGCCACCAGAACATCTTTTTGAGGTCCTTATATAACTTATCCCCCCTGGGTGGACGGAATTGTTCGTATTATGACCTTCACTCATTACCTTTTGCTTCAACTCCTCACATTTTTGCGGTACACACCACCGACCCTTGTAGCGTATACTCCCATCTTCATGGATTTCAAACCCTTCTGCTTTTCCCTCCTTAAGTTTTGCTTTGACCCGCTCAAGTTTCACATCCCCAGGCTGACACTCTATTATTTCATCTAGGAAATTGGGCTGGAGGGTTTGGGCACTCAATAACTTTTCCACTTCCCCTTTATCAACCACTTCAATCTGGAGCTTAGAAAATTCCTCACAAAATTTATCGGCGACTACCAAGGTGTTCAGGCTTTGGCTAGATTTGCAACTCAATGCATCAGCAACAACGTTTTCTTTACATCATCCTATGAACTAATAGTATCATGTGGGAAAATGGGGCATAGAGCGTATGAGTGCTACTCAAAGAATAAGGTTAACCCCAACGGTCAGAAGAAAGGGATCTATGGAGACAAGCCTAGGAATGGGAACGGGAATGGTGGAAATGCATACAATGGGTAAGGGAACTCCAATTACTTCAAACCAGCAACCAATGCAAATAACCAGGCGCCAAATGGGAACAATGTGACCAACAACAATGATAATAAGGGCAAAGGGAAGTTGTATATGATGACGACTAGCGAAGAGAAAGCTCGTAGAGATGTTGTCACGGGTATTTACTCTATCAACTCAATTCCTGTTAAAGTATTGTTCGATTCTGGAGCATCTTTGTCTTTTATTGCCCATACAACTGTTAGAACTCTAGCACTGGTTGAGTCCAAGTCAATTTCTATGCCTATAGTTATTCCGTCTTGGGATATTGTTAATTGCTCTATGAAATTCCTAAATGTCTCACTGAAAATAGGGGAGGGCTTCTTTCCTTCCGATCTAATAGAGTTTAACTTATCGAACCTATACGTCATTTTGGGGATGGATTGGATTGGGAAGTACAAGGCTAAGATAGATTGTGATGCACAGAAGGTGGAACTGAGAGATCCTTCGGGAAAAAGGGTGTCATATAGGAGAATACCTCAAGAACCTGGGATTAAAGTAATCAACGCCTTGCAACTTAAGAGTTATATAGACAAAGGATGGCCTCTATTTATGTGTTCCGTGAGAAGGGTTGAGGATGATCCATTGAGACCTGATGATGTGCCTATAGTCAGAGAGTTCCAGGATGTTTTTCCTGAAGAAATACCTGGTATGCCGCCAAGGAGAGATGTAGAGTTCACTGCTGACCTAGTACCTAGAATTGGACCTATCTCAAAAGCCCCATACCGAATGGCTCAAGCAGAAATGAACGAGTTGAAAAACCAGTTGGCAGAACTACTAGAGAAGGGATACATTAGACCTAGTATGTCACCATGAGGGCCCCTGTCTTATTTCTGAAGAAGAAGGATGGTAGTTTGAGGTTGTGTATAGACTACGTGAGTTGAACAATGTCACTTGTGAAAAACAAATATCCATTACCTAGGATAGATGACTTGTTTGACCAACTTCAGGGTGCAAGGATGTTCTCTAAAATTGAATTAAGGTCTGGCTACCATCAGTTGAGGATTACAGATCAAGATATGCCTAAAACTGCCTTCAGGACTAGGTATGGACACTATGAATTTACAATCATGCCTTTTGGGTTAACCAATGCACCTGCTGTTTTCATGGACCTCATGAATAGGATTTTTCGACCCTACCTCGATAAATCGGTAGTCGTGTTCATAGACGATATATTGATGTATTCAAGGAGCAAGGAGGAACGTGAGGGACATTTGAGGCTTATTTTACAGACACTTAGGGAGAACCAACTGTATGCAAAGTTTTTTGACTGTGAATTTTGGTTAGAAAAAGTGTCATTTTTGGGTCATTTCGTCTCTAAGGAGGGTGTGTCCGTAGATCCTGCAAAGATAAAAGCTGTGAGTGAATGGCCAACACCAAAGAATGTCATAGATATAAGGAGTTTCTTGGGTTTAGCCGGTTATTATAGGAGGTTTGTGAAAGACTTTTCGAAGATAGCAAAACCCATGACTAAAGATTGCAAGTTTAACTGGACTGAAGACAGTGAGAAAGCATTTCAAACACTCAAAGAGAGATTAACCTCAGCACCTGTTCTAGCCTTGCCTAACGGGGATGAGGGGTATGATGTCTATATTGATGCGTCAAAGAATGGGTTGGGTTGTGTTCTTATACAAAATGGGAAAGTCATAGCTTATGCATCCCGTCAACTGAAACCATATGAAGTTAATTACCCAACACATGACCAAGAGTTGGCCGCAATTGTCTTTGCCTTAAAAATCTGGAGGCATTACCTTTACGGGTGACTTGTCCAATTTTCACCGATCACAAAAGCCTCAAATACATCTTCACCCAGAAAGAGCTTAATATGAGACATCGCAGGTGGTTAGAGCTCATTAAGGACTTAACTTAGACATACAATACCATGAGGGTAAAGCAAACGTTGTTGCTGATGCGTTGAGTCGCAAATCTAGCCATAGCCTGAACACCTTGGTAGTTGCCGACAAACTTTGTGAGGAATTTTCTAAATTCCAGAGAGAAGTGATTCATGAAGGGGAAGTGGAAAAGTTATTGAGTGCCCTAACCATCAAGCCCAACTTCCTAGATGAAATAAGAGAGGTTCAGCCTGGGGATGTGAAACTTGAGCGGGTCAAAGCAAAACTTAAGGAGGGAAAAGCAGAAGGGTTTGAAATCCATGAAGATGGGAGTATACGCTACAAGGGTCGATGGTGTGTACCACAAAAATGTGAGGAGTTGAAGCAAAAGATAATGAGTGAAGGTCATAATACGAATTATTCCGCCCACCCAGGGGTGGATAAATTATATAAGGACCTCAAAAAGATGTTTTGGTGGCCTGGAATGAAGAGGGTGGTAGCCGAATTTGTTTCCAAATGCGTGGCGTGTTAGAAGGTTAAGAGTGAACACAAGAGACCGCAAGGTAAAATCCAACCTCTAGACATTCCAACATGGAAGTGGGATTCGATATCCATGGACTTCGTCGTAGCCTTACCTAGGAGTCGGGGAGGCAATAACACAATATGGGTGATAGTGAACAGATTGACCAAGACTGCGAGGTTCATACCCATGAAAGACACGTGGAGTATGGAAGCTCTAGCCAAAGCGTACATTAAACATGTCATTCGATTGCATGGAGTACCCACGAGTATAGTGTATGATAGGGATTCGAGATTCCTTTCGAATTTCTGGAAAGAGGTCCAGGAAGCATTTGATAGTGAACTATTGATGAGTACAACCTTTCACCCAGCTACAGACGGTCAAATAGAAAGAACCATCCAGACCTTGGAAGACATGTTAAGAGCCTGTGCCTTAGAATACCAGGGATCATGGGAGGACCATTTGGATCTCATAGAGTTCTCATACAACAACAGTTATCATGCTAGTATTAAAATGGCTCCATTCGAAGCATTGTATGGGAGAAAGTGTCGTAGTCCATTGTGCTGGAACGACATTAGTGAGACTGTGGTGTTAGGTCCTGAAATAATTCAAGAGACTGTTGATCAAGTGCGAGTCATTCAAGAGAAGATTAGGGTTGCACAGGACAGACATAAGTCCTATGCGGATCAAAAGCGAAGGGAAGAGAATTATGAAGTTGGTGAAAAAGTGCTGCTTAAGGTGTCCCCAATGAAGAGTGTTGCGATCTGGGAAGAAAAGAAAACTAAGTCCTAAGTTCATAGGACCATATGAGATTTTGGCGCGAGTAGGCAAAGTGGCTTATCGCTTAGAATTGCCAAACGAGTTAGAAAGGGTCAACAACGTCTTTCACGCATCCCAACTCCGGAAATACGTACCTGACGAGTCGCATGTCCTAGAACCCGAAACCGTAGAGTTAAACGAAACCTTGTCCTATGAGGAGAAACCAATCAAGATCCTAGACCACAAGGTGCGTAGTACGAAAAATAAGGACGTCAAAATTGTGAAGGTGTTGTGGAGAAATCAGAAAACTGAAGAAGCCACATGGGAAGCAGAAGATGTGATGCGTCTAAAGTACCCTGAGCTTTTTCAACAGGTAGGTGAGTTAAGGGGACATAACTTTTCTTTTTAGGGGGGAAGAATGCGATAGAATTTCACGCTTCCACCCAAAAGTGTGCTAAAGTCTGTTAAGTATGTTATTTATGTGTATTATTGCTTATGTGACTTGCGAAAATTAGAAAACGCTTGTGAAATATTGGGACTTAGAAGTGCAAAAAAGATCGTCTTAAAGACTGGCTACCTCAAAGTTTCGGGACGAACCTTCCTTTAAGGGAAAAAGCCTGTAATACTCCATATTTTTGGGAGTTATTCTTTTATAAATAAGAAAATATAAAGAATAAAGTGAAAGTATTTTAATATTATTTATGGAAAAAAATATAGTTTGGGTAATCCTACAGTTATAATTTAACTATACAACCTACTTTTGTACCTAATTATATTATAGTTTGGTTTCGTTTTATTTTCCAAATAAAATAAGAAATCGGAATTTAATTTGGAAACAAATCCTACTGAACCTAGGTTTTTCATGCTATAAATAAGAAAAAGGAAAGAGAAAAAAAAGAATTAAAACCCTAACTTTAGTAAGTCAGTCGTTTTTTTACCTAAAGAATTTCTCTCTCCTCCCTCTCCTCTTTTCTCCTCTTTTACGTGAGTTTTCTTTCCACTCTCCTCTACTTTTCTTTTTCTTCTTCCCTTGCATCTGGGAACCCTCCCACTCGCCGGCGTTTTGGCAGTGACAGAAGGCGGCCAGAGTTGTTAGCTGCTGTCGAAAGTCGCGTGCAAGGGTCGAGGGTTTAGGGTTTGTGTCGCGCGAGGTTTAGGGTGGTGCGAGTGTGACGGTGTCGTGCAAGTCAGCCGTGTTTCTCGCAGTAGGTCGCCGACAGTCGGAGGTTCGTGGCTCGCCGGTGTGCAGCCGTGTGTGGTCGGCGTCGTCTTGGTCGCCGGTGTGCTTCCGGTGGTCCTTTTCTCTCTTTTCTTCTTTAAAATTAATTTATATAATCTGATTTTGTTATTCTTATGTATCTTTGATTAAGTTTTGTAATTATAAGTAAAATATAGAAATAGTAAAAGAAATCAAATTTAGAATTATGTTTTAGTTCTTATGATAATTCCATTTCTCAAATCTGATTTTTATTATACTTGTGTATATAATGGTTTAAGTTGGTTTTGTAAATTAAGTATAGTAAAAGTTAAAGGCAATCAGATTCTTGATTATACTATTAGTTCTTAGGATGATTTTAATTCTTAATTCTGATTTTATTACACTTATGTATATTTGTGTAAGTTTTATTATTATAAACCAAGTACAATATAAGTTATCAAAAATCAGATTTGCAAACATATTATTAAATCCTAAATATGTTAGTTTCAATAAAGTTTATGAAAAGAAAGTTTAACCAACAAGAACGTTTATTTTATTATTCGAAACACTAAGTTTTACATAGTTAGTTAAGCTGATTTTTATTTTAATGATATCAAGGATTTAGCACTGAAATACTTTTATTATTCGATTAGATCCCAAATTCATAAGCGGAACGTTTAAGTAGTCAGCGAAGATTCTCCGTTACAAGGTACGTACAAGTACTAGTTCAATTAGATATGTTAGTATCATGTTTAGGTTATGAATTCTTTCATTGGAACCTAGAATCATGATAGTGAACAATTGTATGGTTATGATGGATGAGATTGTTTGGTAACATGAAATCGATTGGAAATTTGTATGTATTTCCTTGTTGTATGACTTGTGAGTTGGAATGAATTATTATTGGTATGCGTAATTCTATCGTATCACAAGCATGAAATGATAATTGGATTGGAATCCTATGATGTATTTTTGTAGCAAGGATGTTACAAGAGGTTGCCTAAACTAAAGAATTAAGCAATGTACCTAAGAATGAAAATTAAATGATTATATGTTTAATGTTATATGAATAATTATATCTAAGAAGGATTTTGGCGATAAACTTGTAGTTGGAATCTCTACAAGTAATGAACAATGGGGGGGAGTGTGGGACTTGTTCTACACTCCTACGCAGGACTACTGTGACGATAGTAGTGTCCTTATAAATTTTGATAACTCAAGTATGCGGAAGGTTCCGTACGATCTTGGGGGTATGCATACAAAGGTGATTGATGTGGAACGGAACGAAACCGTATTTAGATTCCATCTAATAGACCAAGTTGTCTATTAAGGATTAAGTAGCCCGTATGATTCTAGAAAGATGACGGCGCCCGTTCGATGCCAAATAAATTATAAAATGGAATTTAATGTTTTCGTAGTGTCATGTTTAGGAATTGTTTTTACTCTTCTGTTTATGTTTAGTGTACTATTTAACTGCTTAAGTACGTACTCAACATTGCTGATTGTTTGTTATTTGTGATGTTTGTTGACCTGTGATGAACCATTGATATTTCAATGGGGAGCAGATTAGGTATGCTGGTGATGCTGCATGAGTTCGGGCATACAGGGGATACTTTTGACTATAAACTTTTAAAGTGTTTTGGTTGAACAATCTAGAGATTGTTTATGATTTACGTAGTTAATGGTTTTTTAATAAAAAGGTGTCAATAGTGATTCCCGAGTTGTAGTTAAGTTAACAATTTATTTCCGCGTAATTTAGTTTTCATAATAAGGAGTTGTTAATGTTTTAATTTCAATAAGCCTTGCGTGTCACCGCGGCGATAACACTCCCAAAGTCGATGCAACGTAGTTTAGACGTGTATGGATTCTTGTAACAACCTTGCTACAACAATAAATCATAGGATTCCAATCCAATACTCATTTCATGCTTGTGATACGATAGAATTACGCATTCCAATAATAATTCATTCCAATTCACAAGTCATACAACAAGGAAATACATGCTAATTTCCACTTGATCTCATGTTACCAAACAATCTCATCAATCATAACCATATAATTGTTCCCTATCATGATTCTAGGTTCCAATGAAAGAATTCATAACCTAAACATGATACTAACGTATCTAATTGAACTAATACGCGTATGTACCTTGTAACGGAGAATCTTCGCTGACTACTTAAAACGTTCCACTTATGAAATTGGGACCTAATCGAATAATAAAAGTATTTCAGTGCTCAGTCCTTGATATTAATAAATAAAAAAAACAGCCCAACTAATTAACTATGTAAAACTTAGTGTTTCGAATAATAAAATAAACGTTCTTGTTGTTTAAACTTTCTTTTCATAAACTTCATTGAAACTAACATATTTAGGACTTAATAATATGTTTGCAAATCTGATTTCTTCTAACTTATAAAATCTGATAACCCGGTGACCCGCAACAAAATAGTCGGGTATTTTTTATTTTTGTCGGGTCGGGTACCCGACCCGGAATAAAGCTTGAGAATGCGGGTCGGGTAATGGGCCGGATGATATTGGTTAGCGGGTACCCGGATACCCGGATATTTTCTCCCGTTTTCCTGTGACCTGGGTGAATCCTCTTTAGTTTCACTGTGACTTTAATTTTAAATACCTACACTCTCTTGTCTGTACTCCTCTTCTCTAGTTCCACGCCTCGAACTCCAAGTCTCACTGCCAACGGCCGACGACTTGTCCACACTTTAATACAAACTGTCAAACTAGAATTTATCTTGAGTAAAGTAACACCCCCCATATCAACCTGTTGTCATGATACTGAACTCTTTTTTTTGTGTAATGAGACTCTTTACCAGGCAAGAGTTTGCATCCACAGGGATTTATAGGTAAGTGATGCAAATCTATTTGTCTTGGGAGATCTGCAACAGCAACATTAATCAAACCATCTTTATTGTGTGTTCCTACGGCATACTTAACTGAAGTAGAAACCTAAATCATCAAAACCCAACAAAATTACTATTCAAAATAAACCCAGAAACCTAAGTTTTGAGTTAAGTCCAGTGATGCCACCATTGACTCTCACTGCCACGCCACCTATTTAGCTTAAGTTAGTTAATTTTTTTTAAATCAGATTTTTATCGGGTACCCTATGACCCGACCCGGGAAAATCGAGTACCCGGTTTGCGGGTACCCGTTTTTTTCGGGTCGGGTCATGGGCCGCCAATTTATCTACCCGGTCATCCGGGTACCCGCATATCTGGGTACCCGAAAAACCGGGTACCCGATTATCAACACCCCTACGCACAACCCTTCGCACAACACACTCGACTCGACGACAGCAGCAACGACTCGCCCTCCTCAACCCACGACTCGACTCGACGCCCAGCAGCGACGAACCGCACTCCTCGACCCACGACTCGCAGACAACATACACAACAGTCGCTCGACTCGTTCAGATGCTCGCACTCAAAAGTCGCTCGACTTGCCTCGACCGCAACGACCGCTCACACACACGTAGCCTCGCACACCACTCGAAGGCTGACGAACTTAGGGGAGGGGAGAAGAGAAATAGTGCGGAGGAGGAGGAAGAAGAGTGACGAGGGAGAAGAAGAGAGGAGAGAGAAAATCTTTGAGTGGGATGGAGTAAAACGGCTGATGGGTAAAAAGGAGTTAGGGTTTACTTTTTTTTTCTTTTTTTTTCTTCTCTTATTTATTGCATGAGAAACCTAGGTTTAATAGGATTTGTTTCCAAATTAAATTCCTATTTCTAATTTTATTTATTTGGAAAATAAGCAAAACCGAATTATAATATAATTAGGTACAAAAAGTAGGTTGTATATTTAATTTATAACTCTAGGCCTACCCAAACTATATTTTTTTTGTAAATAATACTAAAATAATTTCAACTTTATTCTTTATATTTTCTTACTCATAAAAAAAAATAACTCCCAAAAATACGGAGTATTACAGGCTTCCCCCCCCCCTAAAGGAAGTTTCGTCCCGAAACTTTGAGGTAGCCAGTCTTAACGACGATCTTTTTGCACTTCTAAGTCCCAATATTTCCCAAGCGTTTTCTGATTTTCGCAAGTCACATAAGCGATAAATACACAAAAATAATAGACTTAACAGACTTTAGCAAACTTTAGGGTAGAAGCACGAAATTCTATCGCATTCTTCCCCCCTTAAAAGAAAAGTTACGTCCCCGTAACTCACCTACCCCTTGAAAGAGCTCAGGGTACTTCATGCAATCGAATGACATGTTTAACGTATGCTTTGGCTAGGGCTTCCATACTCCACGTGTCTTTCATGGGTATGAACCTCGCAGTCTTGGTCAATCTATCTACTATCACCCATATTGTGTTATTGCCTCCCCGACTCCTAGGTAAGGCTACGACGAAGTCCATGGATATCGAATCCCACTTCCATGTTGGAATGTCTAGAGGTTGGATTTTACCTTGAGGTCTCTTGTGTTCACTCTTAACCTTCTGACACGTCAGGCATTTGGAAACAAACTCGGCTATTTCCCTCTTCATTCCAGGCCACCAGAACATCTTTTTGAGGTCCTTATATAACTTATCCCCCCTGGGTGGACGGAATTGTTCGTATTATGACCTTCACTCATTACCTTTTGCTTCAACTCCTCACATTTTTGCGGTACACACCACCGACCCTTGTAGCGTATACTCCCATCTTCATGGATTTCAAACCCTTCTGCTTTTCCCTCCTTAAGTTTTGCTTTGACCCGCTCAAGTTTCACATCCCCAGGCTGACACTCTATTATTTCATCTAGGAAATTGGGCTGGAGGGTTTGGGCACTCAATAACTTTTCCACTTCCCCTTTATCAACCACTTCAATCTGGAGCTTAGAAAATTCCTCACAAAATTTATCGGCGACTACCAAGGTGTTCAGGCTTTGGCTAGATTTGCAACTCAATGCATCAAGAACAACGTTTTCTTTACATCATCCTATGAACTAATAGTATCATGTGGGAAAATGGGGCATAGAGCGTATGAGTGCTACTCAAAGAATAAGGTTAACCCCAACGGTCAGAAGAAAGGGATCTATGGAGACAAGCCTAGGAATGGGAACGGGAATGGTGGAAATGCATACAATGGGTAAGGGAACTCCAATTACTTCAAACCAGCAACCAATGCAAATAACCAGGCGCCAAATGGGAACAATGTGACCAACAACAATGATAATAAGGGCAAAGGGAAGTTGTATATGATGACGACTAGCGAAGAGAAAGCTCGTAGAGATGTTGTCACGGGTATTTACTCTATCAACTCAATTCCTGTTAAAGTATTGTTCGATTCTGGAGCATCTTTGTCTTTTATTGCCCATACAACTGTTAGAACTCTAGCACTGGTTGAGTCCAAGTCAATTTCTATGCCTATAGTTATTCCGTCTTGGGATATTGTTAATTGCTCTATGAAATTCCTAAATGTCTCACTGAAAATAGGGGAGGGCTTCTTTCCTTCCGATCTAATAGAGTTTAACTTATCGAACCTATACGTCATTTTGGGGATGGATTGGATTGGGAAGTACAAGGCTAAGATAGATTGTGATGCACAGAAGGTGGAACTGAGAGATCCTTCGGGAAAAAGGGTGTCATATAGGAGAATACCTCAAGAACCTGGGATTAAAGTAATCAACGCCTTGCAACTTAAGAGTTATATAGACAAAGGATGGCCTCTATTTATGTGTTCCGTGAGAAGGGTTGAGGATGATCCATTGAGACCTGATGATGTGCCTATAGTCAGAGAGTTCCAGGATGTTTTTCCTGAAGAAATACCTGGTATGCCGCCAAGGAGAGATGTAGAGTTCACTGCTGACCTAGTACCTAGAATTGGACCTATCTCAAAAGCCCCATACCGAATGGCTCAAGCAGAAATGAACGAGTTGAAAAACCAGTTGGCAGAACTACTAGAGAAGGGATACATTAGACCTAGTATGTCACCATGAGGGCCCCTGTCTTATTTCTGAAGAAGAAGGATGGTAGTTTGAGGTTGTGTATAGACTACTGTGAGTTGAACAATGTCACTGTGAAAAACAAATATCCATTACCTAGGATAGATGACTTGTTTGACCAACTTCAGGGTGCAAGGATGTTCTCTAAAATTGAATTAAGGTCTGGCTACCATCAGTTGAGGATTACAGATCAAGATATGCCTAAAACTGCCTTCAGGACTAGGTATGGACACTATGAATTTACAATCATGCCTTTTGGGTTAACCAATGCACCTGCTGTTTTCATGGACCTCATGAATAGGATTTTTCGACCCTACCTCGATAAATCGGTAGTCGTGTTCATAGACGATATATTGATGTATTCAAGGAGCAAGGAGGAACGTGAGGGACATTTGAGGCTTATTTTACAGACACTTAGGGAGAACCAACTGTATGCAAAGTTTTTTGACTGTGAATTTTGGTTAGAAAAAGTGTCATTTTTGGGTCATTTCGTCTCTAAGGAGGGTGTGTCCGTAGATCCTGCAAAGATAAAAGCTGTGAGTGAATGGCCAACACCAAAGAATGTCATAGATATAAGGAGTTTCTTGGGTTTAGCCGGTTATTATAGGAGGTTTGTGAAAGACTTTTCGAAGATAGCAAAACCCATGACTAAAGATTGCAAGTTTAACTGGACTGAAGACAGTAGAAAGCATTTCAAACACTCAAAGAGAGATTAACCTCAGCACCTGTTCTAGCCTTGCCTAACGGGGATGAGGGGTATGATGTCTATATTGATGCGTCAAAGAATGGGTTGGGTTGTGTTCTTATACAAAATGGGAAAGTCATAGCTTATGCATCCCGTCAACTGAAACCATATGAAGTTAATTACCCAACACATGACCAAGAGTTGGCCGCAATTGTCTTTGCCTTAAAAATCTGGAGGCATTACCTTTACGGGTGACTTGTCCAATTTTCACCGATCACAAAAGCCTCAAATACATCTTCACCCAGAAAGAGCTTAATATGAGACATCGCAGGTGGTTAGAGCTCATTAAGGACTTAACTTAGACATACAATACCATGAGGGTAAAGCAAACGTTGTTGCTGATGCGTTGAGTCGCAAATCTAGCCATAGCCTGAACACCTTGGTAGTTGCCGACAAACTTTGTGAGGAATTTTCTAAATTCCAGAGAGAAGTGATTCATGAAGGGGAAGTGGAAAAGTTATTGAGTGCCCTAACCATCAAGCCCAACTTCCTAGATGAAATAAGAGAGGTTCAGCCTGGGGATGTGAAACTTGAGCGGGTCAAAGCAAAACTTAAGGAGGGAAAAGCAGAAGGGTTTGAAATCCATGAAGATGGGAGTATACGCTACAAGGGTCGATGGTGTGTACCACAAAAATGTGAGGAGTTGAAGCAAAAGATAATGAGTGAAGGTCATAATACGAATTATTCCGCCCACCCAGGGGTGGATAAATTATATAAGGACCTCAAAAAGATGTTTTGGTGGCCTGGAATGAAGAGGGTGGTAGCCGAATTTGTTTCCAAATGCGTGGCGTGTTAGAAGGTTAAGAGTGAACACAAGAGACCGCAAGGTAAAATCCAACCTCTAGACATTCCAACATGGAAGTGGGATTCGATATCCATGGACTTCGTCGTAGCCTTACCTAGGAGTCGGGGAGGCAATAACACAATATGGGTGATAGTGAACAGATTGACCAAGACTGCGAGGTTCATACCCATGAATAACACGTGGAGTATGGAAGCTCTAGCCAAAGCGTACATTAAACATGTCATTCGATTGCATGGAGTACCCACGAGTATAGTGTCTGATAGGGATTCGAGATTCCTTTCGAATTTCTGGAAAAAGGTTTAGGAAGCATTTGGTAGTGAACTATTGATGAGTACAACCTTTCACCCAGCTACAGACGGTCAAACAGAAAGAACCATCCAGACCTTGGAAGACATGTTAAGAGCCGGTGCCTTAGAATACCAGGGATCATGGGAAGACCATTTGGATCTCATAGAGTTCTCATACAACAACAGTTATCATGCTAGTATTAAAATGGCTCCATTCGAAGCACTGTTTGGGAGACTGTGCTGGAACGACATTAGTGAGACTGTGGTGTTAGGTCCTGAAATGATTCAAGAGACTGTTGATCAAGTGCGAGTTATTCAAGAGAAGATTAGGGCTGCACAGGACAGACATAAGTCCTATGCGGATCAAAAGCGAAGGGAAGAGAATTATGAAGTTGGTGAAAAAGTGCTGCTTAAGGTGTCCCCAATGAAAGGAGTGATGCGATTTGGGAAGAAAGGAAAACTAAGTCCTAAGTTCATAGGACCATATGAGATTTTGGCGTGAGTAGGCAAAGTGGGTTATCGCTTAGAATTGCCAAACGAGTTAGAAAGGGTCAACAACGTGTTTCACGTATCCCAACTCCGGAAATACGTACCTGACGAGTCGCATGTCCAAGAACCCGAAACCGTAGAGTTAAACGAAACCTTGTCCTATCAGGAGAAACCAATCAACATCCTAGACCACAAGGTGCGTAGTACGAGAAATAAGGACGTCAAAATTGTGAAGGTGTTGTGGAGAAATCAGAAAACTGAAGAAGCCACATGGGAAGTAGAAGATGTGATGCGTCTGAAGTACCCCTGAGCTTTTTCAAGAGGTAGGTGAGTTACGGGGACGTAACGTTTCTTTTGAGGGGGAAAGAATGCGATAGAATTTCGCGCTTCCACCCAAAAGTGTGCTAAAGTCTGTTAAGCATGTTATTTATGTGTATTACTGCTTATGTGACTTACGAAAATAAGAAAACGCTTGTGAAATATTGGGATTTAGAAGTGCAAAAAAGATCTTCTTAAAGACTGGCTACCTTAAAGTTTCGGAACGAAACTTCCTTTAAGTGAGAAGCCTGTAATACTCCGTATTTTTGGGAGTTATTCTTTTATAAATAAGAAAATATACAGAATAAAGTGAAAGTATTTTAATATTATTTACAAAAAAAAAATAGTTTGGGTAAGCCTGCAGTTATAATTTAACTATACAACCTACTTTTGTACCTAATTATATTATAAATTGGTTTCTATTTATTTTCCAAATAAAATAAGAAATCGGAATTTGATTTGGAAAAAAATCCTACTAAACCTAGGTTTCTCGTGCTATAAATAAGAAAAAAGAAAGAGAAAAAAAAAAGAATTAAAACCCTAACTTTACTAAGTCAGCCGTTTTTTTACCCAAAGAATTTCTCTCTCTTCTCCCTATCCTTTTTTCTCCTCTTTCACGTGAGTTTTCTTTCCTCTCTCCTCTACTTTTCTTTTTCTTCTTCCCTAACATCTGGGAACTCTTACACTCGCCGACGTTCAAGCAGCGACAGAGGGCGACCAGAGTTGCTAGATGCTGCCAGAAGTCGCGCGTAAGGTTCGAGGGTTTAGGGTTCGTGTCGCACGAGGTTGAGGGTGGTGCGAGTGTGACTGTGTCGTGCAGGTCAGTCGCGTTTCTCGCAGCAGGTCGCCGACAGTCGGAGGTTCGTGGCTCGCCGGTGTGCAGCCGTGTGTGGTTGGCGTCGTCGTGGTCACCGGTGTGCTTTCGGTGGTCCTTTTTTCTCTTTTCTTCTTTAAATTAATTTAAGACGACCCGCACTCCTCGACCCACGACTCGCAGACAACACACACAACAGTCGCTCGACTCGTTCATATGCTCGCACTCAACAGTCGCTCGACTTGCCTCGACCGCAGTGACCGCTCACACACACGCAACCTCGCACACCACTCGAAGGCTGACGAACTCAGGGGTGGGGAGAAGAGAAATAGTGTGAAGGAGGAGGAAGAAGAGTGACGAGGGAGAAGAAGAGAAGAGAGAGAAAATCTTTGAGTGGGAAGGAGTAAAACGGCTGATGGGGTAAAAGGAGTTGGGGTTTACTTTTTTTTTTCTTTTTTTTTCTTCTCTTATTTATATCATGAGAAACCTAAGTTTAATATGATTTGTTTCCAAATCAAATTCCTAGTTCTTATTTTATTTATTTGAAAAATAAATAAAACCGAATTATAATATAATTAGGTACAAAAAGTGGGTTGTATATTTAATTTATAACTCTAGGCTTACCCAAACTATATTTTTCTGTAAATAATACTAAAATACTTTCAACGTTATTCTTTATGTTTTCTTAATTATAAAAAAACTCCCAAAAATACGGAGTATTACAAGTGTCTTCTCGTCGGACCGCTGTTAAAATGCCTGCCATTATCTGATATGAGAGCTCGAGGAACCCCAAAGCGGGTGATTAAGTTTCTCCAGATGAATTGATGTACTTGTTTATCGGTGATGGAGGCTAGTGGTTCAACTTTAATCTATTTTGTGAAGTAGTCGATAGCCACTAAAAGGAACCTACGTTTTCCTGAGGCAGGTGGGAAGGGCCCCGAACATGTCTATCCCCTATATATCGAATGGAAGTACATCTTCAATTGTTGTTAAGGGGCTAGCAGCTTTATGGGGCAAGTTGGCGTTTATTTGACACTAAGCTCGTCGCGTCCTCCTTCAGTGTGGGCCAATAATAACTGGCTCGAAGATCTTTGGTGGCGATGGTTCTTGCACCCTGATGGCTACCGCACGCCCCTTGGTGAATTTCTCTCAACACATAACTCCCTTCTTGAGGGGCAAGCAGCAGAGTAGGGAATGGGTGAAGGACTTCTTTTAAAGCTGATTGTCGTGGTAAATGAACCGTCGAGCTTATTTTCTTATCTTTTCCGCTTCTAGCTCGACATGGGGTAATATGTCGTCTTTCAGGAAGGCCATTATCCCGTCCATCCAAGTGGGACTCATGTCCAGGGTTGCTATCCCCCTGTTGATGTTAGGTGTCTTGAGTACTTGCCATATTATGGGCCTAGGTGATAAGTCGTTCGCCGAGCTGGCCAATCTCGATAGTGCGTCTGCTTGTTGATTTTCTGATCGAGGGATATGAACGATGGTGAAGTTTGTCAAATCTGTTACTTCGTCCTTTATCTTTCTGAGATACATTTTCATGTTGTCTTCTTTAGCTTCGAACTCCCTAGTTACCTGTCCCACGATGAGCTGGGAATCTGAGTGAGCTTTGATCTTTCGAGCCCCATCGGTCTTACACAATTGGAGGCCTAGTAGTAGAGCTTCATATTCCGCTTCATTGTTCGAGGCAGTGAAGTTGAATTTGACAGCATATTCAGTTTTGTGCTTTCGGGGGTCAAAGACCAGCAATCCAGTACCGGGGCTCGAACTCTATTCCATAGTTCGACAGCTGATTAGCCCTGTAACACCCCCAAAATCCATACATGTCTAAACTACGTTGCATCGACTTTGGGAGTGTTACCGCCGCGGTGAAACGCAAGGCTTATTGAATTTAAAACACTAACTTACTCTTTATTATGAAAACTAAATTGCAGCGGAAATAAAATGATAACTTAACTACAACTCGGGAATCACTATTGACCCCTTTTATTTAAAACCATTAACTATGTAAATCATAAACAATCTCTAGGATGTTCAACCAAAACAATTTAAAAGTTTATAATCAAAAGTATCCCCCGTATGCCCGAACTCATGCAGCATCACCAGCATACCTAATCTGCTCCCCATTGAAATATCAATGGTTCATCACAGGTCAACAAACAACATGAATAACAAACAATCAGCTATGCTGAGTATGTACAAAATCAGTTACATAATACACTAAACATAATCAGAATAATAATAACAATTCCTAAACATGATTCTACAAAAACATTAAATTCCGTTTTTACAATTTATTTGGCATCGAACGGGCACAGTCATCTTTCTAGAATCATGCGGGCTACTTAATTCTTAATAAACAACTTGGTCTATTAGATGAAATGTAAATACGGTTTCGTTCCGTTCCACATCCATCACCTTAGTATGCATACCCCCAAGATCGTACGGAACCTTCCGCCTACTTGAGTTATCAAAATTTATAAGGACACTACTGTCGTCACAGTAGGCCTGCGCTGGAGTGTAGAACAAGTCCCACACTCCCCCCATTGTTCATCACTTGTAGGGAGTCCAACTACAAGTTTATTGCCAAAATCCTTTCTTAGTATTGTCCATTCATACCACATTAAACATGTAATCATTTAACATTCCTTCTTAGATACAATACTCAAATATTTACTTCTTGTAACATCCTTGTTACTCCATAGATCAAAGAATACAAATCCAATAATCATGCTTATGATACGATAGAATTTCGCATAACCATGCTACATATCGATTTCCAATCACAATCATGTTACCAAACAATCTCAGCAAACACAATTGTTTCCTATCATGGTTCTAGGTTCCAATAGAATAAATCACAACCTAACATGATACTAGTAATTGCAACTGAACTGGTACGCGTACGTACCTTGTAACGGAGAATCTTCGCTGACTACTTAAAACGTTCCGCTTATGAAATTGGGACCTAATCGAATAATAAATGTATTTCAATGCTAAGTCCTTGATATTATTAAAATAAAAATCAGCTTAGCTAACTATGTAGAATATAATGTTTTGAACATTAAAATTAACGTTCTTGTGTTTAAACTTTCTTTTCATAAACTTTATTGAAATTAATATATTTAGGACTTAATAATATGTTTGCAAAATCTGGTTTTTTTTCTAACTTATATATTACTTGGTTTATAATACTAAAACTTACACAAATATACATAAGTGTAATTAAATCAGAATTAAGAATTAAAAACATCCTAAGAACTAATAGTAATCACGAATCTGATTTTCTTTAACTTTTACTACTTAATTTACAAAATTAACTTAAACCATTATATACACAAGTATAATAAAAAATCAGATTTGATAAATAGGATTATCATAAGAACTAAACATAATTCTAAATTTGATTTCTTTTACTTATTTTATACTTTACTTTCAATACAACTTAATCCAAGATATATATATATATATATATATATATATATATATATATATATATATATATATATATATATATATATATATATATATAATGATAATAAAGTCAGAATTTGCAATTAAATTAAGTAGGAAAGGAAAAGAAATTTTTTTTTTTTTATAATATACCGGACTTTTTGCTCCGGCGACGACCACCACGTCGCGCGACCAAAACTCCGGCAACAACCACCGCTTCGCACACGACCACGACACAACCCGCACAACCAAGCGAAGCTCGACCCACACTCGCGCGAACCTCCACGAGCACTTGAACCACCACGATCGGACCACCAGACGCGAACGAAACTGCAACCTCGCGCGCGACCTCCGGCAACACCGCGCTGCACTCGCGTCCCTACCGACGAGTTACCGTGCCCGACGAAGCAGTAGGGCCGACGAGCAACAGAGGAGGACTGATGAGGGAAGAAGAACGTGGGAGGAGAAGGAAGGAGGAGAGAGAAAAGATCTTTGAGGAGTAAAACGGCTGAGTATAAAATAGGGTTTTCTAATATTTTTTTTTTCCTTTTCCTTATTTATAACATGAGAAACCTAGGTTTAATCGGATTTGTTCCCAAATTAAATTCCGATTTCTTATTTTATTTGGAAAATAAAACGAAACCAAACTATAATATAATTAGGTACAACAGTAGGTTATATAGTTAAATTATAACTGTAGGCTTCCCCAAACTATATATATATTTTTTTCTACATAATATTAAAAACACTTTCAACTTTATTCTTTATATTTTCTTATTTATAAAAGAATAACTCCCAAAAATACGGTGTATTACAGGCTTTCCCCCTTAAAGGAAGTTTCGTCCTGAAACTTTGAGGTAGCCTGACTTAACGACGATCTTTTGCACTTCTAAGTCCCAATATTCCACAAGCGTTTTCTAGTTTTCGCAAATCATATAAGCGATAAATACACATAAATAACAGACTTTAGCAAACTTTAGGGTGGAAGCGCGAAATTCTATCGCATTCGCATTCTCCCCCCTTAAAAGAAAAGTTACGTCCCCGTAACTCACCGACCCCTTGAAAGAGCTCCGGGTACTTTATGCAATCGAATAACATGTTTAAAACTTTGCATACAATTAGTTCTCCCTAAGTGTCTGTAAAATAAGCCTCAAATGTCCCTCATGTTCCTCCTTGGTCCTTGAATAGATCAATATATCGTCTATGAACACGACTACGAATTTATCGAGGTAGGGTCGAAAAATCTTATTCCGAAAATGACATCAAGGTTCGATAAGTTAAACTCTATTAGATCGAAAGGAAAGAAGCCCTCCCTTATTGTCAGTGATACATTAAGAATTTCTTAGAGCAATTAACAGTATCCCCAGACGGAATAATTATAGGCATAGAAATTGACTCGGACTTAACCAGTTCTAGAGTTCTAACAGTTGTATGGGCAATAAAAGAAAATGATGCTCCAGAATCGAACAATACTTTAACAGGAATTGAGTTGACAGAAAGTACCCGTGACAACATCTCTACGAGCCTCCTCTTCGCTAACCGTCATCATATACAGCTTCCCTGTGCCCTTATTATCATTGTTGTTGGTCACATGGTTCCCATTTGGTGCCTGATTATTTGCATTGGTTGGTGGTTTGGAGTAATTAGAGTTCCCTGACCCATTGTATGCATTTCCACCATTCCCATTCCCATTCATAGACTTGTCTCCATAGTTCCTTTTTTCTTGACCATTGGGGTTAACCTTATTCTTCGAATAACATTCGTACGCTCTATGCCCCATTTTCCCACATTCATGACACTCCACCTTATTACCCTCGCAATCCCTCCCAGGATGGTTGTTTGGGCACTTCTTACACCTGTACACACACTCAGGTCTGCGGTTGTTGGTGTTATTGTTGTGGTTATTGTTATCGTCGTTGGGTCCCTTACTAAAGTTTCTTTGGGAGGTTTGGTTGTTCTGGTTCCCGTGGTGTTTCTTTTCAAATTTCTGAACCTCGGGGTTTGGATTCTCCTTTCGCTTCTCACCTTGTTTACCTCCTTCCTCTCGTTTCCTTATTGCATATAGGTGGGCAGCTTTGCCAAAAATATGGTCCAACGAGGTTAAAGTATCTCCCCCCAGTCTCCCTTGTAGGTCAAGGGTGAGCCCTAATTCAAAGCGTGAGGCCTTAGCTTCCTCAGTAGGGGCAATTTCAGGAGCAAATCTCATCAGTTCTATGAACTTGCGGTAATATTCCTCCACAGACAGGTTCCCTTGCTCTAGCATCATAAACTCTTGGGCTTTCTGCTTTTTGAGGTATGGTGGGTAATACTTATCCCTCAGGGCTTTCTTAAAAGTTTCCCACCCAAAGTCAGGCTGTTTGAGGAGGTTGTCCTTAGCTTGAGTCCACCAAAAGTGGGCATCCCCCTGTAGGTAATAGCTTGCTAAGGGCACAGTCTTGTCATCTGGACATGTGAGGGTAAAGAAAAGCTTATCAAACTCCCCAACCCAGTTTTCCAGTTCCTCTGGCCCCCTTTTCCCATTCAGTACTGGTGGGTTCCTACGGGCAACCTTTTCAGATAAATCCCCATCCCGGTTATGTCCTTGGGCTAGGTTAGCTGTGATCTGCACTAGATCACGAATCGATTGCTCGACATTCAGAGAGGAATCAGGCGTACGAACCATTCTGCACTGATAAATGACACAACGACTGTTTCAGCGACATGCACATAGTCGTTTATTTACATAACTACTACACATTGGCACGTTCATATAACACGTTTTTATTGCGAACAATCATTAAGTCTCTATTGACTTGCAATAAAACATCTCAAATAAGACGTTACATCACATAATAAAAGAAATAAAATATTGTATTATTATTGAAAAGGGAAAGATTTATTGTTTCCAAGGAAAACATAATATGAATAAATAAAGGAATAAAAAAGAATGCTAATTTGCTACTTGGCATGCAAGCCTTATTAAAACTGAAATAAACGAATAAAATAATATTATAATCCTAATTATATATTCAAAAGAAACTAGGGACTATAATGGTGAGCTTCGTCATCTGAGTTAGTATTTTCTATTCCTTCTTCCATGTCAGCTTTGTCCTCAAAAGGCTCGTCATCCTCTATAGGTTCATCTTCCTCCAGGGGTTTTTCCTCTTCTTCTATGGGTTCTTCTTTTTCTTCTATGGGCTCTTCTTCTTGGTCATTTTCCTCAATTGGATCCCCTTCAGCAGGCTCATTTTCATTAGGATCTCCCTCTTCCTCATTTTCTACGTCAAGTATAGGTTCAACATCATCTTCCCCAATCACTGTGATGAATGTCCTATTATTCCCCTCATCATCGGAAATGTAGGTAACAATTCTCAGGTTTGACGCGATGTGGTAATCCTCGGGTATGAACTCATCCTCAAAAGTTTGGTGCCTAGCCCTTTTTACAGCTCTAGGTGACGTTTGTGGCTCAGTTTTAACTATAGGGTTCTCAGAATTCACATCTACAACCTTAGTTCCCGAGCTTTCCCCCACATGATAGGTTCCTCTAACTGGAGGTGATGAGGTAGAGGGCTCCCAACTTATTTTCTCACGAATTCTCCACTCATTTTCACAGTATTTAAGATCAGTAATGAATTGCCCTACAGTAGGAAGGTATTGGCTCCAGTAGGTGTGTTTGGTTGCATTAAAAGCTCCATTTTTAGACCATATATCCCCATATCTATGGTGTACGAAAAGGTAGGGTTCCTCCTTAGGGACGTATGCAGCATAAAATATATTTTCTCCATTTCAGTCCTTAGTTTAGTATCTCCATGAAAGGTTCTATATTCCATAACAGCTTTAATCTTATAGGCCCAGATGTCCGAATCTTCCGTTATTCGGTATTTCATCAGGTATTCCTAAGGACCTAGGTCGTAAACCATATGCGAAATTAAAGAAAGAAAATAGTCTAAGTTTTTGTGACGTAAAGGTTTTTAAGTATATATATTATATTTAAACATATATAAGAGGTAACACGATTATTTTCAATTCTAGAGCTCCTTAAAGAGATTCAAAATATTTACAACAATTAGATGGTTCTTTCCTAAAATATTCGAAAAAAGGTTTTACTTCAATACCTTTTTGAAACATCTTGGGAATATTATATTAATTCAAAATTTTAGGGAATAAAATATTTCAATATCTAACTTAGTGCTTCTATAAAATATCATTATCTATGCACCTATCCTTGTACATCCTTCTAATCTATTCATACTTCGAAGATTTCAAAGAATCTTTCACCGATTCAATCAAGCAAACCACACCACATTTCATATAATCAGAACATCTGATTCATTCCACAGTATTTGCATACTTTCTATAAAGATATCAGACAAGTAAGGCAAGAAACGCATTACAAATAAAATCATTCCTATGATTTAATGCACGCAAAAGTAATCTATATGCTCTTATCCCATACTACCCATTTTAAAAATCTATTGAAATATCCTTGAGAATAGGAACTTTTGGTTCTGATGACCAGTTTTGTAACACCCCCAAAATCCATACACGTCTAACCTACGTTGCATCGACTTTGGGAGTGTTACCGCCGCGGTGAAACGCAAGGCTTATTGAATTTAAAACACTAACTTACTCTTTATTATGAAAACTAAATTGCAGCGGAAATAAAATGATAACTTAACTACAACTCGGGAATCACTATTGACCCCTTTTATTTAAAACCATTAACTATGTAAATCATAAACAATCTCTAGGATGTTCAACCAAAACAATTTAAAAGTTTATAATCAAAAGTATCCCCCGTATGCCCGAACTCATGCAGCATCACCAGCATACCTAATCTGCTCCCCATTGAAATATCAATGGTTCATCACAGGTCAACAAACAACATGAATAACAAACAATCAGCTATGCTGAGTACGTACAAAATCAGTTACATAATACACTAAACATAATCAGAATAATAATAACAATTCCAAAACATGATTCTACAAAAACATTAAATTCCGTTTTTACAATTTATTTGGCATCGAACGGGCACCGTCATCTTTCTAGAATCATCCGGGCTACTTAATCCTTAATAGACAACTTGGTCTATTAGATGAAATGTAAATACGGTTTCGTTCCGTTCCACATCCATCACCTTAGTATGCATACCCCCAAGATCATACGGAACCTTCCGCCTACTTGAGTTATCAAAATTTATAAGGACACTATTGTCGTCACAGTAGGCCTGCGTAGGAGTGTAGAACAAGTCCCACACTAAGATCGTACGGAACCTTCCGCCTACTTGAGTTGTCAAAATTTATAAGGACACTACTGTCGTCACAGTAGGCCTGCGTAGGAGTGTAGAACAAGTCCCACACTCCCCCCATTGTTCATCACTTGTAGGGAGTCCAACTACAAGTTTATTGCCAAAATCCTTTCTTAGTATTGTCCATTCATACCACATTAGACATGTAATCATTTAACATTCCTTCTTAGATACAATACTCAAATCTTTACTTCTTGTAACATCCTTGTTACACCATAGATCAAAGAATACAAATCCAATAATCATGCTTATGATACGATAGAATTTCGCATAACCATGCTACATATCGATTTCCAATCACAATCATGTTACCAAACAATCTCAGCAATCACAATTGTTTCCTATCATGGTTCTAGGTTCCAATAGAATAAATCACAACCTAACATGATACTAGTAATTGCAACTGAACTGGTACGCGTACGTACCTTGTAACGGAGAATCTTCGCTGACTACTTAAAACGTTCCGCTTATGAAATTGGGACCTAATCGAATAATAAAAGTATTTCAGTGCTAAGTCCTTGATATTATTAAAATAAAAATCAGCTTAGCTAACTATGTAGAATATGATGTTTTGAACATTAAAATTAACGTTCTTGTGTTCAAACTTTCTTTTCATAAAATTTATTGAAACTAATATATTTAGGACTTAATAATATGTTTGCAAAATCTGGTTTTTTTCTAACTTATATATTACTTAGTTTATAATACTAAAAGTTACACAAATATACATAAGTGTAATTAAATCAGAATTAAGAATTAAAAACATCCTAAGAACTAATAGTAATCACGAATCTGATTTTCTTTAACTTTTACTACTTAATTTACAAAACTAACTTAAACCATTATATACACAAGTATAATAAAAAATCAGATTTGATAAATAGGATTATCATAAGAACTAAACATAATTCTAAATTTGATTTCGTTTACTTATTTTATACTTTACTTTCAATACAACTTAATACAAGATATATATATATATATATATATATATATATATATATATATATATATATATATATATATATATATATATATATATATATATATATATATATATATATATATATATATATATATATATATAATAATGATAATAAAGTCAGAATTTGCAATTAAATTAAGTAGGAAAGGAAAAGAATTTTTTTTTTTATATAATATACCGGACTTTTTGCTCCGGCGACGACCACCACGTCGCGCGACCAAAACTCCGGCAACAACCACCGCTTCGCACACGACCACGACACAACCCGCACAACCAAGCGAAGCTCGACCCACACTCGCGCGAACCTCCATGAGTACTTGAACCACCACGATCGGACCACGAGACGCGAACAAAATTGCAACCTCGCACGCGACCTCCGGTAACACCGCGCTGCACTCGTGTCCCTACCGATGAGTTACCGTGCCCGACGAAGCAGTAGGGCCGACGAGCAACAGAGGAGGACTGATGAGGGAAGAAGAACGTGGGAGGAGAAGGAAGGAGGAGAGAGAAAAGATCTTTGAGGAGTAAAACGGCTAAGTATAAAATAGGGTTTTCTAATATTATTTTTTTTTCCTTTTCCTTATTTATAGCATGAGAAACCTAGGTTTAATCGGATTTGTTCCCAAATTAAATTCCGATTTCTTATTTTATTTGGAAAATAAAACGAAACCAAACTATAATATAATTAGGTACAACAATAGGTTATATAGTTAAATTATAACTGTAGGCTTCCCCAAACTATATTTTTTTTTTTCTAAATAATATTAAAAACACTTTCAACTTTATTCTTTATATTTTCTTATTTATAAAAGAATAACTCCCAAAAATACGGAGTATTACAAACCCAGTCTGTTACCTTGTTTGACTGATTCTTTCCCTCGGTGAACTTCCGAAGGGGCTGACTTGTTTGCACTTTGATTGGGTGGGCATGGATGTAGGGTTTGAGCTTCCGCGTTGCTATAACCAATGTAAAGATCATTTTCTCAATAGGAGGGTATTTTGCCTCCGCACCTTGGAAGGCATGGCTTATAAAGTAAACCAGGTGTTGATTCTTTTCTCACTTAGCGATGAGGACGACACTGAGGGAGTTGTCTGACACGGCCAAGTAGACAAACAGCGTCTTCCCCGACAAGGGTGAGATAAGTTTAGGGAGGTCGGTCAGGTGCTCTTTCAGCCCTTGGAAAGCTTCCTCCGCCGCATCATCCCTTCCGAAAGTTGACTGCTTTAATGTCATGAAGAAATATAAGCTTTTATCATCAGATCTCGAGAGGAAACGCCCTAGGGCGGCCATACAGCCGGTTAGGCGTTGAACCTCCTTGACAGTTCGAGGGATTTTCATTTCGATGATGGCCTGGACCTTGTCTGGGTTTACTTCAATGCCTCTTTCATTTCATCCACCAGAAAGCCTAGGCACCTCCCTCCTCGTACGCCGAAGACACACTTCTTCGGATTAAGCTTCATGTTATGGGCGCGTAAGGTGGATAAGGTCTCTCTCAGATCTGAGACGTGATCTAGTTCTTTTTTGCTTTTGACGATCATATCGTCGACATAAACTTCTACATTCCTGCCGATTTGGTGTTCAAACATTTTGTTGACGAAACGCTGATAAGTTGCTCCGGCGTTTTTTAGACCGAATGGCATGACTCTGTAACAGTATACTCCTGAACTCGGGGTGAAGGTGGTATGGAATTGATCTTCTTCGACCATGGGAATCTGGTGATACCCTGCATTGGCGTCCATGAAACTGAAGAGCGCATGTCCGGCAGTTGAGTCCACTAGCCTATCGATCTTAGGGAGGGGAAAGTCGTCCTTCGGACAGGCCATGTTCAAGTCTGTGAAGTCGATGCACATCCTCCATGTTTTAGATGATTTTCGGACCAACAACACGTCGGCTAGCCATTCGGTGTATTGACATTCCTTTATGAACCCTACATCCAATAATTTTTTCACTTCTTCAGCAGCGGCTTTGCTTGTTTCGACACCCTGGTGTCGTAGCTTTTGCTTTAACGGTCGATGCGCTTCTCTAATGTTGAGGCGATGCACCATGACTACTTGAGGGTCAATGCCTGGCATTTCATCGACGGTATATGCGAAGACATCCTGAAATTCTCGGATAATCTCGATGATCTACAACCTGACACCATCAGGCACTTGCTTACCAATCTGTATCATCCTTCCTTTCTCTTCATTAATGCAGATCTCTTCATCTCCATCCACTGGTCAAGGCCTTTCGTACCGTTTTGGATTCTCGGTGACGTAAAAAGCCCCATGACAAGGACATGTCCTTTAGGTCCCGGCTGTTTTCTCTTTTTCGACTTGAGGTTCCTGTCAGGCCACCCGAAGCGTATCCTCCTGCGATGACATTAACGAATCCTGCTATTTCGTCACTTCTCGATTCCTTTTCTCTTCGAGGCTCTTTCTTCTTTTCTGTCGTGTTTTTCAAGTACTGATTCAACTTTCCTTCGTCTGGTAGTTTGTCCAGTGCTCGTTTAAGCTCCCGATAGTCGCGAGTGGTGCGGCCACAGTCGTGATGATACTCACACCAAAGCTTCTTGTCTCTCCGACTGACAAACGTCTTTATGGGATTGGCTTTTGTTAGGGTGAACTTCTCCTTGATGTCAAGGTATATTTCCCTCCTGTTGAGGTTATATATCGAGGATCATACCCATTGTTATCTGTTCGTGGCTTCTTGTCCCGATCTCTTCGAGAGACATCTCTTGATGTGTACGCTCGAGTGGGGTGATCAGTCTTTGTCTTACTTGGCTCTTTGTGAGTTTTACATATATCGGAAGCCTGTATGAACTTCTGTGCGAGGCTCATTGCCGCAGAGAAGGTGGATGCTTCACTTTCTGCCAGCTTCAACTTGAACCTGCTCGAGGGGTATATCCCTAACATCAGCGCGGTGAAGGCCACGCTGTCGTGTAGGTCAGAAACCTTTAGGGACTCTTCGGTAAACCTCTTGATATAATATGCCATCTCTTCATTTCTCTGCTGCCTGATTGACATTAGGGGGATGCTGGTCTTTTGATGTCTCTTTCCTGTTAGGGGTCAGATTAATCTGACGTGGCAGCGAGCAAAGCTACCAAGATGTGTTACTTCGCCAAGCCAAGTGGCAGGATCTCATTAAGCGCGTATGGAAGAAGAGGATTGATGACTTGGCCAGCTGTTGAGATGCACTCTACATTCTGGGAAGAAGGACGTAGTGGGAGAAGGAAACGGGATTGAAGATAGCCGCCAAAGAAGAAGATATGCACACGTTCCATTAAAATAGGATCTAGGCCAATCAGGTGCCAAGGCCAAAACGGCTAAAAAGCAACGTTACTATTGTAAATTAGTATAAATAGTCTACTAGCTCACACTTTGTAATTCATCACTCACTACTCTCTCTACTCTCTCTCTAGCTTAAACACTTGTATTTCTCTGCAAACTCAAGCAACTTAGTGAATTGGCAGGATACCAATCCTCCCGTGGTTTTTCCCTCATTTCCAAAGGGTTTTCCACGTAAAACTTGTTGTGTTCTTTCCTTTACTTTACACAACTTTATTTCTGCAACTTATTTCTATTCGCAAGTTAATTGTCAACCCCCTCTCCAAGCAAATTAGCCTTAGTGTTAAATTTGCCCTAAACAATTTGGCGCCCACCGTGGGGCTGATAATTAAAAAGCAATCCTAACACTCTATCAGTTTGTCACGCAACATGTCTGAGATCAATACAGCTGAGTCACCTGCAACTCCCAAGTCGCCTATCGAGGTGCCAGGGGGATGAAGCCATGGACAAAATCATGGGAGCCATTGACAAGATGAAACAATCTCTCAGAGGAGATTGCTGCGCAAGGTGCCCAATTCGAGAAAAAGACTGAGGAGCTCCAGTCCCAAATGTTTTTCCAACGCGTCCAACGCGTCCAATTCTCGAAAGCAACGCCAGAGCGATATTGGCAGCGTAGTCAAGCAACTTAACATGGAAGATCCAATCCATGAAGATGACGAAGATGCCATGCTAGAGTAAGGAGTGCCAACCGTCGACAAATATCCTAGCTTGAACCGCCAAACCGCCTATGAATGGGTCTCCCCATTTGAGGAAGATACGAGCAAGTTGCCGGATCAACCCGTCCAAAAAGAGTCGTCGCCCAAAGCAGCAGTGGAGCAGCCCCAGCGAGTGCCAGGCATCCAAAGCATGTCGCCCATGCCAAACAAGCCAGGAGTCGTGCCCTCAGCTGTCACTGCAGATCCATTGTATGAGCGCCTCAGGCAGGTCGAAGAAATGATCCTTAGAATCCCTGGAGTGCCATGAGCCGTGGAGAAAGCTACCTTGACCAGCTATGCCGACTCACCATTTGCACATGTCATTGCCTTGGTCGAGATCCCGAAGCATTTCACTGTTCCTGCCATGAAGCTATACGACGGAACGACGGATCCCAGCGAGCATGTCGCCCAATACAAGCAGCGAATGATAACCATCCCAGTCCTACGCGAGATGCGTGAAGCTTGCATGTGCAAGGGCTTTGGATCAACTGGTTCATTAATCTACCTTATGGTGCAATTTTGACTTTTGCAGGTTTAGTAGACATGTTCAATCTCCAGTTCGCCAGCAGTAGACGCCTGGAATATCAAACCAGCGATTTGTACTGGGTCGTGCAAAGATATGGCGAATCACTGCGGGACTACCTCAACAGGTTCAACCGCGAAAAGGTCTCAATCCCAAGATGCGACGCCCCCACCGCCATCGAAGCTTTCCGGCGAGGCCTGCTAGAAGAGTCAGAACTATACAAGGAGCTGACGAAATATCCCTGTCCAACTTTCGAAGATGCCCAGGCGAAAGCTCTCGCGCAAATCAGGTTCGAGGAAGATGTCGACACCAGAAAAGGCACAGCAGAATTGGATCGAGGCGGCAGAAAGGCCCCAAGCAACAACATTCGTCGAGACAACCGATATCAACCATATTACAAAGATGTTGCGCAAGCTCAAATCATCCTCCTGCAATTCGAGAATACAACTTCAATGTCAGTCCTGCAGGACTAGTAAGCAGCCTTAGCAAGTTGGGAGACGCAGTCAGATGGCCCAAGAAGTCAGACAAGCCGTCGGACAAAAAAGAATCATCAAGGTGGTGCGACTTTCATGCCGATATTGGCCATACAACAGACGAATGCATTGCTCTAAAGAAGAAAATTTGCCCATGTGCTCAGAAAGGGTTTTCTAAAAGGCCTCAAGACCGAAAAAGCTAAAGCAACTATGCAGCGCGAAGCGCCAACTTCAGAAAGGCCACCAGCTCCTCCGCAACCTTCCACATTTGTTAATCTTATTTCAGGTGGATCAGATGTATGTGGCTTAACATATTCTGCCCCAAAGCGTCACACCAAAGAAAGTGCCATGGAGAAACCAGTCGGCACGTGCAGAAAAGCGAAGGTAAATTGCATGCCCATATCCTTCGATGAAGAAGATGCCGCAGACTTGGCAGATCCGCACCATGAGTGCTCATGGACAATGGTAGCTCGACAAATATCATCATGCTAGATACCCTCAAAGATATGGGGCTAAGCGAAAGCGACATCACCAAAAAGTCTACAGTGCTCGTAGGATTCAGTGGCGAGGCCAAACATACACTTGGCGAAATCACCTTGCCCACTTATGCGCAAGGCGTTATCATCCAGGTAAAGTTCCTAGTTATTGATTGCCTGTAATCTTACAATGTCATTGTTGGCAGGCCTTGGATTCATGACATGAAGGCAGTACCATCCACCTTTCACCAAATCATCAAATTCCCAACCAAATGGGGGGTACAGGAGATAAAAGGTGACCAAAAGTTGGCAAAGGAGTGTTACAAAACAGCCTTGAAACCTTCCACAATCAGCAAGATGCCTGCATAGTAACTACGCCAACGACGGACCATCGAAGAATATGCCGAACCAGAAGCTGAACCAATCGATGAAATCATCCTTGATCCATCAAAACCTAAGCAAACTGTCAGGATTGGAGCAGACTTGCATGGCGAATTACGAGAGCGCTTGATCGAATTCTTGAGACAAAACGCCTACTGCTTCGCTTGGTCCCATGAGGACATGGTTGGCATCAACCCTGAGGTAATAACGCATAAATTAAATGTTAATCCTAACCACTTGCATGACAAGCGGAAACACAGGAAATTTGTACCTGAACGCAACCAAGTTATCAACGAAAAGTGCAAAACCTCTTGGAAACAGGCAAGATATGAGAAGCAAAATACCCAGATTGGCTTGCAAATGTGGTAGTAGTGCCAAAAAAGAACGGGAAATGGCGAGTTTACATTGACTTAACGGACCTCAACAAAGCTTGCCCAAAGGATCCATTTCCATTGCTTCACATTGACGCCATGGTGGACGCAACTGCTGGCCACGAGATGCTCACCTTTAAGGACGCATTTAGCGGATACAACCAAATCCTCATGGACCCCGAAGATCAAGAAAAAATGGCATTCATCACAGACCGAGGAATCTATTGTTATAAAGTGATGCCTTTTGGCTTGAAGAATGTTGGCGCAACTTACCAAAGGTTAGTAAATAAAATGTTTGAAAAAAAGAATAGGGACACCATGGAGGTGTACATTGATGACATGCTGGTCAAATCCAAAAAAGTCGGCGACCACATCCAGCACCTTGAAGAAGCATTTGATATCCTTAGGCGCTACCAAATGAAGCTAAATCCCAACAAATGTTCATTCAGCGTCACTTCTGGCAAGTTCCTTGGGTACGCTGTAACTCAAAGAGGGATTGAAGTAAGTCCAGAGCATATCAAGGCCATTGTCAACTTGCAATCTCCAAGATGCGTCAAAGATGTGCAGAAACTAATTGGACGAGTTACAGCGCTTAACAGATTTATATCCAAGTCGTCAGATAGGTGCAAACTGTTCTATGATGTGCTAAGGAAGAACAAGTCATTCGAGTGGACGAGCAAGTATGAGGAGGCATTTCAAAATATGTAGACTTACATGATGACGCCACCTCTTCTCGCAAAGCCAAAAGACAAAGAAGAACTGCAACTTTATCTAGTCGTAGCGCATGCAACTGTAAGTGCCGTTTTGGTAAGAGAAGAAGATGGAACTTGATCACCCATATACTATGTAAGTAAAACTCTTGTAGATGCCGAAATAAGGTACACTTCACTAGAAAACTAATACTTGCTTTGGTTATGGCTTCTACTAAGTTGTGCCCTTATTTTGAATGTCACCCTATTTGCGTCAAAACTAATTACCCTGTGAGATATGTGATGAACAAACCTGAGTTGTCAGGCAGAATGGCCAAATGGCTAGTACATCTAAGTGGCTACGAAACCAAGGACGACCATTAAGTCGCAAGCTTTGGCAGACTTTGTGATTTCAGTCCAAATCTACAAACTAAAGCCGACGAAGAACTTCTGCTGTTGTTGGAACAAACTACAAGTCCCAAATGGACATTGTGCACTGACGGAGCGTCAAATACAAATGGAGCGGGGCTTGGATTTGTACTAAAATCGCCACAAGGGGACATCATAGCCCAAGCTATACATTGGGGGTTTAAGGTAACTAACAACGTAGCAGAATACGAGGCTTTGATTGTTGCCCTTTATGCCGCGGAAGAACTCAAGGTAAAGCGTATCGAGGTAAGTTGCGATTCTCTATTAATTGTCAATCAATTTAATGGGTCCTATGCAGCAAAAGATCAGAAAATGGCGAAATACTTAGACATAGCCAAGGATGTTGCCAGCAGGTTCCACGAATTCACTATAAAGGTCGAAGCAGATGCTTTAGCCAACCTAGGCTCAGTTTCAGCAGCACTAAACTTGAGCAACATCCCTATTGTGCACATCATGCAACCTACAACAGATAGACATCAAGTAAACGAAACAAGCACTGAAGTTGCCTCTAAAGATGCAGATTGGACAGAAGAATACATTCAATGGCTAAAAGAAGGCATCTTACCCCAGCAACTCGGAGATTCACGAACTTTCAAGATAAAAGCATCCCACTTTATCTTAATTGATAACATATTGTTTCGCAAGTCAGTTGCAGGTCCCTACCTAAGATGCCTCAGAAAGCAAGATGTACCCATTGTCTTGCGCGAATTACATGATGGCGAATGTGCATGGCAACCATGCTGGAGGAAGGAGCCTATCCAATAAATCACTCAGAATGGGCTATTTCTGGCCCACTATGAGAATAGATGCCATGGAGTATGCTCGAAAATGCGATGCATGCCAAAGACATGCTGCAGTCTCACATCAACACGTTGAACAACTTCACCCAATCTTGGCACCTTGACCATTCATGAAGTGGGGAATGGACATTGTTGGCAAACTCCAGCAAGCCTCAGGGCAACGAGTATTCATGTTGGCCATGACAGATTACTTCTCCAAATGGATTGAAGTAGAGGCATGCCGACAAGTCACCGACTCTGAGGTAATATCTTTTATAAAACGCAACATAATATGCATGTTTGGCATCCCTTCAGAAATAATTTGCGACAATGGATCGCAATTCATAAGTGGCAAGACGCGCAAATTCTGCCAAAAATGGAACATCAGTTTATACACTTCAACGCTAAGATATCCGCAAACTAATGGGCAAGCTGAATCTAGCAATAAAATCATCATCAACAACATCAAGAAGCGAATCGACGAAGCAGGTGGAAGATGGGCTGACAAATTGCCTCTGATCCTCTGGGCAGATAGGACAACTCCTAAGAACGCAACTAATCAAACTCCTTATTCTTTAGTTTTTGGTTGTGAAGCAGTTATCCCAGCGGAAGTCTACATGCCAGCTGCAAGATATGGGCTCATGACAGAAGATAGGAATGACGCAGAATTAGCACATGTCATGGATACCATTGACGAGGTCAGAGACCGTGCCAAAGTAAGAATGGCGGCTTACCAACAAGCAGTTGCCAGGAGTTACAACAAGCATATCAAAGTTAAGCAATTCCAAGTTGGAGATTGGGTCCTCAAAAAAACATTCCAAAATACCAAAGACCCAAAGGTAGGCAAGTTGACTGCAAACTGGGAAGGGCCATACCAAGTCGAAAAGGTAATAGGCAACGGAGCATACCGGTTGGTCACTAGAAATGATGTACAAATTCCACGCAGTTGGAATGCAACTCACCTCAAACAGTATCACTTCTAAACCTTACTTGTCATTTTATTTTTCTGCATTTTATTTCTTTTACTAACTTAAGCATCGGAGGGCCGTTAGCAAAATGCCAATGGTCTAGGTTTGCCAGATCACCTGACAAGGGGCTGCAACCTGCCAAAATGCAACTTGGCGGTTACCCAGATAAAATCTGTTTATACCATTCCTTTGTTGCATCTACTTTCCATTTTATTCGCAAGAATACATACTGACTTAAGCATCGGAGGGCCGTTGGCGAAATGCCAACGGTCTAGGTCTAACAAACCATTTTGCAAGGGGCTAGCGTGCCAGAAGCAACCTCCTAGGTAACTTCTCCAGCAACCTCCACAGCAACTTCTCCAGCAACCTCCATAGCAACTTCTCCAGCAAGTTCTCCAGCAACCTCCTGGGCAAATGTGGACGTAGCAATTTGGATTGGACTAAAGTCAGATGTGTGTAGTAAAGAATCAAGCAAATTATTAAGCAACTTCAGAATGGCAACTTAAGGAGCAAAATATTGGCTTGATAAGATTGTGATCTCTATGGCACTTTTCCATTACCTTTAAAGGAACTTTTTTGCAAGCAAGTTATCCCTCTAATTTATTACTCGTAATCTTAAAATTCCAATAATAAAGCGTGCGATTTCTTCAAGTCGTCCAACTATGAACTATCATATTTTCGCGAGTTGTGCCAACTATTTAAGATGGCAATAACATCGCAGTTGCAAAACAAATGGTTTCAAAATGCAACTTCAAAACGGGTCGACGTTTTAGTTTGCTAAAACATGCATGCATGAGACAAAAAACACATATACATGGAGTATTCTTAAAAGCATAATAGAAACCCACAAATAGACCAAAATACGCAAATATTATAAAGTTGCCCCCTTAGGGGAGACAAAAGTTAGTTCCTACATCCTGCTTCTAGTAAGCAAGAAAAACACGCAAACTAAAATTGCCAACCTACTCTCAAGAGCAGGAGCAAAATCACACAAACTTGTTTTAACCTTGCTCCCATGAGCAAGTAAAGAACACACTAATTAAAATATTGTTTGATCCTAAGCAAAAGCAATAAAACTAGAGAGCATCATCTTGGGGCTTGTCAGCATCAACATCTATCGGCTGGAAAGGCGCGTCCACAGCAGAAGTTGCCACATATGTAGATGCATCATCAGCAACTTCCTCGATCACCGTAGCAGCATTTGCATCCTTCTTGGCGCCTTGAAACTTCTTGGCATATTCATAAGCCAACCTCTCTGCAGCAGGATTCCACTCCACATGCTTCCCCACAGTATACTCCTCCATAGTCTCAATCCTAGCCAGCCACAGCTGCATACCAATGTTGTCAAGATGCTCGTTATATCTCTTCTCCGCTTCTTCAGCAGCTTTCTCCACCTCTCCCTTTAAAAGTTGCACCTCTTCTTGCTCCACCTTCAGTTGGTCCAACCAGTGCTGGCATCTCCCCTCAGCATCTTCCTTCTCCTTAGTAAGAGTGGCAACTTTGGCTGTCAAGTCAGACAGGTTCTGGTGCGTTGCAATGAAGGCTTGCAAACACTGAAAACAAGATGCGTCAGGAAATCAACACGCAACAGGGTAAGTAGATGATTAAGAATAAAAGCAAGGCGGACTTGAATGGACAAAGGAAGAGGATGAATAAATTTTATCGTTTTCCAAAGAAGCGCATTTATAGAGAGATAAGGGGGAAGTTAACTGTCTAATCAGCGTATGCAAAAGGGAGAAATTGTCATAATTGGGCGCGTTTTGCAAGACGGTTAGCAAGGTTTGAAAGTTAAAATAATTTTCTTTCGTTTGTTTTGCCGCCCAAAGAAGAAAATTAGGGGCTATTGTTAGGGGTCAGATTAATCTGACGTGGCAGCGAGTAAAGCAACCAAGATGTGTTACTTCGCCAAGCTAAATGGCAGCATCTCATTGAGCGCGTATGGAAGAAGAGGATTGATGACTTGACCAGCAGTTGAGATGCACCCTACATTCTGGGAAGAAGGACGTAGTGGGAGAAGGAAACGGGATTGAAGATAACCGCCAAAGAAAAAGATATGCACACGTTCCATTAAAATAGGATCTAGGCCAATTAGGTGCCAAGGGCAAAATGGCTAAAAAGCAACGTTACTATTGTAAATTAGTATAAATAGTCTACTAGCTCACACTTTGTAATTCATCACTCACTACTCTCTACTCTCTCTCTCTCTAGCTTAAACACTTGTATTTCTCTGCAAACTCAGGCAACTTAGTGAATTGGCAGGATACCAATCCTCCCGTGGTTTTTCCCTCATTTCCAAAGGGTTTTCCACGTAAAACTTGCTGTGTACTTTACACAACTTTAGTTCTGCAACTTATTTCTATACGCAAGTTAATTGTCAACCCCCTCTCCAAGCAAATTAGCCTTAGTGTGAAATTTGCCCTAAACACTTCCTGCTATGAGATTCTGCTTAAACGCCGCCTAAAAGGAAGCGAAGTCTGAGATGCTTCCAGGAGGAAGCTTGGTGAACCAGGTAAGCGCGAGTCCCTTCAACGTCGTCGGAAAGAACTTACACCATGCGGCTTCACTCCCCGTTTGCACACTCATCTGTGCTTTGAAGGCCGGGAGATGGTCGATAGGATCTGTAGTTCCTCCATAGTGCTTGATAGGGGGAACCTTGAATTTTCGTGGATTGGGAGTCCGCATGATCTCTTCACTAAAAGGTGTGATGGAGCCCAAGTTGCCAAAGTGGGCGTTGGAACGTTCACTAGGACCAAAAGTGCTAGATTCCTCTTCTTCATGCCTCCTACTACCTTGTTCGTGCTATCGAGGGCCATCCCGTCCCCGGCTAGGGTCTGGGGCTGCCTCTCCTTCCCACCTTGAGTGTGCTCGACGCTCATTTAATACATCTCGGGCATCTCGAGTGTCGTTCCAAAAGGCTCGTCCATTTATAACATGTCGAGCGTCCCCTCTACCAGCGGGAGCTCAAGTCGAGATTTGAGGGGCCTGAGTCTGAGGTGCTTGCGTGTTTGGTTGAGGTGCCTGACTCTCAGGTGGAAGGTCTCGACGATTTTTCCCTAATGCTCCTCGAGGGATGGGTGGTATGTTGAGCTACCTTCGCCTCCATTTTGAAGGCTATACACGAGGGCCCTCAGACTACGTTCGAGGGTATCGTTAAGCTGCTCCGCCAGCTATTGGAGATCATGTTGAGTGATCGGGTAAAGGCTTGGCTGCTCGTATCGAGGGGCCTCGATGCGAGGGAGTACAATTCTTTCTCGAGGTTGTCAATCGAGGATGTGCGAGTTTCTCTCTGAGAGTATTGGGGCCCTTCGAGGTGTTCTTCCTTGGCGTGGTGCGTTCAGAGGTTGTCGACCTCAACGCATTCTCCGAGCATTGGCCATAGCTTTTTGTTTGGCTATCCCCACAGACGGCGCCAACCTATTTCGGGTAAAAAACTTATAGATAAGGGGGACTAGTCGAAGGTGTACGTCACATATTGTTGAGGGAAGCCAAGTGTCCGGAGAATGCTACGAGACCTGCAAAATAAGGGTTAGACTACCCAGGGGGTGATTTCGGGATCTCCCCTCCAACGCTCAAGTCAGTAGTTGAATTTGACGTTTAGTATTGAGTGGTGTGTGTAGAATTCATTACCTCAATAAATTGAGATTTGTTCCCTATTTATAGCTTTTAGGAATCATGAAACTAGAGTGCCATACTGGATCTAGTCCTGGGCTGGGCCGGACCCCCTAATAGGTCAGCCTGCTGAGTATAGCGGGACATGCAAGGTGATTTTACTCTTGATTGAAGGTCCCAGAGATATATTGGGCCCAAATAGTGGAGGTGTTGACTTTTGGCGCAAGGGGTGGATTTGCCTCTTGCCATCCTAGTTGGCTCAAAGAACTCATTATTTGATGTTGCAGTATTTTAACTCAATGGGTCGCATTAATTTTCATCTCAGAGAAGGAGTTGAAGTATATTTGTGTTTAGCGGTTTGAAGGCACTTAATTGGGATTTCTACAAAGAGGATGAGCACTAATCTTGGATGTAGTTGATCATCAAATGGCTCCCAAGATTACGCATGCTAATTAATTAATCTCGCAAGTTGTTTAAAGTTGCTTAGTTCTATCGTCAGCTCCATGGATGATATGGGTTCAAAAAGGGTATTGGTAATGCACGCCAATTATTCAATGAAATTAATTCTGACACTACTCTTAGGGAAGTTTCATCTCTAATTTAATATTGTCAAACTCTATTACATTTACATAAATTATTTTATGTACCCCTCTGCTATATATAATATTTATTTTTGTTGACATGTTATTTATGTGGGGGTTGAGTTAGAGGCTGAGACGTTCAAGCAAGCGAAGTGGAGTTGGAGGAGTGACAACTATGTGGAATTCATAGCACCTTCAGCAGGCTTGGCGAAAGGGCTGTTTTTTTTCTCTTATCGTTAATCTTCCAAGTATAGCTTATATACATAATTTATTTTATGTGCCCCTTGCTTGGTATTTAATTTATACTTGTGTCCTCAAACTGTTAGTTTCCTTTGAGAAATGAGTTTATGTTTGAGACTAATGAGTATATTAGTTTGGCTTGCTTGAGTAAACATGGTGAGAAAACAAACTTCATGATTGACTTTTTGAGTTATGAGTTGTATACTTCTGCTTATTATATATATGTTGTATACAATTTATTTTGGAGTTGTTTTGTAGTACTCTTGAGGAGTATTTATGTTGACCATGTTTAGTCGTGAGGACTTGTAGATTGATTGAATGACCTTTTGGGTTAATTGGTTACAACTCTAGTGTTAAGTCGTGTCTCGTAGTAACCCCATAGTTGTGTCTGTTAGGGTTATTGAATTATTTGAGTTAATTCTTGAGGACTTAGCTTCTTTGGTAAACTTGGAGCAATGTTTGGTGAATGATATCATGTTTCATGGGTTGATTGAATTGTAGTTAGCATTTGTCAAGGGTCCATGTGAGACCGTTTAGGTCTCCATGTTAGAAATCAGAATTATAAGGTCAAGTGTGGCTTTGTGCCAAGTGAGTTAAATCATTCAGGATTGAAAGAACATGAAGGTTCCTAAGAGGATTATAAGTTTCTCTCTTACCAATTTTGGGTATCATCTCCATGTGGGGGTTAATGTCAACTTCAGCAGTTATAGGTTTGTGTCAGATAAGCTGATGAGTTGTTAGTTATTCTCCTTGTGTCATGAGGGTGAAGGTAATAACCTGGAATGTTCTCATTGTGGGGGTCTTCTAGCTATGGTTGGATTTATATCCTTCGTATAGAAAATTGGTGTGAGGATTTAGTTCTCTGTGGCTATGGTTGCGCTGAATTTGATGATGTGCTTATTTCTTCTTGAATAAGCTTTGTTGGATGAATCTCGTGATGTTATTGATGATTTGTTAGTCATTGGTATGATTATTCAGGTCATGATTATGTGTTTACTACCTAATTCTCTTCGGTGTCTCTCCTAGTAATGTTGATGAGTAGTTCAACAAAGGAGTAGCAAAAATTAATTCTCTAAACTAGCAAAGTCCCATCTTGCATGTAACCTCTGTGGTTAGAACAGTGTCTTTGTTTGATCGGCTATGTGAAGTCTTGGGGTTATTCACTGGAGGTGATGGTCAAGTCACAAGGGGATATTATGACTTCTAGTTGTTGGGCTAGTGCTTAGTGAAGAGACAGCTTGATCATGACTCATTAGTGACCTATCATAGTCGTTGTGTATGTCTTTGCCGGACCATAGTTGGCTCTGTGGTTGTGTGTTAACCTTCAATAGACTTTGAAGTTGTAAGCTATGGGAAAGGTAAATGGCTCTCAGGTTCATTGATGTTCTGTACTGACCTATGTAGTTATCTCACCTGTTGCTAAGTTTGCCTAGGCTAGCCGCTAGTGGTTGTGTTTGCATTGGGATTATGTTATTTGATTGTGTATCGAGTTGATTCATAAAGTGCATACTTGAATGGCATCTTAGAAAAGGAAGAGTCATTAGATCTTCCTGGACTTGGGGTTACCCTGTGAGGTTTCCTTGGTGACGAGACCTAAATGGTCAGTAGGTGGTCTATGGTTTATACCACTTGTATTATTATGTGTGATGAACTAAATTTTGTATCTTGGCTCATCATGATGGTGTCTGTTTAAGTGATATTGATCAACTTGACATTGTTTGGTGATCACGTATCTATGATTGATCTTATGTAGGGGTGTCAAACAGATCAGGTCGGGGCGGGTTCGTGTTCGGGTCAGCTGATTTCGGGTCAGCCATTCCCCAACCCAAACCTGACCCATTTAAGTTTTCAGGTTGAGAAACACAACCTGAACCTGATAATTTCGGGTTCGGGTCAACCCGAAAATGACCTGATTTGACCTGAAACTTTTTTTTGGGTATAAATCAGGTTGTTATATTCAGAGATGGGTCAACCCGGCCAACCTGATTTTGTTCATTTAACCTGATTTTTCAAACAAGTGCATCTTAAATTTCTTAAGCAAAACAACAATCTAATCCCAAACAAAATTGTCTAACAAAACTACTTAACGGATTACAAACAAGTCTACTTAATGAATTACAAATTGGATTTCAAAAGCAACAATGATTTTTAAATACAATCTTCCATGCTCTTTGTTTTGTCCTCCATAGTGGAATCAATCTCCTCCTCTCTAAAAGAAAGATGGATTTGTGTGGCCATAATTTGCTGCCATTAAAAAATAACACAACCATTAACTTAATGCCAAATAATAATAACAATTAAAACAAAATTATATGAGCAAAAATGAAAAACATGCTCATTAAGACACAAACATGCATAAGAGTTCGGTAATAAAGTAATTAAAAATGTAAATCATGCTCACAAGAACAGAAAAACGTCCTCACAACAGTCACAAGAACAAAAAAAAACAACATAAATTACTAAATTAGCATGAACAACAACAAAATATTATACGAACAACAACATAATTTAGCATGAACAACAACACAAATGGGCATTAACAACAACAACAACAAAAAATTAATAACATAAATCACTCAAATTAGCAAGAATAAATCGTATAATAACACGAAAAACAGAAATTAAAAACAAAAATTAGCAACAACAAAACATGAACAACAAAAATTAACAACAGAAATTAGCATTAACAACCGAATATTCGCATACTGATGAACAAACCGTAATTTTTAGAAGAAAAAAAAATAAAACAAAAACATGTAAAAAAAACGATGAAGCAGAATACCTTGTAGATTGATGGAGAGGAACGCATGGAGGAGAGTGACTCACAATTCACAAAGGAGGTTTGATTGTTTGAATTCTTCAGAGATGTTCAGAGTTGAAGAAAGATGAGAGAAAAAAGAAATATGAGAGAGAAAGAGAGTGAAACGGCTGAGAGAATGTGAGGATTTTAGGGTTTTAGCTTTTATTATGAGGTTGGTTTGGGCTTGGGCTGAACTCTGAAGGCTGGTTTCCGTTTCATTAGGTTTTTTTTTCAAAACGTATACGAGTTTCGGGTTACGTGGGTCATTTTCGGGTTTAAAATTTCAACCTTAACCTAACCAATTTAATTTCGGGTCGGATTCGTGTCGACCCATTTAAGTTTTTCGGATCGAAAACCTCAACCCTAACCCGCTATTTTCGGGTCGGGTTCGGGTCGTGTTTTCGGGTCAGGTCAGCTTTTGCCAGGCCTAATCTTATTTCTTTGATGTTCACACTCTTGGTGTCTTTATGAAACAGAAGGTTTCGATTCCTAAGCCAAGATGGAAGTAGGAGATGAGGTAATTCATGTGGTTCATGGATATAAAGCCAATGTATTGGTAAAGGTACCTCTTATCTCAATCTTATTCAGAGTACATGGTTTGTAACAGGTTCAACTGGAAGGTTGAATAATTAGCATGAACTGTTATGTTTTGTATACATGTTTATAAACTCGTTTTAGAAAGTGATTTTCTAAATGATTATGCTTATATGTTTATAAGTGTATATGTTGGAAAATTTTTCTTGACTTAGCTTGATGCTTTGTTTTAAAAATAATTACTTGCTACTTTTATTTTAAAATGATTTCCACTTTTTTTTTCTTGGTGAATGTAAAAGTATGGATTTAATTTCACTTTCATGCCATAAGAATCGTAGGAATTAGACGGATTTCTATTATATTGGTATTTTTTAGGTTTTTATTTATTTCTTATTAACCTAAAGTTTTATATATTATCAATTATATCATTATAATTAATTTTGGAAATAATATTCTTACTTCTTTTTTTTTTTTACTTTCGGCTGTATTTATATATTTGTCATATGTTTGGCCCCCAATAGAAAGGCATTCAAAATCCGTGTTTTGGATAAATTTCACCAAGGAACATCAATCTATCAATAAGAGTTAGGCAATCAATCTAAGTGCTTTTAAGAAATGAATACGAAAACTGGAGATCGTATTATTGCAAGTAGAATGATGAGAAAATACAAGAGTATTAAGAGTGAGTTGGAACTGATGCCTTATACTTGGCTACATAAACTCTATTTATAATTAAAAACCTAGATAATGGTACCGTTTTAGGTTGTTACAAATGACAAAGATTCTAGCTAGATATTCCTGGTCCTTTGGCGAGCGTTGTTCCCCTTCTTTATCTCAATTGCTTCAACGGGCTATGACTTTATTCAACGCGGGATTAAACCACGTGCTTGTCGGTCATGTAGACGAAATCAGGACATGCCCTCAACTCTAGTCATGTCCCTAAATCTGGACAGGTACAAGTCGATTTTTACCGCACAACAATTTCCCCTATTTTCGCTTGATTAATTGCGCCAGAAATTTCAAAAGTGAAATTACAACTGCCCACTACCACCATGATGTAATTACTGCGCCTAGGAACACGCAAGATAACTGCAGCACGTCTCTCAGTTGAAAAAGTAACCATCATTACACTTCTTTCAACCGTCTATTTTCACAACTCATTTATTAACCACTTTTTCCATTTCAAAGGCACTTTCAATCTTTTCATCTTCCGCTTCTCCCAGGTAACATTTCTCTCTATAACTCGTGCTTTTCGCCATTCTTTACAGTTCTTTCCTCAATCTTTTTTGCTTTCTTCAAATGCGGAAGAAAACTACCGCTTCATATGGGTAATTTCGGGAAAGGAACAAAAAGTAATCTTTCTTGAAAAATAGAAAAGAAGACCCTTGATTATTCATTATAAGTTGAAAAAACCTCGATGAAAAAAAAAGGATATAAAATCTACACCCCAGACCTGGTTGGAAGGGAACTAGATCCTTAATCCAGGTTAGACTATCACACATGAGATTGACATTTCTTCATCTTCTTCTGACAAAAGCGAACATGACCTCATTCCTTCTGACATTTCGGAACCCGCAAACTCCAAACCTAATTCTCTCTCTACTTCTGATGTTGAGAGCCTGGTTAATTCAGGAATTCTCCCTTCTTCCACTGTTTTCTTTGTAACCCACGAGAGTGAGAGAGCCGACTAGACCAAACCAGGGTGGTCTTGCTTTTATGAATACCCTTTCTTGAACAGAGCCTCAATCCCCTTTTCCCCTTTAATCAAGGCCTTTCTTACTCACCTTGAAGTTGCTCCTTGCCAACTGATGCCCATGGTCTGGAGAGTTCTGGTCTCTGATGACATTTTAGCCGAAAAATTAGGGTTCGATTTTACCCTAGGGGATCTGGCATACACTTATGCAGTCAAAATTTGGGGGAAAGGAAGGGTGAGTCTATCAACCAAAACAAAACGCCAATCTCTCATCTTGAAGACTGACATGCAGGATAGAGGGTGGATGACCAGATATTTCTTTGTGGAGATAGATTCTTTGGGTGAAGAGAATGAGTGGATTCTTTCCAATTGTAAGGTTAAGGGTAAGAATTGTGAATATGTGTTTTGGATTCTGATTTTTGATTAACTTCTCACTACTTGTTTCTTTGCAGGAATTTCTCTTGAAGACGTCAAGGTTGACGAAGAATCTGCTAGGGCAAAAACCAAGGCGATACTGGACTTTGGCGAAGAAGCAATAGAATACCCACTAGTACCAGTCACCCCAGTAGAAGATCTCCAAGCAAGCGAACCATCTTCAGGCAACATGTCTTCAGGTAACCTTTCTTCCATACTGATTTCTGAGACTAGGCATGCTTCATAGGAAACTGACATGTAACGTGCATATTTGCGCAAACACTTCAAAGAGTACCAAAAGCCTCAAAGAACTGTCATCTAGGGAAATCATCAAACTAATGACTGCCAAGAAAGCAAAGGTCGCCAAAGATGTCGCTCCTTCTACTCAGGATGTCAAACCTATCAACACTGGGCTTACTCCCAAGAGCATGCCTCCTCCGTCAAGCTCTGCAACTCCTTCTCCGTAAACGTCCACATCCGCTGCTGGTCCAAAGCAGCCTGTCTTGAACATAGCATTCCCTGGAGATTATGGCAATGAATTCAAGAGTGTCACCGCTCTCTGACCATACATTGACCAGCTCTGGTTTCCTGCCAGCATATCACGCCACAATAAGGCCAAGCCAGAAAATACCGCTGGCGAAGCAGTCCAATGTACCTTCCAGGTATTGTATTCCTGTCTATACATGAAATAAAATTTGGTCAAGTAGCACTGTCCTTTAAGTCATACTTACCTGCGTTTCTACTTGACAAAGACCCTTCAAGCCACCTTAGGCAACGTCAAGAACATTCTCTTTTATCATAAAGAATTAGAGAGGATGTCTGGAGAGTTGTCCATCACTCAAAACAAGCTGAAGGATCAGGAGAAGGCCAGGAAGGACAACAAGGAGCGCTTGGAGGCTGACATTGTTGTCCTCAAGAAAGAGAAGCAGGAAAAAGCTGAGGAGCTGGAGAGGGTAAACAAGACATTGGCAGCCAAAGAGAAGGAGCTGAAGAAGAAGGAAGAAGAGCTGGTCGACAGCGCCATCTACTATGCCATGAAGACCACTGCTGAACTGATGAAGGAGTTCAAGGAGGGCAAGGCTGACACCTTGGAACCGGACCAGTCCATTGAAGAGTATGCCCAGGCCTATCCTGAGGAAGGCGAGGTCAACTCCAAAAAGGCAGAAGGCGAGCAGGTCAACCAAGGTGACCAGAAGACTCTTGATGCGGACCAGGTGATGGCTGAGGCGAACCATGAAGAGAAGACAGAAAATGTAACCCCAGTTTGATTAGAATAGGCTTTAAAACAATATTTACCTTTGGTTTGTTGAACAATAGTTTTACTGTCTTGCCCATGGGGGCAGACAGGTTTATAAGTGTGTTTTTGTTGAATAATTTCCTGCATGTCCACTTTTTTGGTGGGCTTTATCAATTGCATTTGCTTTTGTTTGTGTGAAATTGCTTTGAAATTATCGAGTTGCATAGATAGTTGTGAATTTGTAGTTGTCAGACTGTAGTTGTCAATTTGTCAAATTGTATTATATGCAGTTATCAAGTTGTATTTGTTAAGTTGTAGAGTTGTAAACTGTTGTGATATTGTAAGATTGCATGTTGTCGTTAAGATGTTGTCCTGTGCAAAGACAGATCTAAGATGGACAAGTCCTGAATACCTGATGAGGCAGTTGACTTTGGGTTGTTGTCCCATGTAAGTCTGGTGTATGAGTAGTTCTGCAAAACAAAAGGTTAGAAGCGTTGGCCGTTGGCGCGGCCAACAGCCGTCCGATGCTTAAGTCAGTAATGGCTTTGAAAAGAAAAATAAAAAAGGACATACCAAAATAACAAATAGATAAAGAGAAACATACATGTATGAGGTGTCATGTCTATTGGGCAAGCGAAAAACAAAAATTAGAAATAATACCTCTTTAGGTGCGTCGCATTCCAGCTTCTTGGAATAGGTGTCCCATCTTTCTTGGTAAGAGAATATGCCCCTTTGCCTATGACCTTACTTATTTGATACGGTCCTTCCCAGGTGGGACCTAACTTACCATCAGTCGGATCTCTTCTGTTCTGGAAAACCTTTCTCAGGACCCAGTCACCTTCTTGGAACACTTTTATCCTCACATTTTTGTTGTAGCTGTGAGTCACACCTTGCTGGTAAACTACCATTCTGACTCTGGCTTGTTCCCTTACTTCGTCAACGGTATCTACATCATGGGTTAGTGCATCATCATTTTCATTTTCAGTCATTAAACCATACCTGGCAAAGGGGACCTGTACTTCCGTTGGGATGACAGCTTCGCATCCATAGATGATGGAGAAGGGAGTGTGTCCAGTGGCGTTCTTCGGGGTGGTCCAGTCAGCCCATAGGACAAGTGGGAGCTGCCCTGCCTATTTCCCTTTAGCAGCTTCTAGGCGACGCTTCAGCTGATTGACAACGATTTTGTTGCTGGACTCTGCTTGACCATTTACCAGTGGATATCTTGGTGTGGATGTGTGGAGTCCAATTTTCCATTTTGCGCAAAAAGCTCTAGTCTTGTCGCTTATGAACTGGGAACCATTATCACATACTATATCTGCGGGGACACCATACCTGCACAGTATATTACCTTTTATGAAAGAAATAACTTCTTTATCTCTTACCTGTTTGAATGCTTCAGCCTCTATCCACTTTGAGAAGTAGTCCGTCATGGCTAGCATGAAGACTTTTTTGCCAGGTACCTGAGGCAACTTGCCTACTATGTCCATGCCTCACTTCATGAATGGCCATGGCGTCAAAGTGGGATGCAAGGTTTCTGATGGTTGATGCTGGACTGGAGCATGTCGTTGACAGGTGTCGCACTTTTTGGCGATGTCTACGGCATCTTGACGCATTGTGGGCCAATAGTATCCCATGAGATGGATCTTGGTTGACAGACTTCGTCCAGCAGCGTGGTTGCCTCCGATACCACAATGGGTTTCTTCCAAGACTTGCTTTGCTTCCGCAGCTTCCAAGCACCTAAGATAGACACCTGAAACAGATACTTTAAATAAGACATTCTGAATTAGTGTGTAATGTGATGCTTTCATTCTGAATGCTTTGGCGTCTTCCCCGGGAGGGATGGTGCCATCTTTGAGCCAAGCGATGAATGCCAGAGTACATCCTGTATTTGGAGGTGGATTTGCTGATGTTGAAGCGTCGTCATCTCCGTTCAGGATCACGAAGATGTCCTGCTCAATAGCTGGATAAACTAGATGGACAATAGGAACACTGGTCAGCTTGGATCCTTTGAGGAATGATCTTAGGCTGACAAGTGCGTCAGCTTGGGAGTTTTGCTCTCTGGGTACCTGTATTATGTTGCAATACTCAAAAGACTTCGTAAGCCGATTAACAACATCTAAATAGGCATTCATTTTTGTATCTTTAGCAGCATAGTCTCCGTTAATCTGACTAACTATAAGCAAAGAGTCACATCTTACCTCTAGACGTTTTACCTTTAACACTCTAGCTGCCATCAGGCCAACAAGTAGGGCCTCGTACTCTGATTCGTTATTGGTGGCTCGAAAGTTGCATTGGACAGCCTGGGGGATTTCATCGCCTTCTGGAGACACAAGCATGATTCCAAGGCCAATGCCCGTGACATTGGAAGCACCGTCGGTGTAGAGCGTCCAGGTGCGAGTGGATCCATCATCTAGCACTGTGCTGACTTCTTCATCAGCGAGGGGTTGGAGGCCAGGTGTGAAGTCAGAAACGAAGTCAGCTAGGGCCCGTGATTTGATAGATGTCATGTGCTCGTACTGAATGTCATAAGCACTAAGTTGAATGGACCACTTGGCCATCCTGCCTCTTAGTTCTGGTTTTCGCAAGACAGTCTTAATAGGAAAATTAGTTTTTACTATGATAGGGTGAGATTCAAAGTAAGGTCGTAATTTCATAGATGACATAACCAGTGCCAGAACTAATTTCTCGAGATAAGCGTACCTGGTTTCGGCGTCAAGTAAAGACTTACTCACATAGTAGACATGTAGTTGTTTGCCATCATCCTCCCTTACCAGTATTGCACTGACGGCAAGATTCCGACACCGATAAGTACTGTTGCAACTTCTCATCAGGCTTAGGTTTGTACAACAAGGGAGGATGAGTCAAGTAGTTCTTCAGATCTTGTAATGCTTGCTCGTGCTTTGCGGTCCACTCGAACTTGGTGTTTTTTCTGAGGACATCGTAAAATAAATGACATTTATCTAAGGATTTAGAAATGAACCTGTTTAGGGCGGCCACTCGTCCAGTCAACTTCATAACGTCTTTGGGACAACGTGGTGACTGGAGGTTGAGGACAACCCGTATTTGCTTAGAACTGACTTCTGTTCCTTTCTGGGTGACTATGTAACCCAAGAACTTTCTTGAAGATACGTCGAAAGAGCATTTGGACGAGTTGAGCTTCATGTTGTACTGGCGGAGGACTTGAAATGTTTCTTCCAAGTGTTTGACGTGGTCGGTTGCTTTTGTTGACTTGACGAGCATGTCATCTATATAGACCTCCATGGTACGCCCGATTTGCTTTTTAAACATTTTGTTGACCAATCTTTAGTAAGTTGCCCCTGTATTTTTCAGTCCAAAAGGCATGACCTTATAACAATAGATGCCCCTGTCAATCATGAACGCTGTTTTCTCTTGGTCTTCTGGGTGCATTAGGATTTGATTATAACCACTAAAAGCATCCAGCATGGTCAGCGTTTCATGGCCAGCAGTAGCATCAATCATGGCATCTTTATGGGGGACAGGAAAAGGGTCTTTGGAACATGCTTTATTGAGGTCAGTAAAATCAATACAGACACGCCACTTACCGTTTTTCTTTTTGACAACTACCATATTAGCCAACCAGTCAGGGTAATGTACCTCTCTAATCTTACCAGTCTCGAGCAGTTTTTCAACTTCTTCGTTTATGGCTTGGTTGCGCTCTGGTGCAAACTTTCTTCGCTTTTGGCTGACTGGAGGGTGCTCAGGATCAACCCGTAATTTATGTGTGATGACATTCGGGCTAATACCTGTCATGTCATCATGCTTCCAAGCAAAGCAGTCGCGGTTAGCGCGTTAAAAAGTAATAATATCAGTCCTTACCTCGTCAGATAGATCGGAGCCAATTTGAGCCACTTGATCGGGAAATACTTGGTCAAGGAATACTTCGTCTAGAAGTTCAGATTCTGGCTCCACGTAGCTGCTTGGCTCGGACTGCTCCTGTAATTGCTATGCCACCTCTTTCTAGGCACTGTAAGGCTTGAGCGTGACTTTGTAGCACTCCTTGGCAACTCTCTGGTCACCTTTGATTTCTTGGATGCCCCAGGGGGTTGGGAATTTTATCGTTTGATGGTAGGATGACGGAATAGCCTTCATATCATGGATCCAGGGCCTGCCAAGAATTATGTTATAAGCAGACACGCATTTTATGACCAAGAATTTTACCTGTAAGTTGACGCCTTCGGCGTAGGCAGGCAAGGAGATTTCTCCAATGGTGTTCTTTGCCTCTCCACTGAAACCAACTAGGACTATAGACTTTTTTACCACGTCGCTTTTGCTCAGTCCCATCTGGACAAGTGTATCTAGCATAATGATATTGGTCGAGCTTCCATTGTCCACTAGGATCCTTTTGATTAGGCAGTTGCCAACAGAGAGAGAGATGACCAGGCTATCATGGTGGAATGCTGAGGCGTCTACTGCTTCCACATCATCGAAAGTGATTGCTGGTCCCGGGTTGATGGCACGCCTTGGGATAGGTTTGTCTGTGTAGTATTCCTTGGCATGTCTCTTGGCTACAGAATAAGTTAAACCACAAACGTCATATGCTCCTGTAATAACATTAATAACTTTAACATGAGAAGGAGGGTTAGGAGGTTTTTGAGGAGCATATGTGGATTTCTCCTTTGAGATAGTTGTCTTGGCCTTCTCGGACATGATTTATTTAAGATGACAATTCTTTAGGAGATAGGAGACTTCTCTGCGGAGGGCGATGCAATCATCAGTCACATGACCAATGTCTCCATGATAGTCGCACCATTTGGATGGATCTTTGCGGTCTCCTGGGAGTGACGATTTAGGTGGCCACTTGACTGTATCTCCGAGCTTTGCCAGATGGTTGATGAGTCCTCTGGTGCTCACGCAAAAGTTGTATTCTTCTATCTTCGGGTGATGCTCGGACTCGTCCTTCCAGTCTAGTTCCTCGTCTTCTACCGCAGCGACATATTGGTCGTTGACTGGCCGGTCATATGGCTTTGGTCTGCTATCTCACCGACGATTCCACGTGTACTTTCTGCTTGACCGGTCAAGTTCAGCGGGCTCCTTTCTGGCGTCCATGTCTACCTCAAGGCGGACTTGAGCAAGAGCTTTGTTCAATGCATCTTCAAACTTAGTGCACGGGTACTTGGTCAATTCTTTGTAGAGGTCAGAATCTCCGTACAGTCCTTGTCTGAATGCTTGGATAGCCGTCGGGATGTCGCAATTAGTAATGGACACCTTCTCTCTGTTGAAGCGATGAATATATTATCTGAGACTTTCTCCATAGCGCTGGACGACGCGGTACAGATCACTTGTCTGCTTCTGGACTTTTCGACTACTGGCGAACTGCTGATTGAACATGTTTTGGAGCTCTGCGAATGAGGTGATGCATCCATTTGGCAGATTGGTCAACCAGTCTAGGGCAGGACCGGATAGAGTGGACCCGAACCCTTTACACATACTAGCTTCTCTCATATCACGAGGAATAGGAATGGTTATCATTCTCTGCTTGTATTGCTTGATATGCTCGCTAGGGTTAGTGGTCCCATCATACAACTGGATGTTCTGAGCACTGAACCTTTTGGGGATGTCGATGTTATCAATATGATCTGCATAAGGCGAGTCAGCGTAGCTGTTTGGTTTTGCCTCAGCTATTGCAGGGGTCATCCCTGGGATTTTATTTATCGCTTCTTGCAAGAGGGCAAACTTCTGTTCCATGGCTTCATTCATACTTCCAAGGAGAGGCTGAAGAAAGTCCATCCCTGGCGGCTGATTACGATTGGACTGGACATGGGAGGCAAGGGCGCCGACTCTATGGGTGATGGGCACGCTGGCAGGCTGACTCGGAGGAGGTACATTTTGAGTGAATGCGACAGAAGAAGTTCGAGGAGAAGGAGGAGGAAGAATCTCTGGGAAGGTGAGACAAGTTGGATTTGGAGTGTTATAGACATAGACATTTCTAGAAGAGTTTGGACGAGGTGGTGCATTGGGCACGGATCGGGATGATGACCCAAAGGTTGGAAATGTTGAGGGGGTTTGAAAAGGGTTAGAACCAAGTAGATGGGTTTCATTTTCGACCATTATGAAGTCACTGGCCAAAGGGATAGCAGCGGTGGTGACAGCAGGGCGCGTCACTGGAGGTGTTGATATTTTTGAGATGGCTGGGGTAGACATGGGAGAATTTTGTGGTGCAGGGAGACTTCGAGGAGGAGTAATGGTATCCATATCTAGGCGAGTGGTTGCGCCTTCGATGTTATGGTGTGCCTGGTGGCGAGAGGATGAGGTCGCCATAGAGACAGCGGATTGGACTTGGCCACACAGGACGTCATTTTCTTTCTGGAGAATATCAATTTTTTCATTGAGGCACTTCCAGATTTCTTCCACAGAGGAAGGGATGATTCCAGCCATGGTATTGTGATGGATTTTTTGTGGAACACGAATTTCGAGGGAGCACTTTTTAGACTGAATGCCCCACGGTGGGCGCCAAATTATTTTGGATAAATTTCACCAAGGAAGATCAATCTATCAATAAGAGTTAGGCAATCAATCTAAGTGATTTTAAGAAATGAATAAGGAAACTGGAGATCGTATTATTGCAAGTAGAATGATGAGAAAATACAAGAGTATTAAGTAAAAAGTAGAGAAGTAGAGTGAGTTGGAACTGATGCCTTGTGCTTGGCTACATAAACTCTATTTATAATAAAAAAACCTAGCTAATGTTACCGTTTTAGGTTGTTACAAATGACAAAGATTCTAGCTAGATATTTATGGTCCTTTGGCGAGCTTTCCCCTTCTTTATCTCAACTGCTTCAACGGGCTATGACTTTATTCAACGCGGGATTAAACCACGTGCTTGTCGGTCATGTAAACAAAATCAGGACATGCCCTCAACTCTAGTCATGTCCCTAAATCTGGACATGTACAAGTCGATTTTTACCGCACAACAATCCGCCACTGGTTGAACTGGTTGAGTCAAGATGCCGATTTATGAGGAAGTCCTTGGCAAGTTACCCGTTGTGGGGGTAATGAAATACTCACTTATTTACATTGTGATATTTCAAGTGCCCAAGTACATTATTGTCATACGAAGGCAATGGAGGCACATATTCTCTCGTTGTAATAATGTTATTTGTCTCGTTCATGGCCTCTGCCGCCTGAGCGACACGGTGCTCGATGTCTTGCATTGAAAAAGAATGGTCGCTTGACATTGTCAAGGCTCTTAACCGATTTATTACTCTTACTCTCTGGAAGAGGTTTTAGCTTGAGGCCCCACGGTGGGCGCCAAATTCTTTAATCAATTTTTAGCTAAAGACTAACAATCAAAGTATAATGTGAGAACTCTAACCAAATCAAGAGTCTATATAGATGAATGTACTAGTTGTAGTGTTTGTGATGTAAAAGAGAGAATGATCGAATGATCTACATACTTTGTCTTGTATATGATTTATATAAATTTATACAAAGGATAACGTCCTTATTACTACCCGTTAGAGTATAATAACTGCTCTATGTAACCGTCCCTATTTTGTAGCAAGTGCAATCGCCTCCTGTCTCATGCCCTCAACCGGTGGTTGGCCCTTCCTCAGTCTGATGTGGCCCAATTCATCAAATAACTGCTCGTCAGGTCCATTGCATAGATTGGACTAGTGGCCTGATTTTTCCCGCTAAATATATTGGCTCAACACTACTCCTTCCTAAGTCCATAATGGCCCAATCTTCAAGTCTATCCTGCTTATTCTAAATGTAAGTTCAAAGTCTAGTCTCCCCTAGTGTCTACTTTGCTTATCCTCCATAAGTTCAAAGCCTAATCACCCTTATTGTCTAGCCTACTTACTCTCCTGTGAGTTCAAAGTCTAGTCACCCTTAGGTCTAACCTGCTTATTCTAAATATAAGTTCAAATTCTAGCCTTCCTTAATGTCTAGCCTACGACTCTCCCGTAAGTTCAAAGTCTAGTCAACCTTAGGTCTAGCCTACTTATTCTAAATATAAGTTCAAAGTCAAGCCTTCCTTATTGCCTAGCCTACTTACTCTCCCGTATGTTCAAAGTCTAGATATCCTCATCGTCTAGCCTACTTACTCTAAATAAGTTCAAAGTCTAGTCTTCTTAGTCCGCGTATTCCCCTAGTCTTATCTATCACCTAGCCTGCTTAGTCTCCCGTAAGTTCAAAGTCAAGTATTCCTTAAGTCCACATAGGCAATCTTTTTTGCGTCTAGTCTTCTTACTCTGAGTTTAGAGTCCAGTCTGCTTGCATAGTCCATTCCAGTCCAAATATGCATATACATATAGTAAGGCTCATGTCTACATCATAGTCAAACCCATACTAGTCCAAAACCCATATCCATTTCAAACCTCCATTTCAAAATCATTTTCCGTTTTCATTTCCCATTTCCATTTCTCATTTCCATTTCCTATATCAAAAATCATTTCTTTAAACTTACAAAAAAGGTCCATTCGATTTCTGTTTAGGACAGGTCATTTTAACTTGGGAATGTCCAATAGAGAGGGATAAGGTCAACCAGACTCGTCAAACGAATCTTCACTTTTTCAGAGGAAACTTCTGAATCGTCATCTGAAATGGGAGACACTAGTGAACAACTCAACGCCATCATGGTTCACCTCCAACTGATGAACTCTCACCTTGTGGAACAAGATAAAGAGATCAAAATGCTCAGAGAAAAACTGACAAACTGAGGAAGAAGAACGGGATGAGACTCCACCACCACTACCACCTCCTTTCAAGTCCGAGACATATTTGAGGTTCGAAAAACTCTTGTAATTGATCTAGTCAATTCCTGTACTCGAGAGTCCGGCTCATGGTCATGACATCATTGATCCTGAACTGAGGGAAAAGCTCCCCAAAAAGGTAACATTTGGTGACCTCCCAAAATTCAAGGGGATTGAGGGACAGACGATCATTTGAGAGCCTTATCCATTTCTAAGGCTCTCAAAGGCATGAGCTTGGACCTGTTTACTAGTAGAAAAAAGTTCAACCGCTGCGGTCAAAACCGGGCTTACCGCTCCGGTTTTGGGCCACATCGGTTGGACTCGCAGCTGTCCCCAAATATTAATTGATCCGGTCCTAAACTGGATTAGTTAATAATTTACCGCTGCGGTTTTGACCCAAAACCGCAGCGGTTGACCACCCCAAAAACCAAAAAAAAAAATTCTTTTTTTTTTTTTGCATTTTTTCATTATTAATCGATACAAAATCAATAGTATATGATAAAAAGTACTAATACTCATTTTATCATACATAATTGAGCATAGATTATTATAGATACATAAAAAATATATTTCAAGTCCTAAATCAAATAAGACACCTGGACTAAGCTATACGTTTATTGTTTCTGTTTATCATATAGTGTTTCTGTTTATTTTCTGTTAATCATTCAACGCAGCACATCGTTCGTTGGTGTTTAGTTCACGTAGCAGCTGCAACATTGCATAATCATATCAGATCAAAGAAACACAAGGCCGAAAATATTACCAACTCACAAAATGAAGCTTACTATGAGAGCAGCTTAATTTCATTGCTAACAAAAGAACAAGAAAAAAAATATTAACAATAAACAGCTTTAACACATAAAACCACATTTCAAAATGAAGCTAAATCTTCCCTTTGTTTATCCTTTTTGATTTCCTTTTCACTTAACTGTTGCTCTTCATAAACTTATCATCTCAGTTCAAATATTATTCTCAAGAAAACAAGGCAACTAATGCAATAGATAAAGCATTCTAATTGGGACAAAACTCATACTGATCAAATTTCGTGAAAATGAGCTGAGCAATTTGCAATCTAGTAGTGAATAGAAGATAATTCCACAGCATGCCAGCAATAAATAAAATTAATGCAACAAAACTAATGGATGTCGCTTATAATGTAACAGGAGCAAAGCAGACAGTGCAGCAAGCAACACACACTGGCAGCTGCTGCTGCAGCTTTGCAGCCTGCTGACAGCAACTATGACTGGTTGCCACAGTCAGCAATGGGGCCCACAGTTACCCCCTTTACCCCGAGACTCAGAACACCTCCAGGCGTGACTTGACCTCAAAACATTCCCAAAACAGGTTCTTTATCCCCCAAAATAGTGCAGCAAAACCAGGAGAAAAACAGCAAATTAGTGGAAGAGTATTATTATTATTATAACTAACACACTGAATCATTCTTGTACTAACTAATTAACTCTTAGAATAACAAGCCGCTGACATTAATGAAGTAAAGAGTGAAGTTAAACGAGATACAAGTAGTATTTTGGATAAAGCATACTTCAAATTGGTGGAAGTGTACTGGTCTCAACATTTGAGCTCATAGAAAGTGGTATTATAAAGGCATTATTAAACTAGCTATCTAATGTTCAGTCTTTAAGCAAATCCTATATTCTTAACGACCTAAGTCATGCTTAAGGTGTACAAAAAAGATTGGAGGCTTTTTGCAAAAGTATCTTATCTTCCCCTTGTCCAACCTCACAAGACTTGCTTTTATTATTGCTAGTGAGGGAATTAGAAAGTGAATTGTCGACTATGGACACTTGCAGGCTTTGCAACCAAACAGGAAACGGAGTGGGAAAAGAGAAAAAGAGGAAATAATATAAAGGAACATCTAGATAAACAGTTACATAGCAAATTGTAAATTTCTAGAGCGGCATAACTCTTAAATCTAAATACACAAATACATGGCCGCAAAATCAAGTGGTCTATAGCATAAACAATATCCACTAAGTATTAAATCCATAACATTAACCAAAGAGACATCGTAGGAGACAACTTATACCCTTGATTGAAAACTGCTTCTATAATTATATTCACACATAATTATATTCACATATAGTAGGAGACAACTTATAAAAGAAGAAAGTGTGATAAATTGACAAGTCGATAGTCAACATTAACTCCTAACTACTACATTATCATAACATCTTATACCCTTGTGTGTAAAAGAAAACCATTATTTCCAAGTGCAACAATCTTAACATATTCAAGCATAACTGAATGTTACTCTATAAAACACCAAGTGAACAAAGCAAATTACTAAGAATACAGAAACAAAAGCCACAATATGAAGAAAAGAAACTACTCACCAACTCAGAGTTTCAACAATTCTGGTAGGGTGAAGATTAGCTCCTCATTCCAAACAGACTTTATGCAATTGTTGATTACCTTAGTCTTTGCCATCTAGGGCAAAGCAAAACAAACAAAACATCATAAAAAGGCAGCAGATATTTGAGGAACGAGACAAGAATTAGTAAACAGGAAGTAACAATTGATCTCACCATTTGAGACAACTTTCATTCCTTCCCTTTCTTCATCCTTTTTTGTTTTCTTTTCACTAAGCTTACCTCTTCTCTAGCTTCAATTTGTCCTTTTTGCTTTTAGTACTTCACTATAATTTTCTATATTCCCTACGTTTACTACTAAGAACTCGAAATTAAGACTAAACAACTAACTAAATTGCAATTGACACCATAATTGAATTGCGAATTGACACAAAAATCATTACTTTGAACATCAATCAATTACAAGAGAGAATAATAAGAGTCAATACTAAAGGATCAATATTTATCAAAATTAACAAGAGACTAATTGCAATTTCTATGTCTCTACCATTAACGCACAACAACCAAGCAGAAATTTTCACAAAAGTAAGATTACATAACTAGCAGCACTGAGATTAAGGCCAACAACAAAACAAAGCTTGAATATAAAATCAATTAACTGCATCAGATTTGATTATGATGATAAAAGTTCAAAATTCAGCACATTAAATTCACTAGCGTAACCCTAGAAATTCAAACACATGCATCTCGAAAATTTAATTTAAGGAGAGAGAAAGAAAGAGAGTTTACCTAGATCGAATCCATGGAGAAAGGAGAACACGAAAGGCGACAGCCATTGGCGGCACGCTACTAGTGGCGTCGGCCTCCAAGCTATGGCAGTTGCTCACAGGATTTATGACAAAACCACCATAGCCGAAGTACACGGCTAAGAGATTAAAGAGAAAAAAAATTCTTGCATCTGAATTGAAATCGCCTCGCTGAGTTGTTGGTCTTCGCTGATGGCGGTGTTGGTGAAGATGGGGAGATGAAGAGAGAGAGATGGCGGTGCGACGGGCGAGACAACTAACGAATTTAGTTTCGTCTCTCAACTAACTGATGAGAGGAGGAGATGAAGATGAAGAGAGAGAGATGGCGGTGCTTATGGCGGTGAAAATCGAAGAGAGGAGGAGAGGATTTCGTCGGTTAGGGTTTAATGGCAGGAGAGAGATGGTTGGGTGAGTGAGGTGAGAGATGAAACTTGAAAGGTGGTGGAATGACTAATGAGAGATGAGATAGGGTACTGTAAGTCTGTAACTGTTAGCGTAAATAAGTGAAGCGAGAGATTTGGATGGATGTTGGGCCTGTCATTTTGGGTCGTAACTGATCTGGTTGGGACGAACAGGATCAGTAAATGAAAACTCATCCGGTTTTCCTCCCAACCGGATCAGTTAATTGACCCAAAATTTAGCGCTCATAATTTGGTGGATTTACTGATCCGATTTTGACATAACCGGATCAGTTTTGTTGTGTCATATAAGGTTTTTTCCACTAGTTATGTCTTTCCCTTAACCTTGGATGCACATCCATCCAAGTGGTTCATAATACTGAAAAAAGCAAAGCTGAATGATTAGGACTACATCAAACAAGAGTTCCGCAAGCAGTATATATATATATATATACAATACTTAGCTTCCTATTGGTCTTTGTGAGTTGGAGTTAACCAAACAAAACCCCAACAACGACTTTGTCACCTTCCTTAACAGAAGGAGGGAAAAGGCCACACAAATGACTAACGGGCAATCTGTAGAGGATCAAATATGACTAGTGATCCGTAACTTGCCATCCAAGTACGGAGATCACATTAAGTGCCAACCTATAAATCTTTCACGAAGCTCTACAAGGTGGGCATGCTGATTGCAGAAGAGGTGCATGCCTCTAAAAATAAGGGTTACGATTTAATGTTTTCATCACCTCACATGCTTCTTATTGTTAATCAGAGACCTATATAAATGTTCCACTGCGAAATTCAGATAATTTGGGCAGTTGGATTAGGTTCCAGCAATTTGATTGTATAATAACATGTCACTAAATATTGGTCTTTTATGTGTTTAATGAACCGACATAGATTAATTTTAGATTACATTAACATATTATGTGGCTATTTAATTGCATTAATCTTGACATGAATCGATATTAAGTTGAGGCCATCAATGGGAGAATTTGATTCCTGATCTTATTCGTACCCTCACCCCCGAACTCAATCTTTGGTTCATTGACCATTCATGGAGTCATGAAGGGGAAATCTACATTGGATAAGTCCCTAAGTTATCCGTACAATTTCCTAATATCCACTTAGGTTTATGAATCTTCATTTAAAGACTTGTTGGCGGCTTCTTCAATTCAAAAACATTTTCAAAATGGAGCCTTTACAACGAGTTAGTCAAATATGCGTTCATCCCGCGTATGCAATAAAAATACGCCTACAATCGCTGTTAATTCATATAACTCAAACATATGGGACATCAAATTGAAGTTTACCGGTTCACAACCTCCTCAAACCTCAATAAGTGAAAATGGATCACTAGCTTATTTATCATGGGCCCTGACTTCAATGAAACTTGATTATTGACATTACTTAATCAAGATCTCCTCCCTCCTCAATCTCAAATTACAGAAAGTTGAAGAGAGAAAGTGGAGATAATCAACATTGACCAAGTCCGCGGGCCCAACCCGACCCTAAAGTAGTGGATTTGGGCATAATATTTCAACGTGGACAAAAAAAGTGGGCTTTGAACAATGCAATTTCGAAATTTTAGGTAAAATTTCGGCTTTTTGGTATGAAAAGTCCGCTTGGCCCTGTCTGAAATAGCGGGGAGCAATAAATTTGGCCGAAGCCAAGCCCGACCTGAGGTTTTCACCTGAAATGGGCCACTTTGTTCTGCCAAAGTCCGGCCATGCTCATGATCAGCTCTGTATTAATTGTAGATAGTGGTGAAAATGAACTAAAACTCTATATAAACAGATCGAGTTCGATGAAAACTCGTTATTTTATTTAAGAATGTAAACGAGTTTGCACTAAATGCAACGCTCTTTAGCGAGCTTGAAGAAAACTCGTTCAAATATGTTTATGAATATAATGTTTGTTTCTATTAATGGTCTAGGTCGTTTATACATAATTATGAAGAAAAAACTCAATTTTTTAAATAATTGGAGAAGCTCAGCTTTTTTTCATTGAAAATCTTATTTAATTATTCAATTTATTTCTTTTAACATCCATTGATTTTTTTTCCTTTATACAAGTATAGTGCTTGTTTTGTACTTTCTCCATTCTTTTTCTATTGCAACAATGGAACTTTTACACTATTCACCTACCACTCTTTTACCATCTATTGTAATTTTTACGTAAGAAAAAATTTAGTTATGTGGAGTCTTGTTAGATTCCTCTGGATATATACTTTCAAAATATCAATTTTTTATAATTTTTACGTGAAACTAATTAAAGATATTAGTAGTTAAAGTTGTGCATTAGCAACCGTGAAAACTCAATTGTTGCAATAAAAAAAATGGAGAAAGTACAACACAAGAAGTAGTTTTTCCTATGAAGTAGATTTTCACGTGAAATTGTATTTCACATGAAATGTATAATCTTGTTTGGTTAATTATGGAAAGTAAATTTTCCATGAGAATTTCAACGTACCTAGGGCCACCTAGGTAATAAGTGAGCCCTAGGTAATAAGTGAATTTCTGTAGTTTGTAGGAAACAGTACTTTGAAGGAAGTTCTCATTCCTATGTTTTTTGCCAACAAAATACCACCACCTTCATCTACTGCTTTGGCAGTTTCACTTCCCATGTTTTCTTTTGTTAATTAAACAAGCATTTAAAGGCTCTAGCTAACAAGAATAACTTACTCATAAACATGACTTGAAATTTATATGAGTCGAGGTTGCGTACTGAAACTCCTAAGTAAACTGAGTTTCAACATATTTGTGGGGTCTACTCCAATTCACATTATGCACCATGCTTCGTACACATGAGACTATTTTTTTGTTCATTGTTCACCTTTTTCTGAGCAAAAAAATAGCCTTAGATGTATAGTACACCCATGTGTTCAATATAGGTTTTGTATGCCGAGAGCTCGAGTTCATCCAAGTTAAATGAACTTGAATATGAATTAGGGGTGTTAGATCATGAAGTTGGTGCAATAAACTATAGGAGAGAAAAGTTACAATTTAAGGGGAAGTTGGAGAGAGAAAATTGGTAGTCTTGACCCTAAAGATCATAAGTGTGTGTGCTCTGAATAAAGTAGTTTACAAGATGATGGCAAGAACCAATAGCACATACAAACTTTCAAGTAGCCTTTCATTTGGGGACTATTTCCTTAGTCGATGCACAATGCCCAATAGCTTTGCTAGGCGGAGTTGCAAAGGAATTGACTAGTAAGGAAGATGGCTAAGCACGAAAGAGTGTTTAAAGAATGCTCTTAGTTTGATTGAGAGAGATCACGAGTATGTGGTTGATATGAACAAATGAGGGGGAGATCCTATTCATAGGTCTCCATGCACCTAAGTCTAAAATGTCCCTAGTTCTATAATGTTTTAGAATGTTAAGATATGTTTAAGGTGTCTAGACACTTTCTATTTAGAAACATCTATATAAGACCACGCTAGAAATCATGTGTTGTCAGGGCACTGTAGACCATTTCAGAGAGCATGAACCTATATTGTATTGCACCAACTTATATTTATGGATTTGATCTTGAAAAAGTGGGCCTATCATTCATTTCATTGGCCCAAAAGATGGCGGTTCTCTAAGTTCCATGACATATGAAGCTGGTTCGGACCCCCAAACGATGCATATTAATTAATATGTTACCACAATATGCTTGTTCAATCGGGAAGCAAGACTTCTCATAAATAACTTTATTTATAGGGAACTAGGGAAGGTGCTGGCTCAGCAGCACATAGGCACCCCCTATAGCCCCGATAATGCCTCTTTGCGAAGCGAAGCCCCAGTGTTCGGAAGATGATCCGTGAAAAGATGCTACCTAATAAACATTGTTGGAGGTGTCATTAAGCGCTGCTGCAATGAACCGAAAAGGCTGCTTAAGGTGCTAGGAAAGCATTCAAAAGGCTGACTTGATACTTTGATTAAGCACCTGGTTTCTGCAAGGTTAATGCCCTTCACAGATTTAATAGAGAAGATTCCCCCCATTAATATTATTCCAATTATAGAAATACTTCCACTGTTGGCATATATTAAATATAAAAAAGTTCTCGACGTTTACATATGAGAGATGCTTTAAGCCATGCTCCTAAACTTGCGTTATTCATAGTTGTTTACATGAAAATACTGAAGCATAATTAAATAAAAGGCATACTACATTGTGCAGGGACAAGTAAATCCTGCACATCATGCTAATATGCTTGTACAAGATTATCTGCTGCATCTGAACATTCCTGATTCTCTTTCCTCCAACAACTTTTGTATCCAAATCAACTCTCGAGATGCCCATGTATCTATCTGTACAGAAGCATATTGTCCACATCAACCTGATTGCATCCTTGCACAAATTCATTCCTCCCTACTCCAGATACTAGAACAATATCACATCAAACGCCGATGTCAAGGAAGAATCGAATTGCACCAGATTAGCAGCACGATGTAGCTACTTCACTTATTCGGGCTTGACTGGTGCATCTGCAAGTTCGTGAATCTCTTTTTTGCTCTTTACCGAACACCTTTTCTTTGTATCAAAATCAACGCTATCCAAGTCCTCGGAAATACCCATGTAACCATACAGCAGCACATCGTCCAACTTCTGAAGCTGATTATCTCCTTGCGTTAACTCATCAACTGTCCCAGTTCCAGAAATAGCTTGTTCAAAATCAACTCTTCCATGCTTCCTTTCAAGAAATAATTTGTGAAGCCTCTCTGCCTCTTGCAGTCCAGAAAAAGTGCCCAAGAATTTCACCAAAATTACACTGTGGTCTCCAGGATTCCCAAGACAAATTTTCATCTTGCCCAGATGGAAACCCTTGCCTGCATGACCGCAAGGAGAGAGAGTTGTAAAATTCTACATCAAATTTAAGGGGATTTACCATAGAAAACGCAAGTGACATCTACAGTAACATATTTTACTCTTAACTTCACAGTTAGATCTTCTCATAGAATTCTAATCAAACATGAAAGAGTGGTTGCACTGAGGGAAAGCAAAAATAAGGGTGCATTCTCTTCACTTTAATCAATAGAAGTCTCAGGAAAAATAAGTTCTGATAATTTCCAGTAAGTTTAAGTAAGTTCTAATAAGTTATAATATGTTCAGCTCATCAAATTTTCAAGTGAAGAGAATGCACCATAATACCAACTTTTCTGTACATCAACACCTTATTTATTAAAAGATAATGAGTTCGACATGGAGCAACAAGACTGCTATATAAAGCCAACAAGGCTAGAGTAAAGAGGTCCATGCATGCGTTTCTAATACCAAAATTAGAGTAGTCAACAAATTATATGGAAGAATAGATTTCCCAACAAAAGAGCAATCACAAACCTCTTAGAAATTCTTCAAGTGCCTCAATATTTATGAGCTTCCATTTGTTGTGATCATTATTTGACAGGGAAATATTGTGAACAATAACAACAGGGGGCCACAGTATAAGGTCCTCCTTCAGAGCCAAAGCTTCAGGCCTGGGAAATACCTCTGGAATCCAGGTGCCTGATGGATCGGGCATGGTGTTCCATCCCATTAGGACACAGATAGCTCTATGAAGACCCAAGTGTTGTGGCCTCAATCCAGTCTTGTGAGACATGAAAGCATGATTAGCCAAAGCCTTTGTATTCATAAACTCTTTCGATGCACTGAAAGCAGAGACTTGAGTCAGGATTGCAACATCATTTTTGCATAATAAATTACAAAAGGTTTTCCCTTATGTGTTGCATAGAGGACATGATGGAAAAATATTTGCACTAAAAAACAAGTAACTACCCATGTTATACTCTTTCACGGTACTACAGCAGCTTACAACAAAATTGATATGAACAGTTTTCGATGTTGAGGAAATTTAGTGGGGACAAAGTAGCGTCCCACCTACAAGACCTGACACCCCCTTGCCCCTTTGGAAAAAAAATGAAAAAACAAGAAAAATACGACCAGATACCAGATGTACTCAATTCACATGTCAACTCCACATATCACATCCAATCATATTATACAAAGCAATTAAAAAAAGTAGAAGCAAACTAAAAATATCTAAAGAAAAATTATCCCAACATCAACACAATACTAAAACTAAAAGACTAGTGGTAGCTGAAGTAAACACCAAAACAGGCTACAGTCACCCAACCAATACAGCAATACCACAGTTCAAGTAAATCCTGAAACCAAATTTAGCGCCACAAGCACGCATACAGTTGAAATAGGAACGTGAATCACGTAACGCCACACAATCTTGCCCATCTGAACATGTATAGGTGTGAACCTCACCATCCCGCATGAATAACAAAACAACTGACTACTTCTTTCAGGTCAAGCAGCAAGTTCTTCCGTTGTTGTCTCTTTGTAGCCTTCCTAATTCTTCTTGTAATAAACCAGATTATTCAACGAAAACTTATGTCCAATCCTCCAAATTGTTGTGCAAGACGACATTTAGTTATGAATCTTACACTTGTTAGCCTTGATAAATGCATTGAACCATTACATTGAGTGATACGAGTAAATGCTCCACGCCCCAATCAATGTGAGATCCATCAGCGTCACCAAATTTCAGAATTATGATTCATAAACCAAATTCCAACTTCAGCATTGCAGAGGGGAAGGGGGTGGGAGGGTAAAGAAAAGTACCCAACTGTTTGATGACCTTGCCCTTTCAGTAACCACTAGGAAACTGAAGTAATCCAATAAACTACCATATAACTGCATCATCACTCATCACTATCTAAATGCAGTAATCCACGTACACATTAATGTGGGATCACGCCACATCAATGCTTTGCACCTCAGACATCATTCATGGAAGTTAATTGATATATACCCATGCAATTTAGAAAAACTACAGCATCCTTGTAAAGAATTATTTGACGTCCATTCACCCACTTCTATAGGCTTTCTTGTTTTACTATCAATTGTAACACATCAAGACCACTATCTCTCCAGCGATACATGTTATATCTATAAGTAACTTTCACAGTAATCAAACTCCAAAATCAATGTCAAAAATGCACAGAATTACTGTCCAATTGATTCTAATTAAAAAATTGACTCAAGGACGACGTCACATAGGGCATAGTACAACCGAAAAGCTACATCATGGTCATGAAAAGTTATAAACTAGTCCACGTTTTAAATAGGAAACCATGGCCCCAGGCCACATAGTAGAATCCGTCAACAATACAAAGTTCACCACAAAATGTAAAACACTACAAAATCAAGCCAATATGATAAATGTGAAGCCTAAGCAAAACTAAGGGGAATAAATGTTAATCTTAGTTGTGCAACATGTTCTCGAAGAAGTTAATAATTGTTTATTAAAGCAATGAGGCATGAAAGCAACTATTTGCCTCTTACAAACTGCAGTGATCATGCCCTGTCAGCAAATGGGGCAAGCAAATCATGATAAAACAAGGGGTTTACTATTTACCGCCCGTATTTACTAAACACCGTCCGCATTTTTTTACATATTTTGTATTTTTTTTACTTATAAATATACAATTTAGAATTTTTTTAGCAGGAACCAAAAGAAAATTTCAGTTCCACCATGGTGGAACCGACCATTTTTTCCGGTTCCACCATGGTGGAATCAGAAAAAAAAAATCGGTACCACCATGGAGGAAGCGAATTTTTTCTTCGGTTCAACCATGGTGGAACCGAAATTTTCTTTCGGTTCCATGGCGAACCCTAAAAAAATGAAATTGCAGAGCAGTGGAGGAAGGGAAAAAGAGGGAGAAGAAGAAGGGAGGTTGCGCGGGGGGAACAGGTTGCCGGGGGGATGGGTTGGTCTGCGCGTCGCAACAAAGGGAGAGAGGGGAGGGGCGAGGGAGGTGAGGGGTCAGGGCGAAGGGAGCCGAGGGGTCTAGGCGAAGGGGGAAGAGGAGGGAGGCGAAGGGTGGGGTTGAAGGATGCGGGGGTGCTGCTGTCGAGGTCAGAGGTCAGCAGGGGAGGGGCGGAGGGGTACTGCTGGTGGGACGCAGGGGCAGGGTGGGGTGGGGGTAGGGGGGTACTGCTGATGGGGATGCAGGGGCAGGGGTGGGGGAGGTGCGGATGCAGGGGTGGGGAAGGTGGGGATGCAGGGGGTGGGGGAGTGGTGGTGGGCCTGGTGGCTGTAGGGGTGGGGGAGTGGTGGTGGCAACAGTGGCTGAGGGGTGGTGGTGATGGAGGAAGAAGTAGAGGAGGGTGAAAATAGAAAAAAAAAACACCGTATTTTATACGGACGGTGTACAGTAAATACGGAAGGCAAATAACATTACAGTAAAACAAGCAGATTCCAATACTAGAAACTCCAAAAATCTGAACGGAAGAATCATAACCTAAAGCACTTCAATGAGAATTTAGTGAGTAGTGACGATGCTTTTACCAAGCCAGTATCTTATCCATAGCCAATGTACCTCGCCATATCAGACTTCCGAAATGGGGGAAAAGAAAAAGAAAAACAGATGCAGCTGATATAATTTATCAGCACCTCTCCTTACATATTAGGGAAACCCAGATGATATGCATGTATTGCGCAAAGTACTTACCCACTTCGACCAACAGCGACACAGAAAGACTAGAAGAACGTGAATACTAAAAAACCACCTCATGAAAGAAAGAACAGACCTTCGCCGACATACAACGCAGAATAAACTACCAGCCTTTCCTTCTTCCTTGTACAGTTTTCGAGCAGTAGGGTTCTCATTAAATCTCTTGGAGAAGTCTAAGAAAGCTGCTTGTATTCTCTGCTTAAAACCATCAGACTCCTCTACTGGATCAGACTTCCACGGAGTAACAAAATCTTCTGATACTTCAGCAGTATGTGCAGGAATTGGACTATTGTTATCATTTTGCCTGAGATTTTGCTGCTTGTAGTGAGTACTTCTTTGATGTGTATTGTGCACATGACTGTAGCTCTTAGAAGAATCAGATTTTGTATATCCCTTGAAATGCCTACTTTCCATTTTAAATGATTTTCCAGACAGCTCTTGAATACTTTCTGATTGATTTTGATATGATGTCCAAACCCTGTCAATAGAATCATTAAGGCAAAGGGTACCGTCAGACATTTGCTCCATTTCTGCATAGCACTGGCTGTGCTCATATCCAGAGGGTCTCTTTGAATGCAAAGTATTAGCTTTCCTACTGGTCCACTCGACATGGTGATCATGAAATTCATCGCTTCCACTAGGCATATTCCATTTACTGCGAATCTCACTTCTGGAATCCACTCTGCTAACATCTTCATTGACACTATATTTTCGTTTGAGCCTCCTGTTATTATCTACAGGCTCATCAGCCTTGATTCTTTCAAAGCCTCCAGCAATTCTTTGCGATTCCACATTTTTAAATTCAGAAGACTTCTTCAATCTGGATCTTTCAGATACACCTGGTGCGAACCTTCCATAGCCATAACCCAAGTGAGGATCTTCAAATTCATGCTCATGTAAGCCACCAAGATCTGAAATATGACGATGATTTGAACCTTTTCTTGTCAACTCAACATGAGGATAACCACTGTCCAAGTAATCCCCAGCATGTATCAATGCATCCGATGATCTTCTTGTATCCACATAATCTAGAGCTATCTCCTTCTGAATAACATCAAATTCTCGAACTCCGACATTCTTAAGAATTCTTCGAGAAGAGTGAGAACCTTCAGTTTTAGATATGTTTTCTACAGTTGAATCCATAACATCTGCTCTTAGTGAATTCCTAGGATCATGTTCTTCACGAGCATATTGTGCCTTAGAATACAATTTTTCTTGAGAAGCATATCCAGTTTCATCATCCCCTCTAAACCCAATTTCAGAATATATATAATCTTTACGCTCTGACCTTGATGACTTGTATGCATCACATGTATAACATTTTGGATCCCTACATATTGTTTCATAACCTCTCCTATTGTCTGACATTACCATTTGACCATAATCATCACTGACATGAGGTTCTAATTCTTTTCCATAGCGTTTAGGATACCCATCAGATGGTAAAGTGTGAACATCCCGAAGCTTGGTTAAATACTCTCCCCTCACTATGATACTTGAGGAAGTGCTTGGATTATTCTTTATTAAGTCTTCATTTCCAAACTCTTTTACTTGAGATAGCGGAGAATCTATATAAGGACTCTCTCTTGAATAATATCCAGATTGTTCTCCATCCTTGTAGTAAACGTCCTTAACCAGCTTTTCATGGGATATCGCGTCTTGATACCTAGTATTTTCATCCTTAACTCTGTGCACATTCGTTGTCGAGTAGTTTCCACCAGGTTCAGCATATCTTGAAGCAAATCCATAATTTGGACGCAGCCCAGCACCTCTCTCCATGGCATCCTCATAAATAACAGATTCAGCCATAGGATGATGCCCAGTTGTGCCAGATCTTCTTGCAATATGATCCTTCTGCTTTAAACCATCCATGTGATCATCATAGGCATAGCTATATGGATGTCTAGGCCTTGTGTTCAAACCATTATATTCCACATACTCAGGGTACTCAACTTTTCCACGTCTTCTCGTAGAAGTCGGACTTGTTCCGAAAGGCCTTTCATCCATATGCAACCTCTTTTGAGGATGCTCAACGGGAGGTGATCTAGACAGCATATGACCACCACCACCACCAACACCACGAACTCGATCAATGTGTTGCTCATACTCTCTCCTCCTTTCAAGTGAATTACTCCTTCGATCCCTAGCCATAGTCCTACTTTTCTCAGCCATATCTGGAGAACTCAAACTTCGTCGAGAACGCAAAGGCAGCTCTTCTCGAGCACCACGGCGTGAGGTGAAATACAATTCCTGATCCATTTCATCGCGACGATCCCTTGATGGGACAATCGAAGGTTTCATCCTCAAATCTTCATGTCTTCTGGACATACTTATACTCAATTTAGTAGCAACAGATCCTTCTCTTTATGAGGTCTCAAACCCAGTAATCACCAGGTTACAGTACTTCCAGATATAATCAATTACTAATTTCACCAACACTCACAGAATTTTATAAACCCTAACCTTAAAAGAACTGCACAAACTATAATATATCTAAACCAAGATAAAATCCAATTCAGTATAATCCCAGATTTAGTTGCAAGTACGAATTATAGAGAACGAAAGTAGCATAAAACTGACAATCAAACCTTATCAATTGGAGAGCTCAAATCAGCCACGTTTTCAGCGGGAAAACTCTTCGGAATCAAAACCCTAGAACTGATCTCAATCAAGATCAGAGAATTTGGTCATAATTCCAAAATACTAATGATTATCGGTTGAAATTGGAGAGAAAATTTAGAAAAGAGGAAAGTCAATTTTGGTTAAAATGAACTCGATAGATGGAGATTTGAGAATCAAAAAGCCGAGAAAGTGGTTTGCAGCTTCTTAATTTGAGACGAGTGTGTCACTTTTTCAGTAGATTGTGTTTGTTGTATACTACTCTTCCCCCAACTTCCTTTGAGGCTGGCTGCTCTCTTTTACTTAATTCTTGACTTCGTAGCACCAATTGTGCGGTTTTTTCACCAAATACCCCTGACAAATAAATTTGTTCACCAAATACCCCCACTTTTTTTCGAATTCACCAGATACCCCTGACCTTTAAAAAAATTCACCAGATGCCCAAATGACTAACGGTGGTTAACTCCGTTAGTCATTAACCCTAAAAAACCCTAATTAACCTTAATTAAACCCTAAAAAACCCTAATTAACCTTAATTAAGCCCTAAAACCCTAACTTTAAAAACCCTAAAAGCCCACCGGCCCACCACCCCCCAACCACCCCCAACCCACCACCCCCCAACCACCCCAAGCCCACCACCCCCACCCACAACAACCCCCTCCCCTCCCTGCTTGTCGGCCACCCGCTCAACCCCCTCCCCTCCCCACCTTTCTTGTCGGCCACTCGCCGACCCCCTCCCCCCCCCCGATGTCGGCCACCCATTGAACTCCCTCCCCTCCCCACCCGGTGTCGCCCACTCGCCGAACCCCCTCCCTCCCCCACCCTTTGTCGGCCTGCGTCGCGAACCTCCCTCCCCTCCCCTTCCCTTCGCCGCGCGGCGTCTCACAACCCTCCCTCCCTCCCCCTCCCCTTCCCTTTGCGCATCCCCGAAACCCCTTGAAACCATCGCACCCGAAACCCCTTCAAACCCTCGCACCCCCCTTCAAACCGTCGATTTTTTGCGGGGAAAGGGAAGGGGAGGGGGTTGTGCGGCATTTGCGGGGGAAGGGGGGAAGGGGGTTGGGCGGCGTTTGCGGGGGTGGGGTTAGGATTCGACGGGGGTGGGGGAGGGTGGGGGGAATTCGACAAGGGTGGGGAATTCGACAAGGGGGATGCGGGAGGGGGGGGCGGCGGGCTGGGGGTGGTCTGGGAGGGGGAGGCGCGACTGGCGGGGGGGAGGGGGGGCCGGTGGGTTGGAGTTGTGGGGGGTGGGGGTTGTGGGATGGGGGTGGGGTGGGAGGGTGGTGGGCTTGGGGGGTGGGTTTAGAGTTAGTTAGGGTTTTAGGGTTAGTTAGAGTTTTAGGGTTTTTAGGGTTTAATTAGGGTTTAATTAGGGTTTTTTAGGTTAATTAGTTAATTAACGGAGCACTAACGTCCGTTAGCCAAAAAGGGCATTTTTGGTATTTTTTGAAATGTCAGGGGTATCTGGTGAATTTTTTTAAAGGTCAGGGGTATTTGGTGAATTTTGAAAAAAGTGGGGGTATTTGGTGAATAAATTTATTTGTCAGGGGTATTTGGTGAAATAACCGCCAATTGTGTGTTGGACACCTCACGCCACCGATCACGTTATCTTTTCTGTTTTGATTTTCCAACTAGTTGTTGGCTCGGGCGATGCCTTAATCATTTATCAATGTGAATTTGAAGACTTAAATCAAACACTTGAGAAAAGTGGGAAAAAAAAGAGTTAGGCATTGGATTGTGCTTAGGAAATTAAATGATCTTTGAGTTCTTTTTAAATTTTCTACATAGTAAATTATAACATGAATTATTCATCAATATAACCTCGGTTTCAAGAGAGTACATATATATATATATATATATATATATATATATATATATATATATATATATATATATATATATATATATATATATATATATATATAATTACTTATAAAAAATATAATACAATCTTTTTTTAACGTAGGTTGATGTGTAAGAATACAATTGATGCAATCAAATGGTGTAGTAGTGTTAATTACAGAGGTTATAAAAATTTAAAGAGCTTTTTTTTTATTATAAGATTACTAAAAGGGTAGGACATGTTATTATTAACATTAGCTTAATGAGTATTAATATATACATTTGTATTTAATTGTCTTAAAAATAGGAAATTATCTTATCTTTAAATATATATTTTTCCCCATAAATACCAACATGAGATTGTAGAGTAGTTGGTTAGTGCACTTATATCTTAAATGAGAGGTCATGGGTTCGAGGCACATAACACACATTTTTATTGTTTAATATGTCATTTCATTGCATGGGGGAGGGGGGAGTACATGTGGCAGCATGGCATGTTTTTACTTTGGGTTTTCGATATATATATAGATAGGGTAAAAAGAACTTAAGAAGGGCCCTTAGCCCCGAGCTTCAATAGGCGTCTCATCTCATTGGTATACCAAAGTCTGGAGGTACTAAATTAAGTATAAATTGGTACCAAAATTCAGTAAAATTGATACCAATACCAAAATAATTCTTACTTGGTACCAAAGTTTACTTACACTTTGGTACCAAGTAAGATTTACTTTGGTATTGGTACCAATTTTACTGAGTTTTGGTATATGTTGGTACCAAAGTTTACTTACCCTTTGGTACAAAGTAAGAGTTACTTTGATATTGGTACCAATTTTAATGAGTTTTGGTATCAATTTATACTTACTTTGGTACCTCCAGCTTATTAGATTACTTGTGTATCCCTATGAGATGCCAACAGTTTCTCCTTAGTAGAGCTGTAGAGGTTTTGCGAATAGAGTTGTGAATTTGGGTGTGTAGATCTGTTTCAGATCAGGTCATATCGTGTTAGGTATAGTTTGAAACAGGTCAAGTTAGGTTTAACATCTAAAAGTACCGGGTCGTATACGGGTTATTTTTTGATCTGGTCAACTCAGGTCGACACCCCTTCCGGGTTGGAATCTGGTCAAACACATATCCGGTCGATTCCGATTCGTATTGATTTAGATCGGGTTATTTCGGGTTCGATTAAGGTTCAAGTCGGGTCATTATTGGTTGTGTTTCGTTTAAGTCTAATTATCCTCGGATTTCGGGTAGGTCAAGTCTGGATTGGGTCAACATCAAATAGATTACATTCGGGACGGGTCAACCTTAGTTTGTGTTATGTTCGAGTGGAGTGAAATCTAGGTCAAGTCAACATAAAAGCGAGTTACGTTCTTGAGGTCATGTCTGGATCGAGTCGATTTGAGATCGAGTTAATTTCGGATCGAGTCAAATTTATATCAGGCCAACATCAAATCAGGCTACGTCTGGTACCGATCATGTACGAATTGAGTCAATCTTAGATTGTGCCAAGTTGGATTGCGTTATGTTCTTAATCCGGTCCTTCTTAGTCTCTTTAATATCATACTTCCTCCGTCCCAGAAAAATTTGAACACTTGTTGAGACACGTAGTTTAAGGTGATAAATTGTAGTTTGGTTATCAAATGTTATTAAATAGAAAGTAGATGTGATAAAAGTTGGTGGAGTATCTTTTTATTGGAGGAGAGAGAAAGTTTGGTAATTTTTTATTAATAGAAATAAAGAGTGGAACAAAACGGTTTCAGAGAACTATACATAATAGTGGAACCGTGTCAAAAAAGAAAAGTGTTCAAACTAATTAATTTGGGACAAACAAAAAAGGGAAAGTGTTTAGACTATTTTGGGACGGAGGGAGTAATAGGTAAAATCAAAATCAATAGAAGCAATAACTAACTATGCTTTAATAATTAATCAAAAAGATGAAATAAGTATGTCAAATTAACTTAATAATTAATACTCCCTCTGTTATATTATCATTCTCACTTTCCTGTGCGCGTCTCCCAATCTACCTCTTTAATCTTAAATATCTTTCATTACATATTAGTAAAATTATAACGATATAATATTAATAAAGTACTACGTGAGACGAATCAAACAAGACCCCACATGACAATATTTTGTCTTTATAAATTGAGAAAAACCGAGAAGATTCTCTCTAAGTATGAATAATGTCTATTCCAAGTGAGAAAGATATAAAAAAACAGAGGGAGTAATTGTTAAGTGAGTGATCAAGTTCACTTAAGTTATCTAGTTATACATTAAGTTAAGGGAAAATTGGCCTCAACACTCTGAAGTATAGCGGAAGTGCACCCAACACCAGCAACTACGACTTATAGGCAGAACACCAGCAACTACGACTTATAGGCAGAACACCAGCAACCTGGGTACAGTCCGTACCATAAATGTGGCCGGAGACTAAAATTTTCACCGGCAACGGTAGAATCTTAATATTATATAATCTTTTTTCATTTTCCCCTAGGTCTCGGACCTCATTTAATTTATTATATGAGTTGTATTGTTTATCGTGTTCCTATATATTATGATAATATAAGTGCTATTTGTATTTCCAAAGATCTTGTACATCATTCAAGAGTCAAGCATATTTATATAAGACATCTTTTTTTGAAAGATAATGTGGAAAAAGGCTTAATTAAGTTAACTTTTTGTCAAACTGATAATTAGATTGCAGATATCTTGACTAAACCTTTATGTAGGGAGAAACATGAGAAGATGAGACTGGAACTAGGTATGATCAAGCTCAATTGAAAGCATGGAATTTTTTCTTATAAGGAAACTACTTGAAGCTATATGTCTAAAGAGTGGGAACTTCCATAACAACAAAGTCTCATGTGAAATACATAGTAAGTACGCATATATATATGAGTTCCTATAAATGATACAATTGTGAATAAATTGCATATAAAGTTAAAATGTCTTGAGATTTTGAGTCATTAAGCATTTCTATTCTAGAAGTTCCTTCTTAATAATTAGCAAGCATTTTTTTCTTCTAAAAAATTACATAAATATCTGCTTTAATGTTTTATTTTATCTTTCTTTTGAATGTTTCTTTTCTATATTTTATTTATTTCTAGATTTTTCTTAAAGATAATATCACTATTTTTTTAGTTAGGATTTTTCAAAAATTATTCTTTTTATCTTTTTTTTTAAGCTCCAACTTAATAATGATCATCCCCCTTTTTTACCTTCATAAATTCGTTCATCCTTTCTCCCCTTTGATTAATCATCTTCTTCCCTAAATTCGCTTAATCCTTCAAGCCCTGACACTTATAAAACCATGAAAACCAATGAAAACACTCCACTCCCACACCAAAAGTATAAAAGAAACTCACCTCCACCATCTCCAATGGATCCCCACCAATTCACTCTCAAATTCCGCTAAATATTCAAAACCCATCTGTTGTTCCTCTCGCCCTCACCCTTGAACCCAATTCCTCAAAACCAGCTGAAAAAGCTACCATGTAATATTCTCTGCCTCAAGATTTTGCTTCTCCACCACAAAGGAACTTGAAGCGACAGAAACTTGAAGAAACAGAGGAGTCTCAGTATTGATGATAGTTGACAGGAACACAGTACAGTTAACTTATGACTTGGATGTGGTAGAAGAACTTCGTGATGCAGCAAGGATACAAATGGAAGTGTATCGACGAAATGTAGCCAAACGTTATAACAAGAATTGAAGGCCAAAGTCTTTAAGGTTGGAGATTGGGTGATGCGACGAACCTTCGAAAAAGAAACAACAGGAAAATTCAGCCCTCACTGGGAAGGTCCATATCGTATAGTCAAGGTCGTTGGTCAAGGTGCTTATAGGTTGGATGACGTTAAAGGACAACCTATACCTAGGGCATGGAACATCATCAACCTCAAGCGGTATTATTTTTAAGATAACGGCCAGTGACGTCATGTATGAAGACTAGTTAACTTATGATCAATAAAAGTATGATGTTTCTTTATTTTTTGTGCATTGATCTTTTATAATACATTCTTTTTTGAATAGTATTTGGTCCATTGTTATCAAACATAAGGCGACACAAAAAGTAATGTGTCATGACATCACTAGTATGCTAAAAACTTTGCAGTTGTTTAAACAAGTTGCCAAAAGTTTTCATGCATGCATGCTTTACACAAGCTTGGCCAAGAACAACAGCGTACATAAATCAGATAAAACGACAGTTTGAACCTCATCAAAGGCAGATTTCAAACACACAACATAAACGTTTGAAAAAGTCACATACAAACATTGTTAAACACAAGGAAATCTAGGAAATTGCAAATTGTCCTTATATTCAAACTTCTCTTTGGAATGCTACCAAAGGGAAAACCTAAAAATTGTTTTAAAATATCAGTTTTAAGCAGGTGAAATATTATGAAAAGCCTTAAGCGGCAGCAGATTTCTTCCCTTCTCCTTTGTCCTCAGTCTTCTCTGCATCCTCCAGCTCCTCAAAGGAGAAGTCATCATCAGCGCCGGGGGAGACATGGCGAGGAAGTCCTCCTCCTAGATTTTGATGTCCTCCTCAGGGTTCCATTTGGAAGTGTTCGTTCCCAACTTGAAACTCCCTCATCATTTCGCTCATGGTCTTGAAAGTGTAGTAGCCAACAGCATCCAGCACTTCCGTCTTCTTTTTGTTTCCATAGAGGGCCACCTTCATGTTCCTGTCTTTAAGCTTGGAAATCAGAGTGGCGTCCATAGCCATCTTCTCCTTCAGCTTCTTTTCCTGTTGACTGGAAATATCCAACTGCTTTTCAATAGCAGCAACATAATTCTTGACAACTAACATGCGTTGGATGCTCTGGGGAAGGAAATGCAGATAGTGAATAGAAGGAAATGATGATTGAAAACATAAAACGACAAACGACTGAATTACAAGCCTTGACATTATAAGTAGCGTATTCCGTCAAGATGTCCACAGCCTTGAAATTCTTCAAGAATAATTCAGCAGAAGGAAAGAGGAATTGGCCAAGAGCAGTTTGATGGAAGCTGTATCATCCTTAAAATTACAGAAGTTAGTTTGTAATGTCAGAGATATTGTCTTCTGAGGGCCAGGAGGAGGAAGCGCTTGAATTGGAACAAGAGGCTTCGTGGTAGGAGCAACAGTAGGTGTTGGAATGGAACCAAAGGAGGAAGTTTTCCTGAGTTTCGCATGACGACGTAAGTCATCCACATAAGGGGCACGATCGACGAAGGACTTGTTTCTTGCAAAAATGCACTTGATGAATGGGCTAGATCCTTTTAAAGGGGAAGAAAAAAGCAGGAAAAACAAAGAGATCAGATACCTGAAGACATGTTAAAATCACTTTAAGTGTTACCACTACTATCTTCTTCGCTTACAACTTCGACAGGGTCGTTTTCATCCCCAGTTTCAGCCTAAGTGTCAACTCTGAGGAATCGAAGTCTTCTCTTGGCTACGCGAGTAGATCTGGTAGAAGGCTTGGAGGACGACAAGGTGGCAGTTGGAGACGGTTCACGAGGGCGACTTTTGATGGTGATGATGACAAAAGACGCTAGCCTACAATCCTTCTGGTCGTCCTATCTGATTCTAGATTTTGAAGAATCTGCTCAGCACGTTCGACGGAGTGAGAACCTTCAGACAAGACAATATCTTCAACACCTATCAATTGCAAACAAGTAAGTCCAGTTAATAAAGAAAGGAAGATGAAGGGGAAGTCGACAAAAACTACCTTTAACCTAGTTTTAAGGGAAAAAGATCAGCATCATCCCCTAAAGAAGCCTTCTTTACAAAGAAAAACCTCTTCAACCAACCCTTGTTATTCGACTTGTCTAGTTTTACAATTAAATTATGTCTACCCTAGCGAGGAGAGAGAGTAATCCTACACGCACCATAAGACTTATACTCATAACAAAACCCTAAATCCTCAAATTCAAAAATCAACCCCAAATTCTTTTTATTTTCAAGCAATACTTCTAGAGCAAGGAGTCTCCAAACATGGGGCACGAGTTGACATGCATGAATGTTGGTTTGGCGAAGGAAATACTGAGTAAGGGGACCAAAAGGAAAGACATGGCCAATTTAATTAAAAGGGATATTCATACAAGCAAACCCATCCGTCGCAAACGGAATCGACCTTAATTATGGTGCTAGGGATTAGAATTTCGGCGCTATCAGGAAATCCGCACTTATCTTTAATCGACCCTGAATTACTCAAGGTGCTATGAGGACGATTGTTATCATCTAAAACTTTCTGGTGGGTAAAAGAAGGAGTTGCAGGGGAGACAATGTTGCTTTTCGCCATTGAAGGAGAAGGGAGTAGAGAGAGAAAAAAGAGAAAAGTATGAGAAATTACCTTGAAGAAACAAAAACAGGCGGTTGGAGTTCGATTGAGGGAAGTAGACAGTTTTAAGGAAGTTGCAGCATGTTGGCAGTTGAATTGGGGAATTCGAAGCGTTATTGAAATTATTACTTAAATTCCTCTTTGTTTAAGTCATGATTTCGGGGGCAATTATTGAGCCAATATTTTGAGCGGGAAAAATCAGGCCACGAGTCTAATCTATGCAATGGGCCTTGCGAGAAGCTATTTGACGAAATGGGCCACATCAGACTGAAGAAGTGCCAACTGCCGGTTGAGGGCATGACACAAGGAGGCGGTTACACTTGCTACAAAATAGGGACGCTTACATAGAGGAGTTATTATACTCTAATGGGTATTAATAAGGACATTATGCTTTGTATAAATGTATATAAATTAAAGCATATACAAGACAAAGTATGTTGATCATTCTCTCTTTTACAATCACAAACACTACAACTAGTTGTAGACACATAATCGTGTCTCCCCATTTAAGGGCCCAATGATGAAACATACCGCGGTCTTAGTTTGTCCGACCCAAGGGCAGAGCAGTCCGAAGAGCCAAAGCTATTTTAAAAGTGTTCAAATCGTATTTTGAGCCAAACTCTTTGAAAAGGCATATTTAATTATTCATTGATAATTAATTATTTTATTTAAATAAAATAAATATTTCCAAAGATATTTTTTATAATTAAAATCGGATTTTATCCCGTAAAATCAGATTTCCGGTGTTAAAAGATAAAAGAAAATCTCTAAAACGCGTTTTATAAAAAAGCTGTGTAACACCCCAACAATTCTCCCTTTTCTCAAATACCTTTTTAATATAAAACATAGAGAGCTATCAAAGTATTATCGCCCGTGTGAAAACGTATCGGCTTATTCAGAATTTTGCAGCGGAAAACATAATAAATAACTTTATAAATAAAAACTTAGTCAACTATAAAGTCAACTCCAAAACCAACCAACAAAGTCAAAGACAAACTTAAAACCAAACCAACTACGAAAAGCATAAACTTAAAGTATGATAAATAGTCTAACAAGCTCTCCAATCCAGAACCTAATGATGCATCATCTTCAAACCTGTAGATGGACAATGCACTATTGATCCCTAGAGACTACTCACCAAAATGGGTCATCACATGATCAATAAGGCATAGCCATGATCAACATACACAACAAAAGCACGTAATCAGCAAAGCTGAGTACTACATACTAAATAAATAAGCAATCCTAACATCATACTAATAAATAGTAAGCAGGAATAAATGATAACATAATAACTTGCAGATAACTTTTACTGAACTAAACTTTAATAACATTCTTATTATTTAAATGGAATAGTCAATGGACCGAGTTGTCTAACTAAAACCAGCATTCCCTTTGGAAGACGATATACGGGCGCGACTCCGTATTCCCATGACCTACGAGATCGAGGAACCTTTTCAATATAATAGGACACGGTGATCAATTCGGTCCCAGGAAAAGCCATGGGCTACCACCATGTACTCCAACTCCTAATTGTTCAACACTTCAGACGTGCACCAGTCTAAAGCTATTGCTATCCAAGTTTCACTTTACATGATTAACCAGTTATTACTTGTTATGACTCACAAGTAAAACAAACATCATTATCAATCAACAATCACAAACTTCCATTTTTATCTTAGGATTAGATAAGTGATCACACAACTTAACAACCCAAGATTAATTCCAACTTTAATCCAAACTTTCTTATTTGTTGAACCTAGCCAACAACCAAACTACCTTTCATAGGTATAAAATATCAACTTACCAAATAAGGCCCTTGGTCCTTATAAAGCAGTGAAATACTCAAAAGGGAACAAATGATCAATCATGATCCAAACTAATATATATATATTAATTACCCCATGTGAATTAATAAAATAAAGTTCCCAATCAACATGCTTGCATCAATCTTCCATACAAACATGATATAAATCTCATAATATAAATCTCATAATCAACATGTTTGCACAACATCATAAAACATGCAAAATCCAACATAATAGAAATCATATATGAACTCAACATAGTTCCTATACATGATACTACATAATTCTCCTTCTTAAAAATCATGATACTAATCCAATCAACACATAGGTATGTACGTACCTTGTGTAGACAAATTGAGAGGCCACTTTAACAGTCTTAAAAGTCGCCTAGAGAGAATTCTCCGCCTAAAACAACCAATATAAATTCACAATCAATCCTTTATGAATTTACAGCAATAATAAAATACTTTAAACCCTTCTTAAACATGTTTTAAAACCTTTCCCATAATAAAACATGATTATTAAACCTCCTAGCATATTACCTACTACACTAGTGGTTAAAATCCATCATAAAATTCCATAATAATACTCCCTTAATATTTTCAGCAATATATCATAAGTTAAAACTCCCTTAAAACATATTCAAACATACTTAAAATCATAAAGATAATAAATTTTATAACTTATAATAATGTACTATGATTTTCTAACTTTCAAAACCCAAAAAATTCATGATTTGATAATTAAAACTCTAATTTAAACTCAATTTGCAAAAATTGAATTTTATTTCTTCAATACATAAATTATATAACTCAGATTCAATATTAACTCATCAAACTATAACTTTTAAGCACAAACAAATTTAAGCAAAACTTAAAAATATAAATTTTGAATAAAACTTGAGGAGGAAGGAAAGTAATCAAACCAAAGCAAGAAGAGAGGAAGGACACGCCGGCGGCAAGGAGCAGCGGCGGCGGCGTCTGGGTGGCCGACAGTCGGCCTACGAGCGGTGGCGGTGGCCGGAACTGGTGGCCGACCGAAGGAGGAGAAAATCGAAGGAGAGGAAGAAAGAAGAAAAGAAAAAGAGAGAGAAAAAAAATGAGGAGTCCGAAAATTGAGCTCGAAATATAAATTATTTTCCAAGCCTAAGAGTGTTTGGGTTCCTCAAACCCATTTAAGAGTCCTTTTCCAAATCCAAAAAGCGTTCAATCATTTCAAATACTTTTCAAAGCATGACTTAATAAAATATTTGACTTCTTTAAATTATTAAAATAATTCCTTTGACTTTCAAATAGTCAACCTTTGAAGAAATAAATCATTACAATACAAAAATATATTTAAATATAAATAACTATACATGAAAATATATTTACAAAATTCATAAATTTACGGGGGATTACAGTTTACCCCTCTTAAAAGAAGTTTCGTCCCGAAACTTGACACGAAAACTCACACATTTTCAAAAGTTTTTAACTCAACTCCCATTGGAGAAATACTTGTGCCACTCGTGTGCACTCTTTTGCCAACTCAAAATCACTTGTGTTACTCATGAACATATTTTCTTATGCGGAGAATCTATTTATTTTGCACCAACATGTGCAAATCGCCAAAATAAGCATAAGAATGCATAAAAGTACCATAAAATAGGTAAAAAGCGCGAAATTCTATCGCATTCTACCCCCCTTAAAGAAAATGAGTTACACCCTCGTAACTCACCTCAGGGAATAAATCTGGATACTTCTGCTTCATTTCAGCTTCGGCTTCCCACGTTGCCTCTTCGGACTCATGGTTCGACCAAAGCACTTTCACGATATTGACATCCTTATTGCGTGTACTACGCACCTTTTTATCAAGAATTTTCACAGGCCTTTCCTCATATGTGAGGCTACTATTAATCTGGATTCTCTCAGGCTCTAAGACATGACGCTCATCAGGGATATAACGCTTGAGTTGGGAAATATGAAACACATCGTGCATCTTCTCGAACTCCATTGGCAAAGCCAACCTATAAGCTACCTTCCCAATTCTTTTTATAATCTCATATGGACCTACATATTTGGCACTTAAATTGCTCATCCCCAACCTGAACCTCTTTGATCTCGTCGAAAATTGACAACCCCAATGATAAAGCACTCAATCTTGCCTCGATCTCCCCAGGATTTAAGATTTCTAGGCTAAGTCTTTGCATATCTCGACACAATTCCTCAGGAACTACCAAGGCATTCATGCTATGACTCGATTTCCTACTCAACGCATCAGCAACTACATTCGCTTTCCCCTCATGATATTGGATGTCTAGGTCATAATCCTTTATTAACTCTAACCATCTTATCTGCCTCATATTGAGGTCTTTCTGGGTGAAAATGTACTTCAAACTCTTATGGTCAGTAAAGATCTTACAGGTTGCCCCATAAAGATAATGTCTCTAAATTTTCAAGGCAAACACGATAGCAGCTAACTCTAGATCATGGGTAGGGTAATTAGCCTCATAAGGTTTCAACTGACGCGACGCATACGCGATCACCTTCCCATTCTGCTACAACACACGTCCCAAACCATTCTTTGAAGCATCACTATACACCTCAAATCCCTCATTCCCATCAGGCAGGGTCAAAATAGGTGCGGAGGTCAAACGCTCTTTTAAAATCTGAAAAGCTTCCTCACACTTCTCACTCCACTCGAATTTTGACTCCTTTTTCATCAAATTGGTCATTGGCCTCGCTATCTTCGAGAAATCTCAAACAAATCTCCTATAATAGCCAGCTAGACCTAGGAAACTTCGGATATCAGACACATTATTTGGAGTAACTCACTCACAGCTTGAATCTTAGCAGGATCTATAGAGACTCCTTCCTTAGACACATAATGACCCAAAAATGCTACTTTCTCCAAACGAAACTCACACTTAGAGAACTTGGCATACAATTGATTCTTCCTAAGCATCTCCAATATAATCCTCAAGTGTTCATCATGCTCTTTTTCATTCTTCGAATAAATCAGGATATCATCAACGAATACAACAACGAACTTATCTAAGAACTCATGGAAAATCCTATTCATCAAGTCCATAAATATGGCAGGTGCATTGGTTAACCCAAAAGGCATTACAGTAAACTCATAATGACCATAACGAGTCCTAAACGCAGTCTTAGGTATATCCTTATCAGCTACCCTTAACTGGTGATACCTCGAACGCAAATCAATCTTCGAAAACACGCTCGCTCCATTCAATTGATTGAATATGTCATCTATCCTAGGCAAAGGATACTTGTTCTTGATGGTTACATTGTTCAATTCCCTATGATCGATACACAACCTCATACTCCCATCTTTCTTCTTAACAAATAACACAGGAGCTCCCCACGGTGATGCACTAGGCCTAATATAACCCTTATCGAACAGCTCTTGCAACTGCGTCTTCAACTCACTCATCTCAGGAGGTGCCATTCTATAGGGTGCTTTAGATATAGGTGCAGTTCCAGGAACTAAGTATATGGTGAACTCAACAGCTCTAGCAGGCGGCATGCCCGAAATCTCACTCGAAAACACATCCATAAACTCATTCACGATTGGAATATCCTCGAACTTCACTCCAACCTCTTTACTCACATCTTGCACACTACAGAAAAATAGCTCACACCCCTTCTTCATCAATTTCCTCACTTGCATCGCAGAAATAACCCCAAAGTTCATGGGCTTCCCAAAACGTCTATATGAGGTCAACTTCCCCAAAGGGTTTCTTAAAACTACTTTTTGAACTTCACAGTCTATCTTGGCCTTGTATAAACTTAGCCAATCCATCCCCATAATTACATCTAGGTCTCCCAGATTAAACTCTATCAAATCAGATGGAAAAACACAGTCTCCTATCTTCAGAGGCAATTCTTTAAACATTTTGGTACACCTTATGGTCTCACCAGTAGGTATACTAACAGGCAAATCAATCACCTCAAAATCTACTAACCCCAGACTTTTAATAACTGATGACGAAACAAAAGAATAAGTCGCCCCCGAATCAAATAACGCTTTAACTAGCACAGAGTTAATAGAAAAAGTACCAGAAACTATGTCGACAAATCGATCAGCTTCATTGCGACTCATCACGAACAGTTTACCCGGAGCCTTGTTCTGGTTGTTGCTCTCACTAGCAGGCTTATTGTAGCTCCCTTGGTTGTTCTGTGCCCCTAGAGGCTTCGAACCTTGATTTCCCGACTGGTTAAATCCAAACCTCACCTGATTACCACTTCCATTGCCATTTTGCTCTTTCTTTTGCTTAGTAAAGCACTCATATTCCCTATGGCCCTTCTTCTGGTAGTAGTTACAGGTCACTAAGTCTCCCTTGCAGTCTCTACCAGGGTGGTTATTACTGCACTTCTTACAGTGGTACACTCTCTTAGATTGACCCTTATTGTTGTAGCCTTGATTATTCCTCCCTTGGAAATTCCCATTCCCATTCTTGTTCTTTTTTAAATTCCCTTGATTTCCCCCAGCATTGAAATCCTTTCTTTTCTCACCCACTACAACATTCTTCTTATCACGCCTCGACTGAAGACCATAAATGTGGGCGGCTCTTCCATACACAATATCTAGAGATGAAAAATTTTCACCACCCAACCCCAGCTGGATTTCCTCAGTCAAACCTTGCTCAAACCTTTAAGCCTTTAATTCATCAGTGGCTACTACTTCAGGTGCAACCTCGACAGTGCTATGAATTTGCTATAGTACTCAGAGATGGTCATACTCCCCAACCTAAGGTTGATAAACTCTTGGGCTTTCTGTTTCCTCATAAAAGCAGGGTAAAACTTCCCTCTCAAGGCAGTAACAAAAGAATCCTAATTGAATCCCTCAACAACACTCAATCTAGCCCCATTTTCTCTCCATCACAAATTAGCCTCATCTTTTAAGTACAACACAGCTTGACCTACTCTCATATTCTCAGGACAATTCACAGCCCCAAAGATTTTCTCAAACTCTCTAATCCAGTTTTCTAAGAAGGTAGTGATGCATGTGAGAGATGGCTCGTTTCCTACAAATCCTAATCCTGTTAGGATTTGGTTATTTCCTAGTTCTAGTAGGATTAGTTTTCCTAATTCTTGTAGGATTAGAACTCCTAGTTCTGTTATGAGTCTTTTTAATGTTTTAGTTTATTTGAAATTCTAGTTGAGTTAGAAGTCCAAGTCCTAGTTGGATTAGGATTCCTAACTAGGGTAGGAGTTTAGTAGCATTCGAGTTCTAATACACGCCTAGAAGTATGGTAGGCGTGGCTTGCTTGCTGTCCAAGTTGGAGCTTGTTCCAATTGGATTAGGAGTGTTTATCTTGTTCTTAGTTTACCTAGCCTTAGTAGGACTAGGGTTTGTTTTTGTTTGCTATTTTACACGCCTACATAAGGCTGTTTCATTCATTAATAAAAGGAGATTGTTTTGAGTTTAAGAAAAGTGTTAAGCTTGTTGTGCTTGCATAGAACTGAGAGTTCAAATACACAAACCGCGACTTTGTGTGATCTTGGAACCGAGACTCACAAGAGAACCTCTTAAACTGCGATTTAAGAGCCTATCCCTTTTTATTTTATTGTTGTTCGTCCATATGTTCATAAAAACACAAACGAGTTCGAACCGCTAACAAAAATCACATCAAGTAGTATCAGAGCAGGGTTCATTGAGACGGCGCGTGAGGGCCCGTGCTTTGGCCAAATTTTGATGTTTTTCGTTATGTGGAAAGCTAACATACAGGGCTAGGTTGTGCCAAAATTTCAGCCCGTTCCGATCAGTAACGAAGTCGTAGTGAATGCAAACGTTGGACGCAGATTTCTGTTCTTCCGGGCAGATTACATACTGTTAATAAAATAAAAACTGCAATCGATTGGTTTGTTATTTATTGATGACAGTTTGGTCGAGTGTTTAGAACTCCTAGGGCTATGTTGTGACAAATTTTCATGAAGTTTCAAGGTGTTTTACTTAGGTTTTAGATCTCAAACTCTTATTGAAAATTTCTGGACAGTATCTGCATTTATATTAAACCAACTATGAATTGTCGTTTCTATTCTTATGATGAGTTAACAACTGATGAAATTCTTGAGGAATTGTCCATTCGACTACTGCCAAAGTGGGATTTAATATATAATTCGACTCAAACTTTGGATGAAAAGCTTAATATGTATCTTGAAGATGTTCCTTGCGGCATAGGGGAAGAAATCTCAGATCCGATTGTTGTTAAAGAGGACGTAAAGGTTGAAACTTTTTCGACTTTCCATGCTAGATCTTTGAAGTTTCTCATGAGGAAGATTCGACCCCTTGCGTTGATGCAACAGAATCTATAACTTTGGTTGATGTTCCTAGTGCTTTGACCTATCCCATCAGTTCTAATCTTCGGGTTTCAAAGGTACTACGTGTTGATGCTTTTAGGCGAGAAAACCAAGTGAGTCTACTGTCATGCTGGAGTTTTGGAAGATTAAAACTTTGTAACGCCAATCATGGTACTAATCGAGACAAGATTCAGATTGTTTACGTGGTTGTGCGCTTGATTTGGATGATTTCATGGATTACTTGGAAGACCCTTGAGGACAAGGGATTTTATCAAGAGAGAGGGGATGATGCATGTGAGAGATGGCTCGTTTCCTACAAATCCTAGTTCTGTTAGGATTTGGTTATTTCCTAGTTCTAGTAGGATTAGTTTTTCTAATTCTTGTAGGATTAGAACTCCTAGTTCTGTTAGGAGTCTTTTTAATGTTTTAGTTTGTTTGAAATTCTAGTTGAGTTAGAAGTCCAAGTCCTAGTTGGATTAGGATTCCTAACTAGGGTAGGAGTTTAGTAGCATTCGAGTTCTAATACACGCCAAGAAGTATGGTAGGCGTGGCTTGCTTGCTGTCCAAGTTGGAGCTTGTTCCAATTGGATTAGGAGTGTTTATCTTGTTCTTAGTTTACCTAGCCTTAGTAGGACTAGGGTTTGTTTTTGTTTGCTGTTTTACACGCCTATATAAGGCTGTTTCATTCATTAATAAAAGGAGATTGTTTTGAGTTTAAGAAAAGTGTTAAGCTTGTTGTGCTTGCATAGAACTGAGAGTTCAACTACACAAACCGCGACTTTGTGTGATCTTGGAGCCGAGACTCACAAGAGAACCTCTTAAACTGCGATTTAAGAGCCTATCCCTTTTTATTTTATTGTTGTTCGTCCATATGTTCATAAAAACACAAAAGAGTTCGAACCGCTAACAAAAATCACATCAAGTTGTATCAGAGCAGGGTTCATTAAGACGCGCGTGAGGGGCCGTCCGTTGGCCAAATTTTGATGTTTTTCGTTCTGTGGAAAGCTAACATACAGGGCTAGGTTGTGCCAAAATTTCAGCCCGTTCTGATCAGTAACGAAGTCGTAGTGAATGTAAACATTGGACGCAGATTTCTGTTCTTCCGGGCAGATTACATACTGTTAATAAAATAAAAACTGCAATCGATTGGTTTGTTATTTATTGATGACATTTTGGTCGAGTGTTTAGGACTCCTAGCGCTATGTTGTGACAAATTTTCATGAAGTTTCGAGGTGTTTTACTTAGGTTTTAGATCTCAAACTCTTATTGAAAATTTCTGGACAGTATCTGCATTTATATTAAACCAACTATGAATTGTCGTTTCTATTCTTATGATGAGTTAACAACTGATGAAATTCTTGAGGAATTGTCCATACGACTACTGCCAAAGTGGGATTTACTATATGATTCGACTCAAACTTTGGATGAAAAGCTTAATATGTATCTTGAAGATGTTCCTTGCGACATAGGGGAAGAAATCTCAGATCCAATTGTTGTTAAAGAGGACATAAAGTTTGAAACTTTTTCGACTTTCCATGCTAAAGAATTGATCTTTGAAGTTTCTCATGAGGAAGATTCGACCCCTTGCCTTGATGTAACAGAATCTATAACTTTGGTTGATGTTCCTTGTGCTTTGACCTATCCCATCAGTTCTAATCTTCGGGTTTCAAAGGTACTGCGTGTTGATGCTTTTAGGCGAGAAAACCAAGTGAGTCTACTGTCATGTTGGAGTTTTGGAAGATTAAAACTTTATAACACCAAGCATGGTACTGATCGAGACAAGATTCAGATTGTTTACGTGGTTGTGCGCTTGATTTGGATGATTTCATGGATTACTTGGAAGACCCTTGAGGACAAGGGATGTTTTCAAGAGAGAGGGGATGATGCATGTGAGAGATGGCTCGTTTCCTATAAATCCTAGTTCTGTTAGGATTTGGTTATTTCCTAGTTCTAGTAGGATTAGTTTTCCTAATTCTTGTAGGATTAGAACTCCTAGTTCTGTTAGGAGTCTTTTAATATTTTAGTTTGTTTGAAATTCTAGTTGAGTTAGAAGTCCAAGTCCTAGTTGGATTAGGATTCCTAACTAGGGTAGGAGTTTAGTAGCATTCGAGTTCTAATACACGCCTAGAAGTATGGTAGGCGTGGCTTGCTTGCTGTCCATGTTGGAGCTTGTTCCAATTGGATTAGGAGTGTTTATCTTGTTCTTAGTTTACCTAGCCTTAGTAGGACTAGGGTTTGTTTTTGGTTGCTGTTTTACATGCCTATATAAGGCTGTTTCATTCATTAATAAAAGGAAAATTGTTTTGAGTTTAAGAAAAGTGTTAAGCTTGTTGTGCTTGCATAGAATTGAGAGTTCAAATACACAAACCGCGACTTTGTGTGATCTTGGAGCCGAGACTCACAAGAGAACCTCTTAAACTGCGATTTAAGAGCCTATGCTTTTTTATTTTATTGTTGTTCGTCCATAAGTTCATAAAAACACAAAAGAGTTCGAACCGCTAACAAAAATCACATCAGGTAGGATCAGCTTGTCCCTTAAAGTATGGTGGTTAGTTTAACCTTGACTAGTCTCTCAAACATGTCCCTAGCAGAATCGGGACGCTCAGCTCTCTCCTGAGTCAATTTCTCCGCCAAAAGGCGAATAGCAGCAGCTAAATCGTTATTGTTGTTTGCCATTCTAGTGCGCGACCTGAAATTAATGTACTCTACTTTAGGTTCGAAACATAACTTACATGCCATTCTCTACGAAGGCAACATTTGATTTGACCATAAAGATCGCATCAACAAACAATTTCTCATGAAGTTACAACAATATTACAGAATAATCATCATCAATCATCCATGAGGAATATTCACTTCAAGAACACACAGTTGAGGAACAATGAATAAAAATTCAATCATAACAAATAAATAAAAATATTCCCATTCACGTGCCTAAATAAATTCTTGCTCACTTGTATACTAAATATTTGACATTTTATTCCTCAAAAGATGCTAATAACAATTTTCTAAACCATAATACTGTACTTTTCCGAAAATAAAATAAAGGTACTATGAAATAAATTTAAACCACTGCTGGACGAATTATCCACCATCATTTTTAAAACATAAATACATAAATAAATAATCTAAGGTGAAACATCATCAGTCTTATCCTTTGATTCCCTGTAATTTTTCGGAGTGAAAACCTCATCTTCAAATTCATCAATGTCCTCAGTATTATAATAAACATATCTTCTAAATCTCGTGGATCTTCGCAACCTTTTAGATTGAGGCTCGTCCTCTTCTGACTCAGAATCACTCTCGGGTCTCATAACAGCACGGTGGATATCACTTTTGGTCTGTCCTCTAGCACGGTCAAACTCATGAAGAACCTCATCATCACTATAAGGCATGCCTGCTCTTAATACATTACGCATAATGAACTCTAGGCTGGTGTAGCTATCACTGTCAGACTCATAATCTCTGTTACTCTCATCATCACTCAGCACAATAGGGTTGTAGTAGCTCCCTACTCTAGTATCTTCTCTATCAGACATGGCTAGGAATCTATAACAAATATATATAACTTCTATAAGCAATTGGTACTCTCACTTAACGTATAATCCCAACAATAAACAATAAGCAAGAATAACCAACAACATAAAGCATAGGAATAACATAAACAGTTAGCAGGGAAGAAAAATATAATCATGCTGAACTAACTATTTAATGCAGACATATAATATTTCTATCCTATATGCCCTTCCTATACTACCCAACTCTCATAAAATAATAAAATAAACTAGAGTATTAAAATAATTTAAATAAATAACTTTCGAATTTATAAGGAACTGAAAAAACAAAAATTAAAAAAATATAGTTCGAAAGTTTCGAACATAATAATAATAATAATTTCGGACCCTTTTAAAAAAAATTAATTCGAATCGAAAATAATACTTGGAATCATGAAAAAGAATTTTCGAACGTAATTTGAATACAATGAATAAGTAGGAGCTCAATTCTAAGAAATTCATTTTAAGTAACTAGCTAGTTAGGCGCCTAAAAACTTAAAGTTGGCACGAAAGGCCAATAAAAACTAAAGCTCTGATACCACATTGTAACACCCCGACAATTCTCCCTTTTCTCAAATACCTTTTTAATATAAAACATAGAGAACTATCAAAGTATTATCACCCGTGTGAAAACGTATCGGCTTATTCAGAATTTTGCAGCGGAAAACATAATAAATAACTTTATAAATAAAAACTTAGTCAACTACAAAGTCAACTCCAAAACCAACCAACAAAGTCAAAGACAAACTTAAAACCAAACTAACTACGAAAATCATAAACTTAAAGTATGATAAATAGTCTAACAAGCTCTCCAATCCCGAACCCAATGATGCATCATCTTCAAACCTGTAGATGGACAATGCACTATTAATCCCTAGAGACTACTCACCAAAATGGGTCATCACAAGATCAGTAAGGCATAGCCATGATCAACATATACAACAAAAGCACGTAATCAGCAAAGCTGAGTACTACATACTAAATAAATAAGCAATCCTAACATCATACTAATAAATAGTAAGCAGGAATAAATGATAACATAATAACTTGCAGATAACTTTTACTGAACTAAACTTTAATAACATTCTTATTATTTAAATGGAATAGTCAATGGACCGAGTTGTCTAACTAAAACAAGCATTGCCTTTGGAAGACGATATACGGGCGCGACTCCGTATTCCCATGACCTACGAGATCGAGGAACCTTTTCAATATAATAGGACACGGTGATCAATTCGGTCCCAGGAAAAGCCATGGGCTACCACCATGCTATGTACTCCAACTCCTAATTGTCCAACACTTCAGACGTGCACCAGTCTAAAGCTATTGCTATCCAAGTTTCACTTTACATGATTAACCAGTTATTACTTGTTATGACTCACAAGTAAAACAAACATCATTATCAATCAACAATCACAAACTTCCATTTTTATCTTAGGATTAGATAAGTGATCACACAACTTAACAACCCAAGATTAATTCCAACTTTAATCCAAACTTTCTTATTTGTTGAACCTAGCCAACAACCAAACTACCTTTCATAGGTATAAAATATCAACTTACCAAATAAGGCTCTCGGTCCTTATAAAGCAGTGAAATACTCAAAAAGGAACAAATGATCAATCATGATCCAAACTAATATATATATTAATTCCCCCACGTGAATTAATAAAATAAAGTTCCCAACCAACATGCTTGCATCAATCTTCCATACAAACATGATATAAATCTCATAATATAAATCTCATAATCAACATGTTTACACAACGACAGTAAAACATGCAAAAACCAACATAATAGAAATCATATATGAACTCAACATAGTTCTTATACATGATACTACATAATTCTCCTTCTTAAAAATCATGATACTACTCCAATCAACACATAGGTATGTACGTACCTTGTGTAGACAAATTGAGAGACCACTTTAACAGTCTTAAAAGTCGCCTAGAGAGAATTCTCCGCCTAAAACAACCAATATAAATTCACAATCAATCCTTTATGAATTTACAGCAATAATAAAATACTTTAAACCCTTCTTAAACATGTTTTAAAACCTTTCCCATAATAAAACTTGATTATTAAACCTCCTAGCATATTACCTACTACACTAGTGGTTAAAATCCATCATAAAACTCCATAATAATACTCCCTTAATATTTCCAGCAATATATCATAAGTTAAAACTCCCTTAAAACATATTCAAACATACTTAAAATCATAAAGATAATAAATTTCATAACTTATAATAAAGTACTATGATTTTCTAACTTTCAAAACCCTAAAAATTCATGCTTTGATAATTAAAACTCTAATTTAAACTCAATATGCAAAACTAAATTTTATTTCTTCAATACATAAATTATATAACTTAGATTCAATATTAACTCATCAAACTATAACTTTTAAGCACAAACAAATTTAAACAAAACTTAAAAATATAAATTTTGAATAAAACTTGAGGAGGAAGGAAATTAATCAAACCAAAACAAGAAGAGAGGAAGGACACGCCGGCGGCAAGGAGCAGCGGCGGCGGCGTCTGGGTGGCCGGCAGTCGGCCGGCGAGCGGTGGCGGTGGCCGGAACTGGTGGCCGACCGAAGGAGGAGAAAACTGAAGGAGAGGATGAACGAAGAAAAGAAAAAGAGAGAAAAAGAATGAGGAGTCCGAAATTTTGGGAGGAAGGAGGAGAGAGAAAATAATTGTGTTGGAAAATTTTGGGGTTTATGGGGGTTTATATAGATTCCCCTTGTGGGCTTAGGAAAAGGTAATTGGGCTCGAATTTTAAATCCTTTTCCAAGCCTAAGAGTGTTTGGGTTCCTCAAACCCATTTATGAGTCCTTTTCCAAATCTCAAAAGCGTTTCAATCATTTCAAATACTTTTCAAAGCAAGACTTAATAAAATATTTGACTTCTTTAAATCATTAAAATAATTCCTTTGACTTTCAAATAGTCAACCTTCGAAGAAATAAATCATTACAATACTAAAATATATTTAAATATGAATAACTATACATTAAAATATATTTACAAAATTCATATATTTACGGGGGATTACAGTCTACCCCTCTTAAAAGAAGTTTCGTCCCGAAACTTGACACGAAAACTCACACATTTTCAAAAGTTTTTAACTCAACTCCCATTGGAGAAATACTTGTGCCACTCGTGTGCACTCTTTTGCCAACTCAAAATCACTTGTGTTACTCATGAACACATTTTATTATGCGGATAATCTATTTATTTTGCACCAACATGTGCAAATCGCCAAAATAAGTATAAGAATGCATAAAAATACCATAAAATAGGTAAAAACCGCGAAATTCTATCGCATTCTACCCCCCTTAATGAAAACGAGTTACGCCCTCGTAACTCACCTCAGGGAATAAATCTGGATACTTCTGCTTCATCTTAGCTTCGGCTTCCCACGTTGCCTCTTCGGACTCATGGTTCGACCAAAGCACTTTCACGATATTGACATCCTTATTGCGTGTACTACGCACCTTTTTATCAAGAATTTTCACAGGCCTTTCCTCATATGTGAGGCTACTATCAATCTGGATTCTCTCAGGCTCTAAGACATGACGCTCATCAGGGATATAACGCTTGAGTTGGGAAATATGAAACACATCGTGCATCTTCTCGAACTCCATTGGCAAAGCCAACCTATAAGCTACCTTCCCAATTCTTTGTAGAATCTCATATGGACCTACATATTTGGCACTTAAATTGCCCTTTTTCCCAAATCTCATCACGCCCTTAGTTGGTGATACTTTCAAAAACACTTTATCACCTACTTTAAACTCATCTTCTCTTCGCTTCAAATCGGCATCACTCTTTTGCCTATCTTGAGCAGCTTGAATTCTAGCCTGAATCAACTTCACATTCTTGACGGTCTCCTCAATGAATTATATCCCCAATACTATATTCTCACTAAAATCATTCCAGCAAATGGGACTTCTACACTTTCTTCCATACAATGCCTCAAAAGGTGCCATCTTAATACTCGCATGATAACTATTATTGTATGAAAACTCAATCAAATCTATTTGGTCTTCCCAACTACCCTAAAAGTCAATAGCACATGCTCTCAACATATCTTCCATAGTTTGGTTAGTCCTCTCAGTCTGACCATCGGTCGCAGGGTGAAAGGCAGTACTCATTTTTAATGTTGTCCCATGATTTAACTGGACCTTTTGCCAAAATTTTGAGAGGAATCTCGAATCACAGTCTGAAATAATATCGGTGGGAACCCCATGAAATCTCACTACATGCTTAATTTCGCAAGTTGCTTCTTCTTCCATGTCTCTTTAATTGGAATGAACACGGCCGACTTCGTCAGACGGTCCACAATAACCCAAATAGTATCATTGCTGTTCCTCGTCCTAGGTAAAGCGATCACAAAAATCCATTGAAATGGAATCCCACTTCCATCCGGGAACCTCTAAGGATTGAACCTTCCCCATGGGTCTCTTATGATCTATCTTGACAATCTGACGGAGTTAGACATTTAGACACGAAGTCAACAACCTCACGCTTCATGTTTGGCCACCAATAGATCTGCTTAAGGTCCTTATACAGCTTGTCACCCCCAAAGTGCACAAAATACGGAGTATTATGCCCCTCATCCATAAGACGTCTCTTAAGCTCATCACATTTTTGTGGTACACACCACCTTCCCTTGAACCTCAGACTACCATCATCATGGATCTTAAAATCAACTTCCTTACCTTGCCTCATATTTTCCTTAATCTTCTCTAGGTGCTCATCCCCAACTTGAACCTCTTTGATCTCGTCGAAAATTGACAACCCCAATGATAAAGCACTCAATCTTGCCTCGATCTCCCCAGGATTTAAGATTTCTAGGCTAAGTCTTTGCATATCTCGACACAATTCCTCTGGAACTACCAAGGCATTCATGCTATGACTCGATTTCCTACTCAACACATCAGCAACTACATTCGCTTTCCCCTCATGATATTGGATGTCTAGGTCATAATCCTTTATTAACTCTAACCATCTTCTCTACCTCATATTGAGGTCTTTCTGGGTGAAAATGTACTTCAAACTCTTATGGTCAGTAAAGATCTTACAGGTTGCCCCATAAAGATAATGTCTCTAAATTTTCAAGGCAAACACGATAGCAACTAACTCTAGATCATGGGTAGGGTAATTAGCCTCAAAAGGTTTCAACTGACGCGACGCATACGCGATCACCTTCCCATTCTGCTGCAACACACATCCCAAACCATTCTTTGAAGCATCACTATACACCTCAAATCCCTCATTCCCATCGGGCGGGGGTCAAAACAAAGCGGAGGTCAAATGCTCTTTTAAAAATCGAAAAGCTTCCTCACACTTCTCACTACACTCGAATTTTGACTACTTTTTCATCAAATTGGTCATTGGCCTCGCTATCTTCGAGAAATCTCTCACAAATCTCCTATAATAGCTAGGTAGACCTAGGAAACTTCGGATATCAGACACATTATTTGGAGTAGGCCACTCACTCACAGCTTGAATCTTAGCAGGATCTACAAAGACTCCTTCCTTAGACACATAGTGACCTAAAAATGCTACTTTCTCCAAACGAAACTCACACTTAGAGAACTTGGCATACAATTGATTCTTCCTAAGCGTCTCCAATATAATCCTCAAGTGTTCATCATGCTCTTTTTCATTCTTCGAATAAATCAGGATATCATCAATGAATACAACAACGAACTTATCTAAGAACTCATGGAAAATCCTATTCATCAAGTCCATAAATTTGGCAGGTGCATTGGTTAACCCAAAAGGCATGCATTACAGTAAACTCATAATGACCATAACGAGTCCTAAACGCAGTCTTAGGTATATCCTTATTAACTACCCTCAACTGGTGATACCCCGAAGGCAAATCAATCTTCGAGAACACGCTCGCTCCATTAAATTGATCGAATAGGTCATCTATCCTAGGCAAAGGATTGTAACAACTCGGATTCTCTCGACCGACTTACGAGATAATTAAGCACAATGAAAGAGACTCTAGTCGAGTTAACCCGGACTATTACCATCACATTCACCGAACAACATCGGAAAATATGGAACTCAATTCCCAATTCTATTCAATTCAAATTAACTATTATAACACGACCCTGATTCTCAGACTCTATTGTAATAAATTCCTATAGAAAATCCGGCAAAGTTTCCTTTAAAAATAGGACAATCCTAAAGCGGGAAATAATTTAAACCTGTTTTACAATTTTAATAAATAAGATATTCCAACTTCAAAAACTCAACAACCTCAACGCTTTCGCGGAGCAACCCAAGAGAAAATCAGGAGCACTAACGATTCTTAAATATATAAAATCAAAACAAATGACTAATAACTAACTATTACAAAGTCAAGCGTCCTCACTTAGAAATCAAATATATACTACAATAAGTCTTCGAGACTCAATCAGCATATGCTTCGGCTTGCAAAAGATTAACTCACGGCTTCAACCTGAAACATCTAGGATACTGCCATCCACCAAGTGACAGGCCACAAAAATGACAAAACAACATACAGACACATCAGCAAAGTTGAGTACTAACCCGTAACAAGAGTAATACATGCTTTGATGGCTTTTACTTGAAAACGACTCTCAACAATCATCATGCTCAGATTAATCACACATGTCAGAACAATGTATAGCATTAGTCATGTCAAACACATACATGCAATACCATTATTCAATTCTCTTCGTTGTACACCATCGTTCAGTTAACACCAGATAAGGCAGAGACATATTTCATATATCTTCATTTAATTAGCTTTCAACATAACTCAATTCCTTATGAGGAATCTAATTTAACCAACTCTAATATAGGTTATATAACTTATTTCCTTTAATCGATTTCTTATCAGAAATCCAACTTATATTCTCAAATACTATATTAATCATTTTCTTATTCCTTTACAAACAATTCCTTAACAAGAATTAAATAACATAACAATATTCCATGACACGATTCCTTATCGGGAATCCAATATCAAAATATGATTCCTTATCAGGAATCCAATATCATAACAACTTACCATGATACGATTCCTTATCGGGAATCCAGTATCAAAATATGATTCTTTATCAGGAATCTAATATCATCATTCATATTCAAGTACTGAATAAACATTCATTACATTACCTGATATGATTCCTTATCGGGAATCCAATATCGAAACAGCTTACCATGATACGATTCCTTATCGGGAATCCAATATCAAAATAACTTTCATACTTTGAGATAACTTTCTTTTTAACCAGGGGGAAAGAGAACGCGGCGGAGGAGACAAAGCTTACACTCCGACAGTGGGGGTCGTCACCCAACCATTCGCTTTACTTTTGGCCAATAACCGTGACTAGTCCGGAGTATATTTTTCCGCTGATTCAATCAGCCATCCACATGTTTCACATTACCTGATATATCGCCCGATTATCGCTTGATTATCGCCCCACATAGAAATGGGTTGGTTTCCCTGTGGGCCCCCCCAAGGTTCACAGTCTATGGGGTACTGTTCGTATCACCTCATCCGTCGACTCAGACGAGACTACTTTTCCCTTTAGATTCCTTTTGATTATCATTCATATCACAATCAAATCATTCATATAACTTATCCAATAGTATTAGTAATTCATAACATCTTTTGAACATCCAACCATATTAAAAGACTTCACTTTAGAGAACTATACTCATCTATCATAGTAACTTCACACGTATTTCAAATCCATCATATTTGTACATTTAGATTCAATTCAATCTCAATCATAAAACGTATAAACCACTTCTTCTTATAAGCAATTACATTCGATAAATACCAACAACAATAACACCGGTCTCTCGGTTAGAATTGACTAACGAGAGTTACTAAAGCGATTACGCTCAACGCATGCTTTTGCATATTAATAGTTCATACACTTTTGCACTCCATAATTATCAATCTCGATTCACCTCAACCATAATAATAATAATTATCAAGCACCAACAATACTCGCAATAGGTCTCTCTCTCAGAATTAACTGAGGAGAGTTAATTTAAACTCCACAGCTTGAGATTCATAAAACAACATTGATATGAAGTAATTACTATTAGCTGGACACTAATTAACATAATCAACGATGGACTCATTCACATACTATACTCATAATTACATAGGCCAAGTCCAACTCATGTCCTTAGAGTACTACCCAAACATATAATCGAGGCTTCTTTAAGGTAGTTCACAACTTATATTTACTACGTAGTTGAACTCACGCACTAATATAATTTAGTGAACAATAATCCGATAATCCAACTTTATTATTTTACTCCATCTATAGTTATTAAACTGAAATCCTTTATTAAACACATCCTTTATTTAACAGTCAATTAAATTGAATCTCTCACAAGTTAACTTTAATTAAGTCAACTCTTAATCATTTGATAAAGAAGTAGATAATATTATACTTTAGAACATTTCATTAACATTAAAGTCGTTCCTGAACTATTAGCTTTAATTAGTAAGTATTACTAAAAGACATAAACATCTTAACCCTTGTAGTCCACTTTAAATAGTGTTCTAACTTTTACTATACTAATCCGCTTATAGAGTATTCCCTCATCACATTAACTCAAATATTTTCACAGATTAACCTCGCTAATGGACTTTAGAAACTATTAATAACTACTTCTAACAATCTTGGTATTATCAACATTTAACTAAATCTTTTTCATTACTTTAGTTAAGTAAAGCGACAAAACTAATTCATTCTTAGAGTCTAGCTAAATAGTTTCCCACTAACAAACTTATACATTTATAACTTCTTAATTGCAATATTCTTCGCTTATAATTAACAATGAACTCGAACTACTATTATACTTGATAATATGAACATATTTAAGCATTAATAACTTTCTATCAAAATTAGAACTAAGGATATTTGGACTACCTCTTACTAACTCATATCATTCCAATTCCGTTAAAAGAAGTGAATTTCGTTCATCAAACTAATTATTACCTTTATTGATCTAATTCCGATTATGTAAGTTACTCAATAGACAACAATCACAAATTACTATCCTTATATGTTGTCTCTAATCAACTTATTAACATCAAATAGTAATAACCAACCATCTAGTAGTACCAACTGATCTTAGCTTAATAACCTTATTCAACCAACAATAAACTGATTTGGCAACTATTTGAAGATACAATTGATTTAATCCAGCTAGGCGTCAATACCCAAACTAATCTACAAACTCATTCTGTTTTGCAAATAATCAAATTAATACTTTAGTGTCCTTAGAATTGAAACCAATAACAACAACACGACAACAATACATAATCAGGCATCAACATAACAACAACAACAACAACAACAACATCAACATCGTCATCATCAACACAACTCACATCATAAGAAGGGGGAAAGTACCTCCAGAAACACCAAGACAAGGCGGCAGTACAACAACAACACGTCGGCGACAATAAACGCAGGCCAGAAGAGAGAGAGAGAGAACAGCGGCAGGGAGCGTGATGTTATGGTTTTATATAGAGTTTTAGGTGCATTTAGGTTGCATTTCTAGTTCATATCAGAGTATTTAGGTGCATATTTGCATAATTTACTCAAGTTTTGCTCTACTACTCCCCGTTTGCGTGTTTCGATGATTTTTAGGTTATTTTGATGCAAATTGATTATGATTATCTAAGATCAAGCCTATTAATCATTGAAGATGAAGATAGCTTGCACAAGGATCACAATGCATCCGTTTGGGACAATTTCGAGTTAGAATGAAGCAAAGAGTCAGTGAAAGAAGTGCCAAAACTGACACTTGTTCACTATTTTGATCATAGCATTTGATAGAAAATTGATAATCAAGAAATTCCAGTTGGGTTGGAACTTAGACTTAAAGAGCTTTCCAATTATAGGTCACACGCCTCAAACGGACTTCTGGTTTGATAGATACAGCCTTCGCAAGTTGACGCAAAATCACAGTTTTCCCGCCCGATCGGGACTGAGAACATATTCATCTGGCTGCGTTCTAGAGTTCAAAACAAGAGGAAAAGACTCCCGCCCGATGGGATCGGGCGAGCTTGCCCGATCGGGCGGGTAGTCCGTCATATTTCCGAAATAAAGAGCTTTTCGCCCGATGGGGTCGGGTGAGTTGGCCCGATCGGGCGGTTGACCCGGCACGCGTATTTTCGTATTGCTTTTCCTTTATGTTTTAGGTTTAGTATAAATACGAAAATTAGAACATTACTAAGACATCTTTTATTCAATCTTTGTTTTTAGCTACTATTTTTCCTAGTTTTCTCTAGAGAGTTATTCAAGAACCCTAGTTTACTAGTTTTCACTTTGGATTCAAGATCAAACATTTGGATTACTTGCAAGTTCAATATAGTTCTTCAATTTGGTAATTTTCTTTATTGCTTTCTTTATTATCGATTAGATTAATTTCTTAGTTATTCGCAATGATTCAAAGTATGAATTTTTATATTGATTTTGTTATTGTTTTCATAAGCATGAGTGAGTAGTTTTATTTCTAGGATTGTGGGGATCTATTTATGCAATGAGGGATTGATAGATTAGTCTAATTGCCTTATATTTTAATTGTTTCCTGTGATTGAATCGTTCATGCTAGATGTATAAATTAGGCCTGATTTGTATTTCTATTATCGCAATATTGAATCTGCTTCGAGAGGAGAGATTTCGTATAGGCTTTCAATCATTAGGCAGAGTGATCCTTGACCATTCGAGAGCGACTAGGTGATCTTTGAGGGAGGTAATATTCGAGAGAAATTACATGTGCCCTAGATAAATTGACTTATTAAGTGGTTGTCATTCGTCCCTGATTTCCCGAATTGTATGCATAGTGATCCATAGTCCTAGTTCTTTATTAATTGATTTATTCCCTCGTATTTAGTTCTGTTATTTGCTTAGTTTAGTCACACAACCATTTTCATCTGATTTAGTTAGTATAATATTAGAATTCAGATACAATAGTATAACTTTCTCCCTGTGGATTCGATCCTGACTTCCCTGACTACTAGTTAGTGGACCTTAGGTTATTTTTGATTAGGTGATACGACTTTAGCCTGCCCAATTTTGGCGCCGTTGCCGGGGAGACAGCTTATTACTATTATATCTGAATTGTTAATATTAGACTAATTGTATATATTTTTTTTTTGTAAATATTTTTTTTTATTTTTTTATTTGAATGATGTCTATCTCTTTTCCCCAATTTGAACATGAAGTGTTTTGGAGATATAAGCTTAGATTTGAAAACTATCTTGGTCCCGACCATTTATTTGAACAATGGGAAATTGGTTTAGTGATCTATGAGGGTTTGAATGATGATACGAGGGTAGTTGTAGATTCCATGAGTGATGGTAAATTCATGGATATGACACCTGAAGTGGGTTGTAATTTGTTTAAGCAATTAGCTAGGGAAACCTTTGAGTGGGAAATGACAAGATATGTTACTCCAGCTCTAGAAAATTCATCTATCTATGATTCTCAAACTCTTACCTCTCCATCTGATTTTTGTTCTTGTTGTCACTCTTATGATTGTGATATTTCTCTTTTTCCTTATAATGAGTCATATATGCATGTCAATAACCCTATCCCTGAGTTTAATTTGTCTAATGCTCCATCTGAATCTAATAATATCAAAGATTTTCTTTATGATTTCATGAATGAATTAAATAAGGTTCAGGAGGATTATAAATTTGTTCAGGAGGATTATATGTTGCAACTAGCAAATATTGCAGAAAGTTAAAGATCAATAGCATCTAGACTAAAATCTATTAGCCAACCTATTGAGCAACATTTGTATTTTGATGATGTGTTGGTTGAGAATGCTAGTTCATTAGAAGAAGGTTATCATTTGACTCTTGATGGTAGTTTAAATAAGGAAAAGATGGATATAATGGATGCTTTTGAGGAGGAAAAATCATTAGTTATAGAATCAATGATTGAAAAACTAATGGTTATTGAACTTTTGAGTAAAAACTCCTTTGTTGACAAGCTTATTGATGAGAGTGAAGTTTTAGGTAAAGAGTTTGAATATCTTGGAAAGCGTACAAAAATTCGATGTTGAGCCTAACCTGCATAACACTCATATCTTGTTTTCACGGAAGCTTGATCTTGTACCTTCATCCCTTGTGTTATATCCTCCTTGTTTTCTTAAAGATCTATTGTCGCATGATAATTTTGACCAAGTAAATATTCACGTTCATCCTGTGAAACCTGAGGAATTGCAAGATAGTTGTACATTTTTTTCTTTTTCTTATGATTCTTTTTCTTGTGGTACCTCTAACCCCCTATTAGCGAATATAATTATGCTTGCTGTCAAGCAATATCGAGTGTTCAATAACATGTTTGCAGGGGAATTTGATAAGTTACTGAAGGCATTGGATTCTTCATAATGTAAAAAGTATTTCGGTCGTGCGGGATCCTAAAAAACCAGCGCTTATCGGGAGGCAACCCGACTTTCTAACCTTTAGATGTTATCTTTATTTCTACTTTATGACTACTTTGCTAACGTGTGTTCCAGTGACGTGCTCTTGGTTGTGGTGGCAGTGTCAATACTGTTTGGCACACTCTATGTTCATTACCCACCTTTTCTGTGAGTTGTACCCATCCCTTTTTTTTTTGCTTCGTTGTTCTTCTCAGTGTTCACATTGAGGATAATGTAAAGTTCGGCTTGGGGAAGGATGTCACTTCGTGCATGTTAGTTGCATACTAGTTTAGATTTATTGCTTTAGTAGGACTGTTACATGGTTTGTACCGCTCATTAGGGGTGGGAGTTTACATGTAATGAAAAAAAAATGTACAGCTTTCTTAGTTGCATTAGAATTTTTTTTTCATATTAGATTTCATATCATTTTAGTTTGCATGTATGGGACTATTGCTAACACTTTTTGAGAACCTTGTTGATATTTCACTACACTTCCTAAGCGTCATTCATCTTGTTCATGATTCTTCATAGCACCATTGTTTTGCAATTGATCGTTTGTGGTAAGATTGTTTGATCTCTCTCTGGCTCGATTTAACTTTACTGTGCAGACACCTAACCTAAGTGAGCTTATATGCCTATAAACTGATGTATATGTGTCAGTTATGTTCTTTCATGTGTGATTAGTTCCTTAGTTGTCGCATTGATCTTGACTTTGACTTGGTACTCATTGATATTTGATAGTGCATACATTTTGATATGATTGAGGCGTTTCATTTCATGATCTTAGCTCCAGAGTTATTCTTTTTTTTCATATTATCCTTTCTCTATCCCCGTTGAGCCTTCCTAACTATGTTTGATTAATTACCTATATTACAAGCCATTGGTCTCATTTGATTCTTGTCCTAAGCCTAGCTTGAGGGGGCGAGTATTAGTTTTGGTTTGGTTTGTATTGAATTGAAATGCTCTATTTCTGGTTTAGATGGATGGAAAATATGTTTAGTGAGCTTTGAAATTGAATTGAAAGTTCGAAAAAAAAAACAAAAAGAAAAAAAAAGTGAAAAATGAAATGAAAAAGAAGTGAAAAAAAGAGATGAGAATAAAGTGAAATAAAAAGGGTTATTATTGAATTTCTTGAATGGAAAAAGTGTTGGTTATATTTTTTTTTGGAGATTGTTGGTTGTTGCGTGGAGTTGTTGTGACTTTTCATGGTCATGTTTTCTGTTATATGATGCTCCCCCTCATTGGTTTTTCCACCACAATTCTCAAATTACTCTCCATACCTTTAACCTCAACCCCATTACAACCCTTAAAAGTCCTCTTGATCATTGTGTATTGTATTGTTGAGTATTAAGTGAGTCAAAAAGTCAAAGTTAAAGAGTACATGTTTCATCTGAGTCGGCTTGATTTAGGTTGAGTGTCATCATTTATCCTTTAAACACATGAGAGATTTGAGCGCACATAACTATAGTGAGGTCTGTCAGGTTTGGTTAAATCCAGCTTGGGAGAGATGGTATGTGGTATGATTGGAGAGTCGATTGCGATACATGACATGCTATGCGGCCTTGTTCGAGATAGTTTCGATTCTTGGTTTGTGTAGTGATTATATCTCTCGTGTTTTCAGTTGAGTGTTTGGCCATATTGTAGTCCCTTATTGTAGGTTGTCTTTCTTTTCTAATGTCTATGTCTTATTGCTTGAGGACAAGCAAAGGTATAGCTTGGGGGAGTTTGATGTTATGGTTTTATATAGAGTTTTAGGTGCATTTAGGTTGCATTTCTAGTTCATATTAGAGCATCTAGGTGCATATTTGCATGATTTACTCAAGTTTTGCTCTACTACTTCCCGTTTGCGTGTTTCAATGATTTTTAGGTTATTTTGATGCAAATTGATTATGATTATCTAAGATCAAGTCTATTAATCATTGAGGATGGAGATAGCTTGCACAAGGATCACAATGCATCCGTTTGGGACAATTTCGAGTTAGAATGAAGCAAAGAGTTAGTGAAAGAAGTGCCAAAACGGACACTTGTTTACTATTTTGATCATAACTTTTGATAAAAAAATTGATAATCAAGAAATTCCAGTTGGGTTGGAAACTAGACTTTAAGAGCTTTCCAATGATAGGTCACACGCCTCAAACGGACTTCTGGTTTGAGAGATACAGCCTTCTCAAGTTGATGCAAAATCACAGTTTTCCCGCCCGATGGGATCGGGCGGTTTAGCCCGATCGGGCCCGAGAACATATTCATCTGGCTGCGTTCTAGAGTTGAAAACAAGAGGAAAAGACTCCCGCCCGATGGGATCGGGCGAGCTTGCCCGATCGGGCGGGTAGTCCGTCATATTTTCCGAAATAAAGTGCTTTTCGCCCGATGGGGTCGGGCGAGTTGGCTCGATCGGGCGGTTGACCCGGCACGCGTATTTTAATGATTTTCGGGCTATTTTCGTATTACTTTTCCTTTATGTTTTAGGTTTTGTATAAATACGAAAATTAGAATATTACTAAGACATCTTTTATTCAATCTTTGTTTTTAGCTACTATTTTTCCTAGTTTTCTCTAGAGAGTTATTCAAGAACCCTACTTTACTAGTTTTGTAACACTCCGTCATTTTATAAACATAATATAAACAAAATAGAGCATTCTATTAAAGATATGACGATAGCAGAAATATCGTCTGACGGAAATATCACTCTAAATAAGGGTTAAATATAAACTAAAGAAAATAAAACCCAAATGAATTATCTCAAAATAACCATAAAGAGGCCGAACAACCTCAAAATCCCAAAATAGAAAACCTAGAACAATAAAAGATAAGATTGCTTCAAAATCCTAAATAAAATCTCTCCCATTGCCCAAAACGAAAATAATTAGGCCTCAAAAGTACCTGCAAAATAATCAACAAACATCCACAATCAGTGGGGAGTAACTAACAGCTCTCCCAGCTCAATTAGGATCCATATAAGAGTTATAAAAGTTTTAATAATTAAGTCATACACAATATCTCAGAAATACACTTCAAACAATCAAATAAATAAATAAGAACAACATAAACAATATAATACAACATGCTATCCACAAACAGGGTAAAGTTAACATAATGATTAGATAAATAAATATACATATGATCAACTCAAGGATCAACAAGATAAACCTTCAAATCTAAAAATAATAATATGAACAATATAAACGATAATTATAACGTTTCCAAAATAATCTTCTTAACACGTTTGAGGAGGAACTGAACGTAAGTGGATCGCAACCCACTGTTCCTATTTGGTTATAGTATTAGGACCCTACTCGCCTATGTCTAGTATGGCCATACCCTGATGCGAGATAGTACCACGCTCGCACTTCCCGACCTCTCGACGACAACTAATAACCAAGACGGACCCACACACCCTGCTCAGTATGTAAGTATAAACTGTGTACCTTGCTTAGTACACAGTGACTGTTCATTCCTAGGAGACCATGCCGTCTCACTAGTCATCATCCTCAAACAAAAAAAATAAAAAAATATAATTTCGTCGTCTGCAGAATGCCCTTCAAGGTCTTACATCAAACTGCTAGAATCTATGGCATTAAACCATCAATTCCAAACTGCAAAAATTTTAGGGCCTTCACCCATCAATTCCATTTACATCAAACTGCAGGAATTTTAGGGACTCAACCCATCAATTCCAATTCAAAACAACTTCACAATTTCTCAATAATAATAATCATAATGTTAACAATATCATCTTTGAAAAATATACTTTAACTCATCATAATGATACCAAAATACAATAACCATAACTATAATAGTTTGAAAACAATTTCAAGAACTCATAACATGCAAACTAATTTCATCCAACAACCTCAGACACATTATATGATTTTGGGTACCCAGGTACATAACTCTTGGCGAACGGTGCTAAAAACATTATTATTCTCCCTCGAACACTGCAGCGCCAATCATGTATCCACCATAATACCTTAGGCAAATATCATACATTATGCTCATTCCCAATCCACACTAAACCACAAAGAATTATATATATAGTTACAACAAATCATCAGTACTAGTCATTTAGCTAGACACGTTTGGTAAAACAAAAATGTGTCTAGTGTTGCCCACAAAAATTTAAAATATCATAAGTCGGCAAACCAATGCTATAAACTCCAACTACACCAGCCACAACATTAAAAATTTACAGCTCACATGTCATAAAATACAAAACAAAGCAAAGAAGGAAGATATCATGAAATATAAACTGATTAATAATCAAACATGCATACCAACTTATATTCTACTATAAACTAATACAACCTAAAGTAATGGTGTATACGAAAGACTAACCCACATCAAGTATTTCATATTATGATATAATATAGCTTAACAAAACTAAACCAAATAAGAGGAGCTAAAGCTACAACAATACCGAGGAGAGAAGCAAGAAGCAATATACAGCAATCATAATCTTCACACGCTACAGCAAAAACAAATTAACCAAGCCAACCAAAATAGACGATACCACAGAAACTGAACATGCACAGCAACTCAACGGTGATAACTCAACAAGCCATAACCGATTAACCTCCTCTAAATTTCATCCACACATACAATATTCATGGAAACAAACATACAACATGAAATAATTCCCACCCAAATTCTTATAATAATACTAACCCAACTTAAGTATTATAACTAATATAATCCTTATACGAATTCTAATTGTTCTAGGAAAACCGTTAGTTACCTTTGAAGACCTCCAATTGCTTGCATTCTTCTTCTTGAACATTATAAATTCCATTATGTACTGCTCTACTTCGACACATATTCCCAACGATATAAACTCGGATGCTAAATCTCTCCAGTCAAAGTGAAGATCCAGATGTCCTCAATATGCGGTCCAAATTTTAGAACGATCCAACGGTTAGAACTCAGGCGACGGTCATTTTCGTGAAGGTGTGACAGGACAAATCGGGTGACTGTACTCGTCTGATTGAAACGAAAACTGCAGTCGCGTCTTTACCTTTCTTCAAAAACAAATTACACCACGAGCAAGATCTCTCCGAGTAGATGAATTTCGACTACTCACACGCCTAAATACGATAAGAAACAAAGGAGATATGATGCAAACAAAATGGGTGTGCAGAAAAAGCCGAAAATGCAAAAGAGAGAAGATAGGAGGCTCCAAACTGTTTCTTTTTCCTGATCGGTTCAGCAGCAAAGGGAAATAAAAAAAAGGGTTACAAGTTGAAATTGATGGGGTAATTATGGGGTAATAAAATGGGTGTTACAAAGGGATTTCAAAGGTTGAAATAAATCTTAAAATAACTCTCATATAAGACATTATTTCGGACAGCTTTTAGGAACATAAAACTTCATGTTAAAAAGGCGTGCAACGGTCCAAAACGTGCTAAAACCGAATAAAATATTAGTGAAAATCCGTGGTGTTACAATCACTCCCCCTTAAGAAAGTTTCGTCCTCGAAACTTGAAACGACACGGTGCTATACGATGACGACACGCAGATTAGTTTCGGCCATCCAATTAACGTCTTGGAGGCATTCTACAAAAACGAAAACGTTAGTCCTTGCTAAACCTCACTAACTAACACATAAGAAAAACATATAACACATCTGTTAACAAAAATAACTCCCAAGGCTTTCTTCCTACCCAAGTAACTCTCACTAAGTACTTTTCTTGAAGCCTAAGATATTAATAATCCTAGATGCAACAACTACACATTTCCCATGGTTTATGTAGCAACTCAATGAGAGTTTTTGGATCATTTACTCTGATACCAACTGTAACACTCCATCATTTTATAAACATAATATAAACAAAATAGAGCATTCTATTAAAGATATGACGATAGCAGAAATATCGTCTGACGGAAATGTCACTCTAAATAAGGGTTAAATATAAACTAAAGAAAATAAAATCCAAATGAATTATCTCAAAATAACCATAAAGAGGCCGAACAACCTCAAAATCCCAAAATAGAAAACCTAGAACAATAAAAGATAAGATTGCTTCAAAATCCTAAATAAAATCTCTCCCATTGCCCAAAACGAAAATAATTAGGCCTCAAAAGTACCTGCAAATAATCAACAAACATCCACAATCAGTGGGGAGTAACTAACAGCTCTCCCAAACTCAATTAGGATCCATATAAGAGTTATAAAAGTTTTAATAATCAAGTCATACACAATATCTCAGAAATACACTTCAAACAATCAAATAAATAAATAAGAACAACGTAAACAATATAATACAACATGCTATCCACAAACAGGGTAAAGTTAACATAATGATTAGATAAATAAATATACATATGATCAACTCAAGGATCAACAAGATAAACCTTCAAATCTAAAAATAATAATATGAACAATATAAACGATAATTATAACGTTTCCAAAATAATCTTCTTAACACGTTTGAGGAGGAACTGAACGTAAGTGGATCGCAACCCACTGTTCCTATTTGGTTATAGTATTAGGACCCTGCTCGCCTATGTCTAGTATGGCCTTACCCTGATGCGAGATAGTACCGCGCTCGGATACTTCCCGACCTCTCGAGGCGACAACTAATAACCAAGACGGACCCACACACCCCTCGGTATGTAAGTATAAACCGTGTACCTTGCTCGATACACGGTGATCGTTCATTCCTAGGAGACCATGCCGTCTCACTAGTCATCATCCTCAAACAAAAAAAAAAAAAAAAATATAATTTCGTCATCTCGCAGAATGCCCTTCAAGGTCTTACATCAAACTGCTAGAATCTATGGCATTAAACCATCAATTCCAAACTGCAAAAATTTTAGGGCCTTCACCCATCAATTCCATTTACATCAAACTGCAGGAATTTTAGGGACTCAACCCATCAATTCCAATTCAAAACAACTTCACAATTTCTCAATAATAATAATCATAATGTTAACAATATCATCTTTGAAAAATATACTTTAACTCATCATAATGATACCAAAAGACAATAACCATAACTATAATAGTTTGAAAACAATTTCAAGAACTCATAACATGCAAACTAATTTCATCCAACAACCTCAGACACATTATATGATTTTGGGTACCCAGGTACATAACTCTTGGCGAACGGTGCTAAAAACATTATTATTCTCCCTCGAACACTGCAGCGCCAATCATGTATCCACCATAATACCTTAGGCAAATATCATACATTATGCTCATTCCCAATCCACACTAAACCACAAAGAATTATATATATAGTTACAACAAATCATCAGTACTAGTCATTTAGCTAGACACGTTTGGTAAAACAAAAATGTGTCTAGTGTTGCCCACAAAAATTTAAAATATCATAAGCTCGCAAACCAATGCTATAAACTCCAACTACACCAGCCACAACATTAAAAATTTACAGCTCACATGTCATAAAATACAAAACAAAGCAAAGAAGGAAGATATCATGAAATATAAACTAATTAATAATCAAACATGCATACCAACTTATATTCTACTATAAACTAATACAGCCTAAAGTAATGGTGTATACGAAAGACTAACCCACATCAAGTATTTCATATTATGATATAATATAGCTTAACAAAACTAAACCAAATAAGAGGAGCTAAAGCGACAACAATACCGAGGAGAGAAGCAAGAAGCAATATACAGCAATCATAATCTTCACACGCTACAGCAAAAACAAATTAACCAGGCCAACCAAAATAGACGATACCACAGAAACTGAACATGCACAGCAACTCAACGGTGATAACTCAACAAGCCATAACCGATTAACCTCCTCTAAATTTCATCCACACATACAATATTCATGGAAACAAACATACAACATGAAATAATTCCCACCCAAATTCTTATAATAATACTAACCCAACTTAAGTATTATAACTAATATAATCCTTATACGAATTCTAATTGTTCTAGGAAAACCGTTAGTTACCTTTGAAGACCTCCAATTGCTTGCATTCTTCTTCTTGAACATTATAAATTCCATTATGTACTGCTCTACTTCGACACATATTCCCAACGATATAAACTCGGATGCTAAATCTCTCCAGTCAAAGTGAAGATCCAGATGTCCTCAATATGCGGTCCAAATTTTAGAACGATCCAACGGTTAGATCTCAGGCGACGGTCATTTTCGTGAAGGTGTGACAGGACAAATCGGGTGACTGTACTCGTCTTATTGAAACGAAAACTGCAGTCGCGTCTTTACCTTTCTTCAAAAACAAATTGCACCACGAGCAAGATCTCTCCTAGTAGATGAATTTCGACTACTCACACGCCCAAATCCGATAAGAAACAAAGGAGATGTGATGCAAACAAAATGGGTGTGCAGAAAAAGCCGAAAATGCAAAAGAGAGAAGATAGGAGGCTCCAAACTGTTTCTTTTTCCTGATCGGTTCAGCAGCAAAGGGAAATAAAAAAACGGGTTACAAGTTGAAATTGATGGGGTAATTATGGGGTAATAAAATGGGTGTTACAAAGGGATTTCAAAGGTTGAAATAAATCTTAAAATAACTCCCATATAAGACATTATTTCGGACAGCTTTTAGGAACACAAAACTTCACGTTAAAAAGTCTTGCAACGGTCCAAAACGTGCTAAAACCGAATAAAATATTAGTGAAAATCCGTGGTGTTACAAGTTTTCACTTTGGATTCAAGATCAAACATTTGGATTACTTGCAAGTTCAATATAGTTCTTCAATTTGGTAATTTTCTTTATTGCTTTCTTTATTATCGATTAGATTAATTTCTTTGTTATTCGCAATGATTCAAAGTATGAATTTTTATATTGATTTTGTTATTGTTTTCATAAGCATGAGTGAGTAGTTTTATTTCTAGGATTGTGGGGATCTATGTATGCAATGAGGGATTGATAGATTAGTCTAATTGCCTTATATTTCAATTGTTTCCTGTGATTGAATCGTTCATGCTAGATGTATAAATTAGGCCTGATTTGTATTTCTATTATCGCAATATTGAATCTGCTTCAAGAGGAGAGATTTCGTATAGGCTTTCAATCATTAGGCAGAGTGATCCTTGACCATGCGAGAGCGACTAGGTGATCTTTGAGGGAGGTAATGTTCGAGAGAAATTACATGTGCCCTAGATAAATTGACTTATTAGGTGGTTGTTATTCGTCCCTAATTTCCCGAATTGTATGCATAGTGATCCATAGTCCTAGTTCTTTATTAATTGATTTATTCCCTCGTATTTAGTTCTGTTATTTGCTTAGTTTAGTCACACAACCATTTTCATCTGATTTAGTTAGTATAATATTAGAATTCAGATACAATAATATAACTTTCTCCCTGTGGATTCGATCTTGACTTCCCTGACTACTAGTTAGTGGACCTTAAGTTATTTTTGATTGGGTGATACGACTTTAGCCTGTCAGGGCGGCACTCGAACAACAATTAAACAACAGCAGCGGCGCAAGCAAGGGGATGGAAGAACACGAGCAGTAGCCACCACCAACCAGCACGTGGCGGCAGACGAGGCATAACACGCGGGCAAGAACAGAGGAAAGAGAAACACGGGGCAGGGGATGGAAAAGGGACCGACAACAGCAACACCAGCGCAGCAGCGGCGAAAGAAAAGGGAAGTAAAGATCCGGCGAGGAGGGGGTGACGCAGCAGGCGAAAGAGAGAGAGGGGTCGGGTTTCACCGGGAGAGGAGAGAGAGAATTTGATTTTTTTGGGGTATATGGGATTTTCACGGGAGATACAAAGATATTAAGGAAATGGGTTTGAGTTTATCTGTTCAACCAACAAGATGGGGGGGTTTATTGGGGTTTAGTTCCAAATACAACCAAACGGATAAGAATGAAAAAGGAAACCGAGATTGTTTCCCATTTTGGCTAAATACCACCCAACTAAATGTTAAATGCTTAAAATTAAAAATATATAGTAATATTAATAATAATAACTTCATAAAATTAAACAAATAAATATCTTACAAACACGATAAAATTAAATATACATACTCTCACTAGTAGAATAAATGCTTATTGCTGCGGTGGTATTGCTGCGGTTTTACCCATACGCAACAATATATCACGCCAAAAGAAAAGGTAAACTATAAAATAAACATATTGCTGCGGTTTTTATTAAAATCCGCAGCAATATGGTACCAACGGAAACTTGTTCCAAATAGTTGACCATTTGACCAACCATATTGCTGCGTTTTCTAGAGAAAACAGCAGCAATATATTTCCAACGGTTTTTTTTAAAAAAAGTGGAATATTTTTTTCCAGAAATATATTGCTGCGGTTTCTGTCAGAAACCACAGCAATATGTTTAAAAATTTGGAATATGTTTAAAAATATTTTATTCCGGATGGGGCGATGATATTGCTTTGCGGTTTTACGTCGAAACCGCGGCAATATATTAAAATAATATTAAAAAAAATATTATTTTAATATATTGTTGCATTTTCCGACGTAAACCGCAAGAATATCTCTGTTCCCAGATCCGGAAGAAAAACACGGGTTTTTTTTTTTTTGCTTCACTTGTTTCTCTCGACTCTCTCTCTCTCTACTCTCACTCTCTCTCTCTCTCTACTCTCACACTCTCTCACTCTCTTACAATTTCCGGCGAAAAGGTTCCATTTTCCGGCGACAAGGTTTCGGTTTCCGGCGACAAGGGTCACATTACTCGTTTTTCCGGCGGTTTTCGGCCCTCTTTGGTGCGGTTTTCGGCCTTCTTTTCCACCGACGGGTTTTCGCCCCACTCCTCTACTCCGTTCACAGCCGCCAGCGCCACCTTCCCCTTGTCATAAAAGGTTAGTTTTTCATTATTTCTTATTAATTTTCAATTTTCTTTTTTAATAGTGCTTTAATAAAAAATTTGGCTTAAATAGTAGTTAAAAATGCTCAATATAATATATATATATATGATTAGTTATAAGATTTAAGGATTAAAAACTAATTTTGTGATGATTTTGCTTAAGCTTTTGTATGCCCTAGAATGTTATACGGGATTGTTTTTGCATAAGTTTGGTGAATTATTTGAAGTGATATGAATAATGGGATTATTTTTGCAATGCCTTCATATTAATAGACTCACCAATGGGAAGGGGAAGGGAAATCTAAGGCATGGTTTGGTATTTGTTGTTTGGTGATGACTTGAAATCGCTTAAATGCGATTGTTTGTATGTATAATGAGATTGTTTTTGCAATGCCTTCATATTGATAGACTCACCAATGGGAGGGGAAGGGAAATCTAAGGAATGGTTTGGTATTTGTTGTTTGGTGATGACTTGGAATCGCTTGAATAATGCGATTGTTTTTATGTACATCATAATGCCTAGATACCCGTTCAAGACTTACTCATTAGGAGTAAGTCTTGAATAGTCCCCGTTTTGGGACTGTTCTTAAACGTCACATCTCACTTAGGTAGTGAATGTGTGTTGATTCTTTGATTCTAAGTGAAATACGGTTAATCATTTCCCTAATTTGTTCTCCGGGTGCATATAAGATAAGCAATTATCTTCATCGTGTACTTGGAGAACTGAAGGGAAATGCTGCCGAATTTTACTTAGAATCAAAGATGATACATGCATTCACTAGTGGGATGAGACGTTTAAGGATGGGTTAGGTTGGAGTGATAAGGACCCAATGGAAGCATGCATTGAATATTCCTACATAATTCTCATCCATATCGAAAGAAAAAAGCACCATTTAACGGGTTAGTTGAAAATGCTCCAGCTCCTAGACCGTTGACCGGAAAATAAGTTTATAATCGTGTTAAGGGGATGGGCACAATATTTGGTAAGGGGGTTAAATCTTCGGAAGACGATGGTGTCATTTGGAAAAAAAGAGTCTATATTCTGGAGACTTCCTTATTGGAAATACTTACCAGTTAGACATTGTCTCGATGTAATGCACATTGAAAAAAATGTTTGTGATGCAATTATTGGTACTCTGTTGAATATGCCGGAAAAAACTAAGGATGGTCTGAAGGTTCGCAGAGATATGGAGAAATTGAAGATTCGGCCTAATCTATGGCCAAAGGTTAAGGAAAAAGTTAAGAAAGGAAAGGGAACAACAACATATTTGCCTCCAGCTTGTTATACATTGTCTAGGCAAGAGAAACGATTGTTCTGTGAGTATTTATACGGTATTAAGGTTCCCACTGGATACTAATCTAACATGAGAAGACTTGTTTCTTTGATTGATCTGAAATTAATTAGGCTGAAGTCCCATGACTGTCATGTGTTGATGCAAGTGTTTTTGCCGATTGTAATACGCAGGATTCTTCCAAAACATGTCAGGCTTGCCATCACGAGGTTGTGTTCATTTTTCAATACCATATGCAACAAGGTACTTGACCCTGATAAGTTGGATGCTTTGCAAAATGAGGTGGTGATAACACTTTGTCAATTTGAGATGTATTTTCCACCTTCTTTTTTTGACATTATGTTTCACTTAGTCCTTCATTTGGTAAGAGAGATTAAACTGTGTGGTCCTGTGTTTTTAAGATGGGCATACCCTTTTGAGAGACATATGAGTTCTTTGAAAAAGAAAGTGAGGAACCCAGCAAGACCAGAGGCGAGTATTATTCAAGGAACAATTGCCGAAGAGGTTGGAGGATATTGTTCTTCTCATTTTGCTAAGGCTGTGACGATAGGTCTTCCAAAGTCCAGACACGAGGGAAGGTTAGAAGGCAAGGGTGGTGTCGGAATGCGACATATTTCTCCTTCATTGAGTGAGTTGAATAAAGCTCATCTTTTCGTGTTGCACCATGTTACTGAAGTTAATCCATACTTAGAGAGACATATGCGTGAATTGCGCCACAAAAACCCGTCAAAAGGGGAGAGGGCGTTGATGAATGAGCATAACAGGTCTTTCATTGATTGGTTCCACAATAAAGTAATTGGTGAATTGTCTGCAAACGACCATCATGTTCCCGATACAATTAAGTGGTTGGCATACGGTCCACGTGACAGTTTTAAATCGTATGAGGGGTATGATATCAATGGATATACCTTTTACACTGAACGTCAGGACAAGAAATCAAAGGTGGTACAGAATTGTGGGGTTTCAATGGTTGCATCATCTAGGGAGTATGCGAGTGCAAAGGATAAAACTCCGATTGATGCTAAACAATCATATTATGGGATCATTCAGGAAATATGGGAGCTCGATTATTGTGACTTCACTGTGCCTATTTTTCAATGCAAGTGGGCGGATAATAGACGTGGTTTGCGAACGGATGAGTGTGGTTTTACTCTAGTCGATATGAGTCGTCTGCGTGACACTGAAGAACCTTTTATCCTCGCATCACAAGCAAAATAAGTGTTTTATGTATCTGATCCTGTAGACACTCAGTGGTGCATTGTTGTTAATGGTAAAAGGCGAATTTTAGGAGTAGGTGATGTTGACGATGAAGAAGAATATGATAAGTTTGATGATATCCCCCCTTTCTCAATCCCAAGTGATGATATGATGGATGTTTCTGATACTGAAAATAGTTACATGCGAATGGATCACCAAGAAGGTATAACGGTCATCGAGCAACCTATTGACCAAAATTAAAGGTAACAAATGTTCTATATGAGTAATTTGAATTATAAATTGATGTACTTATAATAGATTTCATTACAATAATGTGTTGATATATATTGTTTTAAATTTTGTTAACACTTTTTGCTGTTTCTATGTATATGTTACAGATATGGTTAGTGACGGTTCGGACGATCAGTCATCGGATTCCGATGCACCATTTCACCCGGAAAAGGAGGCTGACCAAGGGGAGGACAGTGATCGTGCTGCAGATGCGTTTGATGCTTGGATGGAAAGAATGGAAGTAGAAGCTGATAGAAATGCTTTACTTGACATTGAGGTGACATCTGATCCACGTCAGCCACCCCCCTCAGGTTCGCGATTATTGTAATATTGAATATGTCATTTATTTGTTCGTTGTCTAATTTAGTTTCCTTATTTTGATTCTTAGATCCTCGTCAGACCAGTGCATATTATGGTGCACAAGGGAGGGGGAAGAAGTCAGGTGGGAAGACAAAGACATCTAGAAAGAGTAAAAGAGGTCCCACGATGAATCTCCACAACACAGAAGATATGATCTTAAAGTTTGATGAATTGGGGAGACCAACAGATAATTATTGATTGTAAGATAGTTATAATTTATCATGCTTACGATTTAATGTTTGGATTTCTAATTGTTTTTTCTATTAGGCACGTGGCGAGCCAAGTATGGTATTTGGATCGGTCTTTCTATACACAGGCTTAACATCAATTGGAAATGGAAAAACATTTCTCCTGCCTTGTTGGATTTGATGTGGACAGACACTATGGTAAGATATGTTTCATTTAGAATTTTGCGATTTATTGTTCTAATACTGAGCTAACGTGCTTATTTATTTGTTTATGATGGAAAACAGAATATGTTTCACCTTCCGTACGAGATAAGCTATAAGAGGCACTACTTGATTGCTGTGAACTGTAGATGGAGGGATTTATCGTTTTGTAGAGAAGTATGGTCATTTGCCACTACCTGTCCCTGTCCCTGCATATGAAATCGACACTACGTAAAACCGCTTTGGGTACGTGGGTGCAATGGCCAAAAAATTTAGTGCAAATATTAGGTGATGAGGTAATTGTTCAAATTTTATCCATTTTTGTAAAAATAATAGGATTAAATGTAAAAATTACATAATCTTATGCGCGTTCTCAAAAATTATTATTAGGTTACACCGACACCTAAAAAACAAAAGGGGATTTCGGGGGAGGCAGTTAGATGTCCTAGCCAGCAGCTTTCAGCCGGTTCGGCTACTCGTTATAGTCCAGTTGTCGATGATGTATCGTTCTTGGAATCCCTCACTGAAGACTGTAAGGAGTTAGCAGATACCCTTGCCCTTGCCGTCGCGGACGATGATACCGTTCTTTGTAACTTTGCCGAGCTCATTGTTCCATTATTCGAAAGATGCCACCGCTTATCTGACCAAGGAGGATATTGCTCAGTTCCTGAAAGGGGAGATGCTTAATATTTCTATTATCCAAGTGTACATGAGGTAACAATAATCAAAGTTATGATTTTTTTTACATTTCATTGTATGATAGTTGTATTTTCCACATAAAATTTATGTTTATCTATTTTTTTTAGGGACAACACAGTCTGACTTGGATGGATTTGGGGCTGCTGTTCGAGTTTGTTGGATGTGCCCGGAGAGTACCGCGGATGTGCATGCTTTGGAGAATGTAACGACTTACATTGAGTGTGCTATAACCGGATCCGTCGTTGCTTGGTGCTAGTATCATCTTCGCGCCAATCTTTCAAGAGTAATATTCTATCTTAATAGCTTTACAAATAAGGATTGTTGCATGACATGTGAATTTTTAAAGTAATTATTATTATTCAATCTTGCAATAGCCGTCATTGGATGCTCCTTGTCATACATCCCATGCTCGGGATCATTTATGTATTTGATTCCGCTAGCTTTCACAAGGAGCGGAAGTTAAAGATTAGACCGCCTATGATAGCGTAAGTTGATCGTTTTGATATATTTTAAATGAATTTAAATTATAATATAAAGCAAGTAAAGTGTAACTCATTATTTGATTTTGTTTTATGTAGTGCTTTTAGGAGGTTTCGGATGAGCGGCAACGAAGTTCGTCACAACAAGCTTATTTGGAGAAGTGTTAAGGTATAATAGACTTATTTTATTCAATTAAAAGCATATGTTATGTCATTCTCATTATACGATAAATTTCCTCATTTTCTTAAAACTTTCGTTAAAGTGCCCACAACAACAAGGAGGCACGGAGTGCGGTTATTTTGTCATGCGCTACATTTTTGACGTACTCACTTTATATTCTGGTTCGGAGGATTTCGATGAAGTAAGTTTTTTGTTCACTTATTAATCATTTCATATTTTATATATTTAACTATTGAAAGCTAACTTTGGTGAATTATTTTCAGGTTGCTCGTAGCTTTACCCGCGATCCTTATACTGAAGATCAAATCAATGAGGTGAAAAATAAGTGGGCAAGATACTTTATTGATAATTGCATTGCATAGGTTAGTTAATGTTAATTTTCTTTGCTTCTCTTACAACGAATATAATTTAGTGCAACTTGTACCAACCAACATTATCGTATTGACTTGGATTTCATGATATATATATATATATATATATATATATATATGTTGGATTCGTATGATATCTATGTTGGATTGAATCGTATTTATTTCTTGTTAAACTTGGAATTTGGATTGTGCGTGGAAGTTGGATGATGGATGGATGTTGGATAAATTTTGGATGATGCATGGATGGTTGTTGCATATAATATTGTACAGGTTAATTCCCAATTATGGGTTTATCCAATTTACAAACGGAGCTCTGTCGAAATTTATGCAGAAAATATTCTGCTTGCTGCATTCTGCTTCTTGCATGAGGTTGGTTTCTGCATACGTAACTATAAAATAATTTTTTTTTTTTAAAAAAAAGCAGTATATTGCTGCGGTTTCTGTGACAAACCGCAGCAATATACTGTTTTTTTTATAATAAAAAATACATATTCTTTGCGGTTTTTACGTGACAAACCGCGAAGAATATATATATTTTTATTATAAAAATCGGTATATTGCTGCGGTTTGTCACGTAAAACCGCAAGCAATATATCGCTTTTTTATAATAAAAAATATATATATTGCTGCGGTTTATCACAGAAACCGCAGCAATATGGTTTATTTAAATAATAATAAAATGTAAATATTGTTGCGGTTTTGCCTAGAAACCGCAGCAATAGTTTAATTACCTATTGCTGCGCCCTTAATTGCTGCGTGGTCAAAACCGCCGCAATAGGCCACTTAATGACCGCAGCAATAAGCATTTATTCTACTAGTGTCTTAACCCAAATAAAATAAGAATATTCAAAACATAATTAACTTAATAATTATAATTAGCCTTTAATAAACACTCTTAAAAATAAGCCTGTTACAAGGATACTTGTTCTTGATGGTTACATTGTTCAATTCCCTATAATCGATACACAACCTCATACTCCCATCTTTCTTCTTAACAAACAACACAGGAGCTCCCCACGGTGATGCACTAGGCTTAATATAACCCTTATCGAACAACTCTTGCAATTGCGTCTTCAACTCACTAATCTCAGGTTGTGCCATTCTATAGGGTGCTTTAGATATAGGTGCAGTTCCAAGAACTAAGTCTATGGTGAACTCAACAGCTCTAGCAGGCGGCATACCCGAAATCTCACTCGGAAACACATCCATAAACTCATTCATGATTGGAACATCCTCGATCTTCACTCCAACCTCTTTACTCACATCTTGCACACTACAGAAAAATAGCTCACACCCCTTCTTCATCAATTTCCTCAATTGCATCGCAGAAATAACCCCAAAGTTCTTGGGCTTCCCAAAACGTCTATATGAGGTCAACTTCCCCAAAGGATTTCTTAAAACTACTTTTTAAACTTCACAGTCTATCTTGGCCTTGTATAAACTTAGCTAATCCATCCCTAGAATTACATCTAGGTCTCCCAGATTAAACTCTATCAAATCAGAAGGAAAAACACAGTCTCCTATCTTCAGAGACAATTCTTTAAAAATTTTGGTACACCTTATGGTCACACCAGTAGGTATACTAACAGGCAAATCAATCACCTCAAAATCTACTAACCCCAGATTTTTAATAACAGATGACGAAATAAAAGAATAAGTCGCCCCCGAATCAAATAACGCTTTAACTAGCACAGAGTTAATAGAAAAAGTACCAGAAACTACGTCGGCAGATCGATCAGCTTCATTGTGACTCATCACGAATAGTTTACCTGGAGCCTTGTTCTGGTTGTTGCTCTCACTAGCATGCTTATTGTAGCTCCCTTGGTTGTTCTGTGCCCCTACAGGCTTCGAACCTTGATTTCCCGACTGGTTAAATCCAGACCTCACCTGGTTACCACTCCCATTGCCATTTTGCTCTTTCTTTTGCTTAGTAAAGCACTCATACTCCCTATGGCCCTTCTTCTGGCAGTAGTTACAGGTCACTAAGTCTCCCTTACAGTCTCTACCAGGGTGGTTATTACTGCACTTCTTACACTGGTACACTCTCTCAGATTGACCCTTATTGTTGTAGCCCTGATTATTCCTCCCTTGGAAATTCCCATTCCCATTCCTGTTCTTTTTGAAATTCCCTTGATTTCCCCCAGCATTGAAATCCTTTCTTTTATCACCCACTACAACATTCTTCTTATCACGCCTCGACTGAAGACCATAATTGTGGGCGGCTCTTCCATACATAATATCTAGAGATGAAAAAGTTTAACCACCCAACCCCAGCTGGATTTCCTCAGTCAAACCTTGCTCAAACCTTTGATCCTTTAATTCCTCAGTGGCTACTACTTCAGGTGCAAACCTCGACAGTGCTATGAATTTGCTATAGTACTCAGAGATGGTCATACTCCCGATCCTAAGGTTGATAAACTCTTGGGCTTTCTGTTTCATCATAAAAGCAGGGTAAAACTTCCCTCTCAAGGCAGTAACAAAAGAATCCCAATTGAATCCCTCAACAGCACTCAGTCTAGCCTCATTTTCTCTCCACCACAAATCAGCCTCATCTTTTAAGTACAGCACAGCTTGACCTACTCTCATATTCTCAGGACAGTTCACAGTCCCAAAGATTTTCTCAAACTCTCTCATCCGGTTTTCTAAGAAGGTAGGATCAGCTTGTCCCTTAAAGTATGGTGGTTTAACCTTGGCTAGTCTCTCAAACATGTCCCCAGTAGAATCGGGACGCTCAGCTCTCCCCTGAGTCAATTTCTCCGCCAAAAGGCGAATAGCGAGAGCCTAAATCGTTATTGTTGTTTGCCATTCTAGTGCGCGACCTGAAATTAACGTACTCTACTTTAGGTTCGAAACATAACTTATTTGCCATTCTCTACGAAGGCAACATTTGATTTGACCATAAAGATCGCATCACCAAACAATTTCTCATGAAGTTACAACAATATTAAAGAATAAACATCATCAATCATCCATGAGGAATATTCACATCAAGAACACATAGTTGAGGAACAATGAATAAAAATTCAATCATAACAAATAAATAAAAATATTCCCATTCGTGTGCCAAAATAAATTCCTGCTCACTTGTATACTAAATATTTGACTTTTTATTCTTTAAAAGATGTTAATAACAATTTTCTAAACCATAATATTGTACTTTTCCTAAAATAAAATAAAGGTACTATAAAATAAATTTAAACCACTGCTGGACGAATTATCCAATATTATTTTTAAAACATAAATACATAAATAAATAATCTAAGGTGAAACATCATCAGTCTTATCCTTTGATTCCCTTTAGTTTTCCGGAGTGAAAACCTCATCTTCAAATTCATCAATGTTCTCAGTATTATAATAAACATATCTTCTAAATCTCGTGGATCTTCGCAACCTTTTAGATTGAGGCTCGTCCTCTTCTGACTCAGAATCACTCTCGGGTCTCATAATAGCACGGTAGATATCACTTCTGGTCTGTCCTCTAGCACGGTCAAACTCATGAAGAACCTCATCATCACTATCAGGCATGCCTGCTCTTAATACATTACGCATAATGAACTCTAGGCTGGTGTAGCTATCACTGTGAGACTCATAATCTCCGTCACTCTCATCATCACTCAGCACAATAGGGCTGTAGTAGCTCCCTACTCTAGTATATTCTTTATCAGACATGGCTAGGAATCTATAACAAATAAATATAACTTCTATAAGCAATTGGTACTCACTTAACGTATAATCCCAACAATAAACAATAAGCAAGAATAACCAACAACATAAAGCATAGGAATAACATAAACAGTTAGCAGGGAAGAAAAATATAATCATGCTGAACTAACTATTTAATGCAGACATATAATATTTCTATCCTATATGCCCTTCATATACTACCCAACTCTCATAAAATAATAAAATAAACTAGAGTATTAAAATAATTTAAATAAATAACTTTCGAATTTATAAGGAACTGAAAAAAAAACAAAAATTAAAAAAAATATAGTTCGAAAGTTTCGAACATAATAATAAAAAAATAATTCGGACACAATAAAAAAAAAAATCGGACCCTTTTAAAAAAAATTATTTCGAATCGAAAATAATACTTGGAATCTTGAAAAAGAATTTTCGAAGGTAATTTGAATACAATGAATAAGTAGGAGCTCAATTCTAAGAAATTCATTTGAAGTAACTAGCTAGTTAGGCGCCTAAAAACTTAAAGTTGGCACGAAAGGCTAATAAAACCTAAAGCACTGATACCACTTTGTAACACCCCGACAATTCTCCCTTTTCTCAAATACCTTTTTAATATAAAACATAGAGAACTATCAAAGTATTATCGCCCGTGTGAAAATGTATCGGCTTATTCAGAATTTTGCAGCGGAAAACATAATAAATAACTTTATAAATAAAAACTTAGTCAACTACAAAGTCAACTCCAAAACCAACCAACAAGGTCAAAGACAAACTTAAAACCAAACCAACTACGAAAAGCATAAACTTAAAGTATGATAAATAGTCTAACAAGCTCTCCAATCCCGAACCCAATGATGCATCATCTTCAAACCTATAGATGGACAATGCACTACTGATCCCTAGAGGCTTCTCACCAAAATGGGTCATCACAGGATCAATAAGGCATAATCATGATCAACATACACAACAAAAGCACGTAATTAGCAAAGCTGAGTACTACATACTAAATAAATAAACAATCCTAACATGATACTAATAAATAGTAAGCAGGAATAAATAATAACATAATAACATGCATATAACTTTTACTGAACTAAACTTTAATAACATTCTTATTATTTAAATGGAATAGTCAATGGACCGAGTTGTCTAACTAAAACCAGCCTTCCCTTTGGAATACGATATATGGGTGTGACTCCGTATTCCCATGACCTACGATATCGAGGAACCTTTTAAATAATATACGACACGGTGATCAATCCGGTCCCAGGAAAAGCCATGAGCTACCACCATGTACTCCAACTCCTAATTGTCCAACACTTCAGACGTGCACCAGTCTAAAGCTATTGCAATCCAAGTTTCACTTTACATGATTAACCAGTTATTATTTATTATGACTCATAAGTAAAACAAACATCATAATCAATCAACAATCACAAACTTCCATTTTTATCTTTGGATTAGATAAGTGATCACACAACTTAACAACCCAAGATTAATTCCAACTTTAATCCAAACTTTCTTATTTGTTGAACCTAGCCAACAACCAAACTACCTTTCATAGGTATCGAATAACAACTTACCAAATAAGGCCCTCGGTCCTTATAAAGCAGTGAAATACTCAAAAGGGAACAAATGATCAATCATGATCCAAACTAATATATATATTAATTCCCCCATGTGAATTAATAAAATAGAGTTCCCAACAAACATGATATAAATCTCATAATATAAATCTCATAATCAACATGTTTACACAACAACATAAAACATGCAAAATCCAACATAATAGAAATCATATATGAACTCAACATAGTTCCTATACATGATACTACATAATTCTCCTTCTTAAAAATCATGATACTACTCCAATCAACACATAGGTATGTACGTACCTTGTGTAGACAAATTGAGAGGCCACTTTAACAGTCTTAAAAATCACCCAGAGAGAATTCTCCGCCTAAAACAACCAATATAAATTCACAATCAATCCTTTATGAATTTACAGCAATAATAAAATACTTTAAACCCTTCTTAAACATGTTTAAACCTTTCCCATAATAAAACTTGATTATTAAACCTCCTAGCATATTACCTACTATACTAGTGGTTAAAATCCATCATAAAACTCCATAATAATACTCCCTTAATATTTCCAGCAATATATCATAAGTTAAAACTCCCTTAAAACATATTCAAACATATTTAAAATCATAAAGATAATAAATTTCATAACTTATAATAAACTACTATGATTTTCTAACTTTCAAAACCCTAAAAATTCATGCTTTAATAATTAAAACTCTAATTTAAACTCAATATGCAAAACTGAATTTTATTTCTTCAATACATAAATTGTATAACTTAGATTCAATATTAAATCATCAAACTATAACTTTTAAGCACAAACAAATTAAAACAAAACTTAAAAATATAAACTTTGAATAAAACTTGAGGAGGAAGGAAAGTAAATAAACCAAAGCAAGAAGAGAGGAAGGACACGCCGGCGGCAAGGAGCAGCGGCGGTGGCGTCTGGGTGGCCGGCAGTCGGCCGGCGAGCGGTGGCGGTGGCCGAAACTGGTGGCCGACCGAAGGAGGAGAAAATCGAAGGAGAGGAAGAAAGAAGAAAAGAAAAAGAGAGAGAAAAAGAATGAGGAGTCCGAAAATTTGGGAGGAAGGAGGAGAGAGAAAATAATTGTGTGGGGAAATTTTGGGGTTTATGGAGGTTTATATAGACTCCCCTTGTGGGCTTAGGAAAAGGTAATTGGGCTCGAATTATAAATTATTTTCCAAGCCTAAGAGTGTTTGGGTTCCTCAAACCCATTTAAGAGTCCTTTTCCAAATCCAAAAAGCGTTTCAATCATTTTAAATACTTTTCAAAGCATGACTTAATAAAATATTTGACTTCTTTAAATCATTAAAATAATTCCTTTGACTTTCAAATAGTCAACCTTTGAAGAAATAAATCATGACAATACTAAAATATATTTAAATATAAATAACTATACATTAAAATATATTTACAAAATTCATAAATTTACGGGGGATTACAAGCTGTCAAAACGTGTCAAAGGCAAGGTGGTGCACTGACCGCACCAACTTGTGCCGAGCGCACCTGCATGCGCCGAGCGCACCTGCATGCGCCGAGCGCACCTGCATGCGCCGAGCGCACTGTTATGCGCCAGGCGCACATGCCTGCCACGTAGAACTGTGTGTCACACAGAGTCGTGCGCCGAGAGCAGTTCTCTGTGCGATGCACAGGCTGTCAATTCTATCTTTTTTAAAGCGTGTGCCACGTGGGCACTGTTGATTGGTTATGTCGCGTCAGGCACGCCGATGTGCGCCTGACACGTGTGATTGTGCGTCACACAGCCGCCTGCGCCTGGTGCAGCTGGCGCGTGAAGCGCAGTTTTGTTTTCCCTATAAATAGGTCTTGATTTCCGTACGGTTTTCGGACGGTTTTTTCCACTTAAACACTTCGACTTATACGACTATACATTTATGAATTCTCTCTACCAAACATACAAACACATATTTTCAGACATACATACACATATATTTTCCTTCAGGCTTCACGATTGCTCGTCCCGAAGGTTGTCAATCTCGCAGACCCAAGCCACAGTATAATCCTGAGGGTCCTTGAATAAATTCTCTATTTTTATATTGAAGTTACTAACTATTTCTTTCCTGATGAAGATCTTTAATATAAAAAGCGCCTCTTTTGTACATTCTAATCCTCTTTATTTTTTATTCATATATATGCATATTATATGATTGTCCAGTTTATGTTTTTATCACCATATATTATTATTGTTAATCAAGACCTAAAGAGCTGTTCTAATATTAATCATATAATTTGTACAACCTATTAGGTACCCTGTAATTTTGATTGCTTAATAACATATCACTAAAAAAAAATAGTCTTTTATATGTTTCCTGAACCAACCTAGACTAAATTATTTTTAGGGTGCATGAAAATATTATATGGTTATTCTATTGCATAAAAATTGACATGAATCGATATATAGTAGAGGCCAGCAATGGGCGATTGTGGTTCAATATGACCGTATTCGTACCCTCATGACATAAGATATTTTGGTCGTTGGACAAAACACCTAAGGTCAAACTACCTAACTAGTCCACTAACCTAAGTAAAGTGGTAAGCAAGGGTCATTCTTCCACAAGGACTAGGGAACACCAAAATGTGTTGATAAACAACAAGCTAGGCCGGAATCAAGTCGGAAATTGTCAATAACCAACTAAGAACTACGAAAATAACTAAATATCAAGGATAACTAAAGTTAGGAGATGGGATTAAACACCAACTAATCATGAAATAGGCATAAGAATATCAAACATAGATATAATGCATGAACACTACTTGAATTAGCTATTGACCCAACATAAAACTCTCATCCTACTCTCATAGGCGAAGAAATTCTCAAAGACATCAAATAAGGACTCTCATCCATTACTAACATATCCCGAGGTTGAAATAAGCCCAAGTCAATAATAGAAATCAATAGGTCACACTCTCATGCCAACCTAAATCAATCTACTCCAATCCAATACAACATTCAAGTGATCAAAGAGAATGCAATATAGATTAGAAAAGCTAGACAAATAATAATTTAATCACGCAAATATCCAAATCCAATCTCAAATGCCCAATTCAATCATGGTTGGGTTTTCACCCAAACCCTAACCAACAAACTACTCCATAAATACAAAAATGAGGACTTTAGAGAAATTAACCACTAATAACATGATACTAAACATTAATCTAACATTAAACTAAACAAAATAACCCATAAATGATTAAACTAAGCATTTAACAACTAATCTAATGAAAACAATTAAAATAAAGCTATAAAAGAGGAGATAGAGTAAGAAATTCTCATTGATTAATGGTTGAAAGTTCCAATACAAGTGTCACCCTTGAATCTTACAATCTTCCACCTTTCTTTGAGTTTTCTCCCTTTTCTCCCTAAACTAATCTATGGAGGCTAATCCTCCTTAAAACCCTAAAACTATTCTAAAACTAAGAGTGGTGAGTAAAATAAAACTTAGGCTAAAAACTCTCTCTTAATAAAAGATGACTTAAGGTATTTATACTCCTACTAATATTAAAAGAGAAAAAATAAAAAGGAAAAGAAAATAGGAAAAGGTAAAAGAAAAATGAAACCAAAAAGGAGTAAAAAAAAAGGGAAAATAAAAAAATGAAAATAAAAACAAAGAGAAGTACAGTTATCCAATGGGAGAAAGGAAAAAATAAGGAAAAAGAAATGAAAAGAAAAAGGAAACAAAACAAAACCCAAAATATCATAAAACCCATTTTCTTCTTCACTGCTACTCCTCTCGCCTTCCTCTGTACTCCACGACGCTTCGTCATCCATCATCAAGGACTCAAATCAGGCCGTTAGATTCGCCGCATCATCATCATTCATCAACACTCATCAAATCATCGCCGTCGATTTTCTTGTTTTGATTTGATTTTTCCGCTAAATTCATTACGCAAATAATGGAGGATTTTCTTCAATGAATCACAACCGTCGATTCATTTAATGAGTATTGAGCACGTTTTTCTTTGAGCGCCCGCTCCGAGGTCGCTCATTGGTCGCTCATGCATTCTGCCTAACATTCTGTTTTGCGATGAGTTCGAACGGAGCGGCCACTCTGTTCTAGATACGAGCGCCCGCTCCTCTTGGCTGGGACAAGATGATGTTGGTGCTGCGGTGGAGGCGAAGGTGCCAGAGTGAAGATGGTGTTTGGTGCTGCGTGCTGTATGGGTGGAGGTGGTCTCATGGACTGCTTGAGATGGTGGTGTTGTGGGAGATGTGGTGTAGGATAGGCTCTATATTATAACACTCAATCAAGCCACCACTCTTACTTTGAAACTCGAACACGTAGCTCCAAAATGCTTACCTACATTGAAAACCAAACACGAGGGGAGAAACTTGACATATAAAATAAAAATAATAAAAAAATAAAATAAGAGTAACTAAAAGGAAATAAAAATAGAAAATTAAATGTGAACACTAAACTAATCCATCTATAAAGTTACTAAAATAAAATAAATAAATAAATTATGAAATTAAGAGCTAAGAACAAGTAAATAACTCTAGTTAAACAATTAAGCTACAAAATATTAAAAGAAGAAATAAGGCAAAAAATAGATTAAGTAAATGAAAATAAACTATAAAAACAATCTAAAAACTACTCCTATAAGTGACATAAATGTCACTTATGAAACTCCCCCAAGTTAAGGTTTTGCTCGTCCTCGAGCAAAACAAGATGAAACACAAAGGAAGAGAATGAATTTATTCAATCAAAGTAAAAAATGAAAAGAGATGAGAATATACACTAACTCACTTTCGTAGGAATCACGGTTGCATTTAGCATATGCAACAAGCTCTTTAAACCCCTAAATCGCTCTAGAGGGCGAGTGAGATCTCACGAGGGTTTCCCAAGAGCTTAAACCCACAACTCTAATCAAGAACAAATATATATAATAAGCCAAAGTCATCTCTTCAACAATGGTTCACAAAGCAATGGACGATCTAAGCAAACTTTCAAAGCATAACCATCATCAATATGTATCCACGACTTGGGAATATAGGGGATAGACTAATCTAAGGTGCAAAATTGACACTATCAAAAGCTTCAAACATCAATTAGAGTCTACTAAGGCATTCAAGAGTCACAAATCGTTCTCAAATGGATGAAGACGGTCCCAAGATTGGTCCTAACCACCTATGGTGCACATGAACTCCCCACAAATTGACTTTTGCTAAGAGAAAACCATGATTGTAGGATTATAATGATTGAGCAATGGGTCTAGAGTCTCAATGAATTAAGCCATAATGACATTCATCATTACTAGGGAAACTCTACTTATTAAATTTTCGAGCTCCCACTCAACATTTCGACAACCCACTTTCTCAAGAATATGTGGATATTACCACTTATTGACTCTTTTTCGATTTTTTTTTTCATTTTCATGGACTTTAGTAGGCTTATCATGCCTTGTGGGCTCATTGGCTCCACTTATTGGACTCAAGACATAAAACACACATTTTTTAGACAATCGATTTAACTCTTAGTATAGCTTATTCGGAGGTAAAACTTGTGCACCAAAGAAGATTTCAATATTCAACTTGGATCACTACAACTTCCAAAAGAGAAATAGTTCGACTCTCTTCAACACAAAGTTTGACAACATTTAGAATCATAGAATGCTTTTTCAAGTAGAAAATCAAGCAACAAAGATTAATCGATCCCTAATCGCCCCAAATTAGACATACAAGCATCCAATATAGCACCTCTACTCATTTACCCAAATGTCCAAATTAAAGGAATCCACATAAGTTGACATCAAGAATCTTCCTTTTGACACAAAATGCTTTGTACTTTTCTTTATTCCTCATTTTTTTTGGATTTTGCCAAACATCCTTTTTCATTTGTTTTTTTTCAATTTTTTCATTCTTTAGGAAAAAGAAAAGAAATTAAAGGAAAATATTTTTGGATTTTGATTTTTTTTTATAAAAAAAATGCAAAATGTAAAGAGATAAGTATATACACCTCCCCCAAGCTAGCGAATAGCTACTCCCCCAAGCTAGAATAAAGCATTGTCCTCAATGCTTGGACAAGACGATCAAAGGGAGGGAGGGAGGGAGCAAACATCCAAACCAACAAGCATATGCTCCACAAATCATAAAGTATTGTAGGAAGAGAAAAGGAAGGAAGCTACCGGATAGTAGATGGGTGTAAATAACCGCAATTGATCCAATTTTTCCATTTTTAGTCAACTTCTTCAAAACCATGATTTGCTTCCACATGCTATTGAGAATGAGTGTTATGCCAATTATGTACCTAAATAGATCAAGGAAAGAAAATAAAAATAAGAAAGACTAAAAGAAATAAAATGAAAGCAATATATCACGGGTTACTTCCCGAGAAAGGCTTATTTAAGGTCTTAAGCTTGACCTTTCTAGTAAATAATAATTCAAAGATCGCAAGAGTTTGTCAAATGCACTAGCACACATTTCTTTTATTATTAAATATGCAATGATAAAATGCAAAATGTGCATAAAGTGCAATGCAACTCCATGCAAATAAGGAGAGGGATGCCAAAAACTAGAAGAATTAAAAGGAAAAACAAAGAAGTAAGAAAAACAAGAATCAAAATAAGAAGAAAAAGATGGATAAGATGGCAAACTCTCCTCTACAAAATCATTTTTGGTGGCGATCTCACTCTTCTCCTCAACAATAAACGAATCGGGTACTTGAAGGTCAAAAGAGGCAAGAAGCTCATCGAGATTTGGAGTTTTGAGAGATGAGAATGGATATAAAATGGGAGTAGAGGGAATAAGATCAATCCTTCTTGCAAATGGAATATGAGGGGAAAGGATAGAAACAAGGCTTTCACTAACCACTCCACTCACATCACAAGACTTAAGAGGGAAGACTTCTTCCATCAATGACTTATCCTCAAGAACTTCTCCATTATTCATCAAAACTTCAAAATCATCCTCAAGCTCTATGCTACTCTTTCCCAATTGATTATCATTTTTAACATCCATCGAATCAACATAATTAAACTCAAGAATGTCATCATTGCAACCCAATTTTTCTCTTAGCAATTTCAAACCAATTTCCAATTGCAAAAGAGGATCATCAATAGGTGGGGGAGCAATTTGAGAATCAAATTGGGGAAGGGATTCACAATCAAGCATATGAGATTCATCATTGGGAGCACAAGGTTGATCATAGGAATTCATGCACGAGTTTAAAGGCAAGTCATAAGATGCATGCACAACATTAGCATTGGAATATACTACATCCAAATGAAAGCAAGATGGGGGAGAAATACAAGTATCGGGTTCATAACTAGAGAAATTTTCAAGATTTTGATTAGCATGCATTGCCATTTCCCATTCATAGGTATCCCTAGCCAACCATTCAAGTAGACTCCAAGCCTCATCCAAAGATTGAGCATGGAAATCACCATTAGACATAGACTCTACTACCCTTCTAGTTTCTTCATTTAGACCCTCAAACATCACATCACAAATTTCCCATTTTTCAAAGCTATGATCACAACCAATAGAATCTCCAAGCCTCCAATAGTATCTCCAAAATACTTCATGTTCATATTGGGGAAGGGAAAAGATTGCCATTTTTTTCAAATTTTTTTTTTTTTGAATAAAAAAAATCAAATGAAAATAAAGAAATATTCACAAAAGGCCTAGACTAATCTAATCAACATAAATCAATGTAAGCCGAAGTCCCCGGCAACGGCGCCATTTGGCATAAGATATTTTGGTCGTTGGACAAAACACCTAAGGTCAAACTACCTAACTAGTCCACTAACCTAAGTAAAGTGGTAAGCAAGGGTCATTCTTCCACAAGGACTAGGGAACACCAAAATGTGTTGATAAACAACAAGCTAGGCCGGAATCAAGTCGGAAATTGTCAATAACCAACTAAGAACTACGAAAATAACTAAATATCAAGGATAACTAAAGTTAGGAGATGGGATTAAACACCAACTAATCATGAAATAGGCATAAGAATATCAAACATAGATATAATGCATGAACACTACTTGAATTAGCTATTGACCCAACATAAAACTCTCATCCTACTCTCATAGGCGAAGAAATTCTCAAAGACATCAAATAAGGACTCTCATCCATTACTAACATATCCCGAGGTTCAAATAAGCCCAAGTCAATAATAGAAATCAATAGGTCACACTCTCATGCCAACCTAAATCAATCTACTCCAATCCAATACAACATTCAAGTGATCAAAGAGAATGCAATATAGATTAGAAAAGCTAGACAAATAATAATTTAATCACGCAAATATCCAAATCCAATCTCAAATGCCCAATTCAATCATGGTTGGGTTTTCACCCAAACCCTAACCAACAAACTACTCCATAAATACAAAAATGAGGACTTTAGAGAAATTAACCACTAATAACATGATACTAAACATTAATCTAACATTAAACTAAACAAAATAACCCATAAATAATTAAACTAAGCATTTAACAACTAATCTAATGAAAACAATTAAAATAAAGCTATAAAAGAGGAGATAGAGTAAGAAATTCTCATTGATTAATGGTTGAAAGTTCCAATACAAGTGTCACCCTTGAATCTTACAATCTTCCACCTTTCTTTGAGTTTTCTCCCTTTTCTCCCTAAACTAATCTATGGAGGCTAATCCTCCTTAAAACCCTAAAACTATTCTAAAACTAAGAGTGGTGAGTAAAATAAAACTTAGGCTAAAAACACTCTCTTAATAAAAGATGACTTAAGGTATTTATACTCCTACTAATATTAAAAGAGAAAAAATAAAAAGGAAAAGAAAATAGGAAAAGGTAAAAGAAAAATGAAACCAAAAAGGAGTAAAAAAAAAGGGAAAATAAAAAAATGAAAATAAAAACAAAGAGAAGTACAGTTATCCAACGGGAGAAAGGAAAAAATAAAGAAAAAGAAATGAAAAGAAAAAGGAAACAAAACAAAACCCAAAATATCATAAAACCCATTTTCTTCTTCACTGCTACTCCTCTCGCCTTCCTCTGTACTCCACGACGCTTCGTCATCCATCATCAAGGACTCAAATCAGGCCGTTAGATTCGCCGCATCATCATCATTCATCAACACTCATCAAATCATCGCCGTCGATTTTCTTGTTTTGATTTGATTTTTCTGCTAAATTCATTCTGTAAATAATGGAGGATTTTCTTCAATGAATCACAACCGTCGATTCATTTAATGAGTATTGAGCACGTTTTTCTTTGAGCGCCCGCTCCAAGGTCGCTCATTGGTCGCTCATGCATTCTGCCTAACATTCTGTTTTGCGATGAGTTCGAACGGAGCGGCCGCTCTGTTCTAGATACGAGCGCCCGCTCCTCTTGGCTGGGACAAGATGATGTTGGTGCTGCGGTGGAGGCGAAGGTGCCAGAGTGAAGATGGTGTTTGGTGCTGCGTGCTGTATGGGTGGAGGTGGTCTCATGGACTGCTTGAGATGGTGGTGTTGTGGGAGATGTGGTGTAGGATAGGCTCTATATTATAACACTCAATCAAGCCACCACTCTTACTTTGAAACTCGAACACGTAGCTCCAAAATGCTTACCTACATTGAAAACCAAACACGAGGGGAGAAACTTGACATATAAAATAAAAATAATAAAAAAATAAAATAAGAGTAACTAAAAGGAAATAAAAATAGAAAATTAAATGTGAACACTAAACTAATCCATCTATAAAGTTACTAAAATAAAATAAATAAATAAATTATGAAATTAAGAGCTAAGAACAAGTAAATAACTCTAGTTAAACAATTAAGCTACAAAATATAAAAAGAAGAAATAAGGCAAAAAATAGATTAAGTAAATGAAAATAAACTATAAAAACAATCTAAAAACTACTCCTATAAGTGACATAAATGTCACTTATCACCTCACCCCCGAACTCAATCTATGGTTCATTGACCATCTATGGAGTCAGGACGGGGAAATCTACATTGGATAAGTCCCTATTTTGTCCCTACGATTTCCCAATATCCAAAAAGGTTTATGACTCTTCTCTTAAAGACTGTTTGGCGACTTCAAAACATTTTTCAATAAAACCTTAACAATGGGGTAGTCAAATACGCACTCACACCGTGTAGGCGAAATAAAAACACCCCTACAATTTGGCGACTCCACTGGGGAGGATTTTGAAAAATATTAATTTTTTTAAGTGAGTGGGTGAAACTTGACATTGCATGACATTGCATGGCTATTGTTTAAGCCACTATGAGGACAATCTACCTTGCCTCATTAGCGCATGTTCTATGCTTGAGGCCACCCCCGGGGGGTTTGCGCTTTGTCCTTCCAAAAAGCTTCCTGAGCGATAGTGTTGGATCTTAGTCATAAGCAAACCTACCCAACCATGGCATTGTTCTCTTGTTCCTGACTTGAGAACTGGAGTGCGTCTTACACGTGGCCACCTCTTTTAGCAGAGGTACGAAGCGTGGGATCAATCTCTTAGTCATGGACCCTTTTCAGCCTTAACCTAAACCTGACTATAGTTGAACATAGAACTGAAATTTAGGTTGGAACTTTTGCATCCATGTTACATGAGATTTGCTTGTGATTGCAATTTTTGCCTGCTATTATTTTTGTCAAAACAGATGCTATTTGTTACGCCTAAAAATCGCGTCTAAATAACAAATAAAAGATCGGCAATTTGCCAACACCTCGCTTAAATCCCCGGAAAACATGTCGGGGAGTAGTGCGCCAAGCGCATTAAGTTGCGCCTGGCGCACCACTCCCGCGCGCAGTCGTCGTGGTGGTCGATCCCATATTCGGTCCGTCTGTATTCGTGTAAAGCATGTCATTCTAGGTCAAACATAAAAATCAGTCTTTTCATGCAAGGTCGAGTATGTCCTAAAAAAAAGGTGCATCTAGAAAATGGTCATGGTAGAGTTAGAATCATCATGCATGTCTACCTTCTCCACGCTATCCAACTAATCTTCCCTATCAATCCTACCCTATTATATTCATTTAATTTCAAAACTTACATTTTTCAAAATCAAACCTACACCCATGTCTATTCTGCCTTTTTCAAAAAGCATTTACTAATCATCATCATAAAAAACATTTACAAATATATTTTCAAAATTAATCCATCATCTTTGTCTAACAAAAGATAAAAACAAGGGGTTCCTTTCAAAAACGAATTTCGAAAATTCTAAGCCCAGTCCAAACACCTTCATTCAATACAATCTAATCAATCCAATCCACTTGCATTCATTTTTAGGCCCATATGCATTAGAGTCCATGCATTCATCGTAGGCCCGTCTAATTTTGAGTCCATGCATTCATATTAGGCCCACTAGCATTAGAGTCGATCTTAGGCCCATATAAGTCTAGTTCATGTCAAAATCTAGGGCCATTTGCATCTTTATGTCAAGCCTAGTCCAAGTCTATTCCTAGTCCATTCCAATCTAAGTCTAATTCTAATCCAATTCAAAGGACCATTTAGGCCCAATTCATTCCCTAGGTCTAGTTTGCATCTCTATGCAAACCCTAGTCAAGTCTTCGGACTATAAAAGTCAAGTCATAGGACTATAAAAGTTCCCTAGTGTAAACACATAATCGTGTCTCCCCATTTAAATATTTATTATTTTAATAAATATTTTCATAAATGCTTTTATTATCTTTAGTAAACACTTTGGGCATAAATTAGATTTTTCATCCTGTAAAATTCAATCTTTGGATTTTTAGGGATAAAAATAGCATCTTCAAAGCACGCGTAGAATAAAAAAACGGATATGCTGGAATACGCGCCGGACGCGGCGGTTGCGCTCAGCGCGCCACGTGCGTCCACCACATTGGCCAGATCGCGTCAGGCGCGCCAATGAGCGCCTGACACGTGGACTTGTGACTCACACAGAGTCCTGCGTCTGACGCAAGTCCTGTGTGAGACGCAAACTATTTTTTATCTTTTCAAAATCGCGTTTACAGGTGTTTGCAATTAATTGGACAGACCAAGTCAGGCGCGCCAATCTGCGCCTGACGCGTGTCATTGTGTCTGCCACGTAGTACTGCGTTGGGCACAGGACGCGCGTGCAGCGCAGTTTTCTTTCGCCTATAAATACGGGCTGATTTCCCGAATCAAAGACGGCTTTTCATTATTATTTTACGAACACAAAATCCTTACGAATACTTCCGAATACTATTACGAATCTCAAAATACTTCAATCCTTTCAAATCAATTTCAATTACTGATTATACTACGTTCCTGGTTCCACGATTGCTCCGCCTGAAGGTCGTTACGCTCTTCAATCTAAACCGCATAGGTATAATCCAGAGGATCCTTGAATAATTATATTTTATTATATTGAAGTTACTAACAGTTTTTTGTCATGATTTAGATCTATAATTGATAATAGTGATTATTTGTAAATTCTAACCCTTTTATTATTATTCTTGTATATACTATTCATGATTATTTTTTATTTGTCCTATGCATGATTTTATCACCCACATGTTATTATTGTTAAACAAGACCTAAGGAACTGTTCTAACTAATTAAGATAAATTGGACAACCTGTTAGGAACCTTGTAATATGATTGCTTAATAACTTGTCAATAAAAACATAGTCTTTTAATGTGTTTCTAGAACCAACATAGACTAAATATTTTTAGGGTGTATTAAAACGTTATATGATTATTCTTTTGCATGAAATCTGTAATGAATCGATATTTAATAAAGGCCATGAATGGGCAAACATGGTTCATTATGACCATATTTGTATCCTCACCCCCGAACTCGATCTATGGTTTATTTTGACTATCTATGGAGTCAGGATGGGGAAATCTACGTTGGATAAGTCCCTAAGATGTCCCTACAGTTCAATATCCAATTAGGTTTATAAGTTTTCCTCAAAAAATTTGTTGGCGACTTCAAAAACATATTTTAAATAAAACCTTAACAATGGGGTAGTCAAATAAACGCTCTCACACCGCGTGTAGGCATAAAGGAATAAAAATCCACGCCTATAATTTGGCGACTTCACTGGGGAGGAATTTAAAAAATTAATTTTTTAAATGAGTGGGTGAAACTTGAAAAATACGATTCATTCTCCTTTTATGCCTTTGAATAATATATTGTTTTGCATATGCATGGCTATTATTCAGCCACCATAAGGACAATCTACCTTGCCTCATTAGCACATGTTCTATGTGTGAGGTCACCCCCGGGGGGTTTGCGCATTGTCCTTCCAAAAAGCTTCCTGAGCGATAGTGTTGGATTTTAGTCATAAGCAAACCTACCCAACCATGGCATTATTCTCTTGTTCCTGACTTAAGAATTGGAGTGCGTCTTACACGTGGCCACCTCTTTAAGCAGGGGTACGAAGCGTGGGATCAATCTCTTAGTCATGGACCCTTTTCAGACTTAACCTAAACCTGATCATAGTTGAAACGTAGAACTTGACTTTAGGTTGGAACTTTGTATATTATCATATTTGTGCATCTTTACGTGCGCGTGCTTCTTTTTAGTGCTTTGTATTATGCAATGTCTCGAGTCAAATGTAACACGAATTTCAAGCGATCAAAAAAATAATAATTAAAAAAGAGATGCTCCGTGCCTGCGCGTCGCGCGCCAGTCATGCGTTCCACGCTCTGGCTCGCGCCCCGCGCAACATCTCCCCTACGTTTCACGCGTTTTACTTTCGTCGCGTGCAACTCTCTGTGCCCAGTGCAACTTTCTTCTGCGTTCAGCGCGTATGTCAGCGTCATGCGCTTTATCCTGCGTGCCGCACGATCTCATGCTTGCTTAGCTTAGTCCCTGCGTGCCACGCGAGTCTCATCCTTGACGTTGTTGTTTTCTTGTGGCATATAATTCCAATTCTAGGATAGCTAATATCTTGTTTCCTATATTTCTTTTTTTTGTTTCCTTTCTAAAAAAATTTCATCTCAAAAAACATATATTTTCAATTTCTAATCTCCTATCTATTTCGAAAATTCTATCCCCATCCTTTTTTCGAAAAAATATCTTTTTCTTTTGAAATCCATCTCCATCTTTTTCAAAATATATCACCTATCTTTTTTCGAAAATTATTCTCCTATCTTTTTCAAAATTTCATCCCATCTTCAATCTCCTATCTACTTCAAAAATTCTATCTCCACCTTTTTTAAAAAAATCTCCATCTTTTTTTCCTATCACATATCTTTTTTTTTCAAAAACTCATCCTTTTTCTCTATCCCATCCTTTCATGTATATTATCCATCTTTTCATGTGCACATCATTTAAGATTCCTTTTAGTGTCCATCTTGTTGTAAAAGTCTCGTCCGCTTAGGAATCCTAACTGCACTAGAAGTCCGTCTGACTCAAATGTTGAGATTCATCCAGTTTCACTCCATTTATAGTTCTTCGCCTCATCTAACTCTATCCATGTTAGGAGTCTTATCCCTATCTAGGTTCACCCATCTAAGAAGTCTAGGGTCATTAGAATTCTTGCCATCTTAGAAGTTTATAATCCATCGAAATCCTTGCAAATTAGGAGTCTAGCTAAAACCATTTAAATTCCATTCATTTTAGGAGTCTAGGTCCACTAGAGTTTCATGCATATTGGGAGTCTAGCCTCTTTAACAGTTCTTCAAATCTAGAATTCTAACATCATTAGAAGTCTGTCAAGTCTAGGACTGCATTCATACTAGAATCCTTTTTGCACTGCACATTCCATCATTCTTACACTTCATGCATAATCAGAGTTCATAGGCATTTAGAAGTCTCATTGCATCCATACTTTCCATTTCATGCATTCCGCATTTAGTAGTCCTGAACTACAAGCGATCTGATTCCCTCTTTTGGGATATGTAGGCAGCCTTTACAGGTTCAAATGCATAGATTGAGTCATGCATACATGCATTAGGTCTAGGTGCATCCAAAAGAGTCATGCACACATATAGGTCTAGGTGCATCCAAAAAAATCCAAAAAGAAAATCATCATGCATATAGGATATTCAGATTCGTTCCTAGAAGCTCAACTTTTTTAAAACAAACATACATTCTCCCATTCCATTCCTTTTTCTCCATCATCACTCCATTTCTAATCTCCCGTTGGATGATCCATTATAGGAAATATACAATATGTCAAACACACTTCAAGAACAAGTTGATGAGTTGAAGGGTATACTGGTAGATCTTGTAGCACGTGTCGTCAGACTAGAGGCACACTGCCCTGTTATTCAAGATAATCGTAATGTAAATTACAAGACACCAGATAGTTTCGATACAATGGTAGCTGACCCACAAAGGACCAATGAACTTAACAACATCATACCACATAGCTCAATTTTAAGGCCTTCAATCAAGTCCGACTTCATTGTTACTCCGATTGGAATACCTTCTAAGCACCGTCATGTCGCTGTCTCACATGGACCTACGTTTAATACCGTCATACCTCAGAATAAACCACAAAGAAAGTATACCTCGCTAGACATGAGTTATGAGGTTGCTTTTGACTGCCTTCACGCTAGAGGCGCGATTTTTCCTGTAGGGCCTACACCAGAACCACCTTTTAAAAAAGAAGTCTAGAAAGTGGAATCCAAGTTCATATTGCAAGTGTCATCAGGGTAAAGGACATTTAATGTTTGAATGTTGGATCCTCAAGAACCTCGTGCAAGACATGATCGATGATGGAAGACTTTCAATCTCTCCTACTACGAAAATGCCCCAGATTTAAGGTCGCTTGTCACGCGCAACGTGGGAGTCTAGACTTATGATTTTATTTTCTGTTTTATTTCTCTTATATGCCAGTCTAATATATGCCAGTCTAATATAGGATTTCCCTTTTATTGCATGGACTCATAATTTTCAATTAATAAATGAGTATTTCTTTCCTAACCTTGCACTAATGAGCATCAATGAAAATCACGATTGTCGCCTTAAAAGAAATGAATTTCTAACTCTCATGACTATATAATAAAGGCAATGAACAACTGGCATATATAAAAGAGGCATTCCTCCCCTTCCCCGCAACGATTTCTCCAATCCTTTGCATGCATAACATCCCTCTCTCTTTAACCTACCTCGTAGGAAGTACACTTTACAACAATTTAATGTAAAGGGCAAGCAAAAAAAAAGAGCAACAAAGCAAAAATCAAATAAAAAAAACAAAAATAAAAGAGAAAAAGCAAAAGCAAAAATGATGAAAAAAAAAGTGTTGCAAATAAGCCCATCAATAGCGTTGTCAAAGGTATTTCTTTCAAAACCTTTAACCTTCAACCTTCGATTCTAAACCTCCAACTTCAAATCTCTGTAATAAACCTTCTCAAACAACCATGCACATTACATTCCAATAAGCCATAAAAGACAAACCAAAGCCCACTAGGTCGAAAACCCTTAAGGGCGACTTAGGCAAAAGTTAGGGCACCTTCTCATTCATTAGTCTGAACTACGAATGGTCTGAATCTGCTAAAGATACATAGGAAATCTCACCCTGAGGTCCGACCACTTTAAACCAAACCAAACCTACATCATTATCTACCCTTGCCAAAGACCTCTTCCAAATCAATGCTTAATTCATTGCAAATGGCTCCAAAGCAAAATGCTAGGCCACCAATTAAAATGTTAAGAGCTACGACTGGCCTGATTCCATCATGGATACGTAGGCAACCTCTTTTGAGGCCTGTCCATTTTAACTCAAAACATATTTTTGAAGACTCGCCTAGGCCCATGAGAAAAGCGCGATCGCCCAAAAATCATGAATTTTCAATGCTCATCCATACCCTTAGAACTAGACTAGGATTGGAACCTGCATCATTAGCCTACCTTATTGCGTGAGTCAATTCACTACGGCTCCGTCCTCTTCTTATTCTTATCCCTTGTCGTTTTCTCAGCTACATTATCGCTTCTAAGCCAACACTCAGCACTATAACCGCGCCTCATCCTTTGAGTGTTCCTTTAATTGCCCTTTCTTGTCTTTTTCACCTTAGGAACCCTATATGGAATCTTCGGTCGAAACTTCCACTAAGCGTGACGAGATATCTTCAAAATCAAGCAATCAAGTTGGATACTTCATCAACTCCATCTTAATACTGGGGGCTTCATTACTGGTCCATCCAGAAAATCGTAGGCTCCAAGTCCATACCTGTTGAAGGACTTCATTACGAGTCCATATATGACATCTTGGGTTTTAATTCCACACGGAAACAACATCGCATCAATTTATGGGTTCACTTAGGCCCTTGGCATACAAAACTCAAAGCATATACAACTCAAGAGCTACGAAGACTCGTTCTACAACGAATTTCAAATCCAACATCATCCATTAACTGAATAGGCTCCATGTGTACCTTGATAAGGATTTCATTACGAGTCAATACAAAAGATTGTGGGCTCCAGACCCATACGAAATCCTAACTGTTTTGTGGGCTCACTTAGGCTCATAACAACTACAACGCATTTCAAATCAAACATAACCTACGTGGATCATCCTTGGGGGCTTCCCATTCCTCCTCTTTCAAAAACAATTTTCTAAACGAAAAAATTGAGCTTAGGGGAACAAAAAAATCATATCATATGCATTAGTGTCATATCTCTACATTTGCATTACATATCCGCATCATCTAAGCATTGTGTCAAGCATTGCATCCTTCGTCCTTAGCCATAAGATCCTAGCATCAATCATCGAGTTGCACACACACACACACACACGTATGCACACACGATAGCAACTTTAAGTCTAGAGTATTAGAGGTCACTCTTTATAGGTCAAGTCTTTTTCTATCCATACACTAGCACCCACATCACAGAATACATGCATGTTCCCTAATTATTTGTCTGTATATCTGTGTATTCTTTGTATTTACATGTACCCAACATTGAACAACTCTATACGAGTTACATTCCACCAAGGTCTGCAGACCATTACGATTTAACAGCGGAAGACAAGCGCTATATACATGGTGCGTCCAGCGCACCGACAACGTTGTGCCACACGCAGCAAACCGCATCCAGCGCAATATGCTGCGCCAAGCAGAGGCTTATGCGTCCTGCGCACAAGCCTCTACAATGTGCTTAGGGGCTTCATAGCCAAGAGACTACCGTTAGGTCTGCGGACCATTACAAATCAAGACAGCGGGCAAATCCAGCGCTGAGTCTGCAGACCAGTACAAATCAAAACAGCGGGCAAATCCAGTGCTGGGTCTGCAAACCAATACAAATTAAAACAGCGGGCAAATCCAGCGTTGGGGCTGCGGACCAGTACAAACCGAGATAGCGGGCTAATCCAGCGCTGGGTCTGCAGACCATCATCCATGCCCTGGAGCGGGACTAAAGTAGCTCTATGCCCTGGAGTGGGACTAAAATAACTCTATGCCCTGGAGCGGGACTAAAGTAGCTCTATGCCCTGGAGTGGGACTAAAATAATTCTACGCCCAGGGGTGGGACTAAAATAACTCTACGCCCTGGAGTGGGACTAAAATAGCTCTACACGTTAAAACTCTACGCCCTGGAGTGGGACTAAAATAACTCTACGCTTTGGAGTGGGACTAAAATAACTTTATGCCCTAGAGCGGGACTAAAGTAGCTCTACACATTATAGCACAGCCCTGGAGCGGGACTAAAGTAGCTCTATGCCGACATGAGCCGGACTAAAATAGGTCATGATTCCTTTTCATCTATATCATTTCATTTTTTGCACGATTCATATTTTGCTAATTTGCTCAACATGTGTCTGTTCCTGAAACTTTTGCTTGTTTTGCAGGTACCGGCGTAAAAGAGTGATTTTAGATTGCAGAGCATCTAGAATCATTCTCCATCCCGACACGTGTACTTTGACTTTTGGTTTTGCAAACCTCAGTCAAAGTGGAGGCTTCTGTAGACACATAATCTTGTCTCCCCATTTAAGAACCCAATTAAATATTTATTATTTTATTAAATATTTTCAGAAATGCTTTTATTATCTTTAGTAAACACTTTGAGCATAAATCAGATTTTTCATCCTGTAAAATTCAATCTTCGTATTTTTAGGGATAAAATAGCATCTTAAAAGCACGCGTAGAATAAAAAAACGGATATGCTGGAATATGCGCCGGAAGCGGCGGCTGCGCTCAGCGCGCCACGTGCGTCCAACACATTGGCCAGATCGTGTCAGGCGCGCCAATGAGCGCCTGACACGTGGACTTGTGACTCACACAGAGTCTTGTGTCTGACGCAAGTCTTGTGTGAGACGCAAACTATTTTTTATGTTTTTAAAAACACGTTTACATGTGTTTGCATTTAATTGGACAAACCACGTCAGGCGCCAATCTGCGCCTGACGCGTGTCATTGCGTCTGCCACGTAGGACTGCGCCGGGCGCAGGACGCGCGTGCATCGCAGTTTTCTTTCGCCTATAAATACGGGCTGATTTCCCCAATCAAAGACGGCTTTTCATTATTATTTTACGAACACAAAATCCTAACGAATACTTCAGAATACTATTACGAATCTCAAAATACTTCAATCCTTCCAAATCAATTTCAATTACTGATCATATTACGTTCCTGGTTCCACGATTGCTCTGCCTGAAGGTCGTTACGCTCTTCGATCTAAACCGCATAGGTATAATCTTGAGGATCCTTGAATAATTATATTTTATTATATTGAAGTTACTAACAGTCTTTTTTGTCATGATGTAGATCTATAATTGATAATCGTGATTATTTGTAAATTCTAACCCTTTTATTATTATTCTTGTATATAATATTCCTGATTATTTTTTATTTGTCCTATGCATGATTTTATCACCCACATGTTATTATTGCTAAACAAGACCTAAGGAACTGTTCTAACTAATTCAGATAAATTGGACAACCTGTTAGGAACCATGTAATATGATTGCTTAATAACTTGTCACTAAAAATATAGTCTTTTTATGTGTTTCCTGAACCAACCTAGACTAAATATTTTTAGGGTGTATTAAAACGTTATATGAATATTCTTTTGCATAAAATCTGTAATGAATTGATATTTAGTAAAGGCCAGCAATGGACAAACGTGGTTCATTATGACCATATTTGTACCCTCACCCCCGAACTCGATCTATGGTTTATTTTGACTATCTATAGAGTCTGGACGGGGAAATCAACATTGGATAAGTCCCTAAGATGCCCTACAGTTCAATATCCAATTAGGTTTATAATTTTTTCTCTAAAAATTTGTTGGCGACTTCAAAAACATATTTTTAATAAAACCTTAACAATGGGGTAGTCAAAGAAATGCGCTCACACTGCGTGTCGGCATAAAGGAATAAAAATCCACGCCTACACCTAGGTCTAGTTTGCATCTCTATGTAAACCCTAGTCAAGTCTCGGACTATAAAAGTTAAGTCTTAGGACTATAAAACTTCCCTATGTCTAGTTTGCATTTCTATGTAGACCCTAGTTAAGTCTTCGGACTATAAAAGCCCAATCCTAGGTCTAGTTTGCATTTCTATATAAACCCTAGTTAAGTCTTCGGACTATAAAAGTTCATTTCCTAAGTCTAGTTTGCATCTCTATGTAAGCCCTAGTTAAGTCTTCGGACTATAAAAGTTCGTTCCCTAGGTCTAGTTTGCATCTCTAAGTGAACCCTAGTCAAGTCTTCCGACTATAAAAGCCTAATCCTAAGTCTAGTTTGCATCTCCATGTAAGTCTTAGTCAAGTTTTCGGACTATAAAAGATCAATTCCTACCCTTAGGCCTAGCTTGCTTGCTCTCCTGTAAGTTCAAAGTCTAGTCCAGTCTGCTTGCATAGTCCAGTCCAATCCAGTCCATATATGCATATGCATATAGTTAGGCCCATGTATGCATCATGGTCAAGCCCATACTAGTCCAAAACCCATAATCATTTCTTATCTTCCATTTCAAATGCATTTCCCATTTCCATTTCTATTTCTCATTTCCATTTCCATTTTTCATTTCCCTTTCCTCATTTCCATTTCTCATTTCGAAATTCATTTCTAAAATCTTACAAGCGAGGTCTACTCGATTCCGTTCATGACCGGTCGAGAGATTACAACTTAGAGAACGCCTAATGAAGGAAAAAGAAGGTGATCCCATTCTAAAGGTCATCAAACGCACTATCACCACCCCGACTTCATTTAGAGTCATGAAGATTATTTTTGACCGCCTTCAGAATAGAGGCGCGATCACTTCCATAGGGTCTACCGCCTTTATATTAGAGGCGCGATCACTTCCATAGGGTCTACTCCGAACCCTGCACCTAAAAGAATATTCAAAAGGAGCAAGCTACATTTGTACTACGAATTCCAACAGAACAATGAACATCGGACATCTAGTGTCAAATACCATCATTGCGCTGCGAAGCATAGTCGACGACAACAGACTTCTAATGCTTGCTACAACGAGAATCAGCATCACCAACAACCTTTTATTGCGTAGTGCATCAACAATTCAAAAGGGCATAGTCTTTTATTTCGGGTTTTCTAGGATAAGTCAGAGAGTCCTTATCCTGAGCCATTTCTGTCCTTTTCCCAGTGAGTCTATGTCACTATAGGACTTCATCTATTATAGCCTTTTCATTTCATTTTATTTTTTCTTTTTATTTTCATTAGCCTTCCATCATTTCATTTATGCTTCGAATTCAATGATGAAACTTAAATCACCTAACGATCTTGATTAATAAAGAAATCTGAAAAAAAGGAGAAATATGAAAAAATGACATATTTTGGATCAGGAGTTGTATCCCTCTTCCCTCCATCATTCCAAAAAGTCATCATCCTTAAACCATCTCATGCAACTAAAAAAATTAATATATAATCCCGTATGCAATCATTCTCCATGATCCTTAACCAAAAAACCCTTCAATATCAAAGCTCCACAAGATAACCTTCAATCCTTCCAATACCCTAAACCAAAAAAAAACTTGACTGCAAGCCTCACTACACATGAAAAATCAATGCCAAGCAAAATAAAAAATAAGAAAAGTGAAAAAAATTCAAAGTGCGAAAAAAGCAAAAGCAAAAGATAACGCACAGGACAAAAAGAAAGAAAGGCAAATAGAAAAAGTCAAGCTAGGGGGGCTTGCACACAAGTTCTACCCTTCATTCAAACCCTTCAATCCATCAAAACCTAACCCATATAATCCAAATCCATGATCCTACCTTGGCCCAGCCAATTAAACCTCAACCAATTAAAACGTGTCAAAAACAAGGTGGTGCACTGAGCGCACCAACGTGCGTCGAGCGCACAGTTCTGCGCCAAGCGCACATGCCTGCCACGTAGACATGTGTGTCATACAGAGTCGTGCGCCGATTGAAGTTCTCTGTGCGATGCACAGGCTGTCAATTCTATCATTTTTAAAGCGTGTGCCACGTGGGCACTGTTGATTGGTTATGCCACGTCAGGCGCACCAATGTGCGCCTGACATGAGTGATTGTGCGTCACCCAGCCGCCTGCGCCTGGCGTAGCTGGCGCATGAAGCGCAGTTTCCTTTTCCCTATAAATAAGTTTTGATTTACGTACGGTTTTCGGACGGTTTTTTCCACTAAAACACTTCGACTTATACGACTATACACTTACGAATTCTCTCTACCAAACATACAAACACATATTTTCAGACATACATACAATATATTTTCCTTCAGGCTTCACGATTGCTCGTCCTGAAGGTTGTCAATCTCGCAGACCTAAGCCACGGTATAATCATGAGGGTCCTTGAATAAATTCTCTATTTTTATATTGAAGTTACTAACTATTTCTTTCCTGATGTAGATCTTTAATATAAAAAGTGCTCTTTTGTACATTCTAATCCTCTTTATTCATATATATGCATATTATATGATTGTCTTATTTATGTTTTTATCACCATATGTTATTATTGTTAAACAAAACCTAAAGAACTGTTCTAATATTTAATCTGATAATTTGGACAACCTGTTAGGTTCCCTATAATTTTAATTGTTTAATAACATATCACTAAAAAATAGTCTTTTATGTGTTTCTAGAACCAACCTAGACTAAATTATTTTTAGGGTGCACGAAAATATTATGTGGTTATTCTATTGCATAAAAATTGACATGAATCAATATTTAGTAGAGGCCAGCAATGGGCGAATGTGGTTCAATATGACCGTATTCGTACCCTTAGCCCCGAACTCAATCTATGGTTCATTGACCATCTATGGAGTCAGGACGGGAAAACCTACATTGGATAAGTCCCTATTTTGCCCCAACGATTTCCCAATATCCAATTAGGTTAATGAGTCTTCCTTTAAAGACTTGTTGGCGACTTCAAAACAGTTTTCAATAAAACCTTAACAATGGGGTAGTCAAATATGCGCTCACACCGCATAGGCGAAATAAAAACACGCCTACACTAGTACATTCGTCTATATACACTCTTTATTTGGTTAGAGTTCTCACATTATACTTGAACAAGGGAAAAACTAGGTCGTTGCTAATTCCCCTAATGTCAAATAAAAGTCCTAACTATCCACCTAAACTAGTCAAGTGGTAAGCAAGGGTCGAACCACAAGGATCGGAGGTCTCACCAAGGTAGAGTCACTAAGAGTAAGCTAAGTCGAAAACATCAGCAAGTTTAATTTTAGTTAAACTAAGGAGTAAAAACTATTGGAATCAAATTAGGAAAAGCACTAGCAATGGGAAAACACCACAATCATGATTCACATCCAAAAACCAAGTAGAGCTATAGGGATTAACATGTAAAGGGGATATGCAAAGGGAATAAACAATCCTAAACACCTCTAAAATCTTTCTTAGGGAGTTTAGAGTCCTAATTATAGCAACAAAACCTATATTTCGAGGTGTGATCACCTAACTAGGCTAAGATAGGGATTGAAATAAAACCCAAGTTAATATAAGTTAACAAGTGATGCATAATAACCAATCAATCATTTATGAAGGTCAACCACCTAAAAGTATGCTATTCAGAGACAACAGATGGGTCAAAGGATGATGGAGCTCACATCAACAAAGTCACCAACAACATCAATGATTTAAAATGCACAAATCCTAAACATAACAAACCCAACAAACTCTACTAATGAAAATAGGATGGAAACAATGATTAGGCTACTCCCAATCCTAGTTAATGAACTACTCACTACCCATTATACTAGGAAACACCCTAAATATGGAAAAAGTAGCAATAAATCACCAATCCAAAAGTAGCAAAAACCAAAAATCAAGACTTTAAAGCAAAAACAAAACAAAATCTAAAGAACAAACAAGAAGAAACTAAGAAAAGATGGAAACTTTAATCTAGATTAAACTATTAAACATGAAGATTAAGCAATGAACACTAGTGGAAAAAACCTCATATGACACTATTCAACTGATTAGGTTCCCACAAAACCGGATCAGAAAGTACAAATTTTTTGGGCGCAAATTTTTTGGGTTACTAAACCGATACGGTTGGGATGAGAACCGGATCAATTTTTGTTAACTGATTCGCTTCTCCTATAATTAGATCAGTTTAGTGGCCCGAAATATTTAAGGCCCAAAATATTTAAGGCCCAACCATACTCCTTAACTCACGCGGAACTTCAGCCCACATGCTCCTCTCCTCTCTCTCACTAAATACTCCACTCTTCTCTCTCATTAAATCATGCAGCCCACCTTAGTGAAACCCTAACGACCCGTTTGGTACTCGTTAATAAATTGCGGTAATGGGAATGAATTTTAGGTGTAGGTTACAAGGGAAGCACCCTTAAAATCTCCATGGGGAGGCAATTTCAACCCCCAAGTTTGTGTTTTTTCTCCATGGGGAATCAAACTCATCCCTAATTTTCATTACCACTCATTACCACCTAACAAGGTGGTATTGGATGGGAATGAAAATTCAAGAAGAAAAATAGACACTATAGGATAAATTAGCATTACCATGGGAATGAACAATGATTTTCTTCACAAATTTACATACAAATTCATTCCCATTACTACCATTTATAACCAACTAACAAACGGGCCGTAAGTTCTCTACCATCTAACCCTCCTCCCTCCTAGCTTCATCGCACCGGCGTAGAAGGTGATGCACTGTATAAACCTCACACGCCTCTCTCCTACTCTATTTCACCGTGCCTTTGTGTTTAGTGCTCCTGGTCGTGTTCTCCCTGTCCTGTGTTCGAGCTTTGTCTGTTGTTGCTCCAATTCGTCGCTGTTGCCGCCGCGGTTCTTGCCGGAGTTGTATCGTCGCTCGTCCTCCCTACTCTATTTTCCTTCTCTTCTCCGTTGCTGCTCATGCCGTCGCTCCTCTATGCTGCTGCCCGTGGTTCAACGTGGCTAGGTGGTGTTGTTTGTCGCCCTACTTCTTATTGTTTCTATTCCTAAGAATACCAACTATTTTCTTCTTCAAAGGCTACCAATCGGTGATGCTCCTCGACAGTCACCTTCTCTCCTCGGTGTTCTCGTCGTTCAGACCAAACGGCCACAATCAGTTCTCGTTTTTGTTTTTATATTTGTTTCGATTAATTTTCGTTTTTGTTATTTAGTGTTTTGTTTTCTTAATTAGGGTTTCGTTTGTTGTATTTGCATTTGTTTGCCTGAATTTTCGTTGTAAAGTTGTAATTTCTATTGTTTTAATTCTGTGTTCAATGCTCTGTTCTCGTTTTTTTTCTTCCTTTTTATTTTTTTGATTTCTATTAATTTCATTTGCTCAGTTTATGTGTTTGGCTGTAATTGTATAAAATACAATTCTATCAATTCGTTTGTTATATAAACCATTTGTGTGTGTTTGGCTACAATTGTGTAAAAAAGGACTTCTTTCTGGTTCAACCAACTGTTCGCTGTTATTGAGAAAGAAAAAATGCAAAAAAAAAAAAAAAAAAAATGGTTTTTGGGGTGGTTAACTTGCTTAATTGCTCCGATTTTCACCCAAAACCGCAGTGGTTAATATTTAGGGACTGCTGCGAGTCCAACCGATGCGGCCCAAAACCGGAGCGGTAAGCCCGGTTTTGATCGCAGTGGTTGAACTTTTTTCCATTAGTGGAAAACATGAAAAAAAAGCATGAAAATAACAAACTATAAATGCATAAAAATAATGAGAAAGAAAGAAAGGATTGAGAGGATTACTAAGGAAACAAGAACTTCAAAGAAATTTGTCACTTTTTATTGATTTTTAATCTCCAAAATACACCTCTTGAGCCAAGTTTTCTATCTCTTACAGTAAGTAGCTAAGATTAGGTGACTAAAAATCTAGATCATTTCCAAAATAGGGTTGGGGTGTATTTATACCTCCTATAATTACAAATGTCGTAAAGGAAAAGAAATGCGAAAAAGGCCCAACGAACAGTAGCCCGGGTGGGTTTGTGAGAGGCAGCCCGGGCGGTGCAGGGTGACCGGGCTCCAGCAGTGCACTCGAGCGTGCACCCATTTTTACAGAAAGAGGCTGAATGTCTGGACCGTGCAGAGCCCGGGCGGGCGGGCTGCTGGGCTCGGGCGAGCTTTGGGCTTCCCGGACAAGCTTCTTCCTCCTTGCTTCCCTTTTTGCTCCCCTCTAAACTTGTAGGAACTTGAATTCCTACACATCAAAGATCAAATGGAAGAGTAGGGGAGGGGGATGCAAATACATGTATATATATGATAAGAGAGAGTTAGATAGAAAAAGAGGCGAAATTAAGGGGAAAAGAAACTAAAATAGGAAATAAACCAAGTAAAATAGCCTTAATATTACCCTAGGAGTGAGATAAATCTCACTCATCAATACTTTGATTGTTAGTCTTTAGCTAAAATTTGATTAAACAAGTAGCTTCCCTAAACTCGAGGATTTGGGTCGTTATGGACTTAGGGAGCACAAGACTTTGAACTAACATTTAGAGTAAGTAGGTTAGACCAAAAGATTGATGGGTTTTAGAGTTTCGACTTCGTTCTATATGGGTTTGCAATTGGATTTGAGTAGGGCTTACATAGGGATGCAAACTAGACCTAGGTTATGAATTAGGATTTTATAGTTTTAATACTTGATTAGGGCTTACATGGAGATGCAAACTAGACCTAGGGTATGAATTGGGCTTTTATAGTCCTAAGACTTGACTAGGGCTTATATGGAAATGCAAACTAGACCTAGGGCATGAATTGGGCTTTTATAGTCGTCCTATGACTTTACTATGGCTTGCATGGAGATGCAAACTAGACCTAGGGTATGAATTGGGTTGTTATAGTCCTAAGACTTGACTAGGTCTTACATGGAGATGCAAACGAGACCTAGGGTATAAATTGGGCTTTATTTTCCTAAGACTTGATTAGGACTTACATGGAGATGCAAACTAGACCTAGAGTGTGAATTGGGCTATTATAGTCCTAAGCCTTGACTAGTGCTTACATGGAGATGCAAACTAGACCTAGGGTATGAATTGGGCCTAAATGGACCTAAGTTTTGAACTTGGACTGGGATTAGCATATAGGTTTGACTTAGACTGGGAAATGCACATGGGGTTGACATTGGAAATGGACTAGGTTTGGACTTAGATTGGACTGGACTGAGACTAGACTTAGATTGCGCCTAAGATGGATTCTAATGCAAATGGGCATAATATGAATGCATGGACTCACATGGGCCTAATATGAATGTATGTGGACTCTAATGCATATGGGCCTAGAATGGGTGCAAATGGCTTGGAATTGGATTGATGGGATTAGTATTGCGGGTTTTTGGGCCGGGCTTAGAATTTTCGAAATTCGTATTTGACAAAGGACCCCTTTGTTTTATCTTTTATTGGAAAATATGATGGATGATTAAGGATAGATTAGTTTTTGAAAAGATTCTTTTTAACGTGTGGTAGAATGATGATTAGTAAATATTTTCAAAAAAAAGATATATAGAAGAGAGGAGGGTGTAGGATTGTCTTTGAAAAACATATTTTTTTTGAAATGGATAGAATATAATAGGATAGATATGATAGGGAAGATAAGATAGTGGAGGATGACATGCATGACGACTCGAACTCTAGCATGATCACTTTTCTAGATATACTTTTGAGGATAGACTCAACCTTAGATGATATGCGTGAAAAAATCGATTTTATCTTTGGATTAGGTGAGTTTTGTTTGAAAAAGATGACCTAAAAGTGATCATGAATGATGATGCGAACATAGATCAAAATCCGGCAAATAAACCGACGAAACTGAACCGATTAGTTTACTGGGAAGCTTGCGCCACACGCATTAGCGCACGAAGCTTAAGTGCCACGCAAGCTGGCGCTCCAAGCGCACAAGGCTTGCGTGTGACACAAGCTTGGTGCTTTTGGTGCATTGGTTTTTGTAGACACATAATCGTGTCTCCCCATTTAAGGATCCAATGATGAAACATACCGCGGCATTAGTTGGCGCGACCCAACGGAGGAGCAATCTAAAGAACCATTCTAAAATGTGTTTCGAAATGATATTCTAAAGCCCAATTAATTGTTCATGATGATTAATTGTATTTCAAGCCCATAAAATGTTTTAAATCCATTTTAAAAGCCCAATTTAATATTTATTATTTTAATGGATATTTTTCATTAATATTTTATTATCTTTGATAAATAAATCAGATTTTTAATCCGTAAAATTCCATCTCCGGAATTTTAGGGATAAAAAAGTATCTTCGAAAGACGCGCAATGTAAAATGTTCGAATATTCCAGAATATGTGCCGGACGCGGGGGCTGCGCTCAGTGCGCCACGTGCGTCCAGCACATTGGCCATATCGCGTCAGGCGAGCCAATGAGCGCCTGACACGTAGATTTTGTGACTCACACAGCGTTCTGCGTCAGACGCAAGTCTTGTGTGAGACGCAACATACTTTTCTTTCTTTTCAAAACGCGTTTACACATGTGCATCTCTGATTGGGCTGGCTGCGTCAGGCACACCAATGTGCGCCTTACGCGTGGCACTGCGCCTGCCACGTAGGCTTGCGCCTAGCGTAGGGCTTGCGTGGAGCGCAAGTTTCCTTTTTCCTATAAATACCCGTATTTTCCCGAATTACGGACGGCTTTTCATTATTATTATTTTCACGCACACAAATTCTCTCTAATACTCCGAAATACACTTCGAATACTTCAAACACTCAAACACTCAAATATTTTCAATCAATCAATACTTTCACACTGCGTTCTTGGTGCCACGATTGCTCCGCCTAAAGATCGTTGCGCTCCTCAATCTAAGCCGCATAGGTATGATCCTGAGGGTCCTTGAATAAATTCTATTTTTATATTGAAGTTACTAACTATTTATTTCATGATGTAGATCTTTAATATAAAATCGCTCTACAGTACATTCTAAACCTCCTTTCTTTTTATTTATTTTTCATACATTATTATCATACTTGCCTGATCATTATATGCATGCCATATGATTGTCCTGTTTCAATGCTTTTATCACCCACATGTTATTTTGCTAATCAAAGACCTAAATAACTGTTCTAACATTAATCAGATTAATTTGGACAACCTGCTAGGTTCCTTGTAAATTGATTGCCTAATAACAATTCACTAAAATTAGTCTTTTTATGAGTTTCTTAAACCTACTTAGACTAAATATTTTTAGGGTGTTCAAAACATTATATGATTATTCTTTGGCATAAAATTTGTTATGAATCGATATTTAGTAGAGGCCAACTCTGGGCGAATGTGGTTCATTATGACTATATTCGTACCCTCACCCCCGAACTCAATCTTTGGTTCATTTTGACCACCTATGGAGTCAAGACGGGGAAATCTACATTGGATAATTTGTCCCTACGGTTTTCCCATATCCAATTAGGTTTATGATTCTTCCTAAAAAGAATTGTTGGCGACTTCTTTGAAAATAATTTTCAATAAAACCTATACAGTGGGGTAGTCAAATCTAATACGCACTCATACCGCGTAGGCGAAATAAAAACACGCCTACAATTTGGCGACTTCACTGAGGAGGATTTTAAAAAAATGAGTGGGTGAAACTTGCAAAATACGATTCATTCTTATTTTATGCCTTAGAATAATATATTGTTTTGCATATGCATGGCTATTGTTCAGCCACCATAAGGACAATCTACATTGCCTCATTAGCACATGTTCTATGTGTGAGGTCACCCCCGGGGGGTTTGCGCTTTGTCCTTCCAAAAAGCTTCCTGAGCGATAGTGTTCGATCTTAGTCATAAGCAAACCTACCCAACCATGGCATTGTTCTCTTGTTCCTGACTTGAGACTGGAGTGCGTCTTACACGTGGCCACCTCTTTAAGCAGGGGTACGAAGCGTGGGATCAATCTCTTAGTCATGGACCCTTTTCAGACTGAACCTAAACCTGACCAATAGTTTCAAACATAGAACTGGACTTTAGGCTGGAACTTTTGCATCCATGTTATATGACATTTGTCTGTGATTGCAATTCTTGCCTGCCATTATTCTGTCAAATTGTCATTATTATGCGTCGTTCCTAAAACCGCGTTTAAAAACCAGAAAAATTCATCAATCAGCCAATCCGTCGCCTAAATCCTCGAAAAACGTGTCGGGGAGTAGTGCGCCAAGCGCATTAAGTTGCGCCTGGCGCACCATTCCCACGCCAGACGCACGGCTGTGCGCCGCGCGGCACGAAGTCTGTGCATCGCACGCTTTTCGTCAATTTAGACGTCGTAATTGTCGATCCTATGTTCAGTCTTATGTTGGCTATCTGCATCCGCGTAATACATGGTCTAATTAGAGGTCTCACCTAATCAAACATTCAAAAATCAGTCTTTTCATGCAAGGTCGAGTCTGTCCTAAAAAGTGCATCTAAAATGGTCATTGTAGAGTTAGAGTCATCATGCATGTCTACCTCTTCCCACTTTCTCCCTGTTGTTCAACTTATCTTCCCTGTCAATCCTACCTTACCATATTCAATCAAATTTCAAAATCTTATATTTTTTCAAAATCAATCCTACACCATATTCTATTCTACCTTTTTCGAAAACATTTACTAATCATCATCATACTACAACATTTCAAAAAAAAATTCTTCAAAATTAATCCATCGTCTTTTCCTAACAAAAGATAAAACAAGAGGTTCCTTTCAAAAAACGAATTTCGAAAATTCTAAGCCCCGTCCAAACACCTTCATTCAATCCAATCCAATCCAATTAATCCAATCCATCTTGCATTCATTCTTGGCCCATATGCATTAGAGTCTATTTTGCATTCATATAGGGTCCATCTAATTCGAGTCCATACATTCATATTAGGCCCACTAGCATTAGAGTCCATCTTAGACCCATATATGTTTAGTTCATATCAAGTCCAATCCTAGTCTATTTCCATTGTCAAGCCCATATGCATCTCCAAGTCTAAGTCAAACCTATACGTCAATTCATATCCTAGGTCTAGTTTGCATCTCCATGTAGGCCCTAGTCAAGTCCAATTCCTTCAGAAGTTCATAATAACCCAAATTCCTCAATAGTCTAGCCTGCTTGCTCACTCGTAAGTTCAAGGTCTAGCATTCCTTAAGTCAATAGGCAATTGTTGTGTCTAGCCTGCTTGCTCACCCGTAAGTTCAAGGTCTAGCATTCCTTAAGTCCATAGGCAATTTTTGAGTCTAGCCTGCTTGCTCACCCGTAAGTTCAAGGTCTAGCATTCCTTAAGTCCATAGGCAATTTTTTAGTCTAGCCTGCTTAGTTTAATGTAAGTTTCGAAGTCTAGTTATCTAGCCTGCTTGCTCACCCGTAAGTTTAAAGTCTAGTTGCCTAGCCTGCTTGCCTTAAGTTAAGAGTTTGGTCTCTGTTATTGTCCAGCCTTCCTTAATGTCTAGCCTTCTTGCTCACCCGTAAGTTCAAGGTCTAGCATTCCATAAGTCCATAGGCAGTTTTAAAGTCTAGCTTGCTTGCTCACCCGTAAGTTCAAAGTCTAGGTGCCTCGTCTGCTTGCCTTAAGTTAAGAGTCTAGTCTTCCTTATTGTCCAACCTTCCTTAAAGTCTAGCCTGCTTGCTCACCCGTAAGTTCAAAATCTAGTCTCTCCTAAACTCAATCGTGGAGTCCAGTCTGCTTGCATAGTCCAGCCCAGTTCATGTCTGCATTTGCATATAGTTAAGCCCATGTATCCATCATGGTCAAGTCTATACTAGTCCAAAACCAATAACCATTTCCATTTCCATTCCAAAATCATTTTCCATTTTCATTTCCCATTTTCAATTTCGTTCTCATTTCTCATCTCCATTTCTCATTTCGAAAACATTATTTCTTAAAATTTACGAGGTCCATTCGATTTATGTTCAGTACGGATTGTGAGATTATAACTTGGGAACGTCCGAAAGAGAAGCAACAAGGTCGACCTACTCCCAGACTCGTCAAGCGCATCCTCACTTTTTCAGACGAATCCTCTGACTCTTCTGAAGCATCATCTAGGGGACACTAATGAACAACTCAGTGCCATTATGGGTCAACTCACACTGATGAACTCTCGTCTTGAGGAACAAGATAAAGAGATTAACGCACTGAGGGAGAAGCTAACTGAAGAAGACGAGCAAGGCGACACTCCACCACCATTCAAAACCAACACAGAATTGAGATTCAAAAAACTCGAGCAATTGATCCAATCAATTCCTGCGCTCGAGAGTCAAGCTCATGGCCATGACATCATTGATCCTGAACTAAGGGAAAAACTCCCTAAAAAGGTAACCTTGGGTGACCTCCCAAAATTCAAGGGGGTCGAAGACCTAGAGGACCACTTGAGAGCATTTTCCATCTCTATGGCTCTCAAAGGCATGAGCTAGGACCTGTTTGCTTATGTCTTTCCTTTAACCTTGGATGCACATCCATCCAAGTGGTTCAGATCACTGAATAAGGCCAAGCTGAATGACTGGGACTACATCAGAGAAGAGTTCCACAAACAATATGTATACAATACTCAGCTTCCCATTGGCCTTCGTTGTAACACCCCGACAATTCTCTCTTTTCTAAAATGCCTTTTTAATATAAAACATAGAGAATTATCAAAGTATTATCACCCGTGTGAAAACGTATCGGCTTATTCAGAATTTTGCAGCGGAAAACAATATAATAAACTTTATAAATAAAACTTACAACTACAAAGTCAACTCCAAAAGTCAAACCACAAAGTCAAACCACAAAGTCAAAGTCAAACTTAAAACCTAAACCAACTATAAAAAGTATAAACTCAAAGTATGATAATTAGACTACACAAGCTCTCCAATCCTGAACCCAATGATGCATCATCTTCAAACCTGTAGATGGACAATGCACTACTGATCCCTAGAGACTGCTCACCAAAATGGGTCATCACACGATCAATAAGGCATAGCCATGATCAACATACACAAACAAAAGCACGTAATCAGCAAAGCTGAGTACTACATACTAAATAAATAATCAATCCTAACATGATACTAATAAATATTAGGCAGGAATAAATAATAATATAATAACATTGCAGATAACTTTTACTGAACTAAACTTCACAACTAATATTTTAATTACTTTAAATGGAATAGTCAATGGACCGAGTTGTCTAACTAAACCACCCTTCCCTTTGGAAGACGAAATACGGGCGCGACTCCGTATTCCCATGACCTACGATATCGAGGAACTTTTTAAATAAAAATAGGACACTGTGATCAATCCGGCCCCAGAAAAAGCCATGGCCCGCTCACCATGTACCCCAACTCCTAATTTTCCAATACTTCAGACGTGCAATAGTCTAAAGCTATTGCTATCCAGTTTCACTTTACATGATTTACCAGTTATTACTTGTTATGACTCACAAGCAACACAAATAATAAAATCAACAAACAATCACATCTTTCTTTTTATCTTAGGATTAGATAAGTGATCACACAACTTAACAATCCAAGATTAATTTCAACTTTAATCCAATCTTTCTTATTTGTTGAACCTAGCCAACAACCAAATTACCTTTCATAGGTATAAAATATCAACTTACCAAATAAGGCCCTCGGTCCTTATAAAGCAATGAAATACTCAAAAGGGATCAATGATCAATCATGATCCAATACTAATAAATATATTAATTCCCCCATGTGAATTAATAAATTAAAAATAAAGTTCCCAACCAACATGCTTGCATCAATCTTCTATACAAACATGATATAAATCTCATAATATAATCTCGTAATCAACATGTTTACACAACAGCATAAATCATGCAAAATCCAACATAATAGATATCATATATGAACTCAACATAGTTCCTATGTAACACCCCGTCCTTCTACTACTAAGATACTAAACAAAATCTAATCAAGATATATTATAAAGACGTTAGCGGAAATAACGTCGGGACGGTTATGCTACTCTAAAACAATAATTAAAGATAATTCCTCAAACTAAAGTTTCATAGCTTAAAAAGGAAATTAATATCCGAGAAAACATCATAGTTCTAAAATAAAAGAAATATCCCAATTATATCATAACATCATTCCAAAACTACGAGACATGCAAGTCTCCAGTTAAAACTCAACTAAAAACTAAATGTCCTTGAAAGCTAGCCAAAAGTAGGACTGTATATGGTTTGCATAGAACTCATCTACCACAAAAACTATCAAAAGCTTCTTCTCACTACAAACCCTCACTCTGCTAGCCCAAGCAGTCACAAGCCTAGCAGTCATTTCCATCTGCAAGGATATATATTAAATAATTCCACAGTCAGTGGGGAGTAACTAGCAGTTCTCCCAGAACGAAAGCAATCAAAGCACAATTCAGAAATAGATTAATAAGAAAGGAATTCATACAATCATTATAACAATAACATGCATCTAAAAATTGTGAAGCTCACAGCTAATACAAGTGATCATCAACAATAAGTAAACAAGATATAGAGAGTGAATAAATTCTAGAATACATAAATAATAATCAAGAATACAACAAGTTATTGAGTCAGAAACCGAACGTCAGTGATTCACAAATCACTTCCTAAGGTTTGTCAGATCGCAATCTCCAGGTCAGTCTATGGGCTTACGTTCCCCACTGCCTGTGTCTAAGAATGGCCAAACTCCCGATGCAGGGTAGAACACGCAGAACTCCCTGACCTCTCGGACGACAACAATTAACCCAGGTGTACCCCTAGTTCGCAAACCAGGTGGTTGACATGTTCTTCACCGGGGACTACATCTATCCCACCGGATATTCTAATCTCAAAATACAATCATGCATATAATCCAAGTATCATTCATCTAAAATATTCATCAAAAGGGATGCCACCCGGCCTTATACCCACATTTCATCAAACAGTTCTTCATAATTCCTCAAAATAAATAACTTACAAACCTTCAACAAATGTCACCCACAATAAACACTTGAACATTTCTAAGCATCATCAATGATATAAAACTAATTTTTTTACAGCACCAACAATTCGTTCAAAATATATCACCAAATAACTCTAAATCTTATTCATTAAAAGAGTAGTAACAATTAATCATTTTCGTTCATAAATCAAACATAAACATATGGTTACCCAATGATACATACTGCATCCTACTGAAAATCAGCAACCCAGAATATAATAAATTATGAATTATTTCTGATTAACAACCTCTCAAATAATTTAAAAGAGTATCCTCAATTTCACAACAAAAACCCAATAATAATTATTAAACTATTAAGTTCGAGCAATAAAATCACATAAAAATTATCATACGACCCTAATAGGTTTACTGACATGGAACAATTTTTATTTATAATTTCCGGACTCCAAAAGTATTTTTAACAGTTAATATACAGATTACTCAATAAAGCCAAAATAATAACTAAAAAAAAAATAAAATCCCAAAAATTACCAACAATTTACATAACATGCATAAACTCACGGAAATACATAATATTCAAATAAATTAATTTTTCGGCCTGCAGGAATAATTTTTATAATTTATATACTGACAGAAATGAAATTGCAAAAACAGATATATCAATTAAATAAACCAGTACACAGTAGGAAAAAATTATTCTAAGGCATGTAATACATACTACGCATATAACATGATCTAAGAAAAATAATTTCAGCAATTTAAACACTCGTTTAATAATTATTATGCAAATAAGCCAAAAACGCACAAAACACCAATTAAATCAAATGAATACTAAAAATCATTTGAAAATTATTTTTTTGTACAGTATTCACACAGCATGCTTCAAGTATATTCATGTCAAATTTCGTCAATAATTTCATTCAAAAAGTATTTTAAATTATTCCTAGCGTAATAATCTAATACCGAATAATACCCTAATCGCTATGGTTCTAAGACAACTACTAGTTACCTGGATCGTCGGAGGCGAGCTGAATATTTCTAGAAAATCCCAATATAGGCGTGTACTCCTCTCCTTCTTCAATTCCCAAGCACCAAGTACAAGAAAGAAGCAAGTAGAACAAGTCACGAACAATTAACGAAGAGTAGAAATGAAAAGAAAAATTTGAGAGAATGAAGAAGATGATGGTGGCCGAAAATCTTGAAGTATGGCAGCAAAGGAGTTTTGAATTTTAATCAGAAATTGGGAGTGTTAAAGGTTGAAGTAAAGAGGTTTCATTAAGGAGGAATGATTAGGGGGTTATGGGAGTTACTAAACTACAAAAGGTCATCAAATAAAATAAAAAGAAATAAAAGAAGAGAATCTCTTCTTCTCCTTCCCCCTTGGCCGGCTGTCAAACCCAAGTCCACCAAAAAAAATATTTCGACCCAAGTCAACAAGGATCCATGTAACAAAAGCCCGCTACGCGATAAATCGATTTATTCCTAAATCGCGCCTAAACTTTGAAAATACTTAATAATGAAATTAATTATATTATAAATATAAATATAATAAACACATTAGCACGCCATAAAAATAAAAATAATAATTCGGCTCCCAAAATTATAAAATAAAAATCATTAATTTAGAGAAAATAATTGTTTTAGAGAAAATCTTCGCGAAAAACTTGGAGCAAAATTATTGGTTGTTACAATCTCCCCTCCTTAAAAGAGTTTCGTCCTCGAAACTTCAAAACAACCAAGAGACAAAAGAAAGTACTCTAGATAAAGAACATTAAGAAAACAAAAATAGATGGATTTTAGTTAAGAATTAAACAACTTTGCAGGTATAAAAATTTGATAACTCAAATAATATATATATTTTATTTTGGAAGACCAAAAGAGTTGTACAGTAAAGAAGCATGGTAACAACCATCATTTTATAAAATGTGAAAGAACCAAAGACAAGTATTAGAAAGTTTAAGGTAAAAACTTTTGCACAACAAACTATAGGAAATTTTGTAAAAGAAGCAGGAATATATATTTATGTAAAATTATAAAAGAATAAATCCGACCATACATAAATATTTTTAGAAAAGAAACCAAGAAGAAAAAGTTCGTAAATAGATAGCCAAACCAATTTAAATAGAGGTAACCACACGGGCTTATACTCCACTTAAAGAGATAAGAACACTTTAATAAAGAGTAGCTAGCTGCTTTATTAAAGTAACACTTACGAACACAAGTCATGACATATGTTATAAGAGCGTACGCCTCCTAAACATATATATGAAATTTAAAGTTCGCAAAAGAAATTGAAAACTTTAAAAATAAATTTCACAATGACGAAACACTAATAATAAATAGGCGTTAAAGTAATAAATTATTAACAACAATTATAAAATTTTCCAAGTCGACACAAACGTGCATGGAACCACCCATTGCAACCTAGTATCAACAAAACAATATTTGAAAGCCAACTTATCAAATCGACATTAGAGTTTACTGGAATCACCCAATATAAACTTAATATCAACTGAAAAAGGAAATTAAATCAAAACAGATAAAATGTGTCAACTTATCAAATTGACATACAAGTCACAGGAATCACCCATTATGACTCAATATCAACTCAAACAATTTTAAAATTTAGACTTATCAAATTGACATACAAGTCAAAGGAATCACCCATTATGACTTAATATCAACTCAAACAAGTTTAAAATTTAGACTGAGTATATAAATTTCGTTTTCAAAGAATATAAAACAGATCAGTCAAAATCAGATAATTAAATAAGAAGTAATGAAAACAACCAAAATTTTGCTATGAAATGAGAAAGCACTAAATATTTAAACAAGAAACAACAAATAGTAAACGAGATCCTTTCACGCATTTGAGTTTGAAGAATAATGCTAATAAGAAAAGTAAGTAAAGTAAAAGTTGTTGAATGCTAACCTTTAAAACAAAATAGTTTACATCTACTTTTCAATCTAACACCAAGACAACTCATTAAAGTACTTTTATTTTTCAAAGACTACAAAACTTATTACCATAATTAAAGGCTAAACAAGGATTAGCATGAAAAATAAAAATATTAAAAGGAAAATATTTATAGATATAGATGGTCAAAGACGGTAAGAGAAATTTGAAAAATATCTTGAAAGACAATTTCATAACCCCTTTCTTTTTCCAAACCATTATAAAACAATTGAAATTAAACGTTTTTCAAAAGAGTATGTCAAAATATTAACAATAACAAAATTTGAAAATCAGAAAATAACTCTAACATAAGTATAAAATTTATTAAGTTCAAAGATCTAAAATATAATTTGGAATATAAATTCAAACTAGAAAGTTTTGTAAATAATAAAACAGATACGTAGTACTCACATAAAAAAAACAATACTTAATTGAAAAAGGAACATAAAGTATATACTGTCTCACATAATAACATATACTATCAAGCAACTAGCAAATAAAATAAATGCAATGCAACACACAAGACTATATTAAAATAAAATTAAAGCTTATTTTTAAATTGCAAAACACAAAACAAATAAAACACACAACTAAACCGAGAAGGCTATAAATTACTTCGCTTTCGCTGCGCACTCTGATAAAAGAGAAAATAAATTACAAGTCAGAGGCCCTGCAAATAAGATTAACAAACTTGGTAGACTAATTCCACCAATAATACAAGTAACTATACATATAACATATGCTCCATAAGCATGAGAGCACACCACATTCCCATAAGGCTTCCCTTTACTTACTCTACCCATAACACTCTCATTATAGTGAAACTACTAAACTTAATTCTAAACAAATTTTATCTCCTAGGGCTAACTAATAATTCAAAAGAATCATTAGCAACTCTTTTTCAGAGTTTAGGAGCGTTTTGCTCTGATACCAACTGTAACACCCCGTCCTTCTACTACTAAGATACCAAACAAAATCTAATCAAGATATACTATAAAGACGTTAGCGGAAATAACGTCGGGACAGTTATGCTACTCTAAAACAATAATTAAAGATAATTCCTCAAACCAAAGTTTCATAGCTTAAAAAGGAAATTAATATCCGAGAAAACATCATAGTTCTAAAATAAAAGAAATATCCCAATTATATCATAACATTATTCCAAAACTACGAGACATGCAAGTCTCCCGTTAAAACTCAACTAAAAACTAAATGTCCTTGAAAGCTAGCCAAAAGTAGGACTGTCTATGGTCTGCATAGAACTCATCTACCACAAAAACTATCAAAAGCTTCTTCTCACTACAAACCCTCACTCTGCAAGCCCAAGCAGTCACAAGCCTAGCAGTCATTTCCATCTACTGGGATATATATTAAATAATTCCACAGTCAGTGGGGAGTAACTAGCAGTTCTCCCAGAACGAAAGCAATCAAAGCACAATTCAGAAATAGATTAATAAGAAAGGAATTCATACAATCATTATAACAATAACATGCATCTAAAAACTGTGAAGCTCACAGCTAATACAAGTGATCATCAACAATAAGTAAACAAGATATAGAGAGTGAATAAATTCTAGAATACATAAATAATAATCAAGAATACAACAAGTTATTGAGTCAGAAACCGAACGCCAGTGATTCGCAAATCACTTCCTAAGGTTTGTCAGATCGCAATCTCCAGGTCAGTCTATGGGCTTACGTTCCCCACTGCCTGTGTCTAAGAATGGCCAAACTCCTGATGCAGGGTAGAACACGCAGAACTCCCTGACCTCTCGGACGACAACAATTAACCCAGGTGTACACCTAGTTCGCAAACCAGGTGGTTGACATGTTCTTCACCGGGGACTACATCTATCCCACCGGATATTCTTATCTCAAAATACAATCACGCATATAATCCAAGTATCATTCATCTAAAATATTCATCAAAAGGGATGCCACCCGGCCTTATACCCACATTTCATCAAACAGTTCTTCATAATTCCTCAAAATAAATAACTTACAAACCTTCAACAAATGTCACCCACAATAAACACTTGAACATTTCTAAGCATCATCAATGATATAAAACTAATTTTTTTACAGCACCAACAATTCGTTCCAAATATATCACCAAATAACTCTAAAACTTATTCATTAAAAGAGTAGTAACAATTAATCATTTTCGTTCATAAATCAAACATAAACATATGGTTACCCAATGATACATACTGCATCCTACTGAAAATCAGCAACCCAGAATATAATAAATTATGAATTATTTCTGATTAACAACCTCTCAAATAATTTAAAAGAGTATCCTCAATTTCACAACAAAAACCCAATAATAATTATTAAACTATTAAGTTCGAGCAATAAAATCACATAAAAATTATCATACGACCCTAATAGCTCTACTGACATGGAACAATTTTTATTTATAATTTCCGGACTCCAAAAGTATTTTTAACAGTTAATATACAGATTACTCAATAAAGCCAAAATAATAACTAAAAAAAAATAAAAGCCCAAAAATTACCAACAATTTACATAACATGCATAAACTCACAGAAATACATAATATTCAAAGAAATTAATTTTTCGGCCAGCAGGAATAATTTTTATAATTTATATACTGACAGAAATGAAATTGAAAAAAACAGATATATCAATTAAAGAAACCAGTACACAGTAGTAAAAAATTATTCTAAGGCATGTAATACATACTACGCATATAACATGATCTAAGAAAAATAATTTCAGCAATTTAAACACTCGTTTAATAATTATTATGCAAATAAGCCAAAAACGCACAAAACACCAATTAAATCAAATGAATACTAAAAATCATACGAAAATTATTTTTTTGTACAGTATTCACACAGCATGCTTCAAGTATATTCATGTCAAATTTCGTCAATAATTTCATTCAAAAAGTATTTTAAATTATTCCTAGCGTAATAATCTAATACCGAATAATACCCTAATCGCTATGGTTCTAAGACAACTACTAGTTACCTGGATCGTCGGAGGCGAGCTGAATATTTCTAGAAAATCCCAATATAGGCGTGTACTCCTCTCCTTCTTCAATTCCCAAGCACCAAGTACAAGAAAGAAGCAAGTAGAACAAGTCACGAACAATTAACGAAGAGTAGAAATGAAAAGAAAAATTTGAGAGAATGAAGAAGATGATGGTGGCCGAAAATCTTGAAGTATGGCAGCAAAGGAGTTCTGAATTTTAATCAGAAATTGGGAGTGTTAAAGGTTGAAGTAAAGAGGTTTCATTAAGGAGGAATGATTAGGGGGTTATGGGAGTTACAAAACTACAAAAGGTCATCAAATAAAATAAAAAGAAATAAAAGAAGAGAATCTCTTCTTCTCCTTCCCCCTTGGCCGGCTGTCAAGCCCAAGTCCACCAAAAAAAATATTTCGACCCAAGTCAACAAGGATCCATGTAACAAAAGCCCGCTACGCGATAAATCGATTTATTCCTAAATCGCGCCTAAACTTTGAAAATACTTAATAATGAAATTAATTATATTATAAATATAAATATAATAAACACATTAGCACGCCATAAAAATAAAAATAATAATTCGGCTCCCAAAATTATAAAATAAAAATCATTAATTTAGAGAAAATAATTGTTTTAGAGAAAATCTTCGCGAAAAACTTGGAGCAAAATTATTGGTTGTTACAATCTCCCCTCCTTAAAAGAGTTTCGTCCTCGAAACTTCAAAACAACCAAGAGACAAAAGAAAGTACTCTAGATAAAGAACGTTAAGAAAACAAAAATAGATGGATTTTAGTTAAGAATTAAACAACTTTGCAGGTATAAAAATTTGATAACTCAAATAATATATATATTTTATTTTGGAAGACCAAAAGAGTTGTACAGTAAAGAAGCATGGTAACAACCATCATTTTATAAAATGTGAAAGAACCAAAGACAAGTATTAGAAAGTTTAAGGTAAAAACTTTTGCACAACAAACTATAGGAAATTTTGTAAAAGAAGCAGGAATAAATATTTATGTAAAATTATAAAAGAATAAATCCGACCATACATAAATATTTTTAGAAAAGAAACCAAGAAGAAAAAGTTCGTAAATAGATAGCCAAACCAATTTAAATAGAGGTAACCACACGGGCTTATACTCCACTTAAAGAAATAAGAACACTTTAATAAAGAGTAGCTAGCTGCTTTATTAAAGTAACACTTACGAACACAAGTCATGACATATGTTATAAGAGCGTACGCCTCCTAAACATATATATGAAATTTAAAGTTCGCAAAAGAAATTGAAAACTTTAAAAATAAATTTCACAATGACGAAACACTGATAATAAATAGGCGTTAAAGTAATAAATTATTAACAACAATTATAAAATTTTCCAAGTCGACACAAACGTGCATGGAACCACCCATTGCAACCTAGTATCAACAAAACAATATTTGAAAGCCAACTTATCAAATCGACATTAGAGTTTACTGGAATCACCCAATATAAACTTAATATCAACTGAAAAAGGAAATTAAATCAAAACATATAAAATGTGTCAACTTATCAAATTGACATACAAGTCACAGGAATCACCCATTATGACTCAATATCAACTCAAACAAGTTTAAAATTTAGACTTATCAAATTGACATACAAGTCAAAGGAATCACCCATTATGACTTAATATCAACTCAAACAAGTTTAAAATTTAGACTGAGTATATAAATTTCGTTTTCAAAGAATATAAAACAGATCAGTCAAAATCAGAGAATTAAATAAGAAGTAATGAAAACAACCAAAATTTTGCTATGAAATGAGAAAGCACTAAATATTTAAACAAGAAACAACAAATAGTAAACGAGATCCTTTCACGCATTTGAGTTTGAAGAATAATGCTAATAAGAAAAGTAAGTAAAGTAAAAGTTGTTGAATGCTAACCTTTAAAACAAAATAGTTTACATCTACTTTTCAATCTAACACCAAGACAACTCATTAAAGTACTTTTATTTTCAAAGACTACAAAACTTATTACCATAATTAAAGGCTAAACAAGGATTAGCATGAAAAATAAAAATATTAAAAGGAAAATATTTATAAATATAGATGGTCAAAGACGGTAAGAGAAATTTGAAAAATATCTTGAAAGACAATTTCATAACCCCTTTCTTTTTCCAAACCATTATAAAACAATTGAAATTAAACGTTTTTCAAAAGAGTATGTCAAAATATTAACAATAACAAAATTTGAAAATCAGAAAATAACTCTAACATAAGTATAAAATTTATTAAGTTCAAAGATCTAAAATATAATTTGGAATATAAATTCAAACTAGAAAGTTTTGTAAATAATAAAACAGATACGTAGTACTCACATAAAAAAAAAACAATACTTAATTGAAAAAGGAACATAAAGTATATACTGTCTCACATAATAACATATACTATCAAGCAACTAGCAAATAAAATAAATGCAATGCAACACACAAGACTATATTAAAATAAAATTAAAGCTTATTTTTAAATTGCAAAACACAAAACAAATAAAACACACAACTAAACCGAGAAGGCAATAAATTACTTCGCTTTCGCTGCGCACTCTGATAAAAGAGAAAATAAATTACAAGTCAGAGGCCCTGCAAATAAGATTAACAAACTTGGTAGACTAATTCCACCAATAATACAAGTAACTATACATATAACATATGCTCCATAAGCATGAGAGCACATCACATTCCCATAAGGCTTCCCTTTACTTACTCTACCCATAACACTCTCATTATAGTGAAACTACTAAACTTAATTCTAAACAAATTTTATCTCCTAGGGCTAACTAATAATTCAAAAGAATCATTAGCAACTCTTTTTCAGAGTTTAGGAGCGTTTTGCTCTGATACCAACTGTAACACCCCGTCCTTCTACTACTAAGATACTAAACAAAATCTAATCAAGATATACTATAAAGACGTTAGCGGAAATAACGTCGGGACGGTTATGCTACTCTAAAACAATAATTAAAGATAATTCCTCAAACCAAAGTTTCATAGCTTAAAAAGGAAATTAATATCCGAGAAAACATCATAGTTCTAAAATAAAAGAAATATCCCAATTATATCATAACATCATTCCAAAACTACGAGACATGCAAGTCTCCCGTTAAAACTCAACTAAAAACTAAATGTCCTTGAAAGCTAGCCAAAAGTAGGACTGTCTATGGTCTGCATAGAACTCATCTACCACAAAAACTATCAAAAGCTTCTTCTCGCTACAAACCCTCACTCTGCTAGCCCAAGCAGTCACAAGCCTATCAGTCATTTCCATCTGCAAGGATATATATTAAATAATTCCACAGTCAGTGGGGAGTAACTAGCAGTTCTCCCAGAACGAAAGCAATCAAAGCACAATTCAGAAATAGATTAATAAGAAAGGAATTCATACAATCATTATAACAATAACATGCATCTAAAAACTGTGAAGCTCATAGCTAATGCAAGTGATCATCAACAATAAGTAAACAAGATATAGAGAGTGAATAAATTCAAGAATACATAAATAATAATCAAGAATACAACAAGTTATTGAGTCAGAAACCGAACGCCAGTGATTCGCAAATCACTTCCTAAGGTTTGTCAGATCGCAATCTCCAGGTCAGTCTATGGGCTTACGTTCCCCACTGCCTGTGTCTAAGAATGGCCAAACTCCCGATGCAGGGTAGAACACGCAGAACTCCCTGACCTCTCGGACGACAACAATTAACCCAGGTGTACCCCTAGTTCGCAAACCAGGTGGTTGACATGTTCTTCACCGGGGACTACATCTATCCCACCGGATATTCTTATCTCAAAATACAATCATGCATATAATCCAAGTATCATTCATCTAAAATATTCATCAAAAGGGATGCCACCCGGCCTTATACCCACATTTCATCAAACAGTTCTTCATAATTCCTCAAAATAAATAACTTACAAACCTTCAACAAATGTCACCCACAATAAACACTTGAACATTTCTAAGCATCATCAATGATATAAAACTTATTCATTAAAAGAGTAGTAACAATTAATCATTTTCGTTCATAAATCAAACATAAACATATGGTTACCCAATGATACATACTGCATCCTACTGAAAATCAGCAACCCAGAATATAATAAATTATGAATTATTTCTGATTAACAACCTCTCAAATAATTTAAAAGAGTATCCTCAATTTCACAACAAAAACCCAATAATAATTATTAAACTATTAAGTTCGAGCAATAAAATCACATAAAAATTATCATACGACCCTAATAGCTCTACTGACATGGAAAAAGTTTTATTTATAATTTCCGGACTCCAAAAGTATTTTTAACAGTTAATATACAGATTACTCAATAAAGACAAAATAATAACTAAAAATAACAATAAAAGCCCAAAAATTACCAAAAATTTACATAACATGCATAAACTCACTAAAATACATAATATTCAAAGAAATTAATTTTTCGACCTCCAGAAATAATTTTTATAGTTTATATACTGACAGAAACGAAATTGCAAAAACAGATATATCAATTAAATAAACCAGTACAAAGTAGGAAAAATTATGCTAAGGCATGGAATACATACTACGCATATAACATGATCTAAGAAAAATAATTTCAGCAATTTTAACACTCGTTTAATAATTATTATGCAAATAAGCCAAAAATGCACAAAACACCAATTAAATCAAATGAATACTAAAAATCATACGAAAATTATTTTTTTTGTACAGTATTCACACAGAATGCTTCAAGTATATTCATGTCAAATTTCGTCAATAATTTCATTCAAAAAGTATTTTAAATTATTCCTAGCGTAATAATCTAATACCAAATAATACCCTAATCGCTATGGTTCTAAGACAACTACTAGTTACCTGGATCGTCGGAGGCGAGCTGAATATTTCTGGAAAATCCCAATATAGGCGTGTACTCCTCTCCTTCTTCAATTCCCAAGCACCAAGTACAAGAAAGAAGCAAGTAGAACAAGTCACGAACAATTAACGAAGAGTAGAAATGAAAAGAAAAATTTGAGAGAATGAAGAAGATGATGGTGGCCGAAAATCTTGAAGTATGGCAGCAAAGGAGTTCTAAATTTTAATCAGAAATTGGGAGTGTTAAAGGTTGAAGTAAAAAGGTTTCATTAAGGAGGAATGATTAGGGGGTTATGGGAGTTACAAAGCTACAAAAGGTCATCAAATAAAATAAAAAGAAATGAAAGAAGAGAAGCTCTTCTTCTCCTTCCCCCTTGGCCGGCTGTCAAGCCCAAGTCCACCAAAAAAAATATTTGACCCAAGTCAACAAGGATCCATGTAACAAAAGCCCGCTACGCGATAAATCGATTTATTCCTAAATCGCGCCTAAACTTTGAAAATACTTAATAATGAAATTAATTATATTATAAATATAAATATAATAAACACATTAGCACGCCATAAAAATAAAAATAATAATTCGGCTCCTAAAATTATAAAATAAAAATCATTAATTTAGAGAAAATAATTGTTTTAGAGAAAATCTTCGCGAAAAACTTGGAGCAAAATTATGGGTTGTTACATCCTATACATGATACTCCATAATTCTCCTTCTTAAAATCATGATACTACATCAATCAACACATAGGTATGTACGTACCTTGTGTAGACAAACTGATAGGCCACTTTAACAGACTTAAAAGTCACCTAGAGAGAATTCTCCGCCTAAAATAACCAATATAAATTCATAATTAATCCTTCATGAATTTACAGCAATAATAAAATACTTTAAATCCCTCTAAAACATGTTTAAAACCTTTTCCAATAATAAAACTTGATTACTTAACCTCCTAGCACAATACCCACTACACTAGTGGTTAAAATTCATCATAAAACACCTTAAAAATTCTTCCTTTAAATTTCCAGCAATATAACATGAATTAAAACTTCCTTAAAACATATTCAAACATGCTTAGAAACATAAAGGCAATAACTTTCATAACTTAGACTTCCTCCGTTCCATAATAAGTGAAACATAGGGATTGGGCACAAGATTTAATAAACATCACTTTCAAAAGCCAAAAAGTCATAAAATACCCTTTTTCATTATCAAAAGGATGAGAGAGAAAAGCAAACCATATAAGTTTGTGATGGGTACTCATTGTCATTTTGTCACTTTCTTTTTTCCATTTAAGGTATGTTTCACTTATTTTGAAACGTTCTAAAATAGTAAGTGTTTCACTTATTATGGAACAGAGGAAGTAATAAACTACTAGGTTTTTCTAACTTTCAAAACCCTAAAAATTCATGCTTTGATAATTAAAATCTAGTTTAAACTCAAATATGCAAATCTGATTTTTATTTCATCAATACATAAATTATTTAACTTAAATTCAATATTAAATCATTAAACTATAACTTTTAAACATAAACTAATTAAAACAAAACCTAAAAATACAATCTTTGAACCAAACTTGAGGAGGAAGAAAAGAATCAAACCAAAATAAGGAAGCAAAGAACGACAACCGGCGGCAGCCAGGAGGCGGCAGTGGCGGCGCACGGTGGTCGGCCGACGAGGCAGCAGTGGCCGACGACGAGAGGTGATCGGCGGTGGCCCGAACCGAAGAAAAAAAAAAGAGAAAATAAGAAGGCCGAAAGATTAGGAGAAGTAGGAGAGAGAAAATAATTGTGTGGGGGAAAATTTTGGGGTTTATGGGGGTTTATATAGATTCCCTTTGTGGGCTTAGGAAAAGGTAATTGGGCTCAAACTAGAAATTCATTTCCAAGCCTAAGAGTGTTTGGGTTCCTCAAACCCATTAAGGAGTCCTTTTCCAAATCAAAAAAGCATTTTAAACATTTCAAATATTTTTCAAAGCATGACTTAATAAAATATTTGACTTCCATAAATCATTAAAATAATTCCTTTGACTTTCAAATACTCAACCTTTGAAGAAATAAATTATCTAAATACTAAAATATACTTAAATATAAATAACTATATATTAAAATATATTGATAAAATTCATAAATTTACGGGGGATTACAGTCTACCCCTCTTAAAAGAAGTTTCGTCCCGAAACTTGACACGAAAACTCACACATTTTCAAAAGTTTTTAACTCCACTCTCATTTGAGAAATACTTGTGCCACTCATGTGCACACTTTTACCAACTTAAAATCACTTGTGTTACTCATGAACACATTTTCTTATGCGGAGAATCTATTTATTTTGCACCAACATGTGCAAATCGCCAAAATAGCATAAAAATATCATAAAAATCGCCAAAGTGAAGAAATTCTATCGCATTCTACCCCCCTTATAGAAAACGAGTTACGCCCTCGTAACTCACCTCAGGGAATAAATCCGGATACTTCTTCTTTATTTCATCTTCAGCTTCCCACGTTGCCTCTTCAGACTCATGGTTCGACCAAAGCACTTTCACAACATTGACATCCTTATTGCGTGTACTACGCACCTTCTTATCAAGAATTTTCACAGGCCATTCCTCATATGTGAGGCTACTATCGATTTGGATTCTCTCAGGCTCCAAAACATGACGCTCATCAGGTATATAACACTTGAGTTGGGAAATATGAAACACATCGTGCATCTTCTCGAACTCCATTGGCAATTCTTTGCAGAATCTCATATGGACCTACATATTTGGCACTTAATTTGCCCTTTTTCCCAAATCTCATCACGCCCTTAGTTGGTGATACTTTCAGAAATACTTTCTCACCTACTGCAAACTCATCTTCTCTTTGCTTTAAAATGGCATAACTCTTTTGCCTATCTTGAGCAGCCTGAATTCTATCCTGAATCAACTTGACATTCTTAACAGTCTCCTCAATAAATTATGTCCCCAATACTATATTCTCACTAAAATCATTCCAGCAAATGGGACTTCTACACTTCCTTCCATATAGTGCCTCAAAAGAAGTCATCTTAATGCTCGCATGATAACTATTGTTATACTACCTCAAAGGATTGAACTTACCCCATTGGTCTCTTATGATCTATCTTCACTTTCTGACAAGCTAGACATTTTGACACGAATTTAGCGACCTCGCGCTTCATATTTGGCCACCAATAGATCTGCTTAAGGTCTTTATACAGCTTGTCACCCTCAGGGTGCACAGAATACGGCGTATTATGCCCCTCATCCATAAGACGTCTTTTAAGCTCATCACATTTTTGTGGTACACACCACCTTCCCTTGAACCTCAGGCTACCATCACCATGGATCTCTTCCTTACCTTACTTGATCTTCTCCTTAATCTTATCTAGGTACTTGTCTCCAACTTGACCCTCTTTGATCTCATCGAAAACTGACAACCCCAATGACAATGCACTCAATCTTGCCTCGATATCCCCAGGATTTTAAATTTCTAGGCTAAGCCTTTGCATATCTCGACATAATTCCTCAGGAACTACCAAGTCATACATGCTATGGCTCAACTTTCTACTCAACGCATCAGCAACTACATTTGATTTCCCCTCATGATATTGGATGTCTAGATCATAATACTTAATCAACTCTAGCCATCTTCTCTGCCTCATATTGAGGTCTTTCTGGGTGAAAATGTACTTTTAACTCTTATGGTCAGTAAAGATCTTACAGGTTGCCCCATAAAGGTAATGTCTCCAAATCTTTAAGGCGAACACAATCGCAGCTAACTCTAGATCATGGGTAGGGTAATTAGCCTCGTAAGGTTTCAACTGACGCGACGCATACGCGATTACCTTTCCATTCTGCTGCAACACACATCCCAAACCATTCTTGGAAACATCACTATACACCTCAAATCCCTCATTCCCATCAGGCAGGGTCAAAACAGGTGCGGAGGTCAAACACTCCTTTAAAATCTGAAAAGCTTCCTCACACTTTTCACTCCACTCAAACTTTGACTCCTTCTTCATCAAATTGATCATTAGCCTCGCTATCTTCGAGAAATCTCTCACAAATCTCTTATAATAGCCAGCTAGACCTAGGAAACTTCGGATATCAGACACATTCTTTGGAATAGGCCACTCACTCACAGCTTGAATCTTAGCAGGATCTACAGAGACTCCTTCCTTAGACACATAGTGACCCAAAAATGCTACTTTCTCCAAACGAAACTAAGTCTATGGTGAACTCAACAGTTCTAACAGGCGACATACCCAAAATCTCACTCGGAAACACATCCATAAACCCATTCACGATTGGAACATCCTCGATCTTCACTCCATCCTCTTTACTCACATCTTGCACACTACAGAAAACTAGATCACACCCCTTCTTCATCAACTTCTTCACTTGCATCGCAGTAATAACCTTAAAGTTCTTGGACTTCCCAAAACGTCTATATGAGGTCAACTTCCCCAAAGGGTTTCTTAAAACTACTTTTTGAACTTCACAGTCTATCTTGGCGTTGCATAAACTTAGCCAATCCATCCCCAGAATTACATCTAGGTCTCCCATATTAAACTCTATCAAATCAGAAGGAAAAACACAGTCTCCTATCTTCAGAGGCAAATCTTTAAACGGTTTGGTACACCTTATGGTCTCACCAGTAGGTATACTAATAGGTAAATCAATTACCTCAAAATCTACCAACCCCAGACTCTTAATTACAGACGACGAAACAAACGAATAAGTCGCTCCAGAATCAAATAACGCTTTAACGAGAACGGAGTTAATAGAAAAAGTACCAGAAACTACATCGACAATAATGACAGGTCACTAGATCCCCTTTACGTCTCTACCAGGGTGGTTCTTTTTACACTTCTTACAGTTGTAACTTCTCTCAGACTGGCCCTTACGATTAAAGCCTTGACCATTCCTTTCTTGGAAATTCCCATTCCCGTTTCTATTCTTCAAAAAGTTCTTCTGATTTCCTCTAGCTTTAAAATCCTTTCTTTTCTCACCCACTACAACATTCTTCTTATCACGCCTCAATTGAAGACCATAAATATGGGCGGCTCTTCCACAAACAACATCTAGGGATGTAAAAGTTTCACCACCTAACCCCAATTGGATTTCCTCAATCAAACCTTGCTCAAACCTTTCAGCTTTAGCTCTTCAGTGACTACTACCTCGGGTGCAAATCTAGACAATGCTATGAACTTGCTATAATACTCAGAAGTGGTCATACTCCCCATCCTAAGGTTTATGTACTCCTGAGCCTTTTGCTTCCTCATAAAAGAAGGGTAAAATTTTCCTCTTAAAGCAATAAAGGAATCCCAATTAAACCCTTCCACAACACTAAGTCTATTTCCATTTTCTTTCCACCATAAGTCAGCCTCATCTTTCAAATACAATATAGCTTGACCTACTTTACAGCTCCAAAAATCTTTTCAAACTCCCTAATCCAACTTTCTAAGAAGGTTGGGTCAGCTTGCCCCTTAAAGTACGGTGGCTTAATCTTAGCTAGTCTTTCAAACATGTTCCCAACAGGATCGGGACGCTCAGCTCTCTCTTGAGTTAATTCTCCGCCAATAGGGGAATAACAGAAGCTAAATCGTTATCGTTGTTAGCCATTTTACTGCGCTGTAGACACCAAATTTTGAACCCCTTTTTCAGATAAATAAAATAACGAAAACCGTCATGCATCGTGGAGCAAGTGCCCCGTCAAAATACATGTTTCGCCCCGGAGCGCGGGTTTTATTTCGTCGTACGGTTTTTCGTTTTTGCGGTTTCGGTTTAGAAATATATTTTTCGTGAGTCGTAGCCGATAACTACAACCACCGTATTAATAAAATGATTCGTAGTATAATCATGCTCGTCTTTATTAATTTGACGAATTTTCGTTAATTGTCTTAAGGAAAAATGAAAAAAACGAGTCGCGATTAGGCGTCGGGATTTTAGTCGTATCCCAAAACCGACATTAATCAGTTTTATTGATGGTCAAGTCATTGTTCATTGGATAAGGAATAAGAATATATTCTTTATCCACTAAACACATCCTTTATCCATTAGTTAGAGAATAAGAATCATGAAAAGATGTGAGAATAAGAATCAAATCCCATGTGTAAGAGGGGGAAATCCGAATTCTTTCCGGAAGAATCAAGTGTGCGCCAAGCACACAATCATGCGCTAGACGCATGTTTGTGCACCTAGCGCACAAGCATGCTCTGCGCCAGACGCAGAGCCTTGCGCCTACCGCAAGGTGTTGTGCCTAGCGCAGCTTCCTGTGCTAGGCGCAGCATCCTGATCAGTTTCGTTTTGCACGATTTTCAATGTAATTTTTTTTACGTATTAGGATGTTTTAGGAAGAATATTTTCTGAAAATCTGATCTTGCCTCATTAATGAGCAAATCTAAAAAGAATAAGAATATTTGTGTTTCCAAAGAGATTTGATGATGTCATTAGGGTGAGGTCATTAGAGTGATGTCATTAAGGTGATTAAGGATGAAGAAAATCAGATTTTTTGGATGAAAAATCTGATTTTCTCCCTCTTTGAAACCCTAGTTCACATTCCTCATTTCTCTATAAATACCCTCCCCTTTTCACTTCAAAACCAACTTGAAAAAAACACAATTCAACTTCACTCTCATCTTCTCTACTACTCTTCTCCTCCATAATCTTTCCATCTAAGCAAAAGTCTTAATAAGTAAGTAAAAGAAGTTCATCAAAAGGAAAAAAAACACAAAAAAAAGAGTTTAAGTTAGTAATTAAGTGGATTTAGAAACTCACTTAGAAATTAAGAAAATCACAAAAAAGGTAGAAAAATTTGCAAAAAGGAAGTGCATCATTGAGCTAGCAAGGTAAAGTTGAAGTTCTTGTTATTTTGATTATCTTCTTAATCATCTACTAACTTTCTCCTTGTTTTCCTCTTATCATTTTTTTAATTTTTGGAGTGATTTGGGTATGTTGAAGTTCTACTAGGTTCCCAACCTTAAATCACCCCACCGAGAATAGTCACCTCTAATGGGGTGACTCTTAGGAAATAATGTGATTATGTGATTTTCCTTAATCAAGTTGTTATTCATCACCAAAAATGATTTCATAAAAAAAATTCAAGAAAAGTTGTGTATAAACATCTCCATAAAAAGAAAATGTGATGTTGTAATTATAGTCAGTTTTACTTTCCTATTATATTTCATTTTTTCGTCTTCATTAACTAATTAGTTCGTGGGATTTAATATTTTTCCTATGAATTTAAAGATGTTTATAGCAACTGGGTTTTGGAATTTCAAAAAAATGAATTTCTTGGAAATAATTAAAAATCATACAACTTTGTTGTACAAAACTGATTTTGTCCAGTACCACTTAAGCTTGTTCTGTCAATAAAGTTTAAAATAAAATTATTTAGATAAAACTAAAAGCACCAAGTTTGAATAAAACATCAGTAACTTTTCAAAAATGTAAAAATCATGTTCATATGAATTTTATACAATTTTTCATCATTTTTACAAAACCATTCATGTAAATCACTAAATTCCAGAAAATTGATTTTCCTTTCAGTTAAGGAAATAAATACAAAAGGGTCTTAAAGTGTCCACTTCAAGTGAAAATTTCCAGTCTAGTTCTTCAAAGTGTCTAAAATTTTCATACCAAAATTTACTTCAAAATAAGTTCAATAAGTTGGATCGCAAAGAATAATTTCAATAATGGTCCTGTTTTGACCAGTTTTGATATAAAATTCACCATAATTCAAGTTATTACCAAAAAACTTGTGAAATTTACACACAATATAAAAAACTAACTGATCTATCCATAAATGTATCAAATTCTCTTTTTGATGCTTTATATAGAAAGTTATGATTTTTGTAAGTTAGTGCAAGAACAAAAGTGTAATCTGGAAAATGAAATAAAGTGATTAACTCAACTTTCAAAAAAAAAATATTTTCTTCATACGAAAATGTGAATAAAAAAATCATGAAATTTTAAGTTTCTCTTAAAATGACTCATTTCATCACGTAAATAAAAATCAATAAAAATTGTCATAAAAAAATCAAAATCAAAGAAGTTAATTAATCTTTAACTTTCACAAATTCACAAATAAACATGAATTCCAAAGCTCATTCAAGGAGGTGAAGATCAAGGAGCATCATGGTGAAGACCAAGATTGAAGATTTGCATAGATCATAGATTTTGTACATATTGTTGTAATAATAGTGATTCTTTGTAAATAGTTATTGCATCACTCAATTAATAAAAAAAACATGGAGATGTTTATGCATAATTTTCATAAATAATTCCACAACTCTTTTTAATAAAATGAGCAACCAATGTTACAAATGTTGCATGTTGGGCCCAGTATATCATAGTACATGAATCAAATGACCCAATCTCAATTAAAAGGAAAAATTGCAAATCTAACTAAGTTAAATTGTATGATGATCCATCTTACATTTTAAAAATGTGTTCTCCATATTCAAATGGATTAATCATATAATTTGACATAATTAGATTGGTAATTATGATCTCCGAATTGATTTTAGGCCGTTTCACGTGTCTCGCTTTAAATGGCCAAATTCCAATTAGCCAAACACAAATCTCCAAATTTAATCTCAAATTGATCATTTCTCTCCAAATGACTTTATAATCTTCAATAAAGATTATTTCTCAAAAGCCTTCAATTAGGAAGCAAACCTTCTAAGACCTCTCGAAAATCATAAATGTGATCACTATTAAGGTGGTTATTCCAATCCTCGATTAATCGCTAATTAGAGCGGTTAACTCAAACTTCTTTTAATCACTAATTAGGGTGATTATCTCCAATCATTATTTAATCACTAATTAGAGTGATTATCTTAAACCCTAATAATCGTTAATTAGGACGATTATTCTTCTCATTTAATCACTAATTAGAGTGATTATCTTAAACCCTAATAATCGTTAATTAGGACGATTATTCTTCACATTTAATCACTAATTAGAGTGATTATCTTAAACCTTAATGATCGTTAATTAGGACGATTATTTTCCTCATTAAATCACTAATTAGAGTGATTATCTTAAACCTTGAATAATCATTAATTAGGGTGATGACTTCCTAACCTTCACATTTAATCACTAAATAAAGTGATTATCATAATCTCATTTCAATCACTAATTGGAGTGATTACCTAATTTTAAATAGATTTGTTTGATTCTAAAGGAGAGTTATTCATAATCTATTCTCTCCTCTTCTTTCCCCAGTGGAATTGGCCATTTAGGGTGAGACATAAGCTCGAACTACGACGGTTTTGATCCATGAGTGGATTCCAATCCCGCAATGATTGGTACGTAGTGCAACTTGAGTGCTATAACCTACCATGTACAAATGATATATTGGTCTTAAAAAAAAACTAAAAATAGTTGATGTGTATATGTGCAAATTATGTGATTTTTCTTTCTTTTGAATAGCCATGATTACTTTAAAATGGAAAATAACGCATTTAGTAAGAGCCCGTTCTGTAGAACGGAAGAGGAGACGAGTTCCAGACGTTCGCACCTCTTAACCTAAACCCCGAACCCTATCTCATGGTATGAAAGACCAATTTTCAAAAAGTCTTATCCATATGAAGTCATCATCGTTTTAAATGATATTTCTTGAAATTAATTTTCAAACGATTTATTAAATAAATCTGTCCCTATTCAGATATTAATAGGGTGGCGACTTCAAATCAAAGTTTTCTAAAAAACTCACAGTCCAATGAGAGACTTTCGTTGGATTCAGACCGTTAATTAAGACAGTAAAAAATCGGATACCACATGCGCGACCTAAAATTTTAACGCAACTCTACTCTAGGTTTTGATATATAACTTACATGTCATTCTCTATGAAGGCAACATTTGATTTGACCATAAAGATCGCATCAACAAACAATTTCTCATGAAGTTACAACAATATCACAGAATAATCATCATCAACCACATAATCATCCATGAAAAATATTCGCATCAAGAATACACAAGTGAGGATCAATGAATAAAAATTCAATCACAACAATAAGATAAAATAAAATATTCTCGTTCACGTGCCAAAGTAAATTCTTGCTCACTTGGGTAGCTAAATCTTTACTTTTATTCCTCAAATGATAATAAGAATATTTTTTCAATCCAAAGTAACCAACTTATTCCTTGACAATATAAAGATGCTGAAGAAGGAAATTTAAACCATTGTAGCTTAGCTACTCATTCAACTACTAACCTTAGAATCTAAATAAATACTCTATGGAGTTACATTATCATTCCTATCCTTATTTTCTTTATACTTTTATGGAGTAAACATTTCATCTTCAAAGTCTCCAGAGTCCTTACTATAATAATAATAACCTGAATTCCTAGGTCCAGTAGATCTTTGAATCCTTTTGGATTGATGTCCATCCTCGTCCAACTCTGAATCACTCACATCGCTCGGATAAGATCTCCAAGTAATACTGTAGATGTCCTTTCAGGTTTGCCCTCTAGTACGATCAAACTCCTGAATAACCTCATCATTGCTATCAAGAATGCCTACTTTCAAAACACAACACATAATGATCTCTAGGCTGGTGTAACTATCACTGTCAGACTCATAACCTCCATCACTCTCATCATCACTCAACACAATAGGGTTGTAGTAGCTCCCTACTCTAGTATCTTCTCTATCAGACATGGCTAGAGATTTATAACAAATAAATTTAACTTCTATAAGCAATTGGTACTCTCACTTAACGTATAATCCCAACAATAAATAATAAGTAAGAATAACCAACAACATAAAGCATAGGAACAACATAAACAGTTAGCAGGGAAGAAAAATATAATCATGCTGAATTTGTAAGGAACCGAAAAAAAACGAAAATAAAAAAATATAGTTCGAAAGTTTCAAACATAAAAAAAAAATTCGGACACAATAAAAATTTTCGGACCCTTTAAAAAAATTAATTCGAATCGAAATAATACTTGGAATCTTGAAAAAGACTTTTTCGAAGGTAATATGAATACAATTAATAAGTAGGAGCTCAATTCTAAGAAATTTATTTTAAGTTACTAGCTAGTTAGGCGCCTAAAAACTTAAAGTTGGCACGAAAGGCCAATAAAACCTAAAGCTCCTAGATACCACTTTGTAACACCCCGACAATTCTCTCTTTTCTAAAATACCTTTTTAATATAAAACATAGAGAATTATCAAAGTATTATCGCCCGTGTGAAAACGTATCGGCTTATTCAGAATTTTGCAGCGGAAAACAATATAATAAACTTAATAAATAAAACTTAGTCAACTACAAAGTAAACTCCAAAAGTCAAACCACAAAGTCAAAGTCAAACCACAAAGTCAAAGTCAAACTTAAAACCAAAACCAACTATAAAAAGTATAAACTCAAAGTATGATAATTAGACTACACAAGCTCTCCAATCCCGAACCCAATGATGCATCATCTTCAAACCTGTAGATGGACAATGCACTATTGATCCCTATAGACTGCTCGCCAAAATGGGTCATCACATAATCAATAAGGCATAGCCATGATCAACATACACAAACAAAAGCACGTAATCAGTAAAGTTGAGTACTACATACTAAATAAATAAACAATCCTAACATGATACTAATAAATATTAGGCAGGAATAAATAATAATATAATAACATTGCAGATAACTTTTACAGAACTAAACTTCACAACCAATATTTTAATTACTTTAAATGGAATAGTCAATGGACCGAGTTGTCTAACTAAACCAACCTTCCCTTTGGAAGACGAAATATGGGCGCGACTCCGTATTCCCATGACCTACGATATCGAGGAACCTTTTAAATAAAAATAGGACACGGTGATCAATTCGGCCCCAGAAAAAGCCATGGCCCGCTCACCATGTACCCCAACTCCTAATTGTCCAACACTTCAGACATGCACCAATCTAAATCAATTGCTATCCAGTTTCACTTTACATGATTTACCAGTTATTACTTGTTATGACTCACAAGCAACACAAATAATAAAATCAACAAACAATCACAACTTTCTTTTTATCTTAGGATTAAATAACTGATCACACAACTTAACAATCCAAGATTAATTTCAACTTTAATCCAATCTTTCTTATTTGTTGAACCTAGCCAACAACCAAATTACCTTTCATAGGTTTAAAATATCAACTTACCAAATAAGGCCCTCGGTCCTTATAAAGCAGTGAAATACTCAAAAGGGAACAATGATCAATCATGATCCAATACTAATAAATATATTAATTCCCCCATGTGAATTAATAAAAATAAAGTTCCCAACCAACATGCTTGCATCAATCTTCTATACAAACATGATATAAATCTCATAATATAATCTCGTAATCAACATGTTTATACAACAACATAAATCATGCAAAATCCAACATAATAGATATCATATATGAACTCAACATAGTTCCTATACATGATACTCCATAATTCTCCTTCTTAAAATCATGATACTACATCAATCAACACATAGGTATGTACGTACCTTGTGTAGACAAACTGATAGGCCACTTTAACAGACTTAAAAGTCACCTAGAGAGAATTCTCCGCCTAAAATAACCAATATAAATTCATAATTAATCCTTCATGAATTTACAGCAATAATAAAATACTTTAAATCCCTCTAAAACATGTTTAAAACCTTTTCCAATAATAAAACTTGATTACTTAACCTCCTAGCACAATACCCACTACACTAGTGGTTAAAATCCATCATAAAACACCTTAAAAATTCTTCCTTTAAATTTCCAGCAATATAACATGAATTAAAACTCCCTTAAAACATATTTAAACATGCTTAGAAACATAAAGATAATAACTTTCATAATTTATAATAAACTACTAGGTTTTTATAACTTTCAAAACCCTAAAAATCCATGCTTTGATAATTAAAATCTAGGTTAAACTCAAATATGCAAATCTGATTTTTATTTCATCAATACATAAATTATATAACTTAGATTCAATATTAAATCATTAAACTATAACTTTTAAACATAAACTAATTAAAACAAAACCTAAAAATACAATCTTTGAACCAAACTTGAGGAGGAAGAAAAGAATCAATCCAAAACAAGGAAGCAAAGAACGACAACCGGCGGCAGCAGTGGCGGCGCACGGTGGTCGGCCGACGAGGCAGCAGTGGCCAGTGACGAGAGGTGATCGGCGGTGGCCCGAACCGAAGGAAAAAGAAAACCGATGGAAAAAAAAAGAGAAAATAAGAAGGCCGAAAGACTGGGAGAAGGAGGAGAGAGAAAATAATTGTGTGGGGAAAAATTTTGGGGTTTATGGGGGTTTATATAGATTCCCTTTGTGGGCTTAGGAAAAGGTAATTGGGCTCAAACTAGAAATCATTTTCCAAGCCTAAGAGTGTTTGGGTTCCTCAAACCCATTTAGGAGTCCTTTTCCAAATCCAAAAAGCGTTTTAAACATTTCAAATATTTTTCAAAGCATGACTTAATAAAATATTTAACTTCCATAAATCATTAAAATAATTCCTTTGACTTTCAAATAGTCAACCTTTGAAGAAATAAATTATCTAAATACTAAAATATACTTAAATATAAATAACTATACATTAAAATATATTTATAAAATTCATAAATTTACGGGGGATTACATTCGTGAGTTGGAGTTAACCAAACAAAACTCCAACGAAGACTTCGTCACCTTCCTTAACAGATGGAGGGATAAAGCTGCACAAATGATTAACAGGCTGTCTCAGGAGGATCAAGTCCGACTGGTGATCCGTAACCTGCAGCCAAAGTATGGGGATCATATCAAGTTTCAACCCATAGAGTCTTTCACGAAGCTCTATAAGGTAGGCCTGCTAATTGAGGAGGACATACAAGCCAACAAGAATAAGACTTCCAACAACAACAACAATTCTTTCAAGAAGAGTAACAATAACCCTTCTAGCTCCAAAAGCAATGAGGTCAATGCCATAGCTGCTGAAAAGAGAGGTTATCAAAAGCCTCAAAGAACATTCACACAATTAGGCATGCCCTTAGAAGAAGCCTTCACTAGACTTCATGCAAAGGGAGCACTTCAGCCTATTGGTTCTACTCCAGATCCTGCTCCCGAAAATAGATCCAAGAGGTGGGATTCAAATGCCTACTGCAAGTACCACCAAGGGAATGGACACCCAACATCTGCGTGTTGGACCTTAAAGAATCACCTGCATGATATGGTTGAAGACGGTAGATTGCCAATTTCGCCTGCAGCAAAAGTCAGCAATAGCAGCAACCCCTTGGGCAGCACCTAAATAACGCCGGGGCTTAGTCATTTAACGTTAGCTTTCTAGGTTGAGTCGGAGAGTCCCTCCCCTAGCTCCTTCATTTCCTTTCTTATCGAGTCTATGGCATTTAGGTTTTATTTCTAATATGCCTTGTTCTATTTATTTCTGATTAATAAAAGAATTTCATTTTCATTTCCATTGGCCTTCCATCATTTTATTTATGCTTCTAATTCAATGATGAAACTTAAATCACCTAATGAACTTAACTACAATAATAAAAAAAGATCTGAAACAAAAAATAAAAAAAATGAAAAATGAAAAAGGAGGACATACTTTGGATAAGGAGTTATTCCCCTCTCTCTTCCATTACCTTTCATAAGCCATCCTCATACAACCAAAGAAAAACAAAATCCCTTCAACATCAAAGCTCCACAGATATCCTTCAAGCCTTCCAATACCCTAAACCAAACTTGTGTGCAAGCCTCACTACAAAAAAAAATCAATGCCAGGCAAAATAAAATAGTGAGAAAATTCAAAGTGCAAAAAATGAAAAAAGCAAAAACGCACAGGACAAAAAGAAAAGATTTAAAAAAAAAGAGCCAAAGGCAAATAAAAGTCAAGTTAGGGGGCTTGCACACAAGTTCTACCCCTTATTAAAATACCTTCGATTCATCAAACCTTTAATCCATATAATCCAAATTCATAATCCTTTCATCAAATCCTAGCTCCTTCTCCAAGGTATGTCCAAGCCCGCTAGGTTGCAAAACCCGAAAGGGCGGCCTAGGCAAAAGTTAGGGCACCAAAAAAACAATAATAATAAAAAAAGAAATCAGATCTGGAACTACAAATGGTCTGATTCCGTAAGGATACGTAGGAATCCTCATCTCGAGGTCCGACCGCTTCAATAAAAAAAATTAGTCATGGTCTAATGATTTGACTTTCTAGAATTTAGGAGCATACTCTTTCTAGATCCCGACATAGACTCGAATCTGAACCTAGCCTCGTTAAAGCCTTTTCCTACCTACATTTATTTAAGTCACAAATTCAAACCTTTTATTTTTCAATCCAAGCTCTCCTTTTCCCCGAAGGACTCTTCGATGATTCCATGGTTTCTGGCGATATTTGACTTTGCCTATGTCAACTTCCCAAAGAAGAATCCCCAGTACAATCCCCAGTGAAAACTTTCAATGTTCAAGACATAGCAACTACGTTTCAATATCAAATCAAGTACATCTCAATTAAGGCTCAAGCCTAATTCAGGCAGGCTCACCCAAAGTGGGGGTTTCCTATACGTGTGGTGGTTCCTCCAATTCAAATCAAACTCCCGAATAGTTGTAATCTGCGGACCTCGTTTACGGACCCCGATCATTTAAAACGATTTTCGAAAATCATTCTATCTATATCTGATCATTCTATCATTCTACATATCTTCTAGCCTTGCAAAATCCTGACCTTGCATCGCAGCCTTGCAAAACCCCGACCTTGCATTGCATTTCATGCATTCTAGTCTTGCATAGCCCTGACCTTGCATGACGTGTCATCCCTTAGCTTTGCATAACCTAAATCCTTGCATAGCGTCTCATGCATCCTTAAAGAGTCTAAGTTTGCATTTTTGCATCATTATGTGCTTTATCTGAGTTGTTTGCACCTATCTGCTAACATCTTCTTCTGCAGGTAATCAGATTGCTTGTAGTTATTGTCCTGCATACTAACTTTGTTTTGCAGAGACCGACGTATATAGATCAGTTCTAAACTGCATAGTGTTTAGAATCGTTCTCCATCCCGACACCGTATACTTTGACTATCGGTTTCCTGAACCTCAATCAAAGTGGGGGCTTCTGTACACACATAATTGTGTCTCCCCATTTAAGGATCCAATGATGAAACATACCGCGGCATTGCGCGACCCAACGGAAGAGCAATCTAAAGAACCATTCTAAAATGTGTTTCGAAATGATATTCTAAAGCCCAATTAATTGTTCATGATGATTAATTGTATTTCAAGCCCATAAAATATTTTAAATCCATTTTAAAAGCCCAATCAAATATTTATTATTTTAATGGATATTTTTCATAAATATTTTATTATCTTTGATAAATAAATCAGATTTTTAATCCATAAAATTCCATCTCCGGAATTTTAGGGATAAAAAAGTATATTCGAAAGACGCGCAGTGGAATATGCTCGAATATTCCAGAATATGCACCGGACGCGGGGGTTGCGCTCAAGGCGCCACGTGTGTCCAGCACATTGGCCATATCGCGTCAGGCGAGCCAATGAGCGCCTGACACGTAGATTTTGTGACTCACACAGTGTCCCGCGTCAGACGCAAGTCTTGTGTGAGACGCAACATATTTTTCTATCTTTTCAAAATGTGTTTACACATGTGCATCTACCACGTAGGCGTGCACCTGGCGTAGGGCTTGCGTGGAGCGCAAGTTTCCTTTTTCCTATGAATACCCGTATTTTCCCGAATTACGGACGGCTTTTCATTATTATTATTTTCACGCACACAAATTCTCTCTAATACTCCGAAATACACTTCGAATACTTCAAACACTCAAACAATCAAATACTTTCAATCAATCAATACTTTCACACTGCGTTCTTTGTTCCACGATTGCTCCGCCTAAAGATCGTTGCGCTCCTCAATCTAAGCCGCATAGGTATGATCCTGAGGGTCCTTGAATAAATTCTATTATTATATTGAAGTTACTAACCATTTATTTCATGATGTAGATCTTTAATATAAAATCGCTCTACTGTACATTCTAAACCTCCTTCTTTCTTTTTATTTATTTTTCATATATTATTATCATACTTGCCTGATCATTATATGCATGCCATATGATTGTCCTGTTTCAATGCTTTTATCACCCACATATTATTTTTGCTAATCAAAGACCTAAAGATCTGTTCTAACATTAATCATAAAATTTGTTATGAATCGATATTTAGTAGAGGTCAACTCTGGGCGAATGTGGTTCATTATGACTATATTCGTACCTCACCCCCGAACTCAATATTTGGTTCATTTTGACCACCTATGGAGTCAAGACGGGGAAATCAACATTGGATAATTTGTCCCTACGGTTTTCCCATATCCAATTAGGTTTATGATTCTTCCTAAAAAGAATTGTTGGCGACTTCTTTCAAAACAATTTTCAATAAAACCTTTACAGTGGGGTAGTCAAATCTAATACGCGCTCACACCGCGTAGGCGAAATAAAAACACGCCTACAGTTTTGTGGAGCGGTTTTTTTATTTCGTCGATGTATTGGTCGTTTTTCGATGATCTCTAGCCTAATTCGAGGAGAAACTCGAGAGGAAAGCATGTTGAACATAGCAAACATGCAACCAATAATGTCAAGTAGGCAATAATAGTATGCAGTTCCAATTTAAAGTCAAGATCTATGTTTAATACAATGGTCAGGCTTTGGTTATGGGTTAAAAGGGTCCATGACTACGAGATTAATCCCACGCTTCGTACCTTTACTTAAAAAGGTGGCTTTTTGAAGGGACACAAGCTTGGTGCGTTTGCTTATGACTAAGATCCAACACTATCTCTCAGGTTGCTTTTTGGAGGGACAAAGTACAAACCCCCCGGAGGTGGCCTCACGCATAGAACATGCGCTAATAAGGCAGGGATAATTATCCTTATAGTGGCCCAAAAAAATAGCCATGTATATACAAAAATGTAATGTTATTCAAAAGTATAAAAAAAGTATGAATCGTATTTTTTAAGTTTCACCCACTCATTTAAAAAAAATTAAAATCCTTTGCAGGGGAGTCGCCAAATTGTAGGCGTGTTTATTGCCTACGCGGGATGAGCTCGTATTTGACTACCTCATTGTAAATGTTTTGTTTTGAAAATATCTTTGAATTGAAGAAGTCGCCAACAACTCTGTAAAGGAATACTCATAAACCTAACTGGATATTGGAAAATCGTAGGGACAACTTAGAGACTTATCCAATGTAGATTTACCCGTGATGACTCCATGAATGGTCAATGAACTAAAGATTGAGTTCGGAGGTGAGGGTACGAATAAGAAAAAATATATCAACGGATTTTTTACCATATACCCCCGACAAATTTTTTTATTCACCATATACCCTCGATGTTTTCAAAATTCACCATATACCCCTCAATTTCTTGATAATTCACCATGTGCCCTTAGTGATTAACGACTATCAACTTTTTTTTATTATTAACCCCTAATTCACCATTATCCCACTATGGGTTCGACAACGGCAACAGGGACTAGCTCTACAACCACATCACTTACACCAGCTCGTCAACCAGATAGGGTCCTTGATTGGTGGTGTACGATGCATGGGGTTGATGCAATGGGAAAAAGAGTGTTGCCTGATTCCGTTACAGAAAAGATAACCAATGCCATTGTAAGTACACAAAAGATGTCCTTTTCTTGTATTTCGAGTCATGCAACCAAAAATTTGTGTTGAATATGCTAATATGAGGTAGAATGTAAATATTTACCAGAATCATGTGCCCTACTTTGTTATTGCTTGGATTTCGGGAAAGTAAAGATCGAATTAAGCCTATTTCGGCCATTTCATGTCATTTTCGTATATTTTGAGTCATGTGACTCTAATTTCTTGTGGAATATGATAATATAGCATAAAATATTACTACTAAGTAGATTTATAGGTGCTATTTTATTGTTGGTTGGATTTCGGGAAAATAAATATCATTTTAGGCCTATTTCGGCCGTTTCATGTGATTTTCATCTATTTCGAGTCATGTAACGTCAATTTCTTGTGGAAAATGATAATATAACCTTAAATATTGCTACTAAGTCGATTTATAGGTGCTACATTGTTGTTGGTTGGATTTCGGGAACGTAAAGGTCATTTTAGGCCTATTTCGGTCATTTCATGTCATTTTCGAATATTTTGAGTCATGTAACTCCAAATTCTTGTTGAATTTGATAACATAACTTAAAACATTGCTATTAAGTAGATTTATAGGAGCTACTTTGTTGTTGGTTGGATTTTGGGAAAATAAATATCATTTTAGGCGTATTTCGACCGTTTTATGTCTTTTTTGTATATTTCGAGTCATGTGACTCCTATTTCTTGTGGAATATGATAATATAGCATAAAATATGACTACTAAGTAGATTTATAGGAGCTATTTTGTTTTTGGTTGGATTTCGAGAACGTAAATGTCATTTTAGGCCTATTTAGCTAATCTAGGATTAAACGAACCCCGCAGCACTTCCCCCCACCCCACACAGCCCCCCCCCCCTTACACAGCCCCTCGCTGCCCCCCTCCCTTGCACTGCCCCCTGCCAGCACCGGCAGCACGCTTCCAGCAGGGTAAACGGCCCTGCTGGCAGCCTGGTTTGCCCTGCTGGCAGCCTGTTGCCGTTGCTGGCCCACGGCTGCCGGCAACTTCTTCGGAGGTTAGTCGACTTTTTTTTTGGTTTTAACAACGTGCATTTGTCTCTTGTTGTTTCTAGATCGGATTGAAGGAAAAGGAGGCAACCGGTGATTTCACTCCTACCGCACACATGGATGCTTTGCACGAAACTTTAGGAAAGGACTATAGTGGTCGTGTGAGGGGCGTAGGAGGTGTTCGCTCGGCGTGAGAAAGATATATGGTGAAGAATACACCACAACGGCAAAATCAAGTGCAAGTAGTGTGAATTTGGCGTCGTTAGATGTGGAGGCTATCAAATCAGCAATTCGGGAGGAGCTTAGGGAGGAGATGACACATAACTTCAATGCAATGTTGGAGCAAATGGGTTTACCGACCTTTCCATTGAAGAAGGGTAGTGATGTTCCATCTAGCCAGCCGACTGGTGTTCCACGAACATTGGATGATCAAACGATACCTGCACCTGATCCACCAATACCCGAGTTGAAGGTAATCACTTCATTTGGTTTAATTTATCACACTTAATCACTTTGCTTTATTAAACAACTAGATATTGTCCCTAAGTGCATGCAATTCTAACGGTAATGTTGTTTCATTGCCTAACTATTAATGACTTATTTTTATTTAATGGAGGAGACCCCATGCCGACTATTAGTTCGTGAAAATGATTCTGACAGTCTGATTGTGGTAGCTAGTGGCCATGCACAACCTCCCGGTGATCGAGTACGAGTGCATCACCAGATTGTGAACAATGATCACTATGTGGTGAGCATCAATTACATTGAGCCTGGTTTCGAAGACTTAGGTCTTTCGATGCCGAAACCGGAGGTTAGTCTACATACACTGAGTGATGCCCTTGGTAGTTATGTTCAGTGGCCGCGTGCATGGGTACGATTTTCAGATGAGGTACCCCGATAAACATACATATATATATGCTTGAATTTATGTAATAATCAACTCCGATTATATTTCTTTTTTATGTCATATAGTAATTAGTAATATTCTTATTTTTACTTTCTACTAGGTTTCGAGGAAGGCCGGTTCACATGACAAGAAGGCTAAAAAGGTCGGTTCACCTAACAAGATGGCTAAGGATGCAATTGGACGTGATGAAGGTGAACCAAAGGTGTTGGATGACAAAGTTAGTATGACAAAAGATCCACTTCTCGAGCCGTTGGTGTTGCAAGGCCTTACTAAGGCATGTTTTTGGTTGCATGAGTGCGTTAGCGATTTGCCCGAGAATACTCCAATACATGTTCCTTTGGGGAAGCAACAATTCAACTACATTGAGGAGTCATCTACATGGATTTCCAAAGACGATATTAGAGAATTCTTAAGTGGGGAAATGTTGAGTGGAACAATGATACAAACTTTCATGAGGTGATACATATCTTACTTTACAAGTTTTTAATAGTTTTTAACTTCCATGATAAGTATGTTTACTTTTTATTACTATGCTTTCTCAGGTTATTGTATACTGAATTAAATGAAAGAGCGAGTGAGACGAAGATTAGTTGGTTATGTCCAAATATGATACGAGATGACAATTGCTTAAAAAACAAAACCGATGTGAAAGAATATCTCGATAGTAGATTCAAAACAATCATATCGGTTAGAAGAGAAGTTCATCCTTGTTCCATATATTGAAACGTAAGCTTGTTACACTAAACTTGAAGCTTTAATTTATTTCCTATAACTTTATTTCCTTGTTTAGGAGAGAAGTTCATTCTTGTTCCATATATCGATAACAAAAATCACCTAATTGTTGAATAAGTAACTTTATATTATTTTCTTATGTAGTCTCCATTGGACGCTCATTGTGATATGTTTGTCAAATAATCAAGTCTACCACTTTGATTCTCTTCGTCGACAACCACCACGGACCTTACTAGTCAAGTCACTGTTGAATAGGTAACTTAACCAGAACAATATGTGTACCTAATATTACACATTTATACATATATATAATAAACATCTTATAATGTATGAACTATTGATTGTACATATTGATGTAGTGTGATGAGTAGCATTATGGACTTGGACTTCGAGTAGGAAAAGCTCCTCTTTGGATATCAGTTGAGGTAACTAATGTGGTGAATCTTATATCGAACCATTTATTTTCATATACTCTAAAATTGACATGAATGTTTTTGGATGTTTAAATTTGGTGAATTTTAGTGTCCGCAACAAAAGAATGGTGTTGATTGTGGATATTACGTGCTAAGGACATGTTTGATATAGTCAACCATTGCACTGACGTCGATTATCTTCAAAAGGTATGTAACTAATTAGATTATGTTAATTTAGATTAGATTGATAGGTAAGAATTAGTTTATTTTGGAAACAAATTGTGGCACAAATTAACCAAAATCGACCCCGAAACAAGCCCAAAACTTGAACTTCTAATCTAAAGCACCTAAATATCACATTAACACTTCAAGTATGCAAAACGTAATTGATGTGTGTTAGTTTTGCTCCTATATGAAAGATCTAGTTAGTTTTGGGAAGTGATAAAGCTTAAATTCACAAAAATCGACAAAAATGAACCCGGAAATTGGTACTTTGACCAATTCCACCTAAATTTGACATATATAGTTCAAATATGTATAGATTAAGTGATATATGTTTGGTTTAATTGGAGTTGCAATAGTAAGTTCATTTTGGGTGAGAAAGTGGATTTTTCATCAAAATCGACCCCGAAACGAATCCAAAACATGAAATTCTAATCTTTTGCACCTAAATTTCACATTAAAACTTCAAGTATGCATAAAGTAAGTGGTGTGTGTTAGTTTTGCTCCGATATGTAAATTGTAGTTAATTTTAGGAAGTAAAATAGCTCAAATTCAACAAAAATCGACAAAATGAACCCGAAACTTGGTACATTGACCAATTCCATATAAATTTGACATATATAGTTCAAATATGTATAGATTAAGTGATATATGTTTGGTTTAGTTGGATTTGCAATAGTAAGTTCATTTTGGGTGAGAAAGTGGAGTTTTCACCAAAATCGACCCCGAAACGAACCCAAAACTTGAACTTCTAATCTATTGCGCCTAAATTTCACATTAACACTTCAAGTATGCATAAAATAAGTGGTGTGTGTTAATTTTTCTCCTATATGTAAGATCTAGTTAGTTTTGGGAATTAAAATAGCTCAAATTCACAAAAATCAACAAAATGAGCCCGAAACTTGGTACTTTGACCAATTCCATCTAAATTTGAAATATATAGTTCAAATATGTATAAAATAAGAGATATATGATTGGTTTAGTTGGATTTGCAATAATAAGTTTATTTTGGGTGAGAAAGTCGAGTGTTCACCAAAATCGACCCCGAAACGAACCCAAAACTTGAACTTCTAATCTATTGCACCTAAATTTCACATTAAAACTTCAAGTATGCATAAATTAAGTGTTTTGTGTTAGTTTTTCTATTATATGTAAGATCTAGTTAGTTTTGGGAATTAAAATAGCTCAAATTCACAAAAATCGACAAAATGAACCCGAAACTTGGTACTTTCACCAATTTCATCTAAATTTGATATATATAGTTCTAATATGTATAGATTAAGTGATATATGTTTGGTTTAGTTGGAGTTGCAATAGTAAGTTCATTTTAGGTGAGAAAGTAGAGTTTTCACCAAAATCGGCCCCGAAACGAACCCAAAACATGAACTTCTAATCTATTGCACCTATATTTCACATTAACACTTCAAGTATGCATAAAGTAAGTGGTGTGTGTTAGTTTTGCCCCTATATGTAAGATCTAGTTAGTTTTGGGAAGTAAAATAGCTCAAATTCTCAAAAATCGACAAAATGAATCCGAAATTTGTTACTTTGACCAATTCCATCTAAATTAGACATATATAGTTCAAATATGTATAGATTAAGTGATATATGTTTGGTTTAGTTGGAGTTGTAATAGTAAGTTCATTTTGGGTGAGAAAGTGGAGTTTTCCCCAAAATCGACCCCGAAACGAACCCAAAACTTGAACTTATAATCTATTGCACCTAAATTTCACATTAACACTTTAAGTATGCATAAAGTAAGTGGTGTGTGTTAGTTTTGCTCCTATATGTAAGATCTAGTTAGTTTTGGGAAGCAAAATAGCTCAAATTCCCAAAAATCGACAAAATAAACCCGAAACTTGGTACTTTTACCAATTCCATCTAAATTAGACATATATAGTTCAAATATGTATAGATTAATTGATATATGTTTGGTTTAGTTGGAGTTGCAATAGTAAGTTCATTTTAGGTGAGAAAATGGAGTTTTCACCAAAATCGACCCCCAAACGAACCCAAATCTTGAACTTCTAATCTATTGCACCTAAATTTCACATTAACACTTCAAGTATGCATAAAAGCAAGTGGTGTGTGTTAGTTTTGCTCCTATATGTAAGATCTAGTTAGTTTTGGGATGTAAAATAGCTCAAATTCTCAAAAATCGACAAAATGAACCCGAAACTTGGTACTTTGACCAATTCCATCTAAATTAGACATATATATAGTTCAAATATGTATATATTCAGTAATATATGATTGGTTTAGATGGAGTTGCAATAGTAAGTTCATTTTGGGGGAGAAAGTGGATTTTTCAGCAAAATCGACCCCGAAACGAACCCAAAACATGAAATTCTAATCTTTTGCACCTAAATTTCACATTAACACTTCAAGTATGCATAAAGTGAGTGGTGTGTGTTAGTTTTTCTCCGATATGTCAAATCTAGTTAATTTTGGGAAGTAAAATAGCTCAAATTCAACAAAAATCTTCAAAATGAACCCGAAACTTGGTACATTGACCAATTCCATATAAAATAGACATATATAGTTCAAATATGTATAGATTAAGTGATATATGTTTGGTTTAGTTGGAGTTGCAATAGTAAGTTCATTTTGGGTGAGAAAGTGGAGTTTTCACCAGAATCGACCCCGAAACGAACCCAAAACTTGAACTTCTAATCTATTGCGCCTAAATTTCACATTAACACTTCAAGTATGCATAAAATAAGTGGTGTGTGTTAATTTTTCTCCTATATGTAAGATCTAGTTAGTTTTGGGAATCAAAATAGCTCAAATTAACAAAAATCAACAAAATGAGCCCGAAACTTGGTACTTTGACCAATTCCTTCTAAATTTGACATATATAGTTCAAATATGTATAGAATAAGTGATATATGATTGGTTTAGTTGGATTTGCAATAATAAGTTCATTTTGGGTGAGAAAGTCGAGTGTTCACCAAAATCGACCCCGAAACGAACCTAAAACTTGAACTTCTAATCTATTGCACCTAAATTTCACATTAAAACTTCAAGTATGCATAAATTAAGTGTTTTGTGTTAGTTTTTCTATTATATGTAAGATCTAGTTAGTTTTGGGAATTAAAATAGCTCAAATTCATAAAAATCGACAAAATGAACCCGAAACTTGGTACTTTCACCAATTTCATCTAAATTTGATATATATAGTTCTAATATGTATAGATTAAGTGATATATGTTTGGTTTAGTTGGAGTTGCAATAGTAAGTTCATTTTAGGTTAGAAAGTAGAGTTTTCACCAAAATCGGCCCCGAAACGAACCCAAAACTTGAACTTCTAATCTATTGCACCTATATTTCACATTAACACTTCAAGTATGCATAAAATAGCTCAAGTGTGTTAGTTTTGCTCCTATATGTAAGATCTAGTTAGTTTTGGGAAGTAAAATAACTCAAATTCCCAAAAATCGACAAAATAAACCCGAAACTTGGTACTTTTACCAATTCCATCTAAATTAGACATATATAGTTCAAATATGTATAGATTAATTGATATATGTTTGGTTTAGTTGGAGTTGCAATAGTAAGTTCATTTTAGGTGAGAAAGTGGAGTTTTCACCAAAATCGACCCCGAAACGAACCCAAATCTTGAACTTATAATCTATTGCACCTAAATTTCACATTAACACCTGAAGTATGCATAAAGCAAGTGGTGTGTGTTAGTTTTGCTCCTATATGTAAGATCTAGTTAGTTTTGGGATGTAAAATAGCTCAAATTCCCAAAAATCGACAAAATGAACCCGAAACTTGGTACTTTGACCAATTCCATCTAAATTAGACATATATATAGTTCAAATATGTATATATTCAGTGATATATGATTGGTTTAGTTGGAGTTGCAATAGTAAGTTCATTTTGGGTGAGAAAGTGGATTTTTCATCAAAATCGACCCCGAAAGGAACCCAAAACATGAAATTCTAATCTTTTGCACCTAAATTTCACATTAACACTTCAAGTATGCATAAAGTGAGTGGTGTGTGTTAGTTTTTCTCCGATATGTAAAATCTAGTTAATTTTGGGAAGTAAAATAGCTCAAATTCAACAAAAATCGATAAAATGAACCCGAAACTTGGTACATTGACCAATTCCATATAAAATTGACATATATAGTTCAATTATGTATAGATTAAGTGATATATGTTTGGTTTAGTTGGAGTTGCAATAGTAAGTTCATTTTGGGTGAGAAAGTGGAGTTTTCACCAGAATCGACCCCGAAACGAACCCAAAACATGAACTTCTAATCTATTGCGCCTAAATTTCACATTAACACTTCAAGTATGCATAAAATAAGTGGTGTGTGTTAATTTTTCTCCTATATGTAAGATCTAGTTAGTTTTGGGAATTAAAATAGCTCAAATTCACAAAAATCAACGAAATGAGCCCGAAACTTGGTACTTTGACCAATTCCATCTAAATTTGACATATATAGTTCAAATAAGTATATAATAAGTGATATATGATTGGTTTAGTTGGATTTGCAATAATAAGTTCATTTTGGGTGAGAAAGTCGAGTGTTCACCAAAATCGACCCCGAAACGAACCCAAAACTTGAATTTCTAATCTATTGCACCTAAATTTCACATTAAAACTTCAAGTATGCATAAAGAAAGTGTTGTGTGTTAGTTTTTCTATTATATGTAAGATCTAGTTAGTTTTGGGAATTAAAATAGCTCAAATTCACAAAAATCGACAAAATGAACCCGAAACTTGGTACTTTCACCAATTCCATCTAAATTTGATATATATAGTTCAAATATGTATAGATTAAGTGATATATGATTGGTTTAGTTGGAGTTACAATAGTAAGTTCATTTTGGGTGAGAAAGTGGATTTGTTACCAAAATTACCCCCTAAACGAACCCAAAACTTGATCTTCTAATCTATTGCACCTATATTTCACATTAACACTTCAAGTATGCATAAAGTAAGTGGTGTGTGTTAGTTTTGCTCCTATATGTACGATCTAGTTAGTTTTGGGAAGTAAAATAGCTCAAATTCTCAAAAATCGACAAAATGAATCCGAAACTTGGTACTTTGACCAATTCCATCTAAATTAGACATTTATAGTTCAAATATGTATAGATTAAGTGATATATGTTTGGTTTAGTTGGAGTTTTAATAGTAAGTTCATTTTGGGTGAGAAAGTGGAGTTTTCACCAAAATCGACCCCGAAACGAACCCAAAACTTGAACTTATAATCAATTGCACCTAAATTTCACATTAACACTTTAAGTATGCATAAAGTAAGTGGTGTGTGTTAGTTTTGCTCCTATATTTAAGATCTAATTAGTTTTGGGAAGTAAAATAGCTCAAATTCCCAAAAATCGACCAAATAAACCCGAAACTTGGTACTTTTACCAATTCCATCTAAATTAGACATATATAGTTCAAATATGTATAGATTAATTGATATATGTTTGGTTTAGTTGGAGTTGCAATAGTAAGTTCATTTTAGGTGAGAAAATGGAGTTTTCACCAAAATCTACCCCGAAACGAACCCAAATCTTGAACTTCTAATCTATTGCACCTAAATTTCACATTAACACTTCAAGTATGCATAAAGCAAGTGGTGTGTGTTAGTTTTGCTCCTATATGTAAGATCTAATTAGTTTTGGGATGTAAAATAGCTCAAATTCCCAAAAATCGACAAAATGAACCCGAAACATGGGACTTTGACCAATTCCATCTAAATTAGACATATATATAGTTCAAATATGTATAGATTCAGTGATATATGAATGGTTTAGTTGGAGTTGCAATAGTAAGTTCATTTTGGGTGAAAAAGTGGAGTTTTCACCAAAATCGACCCCGAAACGAACCCAAAACTTGAACCACTAATCTATTACACCTAAATTTCTCATTAACACTTCAAGTATGCATAAAGTAAGTGGTGTGTGTTAGTTTTTCCCCTATATGTAAGATCTAGTTAGTTTTGGGAAGTAAAATAGCTCAAATTCCCAAAAATCGTCAAAATGAACCCGAAAGTTGGTACTTTGACCAATTCCATCTAAATTAGACATATATAGTTCAAATATGTATAGATTAAGTGATATATGTTTGGTTTAGTTGGAGTTGCAATAGTAAGTTCATTTTGGGTGAAAAAGTGGAGTTTTCACCTAATCGACCCCGAAACGAACCCAAAACTTGAACTTATAATCTATTGCGCCTAAATTTCACATTAACACTTCAAGTATGCATAAAATAAGTGGTGTGTGTTAGTTTTTCTCCTATATGTAAGATCTAGTTAGTTTTGAGAAGTAAAATAGCTCAAATTCACAAAATCAACAAAATGAGTCCGAAACTTGGTACTTTGACCAATTCCATCAAAATTTGACATATATAGTTCAAATATGTATAGAATAATTGATATATGTTTGGTTTAGTTGGAGTTGCAATAATAAGTTCATTTTGGGTGAGAAAGTCGAGTTTTCACCAAAATCGACCCCGAAACGAACCCAAAACTTGAACTTCTAATCTATTGCACCTAAATTTCACATTAAAACTTCAAGTATGCAGAAAGTAAGTGTTGTGTGTTGGTTTTTCTCCTATATGTAAGATCTAGTTTGTTTTGGGAATTAAAATAGCTCAAATTCACAAAAATCGACAAAATGAATCCGAAACTTGGTACTTTCTCCAATTCCATCTAAATTAGACATATATAGTTCAAATATGTATAGATTAAGTGATATATGTTTGGTTTAGTTGGAGTTTTAATAGTAAGTTCATTTTGGGTGAGAAAGTGGAGTTTTCACCAAAATCGACCCCGAAACGAACCCAAAACTTGAACTTATAATCAATTGCACCTAAATTTCACATTAACACTTTAAGTATGCATAAAGCAAGTGGTGTGTGTTAGTTTTGCTCCTATATGTAAGATCTAGTTAGTTTTGGGATGTAAAATAGCTCAAATTCCCAAAAATCGACAAAATGAACCCGAAACTTGGGACTTTGACCAATTCCATCTAAATTAGACATATATATAGTTCAAATATGTATAGATTCAGTGATATATGAATGGTTTAGTTGGAGTTGCAATAGTAAGTTCATTTTGGGTGAAAAAGTGGAGTTTTCACCAAAATCGACCCCGAAACGAACCCAAAACTTGAACCTCTAATCTATTACACCTAAATTTCACATTAACACTTCAAGTATGCATAAAGTAAGTGGTGTGTGTTAGTTTTGCTCCTATATGTAAGATCTAGTTAGTTTTGGGAAGTAAAATAGCTCAAATTCTCAAAAATCGACAAAATGAATCCGAAACTTGGTACTTTGACCAATTCCATCTAAATTAGACATTTATAGTTCAAATATGTATAGATTAAGTGATATATGTTTGGTTTAGTTGGAGTTTTAATAGTAAGTTCATTTTGGGTGAGAAAGTGGAGTTTTCACCAAAATCGACCCCGAAACGAACCCAAAACTTGAATTTATAATCAATTGCACCTAAATTTCACATTAACACTTTAAGTATGCATAAAGTAAGTGGTGTGTGTTAGTTTTGCTCCTATATGTAAGATCTAGTTAGTTTTGGGAAGTAAAATAGCTCAAATTCCCAAAAATCGACAAAATAAACCCGAAACTTGGTACTTTTACCAATTCCATCTAAATTAGACATATATAGTTCAAATATGTATAGAATAATTGATATATGTTTGGTTTAGTTGGAGTTGCAATAATAAGTTCATTTTGGGTGAGAAAGTCGAGTTTTCACCAAAATCGACCCCGAAACGAACCCAAAACTTGAACTTCTAATCTATTGCACCTAAATTTCACATTAAAACTTCAAGTATGCATAAAGTAAGTGTTGTGTGTTGGTTTTTCTCCTATATGTAAGATCTAGTTAGTTTTGGGAATTAAAATAGCTCAAATTCACAAAAATCGACAAAATGAATCCGAAACTTGGTACTTTCACCAATTCCATCTAAATTAGACATATATAGTTCAAATATGTATAGATTAAGTGATATATGTTTGGTTTAGTTGGAGTTGCAATAGTAAGTTCATTTTGGGTGAGAAAGTGGAGTTTTCACCAAAATCGACCCCGAAACGAACCCAAATCTTGAACTTCTAATCTATTGCACCTAAATTTCACATTAACACTTCAAGTATGCATAAAGCAAGTGGTGTGTGTTAGTTTTGCTCCTATATGTAAGATCTAGTTAGTTTTGGGATGTAAAATAGCTCAAATTCTCAAAAATCGACAAAATGAACCCGAAACTTGGTACTTTGACCAATTCCATCTAAATTAGACATATATATAGTTCAAATATGTATATATTCATTAATATATGATTGGTTTAGATGGAGTTGCAATAGTAAGTTCATTTTGGGGGAGAAAGTGGATTTTTCAGCAAAATCGACCCCGAAACGAACCCAAAACATGAAATTCTAATCTTTTGCACCTAAATTTCACATTAACACTTCAAGTATGCATAAAGTGAGTGGTGTGTGTTAGTTTTTCTCCGATATGTAAAATCTAGTTAATTTTGGGAAGTAAAATAGCTCAAATTCAACAAAAATCGACAAAATGAACCCGAAACTTGGTACATTGACCAATTCCATATAAAATTGACATATATAGTTCAAATATGTATAGATTAAGTGATATATGTTTGGTTTAGTTGGAGTTGCAATAGTAAGTTCATTTTGGGTGAGAAAGTGGAGTTTTCACCAGAATCGACCCCGAAACGAACCCAAAACTTGAACTTCTAATCTATTGCACCTAAATTTCACATTAACACTTCAAGTATGCATAAAATAAGTGGTGTGTGTTAGTTTTTCTCCTATATGTAAGATCTAGTTAGTTTTGGGAATTAAAATAGCTCAAATTCACAAAAATCGACAAAATGAGCCCGAAACTTGGTACTTTGACCAATTCCATCTAAATTTGACATATATAGTTCAAATATGTATAGAATAAGTGATATATGATTGGTTTAGTTGGATTTGCAATAATAAGTTCATTTTGGGTGAGAAAGTCGAGTTTTCACCAAAATCGACCCCGAAACGAACCCAAAACTTGAACTTCTAATCTATTGCACCTAAATTTCACATTAAAACTTCAAGTATGCATAAAGAAAGTGTTGCGTGTTAGTTTTTCTATTATATGTAAGATCTAGTTATTTTTGGGAATTCAAATAGCTCAAATTCACAAAAATCGACAAAATGAACCCGAAACTTGGTACTTTCACCAATTCCATCTAAATTTGATATATATAGTTCAAATATGTATAGATTAAGTGATATATGATTGGTTTAGTTGGAGTTTCAATAGTAAGTTTATTTTGGGTGAGAAAGTGGAGTTTTCACCAAAATCGACCCCCGAAACGAACCCAAAACTTGAACTTCTAATCTATTGCACCTAAATTTCACATTAACACTTCAAGTATGCATAAAGTAAGTGGTGTGTGTTAGTTTTGCTCCTATATGTAAGATCTAGTTAGTTTTGGGAAGTAAAATAGCTCAAATTCCCAAAAATCGACAAAATGAACCCGAAATTTGGTACTTTGACCAATTCCATCTAAATTAGACATATATAGTTCAAATATGTATAGATTAAGTGATATATGTTTGGTTTAGTTGGAGTTGCAATAGTAAGTTCATTTTGGGTGAGAAAGTGGAGTTTTCACCAAAATCGACCCCGAAACGAACCCAAAACTTGAACTTATAATCTATTGCACCTAAATTTCACATTAACACTTCAAGTATGCATAAAGTAAGTGGTGTGTGTTAGTTTTGCTCCTATATGTAAGATCTAGTTAGTTTTGGGAAGTAAAATAGCTCAAATTCCCAAAAATCGACAAAATGAACCCGAAACTTGGTACTTTGACCAATTCCATCTAAATTAGACATATATAGTTCAAATATGTATAGATTAAGTGATATATGTTTGGTTTAGTTGGAGTTGCAATAGTAAGTTCATTTTGGGTGAGAAAGTGGAGTTTTCACCAAAATCGACCCCGAAACGAACCCAAAACTTGAACTTCTAATCTATTGCACCTAAATTTCACATTAACACTTCAAGTATGCATAAAGTAAGTGGTGTGTGTTAGTTTTTCTCCTATATGTAAAATCTAGTTAGTTTTGGGAAGTAAAATAGCTCAAATTCAACAAAAATCGACAAAATGAACCCGAAACTTGGTACTTTGACCAATTCCATCTAAATTAGACATATATAGTTCAAATATGTATAGATTAAGTGATATATGTTTGGTTTAGTTGGAGTTGCAATAGTAAGTTCATTTTGGGTGAGAAAGTGGAGTTTTCACCAGAATCGACCCCGAAACGAACCCAAAACTTGAACTTCTAATCTATTGCGCCTAAATTTCACATTAACACTTCAAGTATGCATAAAATAAGTGGTGTGTGTTAGTTTTTCTCCTATATGTAAGATCTAGTTAGTTTTGAGAAGTAAAATAGCTCAAATTCACAAAAATCAACAAAATGAGTCCGAAACTTGGTACTTTGACCAATTCCATCTAAATTTGACATATATAGTTCAAATATGTATAGAATAAGTGATATATGTTTGGTTTAGTTGGAGTTGCAATAATAAGTTCATTTTGGGTGAGAAAGTCGAGTTTTCACCAAAATCGACCCCGAAACGAACCCAAAACTTGAACTTCTAATCTATTGCACCTAAATTTCACATTAAAACTTCAAGTATGCATAAAGTAAGTGTTGTGTGTTAGTTTTTCTCCTATATGTAAGATCTAGTTAGTTTTGGGAATTAAAATAGCTCAAATTCACAAAAATCGACAAAATGAACCCGAAACTTGGTACTTTCACCAATTCCATCTAAATTTGACATATATAGTTCAAATATGTATAGATTAAGTGATATATGTTTGGTTTAGTTGGAGTTGCAATAGTAAGTTCATTTTGGGTGAGAAAGTGGAGTTTTCACCAAAATCGACCCCGAAACGAACCCAAAACTTGAACTTCTAATCTATTGCACCTAAATTTCACATTAACACTTCAAGTATGCATAAAGTAAGTGGTGTGTGTTAGTTTTGCTCCTATATGTAAGATCTAGTTAGTTTTGGGAAGTAAAATAGCTCAAATTCTCAAAAATCGACAAAATGAATCCGAAACTTGGTACTTTGACCAATTCCATCTAAATTAGACATATATAGTTCAAATATGTATAGATTAAGTGATATATGTTTGGTTTAGTTGGAGTTGCAATAGTAAGTTCATTTTGGGTGAGAAAGTGGAGTTTTCACCAAAATCGACCCCGAAACGAACCCAAAACTTGAACTTCTAATCTATTGCACCTAAATTTCACGTTAACACTTCAAGTATGCATAAAGTAAGTGGTGTGTGTTAGTTTTGCTCCTATATGTAAGATCTAGTTAGTTTTGGGAAGTAAAATAGCTCAAATTCCCAAAAATCGACAAAATGAACCCGAAACTTGGTACTTTGACCAATTCCATCTAAATTAGACATATATAGTTCAAATATGTATAGATTAAGTGATATATGTTTGGTTTAGTTGGAGTTGCAATAGTAAGTTCATTTTGGGTGAGAAAGTGGAGTTTTCACCAAAATCGACCCCGAAACGAACCCAAAACTTGAACTTCTAATCTATTGCACCTAAATTTCACATTAACACTTCAAGTATGCATAAAGTAAGTGGTGTGTGTTAGTTTTGCTCCTATATGTAAGATCTAGTTAGTTTTGGGAAGTAAAATAGCTCAAATTCACAAAAATCGACAAAATGAACCCGAAACTTGGTACTTTGACCAATTCCATCTAAATTAGACATATATAGTTCAAATATGTATAGATTAAGTGATATATGTTTGGTTTAGTTGGAGTTGCAATAGTAAGTTCATTTTGGGTGAGAAAGTGGAGTTTTCACCAAAATCGACCCCGAAACGAACCCAAAACTTGAACTTCTAATCTATTGCACCTAAATTTCACATTAACACTTCAAGTATGCATAAAATAAGTGGTGTGTGTTAGTTTTGCTCCTATATGTAAGATCTAGTTAGTTTTGGGAAGTAAAATAGCTCAAATTCACAAAAATCGACAAAATGAACCCGAAACTTGGTACTTTGACCAATTCCATCTAAATTTGACATATATAGTTCAAATATGTATAGAATAAGTGATATATGTTTGGTTTAGTTGGAGTTGCAATAATAAGTTCATTTTGGGTGAGAAAGTCGAGTTTTCACCAAAATCGACCCCGAAACGAACCCAAAACTTGAACTTCTAATCTATTGCACCTAAATTTCACATTAAAACTTCAAGTATGCATAAAGTAAGTGGTGTGTGTTAGTTTTTCTCCTATATGTAAGATCTAGTTAGTTTTGGGAATTAAAATAGCTCAAATTCACAAAAATCGAAAAAATGAACCCGAAACTTGGTACTTTCACCAATTCCATCTAAATTTGACATATATAGTTCAAATATGTATAGCTTAAGTGATATATGTTTGGTTTAGTTGGAGTTGCAATAGTAAGTTCATTTTGGGTGAGAAAGTGGAGTTTTCACCAAAATCGACCCGAAACGAACCCAAAACTTGAACTTCTAATCTATTGCACCTAAATTTCACATTAACACTTCAAGTATGCATAAAGTAAGTGGTGTGTGTTAGTTTTGCTCCTATATGTAAGATCTAGTTAGTTTTGGGAAGTAAAATAGCTCAAATTCCCAAAAATCGACAAAATAAACCCGAAACTTGGTACTTTGACCAATTCCATCTAAATTAGACATATATAGTTCAAATATGTATAGATTAAGTGATATATGTTTGGTTTAGTTGGAGTTGCAATAGTAAGTTCATTTTGGGTGAGAAAGTGGAGTTTTCACCAAAATCGACCCCCGAAACGAACCCAAAACTTGAACTTCTAATCTATTGCACCTAAATTTCACATTAACACTTCAAGTATGCATAAAGTAAGTGGTGTGTGTTAGTTTTGCTCCTATATGTAAGATCTAGTTAGTTTTGGGAAGTAAAATAGCTCAAATTCCCAAAAATCGACAAAATGAACCCGAAACTTGGTACTTTGACCAATTCCATCTAAATTAGACATATATATAGTTCAAATATGTATAGATTAAGTGATATATGATTTGGTTTAGTTGGAGTTGCAATAGTAAGTTCATTTTGGGTGAGAAAGTGGAGTTTTCACCAAAATCGACCCCGAAACGAACCCAAAACTTGAACTTCTAATCATTTGCACCTAAATTTCACATTAACACTTCAAGTATGCATAAAGTAAGTGGTGTGTGTTAGTTTTGCTCCTATATGTAAGATCTAGTTAGTTTTGGGAAGTAAAATAGCTCAAATTCAACAAAAATCGACAAAATGAACCCGAAACTTGGTACTTTGACCAATTCCATCTAAATTTGACATATATAGTTCAAATATGTATAGATTAAGTGATATATGTTTGGTTTAGTTGGAGTTGCAATAGTAAGTTCATTTTGGGTGAGAAAGTGGAGTTTTCACCAAAATCGATCCCGAAAGGAACTCAAAACTTGAACTTCTAATCTATTGCACCTAAATTTCACATTAACACTTCAAGTATGCATAAAATAAGTGGTGTGTGTTAGTTTTGCTCCTATATGTAAGATCTAGTTAGTTTTGGGAAGTAAAATAGCTCAAATTCACAAAAATCGACAAAATGAACCCGAAACTTGGTACTTTGACCAATTCCATCTAAATTTGACATATATAGTTCAAATATGTATAGAATAAGTGATATATGTTTGGTTTAGTTGGAGTTGCAATAATAAGTTAATTTTGGGTGAGAAAGTCGAGTTTTCACCAAAATCGACCCCAAAACGAACCCAAAACTTGAACTTCTAATCTATTGTACCTAAATTTCACATTAAAACTTCAAGTATGCATAAAGTAAGTGTTGTGTGTTGGTTTTTCTCCTATATGTAAGATCTAGTTAGTTTTGGGAATTAAAATAGCTCAAATTCACAAAAATCGACAAAATGAACCCGAAACTTGGTACTTTCACCAATTCCATCTAAATTTGACATATATAGTTCAAATATGTATAGATTAAGTGATATATGTTTGGTTTAGTTGGAGTTGCAATAGTAAGTTCATTTTGGGTGAGAAAGTGGAGTTTTCACCAAAATCGACCCCGAAACGAACCCAAAACTTGAACTTCTAATCTATTGCACCTAAATTTCACATTAACACTTCAAGTATGCATAAAGTAAGTGGTGTGTGTTAGTTTTGCTCCTATATGTAAGATCTAGTTAGTTTTGGGAAGTAAAATAGCTCAAATTCTCAAAAATCGACAAAATGAATCCGAAACTTGGTACTTTGACCAATTCCATCTAAATTAGACATATATAGTTCAAATATGTATAGATTAAGTGATATATGTTTGGTTTAGTTGGAGTTGCAATAGTAAGTTCATTTTGGGTGAGAAAGTGGAGTTTTCACCAAAATCGACCCCGAAACGAACCCAAAACTTGAACTTATAATCATTTGCACCTAAATTTCACATTAACACTTTAAGTATGCATAAATTAAGTGGTGTGTGTTAGTTTGGCTCCGATATGAAAGATCTAGTTAATTTTGGGAAGTAAAATAGCTCAAATTCCCAAAAATCGACAAAATGAACCCGAAACATGGTACTTTGACCAATTCCATCTAAATTAGACATATATAGTTCAAGTATGTATAGATTAAGTGATATATGTTTGCTTTAGTTGGAGTTGCAATAGTATGTTCATTTTGGGTGAAAAAGTGGAGTTTTCACCAAAATCGACCCGAAAACGAACCCAAAACTTGAACTTCTAATCTATTGCACCTAAATTTCACATTAACACTTTAAGTATGCATAAAGTAAGTGGTGTGTGTTAGTTTTGCTCCTATATGTAAGATCTAGTTAGTTTTGGGAAGTAAAATAGCTCAAATTCCCAAAAATCGACAAAATGAACCCGAAACTTGGTACTTTGACCAATTCCATCTAAATTAGACATATATAGTTCAAATATGTATAGATTAAGTGATATATGTTTGGTTTAGTTGGAGTTGCAATAGTAAGTTCATTTTGGGTGAGAAAGTGGAGTTTTCACCAAAATCGACCCCGAAACGAACCCAAAACTTGAACTTCTAATCTATTGCACCTAAATTTCACATTAACACTTCAAGTATGCATAAAGTAAGTGGTGTGTGTTAGTTTTGCTCCTATATGTAAGATCTAGTTAGTTTTGGGAAGTAAAATAGCTCAAATTCACAAAAATCGACAAAATGAACCCGAAACTTGGTACTTTGACCAATTCCATCTAAATTTGACATATATAGTTCAAATATGTATAGAATAAGTGATATATGTTTGGTTTAGTTGGAGTTGCAATAATAAGTTCATTTTGGGTGAGAAAGTCGAGTTTTCACCAAAATCGACCCCGAAACGAACCCAAAACTTGAACTTCTAATCTATTGCACCTAAATTTCACATTAAAACTTCAAGTATGCATAAAGTAAGTGGTGTGTGCTAGTTTTTCTCCTATATGTAAGATCTAGTTAGTTTTGGGAATTAAAATAGCTCAAATTCACAAAAATCGAAAAAATGAACCCGAATCTTGGTACTTTCACCAATTCCATCTAAATTAGACATATATAGTTCAAATATGTATAGCTTAAGTGATATATGTTTGGTTTAGTTGGAGTTGCAATAGTAAGTTCATTTTGGGTGAGAAAGTGGAGTTTTCACCAAAATCGACCCCGAAACGAACCCAGAACTTGAACTTCTAATCTATTGCACCTAAATTTCACATTAACACTTCAAGTATGCATAAAGTAAGTGGTGTGTGTTAGTTTTGCTCCTATATGTAAGATCTAGTTAGTTTTGGGAAGTAAAATAGCTCAAATTCCCAAAAATCGACAAAATGAACCCGAAACTTGGTACTTTGACCAATTCCATCTAAATTAGACATATATAGTTCAAATATGTATAGATTAAGTGATATATGTTTGGTTTAGTTGGAGTTGCAATAGTAAGTTCATTTTGGGTGAGAAAGTGGAGTTTTCACCAAAATCGACCCCGAAACGAACCCAAATCTTGAACTTCTAATCTATTGCACCTAAATTTCACATTAACACTTCAAGTATGCATAAAGTAAGTGGTGTGTGTTAGTTTTGCTCCTATATGTAAGATCTAGTTAGTTTTGGGAAGTAAAATAGCTCAAATTCCCAAAAATCGACAAAATGAACCCGAAACTTGGTACTTTGACCAATTCCATCTAAATTAGACATATATAGTTCAAATATGTATAGATTAAGTGATATATGTTTGGTTTAGTTGGAGTTGCAATAGTAAGTTCATTTTGGGTGAGAAAGTGGAGTTTTCACCAAAATCGACCCCGAAACGAACCCAAAACTTGAACTTCTAATCTATTGCACCTAAATTTCACGTTAACACTTCAAGTATGCATAAAGTAAGTGGTGTGTGTTAGTTTTGCTCCTATATGTAAGATCTAGTTAGTTTTGGGAAGTAAAATAGCTCAAATTCACAAAAATCGACAAAATGAACCCGAAACTTGGTACTTTCACCAATTCCATCTAAATTTGACATATATAGTTCAAATATGTATAGAATAAGTGATATATGTTTGGTTTAGTTGGAGTTGCAATAATAAGTTCATTTTGGGTGAGAAAGTGGAGTTTTCACCAAAATCGACCCCGAAACGAACCCAAAACTTGAACTTCTAATCTATTGCACCTAAATTTCACATTAAAACTTCAAGTATGCATAAAGTAAGTGTTGTGTGTTAGTTTTTCTCCTATATGTAAGATCTAGTTAGTTTTGGGAATTAAAATAGCTCAAATTCACAAAAATCGACAAAATGAACCCGAAACTTGGTACTTTCACCAATTCCATCTAAATTTGACATATATAGTTCAAATATGTATAGATTAAGTGATATATGTTTGGTTTAGTTGGAGTTGCAATAGTAAGTTCATTTTGGGTGAGAAAGTGGAGTTTTCACCAAAATCGACCCCGAAACGAACCCAAAACTTGAACTTCTAATCTATTGCACCTAAATTTCACGTTAACACTTCAAGTATGCATAAAGTAAGTGGTGTGTGTTAGTTTTGCTCCTATATGTAAGATCTAGTTAGTTTTGGGAAGTAAAATAGCTCAAATTCTCAAAAATCGACAAAATGAACCCGAAACTTGGTACTTTGACCAATTCCATCTAAATTAGACATATATAGTTCAAATATGTATAGATTAAGTGATATATGTTTGGTTTAGTTGGAGTTGCAATAGTAAGTTCATTTTGGGTGAGAAAGTGGAGTTTTCACCAAAATCGACCCCGAAACGAACCCAAAACTTGAACTTATAATCTATTGCACCTAAATTTCACATTAACACTTTAAGTATGCATAAAGTAAGTGGTGTGTGTTAGTTTTGCTCCTATATGTAAGATCTAGTTAGTTTTGGGAGGTAAAATAGCTCAAATTCCCAAAAATCGAAAAAATAAACCCGAAACTTGGTACTTTGACCAATTCCATCTAAATTAGACATATATAGTTCAAATATGTATAGATTAAGTGATATATTATTGGTTTAGTTGGAGTTGCAATAGTAAGTTCATTTTGGGTGAGAAAGTGGAGTTTTCACCAAAATCGACCCCGAAACGAACCCAAAACTTGAACTTCTAATCTATTGCACCTAAATTTCACATTAACACTTCAAGTATGCATAAAGTAAGTGGTGTGTGTTAGTTTTGCTCCTATATGTAAGATCTAGTTAGTTTTGGGAGGTAAAATAGCTCAAATTCCCAAAAATCGAAAAAATGAACCCGAAACTTGGTACTTTGACCAATTCCATCTAAATTAGACATATATTGTTCAAATATGTATAGATTAAGTGATATATTATTGGTTTAGTTGGAGTTGCAATAGTAAGTTCATTTTGGGTGAGAAAGTGGAGTTTTCACCAAAATCGACCCCGAAACGAACCCAAAACTTGAACTTCTAATCTATTGCACCTAAATTTCACATTAACACTTCAAGTATGCATAAAGTAAGTGGTGTGTGTTAGTTTTGCTCCTATATGTAAGATCTAGTTAGTTTTGGGAAGTAAAATAGCTCAAATTCACAAAAATCGACAAAATGAACCCGAAACTTGGTACTTTGACCAATTCCATCTAAATTAGACATATATAGTTCAAATATGTATAGATTAAGTGATATATGTTTGGTTTAGTTGGAGTTGCAATAGTAAGTTCATTTTGGGTGAGAAAGTGGAGTTTTCACCAAAATCGACCCCGAAACGAACCCAAAACTTGAACTTCTAATCTATTGCACCTAAATTTCACGTTAACACTTCAAGTATGCATAAAGTAAGTGGTGTGTGTTAGTTTTGCTCCTATATGTAAGATCTAGTTAGTTTTGGGAAGTAAAATAGCTCAAATTCTCAAAAATCGACAAAATGAATCCGAAACTTGGTACTTTGACCAATTCCATCTAAATTAGACATATATAGTTCAAATATGTATAGATTAAGTGATATATGTTTGGTTTAGTTGGAGTTGCAATAGTAAGTTCATTTTGGGTGAGAAAGTGGAGTTTTCACCAAAATCGAACCCGAAACGAACCCAAAACTTGAACTTCTAATCTATTGCACCTAAATTTCACATTAACACTTCAAGTATGCATAAAGTAAGTGGTGTGTGTTAGTTTTGCTCCTATATGTAAGATCTAGTTAGTTTTGGGAAGTAAAATAGCTCAAATTCACAAAAATCGACAAAATGAACCCGAAACTTGGTACTTTGACCAATTCCATCTAAATTTGACATATATAGTTCAAATATGTATAGATTAAGTGATATATGTTTGGTTTAGTTGGAGTTGCAATAGTAAGTTCATTTTGGGTGAGAAAGTGGAGTTTTCACCAAAATCGACCCCGAAACGAACCCAAAACTTGAACTTCTAATCTATTGCACCTAAATTTCACATTAACACTTCAAGTATGCATAAAGTAAGTGGTGTGTGTTAGTTTTGCTCCTATATGTAAGATCTAGTTAGTTTTGGGAAGTAAAATAGCTCAAATTCACAAAAATCGACAAAATGAACCCGAAACTTGGTACTTTGACCAATTCCATCTAAATTTGACATATATAGTTCAAATATGTATAGATTAAGTGATATATGTTTGGTTTAGTTGGAGTTGCAATAGTAAGTTCATTTTGGGTGAGAAAGTGGAGTTTTCACCAAAATCGACCCCGAAACGAACCCAAAACTTGAACTTCTAATCTATTGCACCTAAATTTCACATTAAAACTTCAAGTATGCATAAAGTAAGTGGTGTGTGTTAGTTTTGCTCCTATATGTAAGATCTAGTTAGTTTTGGGAATTAAAATAGCTCAAATTCACAAAAATCGACAAAATGAACCCGAAACTTGGTACTTTGACCAATTCCATCTAAATTTGACATATATAGTTCAAATATGTATAGATTAAGTGATATATGTTTGGTTTAGTTGGAGTTGCAATAGTAAGTTCATTTTGGGTGAGAAAGTGGAGTTTTCACCAAAATCGACCCCGAAACGAACCCAAAACTTGAACTTCTAATCTATTGCACCTAAATTTCACGTTAACACTTCAAGTATGCATAAAGTAAGTGGTGTGTGTTAGTTTTGCTCCTATATGTAAGATCTAGTTAGTTTTGGGAAGTAAAATAGCTCAAATTCACAAAAATCGACAAAATGAACCCGAAACTTGGTACTTTGACCAATTCCATCTAAATTTGACATATATAGTTCAAATATGTATAGATTAAGTGATATATGTTTGGTTTAGTTGGAGTTGCAATAGTAAGTTCATTTTGGGTGAGAAAGTGGAGTTTTCACCAAAATCGACCCCGAAACGAACCCAAAACTTGAACTTCTAATCTATTGCACCTAAATTTCACATTAACACTTCAAGTATGCATAAAGTAAGTGGTGTGTGTTAGTTTTGCTCCTATATGTAAGATCTAGTTAGTTTTGGGAAGTAAAATAGCTCAAATTCCCAAAAATCGACAAAATGAACCCGAAACTTGGTACTTTGACCAATTCCATCTAAATTTGACATATATAGTTCAAATATGTATAGATTAAGTGATATATGTTTGGTTTAGTTGGAGTTGCAATAGTAAGTTCATTTTGGGTGAGAAAGTGGAGTTTTCACCAAAATCGACCCCGAAACGAACCCAAAACTTGAACTTCTAATCTATTGCACCTAAATTTCACATTAACACTTCAAGTATGCATAAAGTAAGTGGTGTGTGTTAGTTTTGCTCCTATATGTAAGATCTAGTTAGTTTTGGGAAGTAAAATAGCTCAAATTCCCAAAAATCGACAAAATGAACCCGAAACTTGGTACTTTGACCAATTCCATCTAAATTTGACATATATAGTTCAAATATGTATAGATTAAGTGATATATGTTTGGTTTAGTTGGAGTTGCAATAGTAAGTTCATTTTGGGTGAGAAAGTGGAGTTTTCACCAAAATCGACCCGAAACGAACCCAAAACTTGAACTTCTAATCTATTGCACCTAAATTTCACATTAACACTTCAAGTATGCATAAAGTAAGTGGTGTGTGTTAGTTTTGCTCCTATATGTAAGATCTAGTTAGTTTTGGGAAGTAAAATAGCTCAAATTCACAAAAATCGACAAAATGAACCCGAAACTTGGTACTTTGACCAATTCCATCTAAATTTGACATATATAGTTCAAATATGTATAGATTAAGTGATATATGTTTGGTTTAGTTGGAGTTGCAATAGTAAGTTCATTTTGGGTGAGAAAGTGGAGTTTTCACCAAAATCGACCCCGAAACGAACCCAAAACTTGAACTTCTAATCTATTGCACCTAAATTTCACATTAACACTTCAAGTATGCATAAAGTAAGTGGTGTGTGTTAGTTTTGCTCCTATATGTAAGATCTAGTTAGTTTTGGGAATTAAAATAGCTCAAATTCACAAAAATCGACAAAATGAACCCGAAACTTGGTACTTTGACCAATTCCATCTAAATTTGACATATATAGTTCAAATATGTATAGATTAAGTGATATATGTTTGGTTTAGTTGGAGTTGCAATAGTAAGTTCATTTTGGGTGAGAAAGTGGAGTTTTCACCAAAATCGACCCCGAAACGAACCCAAAACTTGAACTTCTAATCTATTGCACCTAAATTTCACATTAACACTTCAAGTATGCATAAAGTAAGTGGTGTGTGTTAGTTTTGCTCCTATATGTAAGATCTAGTTAGTTTTGGGAAGTAAAATAGCTCAAATTCACAAAAATCGACAAAATGAACCCGAAACTTGGTACTTTGACCAATTCCATCTAAATTTGACATATATAGTTCAAATATGTATAGATTAAGTGATATATGTTTGGTTTAGTTGGAGTTGCAATAGTAAGTTCATTTTGGGTGAGAAAGTGGAGTTTTCACCAAAATCGACCCCGAAACGAACCCAAAACTTGAACTTCTAATCTATTGCACCTAAATTTCACGTTAACACTTCAAGTATGCATAAAGTAAGTGGTGTGTGTTAGTTTTGCTCCTATATGTAAGATCTAGTTAGTTTTGGGAAGTAAAATAGCTCAAATTCCCAAAAATCGACAAAATGAACCCGAAACTTGGTACTTTGACCAATTCCATCTAAATTTGACATATATAGTTCAAATATGTATAGATTAAGTGATATATGTTTGGTTTAGTTGGAGTTGCAATAATAAGTTCATTTTGGGTGAGAAAGTGGAGTTTTCACCAAAATCGACCCGAAAACGAACCCAAAACTTGAACTTCTAATCTATTGCACCTAAATTTCACATTAAAACTTCAAGTATGCATAAAGTAAGTGTTGTGTGTTAGTTTTGCTCCTATATGTAAGATCTAGTTAGTTTTGGGAATTAAAATAGCTCAAATTCACAAAAATCGACAAAATGAACCCGAAACTTGGTACTTTCACCAATTCCATCTAAATTTGACATATATAGTTCAAATATGTATAGATTAAGTGATATATGTTTGGTTTAGTTGGAGTTGCAATAGTAAGTTCATTTTGGGTGAGAAAGTGGAGTTTTCACCAAAATCGACCCCGAAACGAACCCAAATCTTGAACTTCTAATCTATTGCACCTAAATTTCACATTAATACTTCAAGTATGCATAAAGGAAGTGGTGTGTGTTAGTTTTGCTCCTATATGTAAGATCTAGTTGGTTTTGGGATGTAAAATAGCTGCAATTCCCAAAATTCGACAAAATGAACCCGAAATTTGGTACTTTGACCAATTCCATCTATATTAGACATATATGTAGTTCAAATATGAATAGATTAAGTGATATATGTTTGGTTTAGTTGGAGTTGCAATAATAAGTTCATTTTGGGTGAGAAAGTGGAGTTTTCACCAAAATCGACCCCGAAACGAACCCAAAACTTTAACTTCTAATCTATTAAACCTAAATTTCACATTAACACTTCAAGTATGCATAAAGTAAGTGGTGTGTGTTAGTTTTGCTCCTATATGTAAGATCTAGTTAGTTTTGGGAGGTAAAATAGCTCAAATTCCCAAAAATCGACAAAATGAACCCGAAACTTGGTACTTTGACCAATTCCATCTAAATTAGACATATATAGTTCAAATATGTATAGATTAAGTGATATATGTTTGGTTTAGTTGGAGTTGCAATAGTAAGTTCATTTTGGGTGAGAAAGTGGAGTTTTCACCAAAATCGACCCCGAAACGAACCCAAAACTTGAACTTCTAATCTATTGCACCTAAAATTCACGTTAACACTTCAAGTATGCATAAAGTAAGTGGTGTGTGTTAGTTTTGCTCCTATATGTAAGATCTAGTTAGTTTTGGGAAGTAAAATAGCTCAAATTCCCAAAAATCGACAAAATGAACCCGAAACTTGGTACTTTGACCAATTCCATCTAAATTTGACATATATAGTTCAAATATGTATAGATTAAGTGATATATGTTTGGTTTAGTTGGAGTTGCAATAATAAGTTCATTTTGGGTGAGAAAGTGGAGTTTTCACCAAAATCGACCCCGAAACGAACCCAAAACTTGAACTTCTAATCTATTGCACCTAAATTTCACATTAACACTTCAAGTATGCATAAAGTAAGTGGTTGTGTGTTAGTTTTGCTCCTATATGTAAGATCTAGTTAGTTTTGGGAATTAAAATAGCTCAAATTCACAAAAATCGACAAAATGAACCCGAAACTTGGTACTTTGACCAATTCCATCTAAATTTGACATATATAGTTCAAATATGTATAGATTAAGTGATATATGTTTGGTTTAGTTGGAGTTGCAATAGTAAGTTCATTTTGGGTGAGAAAGTGGAGTTTTCACCAAAATCGACCCCGAAACGAACCCAAAACTTGAACTTCTAATCTATTGCACCTAAATTTCACGTTAACACTTCAAGTATGCATAAAGTAAGTGGTGTGTGTTAGTTTTGCTCCTATATGTAAGATCTAGTTAGTTTTGGGAAGTAAAATAGCTCAAATTCCCAAAAATCGACAAAATGAACCCGAAACTTGGTACTTTGACCAATTCCATCTAAATTTGACATATATAGTTCAAATATGTATAGAATAAGTTATATATGTTTGGTTTAGTTGGAGTTGCAATAATAAGTTCATTTTGGGTGAGAAAGTGGAGTTTTCACCAAAATCGACCCCGAAACGAACCCAAAACTTGAACTTCTAATCTATTGCACCTAAATTTCACATTAAAACTTCAAGTATGCATAAAGTAAGTGGTGTGTGTTAGTTTTGCTCCTATATGTAAGATCTAGTTAGTTTTGGGAAGTAAAATAGCTCAAATTCACAAAAATCGACAAAATGAACCCGAAACTTGGTACTTTGACCAATTCCATCTAAATTTGACATATATAGTTCAAATATGTATAGATTAAGTGATATATGTTTGGTTTAGTTGGAGTTGCAATAGTAAGTTCATTTTGGGTGAGAAAGTGGAGTTTTCACCAAAATCGACCCCGAAACGAACCCAAAACTTGAACTTCTAATCTATTGCACCTAAATTTCACGTTAACACTTCAAGTATGCATAAAGTAAGTGGTGTGTGTTAGTTTTGCTCCTATATGTAAGATCTAGTTAGTTTTGGGAAGTAAAATAGCTCAAATTCCCAAAAATCGACAAAATGAACCCGAAACTTGGTACTTTGACCAATTCCATCTAAATTTGACATATATAGTTCAAATATGTATAGATTAAGTGATATATGTTTGGTTTAGTTGGAGTTGCAATAATAAGTTCATTTTGGGTGAGAAAGTGGAGTTTTCACCAAAATCGACCCCAAAACGAACCCAAAACTTGAACTTCTAATCTATTGCACCTAAATTTCACGTTAACACTTCAAGTATGCATAAAGTAAGTGGTGTGTGTTAGTTTTGCTCCTATATGTAAGATCTAGTTAGTTTTGGGAAGTAAAATAGCTCAAATTCCCAAAAATCGACAAAATGAACCCGAAACTTGGTACTTTGACCAATTCCATCTAAATTTGACATATATAGTTCAAATATGTATAGATTAAGTGATATATGTTTGGTTTAGTTGGAGTTGCAATAATAAGTTCATTTTGGGTGAGAAAGTGGAGTTTTCACCAAAATCGACCCCGAAACGAACCCAAAACTTGAACTTCTAATCTATTGCACCTAAATTTCACGTTAACACTTCAAGTATGCATAAAGTAAGTGGTGTGTGTTAGTTTTGCTCCTATATGTAAGATCTAGTTAGTTTTGGGAAGTAAAATAGCTCAAATTCCCAAAAATCGACAAAATGAACCCGAAACTTGGTACTTTGACCAATTCCATCTAAATTTGACATATATAGTTCAAATATGTATAGATTAAGTGATATATGTTTGGTTTAGTTGGAGTTGCAATAGTAAAGTTCATTTTGGGTGAGAAAGTGGAGTTTTCACCAAAATCGACCCCGAAACGAACCCAAAACTTGAACTTCTAATCTATTGCACCTAAATTTCACATTAACACTTCAAGTATGCATAAAGTAAGTGGTGTGTGTTAGTTTTGCTCCTATATGTAAGATCTAGTTAGTTTTGGGAAGTAAAATAGCTCAAATTCACAAAAATCGACAAAATGAACCCGAAACTTGGTACTTTGACCAATTCCATCTAAATTTGACATATATAGTTCAAATATGTATAGATTAAGTGATATATGTTTGGTTTAGTTGGAGTTGCAATAGTAAGTTCATTTTGGGTGAGAAAGTGGAGTTTTCACCAAAATCGACCCCGAAACGAACCCAAAACTTGAACTTCTAATCTATTGCACCTAAATTTCACGTTAAAACTTCAAGTATGCATAAAGTAAGTGGTGTGTGTTAGTTTTGCTCCTATATGTAAGATCTAGTTAGTTTTGGGAATTAAAATAGCTCAAATTCACAAAAATCGACAAAATGAACCCGAAACTTGGTACTTTCACCAATTCCATCTAAATTTGACATATATAGTTCAAATATGTATAGATTAAGTGATATATGTTTGGTTTAGTTGGAGTTGCAATAGTAAGTTCATTTTGGGTGAGAAAGTGGAGTTTTCACCAAAATCGGCCCCGAAACGAACCCAAAACTTGAACTTCTAATCTATTGCACCTAAATTTCACATTAAAACTTCAAGTATGCATAAAGTAAGTGTTGTGTGTTAGTTTTGCTCCTATATGTAAGATCTAGTTAGTTTTGGGAATTAAAATAGCTCAAATTCACAAAAATCGACAAAATGAACCCGAAACTTGGTACTTTCACCAATTCCATCTAAATTTGACATATATAGTTCAAATATGTATAGATTAAGTGATATATGTTTGGTTTAGTTGGAGTTGCAATAGTAAATTCATTTTGGGTGAGAAAGTGGAGTTTTCACCAAAATCGGCCCCGAAACGAACCCAAAACTTGAACTTCTAATCTATTGCACCTAAATTTCACGTTAACACTTCAAGTATGCATAAAGTAAGTGGTGTGTGTTAGTTTTGCTCCTATATGTAAGATCTAGTTAGTTTTGGGAAGTAAAATAGCTCAAATTCCCAAAAATCGACAAAATGAACCCGAAACTTGGTACTTTGACCAATTCCATCTAAATTTGACATATATAGTTCAAATATGTATAGATTAAGTGATATATGTTTGGTTTAGTTGGAGTTGCAATAATAAGTTCATTTTGGGTGAGAAAGTGGAGTTTTCACCAAAATCGACCCCGAAACGAACCCAAAACTTGAACTTCTAATCTATTGCACCTAAATTTCACGTTAACACTTTTAGTATGCATAAAGTAAGTGGTGTGTGTTAGTTTTGCTCCTATATGTAAGATCTAGTTAGTTTTGGGAAGTAAAATAGCTCAAATTCCCAAAAATCGACAAAATATACCCGAAACTTGGTACTTTGACCAATTCCATCTAAATTTGACATATATAGTTCAAATATGTATAGAATAAGTTATATATGTTTGGTTTAGTTGGAGTTGCAATAATAAGTTCATTTTGGGTGAGAAAGTGGAGTTTTCACCAAAATCGACCCCGAAACGAACCCAAAACTTGAACTTCTAATCTATTGCACCTAAATTTCACATTAACACTTTAAGTATGCATAAAGTAAGTGGTGTGTGTTAGTTTTGCTCCTATATGTAAGATCTAGTTAGTTTTGGGAAGTAAAATAGCTCAAATTCACAAAAATCGACAAAATGAACCCGAAACTTGGTACTTTGACCAATTCCATCTAAATTTGACATATATAGTTCAAATATGTATAGATTAAGTGATATATGTTTGGTTTAGTTGGAGTTGCAATAGTAAGTTCATTTTGGGTGAGAAAGTGGAGTTTTCACCAAAATCGGCCCCGAAACGAACCCAAAACTTGAACTTCTAATCTATTGCACCTAAATTTCACGTTAACACTTCAAGTATGCATAAAGTAAGTGGTGTGTGTTAGTTTTGCTCCTATATGTAAGATCTAGTTAGTTTTGGGAAGTAAAATAGCTCAAATTCACAAAAATCGACAAAATGAACCCGAAACTTGGTACTTTGACCAATTCCATCTAAATTTGACATATATAGTTCAAATATGTATAGATTAAGTGATATATGTTTGGTTTAGTTGGAGTTGCAATAATAAGTTCATTTTGGGTGGGAAAGTCGAGTTTTCACCAAAATCGACCCCGAAACGAACCCAAAACTTGAACTTCTAATCTATTGCACCTAAATTTCACATTAACACTTCAAGTATGCATAAAGTAAGTGGTGTGTGTTAGTTTTGCTCCTATATGTAAGATCTAGTTAGTTTTGGGAAGTAAAATAGCTCAAATTCACAAAAATCGACAAAATGAACCCGAAACTTGGTACTTTGACCAATTCCATCTAAATTTGACATATATAGTTCAAATATGTATAGATTAAGTGATATATGTTTGGTTTAGTTGGAGTTGCAATAGTAAGTTCATTTTGGGTGAGAAAGTGGAGTTTTCACCAAAATCGACCCCGAAACGAACCCAAAACTTGAACTTCTAATCTATTGCACCTAAATATCACATTAACACTTCAAGTAAGCATAAATTAAGTGGTGTGTGTTAGTTTTGCTCGTATATGTTACATCTAGTTAGTTTTGGGGAGTAAAATAGCTCAAATTCACAAAAATCAACAAAATGAGTCCGAAACTTGGTACTTTGACCAATTCCATCTAAATTAGACATATATAGTTCAAATATGTATAGATTAATTGATATATGTTTGGTTTAGTTGGAGTTGCAATAGTAAGTTCATTTTGGGTGAGAAAGTGGAGTTTTCACCAAAATCGACACCGAAACGAACCCAAAACTTGAACTTCTAATCTATTGCACCTAAATTTCACGTTAACACTTCAAGTATGCATAAAGCAAGTGGTGTGTGTTAGTTTTGCTCCTATATGTAAGATCTAGTTAGTTTTGGGATGTAAAATAGCTCAAATTCCCAAAAATCGACAAAATGAACCCGAAATTTGGTACTTTGACCAATTCCATCTATATTAGACATATATGTAGTTCAAATATGAATAGATTAAGTGATATATGTTTGGTTTAGTTGGAGTTGCAATAATAAGTTCATTTTGGGTGAGAAAGTGGAGTTTTCACCAAAATCGACCCCGAAACGAACCCAAAACTTTAACTTCTAATCTATTAAACCTAAATTTCACATTAACACTTCAAGTATGCATAAAGTAAGTGGTGTGTGTTAGTTTTGCTCCTATATGTAAGATCTAGTTAGTTTTGGGAATTAAAATAGCTCAAATTCACAAAAATCGACAAAATGAACCCGAAACTTGGTACTTTGACCAATTCCATCTAAATTTGACATATATAGTTCAAATATGTATAGATTAAGTGATATATGTTTGGTTTAGTTGGAGTTGCAATAGTAAGTTCATTTTGGGTGAGAAAGTGGAGTTTTCACCAAAATCGACCCCGAAACGAACCCAAAACTTGAACTTCTAATCTATTGCACCTAAATTTCACGTTAACACTTCAAGTATGCATAAAGTAAGTGGTGTGTGTTAGTTTTGCTCCTATATGTAAGATCTAGTTAGTTTTGGGAAGTAAAATAGCTCAAATTCACAAAAATCGACAAAATGAACCCGAAACTTGGTACTTTGACCAATTCCATCTAAATTTGACATATATAGTTCAAATATGTATAGATTAAGTGATATATGTTTGGTTTAGTTGGAGTTGCAATAATAAGTTCATTTTGGGTGAGAAAGTGGAGTTTTCACCAAAATCGACCCCGAAACGAACCCAAAACTTGAACTTCTAATCTATTGCACCTAAATTTCACATTAAAACTTCAAGTATGCATAAAGTAAGTGTTGTGTGTTAGTTTTGCTCCTATATGTAAGATCTAGTTAGTTTTGGGAATTAAAATAGCTCAAATTCACAAAAATCGACAAAATGAACCCGAAACTTGGTACTTTCACCAATTCCATCTAAATTTGACATATATAGTTCAAATATGTATAGATTAAGTGATATATGTTTGGTTTAGTTGGAGTTGCAATAGTAAGTTCATTTTGGGTGAGAAAGTGGAGTTTTCACCAAAATCGACCCCGAAACGAACCCAAAACTTGAACTTCTAATCTATTGCACCTAAATTTCACGTTAACACTTCAAGTATGCATAAAGTAAGTGGTGTGTGTTAGTTTTGCTCCTATATGTAAGATCTAGTTAGTTTTGGGAAGTAAAATAGCTCAAATTCCCAAAAATCGACAAAATGAACCCGAAACTTGGTACTTTGACCAATTCCATCTAAATTTGACATATATAGTTCAAATATGTATAGATTAAGTGATATATGTTTGGTTTAGTTGGAGTTGCAATAGTAAGTTCATTTTGGGTGAGAAAGTGGAGTTTTCACCAAAATCGACCCCGAAACGAACCCAAAACTTGAACTTCTAATCTATTGCACCTAAATTTCACATTAAAACTTCAAGTATGCATAAAGTAAGTGGTGTGTGTTAGTTTTGCTCCTATATGTAAGATCTAGTTAGTTTTGGGAAGTAAAATAGCTCAAATTCACAAAAATCGACAAAATGAACCCGAAACTTGGTACTTTGACCAATTCCATCTAAATTTGACATATATAGTTCAAATATGTATAGATTAAGTGATATATGTTTGGTTTAGTTGGAGTTGCAATAGTAAGTTCATTTTGGGTGAGAAAGTGGAGTTTTCACCAAAATCGACCCCGAAACGAACCCAAAACTTGAACTTCTAATCTATTGCACCTAAATTTCACGTTAACACTTCAAGTATGCATAAAGTAAGTGGTGTGTGTTAGTTTTGCTCCTATATGTAAGATCTAGTTAGTTTTGGGAAGTAAAATAGCTCAAATTCCCAAAAATCGACAAAATGAACCCGAAACTTGGTACTTTGACCAATTCCATCTAAATTTGACATATATAGTTCAAATATGTATAGAATAAGTTATATATGTTTGGTTTAGTTGGAGTTGCAATAATAAGTTCATTTTGGGTGAGAAAGTGGAGTTTTCACCAAAATCGACCCCGAAACGAACCCAAAACTTGAACTTCTAATCTATTGCACCTAAATTTCACGTTAACACTTCAAGTATGCATAAAGTAAGTGGTGTGTGTTAGTTTTGCTCCTATATGTAAGATCTAGTTAGTTTTGGGAAGTAAAATAGCTCAAATTCACAAAAATCGACAAAATGAACCCGAAACTTGGTACTTTGACCAATTCCATTTAAATTTGACATATATAGTTCAAATATGTATAGATTAAGTGATATATGTTTGGTTTAGTTGGAGTTGCAATAGTAAGTTCATTTTGGGTGAGAAAGTGGAGTTTTCACCAAAATCGGCCCCGAAACGAACCCAAAACATGAACTTCTAATCTATTGCACCTAAATTTCACGTTAACACTTCAAGTATGCATAAAGTAAGTGGTGTGTGTTAGTTTTGCTCCTATATGTAAGATCTAGTTAGTTTTGGGAAGTAAAATAGCTCAAATTCCCAAAAATCGACAAAATATACCCGAAACTTGGTACTTTGACCAATTCCATCTAAATTTGACATATATAGTTCAAATATGTATAGAATAAGTTATATATGTTTGGTTTAGTTGGAGTTGCAATAATAAGTTCATTTTGGGTGAGAAAGTGGAGTTTTCACCAAAATCGACCCCGAAACGAACCCAAAACTTGAACTTCTAATCTATTGCACCTAAATTTCACATTAAAACTTCAAGTATGCATAAAGTAAGTGTTGTGTGTTGGTTTTTCTCCTATATGTTAGATCTAGTTAGTTTTGGGAATTAAAATAGCTCAAATTCACAAAAATCGACAAAATGAACCCGAAACTTGGTAATTTCACCAATTCCATCTAAATTTGACATATATAGTTCAAATATGGATAGATTAAGTGATATATGTTTGGTTTAGTTGGAGTTGCAATAGTAAGTTCATTTTGGGTGAGAAAGTGGAGTTTTCACCAAAATCGGCCCCGAAACGAACCCAAAACTTGAACTTCTAATCTATTGCACCTAAATTTCACATTAAAACTTCAAGTATGCATAAAGTAAGTGTTGTGTGTTGGTTTTTCTCCTATATGTAAGATCTAGTTAGTTTTGGGAATTAAAATAGCTCAAATTCACAAAAATCGACAAAATGAACCCGAAACTTGGTACTTTCACCAATTCCATCTAAATTTGACATATATAGTTCAAATATGTATAGATTAAGTGATATATGTTTGGTTTAGTTGGAGTTGCAATAGTAAGTTCATTTTGGGTGAGAAAGTGGAGTTTTCACCAAAATCGACCCCGAAACGAACCCAAAACTTGAACTTCTAATCTATTGCACCTAAATTTCACATTAAAACTTCAAGTATGCATAAAGTAAGTGTTGTGTGTTGGTTTTTCTCCTATATGTAAGATCTAGTTAGTTTTGGGAATTAAAATAGCTCAAATTCACAAAAATCGACAAAATGAACCCGAAACTTGGTACTTTCACCAATTCCATCTAAATTTGACATATATAGTTCAAATATGTATAGATTAAGTGATATATGTTTGGTTTAGTTGGAGTTGCAATAGTAAGTTCATTTTGGGTGAGAAAGTGGAGTTTTCACCAAAATCGGCCCCGAAACGAACCCAAAACTTGAACTTCTAATCTATTGCACCTAAATTTCACGTTAACACTTCAAGTATGCATAAAGTAAGTGGTGTGTGTTAGTTTTGCTCCTATATGTAAGATCTAGTTAGTTTTGGGAAGTAAAATAGCTCAAATTCCCAAAAATCGACAAAATATACCCGAAACTTGGTACTTTGACCAATTCCATCTAAATTTGACATATATAGTTCAAATATGTATAGAATAAGTTATATATGTTTGGTTTAGTTGGAGTTGCAATAATAAGTTCATTTTGGGTGAGAAAGTGGAGTTTTCACCAAAATCGACCCCGAAACGAACCCAAAACTTGAACTTCTAATCTATTGCACCTAAATTTCACATTAAAACTTCAAGTATGCATAAAGTAAGTGTTGTGTGTTTGTTTTGCTCCTATATGTAAGATCTAGTTAGTTTTGGGAATTAAAATAGCTCAAATTCACAAAAATCGACAAAATGAACCCGAAACTTGGTACTTTCACCAATTCCATCTAAATTTGACATATATAGTTCAAATATGTATAGATTAAGTGATATATGTTTGGTTTAGTTGGAGTTGCAATAGTAAGTTCATTTTGGGTGAGAAAGTGGAGTTTTCACCAAAATCGACCCCGAAACGAACCCAAAACATGAACTTCTAATCTATTGCACCTAAATTTCACGTTAACACTTCAAGTATGCATAAAGTAAGTGGTGTGTGTTAGTTTTGCTCCTATATGTAAGATCTAGTTAGTTTTGGGAAGTAAAATAGCTCAAATTCCCAAAAATCGACAAAATATACCCGAAACTTGGTACTTTGACCAATTCCATCTAAATTTGACATATATAGTTCAAATATGTATAGAATAAGTTATATATGTTTGGTTTAGTTGGAGTTGCAATAATAAGTTCATTTTGGGTGAGAAAGTCGAGTTTTCACCAAAATCGACCCCGAAACGAACCCAAAACTTGAACTTCTAATCTATTGCACCTAAATTTCACATTAAAACTTCAAGTATGCATAAAGTAAGTGTTTTGTGTTAGTTTTGCTCCTATATGTAAGATCTAGTTAGTTTTGGGAATTAAAATAGCTCAAATTCACAAAAATCGACAAAATGAACCCGAAACTTGGTACTTTCACCAATTCCATCTAAATTTGACATATATAGTTCAAATATGTATAGATTAAGTGATATATGTTTGGTTTAGTTGGAGTTGCAATAGTAAGTTCATTTTGGGTGAGAAAGTGGAGTTTTCACCAAAATCGACCCCGAAACGAACCCAAAACTTGAACTTCTAATCTATTGCACCTAAATTTCACGTTAACACTTCAAGTATGCATAAAGTAAGTGGTGTGTGTTAGTTTTGCTCCTATATGTAAGATCTAGTTAGTTTTGGGAAGTAAAATAGCTCAAATTCCCAAAAATCGACAAAATGAACCCGAAACTTGGTACTTTGACCAATTCCATCTAAATTTGACATATATAGTTCAAATATGTATAGAATAAGTTATATATGTTTGGTTTAGTTGGAGTTGCAATAATAAGTTCATTTTGGGTGAGAAAGTGGAGTTTTCACCAAAATCGACCCCGAAACGAACCCAAAACTTGAACTTATAATCTATTGCACCTAAAATTCACGTTAACACTTTTAGTATGCATAAAGTAAGTGGTGTGTGTTAGTTTTGCTCCTATATGTAAGATCTAGTTAGTTTTGGGAAGTAAAATAGCTCAAATTCCCAAAAATCGACAAAATATACCCGAAACTTGGTACTTTGACCAATTCCATCTAAATTTGACATATATAGTTCAAATATGTATAGAATAAGTTATATATGTTTGGTTTAGTTGGAGTTGCAATAATAAGTTCATTTTGGGTGAGAAAGTGGAGTTTTCACCAAAATCGACCCCGAAACGAACCCAAAACTTGAACTTCTAATCTATTGCACCTAAATTTCACATTAAAACTTCAAGTATGCATAAAGTAAGTGTTGTGTGTTAGTTTTGCTCCTATATGTAAGATCTAGTTAGTTTTGGGAATTAAAATAGCTCAAATTCACAAAAATCGATAAAATGAACCCGAAACTTGGTACTTTCACCAATTCCATCTAAATTTGACATATATAGTTCAAATATGTATAGATTAAGTGATATATGTTTGGTTTAGTTGGAGTTGCAATAGTAAGTTCATTTTGGGTGAGAAAGTGGAGTTTTCACCAAAATCGACCCCGAAACGAACCCAAAACTTGAACTTCTAATCTATTGCACCTAAATTTCACGTTAACACTTCAAGTATGCATAAAGTAAGTGGTGTGTGTTAGTTTTGCTCCTATATGTAAGATCTAGTTAGTTTTGGGAAGTAAAATAGCTCAAATTCCCAAAAATCGACAAAATGAATCCGAAACTTGGTACTTTGACCAATTCCATCTAAATTAGACATATATAGTTCAAATATGTATAGATTAAGTTATATATGTTTGGTTTAGTTGGAGTTGCAATAATAAGTTCATTTTGGGTGAGAAAGTCGAGTTTTCACCAAAATCGACCCCGAAACGAACCCAAAACTTGAACTTCTAATCTATTGTACCTAAATTTCACATTAAAACTTCAAGTATGCATAAAGTAAGTGTTGTGTGTTGGTTTTTCTCCTATATGTAAGATCTAGTTAGTTTTGGGAATTAAAATAGCTCAAATTTACAAAAATCGATAAAATGAACCCGAAACTTGGTACTTTCACCAATTCCATCTAAATTTGACATATATAGTTCAAATATGTATAGATTAAGTGATATATGTTTGGTTTAGTTGGAGTTGCAATAGTAAGTTCATTTTGGGTGAGAAAGTGGAGTTTTCACCAAAATCGACCCCGAAACGAACCCAAAACATGAACTTCTAATCTATTGCACCTAAATTTCACGTTAACACTTCAAGTATGCATAAAGTAAGTGGTGTGTGTTAGTTTTGCTCCTATATGTAAGATCTAGTTAGTTTTGGGAAGTAAAATAGCTCAAATTCACAAAAATCGACAAAATGAACCCGAAACTTGGTACTTTGACCAATTCCATCTAAATTTGACATATATAGTTCAAATATGTATAGAATTAAGTTATATATGTTTGGTTTAGTTGGAGTTGCAATAATAAGTTCATTTTGGGTGAGAAAGTGGAGTTTTCACCAAAATCGACCCCGAAACGAACCCAAATCTTGAACTTCTAATCTATTGCACCTAAATTTCACATTAAAACTTCAAGTATGCATAAAGTAAGTGTTGTGTGTTAGTTTTGCTCCTATATGTAAGATCTAGTTAGTTTTGGGAATTAAAATAGCTCAAATTCACAAAAATCGACAAAATGAACCCGAAACTTGGTACTTTCACCAATTCCATCTAAATTTGACATATATAGTTCAAATATGTATAGATTAAGTGATATATGTTTGGTTTAGTTGGAGTTGCAATAGTAAGTTCATTTTGGGTGAGAAAGTGGAGTTTTCACCAAAATCGACCCCGAAACGAACCCAAAACTTGAACTTCTAATCTATTGCACCTAAATTTCACGTTAACACTTCAAGTATGCATAAAGTAAGTGGTGTGTGTTAGTTTTGCTCCTATATGTAAGATCTAGTTAGTTTTGGGAAGTAAAATAGCTCAAATTCCCAAAAATCGACAAAATATACCCGAAACTTGGTACTTTGACCAATTCCATCTAAATTTGACATATATAGTTCAAATATGTATAGAATAAGTTATATATGTTTGGTTTAGTTGGAGTTGCAATAATAAGTTCATTTTGGGTGAGAAAGTCGAGTTTTCACCAAAATCGACCCCGAAACGAACCCAAAACTTGAACTTATAATCTATTGCACCTAAAATTCACGTTAACACTTTTAGTATGCATAAAGTAAGTGGTGTGTGTTAGTTTTGCTCCTATATGTAAGATCTAGTTAGTTTTGGGAAGTAAAATAGCTCAAATTCCCAAAAATCGACAAAATATACCCGAAACTTGGTACTTTGACCAATTCCATCTAAATTTGACATATATAGTTCAAATATGTATAGAATAAGTTATATATGTTTGGTTTAGTTGGAGTTGCAATAATAAGTTCATTTTGGGTGAGAAAGTCGAGTTTTCACCAAAATCGACCCCGAAACGAACCCAAAACTTGAACTTCTAATCTATTGCACCTAAATTTCACATTAAAACTTCAAGTATGCATAAAGTAAGTGTTGTGTGTTGGTTTTGCTCCTATATGTAAGATCTAGTTAGTTTTGGGAATTAAAATAGCTCAAATTCACAAAAATCGACAAAATGAACCCGAAACTTGGTACTTTCACCAATTCCATCTAAATTTGACATATATAGTTCAAATATGTATAGATTAAGTGATATATGTTTGGTTTAGTTGGAGTTGCAATAGTAAGTTCATTTTGGGTGAGAAAGTGGAGTTTTCACCAAAATCGACCCCGAAACGAACCCAAAACTTGAACTTCTAATCTATTGCACCTAAATTTCACGTTAACACTTCAAGTATGCATAAAGTAAGTGTTGTGTGTTAGTTTTGCTCCTATATGTAAGATCTAGTTAGTTTTGGGAAGTAAAATAGCTCAAATTCACAAAAATCGACAAAATATACCCGAAACTTGGTACTTTGACCAATTCCATCTAAATTTGACATATATAGTTCAAATATGTATAGATTAAGTTATATATGTTTGGTTTAGTTGGAGTTGCAATAGTAAGTTCATTTTGGGTGAGAAAGTGGAGTTTTCACCAAAATCGGCCCCGAAACGAACCCAAAACTTGAACTTCTAATCTATTGCACCTAAATTTCACATTAAAACTTCAAGTATGCATAAAGTAAGTGTTGTGTGTTAGGTTTTGCTCCTATATGTAAGATCTAGTTAGTTTTGGGAATTAAAATAGCTCAAATTCACAAAAATCGACAAAATGAACCCGAAACTTGGTACTTTCACCATTTCCATCTAAATTTGACATATATAGTTCAAATATGTATAGATTAAGTGATATATGTTTGGTTTAGTTGGAGTTGCAATAGTAAGTTCATTTTGGGTGAGAAAGTGGAGTTTTCACCAAAATCGGCCCCGAAACGAACCCAAAACATGAACTTCTAATCTATTGCACCTAAATTTCACGTTAACACTTCAAGTATGCATAAAGTAAGTGGTGTGTGTTAGTTTTGCTCCTATATGTAAGATCTAGTTAGTTTTGGGAAGTAAAATAGCTCAAATTCCCAAAAATCGACAAAATATACCCGAAACTTGGTACTTTGACCAATTCCATCTAAATTTGACATATATAGTTCAAATATGTATAGAATAAGTTATATATGTTTGGTTTAGTTGGAGTTGCAATAATAAGTTCATTTTGGGTGAGAAAGTCGAGTTTTCACCAAAATCGACCCCGAAACGAACCCAAAACTTGAACTTCTAATCTATTGCACCTAAATTTCACGTTAACACTTTTAGTATGCATAAAGTAAGTGGTGTGTGTTAGTTTTGCTCCTATATGTAAGATCTAGTTAGTTTTGGGAAGTAAAATAGCTCAAATTCCCAAAAATCGACAAAATATACCCGAAACTTGGTACTTTGACCAATTCCATCTAAATTTGACATATATAGTTCAAATATGTATAGAATAAGTTATATATGTTTGGTTTAGTTGGAGTTGCAATAATAAGTTCATTTTGGGTGAGAAAGTCGAGTTTTCACCAAAATCGACCCCGAAACGAACCCAAAACTTGAACTTATAATCTATTGCACCTAAAATTCACGTTAACACTTTTAGTATGCATAAAGTAAGTGGTGTGTGTTAGTTTTGCTCCTATATGTAAGATCTAGTTAGTTTTGGGAAGTAAAATAGCTCAAATTCCCAAAAATCGACAAAATATACCCGAAACTTGGTACTTTGACCAATTCCATCTAAATTTGACATATATAGTTCAAATATGTATAGAATAAGTTATATATGTTTGGTTTAGTTGGAGTTGCAATAATAAGTTCATTTTGGGTGAGAAAGTCGAGTTTTCACCAAAATCGACCCCGAAACGAACCCAAAACTTGAACTTCTAATCTATTGCACCTAAATTTCACATTAACAACTTCAAGTATGCATAAAGTAAGTGGTTGTGTGTTAGTTTTGCTCCTATATGTAAGATCTAGTTAGTTTTGGGAATTAAAATAGCTCAAATTCACAAAAATCGACAAAATGAACCCGAAACTTGGTACTTTCACCAATTCCATCTAAATTTGACATATATAGTTCAAATATGTATAGATTAAGTGATATATGTTTGGTTTAGTTGGAGTTGCAATAGTAAGTTCATTTTGGGTGAGAAAGTGGAGTTTTCACCAAAATCGACCCCGAAACGAACCCAAAACATGAACTTCTAATCTATTGCACCTAAATTTCACGTTAAAACACTTCAAGTATGCATAAAGTAAGTGGTGTGTGTTAGTTTTGCTCCTATATGTAAGATCTAGTTAGTTTTGGGAAGTAAAATAGCTCAAATTCCCAAAAATCGACAAAATATACCCGAAACTTGGTACTTTGACCAATTCCATCTAAATTTGACATATATAGTTCAAATATGTATAGAATAAGTTATATATGTTTGGTTTAGTTGGAGTTGCAATAATAAGTTCATTTTGGGTGAGAAAGTCGAGTTTTCACCAAAATCGACCCCGAAACGAACCCAAAACTTGAACTTCTAATCTATTGCACCTAAATTTCACATTAACACTTCAAGTATGCATAAAGTAAGTGTTGTGTGTTTGTTTTGCTCCTATATGTAAGATCTAGTTAGTTTTGGGAATTAAAATAGCTCAAATTCACAAAAATCGACAAAATGAACCCGAAACTTGGTACTTTGACCAATTCCATCTAAATTTGACATATATAGTTCAAATATGTATAGATTAAGTGATATATGTTTGGTTTAGTTGGAGTTGCAATAGTAAGTTCATTTTGGGTGAGAAAGTGGAGTTTTCACCAAAATCGACCCCGAAACGAACCCAAAACTTGAACTTCTAATCTATTGCACCTAAATTTCACATCAAAACTTCAAGTTTGCATAAAGTAAGTGTTTTGTGTTAGTTTTGCTCCTATATGTAAGATCTAGTTAGTTTTGGGAATTAAAATAGCTCAAATTCACAAAAATCGACAAAATGAACCCGAAACTTGGTACTTTCACCATTTCCATCTAAATTTGACATATATAGTTCAAATATGTATAGATTAAGTGATATATGTTTGGTTTAGTTGGAGTTGCAATAGTAAGTTCATTTTGGGTGAGAAAGTGGAGTTTTCACCAAAATCGGCCCCGAAACGAACCCAAAACTTGAACTTCTAATCTATTGCACCTAAATTTCACGTTAACACTTCAAGTATGCATAAAGTAAGTGGTGTGTGTTAGTTTTGCTCCTATATGTAAGATCTAGTTAGTTTTGGGAAGTAAAATAGCTCAAATTCCCAAAAATCGACAAAATATACCCGAAACTTGGTACTTTGACCAATTCCATCTAAATTTGACATATATAGTTCAAATATGTATAGAATAAGTTATATATGTTTGGTTTAGTTGGAGTTGCAATAATAAGTTCATTTTGGGTGAGAAAGTCGAGTTTTCACCAAAATCGACCCCGAAACGAACCCAAAACTTGAACTTCTAATCTATTGCACCTAAATTTCACGTTAACACTTTTAGTATGCATAAAGTAAGTGGTGTGTGTTAGTTTTGCTCCTATATGTAAGATCTAGTTAGTTTTGGGAAGTAAAATAGCTCAAATTCCCAAAAATCGACAAAATATACCCGAAACTTGGTACTTTGACCAATTCCATCTAAATTTGACATATATAGTTCAAATATGTATAGAATAAGTTATATATGTTTGGTTTAGTTGGAGTTGCAATAATAAGTTCATTTTGGGTGAGAAAGTCGAGTTTTCACCAAAATCGACCCCGAAACGAACCCAAAACTTGAACTTATAATCTATTGCACCTAAAATTCACGTTAACACTTTTAGTATGCATAAAGTAAGTGGTGTGTGTTAGTTTTGCTCCTATATGTAAGATCTAGTTAGTTTTGGGAAGTAAAATAGCTCAAATTCCCAAAAATCGACAAAATATACCCGAAACTTGGTACTTTGACCAATTCCATCTAAATTTGACATATATAGTTCAAATATGTATAGAATAAGTTATATATGTTTGGTTTAGTTGGAGTTGCAATAATAAGTTCATTTTGGGTGAGAAAGTCGAGTTTTCACCAAAATCGACCCCGAAACGAACCCAAAACTTGAACTTATAAGCTATTGCACCTAAAATTCACGTTAACACTTTTAGTATGCATAAAGTAAGTGGTGTGTGTTAGTTTTGCTCCTATATGTAAGATCTAGTTAGTTTTGGGAAGTAAAATAGCTCAAATTCCCAAAAATCGACAAAATATACCCGAAACTTGGTACTTTGACCAATTCCATCTAAATTTGACATATATAGTTCAAATATGTATAGAATAAGTTATATATGTTTGGTTTAGTTGGAGTTGCAATAATAAGTTCATTTTGGGTGAGAAAGTGGAGTTTTCACCAAAATCGACCCGAAACGAACCCAAAACTTGAACTTCTAATCTATTGCACCTAAATTTCACATTAAAACTTCAAGTATGCATAAAGTAAGTGTTGTGTGTTGGTTTTTCTCCTATATGTAAGATCTAGTTAGTTTTGGGAATTAAAATAGCTCAAATTCACAAAAATCGACAAAATGAACCCGAAACTTGGTACTTTCACCATTTCCATCTAAATTTGACATATATAGTTCAAATATGTATAGATTAAGTGATATATGTTTGGTTTAGTTGGAGTTGCAATAGTAAGTTCATTTTGGGTGAGAAAGTGGAGTTTTCACCAAAATCGACCCCGAAACGAACCCAAAACTTGAACTTCTAATCTATTGCACCTAAATTTCACATTAAAACTTCAAGTATGCATAAAGTAAGTGGTGTGTGTTAGTTTTGCTCCTATATGTAAGATCTAGTTAGTTTTGGGAAGTAAAATAGCTCAAATTCCCAAAAATCGACAAAATGAACCCGAAACTTGGTACTTTGACCAATTCCATCTAAATTTGACATATATAGTTCAAATATGTATAGAATAAGTTATATATGTTTGGTTTAGTTGGAGTTGCAATAATAAGTTCATTTTGGGTGAGAAAGTCGAGTTTTCACCAAAATCGACCCCGAAACGAACCCAAAACTTGAACTTCTAATCTATTGCACCTAAATTTCACATTAAAACTTCAAGTATGCATAAAGTAAGTGTTGTGTGTTGGTTTTGCTCCTATATGTAAGATCTAGTTAGTTTTGGGAATTAAAATAGCTCAAATTCACAAAAATCGACAAAATGAACCCGAAACTTGGTACTTTCACCATTTCCATCTAAATTTGACATATATAGTTCAAATATGTATAGATTAAGTGATATATGTTTGGTTTAGTTGGAGTTGCAATAGTAAGTTCATTTTGGGTGAGAAAGTGGAGTTTTCACCAAAATCGGCCCCGAAACGAACCCAAAACATGAACTTCTAATCTATTGCACCTAAATTTCACGTTAACACTTCAAGTATGCATAAAGTAAGTGGTGTGTGTTAGTTTTGCTCCTATATGTAAGATCTAGTTAGTTTTGGGAAGTAAAATAGCTCAAATTCCCAAAAATCGACAAAATATACCCGAAACTTGGTACTTTGACCAATTCCATCTAAATTTGACATATATAGTTCAAATATGTATAGAATAAGTTATATATGTTTGGTTTAGTTGGAGTTGCAATAATAAGTTCATTTTGGGTGAGAAAGTCGAGTTTTCACCAAAATCGACCCCGAAACGAACCCAAAACTTGAACTTCTAATCTATTGCACCTAAATTTCACATTAAAACTTCAAGTATGCATAAAGTAAGTGTTGTGTGTTGGTTTTTCTCCTATATGTAAGATCTAGTTAGTTTTGGGAATTAAAATAGCTCAAATTCACAAAAATCGACAAAATGAACCCGAAACTTGGTACTTTCACCAATTCCATCTAAATTTGACATATATAGTTCAAATATGTATAGATTAAGTGATATATGTTTGGTTTAGTTGGAGTTGCAATAGTAAGTTCATTTTGGGTGAGAAAGTGGAGTTTTCACCAAAATCGACCCCGAAACGAACCCAAAACTTGAACTTCTAATCTATTGCACCTAAATTTCACGTTAACACTTCAAGTATGCATAAAGTAAGTGGTGTGTGTTAGTTTTGCTCCTATATGTAAGATCTAGTTAGTTTTGGGAAGTAAAATAGCTCAAATTCCCAAAAATCGACAAAATATACCCGAAACTTGGTACTTTGACCAATTCCATCTAAATTTGACATATATAGTTCAAATATGTATAGAATAAGTTATATATGTTTGGTTTAGTTGGAGTTGCAATAATAAGTTCATTTTGGGTGAGAAAGTCGAGTTTTCACCAAAATCGACCCCGAAACGAACCCAAAACTTGAACTTCTAATCTATTGCACCTAAATTTCACATTAAAACTTCAAGTATGCATAAAGTAAGTGTTGTGTGTTAGTTTTGCTCCTATATGTAAGATCTAGTTAGTTTTGGGAATTAAAATAGCTCAAATTCACAAAAATCGACAAAATGAACCCGAAACTTGGTACTTTCACCAATTCCATCTAAATTTGACATATATAGTTCAAATATGTATAGATTAAGTGATATATGTTTGGTTTAGTTGGAGTTGCAATAGTAAGTTCATTTTGGGTGAGAAAGTGGAGTTTTCACCAAAATCGACCCCGAAACGAACCCAAAACTTGAACTTCTAATCTATTGCACCTAAATTTCACGTTAACACTTCAAGTATGCATAAAGTAAGTGGTGTGTGTTAGTTTTGCTCCTATATGTAAGATCTAGTTAGTTTTGGGAAGTAAAATAGCTCAAATTCCCAAAAATCGACAAAATATACCCGAAACTTGGTACTTTGACCAATTCCATCTAAATTTGACATATATAGTTCAAATATGTATAGAATAAGTTATATATGTTTGGTTTAGTTGGAGTTGCAATAGTAAGTTCATTTTGGGTGAGAAAGTGGAGTTTTCACCAAAATCGACCCCGAAACGAACCCAAAACTTGAACTTATAATCTATTGCACCTAAAATTCACGTTAACACTTTTAGTATGCATAAAGTAAGTGGTGTGTGTTAGTTTTGCTCCTATATGTAAGATCTAGTTAGTTTTGGGAAGTAAAATAGCTCAAATTCCCAAAAATCGACAAAATGAACCCGAAACTTGGTACTTTGACCAATTCCATCTAAATTTGACATATATAGTTCAAATATGTATAGATTAAGTTATATATGTTTGGTTTAGTTGGAGTTGCAATAATAAGTTCATTTTGGGTGAGAAAGTGGAGTTTTCACCAAAATCGGCCCCGAAACGAACCCAAAACTTGAACTTCTAATCTATTGCACCTAAATTTCACATCAAAACTTCAAGTATGCATAAAGTAAGTGTTGTGTGTTAGTTTTGCTCCTATATGTAAGATCTAGTTAGTTTTGGGAATTAAAATAGCTCAAATTCACAAAAATCGACAAAATGAACCCGAAACTTGGTACTTTCACCAATTCCATCTAAATTTGACATATATAGTTCAAATATGTATAGATTAAGTGATATATGTTTGGTTTAGTTGGAGTTGCAATAGTAAGTTCATTTTGGGTGAGAAAGTGGAGTTTTCACCAAAATCGGCCCCGAAACGAACCCAAAACTTGAACTTCTAATCTATTGCACCTAAATTTCACGTTAACACTTTTAGTATGCATAAAGTAAGTGGTGTGTGTTAGTTTTGCTCCTATATGTAAGATCTAGTTAGTTTTGGGAAGTAAAATAGCTCAAATTCCCAAAAATCGACAAAATGAACCCGAAACTTGGTACTTTGACCAATTCCATCTAAATTTGACATATATAGTTCAAATATGTATAGATTAAGTTATATATGTTTGGTTTAGTTGGAGTTGCAATAATAAGTTCATTTTGGGTGAGAAAGTGGAGTTTTCACCAAAATCGACCCCGAAAACGAACCCAAAAAACTTGAACTTCTAATCTATTGCACCTAAATTTCACATTAAAACTTCAAGTATGCATAAAGTAAGTGTTTTGTGTTAGTTTTGCTCCTATATGTAAGATCTAGTTAGTTTTGGGAATTAAAATAGCTCAAATTCACAAAAATCGACAAAATGAACCCGAAACTTGGTACTTTCACCATTTCCATCTAAATTTGACATATATAGTTCAAATATGTATAGATTAAGTGATATATGTTTGGTTTAGTTGGAGTTGCAATAGTAAGTTCATTTTGGGTGAGAAAGTGGAGTTTTCACCAAAATCGACCCCGAAACGAACCCAAAACTTGAACTTCTAATCTATTGCACCTAAATTTCACATTAAAACTTCAAGTATGCATAAAGTAAGTGTTGTGTGTTGGTTTTGCTCCCTATATGTAAGATCTAGTTAGTTTTGGGAATTAAAATAGCTCAAATTCACAAAAATCGACAAAATGAACCCGAAACTTGGTACTTTCACCATTTCCATCTAAATTTGACATATATAGTTCAAATATGTATAGATTAAGTGATATATGTTTGGTTTAGTTGGAGTTGCAATAGTAAGTTCATTTTGGGTGAGAAAGTGGAGTTTTCACCAAAATCGACCCCGAAACGAACCCAAAACTTGAACTTCTAATCTATTGCACCTAAATTTCACGTTAACACTTCAAGTATGCATAAAGTAAGTGGTGTGTGTTAGTTTTGCTCCTATATGTAAGATCTAGTTAGTTTTGGGAAGTAAAATAGCTCAAATTCCCAAAAATCGACAAAATATACCCGAAACTTGGTACTTTGACCAATTCCATCTAAATTTGACATATATAGTTCAAATATGTATAGAATAAGTTATATATGTTTGGTTTAGTTGGAGTTGCAATAATAAGTTCATTTTGGGTGAGAAAGTCGAGTTTTCACCAAAATCGACCCCGAAACGAACCCAAAACTTGAACTTATAAGCTATTGCACCTAAAATTCACGTTAACACTTTTAGTATGCATAAAGTAAGTGGTGTGTGTTAGTTTTGCTCCTATATGTAAGATCTAGTTAGTTTTGGGAAGTAAAATAGCTCAAATTCCCAAAAATCGACAAAATATACCCGAAACTTGGTACTTTGACCAATTCCATCTAAATTTGACATATATAGTTCAAATATGTATAGAATAAGTTATATATGTTTGGTTTAGTTGGAGTTGCAATAATAAGTTCATTTTGGGTGAGAAAGTGGAGTTTTCACCAAAATCGACCCGAAACGAACCCAAAACTTGAACTTATAAGCTATTGCACCTAAAATTCACGTTAACACTTTTAGTATGCATAAAGTAAGTGGTGTGTGTTAGTTTTGCTCCTATATGTAAGATCTAGTTAGTTTTGGGAAGTAAAATAGCTCAAATTCCCAAAAATCGACAAAATATACCCGAAACTTGGTACTTTGACCAATTCCATCTAAATTTGACATATATAGTTCAAATATGTATAGAATAAGTTATATATGTTTGGTTTAGTTGGAGTTGCAATAATAAGTTCATTTTGGGTGAGAAAGTCGAGTTTTCACCAAAATCGACCCCGAAACGAACCCAAAACTTGAACTTCTAATCTATTGCACCTAAATTTCACATTAAAACTTCAAGTATGCATAAAGTAAGTGTTGTGTGTTAGTTTTGCTCCTATATGTAAGATCTAGTTAGTTTTGGGAATTAAAATAGCTCAAATTCACAAAAATCGACAAAATGAACCCGAAACTTGGTACTTTCACCATTTCCATCTAAATTTGACATATATAGTTCAAATATGTATAGATTAAGTGATATATGTTTGGTTTAGTTGGAGTTGCAATAGTAAGTTCATTTTGGGTGAGAAAGTGGAGTTTTCACCAAAATCGACCCCGAAACGAACCCAAAACTTGAACTTCTAATCTATTGCACCTAAATTTCACGTTAACACTTCAAGTATGCATAAAGTAAGTGGTGTGTGTTAGTTTTGCTCCTATATGTAAGATCTAGTTAGTTTTGGGAAGTAAAATAGCTCAAATTCCCAAAAATCGACAAAATATACCCGAAACTTGGTACTTTGACCAATTCCATCTAAATTTGACATATATAGTTCAAATATGTATAGAATAAGTTATATATGTTTGGTTTAGTTGGAGTTGCAATAATAAGTTCATTTTGGGTGAGAAAGTGGAGTTTTCACCAAAATCGACCCCGAAACGAACCCAAAACTTGAACTTCTAATCTATTGCACCTAAATTTCACGTTAACACTTCAAGTATGCATAAAGTAAGTGGTGTGTGTTAGTTTTGCTCCTATATGTAAGATCTAGTTAGTTTTGGGAAGTAAAATAGCTCAAATTCCCAAAAATCGACAAAATGTACCCGAAACTTGGTACTTTGACCAATTCCATCTAAATTTGACATATATAGTTCAAATATGTATAGATTAAGTTATATATGTTTGGTTTAGTTGGAGTTGCAATAGTAAGTTCATTTTGGGTGAGAAAGTGGAGTTTTCACCAAAATCGACCCCGAAACGAACCCAAAACATGAACTTCTAATCTATTGCACCTAAATTTCACGTTAACACTTCAAGTATGCATAAAGTAAGTGGTGTGTGTTAGTTTTGCTCCTATATGTAAGATCTAGTTAGTTTTGGGAAGTAAAATAGCTCAAATTCCCAAAAAATCGACAAAATGAACCCGAAACTTGGTACTTTGACCAATTCCATCTAAATTAGACATATATAGTTCAAATATGTATAGATTAAGTGATATATGTTTGGTTTAGTTGGAGTTGCAATAGTAAGTTCATTTTGGGTGAGAAAGTGGAGTTTTCACCAAAATCGACCCCGAAACGAACCCAAAACTTGAACTTCTAATCTATTGCACCTAAAATTCACGTTAACACTTTTAGTATGCATAAAGTAAGTGGTGTGTGTTAGTTTTGCTCCTATATGTAAGATCTAGTTAGTTTTGGGAAGTAAAATAGCTCAAATTCCCAAAAATCGACAAAATATACCCGAAACTTGGTACTTTGACCAATTCCATCTAAATTTGACATATATAGTTCAAATATGTATAGAATAAGTTATATATGTTTGGTTTAGTTGGAGTTGCAATAATAAGTTCATTTTGGGTGAGAAAGTCGAGTTTTCACCAAAATCGACCCCGAAACGAACCCAAAACTTGAACTTCTAATCTATTGCACCTAAATTTCACATTAAAACTTCAAGTATGCATAAAGTAAGTGTTGTGTGTTGGTTTTTCTCCTATATGTAAGATCTAGTTAGTTTTGGGAATTAAAATAGCTCAAATTCACAAAAATCGACAAAATGAACCCGAAACTTGGTACTTTCACCAATTCCATCTAAATTTGACATATATAGTTCAAATATGTATAGATTAAGTGATATATGTTTGGTTTAGTTGGAGTTGCAATAGTAAGTTCATTTTGGGTGAGAAAGTGGAGTTTTCACCAAAATCGACCCCGAAACGAACCCAAAACTTGAACTTCTAATCTATTGCACCTAAATTTCACGTTAACACTTCAAGTATGCATAAAGTAAGTGGTGTGTGTTAGTTTTGCTCCTATATGTAAGATCTAGTTAGTTTTGGGAAGTAAAATAGCTCAAATTCCCAAAAATCGACAAAATGAACCCGAAACTTGGTACTTTGACCAATTCCATCTAAATTTGACATATATAGTTCAAATATGTATAGATTAAGTTATATATGTTTGGTTTAGTTGGAGTTGCAATAATAAGTTCATTTTGGGTGAGAAAGTCGAGTTTTCACCAAAATCGACCCCGAAACGAACCCAAAACTTGAACTTCTAATCTATTGCACCTAAATTTCACATCAAAACTTCAAGTTTGCATAAAGTAAGTGTTGTGTGTTAGTTTTGCTCCTATATGTAAGATCTAGTTAGTTTTGGGAATTAAAATAGCTCAAATTCACAAAAATCGACAAAATGAACCCGAAACTTGGTACTTTCACCAATTCCATCTAAATTTGACATATATAGTTCAAATATGTATAGATTAAGTGATATATGTTTGGTTTAGTTGGAGTTGCAATAGTAAGTTCATTTTGGGTGAGAAAGTGGAGTTTTCACCAAAATCGGCCCCAAAATGAACCCAAAACTTGAACTTCTAATCTATTGCACCTAAATTTCACGTTAACACTTCAAGTATGCATAAAGTAAGTGGTGTGTGTTAGTTTTGCTCCTATATGTAAGATCTAGTTAGTTTTGGGAAGTAAAATAGCTCAAATTCCCAAAAATCGACAAAATATACCCGAAACTTGGTACTTTGACCAATTCCATCTAAATTTGACATATATAGTTCAAATATGTATAGAATAAGTTATATATGTTTGGTTTAGTTGGAGTTGCAATAATAAGTTCATTTTGGGTGAGAAAGTGGAGTTTTAACCAAAATCGACCCCGAAACGAACCCAAAACTTGAACTTCTAATCTATTGCACCTAAATTTCACGTTAACACTTCAAGTATGCATAAAGTAAGTGGTGTGTGTTAGTTTTGCTCCTATATGTAAGATCTAGTTAGTTTTGGGAAGTAAAATAGCTCAAATTCTCAAAAATCGACAAAATGAATCCGAAACTTGGTACTTTGACCAATTCCATCTAAATTTGACATATATAGTTCAAATATGTATAGATTAAGTTATATATGTTTGGTTTAGTTGGAGTTGCAATAGTAAGTTCATTTTGGGTGAGAAAGTGGAGTTTTCACCAAAATCGACCCCGAAACGAACCCAAAACTTGAACTTCTAATCTATTGCACCTAAATTTCACGTTAACACTTCAAGTATGCATAAAGTAAGTGGTGTGTGTTAGTTTTGCTCCTATATGTAAGATCTAGTTAGTTTTGGGAAGTAAAATAGCTCAAATTCCCAAAAATCGACAAAATGAACCCGAAACTTGGTACTTTGACCAATTCCATCTAAATTTGACATATATAGTTCAAATATGTATAGAATAAGTTATATATGTTTGGTTTAGTTGGAGTTGCAATAATAAGTTCATTTTGGGTGAGAAAGTGGAGTTTTCACCAAAATCGACCCCGAAACGAACCCAAAACTTGAACTTCTAATCTATTGCACCTAAAATTCACGTTAACACTTTTAGTATGCATAAAGTAAGTGGTGTGTGTTAGTTTTGCTCCTATATGTAAGATCTAGTTAGTTTTGGGAAGTAAAATAGCTCAAATTCCCAAAAATCGACAAAATATACCCGAAACTTGGTACTTTGACCAATTCCATCTAAATTTGACATATATAGTTCAAATATGTATAGAATAAGTTATATATGTTTGGTTTAGTTGGAGTTGCAATAATAAGTTCATTTTGGGTGAGAAAGTCGAGTTTTCACCAAAATCGACCCCGAAACGAACCCAAAACTTGAACTTCTAATCTATTGCACCTAAATTTCACATTAAAACTTCAAGTATGCATAAAGTAAGTGTTGTGTGTTGGTTTTTCTCCTATATGTAAGATCTAGTTAGTTTTGGGAATTAAAATAGCTCAAATTCACAAAAATCGACAAAATGAACCCGAAACTTGGTACTTTCACCATTTCCATCTAAATTTGACATATATAGTTCAAATATGTATAGATTAAGTGATATATGTTTGGTTTAGTTGGAGTTGCAATAGTAAGTTCATTTTGGGTGAGAAAGTGGAGTTTTCACCAAAATCGACCCCGAAACGAACCCAAAACATGAACTTCTAATCTATTGCACCTAAATTTCACGTTAACACTTCAAGTATGCATAAAGTAAGTGGTGTGTGTTAGTTTTGCTCCTATATGTAAGATCTAGTTAGTTTTGGGAAGTAAAATAGCTCAAATTCCCAAAAATCGACAAAATGAACCCGAAACTTGGTACTTTGACCAATTCCATCTAAATTTGACATATATAGTTCAAATATGTATAGATTAAGTTATATATGTTTGGTTTAGTTGGAGTTGCAATAATAAGTTCATTTTGGGTGAGAAAGTGGAGTTTTCACCAAAATCGGCCCCGAAACGAACCCAAAACTTGAACTTCTAATCTATTGCACCTAAATTTCACATCAAAACTTCAAGTATGCATAAAGTAAGTGTTGTGTGTTGGTTTTTCTCCTATATGTTAGATCTAGTTAGTTTTGGGAATTAAAATAGCTCAAATTCACAAAAATCGACAAAATGAACCCGAAACTTGGTACTTTCACCAATTCCATCTAAATTTGACATATATAGTTCAAATATGTATAGATTAAGTGATATATGTTTGGTTTAGTTGGAGTTGCAATAGTAAGTTCATTTTGGGTGAGAAAGTGGAGTTTTCACCAAAATCGACCCCGAAACGAACCCAAAACATGAACTTCTAATCTATTGCACCTAAATTTCACGTTAACACTTCAAGTATGCATAAAGTAAGTGGTGTGTGTTAGTTTTGCTCCTATATGTAAGATCTAGTTAGTTTTGGGAAGTAAAATAGCTCAAATTCCCAAAAATCGACAAAATATACCCGAAACTTGGTACTTTGACCAATTCCATCTAAATTTGACATATATAGTTCAAATATGTATAGAATAAGTTATATATGTTTGGTTTAGTTGGAGTTGCAATAATAAGTTCATTTTGGGTGAGAAAGTCGAGTTTTCACCAAAATCGACCCCGAAACGAACCCAAAACTTGAACTTATAAGCTATTGCACCTAAAATTTACGTTAACACTTTTAGTATGCATAAAGTAAGTGGTGTGTGTTAGTTTTGCTCCTATATGTAAGATCTAGTTAGTTTTGGGAAGTAAAATAGCTCAAATTCCCAAAAATCGACAAAATATACCCGAAACTTGGTACTTTGACCAATTCCATCTAAATTTGACATATATAGTTCAAATATGTATAGAATAAGTTATATATGTTTGGTTTAGTTGGAGTTGCAATAATAAGTTCATTTTGGGTGAGAAAGTCGAGTTTTCACCAAAATCGACCCCGAAACGAACCCAAAACTTGAACTTATAATCTATTGCACCTAAAATTCACGTTAACACTTTTAGTATGCATAAAGTAAGTGGTGTGTGTTAGTTTTGCTCCTATATGTAAGATCTAGTTAGTTTTGGGAAGTAAAATAGCTCAAATTCACAAAAATCGACAAAATGAACCCGAAACTTGGTACTTTGACCAATTCCATCTAAATTTGACATATATAGTTCAAATATGTATAGATTAAGTGATATATGTTTGGTTTAGTTGGAGTTGCAATAGTAAGTTCATTTTGGGTGAGAAAGTGGAGTTTTAACCAAAATCGACCCCGAAACGAACCCAAAACATGAACTTCTAATCTATTGCACCTAAATTTCACATTAACACTTCAAGTATGCATAAAGTAAGTGGTGTGTGTTAGTTTTGCTCCTATATGTAAGATCTAGTTAGTTTTGGGAATTAAAATAGCTCAAATTCACAAAAATCGACAAAATGAACCCGAAACTTGGTACTTTCACCAATTCCATCTAAATTTGACATATATAGTTCAAATATGTATAGATTAAGTGATATATGTTTGGTTTAGTTGGAGTTGCAATAGTAAGTTCATTTTGGGTGAGAAAGTGGAGTTTTCACCAAAATCGACCCCGAAACGAACCCAAAACTTGAACTTCTAATCTATTGTACCTAAATTTCACATTAAAACTTCAAGTATGCATAAAGTAAGTGTTGTGTGTTGGTTTTGCTCATATATGTAATATCTAGTTACTTTTGGGAAGTAAAATAGCTCAAATTCTCAAAAATCGACAAAATGAATCCGAAACTTGGTACTTTCACCAATTCCATCAAAATTTGACATATATAGTTCAAATATGTTTAGATTAAGTGATATATGTTTGGTTTAGTTGGAGTTGCAATAGTAAGTTCATTTTGGGTGAGAAAGTGGAGTTTTCACCAAAATCGGTCCCGAAACGAACCCAAAACTTGAACTTCTAATCTATTGCACCTAAATTTCACGTTAACACTTCAAGTATGCATAAAGTAAGTGTTGTGTGTTGGTTTTTCTCCTATATGTAAGATCTAGTTAGTTTTGGGAATTAAAATAGCTCAAATTCACAAAAATCGACAAAATGAACCCGAAACTTGGTACTTTCACCATTTCCATCTAAATTTGACATATATAGTTCAAATATGTATAGATTAAGTGATATATGTTTGGTTTAGTTGGAGTTGCAATAGTAAGTTCATTTTGGGTGAGAAAGTGGAGTTTTCACCAAAATCGACCCCGAAACGAACCCAAAACTTGAACTTCTAATCTATTGCACCTAAATTTCACGTTAACACTTCAAGTATGCATAAAGTAAGTGGTGTGTGTTAGTTTTGCTCCTATATGTAAGATCTAGTTAGTTTTGGGAAGTAAAATAGCTCAAATTCCCAAAAATCGACAAAATATACCCGAAACTTGGTACTTTGACCAATTCCATCTAAATTTGACATATATAGTTCAAATATGTATAGAATAAGTTATATATGTTTGGTTTAGTTGGAGTTGCAATAATAAGTTCATTTTGGGTGAGAAAGTCGAGTTTTCACCAAAATCGACCCCGAAACGAACCCAAAACTTGAACTTCTAATCTATTGCACCTAAATTTCACATTAAAACTTCAAGTATGCATA